>OX387422.1:33593022-34920398 GCA_947563755.1 Lochmaea crataegi | reverse complement strand
TAGCTAGGAATATACAGTGAGGACACAAAGTCCCCCCCGCCCCTGTAACTTTTGAACCGTTGGGTATATAGTGATGAAATTTGGAACGATAGTATATGATCCCATTTTGCATTTTTAAACACATCAATGACAGATCTGAATGTCAAAGTGACATCTTCGGTTAATTCATGCATAATTTTAATTTTGTATGGATGAAATTTATGGCATTTTAAAATATTTTTGACAGAAGTACGCGAAATATTGCATGCCTCAGCCACGTGCTTCGATGGCTGTTAGGGATTAATAACCATTTCAGCTAAAACCTGGACTTTTACATCTTCCCCAATTTTTGGCCGCCCAGACCTTGGCGCGTCTTCTACCGAACCAGTTTCTTGAAATTTTCAAATTAACTTACGTAAAAATTTGCTACATATTTGGCGTTCAGGATAACATTCACTAAACATACGAAGAGCAGAATGGTAATTTCTATTAGCTTCGCCATAAATAAAAATAACCGCTTCAAATTTGTCTTGTAAAGAACGAGCCATTGTAGACAATTTCAAGCTAAAATTTAATGTCAAACCTTAATGCAGATATTAAAAAACATAACAGCTACAATCAACAATGACACCTAGTAGGTAGTACACAAATTAAGAGAAGATTGTTATAAACTGATATTACTGGTTTTTATTTTGAAACTATTGAACCTTATGTTTTCAAATCTGAGTAATGTATTGAGCATAAAAAGACCTACAAAATGAGGTATTACTCGACCCCTATTTCCGTTTAAAAAAATATTCCCAATGCACGCCCAGCTGTCACTTTGACATTCAGAGCTGTCATTGATGTGTTAAAAAATGCAGAATGGGGTCATATATTATCGTTTCAAATTTCATCACTATATACCCAACGGTTCAAAAGTTACAGGGGGGTACTTTATGTCCTCATTGTATACAGGCCCCCTTTTTAGTATTTTGAGTATTTTGGTATAAAAAAATAGTGAAAGAAAGCCAAAATGGATTATAAATTAACAATATTTTGTACTAATATATTGGGTAAGTATATTAAAAACCTACTAATCATTTATAAAAAAAGTTCGTCTATACAAATGACCAAAAAGTACCTATTTATCAAAAAAAGTTCTGATCAAATTTAAAATCTAATAAACAATTGTAAAATACTTGGTTTATATATTAAAAATCAATTGTTCAATGTAATAAAATTGTTCGTATGTAAATAAAAAGAAAACTTACCGTAAATGTATCAGATTGTGATCCAAGTAGTCCATAGAGGCACTATTCACTACACTACCCGATACACTAACATGTCACCGAAAATAAATTTCGAACGCACGCCGATGTTTCCTATTCGAAAGTCAACTCGCTACTGAATATAAATCGACAAAAATTCAGCGTTAGTCACCCGCCGTTAAATGAGTAAAGTGGTTCATCATATCTACGATGAATATTTATATATACCTACCGGCCGTCCTAGAAGTGAATATAAATATATGTATATTATTTTGAAAACCTTATTTTTGAGAAAAATAAAAATGTATTCATGTTTTTCAGGTAGTTCGAAAAGTTTTCAAGAAAATTTTTAATGTTAATTCATTTTTCGGGATACTTTTTGCGAGTAGTATATAGTGACGACGTATAGGTTGGATTCAATTCGAAATATATGCGAAATATCCTAAACGAAAAGCCATCTATGTGATCAACCGAAAATTAATGACGTCAACGACAGGAAAAATTCTTTTGTTCTGCAGGTAAATTTAGAAAATAGACTAAAAAAAGTCGTAAACTGAAAATATTCTTAAAACATTTAGGGGAAATGAAAACGTTCCTAAAATTTCTTGAAACATTTTCTAGAATGAGTAGTAATCCAAATGCGACATGTCGATAAAACCCGGCAACGAACGAACTGATAGCAACGGGTACACGGAATAGGTATTTAGCGACACCTTGATTCTACATGTCGAAATCAACAGTAGAATTCTACATGTAGAAAACTATAGTAAACGGACTCCCAGAGCTGATACTGCCAACAATGTCAAATTAAAATCGCTAACCTTTGCAACAATGTATTTCTTATGGAAATGTCAAAAGGTCCATTCTGTGTAAGTAGCTTACTCTGTAATGAAAGTGTAAATTTGTTCGTAGGTGGTCCTGGAAATGGTAATGTGACACATTGTGACAGTTTTATGCAAGAGAAAAAATGAGTCACTCACATTAACATGACAGATCTCCTTCAACAGTAAGTAATTGGAAACGGTGAGTGCATTTTTTTCATTACACTTTTCTGCAGAATTTTTTTTAAAAATAAATTTCTACATTTTATACAAAGTGTTTAGTATTTTGTGGTATGGAAAGGTTAATGAACAACACATACCTATTTTTATTTTGTAAATTTTAATACATTTTCATAATTACAATACAATCACTGATAATTTTTTCGGGTATTAGAGACAATCTGGGTTTTCACATTGATTTTCGTTACTGTCGACGAGATCCTTATTATCCTCGAATTTATCCGGAGAAGCTGCTATAAAATAAACAAAAGTTAGATTAATTTTCTTCGACAATCGAACTTTAAAAATTGACAAATTTGAAAAAAGTTGTTTCCTAAGAATTAAGAGGTACAATAGCATAGAAAAGTTTTTGTTGATATCCTATACACAGACGGTAATCATACAGATACTTCACACATCCTTTGGACATGTACTTCTACACAAATACTATCCACAAGTTTTCAAAATTTGTAGTTCGGCAACATTGCTCGTGTTTACTCGTGTCCGTTTGAATTTACTGCTCGAATTTCACTGCTATACTCGGGTGCAGTGCAGCAAGATGTTTCTGTTTGACATGTGCATTGTTCATAATGTTTCAAACTTTGTGTTGTTATATCTTAAGAATGAGAACCTCAATACTTTTTTCTCCTCATTTTTAAACGCAAAAACACATAAATCAAGTAATAGTTAGTTTTTGGAATTGAGAAGTGGTAAAAAATAAACGCTTCACTGCTCCCCATGTCAATTATACGGGCTTTAATTACGCTTATCTCGAGTTAGAGATTTATGCTCGTTTGGACCGTTTGGAACTTAAGCACGCCTATCGTAAGTTGTGATTAACTTTAAGAAGCACTTAATTGTCTGGCTTGTTGCACCGCTGCAGCTTAAGCATTAGGGAGTTTTCGAAAACGTACGTATCCTGAGCCGGTAGCGGTTAACATACGACTATTTTGAATGAGATAAATATATAGTTTTCGAACCTCCCGCGGCCCAACAAAAACGGCAACGGTAAAACAATTTTTTGTTTATTATAGTTTTTTATATTTATTTGATTTGACACAAACTGTTGCTGCTCGCAAAAGGCGTTTAAAAGTTGAAATTTTCAATAATATATTGCACATGTTCTTTCACTCCTCACACTGATAAGATTTTTCGAGTAAAGAACCCCGCACAAACCTTATGGAAAAGTGGTCCCGGTTAAATTGGCCCAAACTTTGGGAATGAACAGATCTTGATGAGTAGAAAAAAAGTCTCCACGGCACCAAATTCCGGGGATGCCGCGTTTTCGAGATATCCGCGTCTGAAAAGTGAAAATTGAGCACCGAGATATAGGTTATCTCTGTAGGTTATTACAGTAAACCTTGGTATGGCGACCCGGTAACGTTAAAGTTCGGTGTAGAATATTGGTGGAAATGTCTACGAAAGCACGGAAGACAATATAAGACAAACTCTCGCCCAGGTGCACCCAAATTGATGGGAAATAGGGTGGAATTCACATCGCCCACTAAGGAAAAAAGGTCTGTTGGCATCCATAGAATGAATGAACTACTGATCTGATGACTTTCCATGCGTGCAAGGTGATCTCCGAAATATTTGGAATCACGCGACTTGACAGGGGTGCCAAAAAATGGGCGTGGGCCCCAGCAAATAAGGCCTACACTAACTCTAGTTTATGTGGACATTACCAATTGTCATGGATTTTCTGAGGCACAGATTTGATTGCGTTGACCGAGCGCATCTTTGGAGTCCATGAGGAGTGTGCAAAGAAGGGGTTTCTGGGGCGCATGTGCGACTTTCTCTCTGCCTTGAAGTTTTTGAACGGAAGGACTGGGGCAAACACTCTATAACGTGCAAGTGAACCAAAAGAAGGCGTGATTATTGCAGGTCTAAAGGAAGAAACTTGAACCCATCAACAAAGTATTTATTATGACAATTAAATTAAAAATAAATTGATTAACATTCTCAAAGACCCTACTCTTCTTCTAATCGCTGGATTTCTTGCACGTGTCTTTGTCGTGGTCTGTGTGCTGCATCAACAACATTATCAAGTAAAGCCGTAGTCGGGTATCTGGTATGAGGTTAGTGCCGTACATGTCCCAGAAACCATAACACACTCGCAACATGCGCACAGCTCCCCAATGTTCTCGCTCCACTTTTACAGGTACAATAATATCCAAAAATGAGCGGTTCATGCTCCGCTGCCCTTTCATCTGGATCATCGTCTGCCCTAAATGCAATAAACAACTGGTATTTTGCTGCATTCCGAAAACGAGAGTAAAGACGAACTCGCATCAGTCCAGGTTCATCAAAGCGTTCATCAAATTCGAAAGTTTCAGTCCCTTCTCTCTGTAGCTTGTCCTGAATATAAGATGGAGATAAATTGATTTGGTAGATCCCCATGGTAATCTCTTTAAGGTAATCAATATCTAATCTAGGAAAATTGGGCGCATGATTTTCATTCAAGCGAACCCATCCTCCATTGCGGCGTTCCAAATGATCATTTTCGACCCTAGTTTGAACAACGTTTGGCTCTCGCGCTCTGCGTAGCATTGTTTCAGCCAACTCCCCATCTGCCTCCTGCATTTGTATTCGGTCCTTATATCTGTTAATGATGGCGCCCGCAATCCGGTAAAAATCTCCTAAATGGGATGCGTGATCCATCGGAATGATGTCGTTGAAAAACTTGAACATGGACTTAATATGCCCATTGCGGGCCTCCACTAGCCATCTTGTCTTAGTAATAAGTCGGCAGTCATTAGCTTCTTCTGTGTCTAGTTGCCGTTGTCCCCGTGGAAGGAGTGCAGGCATTTTACAACGAATGCCCAAATTCTCGAGGTACGGGAGGACGTCTCTATAGCCACGATCGAAAATGAAAATATCACCGTTTTCAAACCACTCTCGGATACCATTAATATTGTTTTCATACTCATTTTGTAAAATCGCTGCGTCGTTGTTCGCGGAATCAGAAAAGTAGGGACCCTGTATATCTAAGATATACCCATCTGGCGCCACTATAAGAGCGGGTTTCACTAAATGTCTTCCTTTATGGAGAGAGTAAGACTGTCTCAGAGCACGAAAATTACTACTTTTGGGGATATATGAATATGTTGCATCGAGATATGCAATGGCAACTGGCAATTCTGGGTTTTGATTGTACAATCGATTCGCGAATTCCGTCACGTGCTGTTCAATGTATTGCTGTCTATTAATAGCATTTAGGCCTATGTTTTCTGGCACAAATTGGACCATCAAGCATCTTCGAACTGTGGAAATCGCTAGAGAAACAGCTTGTCGACTCGAGTATTTAAAAATCAGTTTCAGGAATTCATCGGACAGACCCTGTCGAAGCTTGCACAAGAACGTCAATAAGTCTTTTCTATGTACCCGTCGACCGTGATTCTCATTTTCGTTATTACCTTCACAATATCTGTACATATCATCAAATTGAGCTTTACTTATGGAGGTTACACATCGAAATTCATCATCTGTGAAGGAATTCTCGTCGTTGAAGTTTGGCTCATCTGGTCTTGCCTCACGGCGCATTACTTGCAACAGGTTGTTCAGTTCTGGGCCAGGCAAACGGTATGGTCTATTCACAAATTCCAAACCGTCAAGAAGTAATCTTTGAACGAACCCGTTTTGATCCAAATGATGAGGACATGATCGAACAGACGGAGGAGCATAGATATTCTGCAGAATGAATATTTTGACTCGACAGTTGCGTGATAAACGACTTGTATTCCTTTGCTCTCCGCAAAACAGGCAATATCGGTTCCGCGTCTGCTTCAACACATTCAATCTTATGCAGGTGGGGTCCGCTTCTAGATCTCGAAGTTCCCTATTTATGCTTTGGTTGCAGTTAAAACAAATACGAGCATTTGCATCTATTTCGAGGCCAGGATGATTGAGATCATTGCGCCGGGTAACCGCAATTTCACGTTTTTGAGCGTGGGCTTCTCCATAGATAAGTACCATCACACGTGGCTGGAAACGGGCGTTACACACATAGCAATTTAGTCTATTGCGAGCTGCCATACTTCCTAGGATTCATGAACGACCCAATAAGAAGGTTATTTAAGACTTGGACTTCAATATTGGATGCGAAAAATACTTACTTCAGGGGATCGAACGTCAATTATCTATAATGAGTAAGGAACAGATCAATCACAAAGTTGATAAATTGACAAGGTGTCACAATGCGTCACAGGAAATTGAACTTGAACTTGCAAAAATCTTCCTAATATAAACAAAGCGATTCTGTCTGATGTAAACAAAGATTTGATTGCAAAGGACGAACACAGAGGGCCTGTTATCGCTTTGTTTCCAGATATTGGGAGAACCAAGTGAATGTGGACGCCCTTGGAGGGAGACTTTGTTTATATTGTCTTCGCAGTCTGGTGGAATTTTTCGCGCATATTTTGTACAAAAATCAACCTCATCTGGCTAACAATACTCAAGTTTTCAGTAGAAGCGCACTAAGTGCGCACATAAAACAGAGTTGGTGTAGGTCTCATTTACTGGGGCCCGGCACCCATTTTTTGGCAACCTTAAAAAATCGTGTAAATCTAAATGTTTCAGAGAGCACCTTGCATGCATGGAAAATGATAAAATCAGGAGTTCATTCGTTCCATTGATGCAAACAGACCTTTTTTCCTTAGTGGGTGATGTGAATTCCACCCTATTTCCCATCAATTTGGGCGCACCTGGGCGAGAGTTTGTCTTATATTGTCTTCCGTGCTTTCGTAGACATTTCCACCAATATTCTACACCGAACTTTAACGTTACCGGGTCGCCATACCAAGGTTTACTGTAATAACCTACAGAGATAACCTGTATCTCGGAGCTCAATTTTCACTTTTCAGACGCGGATATCTCGAAAACGCGGCATCCCCGGAATTTGGTGCCGTGGAGACTTTTTTTCTACTCATCAAGATCTGTTCATTCCCAAAGTTTGGGCCAATTTAACCGGGACCACTTTTCCATAAGGTTTGTGCGGGGTTCTTTGCAAAGATTTCAATGAATTACTTTTTTCTACTTATTTTCCGAGGAAAGTCTCAGATACTAGTAGTTTCTTCAGACCTATTTTCTGGAGAAATTTTAGATGTGCCCTGGGAGATCTTATATTTAAAAAAAATTTAAATGTTCATAGATACATTATTAAAAAAATCAGGTTTATTATTAAATAATCAACTTAAACTGAGTGATCAAACTTTGTTTAAACATTTTCTCTCTTTCTTCTTCAAATTGAGAAATAAAGATTACAATAATCATTTCGATGTTTGGTAGTAGAACCTTACTTTCAAAAAATTTATAATGGGTGTTCCCTGCCTCGCTTCTTTCTGCATAAATTGTATCACATTTCTCTCTTTAGATTTTTGTGGTAATAAGGATGATGAGGCTATGTTGGCTTGTTCCCTAATATTAGGTGGCGTATTTGTGAATAAAAAATCACTTGAATCTTGAATCACTCTAAAAGTAAATTGCAATGTTTACTGTTAGTCAGTGAGCGACAGCATACTATGTTAGTTTTATTCGTAAGTCAAGAATCGTATCGGAATAAAGTAGTATAATTTGAGTGGTAAATTCGAAAGGACCAAGATATTGTTGGGTTGCAGCTTGCATTAAATTACAAGCCCCTTTACCATTTATATGAACCAAAAATTTTCGACAATATACATGTTATACATTTTTGGAAAGGGTGTTGTATTTAAAATAAACCAATAATTTCGCTTCAAAAAAGGTCAACAAAAACTTGAAGGAAATATAAGAAGTTCAGCGAAAACTGCACTTTGATATATTTTTCCATTATCGAGTAATAAGCCGTCTTGTTACTTTATAGTGGGTCACCCTGTATTGTACCACAATTACCTTAAGTGGAAAGATAAATATTACCATTTACCTTATACTTCGTTGATTTTTTCGGTTGATGGAGTCAGAAAATACAACAAAAATTGGAAACCCTTAGAAAACATATTCACTGCTACTTTTTGTATGCTACCAGCATCGGAACCGTTATTTCCCAATTTATTGGAATCGTCGTCGGGTGATTTTTGATTTTCCGTATTGTCGACGGCTTCGTGAATATGTAAAATATCGTCACGTTTTCGAATATGTCTTGACCCTCGGCGTTTTTTTCTTTTGCGACCTCGTCGATGTCCTCCATCTTCCAGCGAACCATGGAATTTTTACATAGAATGAATATTTTTTAAGTTATTGTTATTTAATTTTTCTTTTTCACCCACCATACCGGGAAACCAATCATATGAACACCAAAAATAAGGCGGAAAGTATTGTTTGGCAGCTCAAGGGCGAAAAATTCTTAACGTCATGATATTGTGGTATTTCACCAACTGTCACTGCTGCTTGTTGGTCTTATTATCAAAATTACTTTCGCACGATAGTTTTAGAATCTGCCTACATGAAGTGCGTCGTATTATTATAATACGACTTCCAGTGTGCCAGGCGAATTGTAATATTTTAGGTACTAGGTATTTTGGCATCTCAAATATTTTGAAAAAAGATTTTTTCAAAACACTAGATGAAACTAGAAGAAAAAACAAACAAGTTTTCGGGTTTATGCCGGGATGGTATGATCAAAAAGATTGAATCAACCCTTTTTGTTTGTAATTAGAAAGGGGCTTCGGAGTAGTTGCGCCTCATTAGTGCAAAGGAGATGGATCCCATTCATTATCTTTAAGCCAAACTCGCAGTGACTATGAGGTAACGTATGTGAAGACTACACCAGTATACTGTAAGAGTGCCATCCTCACTTGAAATTAAAAACCAAAAACTCAATACACTCAGAAAAGTTTGTTAAATCAAATAAAATAAACGGCCAGTGTTTTGGAAAAATCTTTTTTTTTAATATAAGGAGTCGAAATAGTAGTTAAGACTATTATTTTCATACTTCTATCAATTGTTTCATTAGCTTGATTTAGGATTTCCCAAGTGCGATTTACGTTTCACCACGCGCTAAGAAATTCCTTGGAGTGATAATATTAGTTATTTCCTATCCCTCTTAGGTATTACTTAGCGCGTGGTGGAACGTAAATTGCATTTAGGAATTCCTAAATTCGATTTAGGTATTACCCAACTTTAGGAAATGGTTGGTGAAATCAGACGTAAGAGATTTAACTTTTTTATTGCTGGTTTCCAGCATTTCTCCACAGCTCGGTTTTTACCCTCGGTGCATCCTTTTCTTCGGATCTTTAGTATTTTCTCATTTTTGCATAAATTATACTTTGACTCTGATTCACTTGTAGAATTTGAAGCACTTCAATAACTTAGATCACATCCTATACATTTCTTAGTGGAAACATCCACAATATTCTGTATGTGTCTAGTACATATAATTTTCTTGTTTCTTCTTAATTATAAATGAGTATTATGCTGCCATCAGTATTGTTTGCATCGGCCACGTTAGTAAAATCTTCATTGTTATTGATTTAGTAACATCTATTTGTTGGTTAGCTACAATACTGTAGGGTTTATAAGATATTTAATTATCATCTACAGACGCAATCTTCAAGAGCAATCTTCAAGTGGATGGTTATTCAAAATTGATTCCAAATTGTTTTCTATAGGTATCTACTTATAGTTCCAACAACAATTACAATTCGACTAACACACATTAAGTACCCATTTTCACCAACCTTATTTCTGGTACTTCCTAACTAAATAATTCCCAAACTAAGAAATGCCTAAATTCGGTTCTCACATAAATCGGATTTCGCCAGCCTATGGAACATTTAGGCAACAAGGTCGACGGTGACCACAAACGACATTGTCGTCTGAATGTGTACATCATGGAGACTAGATGAGGAGATCGAAGTCGTGCGGAGAAATTGACAAAACCGGTACGCAAAATCGTCTATTTAAGCAGTTTACTTTTTCACCGCGGCGTCACCACTGCAAATCCAATACCATCTAATAACAGTAACCATATTTTTCATAAAAGGCAGTAGTCAAATAGTAAACAATACTTTGGTTGAAAAAAAAATCTCTAAGTAAGAACTAGAAATATTTAAATTGTTGAAAATTGAAAACGGGAAGGGTGTACGTTGTTGAAAATTATTGCAATAGTGGTTGGTTGTACAGATTGTTCAACACGAAGACGTGAATTGAATTTTATTCAAGAAAACCAGAGCTAGGAATTATTTAAATATACAGGGTGTTCCATCCCAGACGAGCCACCCCGTATATTTCTTATCCCATAGTGATTGGAAAAATTTCCCGAAACACGTCGGATGATTTTCTTTGGGGTCATCTTTTGACGTATATTTGAGGCTTGAACAAGCAATCTCCTAAGAGGGGGCGCTTCAACCCCTCAAAATTGAATAGGGAAGAGGGGTTGAGTGATACTTCATTTGTAAGGTCTTGGAAGCCTCTTTACAGCGGTGTATGAAAAAAATCACATTCTTAAAAACAATTAATTGTTATAGCATGCTTAAAATCAAAACTGCGTTTTTAAATCAAATGTCTAAATTGTCCTCCATTGACTTCCATACAATAATAAATTCTCTCGGACTAATAAACTAAAAAAAATAAAAAAAATTTCTTATCTTGCCTTCATTTTTTGTTCCTAAAAGGTGTTTATCACGTTTCTTCGATCATTTCATGTATTAAAAATCAATCTGTTGAGTTACTACTTTGCTGATTTGTTTACAATTTTAAAAATAATTATGGTGTACACATTGCAAGAACGTGTTGAGCTGGTTAGCCTGTATTACCAAAATCAAAATGGTGCCCGAGCGGCTGCAAGGATATTTAACCGAAACCATCCTGAACGTATCGTTCGCCATAAGTACGTAATGGAATATAATTTCAAAATTTGTTGAGACGGGTTCAGTAATGGATAAAAAAAAGGGCACCCATTGGAATTGTGAATGATGAAGGAGCAGCTGTGGCGGTATTGGGCCATGTCCAACTTATGCCAAACACGCAATCTGTCCGACAGCTTTCTGCGGTTTCCGACATTGGCCAATCTAACGTTTACAGAATTTCACAAAAACACAAGTTCCATCCGTACAAAATTAAATTAATTCATGAATTAAATGATGATGATTTGGATCGAAGGCAAGAGTTTTGCGAAATTATGGCCGAGCGCATCAACAATAACCCAAATTTCTTGTACAAAGTTGGCTTTTCTGACGAATGCACTTTTTCACTTAATCGAGAGGTTAACCGGCATAACTGTAGAATTTGGAGCGATGCAAATCCTCATGTATTTCGATAAGCTCACACTCAATATCCGGAAAAGCTAAACGTTTGGGTAGGAATTTTGGGAGACCTCCTAATTGGACCTCTTTTTATTCCTGGTAATTTAAATGGAGAAATTTATCTTGAAATGCTGGAAAATTTGATTGATCCGATAATAACAGAAAAATTAGAAAACGATCCTCTACTAATTGAACAACAATTGCATTTCAACAAGACGGAGCTCCTCCTCACTACGCCGCACCAGTTCGCCAATACCTCAATTTACAATACCCTGGTCGTGGATTGGAAGAAGAGGTCCTGTGGAGTGGCCTGCCCGATCTCCTGACCTGAACCCTCTAGACTTCTTCTTGTGGGGACATCTTAAGTCCAACATTTTTGTGACTCAGCCTGAAAATTTGGACGAACTACGCCAACGAATTGTAAATGAGTCTCGTCAAATAACTCCAATTATGCTGGAACATGTTAGAGACGGTTTTCAGTCAAGATTGTATTATTGTATGGAAGTCGATGGAGGACAATTTGAACATTTGATTTAAAAACGCAGTTTTGATTTTTTTTATTGTAAGCATGATAAAACAATTAATTTTTTTTCAGAATGTGATTTTATTCATACACCGCTGTAAAGAGGCTTCCAAGACCTTACAAATGAACTCAATCCCTCTTCCCTATTCAATTTTGAGGGGTTGAAGCGCCCCCTCTTGGGGAGCCGCTTGTTCAAGCCTCAAATATACGTCAAAAGATGTCCCCCAAAGAAAATCATCCGACGTGTTTCGGGAAATTTTTCCAATCACTATGGGATAAGAAATATACGGGGTGGCTCGTCTGAGATGGAACACCCTGTATTTTATATTGAAAACCTGTGCGTGAACTAATGTCATAAGTGTTGTGTTCACTATGCAATTCAGATGATTATTACTTATGTCACAGCCTTGTCATTAAAAGTTTTCATTTCATGTCAGTAAATTTAAACATGAAACACTGAACTAAAGTAAATACATAACAATAAGTAAGTTGTGCCTATTGATTACGAATATATTGTATTTTTTATTGTTATTAAGCAGATTGAAGGTTATGCATTTAGTTTTTGTAGTTCATTCACTGTAATTTTGAGATTATTAAGACTGATCAAAGCGATGTCATCTAAATACTGCAATATGTATGTTTAGATGTTCTGGTGCTAAATCATAATTGTAACCGCACAGAGATATTGTAGAGCAAATGGGAAAGTGGGGAGCCCTAGAGGAGTCCTTGTTGAGGTTAAAATGATTGGCGTAAAACTGTTATTCACTTTTACTTGTGGTTTTCTATCATGTCATTTCTGTTTCCTAGCCTCAATTACCTCACATACTGTCAAATGAGCTAGCAACCAATGAAACACCATGAGCTCGAAGTGTTATGAAGGCTTATGATTGGCTGTTATTGTTCTGCAGACAGATGTTTTTGGTATTGGATTTAAACTCACGCCCTCTACCATAACTAGAAATTGGAATACATGGACTCCGATTTCCTTATACAGTCTCCATGTGTACATTATGAAAGTATACTTCACTATAACGTTCGGTATTTGTAATTTCAATCAAATTGTTACTGTTACGTTGCCGAATTGTAGTAGGTAGTCAAAGTGTCATAAGTATGATACTTGGCACATTTATGTATATTAAAACTTACGCAAAAAATAATGCTTCATATTTGTTTGAGCAATCTGGGCTTAAATAATTTCTGACCAAAGTTCAGATAGGTCACCTATTACGGAGCAATAAACATTTCATTCTGAATACGATTCCGAAGAAAATCCAAATCAACAGACGTCATCTGGAGCAAAATTTGAAAAATTCAAGGAAACAACAGTTATAGATCCATATCGACACTATCTCAAAACGACAGACTGATATTTCAAATATCTTAGCCGATCACCCATCACACATGGGAATAAGAGGTAATGAGGAAGTTGTTTCCTTAGCCCTAAAATCAACTTCCACTGATAATATACCCCTCCTTACAAAATTTTCCCACGCCGATCACAGATCCTCAATAAAAAAATTCATATACCAATAATGGCAATTCATCCGGGAAGACACTGAAACCAATTTGAGACAAATAGTGCCCGAAACTGAAACCAAACTCCCACTAATAAATAAAAAAAATAGCAAGTTATGGTAAACCCTTTAGGAATTGGACATACACGCATAACACATCAACATCACTTAAGAATAGAATGTGATACCTTTTGGCCCAATAAAATAATATAACAATAAATATTCAAAATAAGAAATAAATTCCCTTGATCTTATTTCAACAAAACATTCGAACGTTTTAATATTATATAAATAAAGGTCGACAAGTACGAAGTCAAGTTCAGAGCGTGAAATAAACACGAAACAGTAATATGTTTATTGTTTATTTACTTTATTTGAACTTGACTGGCTGTATAAATATTCATTCAATATAATTCAAGAGAACATTCTATATAGTTCAGAAGTAAGATATCAGTAAGATGACTTAATCCTTAGTAAGGAAGCATCATTAAATATAAGTATGCTATACGGCCAGGTACTTATACATATCGTTGGTAATCGTAAGTAGTGTAATGTATCATAGTAATGTAGTGTAATAAATCAAACATATCCCAGTGCTAGAAGTAGTTGTTTCATTCCCTTAAGATGATCCTCCAAGTGACCAGCAACACCACCGATACTGAGGCCTTTCCACACCTTTAAACTACCAGAGTTTCCATTGGAGACTCAACCTTTACAAGAAACCGCACTCTTATGTCAAACATGTCAGACTCAACTCACAGTAAAGCATCTAAATTCTATAACTGCGACGCCCATACTACCTAGTCTATTTGGTATGTGAATAATTAAGTTCTTTTGAAGCAAAAAAGTACCAGATCTATACCTATTACGAACATTTTGAGTCATATTGTCTTGTAAACCTGTCGAACTATGTGTGGAAGTGATGAAAATAATTCCCTTTTCGGCATAATTACCTGGAGAGGCACAGGTATCATCGTCGTCATCGTCTTCTTCATATTCTTCTTCATCGCCTTCCTCTGTTTCACTCAGGTCAGAGTGCCGTCTTCGTCTTTTAGGTCTTCGCTTTCTATTTTTCTTACTTGTTTTTCTTCGAACTTGCTTTCTCAATTCACCTCCCTTACTCAATTTCTGCATTGTTTTGAAAATACTATAGATAATCTTTTTTATTCATACCCAACACGTATTTTCCATTTTTGGATTTGATAAAGCCGATCGATATACCATGTTTTAATGCGCGATGAATCTATAAAAATATTTATTAATTTCAATTATATTTATCAGGCTTGTTCGTAGAGCAATCCAGAAGGGCTAGAAACAAGACGACTCACGCGAAGTGGATGAAAACCGTTCACTCACAGTGAGTATCTGCACATGAATCGTCCTGTTTTCAACCACTGTGATTACACTACGAACAAACCTATTATATATCGATCGTGAGGCTACAATACTAACCTGACTTGTATTATTTTGTATTCTTCTACTTCGAATGAGCTCCACTTGATCTTTGATATTTTTTTCAGTCGAACCTTTGGCCTCTTTAAGAGTAAATATAGCTTCTAGAACTTCGTTGAAGAGACGAGGATGTAAAGCTTCTTTTTTAGGATGCATTTTTCAACTGAATAAAATATTGAATCGTTAGAGATGAAAACTTTAATTTTCTGTTGAAAAATATAATAAACTGAGCGTACCTTTTCACATAAATTTGTTTATATCACGAAAAAACCGAAAATTCCTTGTGAAAACACCATTTGTAAGAAAAAATTTGTCAATTTAGACAACTTCCAAATGTAAAACAAATTTCTGGTTGTTTCAAAATTGCTATGGCAACTAGGATTAGGTAATGTGATAAAAATTTATAGTTTAGCGTCCACATCACATGAAAGAATTGGTTGACTGACGTTAGTCTCTGCTGCACCGACATCTTAAAGTCACTAGTGGCACATAAAAAAACGCAGTTGTTGTTCAAGTAATTCATCATTATATTTGTCAGATGACAATCGAGACCACTTGAAATTTCTGACGCTGTTGATAGTGCAGTCAATACATTATTAATTATCACATTCAAAATTGATTTCTATTTATTCCATTGTTTTAATAGTTCGCTAGAACCGCTTCAAATCTTTACTTTTTCGAGGTTAAGCTGTCATTTGTAACTTTGCAATTTTGGTTGATGTAACAATGAATATGAATATAATAACGCAGTTGGTGAATTGGAGGATCTACATATACATACCGGTGAATGAAAAAAACATGTCTATCCAGATGAGACAGGTGTACGGGCTTCGGGAAAGTTCAAGGCCCTCAAGAATTCACATTTTTTTGGAATTTCCTATTACAAAGCCATGCTACTACTATAGAACAGTTTGAGAGAAAAAATATCCTGGATGATGCACTTTTAGAAGAATAAACTGCAAACAAAAGTACTTATGCCCATTTTCATAATGCACTTTAATAGCTATTTGTGTATCAAGAGCAGAAAGTAGTACTTTGGCAGTCGAGACAGAGCGGAGCGCGGCAATCTGTCGAGACTACCAAAGGACTTTCCGCTCTTTCTGCATCTATAAATGGTTTTCGTATTGTCCCATGGAGAAGAGAAACGAATTTTATGTCAAAAAAGTACTGGACATAATATGATCCATACTTGTAAAAGCAAGTATAACGTAGTGTCGGAAGTAGAGAATCGAACTGAATTGATTTTCAAATCAAGTTGCTAGTTGAATCAGATTGATTGTAGAATGTAGAAGGTAAAATGTAGAACGTAGAATGGAGAATGTAGAACGTAGAATATAGAACGTAGAATGGAGAATGTAGAACGTAGAATGGAGAGTTGTTGCAATTTAGAATTTCCTTCGACACAACTCACATTATAATTGTCTTTCTTTTTAGACAATCAAGAGAACGCCGGTCAGGCTTGTCTCCAAAATGGTATCTCATTACCAACAACCTTTTCTGCGCACATCATTTCTGACAATTTTCGGATGTTTTAAATCTTCAACAGTGCCCTCTCAGAAAAGATATGAGAACATAAGTGAGGAATCTAACGTGCGTCGACATTATATTTAAATGTAGTTAAATGCGTTCCTAGGCATTGCCGTTAGATGGCTCGAGAGGTACTAAAATAGGTAATATATAAGCAACACGAATTATTTTGAGCAGAGAAACAGGATCTCCTGTTACATTCCCTCTCCTCGGTAAAAAATTTTTGAAGAAATTTTCGAAAATTTTGAAGACATTTTTCGAAAATTTGGAAGAAATTTTTCGAAAATTTTGAAGAAATTTTCTTTATGAAGAACCTTTTTCATTAAAATACTCAAATATACAAAATATACAAAAAATATATACAACATATCTTATAGACTAGCTAAAAGAGAGACATAATAGATTAGTGAATACATACGTAACCATTAAATTATAGACTAGTTAAAAGAGAAATCAGATTAGACAATTACAAAAATAATAACGGTATAGGTATCAGCGAAAAGATATAACATAAGCAAGGAGCGTAAACAAAAGGTATTATACACGGTATTTTGTAACTGACATCATCATTAATAACAGTAGGCAAAAGCTAACGTTATTTAAGTATGTCACAGTAAAGGTAAATGTAAAGGTATAGTATAGATAAGAAAAAATGTTTTGAAGCAATATGTGCTAAGCACATTCTCCCCCTCTCCTCCAAGAGTAAAGAACTAAAACTAGATAAGATAAAGATACTCTAATGATCATTGGAATAGGTCAATCACACCTGGAAGGTTGCCTATCGTGCGTCCACCTAGCACTTGGGAGCTTTTCCATGAAGATTTTCCAAACCTCTAAATCATCAGAAAAATAAAACAATAACTCTAAAGTACTAAATGTAATTAGAAAATGATAAGGGAGATAATATGTTCAGGCACTATAAGAGAGCTAAATGATTGGAGACATAAGATAAAGATACGAAGACGATTGCTGGGAATGATCATTGGAACAACAACACAATGTGAAAGGCCTCGCTAGAGATGTTCGTTCGCGTCGTGGCTAACTTTCTAGTATTTATGATCCAAGCAATCATTCTCAACCAAACCAGTAAAGAAAAGAAACTTTTCTAGAAATATAAGATATGAGTAAGTGAAAAAATTAAAAAATAAGATAAGGTAAGATACGATAAGCAAAGAAAAAATATGGGCCTTAAAACTAACTTATAACTAGGTAAAAAGGAGTTTAATCCTAAAGATACAAGTGACTGGATCTCTGAAATCGCAGCACCGCGCCCCAATGCTGTACTGTCTTATCTTCTCCATCCCGTATACTACATCCGCCTAGTGTCTATGTGACGGTTCCCTTACGGCGTGTCCGTCGACACTGCTTCACGCATCATACGACAATAGATTCGACAATTTTACCCTAAGGGTGGCAGAACAACTAGGACCGCGCCCAATGCGATCTCAGCCCTTAACAAAAAAAAACAAAGATACGCGGTAACTTTCTTTTGCAGGGAAAGTGAAAGACCTCCAAAAATTCCGTCATGGGAATGCTATTGCAGATATGGAAGTATATTTTTATTTTCTTACGAGGGGAAAAAATACCAGAAAAAAACCCAAGAACGTCAAAATCGGTAATTGAAGATAAACTACAACAACAAGAACATGTAACATGTCTATAAGGTAAGGTAATAAAGGTAGCATTCGGTAAGGTAACGAGACGATATAAAGAAAACGCGAAAAGGTAATATGAGTAAAGATATATGATTACTAAGTAACGACTATACGTAAGGTAATGTAGGCAGATAACGATATAGGAAGGGTAGTTTAATATTTCCAAAATAACCTTTAAACATAAAAGATACGATAAATTATGTAGACACTTTTCTCAGTGTATACATAAAGATAAGATATTGCGTTAGACATCAGGTAAGATAAGATAAGTACATACATTCTTGTATGTCAGTAAGATATAACAACACCGATCACAGAGTTTGTTAGCAAGATCAAGGTAAACATACACTATTCATAGTGTGTGTATGCGGTAAAAATGAGATAGATTTCGGTACAAGATAAACAGGAAAAGTATATTTTGTCAAAGAAAGTTCAAAAGCTATATTTTCACCTCGAAAATCAGATCCAAACTTTTGAAATAAGATCCAAATTTATACACTAAACAAAATAAGTTATCGTAAAGATATATTCCAAAGGAATCGATTGTTCACATGTATAGAATTTGTAACAAAACAAAATATATTCTTCTCGTGATTTATCACAAGATACGATAAAAGGTAGGTAAACGGTAAGGTAGATATATAACGCAAAAACGACACCCTGAGGCAAGGTACAAGTACTTTGAAAATATTCAATGATAGGCCACGGCAAATTAAGAGAAAAGGTAAGGTATACGGTAGGCTATCTTTAAGATAAGAAAGGTAAGATAATCGGTAAATTCCTTCTTAGGTAGATAAGGTATAACAAAGGTATTATAGTTTCGTTAGGGATACAGCAGGACATATATGCATACCTCTCTTTAGATCAGCAATGCTCGATCGCACAATAGTTTTTGTTTATTTTATTTTGTTTTTTTTTAGAAGTTTATTTAGTTTTAATTGTTTATGTTTTATTTATTTATGTTTATATTTTATTGTTTGTATTTATTATTTCTCCGAGTAAATAAACGAATGAAGCGACTTCGGCGTGAGTAACAATGAACCATTCTAAGGGATGTTGCCTAATTCGAAACCAAAATATTCGATTCGGATCTACGCTCGGAGAATATTGTTCACCATCACCAGTCCAAAACTTCAAACGAGTATTCACCAGAACAATGATCATTGATTTTTTTAATTGGTTTATTAATTTATTTGTTTTATTTAATTATTTAATGTTTAATGATATTGTACTATCGAAACACAACGTCTCTATCAAGAAGAAGCACATTATCTGGAGTTATATTCTCCTAACTTTAAAAGTAATAAGGTACGACATACAAAGGTAAAGAGGAACGAACGGTAAAAGGAAAGGTTATTCGTCATCACTAGAATCATCATCAGATATTGCGATAGGGAGTCTATTACGTAAGATACGTTGGTCGATTTCGTCATCGTCAATATTGTTAGGTAAATTATCATCAAAATCAGTAAAATCTCGTTTCAAATCAGATACATGAAAATTTCCAAGATCGTTACCATCCATGTCTTTTAAGTTGTAGACAAGGTTAGATAAAACTTTATTAACGATACACGGTATGTATTTAGGAGAAAATTTAGAAGCAAAGTCATTACATTTTTTAGATAACACAAAATTCCTTTTCCAGAGTCTATCACCTACATGATATTCAACAGAACGTTTTCTCAAATTGTAATATTTTGCATTTCTGTCATATGCATTCTTCAACTTTTTTCTTATATCGACAAATAATTTAGGTAAGGTTTCGATATCTTCTACTCTGTGAGTAGTATCGTTAACGGTAAAGGTATTATCGGAATTTGGATCAATTTTACCATATTGATCACCTGACACAGGTATTATTCGACCAAAATTTAGAAAAGCTGGAGTGTATTTTGTTACGTCATGTTGTGCAGTTCTAATGGCTTGAGCAACTTGGTGAATGTATTGATCCCAATTTTTATGATTATCATGAATATAACAACGGAGAGCGGTAACTATAACTTTGTTTGTACGTTCGGTATGATTTACCTGAGGATGGTACGAAGGATTATAGAACGTTTTCTGAACATTGTATTTTTTCATGAGATTTTTAAACTCATTACTGATAAACTGGGAACCATTATCAACACTCATGACCATAGGTACACCAAAAATTAAAAATACTTGATTTTCGATAAATTTAACGATACTAGAGGAAATAGCTTGAGACATGGGATGTACGAGACAAAATTTCGTAAACCAATCAGTGACAACTAAAGCATATTTGTTACCTAACTTTGACCTCGGATATGGTCCCATAATGTCGGCAGATATCCACTGAAAGGGGAAATCGATATTTTTATATTGCCCCATAAGACCAGCTTTCGGTAAGTTACTACTTTTGCATGAAGCACAGATACTACATCTTTTGACATAACGGCAAACATCTTGTCGTAATCTAGGCCAATAATATAATTCAGAGATACGATAAAAGGTTTTGGAAACACCTAAGTGACCACTAGTAGGTTCATCATGACATTGTTTTAAAATCGTTAAGCGATTTGCAGAAGGTACGACAATTTTCCAATTGCTAGTATTACTTTCAATAGGAATTTGAGAGAAGACATGTTTGTAAAGGACATTATTTTCAACCTCAAATGTAGGGAATTTATCGGGATTTTGTTGTACTTTTTCAAGCATCGAACGGTACCATTTGTCGGGTTTAAGAGAAGAGATATCGATAATCGACACATCAGATGCTACACGAGAAAGGGCATCTCTTACGACCATAGTTGAACCTTTTCTGTGTTTTATCGTGAAGTCAAATTGAGATAAACGTAAAGCTAAACGAGCTAAACGACCACTGGGATTGGACAATTTATATAGATATTGTAGGGACGAATGATCTGTTTCCAGAGTGAAAGTAGTGCCTTCGACATATCCTCTAAATTTTTCGACTCCGAAAATGACACCTAAGAGTTCTTTCTCTGTAGTTGACATTTTTCTTTCGGCTGTAATGAGACAACGACTAGCATAAACTATCGGATGATCTATACCATCGTGTTCTTGATACAAAATCGCACCAAGTCCAGTATCACTAGCATCCGTTTGGATGATGAAACATCGAGAATAGTCGGGACTAGCTAAAACGGTACTTGAAGTTAAAAGGGATTTTATTTCAGAAAATGCTTTGTCAGCTTCGGGAGTCCAAACGATGGGTTGACCTTTCTTTTTACCTTTAAGAAGATCTGTGACAGGGGAACAAACAGAAGAGAAATTTTTAAGAAATCTGCGATACCAACCAATCAGTCCGACAAGTCGTTTGATTTCTGTAGTGGTTTTAGGGACGGGATAATTTAAGATAGACTCAACCTTGCTGGGGTCTGTGCGAAGGCCGTCTTGATCGATAATGAAACCAAGGTATTTTAGGGAATCTCTACAGAAATTACATTTTTCCATATTTACAGTTAAACCAGCTTCTTTTAGTTTGAGGTATAATTTTTCAAGAATTTCAATATGGGTTTCGAAAGTTGGGGTTGCGACAATTATGTCATCAAGGTTACAAAAACAATAAGGGAGTAAGGTAGGGTCTATGATGTGATCCATCAATCTGGCTAAATTTCTGGGAGCATTTTTGAGTCCATAAGGCATACGAGTATACTCAAAGCTACCAAGGCCAAAAACAGAAAAAGCAGTTTTGGGTTTTGACGACTCCGTCAAGGGAACTTGAAGAAAAGCTTTTCGTAAATCAATAGAGGTAAGATATTTTGCATCCCTCAATTCATATAGAATTGAGTCAACTAAATGCATAGGGTAGGTATCAGACACGGTAACGGAATTTAGTTTTCGACCATCGAAAACAGCTCGATATTCACCTTTTTCTTTTTTCGGGACCAACCACATAGGTGAACAATAGGGAGAGTTAGAAGGCTGAATTACCTTTAAACGAAGAAGTTCATCGACCTCTTTTTTAAGGTGTGCCAGCATAGTGGGACTTAAAGGATATTGTCGTTGACAAATGGGTTTTGAATCCCCGGTATCGATATCATGTTTAATTAAATGAGTGAGACCAAGAGAATCTTTGGGACCAATTTTAGAGAAAAGTTGAACGGTATTCTCAAGTTGAGACTTTTGTTCAGAAGATAATGTCGATAAAGGATGAATTGTGTTAATGACACAAAGGGAAGATAACATCGAATAAGATAATGTTTGAAAATTTACGTCAATTTTAAAAAGTTTTAGAAAATCCATACCGATAATCAAGGAATGCGATATTGAAGGTATTACTAAAATTTTTAATTTTTTTGTCAAGTTATTTAAAGTTATCGGGACATAGATATAACCTAAGCTAGATTGTAAGGTACCATCTGCAGTAGTGACAGCTAAAGTTTCATCATACAAAATATTTATTTTTAATTTACTCAAAAATTGCAAACCTGCACTGCCAAGAACACACGCGTTACTGCCTGTATCAACCATAGCTAAAATTTCTACATCATAAATTTTTATGTTTAGGTAAAGTCTATTATCATTATATTTTTTCACAAAGATTGGACAAACATTCAATAAAGGTAATCTTGTGTTATCCACAGAATGCAACGAGGAACCTTTTTGAGCTAAAATCGATAAATTCTCTGAGGGAGACATTGAATTTGAAGGTAAAATTTTAGAAACGTTACTGACTCGAGATTTTTCTGAAATTAATTTTAAGAAATTTTTAACAAAGATTAGATAATTTTGCCATTCCGCAGAAGAAGTCGAGAAAGTTACTGTCTGTCTTTTTTTCTTTTTGGAGACAATTTCGGTATTTTGTTCTGGCTGTAATTGCGGTACATTGTCGTGACTGGATACTGTAGCCAGGTTTCGTGAACCAGTCGCATTCGCGTTTTTTGACACACATTGACGACATTTAGATTTGATGATACCTTTTTGACCACACCCGTAACAAAAAATACTTTCAGCGGCACGACATGAGGTATAAGAATGACCTTGGAATCCACAATTCCAACAAGATATTGACGATACTACAGAAACACTATTTTGTGGCTTACTTTCGGTAAAAGGTAAATTAGAAAATTTCTTATCGATATTAGAGTTATTTTGTTTCCTAAAATATTGAGTATTGTCAAAGTTACGATATTTTCTATTGCTGCTAAAATCATTATCATTATAACGGTTTACCCAAGTTTGAGAATCCTCTATTTGTTTACAGAGTTTTGCTAATTCTTCCACCGTTGTAGGTGACTGAAGCGATAATTGAGCTAAGAAAAATGGAGATAAGTTACGTCTGATTCTATTTACTTTCGTTAATTCATCCGGTATTTTATCAAGTCTACTGAATAAACTTTCCATAGTAGCTATAAATATCGTTGCCTTTTCATTTGATTTCTGGATTCTATTATTAATTTCCGATTCTAAATCTAATTCGTAATTGCAAGGTAAAAAATCTTCTTTTAATTTAATAACAAGTTGTAACCATGAATTTACTTTATCTTTATGTGCCATGAACCACGTTAAGGCAGAATCTCTAAAAAGTTTGAAACTTTTAACAAACAATTCTTGTTCCGTTAATCCACGAGAAATTCTTAGCATTTCGACTTTTTCAAGAAATTCGTGAAGCGAATTTTGACCATCAAAAAATATGTTCCATTTATGAACATCGGTATTTTTAAAACTCGGAAGTGCAATTGCATTGCCAGCTACATTATTCGATAAAACATTAGGTAAGACATTTGTTACATTACTAGATAAACCAGAAGATTTTTCATCTAAACCTGCTTCTAACAATAAAAGTTCAGTTTTTAATTTCCTTTGAATTTTAATATCATCGTCAGTTTTTGTGTTTAAATTTGAAATTCTTTTAGTTAAATGAATGAGTCGGGAAGTTAGTCTATTCAAAAGTTTGTCTTACATTTTTTCCGGTAGAGATTCAATTTGCATTTTAATATCAGACAATGAAGTTTTTACTCCTTCTAAATCATCATCAAATTTTATTGTATTATCTAGTTCTGAAAAACTCCGTTCACCGCGTTCCTGTGATAATAAACCCACAAGTATACGTCTACGGTCTTCCACAAATTCAGGTACATCGGTATCTCGAATTGTTATTTCATAAGCCATTTCATGTGAACGTAAGTGATAAATGTTAAAATTAGCCATCATTAAATTCAAAAATTTAAAAAATACAAGTCAAATCGCAAAAAATTTTAAAAAAAATTCAACAATTAACTTTCTCAGTGTAGGAACGACAAACTTTTTCACAGTGTATGTAAAATTTACAAAATGTTAAACTTTGATCAAACTAATTTTCGATAAAATAAGTAAGATAAATCAATTATTTTCGTAAAACATCTAATATTTTTTCTTACAGTGTAGGTATCGTCAAATCAAAAGCACAAAATTTTAACAACCTCGATATTTATCCGATATATTATAGAAACATAAATCAAAATTCAAAAATATAGCGGCCGAAAGCGAAATAATTATTGAACGTACCCTATATATAGACATTCCAAAAGATAGATACCTTAAGCCACAAATTTATAACACAAATAATTGCTGAAAGAGAAAGAAATATGCAAAAAATACGAAGTAAATCATTGAGATAATAGTCCAAACAAATCTTTAATATCCGAAGTATCCAACAATCACGTTTTGGGCGCCATTTTGTAACTTACCCGGTAGATATAACGATAAAAAAGATAACTCTAATGTTACTTACGGTATGCCTTCGACTAAGCTCTAGGTAAAACAATGGGTCGTGAATTTTCGCCTAAATGTTGTATAACACTTAGATAATAAAAATTTGTCTGGCATATAAATTGTTTGAGCGCCACGTCATTTGTAAAATGAAATAATATAATTTACCCTGATCAAATGACGAAAAACAGAGTATATGGTTTTTATAGGTACTTAGATGATCATTAAATAAAAATCGGGAAAGTAACAATTAACAATCTAATGAAGAAAATCCTACTTAAAGTCGACTTTGATCCCTACTATTTTACATATATGGCCCTTGGCCGTCGTACATTAAATATACAAATTAATAAGATTTCGGGGGAAATTAGTTCAATGCTAAAGGTTCTACAACAATATGATGAATCAAATATTAGAAATATATATCGGCTTATGCATCTATAAATGGTTTTCGTATTCTCCCATGGAGAAGAGAAACGAATTTTATGTCAAAAAAGTACTGGACATAATATGATCCATACTTGTAAAAGCAAGTATAACGTAGTGTCGGAAGTAGAGAATCGAACTGAATTGATTTTCAAATCAAGTTGCTAGTTGAATCAGATTGATTGTAGAATGTAAACCCGAATCAGGTTGATTGTAGAATGTAGAAGGTAAAATGTAGAACGTAGAATGGAGAATGTAGAACGTAGAATGGAGAATGTAGAACGTAGAATGTAGAATGGAGAGTTGTTGCAATTTAGAATTTCCTTCGACACAACTCACATTATAATTGTCTTCCTTTTTAGACAATCAAGAGAACGCCGGTCAGGCTTGTCTCCAAAATGGTATCTCATTACCAACAACCTTTTCTGCGCACATCATTTCTGACAATTTTCGGATGTTTTAAATCTTTAACAGTGCCCTCTCAGAAAAGATATGAGAACATAAGTAAGAAATCTAACGTGCGTCGACATTATATTTAAATGTAGTTAAATGCGTTCCTAGGCATTGCCGTTAGATGGCTCGAGAGGTACTAAAATAGGTAATATATAAGCAAAACGAATTATTTTGAGCAGAGAAACAGAGGATCTCCTGTTACAAAACCTGAAAGAAGTTTGACAACGTTGAAAAATGTAGGGACTTTTTTGTGTGAAAAACATTCGTTGGTGACAATACTTGACGTTACTTTAGTTTACAGTTACGTAAGTGACGGTTGTTATTTGAATTCCGAATAACATATATTATATTATTTGTAATGTAATGGCAATTAATTCCGAAATGGAGAGTGAAAGGAATGGAGCAGAAGCAGATTTCTCGTACAGTAAATGGATCATTTGTTACCGAACACTCAAACATCAAACGAGGGACATCTATCAAACGTCAAATTCAAACAAATGTCACTTGGTGTAATATTTTTGTGGTTATTTTTGAGTTTTTTTTTAAATATGAATAATTATTACTTCACAATTGTAAACTATGTAACCTAAAATACATAAGAATTTTATTTTTTGACCGGTAATATAAATGCGCATATTCACTATACCCTACCTCGCCGAGGTGGTACAATTGGAGCAACTCTTTTCACACCACTCCACAGTAAACGAACGATTTAAAGACTGCTCCTTTTACTCGTTCTGTAATAACCGAACGGTTTAAAGAAGGGAGAAGTTTTCGGAGTCAATGGAGTAGCATTGCCGAACGGCCCTGTAATCAACCTTTTATGAGACATTGACAGAAGTCACATGTGTGTCAAAAACAGTTTAAAGTTAATCCTATAATATTGAGCGTTCAAGTCATGGATACTAGACAAGGAGATCGAACTAATACGGGAAAATTGACTAAATCTGTCCTCAAAATCGTCTATCTAAGCAGTTTGTTTTTCACCGCGGCGTCGCGCATTGTAACTCGTGAAACATTTTAAAACAGTAACGACAATAACCTTATATTTCATATTTGACAGTTGGCAAATACTTAGTAAATATTACTTGTGAATAATAAGAACTAGAAAATTGAATAGACAGACAGACAATAGTATATTGTATACCAGGCGGTAAAGTGGCATTTTTCAGGCCGAAAGAAGATATGGACAGGCGAGGCGCACCCTAGGCCTGAAAAAAGCACTTCACTGCCGTGGTTTACACATAATTTTTCATCCTACACAATAATTGTGGGTAATATTTTTTCTATAAAAATTTCATTTTATAGTATGAAATTCATTACTGTTTTTATCCTACACAATAATATATTTCATCAGGAGCTGAACGGAGAAATTTCTCAATTTCTTGCTTTTAAATATTCTTGATTTTTTGGGAATGTGCCCGACTGACTGCTTTTTTAAAGAAGCTATCACTTTTGTATACTTTCCAATATTAACATTATCTTTCACTAGTAATGTTGATTTTAGCATAGAATTTATTGACCACAGTGTTGGCGATTTGTATTTTTTTGATAATTCGGACAAATAGATACGTCAAAATTACATTTTCGCTATATTTTTAACTTGCTTGGAGGCCACAGTCCATAAGTAGCTTATATTAGAGGTTGTATTTCGCTTTCGATTTTTCCGGTAATAAGTCAAGCGTGACCTGGTTAGCTTTATCTGTTATTTCAGGCGGAGTGAGATACATGATTTCATCTGATTCAGGCTCCATAACTGACAAGTTAACTTCAAAGAAACATCAAAATACGACAACTTATGATTGAATTTGCAGACATTGACAACGCTAACAATTTATTTTTATACTGACGTTTAATGATGTTGTTTATTTGTCAATTAGGGCGCCAGCTATCGTGGAAACGTAAAATTTATTTTCTCCACGATCATCACAGAATTTGCTAATTCTGAAATCAAATTTGATTACAGAATGCTGGAATTCTCTCTCTTGAGATTGAAGAAATATTCTGCAACACATCTGCCCCTATGCAATTTAAATGTATTTACATTCTCTCTCTAGTGATAGAATAATATTCTCACACTGGTTTGCAATAATAACATTAGCCTTGACGCAGTTGATTGTCATCGTAGTGTCAAAACTTGAGTAAGTGTCAAAATTATTGCTGTCACACCTAATCTCTTATTACCACTATTGGACTGCATTTTTAACGCTATCTATCCGCCTGGAAGGTCACTAATAAACTTTATTTTACAGATTGCTGTAATACCGTCATCTCTGAATTAATCAAACCAAACCTGTGACCCTCCCTTATCTCTGCTGTGACCAAGCTGTTTGGATGTTTATGCTAAAAGTAGTTTTTATATTCCATAGCATCTTATTCGTGCCGGCATTGTTCAGTGAATGTTATGTTAGTGAGTTGTTTTGTGCTTTGTGTTTTTGATAATTTTAAATTTAAAGACTATTTCCTAGTTTTATATTTGCATTTTTTGGGGTAAGTATTAATGTGAGGCCTCATAAAAAAAGACTATAACTAAATTATACGAGGTCTTTTAATAAAATAAAAATATAACTTATTCAATAAAAGTTTAATTTATCGCATTGATAAAATAAAATAAAAGGGCGAGTTTAAATACTACTTACATTTTAAAAATGTGTCTGATTATAACCAGGCTGGCCGCCAATTGTCGATTCGATAAGGTAATTATCTATAAATGAAAAAGAAACAATATCTGATCAAAATAATTTGTCTGAATAAATGAATTTTACTTATGGTATAATGTGCTCTTTAATTATTATATTAGTGATTACAATTACAACGGACCAAAAATACTGAACGACAGTATGCGGCATGAACGACAATACCTAAAATATTCCGACAGTAATAATGCGACCCTGAACGACAGCATTTTGAAATGAACGACAGTGTCTAATATCTGAACGACAGATAAAAAGGTCTAAGTATTGTAATCAGAAATTTATTGTTTAATAAAAACTCAGTAGGATATCTATTGAGAAATAATTGAATAAAATGCATGTGCAAAGGTAAATTCGGTTTGCCCGTGAGTAAACTCACCTAGTTTGTAAAACAGCAAGCACAACCACAAAAGTCACAACTATTACAAATCACTTAGGTAACCAACTTTTAAAAAGAATAAAATCACTTTTACTCGATAAAGCACTAGGTTAAAATGAAGACGAAATATTCTTTTTAACGCTGATGCGATCGATACAGATATTATGTTAACATAAACAAATACTAAGAGCTTGCCCTTTTCTTTGTTTAGTCTATCGTGTGATTCATATTTCTCTTCAGAGTCGGGTACCTATTTAATTTTTCTGAAAGAAGGTTTGTTCTTAAAAAAATGAATTCTTACATTAACATGAATAATAAGGCAGAGTAATCCAACATGAGGGTACTTACGGGGATTGTAAATAATTTGAACTATCCAAATATATAAACATTTATTTCAAGAGAAATATTTGAAAGTGATCAGGTTTAAACTATGTTTATTCTGTTTATTCTTATAATTAATTGTGTGGTTCCTTACAAGTCTTCATAAAGTGGATTTAAGTAAACTTGCCAAAAATTGAAAGTAATGAAGCTACATAAACATTTTTGCTTAGGTATATCTTCCAAATTTTACTTAAATTTATTTTGAACCATTTTATATCTGGTGGAGCATTGTCAAGACATCTTAGAAACACTGTACAACTTAAATAATTTTTGTTCCAGAGTATCCAGCTAGCATATTTGAGTCATGCCTTCACTCGCATGCTGTGTTAGTGGTTGCTATAAAAGCATCTACTCTAAGCATCTTTTTCCCAATCCTGCCAAGAACATTAAAACATTTTTTGACAAATGGGTAAATTTATGTGGAAATAGAAGGTTGAAGGAGAAAATGACATCCAAAAACATTTATGACAATTGTAGAGTGTGTGCCTTACACTTTTTACCCGATTTTTGGTCCAAATAAAGTTCTGAAAAGAGTCAATTTACCAGGTAAATCCATAATAATTAAAGAAAAAAAAACTAACAACTGACTAGCATACATTTATTCAATTGTTTATATTTTCTAGAATCTTTTAGAACCAGTAAATGATGATGATCCTTCCTCAATAATTGAAGCTCAACCATCAACCTCTTTGGCTGTACCTCAAATTGGTGCTGAATCTGTAACTGAGAGTCCTAGGACTTTGAAGTAACAGGAAGCTTAAATGATCAGTTTGCAAAACTGAAAGCTAAAAAAGCACAAAAATCCTGTGCTGTTAATGAGGCTAGTTGTAGCTATTCAGTTGAACCCGAGCTGAATTTAACAACATATGCTGCTCAAGATTCTACTGATGTTGCACTAGCAGACTTGACTACTGCTGTTACTCCAAAAAGAAGTGAGTGATTAATTAATTGATTTATTAATATAGGTGTTTAACAAAGAAATTTTCACAGAAATGGTAGATATTATAGGCAAATATTTTGATTTATTAAAAAAACATGGAAAATTATTGCTTGAAAATCCATTTATAAATTTTTATATTATTTACTTATGTCAAGTTTTGACTGTCTACTTCTATTAGAATATTGTCTAAAATAGGGTTGAATATTTAACATTGAAAAATGCTATATCTATATGCAATGTATATTGCATATTGATATTATTAATTGCTAATGATATTATTTCTTACTTTAGAAAGATCTGATTTACTTGCTGAGGTGAATGTCTCAAGGGTTAAAGACCTAACACCAAAAGCCAGACTTCTCTTTCGAAGAGCCACCCAATTTAAAAAAAGGGCTACCAAGTTTAGAAGAAAGCTGAAAAAAAGGTTGTATGCTGCTGAAACCTTTAAAAAATCTGAACTTTTTGAAAAATGTGTATCCAGTATGGATCGCATTCGCAAATGATTTTTTGAAAGTCAAAATGAAAATGTTGATAAAAAACCAAAAGGAAGAAGGTACACACTCGAAGACAAGGTATTGGCATTAGCTTTATACAAACAAACAAAAATTATGAAAATTCTTAGGAAGGCTTATAAAAGAAGATATTCCTGACAGCTGATTGATTGCTGACAGTTTTTGGATCTGTTTACATTTTGTAAGTTTTTAATGAAGCTGTTTATGTAAAAATTATAAAATAAGGTTTTGTTCAATTAAGAATTCTATTTTTATTTTCAGGTGGTGAAGCTTGGGGAAAGCAAGATCTGTAGAGGTCTTTGAAAAAATAACAAATAATGACAAAAGTTATGGAAAGTTGTTGATAATAAACGTATTTGCTTTTTCTTGGTGGATTTCATAGTATACTCAAACAATTTAATGAACCTTAATCCTATTTAATACTTGTCGAGGTAAGCTGTAAAATAAACCCATAATATAAGCAATTTATTTCATAGTTTTTATTTTTTACATCTAATGTGTAACTTTTAAGTTTAATTAGAAAATAAGAAAAATCACCTGTATTATTTTATAAAAAAAATGTATAATCAATTTTTTCAAAATATTTGTTGACATAAGTCTTTTAATAAATTGTCCTGGTTAATAAAAACAGTCGCACAAAGTTTAAACGGCTTTTTGAAACAACCCATTCTACTTTTGAGCCAAAATAAAATAACGGGTTGCTTCAAAAAGTGTTTAAACTTTGTGCGACTGTTTTTATTGGTTTATTTGAGAAAAAACAATATAGGCATAATTTAAAAAACCCGCCAATATTTGCTTGGTTTGCCATCTAGTAGTAACTAGTAAACTGTGCCTGTTCATGCAGGTCTCCTCCTTTATTTTTTCCCCGTAAGTGAATACTAACCTTCCACCATAATAGATGGCGCAACACTCGACAAAACTTTGTGGGTTCGGACTTGAGTACAGGAGAGTACATTCTTCCCCGTATATAGTATTTATCTATGCACCTAATATAATTGTGATTGAGTTCTATAATATAAATTATCTTTTGTTCATTTCCATTGAAAATCTTTGATCGTGGAGAAAGTATGGTCTGCTAATCGGTTAGAATGAAAATTCGATGCGAGTGGAAATTTCCGAGCGCGAGCCGAAGGCGAGCGTGAGGAACCACGAGCATTACGAATTCCTTGTCACAGAATATACTATTCTCGGCCAGCCGAGAAAGGTAACTTTCTCGTCTCCGTAAATCTGGTAAAATTCAACTTTCTCATAGTGTAGGATAAAAAATAATTTACTTTTGCTGATGACGCTATTCTGTTCTATACAAGTACAATTTGAGAGAACTGGAAGTAAAAAGGTGAACAATGACTTGAAGAAAAACCAGAGATGGTTGATAAGGAATAAGTTGTAAAACTAATTAGAAAAAATTACTGGTATAGGTACAAAAAAATATGAATTGAGTTGACATTCAGATAAAAATAGGAAATGAAAATATAAATAAGGTGAGAACATAAATTGATGCAAATATAAAGGTACAACAAATAGAAAAAAATTATGCTTGCCAATTATTGGTGCACTTTACCAATGTAGAGATTACTACAACTAATCGGTGACACTTCTTTCTTACCAATCTTCAGCTACCTAATTCCAGTGTGGGGCACTTGTGGCATAACATTAATAGATAAAACACACAGAGGATTCCAAATAGTGTAGTGAATGTTTCGTGCAAGTTCAGTTACAGAACGTCAACAGATATATATTTTGTGTACTTATATATTTGACTATTTGCGACTTTCCACAGTGTTTGCTTTATTAGGAAATGAACTTTTTTAAATTGCAATTTTTGTATTGTTAAAATAAAGTACCTGAAAAAAATGATGTTCTTGTATGATACGGAATTATTTAAATATATTTTATATTGAAAACTGATGTCATTAGTAAGTTGTGCCTATCGATTGAAAATATATTGTATTTTTTATTGTTATTGAACAGATTGAAGATTATGCATTGAGTTGTAAGGCTTCATTGGGCTTCATCCTACACATGTTAAACCATTTCACCATTCTGTTATGAGTTTTTATAACTCATTCACTGTTATTTTGAGATTATTATGACTGATCAAAGCGATGTCATCTACATTCTGCAATATGTATGTTTACAAATTGAAATGTTCTGTGTCTAAATCATAGTTGTAACAGTACAAATAGATTGTAGAGCAAATAGGACAGTGAGAAGCCATGGAGAAGTCCTTAACTGTTTGGCATAAAACTGTAATTCACTTTTACTTGTGGTGTTCTATCACTAAGGTAGTTTTAAAGATTAATAGCAAGTATTTAGGACACATCATTTCATATAGTTTGTAGAACATACCACAGTTCCAAACACCATAAAACGCTTTAGTAATGCTTATGTTTTCATCACTATGTTTTCATCATAGTCTAGAGGTTTGTATATTTTGATGTCACGTTCGATAGTTGAGAATTTTCTCGAAAACCGATCTGGTATCAAGATATATTTTCTGATATCTTTCTGTAATAATTTTTTCTACTAGCGTGCGCAAAAATTCCACTTTTCCGCACTCATTTTAGTGTTGAAAGAGTGACTAAGTGACTAGTGCGGAAAAGTAGATTTGTTAAGTTTTTGGGGAGTATACTTACATTTGAATATTTAAAAATATTAAACTTCAGTGACGCTGTCGCTGGCCCTTCCACTAGTCAGCACCTCAGACCTCTTCCAACCAAGTTCCCATCGCCACGGTTGCAACAATTAGTGCTGACAAAACAGTGGAAAACCGAAATCTGACTTCATTGGAAAACATTTTAGCTTCTGCAATTAATTTGCAGAATGCTACAAACTGCACGTTCAATGTTGATATCAATAATAATTAATTTGTTGATATGTATTTAACAATAAATGTTTCTTTATGTTAACTTTTGGGGTTTTTTCCGTATGCTAGTAGAAAAAATATTGTACCTAACATGTGCGTAAAGTGACTTTTCCGCACTGCTGGCCGAACGACGCGTTAGCGTTAGCAATCTGCAATTGCGTGAGGAAAAGTATCACTTTCCGCACTTGTTAGGTAAACTGCTATTTTATTTTCAAATTTTTTTGCCAGAATAGACAAAATTTACTCGTTATCCTATAAAGCCTTTTGGTGAATCGAGCAGTAAATATTAAGTATCCTAATTAACTTATTTGAACTTCAACAGTAAACGTATTACTCATAGTACCTAAGCTAAATAATTATAACAGGCCATAGGATAGATAGGTATCAAGTAGAGACAAAATACTGATTGTATCTTTGAACAATGTTTAATGATCGAAGGATTGTACACTTGATATTTAGGTGAAAGTTACATAGTGTAACGTGCCTACCTTCTTACACGTGGCTCCTGCCACAAGAACACGTCACTATGGACACCCTTGATGCAAAATTCGGGTTTTAAATCTCGGGCGCCAGATTATTAACGTGGTTTGCTCCACGGCCCCTTGACCTTTAGCGTCAAGAGTTCCAGATAGCCTCAGATGGAGGTTACGGAAAATTCCAGGGGTCTTGTTGAATCAACTTTATTTACCTAATTACAATCAAATATGGATTCTCCGATTTATAAATCACGGGTTAATGAAAGAAACAGGGGTTCAGCAGAATTGTATACTACCTACGGTTTAGCGAATACCTACGATCACACAATAGGTCGGTATATAACAAAATAATCAAAAAGAAACTGTTAGTCTATTAATACTCTGTGGTCTATTTTACGAATAATTCTTTAGTGACAAACAAATTAACAGGGAAAAGAAAATAAGCTATCTTTACCATATACTTGGTACTTTGACGGACTGAACGGTCAGGTTATCAAATACGGTTCAAATCTACCGGATTTAACGGGGTCCCTAATGCACGATTTAGATCTGCCGGGTAATCAGACAAATTGTGGCTAAGCCTCTTCCAAGTCTGATTAACCCTTGAATCCAAATGAAACCGGTAACTATTATTCAAAAAAAAAAAAATTAAAGAACGAATTAGATCTGCCGGGAAATCAAACAAATTGTGGCTAAGCCTCTTCCAAGTCTGATTAACCCTTGAATCTAGATAAAGCCGGTAACAATTATTCCGAAAAAATAAAATTTAAGAACTAAATAGATCTGCCGGGAAATCAAACAAATTGTGGCTAAGCCTCTTCCAAGTCTGATTAACCCTTGAATCTAAATAAAGCCGGCAACTATTATTCCAACAAAAAATTCTCCCACGAGTTAAACGGTACCCAGCTATCGACACACAGAGTAAAAATATTTGTACTAGCATAAAATTAAAATATTATAATCCACTTGGATATCAATTTAATATAAAACTACTGAGAACCGAAAGCATAAAATAATTCGAGAATCCACTAATAATTTATATCAGTTAATTACTATTTAATAAACGCTGTAAATAAAATTCGAAATCAAATTACAGTTCACAAATCTTTATTTCCATATAAAAGAAACAAATAAAAAAAACCCAATTTCAATTCATCAACAAAAGTGAAAAAATAGCCGGTCGGAAAATTTTCAAAACCATACATCAAAGAATACAACAAAGAATTTAACAATTTAATATTAAGCGGCGGTTCGTAGAGTTTCGAATACACAGTTTATTTGTAAAAATGATTTACCTTATAAAATACAGCTTACACACACAATCGGAATACACTAAATTTTCACACTACGGTTTTTCGGTTTTCGGAAGAAAGTTGAGCGGAGAATCACGAAAGACTAATTTAGAGCCGGAATGAATCAGAGCGCGAATGAATCCGAGACAATAATTGATTGAGAGCGAATTTATATCCAAAATTCTAGTTACATTTTTCGGCCGTAGTTGTGGTGAGGGAATTAAACGTGAAATTTATCTACTTACAACAAAAAAGTTGTACCTATACTGAACGGCTCCGGCTTTAATTAAAATGGTGTATATACCGGGCGTCCCTTCAGTTGAAAAATTTAAATATCGGAAATGAATAAATTGTGTATAGTAGAATTTGGATTTGCGTAACTCGGACTTATACTAAAATATACAACGGTAATAACGAAAAAAAAATCAATGCGGTAGTAGAAAGGGTTGTAAAGTAACACAGTTATATACACCCTAGTGGTAAAATAAAATATATTACGGAAAAAAATAAAAATTAAACTTGCAAAAAAAAATAACTCGTTACACACCCTCTTTACTTCGGTAAAAAAAATGAATGATTTTTTTTTAAACACCACCTTATACCTAACTATAAAAAAGGTGAGAAAACAGAACTGTGATCCAGGGTATAGCGTCTCACAGCCTGGAACGTCGGCGTAGGGTCGCTTGGCGTGGATGGGGCGATCCTCTTCCACGGGACTTCTGTCTTCGGTATGACCTGGAGCAGCGACCGGCTGCTTCCAGAGCGGGGCGGGGTCGTTCGGTCCATTTGTCCACAACGGGAGCAAAATAAAATGTTCAGTCAATGGCGGGTTTCAAGTCTTTCACATGTATACGATTATACCGCTTTCCTTTTCCATCTCGTAAGTCATATACAACTGGAGAAATAACACGTACGACTTCGCACGGCCCGGAATATTTCGGAGCGAGTTTCGCGGCGACGTGATCAACGGCAGAGGATAGTGTATGATCCTTTTTCATAACTTTGTCTCCGATAGTGCACTTCCAGTCTCTACGGAGTAGATCATAGTTACGGCTTTGACTGGTAAACGCTCGGGACAGGTGCAGACGGACGAGATCAAAGCATTCTTGCAGTTTCTCTACTCGCAAGAGATGAGGCTTCAGGTAGGGTCGTCCAATCCGGTGTCTTCTTCCGGACTTTTCTCGGTGTCCTTTTCAGCCTCTCTTCTGAAGGATTTCGGTGTCCCGGGTTCTCTCCCAAAATTTAGGAAGGCAGGTGTGAATCCAGTCGAGTCGTGTCTTGAATTATTCAGTGCAAACTTCAAGTCCGGCAACCTTACATCCCAGTCTCGGTGATCCGCTTCGCAGTATTGCGCAATCATTGTCTTCAGGGTGCGGTTGGCTCGTACTACTGGATTTGCTTGCGGTGTATACGGCGGAGTGAAACGGTGTCGGATTCCTAACCCACTCAGCATATCCTTGAACACCTTGCTGGCATACCGAGTTCCATTGTCGGTCAGTATGGTCAATATTTCCTCGTAAAAAGCAGTACTTATGCTACTGGCAGTAGCATTCCTTAACGGTTTACACTTTACCCATTTAGTGAATCGGTCTTGGAACATAATGATGTAACAGTTCCCTTTCTTACTTCTGGGTAACGGTCCAATTATATCGGAACTAACGGTTTGCCATGGTTGTCGATTCGATGATGGTTGCATCTTCCCTGGGAGCTTTTGTTGCGACGGTTTGTACTTTTGACATTGCAGACATCTCCTCACGTATTTGGTGATATCCCTGAACATTCCTGGCCAATAGTACAATTTTGCAATCCGGGTGATGGTTTTAGCAGTTCCTAGGTGTCCGGCGTTTGGAGCATCATGGTTTTCTTGCAACACCCGGGTTCGGTCGGGCTTTGCTATACACAGTTTCCAGGGATCGGACATTTCTGGCTCTCTGAAAACGTTTATGTCCCAGAAATGACGGTATAGACGGTCTTCTTCAATGCAGAAGTCCGGAAACTTCTCTGGATCCTTCAGGACCTCTTCCTTCCTGTTCCGGTACCACGAACATTCGGCGGTTACATCGGTCAAACAGATTGCGAACGGTGAATCGGTCTCGGCGGTCATTGGTAGCGGGTTTCTTGACAAAGCGTCGGCCACACGATTTAGAGCACCTTTACGGTAATGTATCTCGAAATCATACTGTTGTAGAAAAATACTCCACCTTGCTAAACGTCCGGACGGACTAGATATGGAATGCAGCCATCTAAGAGATTGATGATCGGTAACAACCGTGAAATGGTAGCCCTCTAAATAAGGACGCATCTTTTCAATCCCCCAAACAATGGCAAGACATTCTTTCTCGGTGACAGAGTAATTTTTCTCGGTAGGACTCAGGGTGCGACTTGCATACGCTACCACGTGTTCATGACCCTCCTTCTGCTGGGTAAGGGCTATTCCCAAACCATATTCGGAGGCATCGGTCTGTAGGGTGAACGGTACGGTAAAATCAGGACAGCTCAAAACGGGTGCTTCCGACAGACAGGTTTTGATTCTAGCGAACGCGGCTTCTTGTGCCTCGGCCCACTTCCATCGCTGAGATTTGCGGAGTAATTTCGCTAACGGAGCTACCTTTTCTGAAAACGATGGTACAAACCTCCTATACCAGGATGCTACTCCCAAGAATATTCTCAGTTCTCGGATATTTCTCGGGGCTGCAAATTTTATTATACTTTCGACCTTTTCTGGATCGGTACGGATTCCATCTCCAGTGATTACATGTCCTAAGTATTTCATTGACGGTAAACAGAAATGACATTTCTCCGGGTTGAGTTTCAGCCGTGCTCCTCGTAATCGGCGGAGCACTTCGGACAGATTTTCCAGATGTTGATCGAACGTTTCCCCCAGAACGATAATGTCATCCAGATAAGCGAATGCATATGGATCCAGCTCTGGGCCTATTAGTCGATCAACCAGTCTCTGGAATGTAGCGGGTGCGGAATGTAAACCAAATTGAAGAACCGTGAATTGAAACAATCCACGTCCCGGTGCGGTAAAGGCGGTAATGGGTTTACTTTCGGGGGTTAACGGAACTTGCCAGTACCCACTCTTCATATCCAAACTGGAAATGTACTTGGCTTTTCGCAGTTTATCCAGTATAGCATTAATAAACGGAAGAGGGTAAGCATCCTTCATTGTTACCTCGTTGACTTTTCGGAAGTCGATACAGAAACGGTTTTTTCCATCTTTCTTCTTTACAATGACTATTGGAGAACTCCACGGACTTGTAGAGGGTTCGATCACTCCCTCTGCAAACATGGCGTCTATTTCAGCATTGCAAATTTCCTGCATTTTCGGATTCTGGGGTCGGTATCTCTGTTTGATCGGACGTGGTGGCAGCAAACGGATTTCATGCTCAACTAGCGTTGTTAGACCTCGTAAGGATCCAAATTTCGGTAACTCTTGGTCTAGGAAGATGTTCAGTCTGTCTGTTCTTTCGATAAATTTCTTTCTGTAACCGGGGTTATGGTTTCCAACGGACATCCTATCCAATCATACTCCTCGTCATCCCCTAAATCATCCAGGGAGAACGCGGATATCACAGAAACGGTTTGCTCCTTGTCAACCGCTAACACCAGGGAAGACGCAGAGGCTTCGGAAACAATTTGCTCCTTGTCGACCCCTAACTCCAGGGAGGAAGCAGAGACTTCAAGAACGGACTGCTCTTTGTCAACCCCTAACACCAGGGAAGACGCAGAGACTTCGGAAACATTTTGCTCCTTGTCGACCCCTAATTCCAGGGAGGACGCAGAGACTTCGGAAAAAATGTGCTCCTTGTCAACCCCTAACTCCAGGGAGGACGCAGAGACTTCGGAAACAATTTGCTCCTTGTCAACCCCTAGCTCCAGGGAAGATTCAGAGACTTCGGACACAGGTTGCTCCGTGTCGACCCCTAACTCCAGGGAAGACTTCGGAACAAGACAGATTTACAGAACGGCCGTCTTTCCTAAGACGGTGGGTGGTTTCTTCTCTACATATTATCGGTACAGCGGAATTGACTTCTTTCATAGGCCGGTTCACGTCCTCCAATATTCCAACAGGACTGGCCAATTGTGAACGCCTTACTAACTCATCATTCACGTATATTTCTCCGGTTCCTAACTCCAGCCGGAAATTATACTTTCGGAGGACATCATGTCCTAATACAATGTCGGTTATCAGACCAGGGAAATGCTCCAACGAACCCTCCATTGTGACGTCATCGATTTTCCATTTCAGCTCATATATGTCGGTGATGGAGACTAGATTTCCATTAGCTAAACGGGCCTTCGTAGCTTGACGAGAAGTAGTTTGCTTTCTTTGGGAAAAAGTCTTAGCTACTTGATCACCAATATACGACTTTGCTGCTCCGGTATCCAATAATGCTCTAAACATATGATTTTCTATTTTGACGTCTATGTGGGGTCGTTCATTTCTGCTGGCGGTTCGGTATGAGAAGCAAGGATTTGCGGAAACTGTGTCGGCCTCTCCTCGGTACAGCTTCGTTTTAGTTTTCCTGCCTCCTGCAGGAACAGTCTCGGGAAAATACTCCTTCCTTCTGGCAACGAGAACAGAATATTTTCGGCGGGTTTTGACAGTTGTTCCTATAATGTCCAGACTCACCACAATGGAAACAGATGAGTTGACGGGAAGATTGTCCTGAAGGTTGCTGAGTAGTATCAGACGGCGGACGGCGAGAAGTATCGGTCGGTGACGGTTGGCTGGGACCGGCGATGGGCTCTCTGGATGGCCCAGGCATGGTGTTGTGGGAAGGTCCATATCTCGGCGAACTTATTGGCTGCGGACGGGGATTTGGTCCCCGGTTCGGTCCACTGTGGTTGGGTACAGACTGGAGTTCCTTCCTGAGGAGCTCATATTCCCTGACCACCTGACAAAATGTGGAAAAATCATGAAAGTCCCCTTTTCGAATTTGCAGACGAAATTCGGGCAACAGGTTAAAATAAAATAAAATAAAACCTAATCAGAATAAAATTAAAGCATTTCAAAATTCCCCTATTCCTAAAAACCGCTAAAGACATTAGATCGTTTTTAGGACTATTTGGCTATTATCGAAAGTTTATGAAAAATTTTGCACAATTGACTAAATCAATGACAATATCTTTAAAGAAAAATAACACCGTTCAGCATTCAGAAGAGTTTATTGAATGTTTCAATATTTGTAAAAATATCTTAATATCAGAACCAGTTCGAACTAACAACCGATGCTTCAAAATTCGCAATAGGAGCTATCCTATCTCAAAATAATCACCCTATCTGTTACGCTAGTGAAACTTTAAATTCGGCAGAAATCAATTATTCAACTATCGAGAAAGAATTATTGTTAATTGTTTGGGCTTGCAAATACTTTAGGCCATATCTATTTGGTCAAAAATTTACAATATTTTCAGATCATAAGCCCTTACAATGACTTATGTCTTTAAAAGAGCCAAACTCACGCCTTGTGCGTTGGCGATTAAAACTCGAAGAATTCGACTATGACATCAAATATCTAAAAGGTGAAAGCAATAAGGCACCAGACGCATTATCTCGCTACCCCGATATCAATGCATTAGAAACTGCATCATTTGACGTTAATTTAGGTGACATTGACGAAATCGTGAATCAAGAAATTGAAATAATTGATTAGTAGGTATCGTCAACCCGAAAATATATTACCAAATTTAGATCATATTTATATTACGAGTATTTTAGATGGGAATGAATCAGATATTATAGGATAAATTCACCCGCATCACCTGAAAATTCAAACCATGATTTTTGATAATTATTGACTATTTTTCAAAATTTTAACAACTTTCGACAATTGTTGACCATTTTTCAGAAATTTCCACAAATTTAAACAATTATTGACCATTTTGGACCATATTTTAAAAATTTTAACAATTTTTTATGATTATTGATAAATTTTGACAATTTTTCAAAAATTTTGGCAATTTTTGACCATTTTTAACAATTTTTCAAAATTTTGACAATCATTAACCATTTTTGACAATTATTGACTATTTTTCCAAATTTTGACAATCATTGACCATTTTTGACAATTATTGACTATTTTTCAAAATTTTGACAACTTTTAACAATTATTGACCATTTTTGACAATTTTTGACAATTTTTCAAATTTTTGACCATCATTAACCATTTTTGATAATTATTAACTATTTTTCAAAATTTTAACAACTTTTGACAATTATTGACCATTTTTCAAAAATTTCCACAATTTCAGACAATTATTGACCATTTTTGACCATATTTCGAAATTTTTAACAATTTTGAACAATTTTTTATGATTATTGATCATTTTTGACAATTTTTCAAAAATTTTGGCAATTTTTGACAATTTTTAACAATTATTGACTATTTTTCAAAATTTTGACAACTTTTGACAATTATTGATCATTTTTGAACATATTTCAAAATTTTCAACAATTTTAGATAATTATTGATCATTTTTTACAATTTTTGACAATTTTTCAAAATGGTTGACCATTTTTCAAAATTTTGACAATCATTAACCATTTTTGACAATTATTGACTATTTTTCAAAATTTTGACAACTTTTGACCATTTTTCAAAAAGTTTGACGATTTTAGACAATTTTTGACCATATTTCAAAATTTTTAACACTTTTTGATAATTATTGACCATGTACTTTTAAATAATACAAAAAAATCGATTTATTGGCGGAAATCGATTTATTATTATTAAAATCGATTTTTAACAAATCGATTAATTTCGAATAACTAAAAATCGATTATTATTTAATCGATTCTTTTCCATTAATCTCACATCCCTACCCCAGGATATGTCGAATATGCTCGCCTGCGGTAGACCACTCGATTCCATACCCTTTTTACTCGCAATCCAACAAGCCGGCATAAGATCGTCGCTTTATTTAGGTTAGGCAGTTTACGTTGAATTTTTATCTTGCTGTTAGCGACGTGTATTTTCAAGGGGTTTTCACGCATCAACTTATTATTACTATTATTTATACGGGAATTCATCTGATATCGAATGGATCACTTGTTGTATACCTACTTTTATAAAACTTTATGTTATAATAGTGTTTTAAGAATAGGTTTTTTTGATTGTCGATTAAAATGTAATTAAAAGTAATAAAACATGTTATTTAGCACTTTTTTTTAACTATGCATTTGACGTATATGTTCGCAAGTGACAATTTTTGCGCCCATACGCGGCATGCTCGCGGTCACCGAAGCGAGCAATTAAGAGGTTAAAGCAAGTGAATTTACGGTCGCGGTAGGGACAGCTGTGGCTGTGCACCCAAGGATGGAAATTAAGATGCAGGAAAAAACCACAGAAAACCTGCATCCTCATCCTGGAAAAGGAAAGGAAATGGTGTTTTTATTGTATTTCATAAATGTGAAAACACTTCAGGAACTGAAAAGTACCCGAAGTGTGTGTGATTTGCACTGAAAAGTGCGTGTTTTATGTCTGTGCCTTGCAGTCTCGATCTCCATCGTTGCGGCTGTCGTCGGCTGCTTCGCTGGAATCTCGCTGTTTCGGCGCGGGAGGTAGGTAAGGCGAGGAAAATGAAGTGTTTGTGTGGTGTTTTGTCGAGTTTACGAGATTGGCGAGAAGTTGAAATGTGCCTTGTTGCCCTGTCCTTGAACAGAGCAATTGTGGTTGTAGTAGGATGGTATGAGATGACAGAATCTCTCGATTACCATCCTACGGGCGGAAGGGATTGCATTCATCAGAATAACACATGTTATCTCGAGGATTTCCTGAACTTCCGTAGGGAAGTCGAATGGCTTGGGTGGTTTCAGGAGAGTTATTGGGGCAGTTTTCTCGGGTTTTGAGGTGGTAGTTTGCCTTTTTGGGCATTTGGGAACGAAGGTAGCATGGCTGCCACCACAGTTCCTGCAACAAGGCTTTTTTGCATTGTCACATTTATTGGATCTGTGTTCGTGACTTCCACAGTTCGGGCAGGTGTACAGCTTAGCTTTACATTCAGTGGCGGAATGGCCCAGTTGTGTACATCGAGTACAATATTTCGGGACGGGAGGTAGTTTGTTTGAGTTTGATATCTCACATCGGTGATTAAGGCCGCACAGGGAGATTCCTTTCGAGAGTGCCTGGTGAAGTTGAATTTCAGAGTTACTTATAACTGATTAGGGTGGTTGCAGAGCTGGTGGATTTGGAGACGATGCTCCAGCATTTCAGGAAATTTATTTGAAGTTCTTTGAGAAGATCAAAGATTTCTTCGTCGGAAATATTTTTGTGAGATGACAAAGGAGAAGTTTGGAGTGTGGGTGATGGCTGAAGATTATTTTCTTGGGGCGAAAGATTGCGAGTGGAGAGGTAGGCATACGACTTAGTTGTCTCCGATGGCATTTTGAATTTTGGACTGGAGTTTTTTGGGGCAGATGTCCTTTGGAATTTTTAGGAGGGCTATGCAGTTTGGATTGACCTTCTGATAAGAGATTTTGCCTCTTAAAATTTCGTTTCTGTTCAGAAGGATGAACAGTTCCTTTTGAGAGCAGAATTTGGGTGGGAGATTTCGAAGATTGAAGGTTTGAAGCGGAGTTGTTAGAGAAGGAGAAGTGTGGGATGAAGTTTTTGACGAGGTGGTCCGAATTGAACTGCGAACGGAGGGAGATGTGGATTACGCCTTTCTAGCTCTTCTAGATAGGGTAATGTCAACTCAGATTCATATTTGGAGCGTGGTTTGGACTTTTTGGACCTGCTGGGGGGTGTCATTTTTTGACGAAGATTGGCGGTTAGAAGATTTGGAGGTGGGAAGTTGAGGAAACTCTTCGAAAGTGTCGTAGTTTTTGTGTTTGGTCTTTGATTTGGGCATGGTTAAGAAGGGGTTTTTGGGATTTAGGATCACTAAATACTTTTTTTACTAGTCAGTACCGGCGTGCGTACCTTTTAGAGTCGTTTCTAAAAAGAAACCAGCTCTGGGCGTTGTTTTTCGCGGAAAGTTGAAAGGCTTTATATGTGACCATTGAAAAGACTAAATAACATCTGTAATGTCTCTTTTTACTTATTAAAGAGTATAATAAAAAAATAAGCTGGCGCCCAAATTATCGTTTTCTGTTCCTGCCATCCTTCGACGATCTTCACAAACATCCTAATATAGGCGAAGATCCAGCCCCTGAGACAATATCTGATAAGTGTTACAAATTGGTGTTCGACGACGCTACAAATTGGCGCACAACGTCATTACAGACAGAGACAACCATGAGACGCACAAGTGCATAGGAAAATTGGTTCGGCGAGAACATGAGAAGAATTATTGGTCTGATACATTGGACCTGCATAAATATGTCTTTGTTTAAAAGCTCGCAAGGTGTAGGCAGGTGGCGGTAGTAGTGCTGCAATTCCATTGGCTATTCTGGCCATTCTCATACCGTGCATTTCTTGTAGCGTGATCGTATATTCGCTGACATCTGACATTTGCTGTGTCGTCTGTCGCCATATTTGGTTTATGTTTGTGTTGCTCTGTATCTGATTTTTATTTTTCTCGTTATTTGTTACTTTTTGTTTTGCTGGAGTTATTTGATTATATTAGAATTCCGACCAGTTTGAAGTGCTTAGAAGTTAACTGGTCACAAAAACTTTGTTTGCTTTGTGGAAATAGTGAAGAAGAGGTTGAGAAAATGCATTATTTTCAATGAACTATAAATACGGATGGAACAGGCACTTTACGTATTAATTGATGTTAGAATGAGATAGACGAGAAGGATAGCGCTAGTTAGAGCAGAAAACCTGTATTTACGTTAAATAACATTAGAGAGTATATTCATCGTGTTTGCTTTTAAATAATTTTGCTTCTGCTGAATTTTTAAATTAATAATAGTAGTTTTGGTGATTATTATACAGGTTGCCAATTTTAAAACTTACAATCAGCTGTACCTCGTGAACGAAAAGAGATTTCAAAAAAATTTCAAAACTGTTTCTAGGGTAGAGAGGGGGAACTAAAATGACATGAGAAAGAACGCACCCCCATCAACCCCCTATGCCCCACCTACCCCACCTACAAAAATTTAAATGGCAACCCCTACTTGTGAAAACCCCTTAGAAACTGCTTTCCAACGGTCTAAGTCATAATTATACAGGGTGTAACAATAAAGCAGAAAAATATATTTGACAAGAAAAATAACATTTAATTGTGGAACGATACTTCGCTTTTGAAAGTGCATTTAGTCGCAAAATTTAGAGAAACGGGTTCAGTGGCAAATAGAAGAAGGAATGCCGCAAGAGTACTCGATGAAGCACCTCAAATTGAAGTCCTTGGACAATTTGGAATAAATCCTACTTTATCAACTCGTCACGTCTCTGCAATAACAGGACTATCACATGAGTCGGTACGGAAAGTTTTGAAGCTTCATAAATTTCACCCATATAAAATGCAATGTCTTCAAGAATTGTCCGATGACGATCCAGAACGAAGAATTCAGTTTTGTGAAATTATGACTGAAAGAATTGGGAATGAACCTAGACTTTTAAAAAATATTTGTTTTAGGGATGAGTGCACATTTTATCTAAATGGTAACGTAAATAAACAAAACTGTCGTTATTGGAATGGTGAAAATCCACATCTGTTTAGAGAAAACCACAATCAGTATCCTGAGAAACTAAATGTTTGGGCAGGGGTATTAGGAGATTCTGTGATTGGTCCCTTGTTTACACCGGGAAATTTAAACGGTGAAATGTACTGCTGGAGAACACTATTGAGTCCTTAATTGTTAATGAATTAGAGAACCAACAGGACGACGATGGCAATTCAGCTCTAGATTAAAATTTGTTGCACTTCCAGAAAGATGGAGCACCTCCCCATTAAACAGTAGCAGTTAGGGACTGGTTAGACAATAATCATCCAAATAGATGGATTGGAAGGAGAGGTCCCATTGAGTGGCCACCTAGGTCACCAGACTTACCGCCACCTGATTTTTATTTGTGGGATCACCGAAAAAGAAGACATGCATCTAGAATAATCTAGAACACATCTAGAAAACATCGAAAAGTCTAGAAATGTCATCGAAAAGTCGAAAACTGTCTAGAACAGCTGAAAAGTATAAAAAGCGGGACAATTGACATTGTTTAGTTAGTTTTTGAAGTATTAAAGATTTGAGTTCTGTGATATGAAAGTAAGACGTGTATATTCATAGTATTGTGTTGTAAAAGTCAGAACTTCTACTATAAAGAAAAGTATGGAAGTGTTCAAGGGCTTTGACAATAGCCAAAAATTTTTTTCTGGATTTTTCCCATGGTTTTACTAAAGTATGAAATCACTTTTTCGTCTGCTTCTTGTTCTTGTGAAAGCACGGCGCCTATGCCGTGTTGGGATGCATCACAATCCAAAATAAATGTTCCTTTCTCCCGTGGGTAGACTAAAATCGGTGCTGTCGTTAATCGTTTCTTCAACTCTACGAAAGCACTTTGACAATCCGGCGTCCAGTCAAATTCAATGTTGTTCTCAGTTAGTCGATGAAGGGGTTTAGCAATTCGACCAAAGTCCTCGACAAATTTTCGGTAATAAGAAGAGAGTCCAGGAAAACTCCTTATTTCCTTTGTGTCCTTAGGTTTAGGCCAGCCTTTAATAGTTATAATTTTCTCCGGATCGGTTTTAATTCCTTCCGCGGAAACGATATGACCCAGATAATATGTCTCCGTTTGGAACAGTGAACACTTCTTGGGATTCAGTTTTAAATTGGCATTCCTCAACCTGTCAAATACGTCTTTAACATTTTTCAAATGCTCATCAAAAGTTTTCGATGTGATCATTATATCATCAAGATATACTAGACAGGTTTTCCAGGTAAATACTCTTAAAACCATCTCCATCAGTCGTTCAAATGTGGCCGGAGTCCGAATGGGAGAACCTGAAACTGGTAGAGACCGCTGCCAGTAGAAAAAGTTGTTTTGTCTCGATCAGCAGGGTGTACTTCTACTTGCCAGTATCCACTCTTCAAGTCTAGGGTGGAGAACCACTTCGCACCTGATAGAGTATCTAGTGTATCGTCTATTTTTGGCAGGGGATAGCTATATTTTTGTGTAACCTGATTTAGTCTGCGATAGTCTACACAAAAGCGAGTGGATCCATCTTTCTTAGTTATCAGGACCACGGGTGAATACCAAGGACCAGAAGCTTGTTCAATAATATTTGTATCCATCATGTCTTCTATCATATTTTCTACTTCTTTTCGTACAGCAAATGGTAATCTCCTTGGAATTCGACAAATTGGTCTTGCATCTCCTGTATAAATTCTATGCTGTACTAGACTGGTACGTCATGTAGATTTTCCCGTCTCAAAAGTGTCGCAGTTGACATTGATATAGTTTTCAATTTTTCTTAATTATTCAGTTGTTATACCTCATTTAAAAACCAGGAGGAGTAATTTGGCAATTCTGCAGATCTCTGATTGGTCAGATTCCAACCACACAAAGTTTCTGGGAAATATATAATATTCCTTATAATTAAATGTACCTACGTGAATTACCCCAAACTTTATATTCTTGCCGGAAACTTTGTTGTGTCTCGATAGTACTTTTGTACAAGTAGATCAGATTTTATACATCACATTTATCATATGAATTTGTATTGTGTATAACTTTGGAATATACATAAGGAAATTATTCTATTATGAAATATTGTTAATATTTGATATTGTAATATAGTTGTTGTGAAGCAAAAGTTGTAGAATATTTTTAATAAATGAAGAGTTAACAATAAATTGACATTTAATTAGCAATAGCTTTACTGGAACCATTTTATTCATTGGAGGAATAATCTTATCAAAACCAAGAGCAAAAATCGGACTTTATTAATGATGGCCCTATATACAATACCATTAACAAGTCCAGGTATCATTTAGTATGATGGTGATTTCATTTGGAGGTTGTGAAATTGTAAAAGATCCCATACATGAGTTTTTGATTATTTTCTCATTGAACTCAGTTCCACATTAAATTATATGACCAGTTTTAAAAACATTTTCACCTTTAATTTGCCGAATATGTTCACCAATATGCCAGAATATACGAAAGTGATATCTTAACATTCACGTGCATTACTAAAATTATAAAATGAATAGTTACAATACAATATACTTTCAAAAAGGAACCGGTTCTGGTAAGACTTCGCGACCCTCGGAATTTCATGTTAATTTTAAATTTGTTTAATAGCTACCCTTAAATAAAGTAGATGAGAACAAAAATTTCGTTGGATCATTCAGATATTACTTTAAAAATCACGAATTTAGTTCAAAAATTATACTTTTTCAATACTATTTAATGCTATTTACTATGAATATTTTCACTTTAAACTGTAAAGGTTATTATCTTTAACTAAATGTAAGTCTGTTTCACAAAAAAAAAACCGGAAGAAAATACTTTAATTTTGCCAATTTTCAGATATATTTTTAAGTATAATTATTTTCACTCGACACTTATAGGTTATAAAACAACACACTAAAATCTTAGGTCTAAGATACCTCACGATCACAAATCATGATTGTTGTGTGATCAGGTGATAGCTAAGCGGCGTTGTCAAATGGTGTTTATTTTCTTTTAGTTGAATTAATTTTGCATTGTAATAGATTACAGGAATATATAAAAATATGAAATGATTTGCATTTATAATCATAAAAATTGAAATATTAAGCATCCTTAGAATATAATGTTTATCTTAGATTTGCTTCATTTCTTACATTAAATGTAAGAGTTTATAACAAACTTACTGCTGTACCTACCACATAGTTTTTCATATATATATATATATATACATATATTGTACTGAAATTGAGATGATCATAAATGAAATAAAATGGTTACTTTTAGAAATTATTATATCATATGTCTTATGTTATGTCCATCATTTTTAACAATAACGTTAAAATGATTAAATTAGATACTTACTGTTAGATATTTTTATGTACCCTGTATAAATTAACTGATAAAGTTGATATTGGAAAATGTCAGTACAAGAACATTGGTAGTTATGGACATTTTTATTTGATTAAATAATATGAACTGTCAGTAACTGGATTTCAACAAAAATTAGTAATTTCTATAATAAATAAAGAAGAAACAAAAGGATGTTCGTTAGCAACGGGAAGGAAGTTTGGGAGGTGATCGGTAAATAAGGGGAAACGAAAAAAAGTAATTTACGTTAGAAGTTTAAATGTACGAAGACTTTAAAAAAAACTGATAAAAGAAAGAAATAGTGAGTTAGAAATATCTTACATAACTTACCTTCGATTTGAATCCAGTAAAGGTTGTTCAAACTCAAGATCAAGAGAGATCATACAGCAATAAACGATGGTAATATAAATCATTTTATACTAAAGCTTGTATCTAACAGTTGCTTGTAAACAAGTACCGAGGTCCGAGACGTTTAGCAGTAATCTTTCCTTTGCGCAAGGCAGAATTTCTTCGCTTCCGAAAACAAGCCGTTTTCTATCTAAATAATACAGCAACCGGCAGTATTTCAACAAGATATTAAGAGATTTATTTTGTGTGCGGGATTGTGTTAATTTTATTTTTAATATAGGTTGTAATAGGCTAGGAGACCATCCACGGATTGCAATCTGGAGATAGTTGTTTAATTAATATTAATTTAATTTTGACGTTGAAGGTTATTATATTTCAAATTTCACTCCTTAAATTTAGACAACTCACTTTACCCAAGATATACCCTGAGATACTGAGACATGCATATGATATAATATTAAATTTCAAATATTTCAGATTAATAAATACAACTTAAATATAAAATTTGTTTGATTTGAGGTTCTGGTTGATACTGATATATGTGGTATATAATACTTATTCAATAAAATAAAATCACCATACATTGAATTATTGTATACCATAACAATATATACATATATAATACATAATATTCGGCCATCCCATTTACTGAGCGTCCTCGCGAGCCCATTGGGTGGGTAGGTTTTTATAACCTTTTCATTGTTTCTTCTTGGTTCTAAAATATAGAAGACTTTTGTAGGTATAAAAGTTCACACAAAGTGTTTAGTTCTTTTTTTTATTATTCATCTTTATTGATAAGGTAATCCATTGTCAACTAGTATAATATATCAAATATTTAGTAAATATATTTTTAAGCAAATTACTCACAAGTAATTATTCACTAGGGTAATATCAACATGTTTCGGTATGGTGTTCCATACTTTTTAAACCGATCATCTTGTTTAAGATGGTGTTCCATTTTTCTAGTTTTATTAATTTTTTCCAAATTTATTACGACTCTAATAAGTCAATTAATTCATCTGTGCTATTCACATCAGAATCTGAAGACGTATCAGATTCGATTACAGCGCCGGATTTAAATTTTCGTATTGTATCTGCAGCCACTACTGCCAAGTATCGTCGGTAACCTTTCATTCCTTTGAGGGCGACAATTTCATATCGATCGTTTTCAAAAACCTTCGATATTTTGTAAGGCCCTCCATATTTTACCCCTGTCTTACGGCTGGCCTCTTTGGGGTCTTTCTTAGCTTCGCGCCAAAGAACCAAATCCCCTATATTGTATTTGGTACTTTCTTTTTTTTCGTTTTTTATCAAACCGCTTTTTCATTTCCTTACTTCGTAAGTCCATTTTTTGCTTAGCATTTTCTGCAATTTGTTCCCTATTTTCGCGAATTATGTCATCTTGATCTAAATTTCCATGACGATCTTTATTAAAACCAAACATTAATGTATGAGGGGTGTACCACGTGCTTTCACTAATAGTATTATTCATTCCCCAGACAACATCTGGTAGTATATCATTCCATTCGTTTTCATTTTCTATACTTGGATTTAACCATCTAAAAGAGTACGATTATAACGTTCGACTTGACCATTTGAACGAGGTGAAGATACTGCGTTTAAAACTAATTTAATTCTTCTTTCGTCGAAAAACTCTTTAAATGTTTTAGATTTAAAGGCTTTGTCACGATCTGCAATAAATCGCTTTGGTACTCCAAACATACTAAATAAATCTTTTAAGCAATAAATGCCTTCCTTTGAATTTGTTGTTTTAGTTGGCCTGGCAAACAAAGTATTTAGAAAATGAATCGACGATCATAAAAACGTATGCGTAATTTTTGTTGGTTTTACAGAAAGGTCCTAAATGATCAATATGCCATGTACAAAGGGGTTCCTTCGATTTAGGTATAGGATGCAGGAAACCTTCTTTTTTACCATATTGACTTTTTTTATACGCGCAGTCAATACATGTATTATCATATTTTTTTTATAAATCTAGTCATTTTAGGAAACCAAAACTTCCTTTTTATTAAATTTTCACACCGTTTTAAGCCAATATGACCTATTTCGCCATGGTATTTTCTCATTATATTAAACCTACATATTTTTGGAATTACAAGTCTTACTCTTCATTATTTAATATTTTCCTATAAACCCTATCATTTTTAAGACAATATGTTGATTTTATTCTTGGAACCAATTATTTTTTTACAAATGTGCTTCGCACAGCGCTACAATCCGTAACTATTTTAAAATGAGTACCATGAAAGTAAATTCTAAATCGTTTTATTGATTCTACAACAGCTAAGGTTTCCAATTCATATGAATGGTAAAAAGATCCATCCACGGTTGTTGTTCTACTGTAATAAGCTATTGGCTTTAATCCGTCATTTAATTCTTGAATAGAATACCTGCAATGCCTTTTGAACTAGCATCAGTGTGCAATTCTTTTTTTTTCCGGATTGTAAATCGTTAAAACAGGTTCGTTTTTTTTTTTTTTTAATTCGGTTATTTAACGTCGGTCTATTTCTGCAACTTAGGCTAATCACCGACGCCGGGAGCACTCTACCCCTAACCGGAAATTTTGCCGAATCCACTAGTGTTCCAACCAGTGGTAGGGATCTTTATCGAGCCCAACATCCATGGACTCGGGACCTCGGTTTTACGTCTCATCCGAAAGACGGCATATCTCCATTATACCTCGTGCTCATTGGTATAATGCCTGCGAGCTGTGATATGCTACTGACCCTAGTAATCTACGGTGCTTCGCTGCAGGCTGTACGGGCTCTACGACGGTGTTTCCCCAGCGGTCACCCATCCAAGTACTAACCGTGCTCGACCTTGCTTGGTTGTCATTATCGCTTCAGAAGCGTTCCACTACAAAGCTGGGCCGACGCCCAAACAGGTTCGTTTGTCAAAATGAATTTTATTTTCGAAGCCGCCTTATTTTGATTTTCACCCCATTCCCAATTTACGTCTTTTCTAAGTAATTTTGTTAATGGTGCAACTATTCCGGCATGATTATTAATAAATTTCCTAAAATATGAACTTAGACCTAGGAATTGTCTTATTTCATGAATATTTGAAGGAGTTTTAAAATTTTGTATAGCTTTCACTTTCTTTGAACAATTTTAGTTAGTTTTGAAAAAATAGCATTTCTCTAAGTTTAATTTCGAATTATTTTCGTCGCATTTCTTTAAGATAGTGTTAAGATTTTCCATGCCTTGAGAAATTGATTTTAACGGTACTAAAATGTCATCAAGGTAATCCAAAATTTCTGAATGACGGAGCGAACCCATAATATTATTTACCCATCTTTGAAAAGCTGCGGGTGCATTACATAAACCAAATGGTATACGAAGGAATTTGTATTGTCCATCCGGAGTTATAAATGCGGTTTTATCAATAGAATCTTTTGTCAATGGAATTTGATAATAACCCTGCTTCATATCTAGACTACAAAAATACTTATTTCCGCCTAATTTGTTTATAAGATCTTCAATATTTGGCAATGGATAGCGGTGTTTTACAGTAATTGCATTTAGTTTTCTATAGTCAATACAAAGCCGGTAATCTCCATTTGGATTTTTACTAAAATGGCGGGGCTAGCATATGATGAACTGGAATTTTGTATAATACCTGCAGTTAATAATTCATTTACTTGGTTTCGCATTATTGTTTTTTCTTTTTCTGATAATATATACGGTTTATAGTATATTGTTTGTTTTGAATTTAAAGTTATGGAAAATTCAGTGTTATTTATTGTACCTAGTTCGGCAGGAGATTGAGCAAAGCATGATTGTTTTAGGTTTAGTAGTTCCAATAATTTATCAAAATTTTCGGTAGTTAGATCACCATGTTTTATTAGAGATGACTCAGTATTATTTAGTTCTTTGACTTCAGAATTATTTTTATTTTCGTATTTTGATATAGTCACCTGATTGGGCTTTATTTCTAGCATTGAATTTGGTTGACTTAATATAGGTTGTCCTATAATAATATCAATGTCATTCATAGGTGTAGTTACTATTATTATTTCTGAAAAAATTGGTATGTCTTCATTAATCACAACCTCAGTTTTTATCGTGCCTTTCGGCTTAACTAAAGACCCACCAAAACCTTTAATAACCGTATTAGAGGGCATTAATTGTATCTTCGTTTTATTTAAAACTTTCATATTTGCAACATTTACTGAACTTCCTGTATCTAAATACCCTCTAAACGGAATATTATTTATCTTAATGCATATTTTATATAAATCATTGTGTACTTGCCCTAGAGTATTGACTTCTTCGACGTTTTTATTCTTGTGCCAACAATCTTCTGTACGGTGTCCCGTTTTTCTGCACCCATCGCATCGCTTTAGGTCTTTTCTTTGGTTTGATCCACTTTGCCGTTTAAAACAGTCCTTGGTGGCATGATTCGTAAGGCGACATATTGCACATCGTGATGGTCCAGATGATCCTCCCTGTCTCGAAGTGCCTGGTTTACTGCGACTCCAACAGTCCTTAGCAAAGTGACCTAGCTTTCCACAGACGTAGCACTCAATCTTTGGTCGCTTTTCCAGCTGGGACTGCACTGTGCTTTTTGAGGGGCTTTGATAATTGTCCATGGGAGCAATAAATCCAGCATACAGCACATCCGGTGTGGAACATTGAAATGCACGGGCGTTGGGCTGCAATTCCTGAGGAAGCCCCCGAATTATGCAGGAAATCGTAGCTTCGTTGTCAAGCCTGCATTGTTGGGTTAAATTCAACTTGGCATGGTAACAATGCGTCATGCTTTCGTCGGGTTTCTTCTTTCGTTCCACCAATTCTTCCAAAAGTGTGACACAATCTACACTCCTGAGACACGCTCTGGATGGGGCCGTTTTCCATTCTGCCCAAGTCTTGTCGTAGTTGTCTAAACGAAAGAATCACTCACGAGCGGCGCCCTTTAATTTCATTTGCATGTATCCCGATTTTTCGTAATCAGTCCATCCGTGAATCTGAGACATTTGGTCGATTTTATTCAGCCACGAAACCACTGCATGATGGCGATCATCGGGATCGAAAGGTGGAATTATATCTCCTTTAACAGTTAATTTTCCAGCGTTAACATCCATGGCGGCGACATCATTTTGTTCCAGGTTTAAATCGCCCAAATCTGCAATTGGTAGTCTCAGATTTGTGTCGAATTATTTTTTCAAAGCAGCTGTAATTTGTTTTTGTATATGTCTTTCGATTAAATCGTCATTATACTTGATTTCGGCGCACTTCTTCGACAATTTCTCCGGTAAGAGTTCCGTATCCGAGCATCTGAATTTTTTGATGAAACTCGGCATTTAGTTAGATCATGTAAAGACCTTCTCAATGATATATAACATTTTGAGCGGAAACGTTCCGTTGTGGAGATATAGCATTTTAAAGTTAGATGTCGATGGACCCTTTAGATAGGGTTTTAGAAACTTCAAGTAGCCCAATTTTAATAAAAATTTCTAAAAATAATCCCAATTACGTAAATAAATGATTGTGAAGGTTAAACCTAATCTAACCTAACCAGTAATTTCGTGCTGAAGTGTCTATTCCACATTATCTGTAAGGATTGAATTTTTTATAATCAATATTCAATACAAGGTCATTAATTGACCAGGATGGCCAAAGGAATAGCTTTTATCATCGCCTGCTTCCCCTTAGTCCTACTTGCCTCCTTACTCCCTCACCGAAACTTGTAAAGTGCAAACCGGCAAGCGGGACGCGAACGCATACCCCTGACGGCAAGCGACATACCATAAGGCTATTCCTGAGGCCATAAAAAGTAATCGGTTGATTTTCTATATAAATAACCCATACAAAAATTCTAACTTTGAAACGCTGTATCTCCGCACCGAAACGTTTCCGCGCATAATGTTATATATCTACTTGCTGAGTTTCATTAAAAAATTCAGATGCTCGGATACGGAACTGTAGCCATTTCTCCAATTTCACTCATTTTATTTTTCAGTTGAAAGTTACTTTTCAACAAAAAAAAACACAAAGAAAACTGTACTGTCTATCCCACTTCTGAATTATTACAAGGGTGTTGAAATAATTTCACTATTTTCCAAAAACCACTATTTATTAAATTTAATTATTAACTCTTATTCTCGCCGTAATACACTAGAATGCCGGCTTAAAAATATCTAATACATTATTTCTTTCTGTTATCGAGTTAGTCATACTCGTTTTTATAAAAACACAACACATCGTTTACATTTTAAATATTTTCCACTAACTTATCTAATTAACAAAATAAATGGATTCATATTATTTATACTTATCAACTACAAAGGATTATTAATAATTGAACTTGATAATTTTGTAAACAAATACAAGTAATGCCTATTTGTCCAATATACAGTGTCTAACAATAATGTAGTTTGGTAAACCTAATCTACCTTAATGATATACATAATACATAATAATATAAAAACTGTTCACCGAACCGTGAAAAATTAGATAATGAAAGGTAAGTGTGTAGTTAAGGGGGTGTACTAACAGTTGAAAATTATTTTTATTTCAGTCATATATATACAGGACGGAATCGCGATCTACTTTTAATTCCCACTTAAAAGACACGCGTTCGTGTTGTAATTTATTTTACAGAAAAAAGAACGGGAACACAAAGTATTTAAAAACATTTACCGATAGTAATAATTTTCTTCCCGATTTGACCATAGGCAATTACCCGTACAAAATAACCGGCCTAGTAGAACATCGACAATCTTTCAATTTCAATTTCGACAATCAAAAAAAGAACATTTCCTGGAAATCTCCTTTGGTTCTATCTCCCGGTATAAACTGTTCACCGAACCGTGAAAAAGTAGATAATGATAGGTAAGTGTGTAGTTACGGGGGTGTACTAAAAGTTGAAAATTATTTTTATTTCAGTCACAACGTTTCATCGAACCCGTACAAAATGACCGATCTGGATCTATTTTGTGAGATGATTATTTCTCGACGTATTAAAATCGTTTTCGTCGATTTCTTCTACTTCTATTTCATTTTTCGAACTATTCGAGTCAACATTTTCTTTTTTTCAGTTCGATTTACTCGTTTCCGATAAATAATAATCGCAGACCATTGCGGGACTACGTTTCGTCGATTTTCTAGCGGTCGGTTTTTCTTTCATTTTAAAACCTTCTATTATTGGTGAAGAAAAAATATCCTAAAACTTTTCGATGTTGTCCAATTCTTTCGGTTTCGTTAACTCTTGAGAATAATTATCGTTATCTTTCTCGCTCAAAGGGAACCGAGTCGAATAATTCGTTGTTTGTTTCGAAGAATTTTGATACGATTCAAAACGTCTCGGAGTTTTTTGAATATTAAAAAAAGAATTTTTGAAATATTTTGAAGAATCACCGGTAGAAGTCGTGTCCAATAAAACGTTGTGACTGAAATAAAAATGATTTCCAACTTTTAGTACACCGACCGTAACTACACACTAACCTATCATTACACAGTACAAAATGACCGATCTGGATCTATTTTGTGAGATGATTATTTCGTCTTCGAAGATGTTGTTTTCGGTTTCAGATAAATTTCTCGACGTATTAAAATCGTTTTCGTCGATTTCTTCTACTTCTATTTTATTTTTCGAACTATTCGAGTCAACCTTTTCTTTTTTTCGGTTCGATTTACTCGTTTCCGATAGATAACAATCGCACACCGTTGCGGGACTAGGTTTCGTCGATTTTCTAGCGAGCGGTTTTTTTTTCATTTTAAAACCTTCTATTATTTGTGAAGAAAAAATATCCTAAAACTTTTCGATGTTGTCTAATTCCTTCGGTTTCCTTAACTCTTGAGAATAATTATCGTAATATTTGTCGCTCAAAGGGAACTGAGTCGAAGAATTCGTTGTTTGTTTCGAAGAATTTTGATCCGATTTGAAACGACTCGGAGTTTTTTTAATATTAAAAAAAGAATTTTTGAAATATTTTGAAGAATCACCGGTAGAAGTCGTGTCCAATAAAACGTGGTGACTGAAATAAAAATGATTTCCAACTTTTAGTACACCGACCGTAACTACACACTAACCTATCATTACACAGTACAAAATGACCGATCTGGATCTATTTTGTGAGATGATTATTTCGTCTTCGAAGACGTTGTTTTCGGTTTCGGATAAATTTCTCGACGTATTAAAATCGTTTTCGTCGATTTCTTCTACTTCTATTTTATTTTTCGATCTATTCGAGTCAACCTTTTCTTTTCTTCAGTTCGATTTACTCGTTTCCGATAAATAATAATCGCACACCGTTGCGGGACTACGTTTCGTCGATTTTCTAGCGGTCGGTTTTTCTTTCATTTTAAAACCTTCTATTATTGGTGAAAAAAAAATATCCTAAAACTTTTCGATGTTGTCCAATTCTTTCGGTTTCCTTAACTCTTGAGAATAATTATCGTTATCTTTGTCGCTCAAAGGGAACTGAGTCGAAGAATTCGTTGTTTGTTTCGAAGAATTTTGATACGATTCAAAACGTCTCGGAGTTTTTTTAATATTAAAAGAAGAATTTTTGAAATGTTTTGAAGAAGCACCGGTAGAAGTCGTGTCCAATAAAACGTTGTGACTGAAATAAAAATGATTTCCAACTTTTAGTACACCGACCGTAACTACACACTAACCTATCATTACACAGTACAAAATGACCGATCTGGATCTATTTTGTGAGATGATTATTTCGTCTTCGAAGATGTTGTTTTCGGTTTCAGATAAATTTCTCGACGTATTAAAATCGTTTTCGTCGATTTCTTCTACTTCTATTTTATTTTTCGAACTATTCGAGTCAACCTTTTCTTTTTTTCGGTTCGATTTACTCGTTTCCGATAGATAACAATCGCACACCGTTGCGGGACTAGGTTTCGTCGATTTTCTAGCGAGCGGTTTTTCTTTCATTTTAAAACCTTCTATTATTTGTGAAGAAAAAATATCCTAAAACTTTTCGATGTTGTCTAATTCCTTCGGTTTCCTTAACTCTTGAGAATAATTATCGTAATATTTGTCGCTCAAAGGGAACTGAGTCGAAGAATTCGTTGTTTGTTTCGAAGAATTTTGATCCGATTTGAAACGACTCGGAGTTTTTTTAATATTAAAAAAAGAATTTTTGAAATATTTTGAAGAATCACCGGTAGAAGTCGTGTCCAATAAAACGTGGTGACTGAAATAAAAATGATTTCCAACTTTTAGTACACCGACCGTAACTACACACTAACCTATCATTACACAGTACAAAATGACCGATCTGGATCTATTTTGTGAGATGATTATTTCGTCTTCGAAGACGTTGTTTTCGGTTTCGGATAAATTTCTCGACGTATTAAAATCGTTTTCGTCGATTTCTTCTACTTCTATTTTATTTTTCGATCTATTCGAGTCAACCTTTTCTTTCTTTCAGTTCGATTTACTCGTTTCCGATAAATAATAATCGCACACCGTTGCGGGACTACGTTTCGTCGATTTTCTAGCGGTCGGTTTTTCTTTCATTTTAAAACCTTCTATTATTGGTGAAGAAAAAATATCCTAAAACTTTTCGATGTTGTCCAATTCTTTCGGTTTCCTTAACTCTTGAGAATAATTATCGTTATCTTTGTCTTTGAAGAAGCACAGTTAGAAGTCGTGTCCAATAAAACGTTGTGACTCTAATAAAAATAATTTTCAACCTTCAGTACACCCCCCGTAACTACACACTTAACCATCATTATCTAATTTTTCAAGGTTCGGTAAAAATTTTATAGCGGGAGATAGAACTGAAGGAGATCTCCAGGAAATGTTCTTTTTTTGTTTGTCGAAATTAAAATCGAAAGATTGTCCCATGTTCTACTAGGCCATGAAAAATTAGATAATGTTAGGTAAGTGTGTAGTTACGGGGGGTGTACTAAAAGTTGAAAATTATTTTTATTTCAGTTACAACGTTTCATCGAACCCGTACAAAATGACCGGCCTAGTAGAACATCGACAATATTTCGATTTTAATTTCGACAATCAAAAAAAGAACATTTCCTGGAGATCTCCTTTGGTTCTATCACCCGGTATAAAATTTTCACCGAACCGTGAAAAATTAGATAATTATAGGTAAGTGTGTAGTTACGGTCGGTGTACTAAAAGTTGGAAATCATTTTTATTTCAGTCACAACGTTTTATTGGACACGACTTCTAACGGTGCTTCTTCAAAATATTTCAAAAATTCTTCTTTTAATATTCAAAAAACTCCGAGACGTTTTAAATCGTATCAAAATTCTTCGATACAAACAACGAATTCTTCGACTCAGTTCCCTTTGAGCGACAAATATTACGATAATGATTCTCAAGAGTTAAGGAAACCGAAGGAATTACACAACATCTAAAAGTTTTAGGATATTTTTTCTTCACAAATAATAGAAGGTTTTAAAATGAAAGAAAAACCGACCGCTAGAAAATCGACGAAACGTAGTCCCGCAACGGTGTGCGATTATTATTTATCGGAAACGAGTAAATCGAACTGAAAGAAAGAAAAGGTTGACTCGAATATATCGAAAAATAAAATAGAAGTAGAAGAAATCGACGAAAACGATTTTAATACGTCGAGAAATTTATCCGAAACCGAAAACAACGTCTTCGAAGACGAAATAATCATCTCACAAAATAGATCCAGATCGGTCATTTTGTACTGTGTAATGATAGGTTAGTGTGTAGTTACGGTCGGTGTACTAAAAGTTGGAAATCATTTTTATTTCAGTCACCACGTTTTATTGGACACGACTTCTACCGGTGATTCTTCAAAATATTTCAAAAATTCTTTTTTTAATATTCAAAAAACTCCGAGTCGTTTCAAATCGGATCAAAATTCTTCGAAACAAACAACGAATTCTTCGACTCAGTTCCCTTTGAGCAAGAAAGATAACGATAATTATTCTCAAGAGTTAAGGAAACCGAAAGAATTGGACAACATCGAAAAGTTTCAGGATATTTTTTCTTCACCAATAATAGAAGGTTTTAAAATGAAAGAAAAACCGACCGCTAGAAAATCGACGAAACGTAGTCCCGCAACGGTGTGCGATTATTATTTATCGGAAACGAGTAAATCGAACTGAAAGAAATAAAAGGTTGACTCGAATATATCGAAAAATAAAATAGAAGTAGAAGAAATCGACGAAAACGATTTTAATACGTCGAGAAATTTATCCGAAACCGAAAACAACGTCTTCGAAGACGAAATAATCATCTCGCAAAATAGATCCAGATCGGTCATTTTGTACTGTGTAATGATAGGTTAGTGTGTAGTTACGGTCGGTGTACTAAAAGTTGGAAATCATTTTTATTTCAGTCACAACGTTTTATTGGACACGACTTCTACCGGTGATTCTTCAAAATATTTCAAAATTCTTTTTTTAATATTCAAAAAACTCCGAGCCGTTTTAAATCGGATCAAAATTCTTCGAAACAAACAACGAATTCTTCGACTCAGTTCCCTTTGAGCGACAAATATTACGATAATTATTCTCAAAAGTTAAGGAAACCGAAGGAATTAGACAATATCGAAAAGTTTTCGGATATTTTTTCTTCACAAATAATAGGTTTTAAAATGAAAGAAAAACCGACCGCTAGAAAATTGACGAAACGTAGTCCCGCAACGGTGTGCGATTATTATTTATCGGAAACGAGTAAATCGAACCGAAAAAAAGGTTAAATCGAATAGATCGAAAAATAAAATAGAAGTAGAAGAAATCGATGAAAACGATTTGAATACGTCGAGAAATTTATCCGAAACCGAAAACAACGTCTTCGAAGACGGGATAATCATCTCGCAAAATAGATCCAGATCGGTCATTTTGTAAGGGTTCGAAGAACCGTTGTGAATGGAATAAAAATAATTTTCAACTTTTAGTACACCCCCCATAACTACACACCTACCTGACATTATCTAATTTTTCATGGTTTGGTGAAAATTTTATACCGGGAGATCTCCAGGAAATGTTCTTTTTTTGATTTTCGAAATTAAAATCGAAAGATTGTCGATGTTTTACTAGGTCGGTCATTTTGTACATGTTCCATGAAACGTTGTGACTGAAATAAAAATAATTTTCAACTTTTAGTACAACCCGGAAACTACACACTTACCTATGATTATCCAGTTTTTCACGGTTCAGTGAAAATTTTATACCGGGTGATAGAACTGAAGGAGATCTCCAGGAAATGTTCTTGTTTTGATTGTCAAAATTAAAATCGAAAGATTGTCGATGTTCTACTAGGTGGGTCATTTTGTACATGTTCCATGAAACGTTGTGACTGAAATAAAAATAATTTTCAACTTTTAGTACAACCCCGGAACTACACACTTACCTATCATTATCCAGTTTTTCTCGGTTCGGTGAAAATTTTATACCGGGAGATAGAACCAAAGGAGATCTCCAGGAAATGTTCTTGTTTTGATTGTCGAAATTAAAATCGAAATATTGTCGATGTTCTACTAGGCCGGTCATTTTGTACAGGTTCGATGAAACGTTGTGACTGAAATAAAAATAATTTTCAAGTTTTAGCACACCCCCCGTAAACACACTTACCTATCATTATCTAATTTTTCATGGTTTGGTGAAAATTTTATACCGGGAGATAGAACTGAAGGAGATCTCCAAGAAATGTTCTTTTTTTGATTGTCGAAATTAAAATCGAAATATTGTCGATGTTTTACTAGGCCGGTCATTTTGTACAGGTTCGATGAAACGTTGTGACTGAAATAAAAATAATTTTCAAGTTTTAGCACACCCCCCGTAAACACACTTACCTATCATTATCTAATTTTTCATGGTTTGGTGAAAATTTTATACCGGGAGATAGAACCAAAGGAGATCTCCAGGAAATGTTCTTGTTTTGATTGTCGAAATTAAAATCGAAATATTGTCGAAGTTCTACTAGGCCGGTCATTTTGTACAGGTTCGATGAAACGTTGTGACTGAAATAAAAATAATTTTCAAGTTTTAGCACACCCCCCGTAAACACACTTACCTATCATTATCTAATTTTTCATGGTTTGGTGAAAATTTTATACCGGGAGATAGAACTGAAGGAGATCTCCAAGAAATGTTCTTTTTTTGATTGTCGAAATTAAAATCGAAATATTGTCGATGTTTTACTAGGCCGGTCATTTTGTACAGGTTCGATGAAACGTTGTGACTGAAATAAAAATAATTTTCAAGTTTTAGCACACCCCCCGTAAACACACTTACCTATCATTATCTAATTTTTCATGGTTTGGTGAAAATTTTATACCGGGAGATAGAACTGAAGGAGATCTCCAAGAAATGTTCTTTTTTTGATTGTCGAAATTAAAATCGAAATATTGTCGATGTTTTACTAGGCCGGTCATTTTGTACAGGTTCGATGAAACGTTGTGACTGAAATAAAAATAATTTTCAAGTTTTAGCACACCCCCCGTAAACACACTTACCTATCATTATCTAATTTTTCATGGTTTGGTGAAAATTTTATACCGGGAGATAGAACCAAAGGAGATCTCCAGGAAATGTTCTTGTTTTGATTGTCGAAATTAAAATCGAAATATTGTCGAAGTTCTACTAGGCCGGTCATTTTGTACAGGTTCGATGAAACGTTGTGACTGAAATAAAAATAATTTTCAAGTTTTAGCACACCCCCCGTAAACACACTTACCTATCATTATCTAATTTTTCATGGTTTGGTGAAAATTTTATACCGGGAGATAGAACTGAAGGAGATCTCCAAGAAATGTTCTTTTTTTGATTGTCGAAATTAAAATCGAAATATTGTCGATGTTTTACTAGGCCGGTCATTTTGTACAGGTTCGATGAAACGTTGTGACTGAAATAAAAATAATTTTCAAGTTTTAGCACACCCCCCGTAAACACACTTACCTATCATTATCTAATTTTTCATGGTTTGGTGAAAATTTTATACCGGGAGATAGAACCAAAGGAGATCTCCAGGAAATGTTCTTGTTTTGATTGTCGAAATTAAAATCGAAATATTGTCGAAGTTCTACTAGGCCGGTCATTTTGTACAGGTTCGATGAAACGTTGTGACTGAAATAAAAATAATTTTCAAGTTTTAGCACACCCCCCGTAAACACACTTACCTATCATTATCTAATTTTTCATGGTTTGGTGAAAATTTTATACCGGGAGATAGAACTGAAGGAGATCTCCAAGAAATGTTCTTTTTTTGATTGTCGAAATTAAAATCGAAATATTGTCGATGTTTTACTAGGCCGGTCATTTTGTACAGGTTCGATGAAACGTTGTGACTGAAATAAAAATAATTTTCAAGTTTTAGCACACCCCCCGTAAACACACTTACCTATCATTATCTAATTTTTCATGGTTTGGTGAAAATTTTATACCGGGAGATAGAACTGAAGGAGATCTCCAAGAAATGTTCTTTTTTTGATTGTCGAAATTAAAATCGAAATATTGTCGATGTTTTACTAGGCCGGTCATTTTGTACAGGTTCGATGAAACGTTGTGACTGAAATAAAAATAATTTTCAAGTTTTAGCACACCCCCCGTAAACACACTTACCTATCATTATCTAATTTTTCATGGTTTGGTGAAAATTTTATACCGGGAGATAGAACCAAAGGAGATCTCCAGGAAATGTTCTTGTTTTGATTGTCGAAATTAAAATCGAAATATTGTCGAAGTTCTACTAGGCCGGTCATTTTGTACAGGTTCGATGAAACGTTGTGACTGAAATAAAAATAATTTTCAAGTTTTAGCACACCCCCCGTAAACACACTTACCTATCATTATCTAATTTTTCATGGTTTGGTGAAAATTTTATACCGGGAGATAGAACTGAAGGAGATCTCCAAGAAATGTTCTTTTTTTGATTGTCGAAATTAAAATCGAAATATTGTCGATGTTTTACTAGGCCGGTCATTTTGTACAGGTTCGATGAAACGTTGTGACTGAAATAAAAATAATTTTCAAGTTTTAGCACACCCCCCGTAAACACACTTACCTATCATTATCTAATTTTTCATGGTTTGGTGAAAATTTTATACCGGGAGATAGAACTGAAGGAGATCTCCAAGAAATGTTCTTTTTTTGATTGTCGAAATTAAAATCGAAATATTGTCGATGTTTTACTAGGCCGGTCATTTTGTACAGGTTCGATGAAACGTTGTGACTGAAATAAAAATAATTTTCAAGTTTTAGCACACCCCCCGTAAACACACTTACCTATCATTATCTAATTTTTCATGGTTTGGTGAAAATTTTATACCGGGAGATAGAACTGAAGGAGATCTCCAAGAAATGTTCTTTTTTTGATTGTCGAAATTAAAATCGAAATATTGTCGATGTTTTACTAGGCCGGTCATTTTGTACAGGTTCGATGAAACGTTGTGACTGAAATAAAAATAATTTTCAAGTTTTAGCACACCCCCCGTAAACACACTTACCTATCATTATCTAATTTTTCATGGTTTGGTGAAAATTTTATACCGGGAGATAGAACTGAAGGAGATCTCCAAGAAATGTTCTTTTTTTGATTGTCGAAATTAAAATCGAAATATTGTCGATGTTTTACTAGGCCGGTCATTTTGTACAGGTTCGATGAAACGTTGTGACTGAAATAAAAATAATTTTCAAGTTTTAGCACACCCCCCGTAAACACACTTACCTATCATTATCTAATTTTTCATGGTTTGGTGAAAATTTTATACCGGGAGATAGAACCAAAGGAGATCTCCAGGAAATGTTCTTGTTTTGATTGTCGAAATTAAAATCGAAATATTGTCGAAGTTCTACTAGGCCGGTCATTTTGTACAGGTTCGATGAAACGTTGTGACTGAAATAAAAATAATTTTCAAGTTTTAGCACACCCCCCGTAAACACACTTACCTATCATTATCTAATTTTTCATGGTTTGGTGAAAATTTTATACCGGGAGATAGAACTGAAGGAGATCTCCAAGAAATGTTCTTTTTTTGATTGTCGAAATTAAAATCGAAATATTGTCGATGTTTTACTAGGCCGGTCATTTTGTACAGGTTCGATGAAACGTTGTGACTGAAATAAAAATAATTTTCAAGTTTTAGCACACCCCCCGTAAACACACTTACCTATCATTATCTAATTTTTCACGGTTCGGTGAAAATTTTATACCAGTAGATAGAACCAGAGGAGATCTCCAGGAAATGTTCTTTTTTTGATTGTTGAAATTAAAGTCGAAAGATTGTCGATGTTCTACTGCGTTGGTCATTTTGTACGGGTTCGATGAAACGTGCCTGAAATAAAAATAATTTTCAACTTTTAGTACACCCCCCGTAACTACACACTTATCTCTATCTCTTATCTAATTTTTCACGGTTTGGTGAAAATTTTATACAGGGACATAGAACCAAAGGAGATCTCCAAGAAATGTTATTTTTGATTGTCGAAATTAAAATCGAAAGATTGTCGATTTTCTACTAGGCCGGTCATTTTGTATGGGTGATTGCCTATGGTCGAATCGGGAAGAAAATTATTATTATCGCTAAACGTTTCTAAATACTGTGTTTCCGTTCTTCTTTATGTAAAATAAATTACAACACGAACTCATGTTTTTTAAGTGGGAATTAAAAGTAGATCGCGATTCCGTCCTGTATATAATATATAAGAAAATTTTATACCAGTTAATTTTAGCCAATCAGATGCCTGCATTTTGACATGTTGCTATGACAATAACCTAATTTCTTCGGAAATTTCCCTGCGTAGAGGGAAATTAATAAGTGGAAATTTCCCTGTGGCTTGAAAGCTGTCATAAATAATATTAATAATATGTCACCTAGGTATGTCACCAATTTAATTTCTATTTTAAAAAAGTTTTGGTATAAAATTTTCTTACCGAATCTCCCGCGAGCACGAATTATTTCCGGAAATTTTCCTCAGTTGCGAAATTTCCGGAAATAATTCGTGCTCGCGGGAGATTATAAGTGAAAATTCCACACCTGTAATTTTCAACCAATCAAAACGTGTTTTTTTGGCAGATCACCATAGCAACGGATGAATTTTAGTGGAAATTTTTTCCCCCGTGGGTATCCAACAGCGAATTATACTGGAAATTTCTTGAGGTTTATAATGACAGACTATTTTTTGACAGTCTGGTTTTTATTTGCAAAAAAGCAATTCTCTACCACTTGTAGTTACTCAAAACTTATGTAAAATTAAATAATATACTGTGTTGTGTATTGAGATGGTATTTTCGTGCAACTACAAGAGTAGAAATCAAATTCATGGTCCCTCTTGATTGACCATTCGTAGAGTCACCCAGCGACCGTTGACAATAAAAGGAACACCACATCTCTTGGTATTTGAACTATGTCTTGTTATTGTATTGATTTTTCTAGTTTTGAGTGGAATTTTTTCACTCTCATCTGTAAAGCATAATGTTATCTTTTCTATTGCGGTGTAACCTTATAGTTTTCTGATAAAATAATTTAAATGGTTATTTCATACATTATTTTCAATTTAAGTCTTTAAAATAATTTCGTCGTTTATTTGGTATTCTCATATCTATGCAGTTCCGTGCATTTATTAATTTTCGAAAACACAATTTTACTGTTTACATTTTTTTGCGCTGGTAAATATTTCGGCGCTTATAACTTGAAATTACTGATTGGAAATTTATATCTCTATGTATTCATTTCATATTTTTTATTGTATCAATATTTGATTTCTTTACTTATAGGTTTTCTAGTGCATTTAATGTTGATATTTTTATTGATTTAGTTGTACAAATATCTATCATATTCTATTTAAATTTTAAGCTGAATTCGTTTATCATAATTGTTTAGATTTTATCTTTGTAATAGATTTTGATTATTTACCTTAGCTGTAAAATGGAACCCACTTTGCGAAATCTTAAAAACAAACGGGCTGGCTGTAAGAGTCAGCTTTCTAGAATAGAAAATTATTTAAAAGATCTCACTGGCTCTGAAGAAGCTTATATATTAAAAGTAAAACTTGATAACATTATAACTCATTATAATAATTACCAAGCTTATCATCAGGAAATTGTAGGATTAGCTTCAACTCCTGATGAGATAGAATCCGATAGCGGTCTTGCAAAAAGTGTTATTGAATTAGTCATAGCTCGATTAACTTCATTAGTAGATAAAGCAAATCAAAATAGAGTTCGTCCTTCTGACAACTCTAATATAGTACTTTCAAAAATCCCGTAACCGGTGAGGTGGAGTCACACAGACTCCTAACTATTCACAAACTACAGTAACTTTTTTCCGGCGGTGACCCTGAATCTTGCGCGCGCTCATATACCTTCGAATCACTATTGGTAGAGGTTGGGAAATATTGTTATCTATGCCCATCCAAACTTCATAGAAGGACATTTTACTTATGCTATGATTGTAAAAAGCCTATAATGTTTATCATGTAGTAAGAAAATATGGATACAATGTGTTTCAAAATAGTCATATCTAAAATAAATGTTTTTTGAAATTAGTGTAGTTCACCTGTTGTCAGATTTATTTTACTTAATAAATATGTTTATTTTTTGCATACAAATTATTGATTAGTATTCCATTAGCCCCGGCTAATATTTGAAACTTCTAAAAAATATATATTTTTTTTAATTGATGAAATTGTGGAAGCTTGTTATCATTATGAGAAATTTCAATACTACTGTATAAAAACAAAAACGTAGTTTAAATTTTTTTTTATATAAAAATTATATATGACCCAATAAAGCTCATCCAGTTTTAACTAATTTCATGTCAGTGAAATTTATTCATTACAATATTTAACTTTTGTTATATTATTTTTTAAATGAGTCCGTGTGACTGACTCCACATCACGTTTAATGTAACTGAAATTGTACCTCGCCGGTTACGGGTTAAGCCTTTCACTGGCATAGCTACCGAGTGGACCTCATTCTTCGATTCATTTACTGTCCATGTGCTTAACAATCCTAAACTTCAAAGTAATAGTGAAAAACTGTATAATTTGAAGAGCCTTTTACGGGGGCAACCCTTAGAACTTACAGGCAGCCTAAGTGTAACGAATCAAAATTTATCTGTAGCTCCTGACATATTGAGCAAATCATATGACAATCAATCTAATTTACTTTTTAATATGTTTTACAATTTATTGGATTAAAAACCTTTGAAAAAAATCAACGCTGCCAGTTTAAGGGATTTCTATATATCTTCTAAGAAAAACTTAGAATTAATCAAAAATATGTCTCTCACTTCCGAACAGTATTTCGATTCACTGATTGTATTTCTTTTAGAGCAAAAATTAGATTTTAATTCAAAACGAGCCTTTGAAAGTGATAGAGAGACTGCCAGATCGGCAACTGTCGACTCATTTTTTGAATTTTGAAAGGTATACGGTGTTGGAAAATTTAAATTTGTTCGAATCTAGCGGACAAAAGAAGGATTCTAAGGTCGCGGAACAAAAACCAAAAGTCAGTTCACACACTAGCATCGGCGATAAGCTAAGGCTATCAAATTCACACCAGGTAATCAAATCAAAATGTGTTTGTTGTTCGGAATCTACTCATTCTTTGTATAGATGCCAAACATTATTGGCTCTCTCTCCTAATGATCGACACAAATTTGCTAAGAGTAAAGTAAATAACTCAGATCCTACTTCTCATGTGCCGCTGGCATCACTGGCAGCCACAAGCTTCGTAAACAAACTAGTTCTACTTCCTACTGCTTTGGTGAACGTACATTGCAGTGATGGAAGAACTGTCGTAGCTCGATTGTTACTAGATTCAGCTAGTCAAATGAGTATCATTAAAAAATCTTTTGCAGATAGTTTAGAAATACTTTATCGATCTCATAAATTGAATATTTCTGGTCTCGTTAACAACCGGTTAACTCACAGCACTAATGTTACAAATCTCGGGTATTTCATGTTACCTGTTCTGTATTTGACTACATTAAAAGTCAATTACCCTAATTCGCTATTTCACCTGATAAATTTAATTTACCTATTCACGTGAAACTGGATCTTGCCGATCCTCTATTTTTCCAACCAAATGAAATACAAATTTTGATTGGAGCTGATCTCTATTTTAATCTCCTAAAAGATGAGGTTATCAGTATGGGGGATAATTTGCCCACTTTCGTTAATACCCACCTGGGGTATGTAGTAGCTGGTCCCGTACCAGAAAATCGTAAGAATAATTCATGTGAAAATTCATCTATTCTTTACTTCCTGACGGTTATTGATAATCGTCTCTACGAGCCTCCGAACATCAGTGAACTGATAGAAAAGTTTTAGGAAATTGAAGAAATACCTTCTTCCAAAACAATTCCAAAAGACAATCAAATTGCTGAAAAGATATTTTCACAAACAACGAACATTTTACCTTCCGGTCGATATCAGGTCGACATGCCTTTTATTCCAGACTCTAATAAAATATTAGGTCATTCTTTGTCAATAGCCAAACGGCGATTCTACGCTCTTGAATCCAAATTTGCCAATAATTTGCAATTCTTCGAGACTTATAAAAATGTTCTTTTTAATTATTTATCCCTAGGCCATGCCAGGATCATACCTTTATCTCATATTGTGCAATTTCTAATGAAATAAAATATTATGTACCACATCGAGCGGTTCTACGCGTATCCTCGCAACGTCACTTGCAAAATGTGCTTTGGCATGACAAACCAACTGATCCATTTCAGTGTATCGAACTTTCCTGGCTCAGTTTTGGACAAAACTGCGCACCTTTCCTCGCCACTAGAGTCCTCAAAGACAGCAATGAAAGATACGTCCTTTCCTCTTGCTAGAGAAGCAATATTATCACAAACTTAAATGGATGATATCCTTGGTGGAGTCAATGCATTTTTTCAATCGGAAACATTTCACTCAGAATTAAACTCATTGCTCAACAAACATGACCTTTTCTAGAGAATTCTCCCTGCAAAATACTCGGATTAAAGTGGAACTCTGCAGAAGATTCCCTTCAAATCTGTTCATCGCCTTTACCTGAAATTTCATGTCTTACTAAAAGAGTGGTCTTATCAATTATCGCAAGTACCTTCGATCCTTTGGGTTTAGTTAATCCCTTAATCGTTCTATGTAAATTAATCATGCAATCCCTTCGGAAATTAAAGCTTGATTGGGACACTCCTATATCGGAGGTGTATATTCTAAAACAATGGCAAACCTTTACTTCCATTCTTTCTGAATTAGATCAATTTCCAATTCATCCACTATTGGTTGAAAATAAAAGTTTCCTTACATGGCTTCTGTGACTCTAGCCAAGCGGCTTACGGGTACCGTGTATATCTAGTAATCACCTATACTGATGGTGCTACATCTTCCCAACTTGTTACTTCCAAATCCAGAGTTATTCCCTAAAAAAATCAGTTAACTATACCAAAGCTAGAGTTTTGCGCTATGGTGCTGCTATCATTACTTTTCCAAAAACTTGTCTCTATTCTCACCCCTTGCTACAAATTTGATTCCTTGAATCTTTGAAGTGATTCTCTTATCTCCTTATGTTGGCTTAAGCGAAAGGAGAATGATTTAACCCCATTTGTAGCCAGACGCGTTAACGTTATACACGAACATAACGCTGTTTCAATTTGCCGACATATCCGGTCAGAATTAAATCCCGCGGATATACTCACCAGGAGAAAGTTTCCCGCAAAAGTCCGAGACTTTTGGCTTAATGGACCCGCATTTTTGTGTCAAACCCAGGATTTAGATTCCTTCGACCCTTTCACTGCGTTATATTCTCTTCCTGAACTAAATAAATCTTCTTTAGTTGCAGCTCATGTTCCTTCTAACCCCTTGAAGGAGCTATTCCACTTATCCAAATTCAGTAAACTCCAGAGAACTCTGGCTTATGTTTTCCGATTCGTAAACAATTGTAAAAAGGATGGCAGTAAATCGTCTGGCCCTTTATATGTCACCGAGCTAAATCAATCTCTTCGATTCATTATTGCAGAAGTTCAAAAGCAAAAGATCCATAAGGAACTTCTGTACCTTTCTAATAAAAAGCCAAAATTGAGACAAGTGACGGCGAATACACTCGTCCTATTGTGAAGCATGCTCCTATTCCTCTAGAGAAGATACTTTCTATTGATAGATCCTTTTTCCATTTGTCGTTTTTCATTGTTGGTGGGAATGCGGGATTTGAGACGTATCTTGGGAAGGCCCCATAGCTACTGTGGATGCCAACGGGCAACTTTCCTTGGAACGGCTTCCCTCTTGCTACTAGCCATCCTTTGATACAGTTTCCCTCTTTTTTTTCTCACTTAAACCCCCCCCCCCCCGTATGTTAAAAACTCGTTCAACAATTTGCGGTCACCCCGTATACTCATTTTTGAAAATTAGCCCGGCCGGTTCGACTGTCCTGGACTGTCCGAACACATTACTGGTTTTGGCGATATATGTGCCTCAAACCCTCCTCTCCTAGAGCAATGTAGTGTTAGTGCATCAGCTCACTATTTTCTATTTAAAATATGTTGTAAGTGTAATAAATTATATATTTCCCTCGCAACGTATGTAGTATGCCTATATGCAAGTAAGTGTAGTGCCGAATCTGTCTGGTAAGTCAAAAACTTTGTTGTTGCAATTTGACCTGACCACGTTTGGTCGATTCTATTTGTAGAGGTGTTGCCTAACGCAAAAAGCATTCGAATAAACCTAATTAATGTCGTTCTAAAAGATTAGAAATCCCTTCAACTTATATTTGTACTTTGCATAAACTTGTGATTGCTTAATATTAAGACTTTTCATATATAAATGTATGTATAGTTTGGCAAACATAACTAAAGCTGTGAAAGGAACGCGGTCGAAAATATTCGATATTGCCACGTTTAACTATGAAAAAGCTAAAGTGCTAAGTTTGTAGTGATAATAATTAGAAAATGGACTTTTTATTATTAACAATATGTCGATAATGATTAAACGTTAGTTCTTTAATGTGATTGTTTCATTGGGTTTTGTCTATCAACATTATTTTTTCAATTTCTGAATATTAAAAGATGAACACTTTTCCAAATATGTTATGAGTTTTCTTCAAACCGGCAACGTCGTGCGAAAAACATAATTACCACGCCCTCCGACTAACTCAATTGGTGAATATTTATCAAACCTTCGTTGCTAAGTAACCAACTGACTTCCTATTGGCAAGCGCGTACGTGTGTTCTTCCCTCTCACTTCGACAATTGACTGACATTGATTATCCAGTGGCGTTGTCAGTGTTTACCTTTGTATTTTCAGTTTTACTTGGTATCTTATTATTTCGTATCCATATTGAATTCAAGTACGATTTTTAACATTATTTGTTTTTAACAAATACCGTGTTTTGAAAAAGACCTTGCCTTTAAAGCAAAGCATAAATCAGTTTCTATATAGATATACTTATTATATAATTATTATTATTATTTTGAATACTTTTATAAAATAGGTACCATACACCATTGGTACGTTTATGACAGATATCGGCCATGTTTCCTCACCTCCTACCGATGCCGTATAGCTTCAGATAGACTTGCCAAACTATACATCGTTTCGTGAGTGCTGGTGTGCGGTAGCTAGATTTTCTCTTTGTTGTCGGTTGACGCCGCATATTTGTTATTACATACGCCGAAACCGGTCCACAAGTGATGTTATTCCTTCTAATCGCAAACCAGAATATATACCAACCCCGTTTACTTTAGAAGTGTAATTCAATGTCTGTCGGGGCATATAGCCCGAGAAGTAGTTGTTGCTTCTTAGTGGACGGTCTGCTCTTTGGAAATTTATTTTTCTAATTTTGTAAAGCGTTTAATAGTATTGAACTATTATTTTTTGACGTCTATATATCACGCTTTACTAATATGACAATTATTTACAGGTAACTGTAATTAAGTAGGAACAAATATTATTTACAAAGAATAAATATAATATAGTAAAAGTAAATCAAATTGCAATAGAAATCAAATGTAATAATAAAACATATGTAACGTTAGTATCCGTATACATCCCACCAAAAACAACAATCACTGATAACAATGGGAAAAGTTATTTGAAAGTTATCCTAAGCCATTGATAATAACAGAATATTTCAATTCACATAACATCGCATACAGATACTAATGGAAAGGTTTTGCATTGGATGAGCATAACTTTATTTATCTAAATAATGGGTCACCAACTTTTATTGGCAGTTATATACAAACCTATATCTATGATACAAACAGTGTCAGCAATCGACCTTACTATATGTTCTTCAGACATTGTTCATCTACTGAACTGGTCAGTACTTGAAGATTTATAGGGATCTGATCATTTACCGTCAATAACTGAACTATCCATTGGTGCAAACAACTGCACTTTTTACACTAATCGTAACTCAAAAACATAAACCTTGGTGGAATGATGTATGCCAACAAGTAGTAACAGTTAGAAAAAGAAGTATGTACAAGTATTTAAATGATTCCAAATTTACGAAATCTGCTTGAATATAAACAAAATAATGCCATAGCAAAAAAAATCTTAAAAAAAATTAAAACAGAAAGTTGGAAAAAATATTGCTCTAGTCTTAATAGATCAATGCCACTCAAAGAAATATGGAAGAAGGTAAGCCATTTCAAACACATAAAATTCCAAAACAAGCAGCCAATAAATACGGATAGCGAATGGGTATCAAAATTTCACGAAAGTATAACACCTCCAAGCACCAACACTTTGATACTTCCATTTTAAACACAATATCGGAAGTAATATCTACTGTGACAACCGAATTTTCATTGCTTCCATTTTCTATGAATGAACTACAAATTGTTCTAAAAAGTAACAATAACTCTGCTCCTGGAGATGATGATATACAATATTCTATGCTTAGCCATTTACATTTTAATGCAAAGAATACCTTTCTTAGAATTATAAATAGTATTTGGTGTCATCAGGCTGAAATACCAAAAATGTGGAAATGGTATCTAATTATACCTATTATCAAACCTGCAAAAGATCATAATAAGGCAGAATCGTATAGGGCAATATATCTCGCATCTTGTATCTTAAAAACTTATGAAAGGCTGATTAAACTCCGTCGTTAATATTATTTACAATACCCAGAAATTGGGTATCAAAAGGGCAGCTCTACACAAGAGAATATAGCGAATTTGGTAACAGACATACAAATTGCATTTACCTTTAAAATTACTAAGACAATAATGTCCATGTATTTGATTTAATAAATATTAGCAAAATCATTCTTGTTTATAAATTTTGATAATCAATAAAAAGATTTGGCTTCAATAGATTATTCTTCCTTTACTCCAATTCAATTATACAGGGCGTTGAACAAGTTACGATTTTGACGGAAAATTGGTTTTAACTTTTCAAATACCCTGTATAACAGGTTACAACTTTATATTGTTGTAATGGGGAAGTGAAGCTGATTTCAGTTTTACAGTAAAATATAAGGTGTTCCATTTAAAAAACCATAACTTTGATCTGGCACCGAGTTATGGAACACCCTGTAACATTGTAACTAATTTTGAAATTTGAAGCTTGAAGCTATCTACAGGGGTTATTTTGTTAATTTCTTCCGTTATCCTAACTTTTAAATCAGCAATCTGGTCTATTAAAATATACTTTAGAAATAATCAGGAATTTTCGTATCTGTTCTGCTAAACATCAGGAAAAAATCTTTGAAGATACTAAAATATTAGTCAAAAAGCCAAATAATCAATTGATATGAATCTAGTAGGCTGCTGTCATTTAGGTATTTAAAGTTACTAAAAGACGTCAGTATAATATTTGTGCGCGTATTAAATTTAATTATGGCTCATTTGTCGGAGACTCAAAGAATAGTCATTTTAATTATGATTGGGGTCCGGTAAGGTTTGCGACCCTCGGAATTTTGCAACAATTTTTTTCTTATTAGAAAGCCCTATTTCTATAGAACATTTTAAAAGAAAAAATTCTTGGATCATGTACTTTTGAAAGAGAAAATCGCAATTGAAAGTACTAAAAATCCGCCATTTTTTCTTAAATTTTGACAATTTTTGACAATTATGTCTAGATATCAGATGGTGGATTGAACAATGTTGCCAGTTCTCATTTCCGTAACTCGTTACGGCTTGGAAATGCTCTACACAAGGTTTTTTACTAAAAAATTTGTGGAAGATACAGAATTTATAGAGAAAAATCCAAAAAAAACAATATTTTTTCATTATATCACAATATTTTATTCGAAAAATAGTTAAATACTTTATATTCAACATGAATTTTTTCAAAATACAAATTATATGTAATTTTTTCGAGAAGGGGAAGCTAATAAATATGTATGTACCTATATATATTAAGCTTTTGATTATGGCTAATGTAATCTTAATGATAGTAGAAAGTATGACGTGTTGAGACCTAACCTAACCAAACCTAACCAAACCTATCCAAACCTAACCTAACCTAACCAAACCTAACCAACCCAAACCTAACCTAACCTAACCAAACCTAACCAAACCTAATCAAACCTAACCAAACCCAACCAAACCTAACCAAACCTAACCAAACCTAACCAAACCTAACCAAACCTAACCTAACCTACATAATTGAATAATGTATAAATTAAATTAATATATTATTCACTATATTGCTATAATAATGTATTAGGTACAGCAGTAAGTTTGTTATAAACTCTTACATTTATTGTAAGAAATAAAGCAAATCTAAGATAAACATTATATTCTAAGGATGCTTAATATTTCAATTTTTATGATTATAAATGCAAATCATTTTATATTTTTATATATTCCTGTAATCTATTACAATGCAAAATTAATTCAAATAAAAGAAAATAAACACCATTTGACAACGCCGCTTAGCTATCACCTGATCACAAAACAATAATGATTTGTAATCGTAGACATAAGATTTGAGTGTGTTGGTTTATAACCTATAAGTGTCGAGTGAAAATAATATGCTTCAAAATATTTCTGAAAATTGGCAAAATTAAAGTATTTTCTTCCGGTTTTTTTTGTGAAACAGACTTAAATTTAGTTAAAGAGAATAACCTTTACAGTTTAAAGTGAAAATATTCATCGTAAATAGCATTAAATAGTGTTGAAAAAGTATCATTTTTTGAACTAAATTCGTGATTTTTAAAGTAATTTCTGAATGATCCAACGAAATTTTTGTTCTAATCTACTTTATTTAAGGGTAGCTATCAAACAAATTTAAAATTAACATAAAATTCCGAGGGTCGCGAAGTCTACCAGAACCTATGATTGGTTGTGGTGATAAAACAAGAACTCAAAAGGAGGTTTGTGAAATTTTTAATAATAAATACCCTGGTCAACACGTTTCGCAGTCTACAGTTAGCAAAATTGAAAAAAAGTTTCGTGAAACTGGACATGTAAAAAATATTGAAAAACCAGGTAGAAATGTTCAATTTACTGATGAAAAAAAGTTAGATGTACTTCTAGAGATTGAAAAAAATCCGCATAAGACAACTCGAGAACTTGCCGCCGACAATGATGTAAGTAAATCATGTATTTTGATAGTATTACATAAAGAAAAATACCACCCTTACAAAGTTCAGTTGGTTCAGGAGTTAATGAAGATGATCCTGATAGAAGGCAAGAATTCTGTGAATTGATGATGGACAGAATGAACGCAGATTTGCAGTTCATAAACAAAATAGTGTTTTCTGATGAAGCGACGTTTCATTTAAACGGAACGGTTAACAAACAGAACTGTAGATATTGCAGCAGAGAAAATCCTCACTGGATGTGTGAGGCTCACACTCAATATCCTAAAAAAGTGAACGTTTGGGCTGGTATCATTAACAATAAAATTATTGGCCCTTATTTTTTTGAGGGCACAGTTAATGATGAGGTTAATCTAGATTTTTTGATTAACTTTTTAGTGCCTACATTACAAATACTTTTTCCTGGTGTTAATAATCATCCAAATGAGATAGATCGATCTATTTGCTACCAACAATACGGAGCTCCACCGCATTTTGCACGTACAGTTAGAAATTATTTAAACGAGGTTTTTCCCAGTAGGTGGATTGGAAGACGTCGAACGATCGAATGGCCGGCTAGATCCCCCGATTTGACTCCTCTCGATTACTTCTTATGGGGTTATTTAAAATCTAAAGTATATTTTAATAGACCAGACAATATTGCTGATTTAAAAGTTAGGATAACGGAAGAAATTAACAAAATAACCCCTGAGGTCATACAAAATGTTGTACGAGAATTCCAAAATCGCCTCGGTTATTGTCAAGAAGTGAATGGTGGTCATTTTGAATATTTAATTTAATGGTCAAGTACATTGAAAAATACATTCTAAATATTATGCGACATTATTATCTTCATTCTACGTAAAGTTGTGTGATAGAAACATTATCAAAATTTTACATCTTAAAAATTAATTTTCTCAGTAATGATTTCACAAATTTAAGGAAAAACTTTATATTGCCGAACTGAGGACTAAAATCCCTTTCCAACAAGGTGCAACACGACCCCCTTTCTTATTTAAAATTTTCGAGTGGGTGCTGGAGGGGGATAATATTTTCATACTGTAATTGTCAATTTAAGAATAAAAATCGACCTCTGTTTCAGGTTTTTTTCACATAGTACATAATAACGCTAAAATTGAATTTATTCCATACATATGGACCGCATTGTATATTGGCTTATCGATAATGTCTTTTACTGTGGATATTGGGATTTTGGTCAAATTACATGTTTCTTTTGCTGCATCGGTTATACTATAACCTCGATGTTTCAATGATTCAAACACATTTTTCACAATTCGCTTCGCATCCGGCGATAAATGCACTTTTTTGCCCTAGGACGCCACATCCTGAGTTTTAAACAAAAGATTACTTTCGGAGTGAAATAAAAAAATTACAAACTAAAATTCTGGGACAATATTAAAAATAATTATCCCGAAATCCCCACTTTCTATTGTATCTATAAATATTTTAATCCCATGATATGTAAATATAAAAAGGACAATGGGAATAAAGTAGGTAATCAAATAAATTAAAAAACTAGTCTCAAATATTATTTTACCAGCCAAACATTTTAGTTGTAAAATAATCATACTATTAGGCATTATCTTTTCACTTTTCGAAGAAACGAGTACGAGACTGTGCTATTGTTATCGGATTAACGACTACCTGCTGTGGGGTTTGGTCTTTAATCAATCGGGCAGATGTAAATTGCAGCGCTTGGTAATCCTTAATCGGTATACCTGATAAGAGTTGATAATAGAATCTGTAAATTGCAGCGATGGTCAAATTTGAGATTTTAATCCGACTTGTAAATTGCAGTGATTAAATTCTTTCAAGAATTTCACTAAACAGGTGTTACAGCTTATCTATTCCTGGAGTTGTTATAGATTAAGAACCTATCTAATTGGTGGCGCAACTCGGTGCCGCCCCCGTTATGGGGTTGTCCACCCCTTTACCTATATATAAATAAGTAGATTTTATATTTTATACCGAGCAAGTGGTCGAGTGGTTACGCTCTCGGCTTGCATTCGGAAGGACCGGGGTTCAAATCCCAGGTCCGCCTGACCTGCTATGAGTGTTTTCAGAGGTTTTCTCGTAGCAATAGGCGAATGTTGGGTCAGTACTCACCTCTCAGGCACCTACCACCGTTCCCTCCACTCCCATCCCCTGAACCAAACAATCCTTATTCCTTCCAATGTTGGCTGAAGAGGCTCCGGAAAGCCTATAGCGGCCCGCTTCCCTCGAGAGGGGGGAGAATGAAAAACAATCCTTCCTTTTTTTTTTATATTTTATCATTAGTTTTTGCTATCTAACATGAGCGAAGTAACAGAAATTGTTAGTGAACGTGGAAACGTGTTGTTACTATTAAGTAACTATAAGTTCTTTAAAAAAGAAACGTTGAAATCTGGAGAAGTCAAGTGGTGTTGTACCACAAGGAAGTGCACCGCCAAGATCTACAGCATTGAAGATGGACGCGAACGGATAATTTCAAGGAAGAATTTGGAACATAATCATCAGAGTGACGAGAAGAAAATTCAAAAGCATATTGTGAGTGTTTCTTGTAAACGTAAAGCGAAAGAGATATTTCTGTAAAGCCAGCAAAAATATGCCGTGGCATTTTAAAAAACATTTGGGATGTTCATCTTGCCGTTTCTGATTTGAATTGTATCAAAAGGAATATTTACAATGCCTGACGCCGAGAATATCCACCGCTACCGAAATCTATTATGGACACCCATTCTGCTTTGGAGTCGAACATTTGGAACACAAATTGTGGTGAAAACTTTGTGTTATTAAACAACAGCAGTGACAACATTATAATATTTTCGTGTGTAACCAATTTAAAGTTTTTATGTAACTTCTGTGACATTATTTACGCCGATGGAACATTTTCATACTGTACTCGCTATTTTAAGCAACTGTTTACAATTCATGGCTACAAAAATGGCCACTATTTACCTTTGTTGTTTTGTTTAGTTAAAGATAAAACATGCGACTCCTACAAAAAATGTTTAAAATTTATTGTAGATATATGTGCAAAAAATGACTTAGTTTTTAAGCCAAGCAAAATAGCTATTGATTTTGAACAAGCTATCCACTCAGCCGTAAATAGCATATGGCCCGATATAAAAATAATTGGATGTCGTTTTCACTTAAGCCAATCATGGTGGCGCAAGATTCAAGAACTAGGTTTGGCAAAAGAGTACAAAGATAAAGATTCCGAGATAGGAAAGTTTTTAAAATATACTTTTGGTCTTCAGTATCTTACACCCGCCGAAGTAGGAGATTGCCTTGTTTTTGACTTGGGAGAAATACAACCACCAGACAGTAGGGTTACCCAATATGTCGACTATTTAGTAAATGTGTATGTGTCAGAAAGTGCCCTTTTTCCTCCTGAAATTTGGGCATCTGCTTCACCTAGTATGTGTCGGACAACCAATGCATGTGAATCCTTTCACGCTCATTTTAATGATAATTTTTATAGTAATCACCCATCATTTTACATATTTCTGGAAACATTGTTACAATTTCAAATAGATACTTATATTAAAATAAATAGCATTGATACTGTTAAGATTCCAAATACTCGAACCCGGAATAAATTTAATTTCTTAGATATAAAATTAAATCTGTATCATAAAACAAAAAGTATAACGAGATTGCAATTTGTAAAACAAGTATGTAATTATTTTGGAAATGTTTGAGCACATAATATGTACATTTAGTGTAAATAGTGTTTTTGATTTTATTATAGCGCTTATAGTATACTCGTATGTATGTGTATTTGGTCATCAATTAATAAATATTAAAAAGTATTTCTCTTTTCTTTAGTATAGATAAGTAATGCAGAATAAATAATCTACGGTTTGTTTCAAGTTTAACTCAGTAGGTTTTCATAAATTTTGTCGCTGCAATTTACAGGTAAGATTAACGCTCTTTGTTGGCCGTGCGCTGCAATTTACATAGTTACTACGAACCCATACATGACCATTCGCTGCAATTTACATGTAAGGATTATAGAAACTCTGACCGCCGCTGCAATTTACAATCGCCGAATCAATCATGTTGGCATAAGTCAAAACGAAATATCTTGTAACGAAGTATATCTTTCATGATAACAGAGCTACTGAGCTTTATCACACTAATCAATCACTCTGTATATTATGAAGGCCATTACGTTTATGGTATAGGTATTTATTATATATTTTTGAAAACAGACCCTTACGGACTATTTGAAAATATAATAATATACAAGGTGTCCCATTGAAAATTAGGTTGCTTTTTTGTCACATGTTTCAATGACACTGTGTAATTTTTGAATAATATTCTAGAAACTTCAGTTGATCTCTACAAAGCTTTTTTCATATCTTATAAGCTAAAGGTTTATAAATATATAATGAATAACCCTGTACATCTCCTCATCCATGAGTTGGCTGAAGATGACTGTGACCTCAGTACTGAATTCCGTGAGTACATGATGATTCAAAACAATAATAATTTCGATATTGGTCTGATGAAAATCCAATTTGGATGCAAAAATGGCATATACAGATTACCAAAAAGCAACGTTTGGAATGGTATTGTGAGAAATACAATTTTTGATCCATATTTTTTGTATGAAAATTCAACAACAGAATTGTATCTTGATTTTTTGCAAAATACATTAATTCCTTATTTGGCTCAGCAGCTCCAAAATATCAGATGCACTAGCAAAAAGAGGGGCTGGAACCCTTTTGAGGTATCAGCTCCAATGTAAGATTGGAAAGATCTAGTAGGGCTTATAAATCAAAGATACTCCTGGGAGACTACAACCAGGTGAAAACAAATGAATGCCTAAGCCAAAGTAAAACTGCACTGAGTTTTAACAGGTGTCCTGATGGGACACTATCACCTGAATGGGCACATGAAAAAGCTCAAAATAGTGGAGCAAGAAGAATGTAGATTCTGTGGTATGAAAGAAGAAACCCCCATCCACATATTTGCAGAGCGTATAGCAATACAGAATCATAGAGCACAACACCTGGGAGACTACTTGATAGAAGAGGGACACTTACCTAAACTAAAGCCTGCAGATAATATCTGAAAATTCATGGATATTTAAATACATCAACACAACTACTTGAACCTCTATATTCAGGAATATCGGTAGGTAGTTCATTGCTTTATACTGTGCTAAAATATGAAGCAAAAAGATCGACAAGGTCATTATTACAATTGCTTGATATATCATTGTAGTGCATTGTAGCAGGTAGATGATAGTAACTTTTTGCCTCCCATATCTGTTTTACTGACATGTTGGTGCTTTCAATATATTTAGGATAACATAAATTGAATTCTTCAGATCATTGATACCTGAGAGAGTGAAGTGGTAATAATGATTGATGTTACCTGAATCCTTATAATGCTTATGCAATTGTTTTTTTGTGTGTATTATTAATGTTTATTATTTATTTAGATAATAATGACTCTATGCGTTACTTTATAAATGCACTGTATGAATGCACCCACATCTATTAAAAAACTTTTTTTTTGGTACATTGGTGAGGAGAAAGTGCCTATTAATTTTAGCACCGTTGCTAACCACTGATAAGAATGGTTGTTCTTAGTTTTCCAATTTAAATACCTATGCATGTTTGTACACCTATACCAAATTTTGATTATATCAGCAACAATCTTAATTTTTCTTTATGGTGGATTGTCTGTTAGGTGTCAGTTGCTTTCACAGCCTACTATTTGATTTTGACATATGTATAACTTTTATTCTTTTTGTTTACTCAGGTACAGTTTCAGCCAATTCATGAGTGATTTCTTTATTAACAAAAACTGCAGATATGTCTATTGTATCACTGGTTTTGGTGTTCTGATTTGCATCAGCTATATTTTCAAGTGTATCTGCTAGAGTATTATATATGCGATACCACCTTGTATTTTGTTATTTTGCATTTGATGTTTTTTGTCATTATTATTACTACTGTCAGTTATAAAAAATGAATGTCATATCACTTAGGATGTTCTTCCTATTTAAATCTAGTTCAACTGAATTGAATACAACGATTGATGAAACTAAGAAATACGGCGATAAATAAAGATGGCTGAATTAGCACCTTTGGTTGAAACTTTAACTAAACTAATAGAGACATTACAACCGACGAATAATGCTTCAAATTATATTAAGGATTCACTTAAACACCAAATCATTTTGAACATTTTGATGAACATTCCGAATCATTTAATCATTATCAGGAAGCCTACAAAATTATTTCAAACTAAAAGGAATCGATGCTTCCGACGAAGATACAAATGATGCAAAAGTTATGATATTGTTCAATTGCCTAGGAAGTAAATGTTATAAAATTTTATCAAGCCTTACATCTCCTGATTTACCCAATACTAAGACTTATAATGAGCTTATTGTGTTACTACAGAACCATTTGTCATCTAAAATGAACTTACTCACTGAGCATCACAAATTTTTATCAAAATCTAAAAATATAGATGAGTCAATCTCCACATTTGTTGCCTCTCTTAAAGAGCAAATAAAGTATTGTGACATTAAAGTTAAATGTAAATAACACAGCATCTGTGGTAATTGTAAGAAAGATGTGATCGAAATATTTTTATGAGCTCAATTCGTGGTTTAAAAGATGAAGAAATCCATGGGAAAATATTACAAGAAACAAACATTACTTTTGAACGAGATCGCACTAGCTGTTGAAGCTTCAAAAATCCAAAATAGGGATATTCACGAAAATATGCCTACATCTTCTGTAAATAGAATTTCCAGTCAAAAGTCAAGATACAATAACAGATACCAGCATACTATATACAATCACAATTTTCAAAGGCACAAAATTACCAAACAAAAATAGACTATCGAAAGTTAGGCATATCAGGATTACATCTTCACTGTGGACGAAATAATCACAAAACGATTGAATGCAGAGTTTCTGATCTCAGCTGCCAAAGCTGTAAAAAACGAGGGCACGTGAGCAAGGTCTGCATTACTACATTACGAAAAAAGCTAAATAAAATAAAGAATGTCAGCGAGTATCACTATAATGAAAATAATTTTGAAGACGATCCTAGTATACATCAGATAATAGATATTTATAATGCAACTGCAACATCCATTTATGAACCAAAAATGCTGATTGAACTTCAAATAAAAAATAAACCTTTCACTTTTGAGTATGACACAGGCAGTCCAGTTACATTAATATCAGAAAGAGATTTCAATAATTTAGAATTAAACGAACCAATGCAAAACACGAACATGAAATTCCGTTCCTATACTAATAATATTTTCAATCAGTTGGGATATGTTCAAGTTTCTGTTTCTTTTAAAAATAATAACATCATTGGAGATTTATTTGTCATACCAGGAAATGGCAATGCTATACATGGAAGAAGATGGATTCCTAATTTAAAAATTAACATTCAAAACATAAACTCTCTCACTAGTCCTGCTCCAAATTCCGCTCCTACATTAGATGAAATTTTTAAAGATTTTGAAGATGTTTTTACTTCAACTGTAGGAAAAATTCCAAACGTACATTGTTCACTCAAACTTAAACCAAATGCCAAGCCAGTTTTTTTTCCAACCAAGAAAAATTCCATACGCCTTACAAGAGGAAGTTGACAAAGAATTAGATATTTTGGAAAATGAAGGTATAATAGAAAAATTAGATTACTCAGAATGGGGCACACCATTAGTGATTGTACCTAAAAGTGATGGGAAGTTTCGGTTATGCTCTGATTATAAAGTCACTGTGAATAAACAACTTCAAGACAATCGATACCCGATTCCAAGAATAGAAGATATTTTCAATAAAATGGGAAATGGGGTACTCTTGCATACCAATAGACGAAGATAGTGCGAAACTACAAGCAATATCTACACATAGAGGAACGAATCTTACAAAGAGATTGAATTTTGCAATCAAAACCGCACCTAATGAATTTCATAGGATTATTGACCAAATTGTTAATAATTTAGATGGTACCACAGCTTACTTTGATGATATTTTAATTCAAGGTTCCTCTTTACAGGAATTCAAAGCTAGACTCATTAAAGTTTTGGAAAAATTGCGGAAATATAATCTACATCTAAACAAAGAAAAATGCAAGTTTTTCGAGAATGAAATTAAATATTTAGGGCACATTTTCACCAAAGAAGTGTTAAAAAAGTCGGATGATAAAATCAAGGCCATACAAGAAGCACCAAGACCAGAAAATATGGAACAAGTACAACAGTTTCTAGGAATAGTTCGATATTATGAAAAATTTATACCTCATGCTTCTACAATTATGCAGCCACTAATCAGATTATTACAAAAAAAAATGCTCTAGAAGAAACTGAAAATACAGCAATCAATAATATCAAATTTTAATATAATTGCTCATGAAATGCAACAAGATCCGGAATTACAGCAATTGAAAGAAAAACTTCTTAATGGAAATATTTATGACCCAGAATATTCTTTATAGGAGGGAATAATTTTTAAACATAATCGAGTAATTATACCAGAATGTCTTCAAGCAGCAATGTTACAAGAACTACATAGTACACACATAGGAATAGTAAAAATGAAATCTATAGCCCGAAGATACTGTTACTGGAAGGGTATTGATAAAGATATAGAAAACTAATATAAGAGTAGGTGAAACCACCAGCCTCTGGAAAATAACAAAAATGAGACACCCTGGTAATCCAATGCATAACCCTCCAAATAGACTCCTTTACATTGAAACTGGAATAGAACCTATAAATGAGAGACTTGATGAATTATTTAAATCCTTCTGCCTTGAAGAAAACAACATCCGGCTGATTGAGCCTCACATTATGTAAGTGCTAGAAAATTCTCAGCGTAGAAAACATGAAGAAAAAAGTCTATTTGAAGAAATCCTCTCTATATTAAATCATTAAGCACATTTCCTTCAATCCTTTCCTTCCTTAGTTTAACTTGTATATAATTTGAACTTGTCGATATATGTAGCCTATTGTAATATTTTTTTTACTGTCATACTTACAGAATATGTAGATTTAAAAAAAATTTATATATATGTACTATAAAAACATTGTAAACTGGCTGAAAGACTTAGGTCGATGGCCTTTTGATGCAATAGTATCAATAAAGTTTATTTCTCTCTCTCTCTCTCTCTAGAAAACTCAGTCAATAGTTGTAAAGCATGTTGCGATATCAAGAAAACTAAAAAAACTGCTAAAAAAAGGATTACCAAAAATAACTGTTATTGATAACGCATCCATTTTGAAATCAACAGATTTTGTTGAATTTTGTTAAAGAAATGGGATAAGACAAAGACTTATTGCTACATGATATCCTGCTACAATTGGCAAGTGGAAAGATATATACAAACATTTAAAGATAAAATGAAAAAAATGTCTGAAGAACCAGGAACTATACATGAGAAACTACACAGATTTTTACTTAAATTTAGTTCAACACCCCTTTTGAATGGGAAGACACCAGCAGAATTGTTGTTTGGTCAAAATATCCGAACAAAATTAGATCTTATTCGACCTCAAAAACCAGATAAAAATAATGCAATTCAACCAAATTTTGAGCAATTTTATCTAATCTGAACAAGAGTACAATCAAGAAATTATCATGGAAACAGTTATTGGAAGTATATGGAACTGTTATAAATCGCCTTAGAAAATTACATTATATAATTGAATTGGACGATGGCTACATGATAAAAAGACATTTCAATCAACTCCGATCGTGAAATATTAAGAAGCCTATCACTATAACCAAATTAAAACAATCAAAAAACATTGAAAATCAATCAAGATAGCAAAACAATCAACAAGAATTTCCACTACCACCCAGGAGACAGTAGTTTTTAGACCCACTGTGGGTTCTAAAAATGATGACTATGACAACCAATCCTCAGAAGTATCGACTCTAAAGTCGACAAATATGGCTGTTGTCCAAGAAAAAGAAGATACTACAAGTCATTATGATATTAACGAATTTGTTAATAAGCCATGTACATCAACATGTATATTTAATAGTTTTCCACCTCCATATAATAGGAATACTACAGAGCAGAGCACTGAACAGCAACAAAGTATAATCATATTTTAAATGCACAAACAAGTCCAAGACAATCCTCAAGAATCCGAAGACCACCTGACCGTTTGTACTATGATTGACTTTTAAACTACAACCCAGAGAATTATTATATGTGTTAGACCACTTTGTATTTTGTTATTTTGCATTTGATGTTTTTTGTCATTATTATTTCTACTAGAAAATAAATGTCATATCACTTAGGAAGTATTTGCTATTTAAATCTAGTTCAACTGAATTGAATACAACATAGAGTCACTAAAATACTTCTCATATACATTGCCACTTATCCAGTGTCCTTACAGATTATCACTGCTATTTATATCTTTCATAGTTAGGATAACAAAAATATCCTAAAACAGCTGTATGGCTGTTAGTCATTGAATTACACAAATGGGGTGGAAGTTTGGGAATTTCGTATTACTATTAAAAAGTACAAACAAGTGTTACTGAAGGAATGCAAGAAATTTGGGATAAAAATAATTTGGTATGCAAAAATTATTCTCACAAAAATAACTTACTCATTAGCAGCTGTAGCAACTTGATCCACACCAAAAATAATATATTTATGTAGTCTTCCTATCAACAAACATCCATGTACATTATCATTTTGTATAATATGAGTCATAGAGAGTGAAGCTTGAAATGTTCTGTACTTCTCAACCTTACTTAGAATAAATGTCAATGAAAGTTGTGGGTTCTCTAGAAACATGTCTTCTAATGCTACAATGTCTTTTCTGTAACAATCAAGAGTTTTATGAACCCCTGTACAAAAAGCTGTAATATAAAAGCCACAGGGAATAGTCTTTTCATTTGATTGTTCACTTTTTGCTAGAAATAAAAATAGTAGGTAGGTACATATTATACATCTCAAAAGCATATTATTCTGTACCTTTAATGTTAGGAGTTTGATTTAATTTTTTTTCAATAAAAGCTGATATTTTATGGTAATCTAAAGCAATCTCAACTATTGATTGTAGCAGCTTTTGCTCTCCTGGATGTAAAAATTCTTGCAATTCAAACAAGCGGGTCCACTAAAACAAAATATATAGATAATTGGAATTAGTTTAACTATTTAATCATTACATTATATGTTTCCGTCACATTTTCTCCATCTATCTGGATTATTCCATAGATTGAAAAGGCATTCGTGTATCATTTGTCTTGTCTATTCTATAAAAACGTCGACAACCAACTACAACTAGTTATTTGTGACTAGTATAAAACTTTTAAAGCCATATTTTTGCGATCTAGCGTCTTTAAGCGAAAGCGATTCATTTTCGCGAATAAATAATGACGTCACGCTTAAAAACGCTTGAAGCGGAATCTGGCGTGGTCGAGAGTGCGCCAGAAAACGTTGAAGCGGTTCAGCTGTTGTGCGTCATTCAATTGACAGCATTGACAGAATAAATTAATAGAGAGTGGACCAATGGTGAGGAGCGGCTAATTGTAGGACCACCGAAAAAGCTGTATCCTCACTGAGCACACCATTAAGTCTCTTCTCCTTTTCATTCTAAATTCTAAGATCACAAATTTTAACAAAAGCAATATTATTTTATTTAGGTATATTATTATTTTGCTTACTATAGATTTAGAATCTCAGAAAGAAAAAAATAAACAAAGTAAAGTATGTATGTGTCGTGAGAGAAATGTCGTTGTGATATGTCAGAATATCGCTAGATATTTCCATTTTTGCGAGGTTAAGCGCGACGTCACCGTTATGACGTCACGCTTAAGCTACACTGTTAATCCGCTTAAAGACGCTAGATCGCAAAAATATGGCTTAAATTTTTTAAATCCGCTATATGTCATGTCAAATGTCAAATGATGTCAAATCTACTGGCCGGATCACTCGTACTTTGGCTCAACAGATGCGTTCGGAAATTCAAAAAGAGTTGCTCTTTTCATTCCGAATCAACACCCTCCGTTTTATATTGACGTGAGAGTGAGAATGGAGTAAATAGGGATCATAAAATCGGCTGTTCGGAATTGCTGGACGGAGTGAAAAGAGTTTCCTCTTTTTACTCCACATCGTGAGGACGAGGCAAAAGTGTAACTCTTAAAAAGTGACATTGCTAATGTCATTTTTTGAAGTTTATGAGGGAAAAGTAGAGTTCGTTAGGTGATTTACTTACAGTTTAGAGCACAATATGTGGTTTAGAATAAACTTGATGAAGTTTTATCAATAAATTTTCAAATGTTTTCGGATCCATCTGAAAATTTTGTTTAAACTGTTGTGAAGGCATTCTATGTACACGCATTTCTACATAGTGGAGATCAACTTGAGGGTCTTCTCTATCTTTCTCATCATCATTATCAAAAAACCATATGAGAGCTGTTCTCAATACAGAAGCCAAAGCCCACAAACGAGTTCTTCTTACATTAACCTCCATTATCCTATCAATAAGTATTCTCTTTGGAAAATAAAAAGTTGATTGCAACTTGCAACTCTTATATTTTACATTGCATACAACATTTACAAATACAAGCCAAAATTCCTTTTAGGTTAAGTTTTCAAATGTCACAAGAATCACTTTACTATAATTTCACTCTATCCGTTCGTTATTGCCCGCAGTAGAAAATTTGAACCGTAGTCACGCGATAAGTGTGCTGCAAGATTTTGCATCTGCTCCACTCCAGTACTACTCTTACTCTACTCCTCATTTCCGAACTCGCCTTCCGTATGGTTAATCAATTTAAAATGAAGTTTACATCAAACGGCATAACCTACAGTATAGATCCTACTCTAACATGTCCTGTTTGTAATATGGACGAGAAGGAAACTATTTTTCATATTTTGTTTGAGTATCCGATATATACAGTCATAAAACAAAATACATCCTGTCTGCAAAATTTGGAAACATTAGTAAACGCTCTACAAAATGTAAATCTCTCTGAGGGAAAAACTATATGCTGCTACCTTTGGAATATACTCAAATTAAGGTCATTTATACTAGATGAATAATGTATTTATTTTATTTTATTTTTTTACCAACTGTCTTGTAAACTTTAGAATATTTTTTTTGTATACTATCACACACTAACCTTGCTGTGAACATTGTTCTCTATAAGCAATAAACTTATTATTATTATTATTATTAAATATACTGGCCTAAAGGTACGTTTACATTCAAAGTAAAATCACATAGCTGCGTTCGTTATTTGCGTCCGATCAATCTTTTTAGTCTGAATCGGAATATTTTGACCGACGAGAAAGATTAATCTGTGTACCTGCGATGTTGTGAGGTTATGTTGAAGTCACTAGATAAATCTCGTAGTGTTTTTCTTGATAACCTTTTGTATTTTTCATACAAACATTAAACTTTTATTTTTCCATTCTCCGATATTGAGTTAGAAGTTCGTTTATATATCTATGGTTGGTCGGGCTGTTCGTTAATAGCAATTTGCTCAGATTAATCCGTGATCACGTGACCAAAAATCCGTCGCCTCTGCGATGCAAATACCGAACGTATAATAATAATTCTCACATATTTAACATAATTTGGTACAGTATCATAGCTACGTTCGGTATTTGCATCGCAGAGGCGACGGATTTTTGGTCACGTGATCACGGAATAATCTGAGCAAAATGCTATTAACGAACAGCCCGACCAACCATAGATATATAAACGAACTTCTAACTCAATATCGGAGAATGGAAAAATAAAAGTTTAATGTTTGTATGAAAAATACAAAAGGTTATCAAGAAAAACACTACGAGATTTATCTAGTGACTTCAACATAACCTCACAACATCGCAGGTACACAGATTAATCTTTCTCATCGGTCAAAATATTCTGAGCAAACAGATTTACATCGGACTGAACTTAGCGGAATTACTGAACAGTTCAGATTTACCTACCCTACCTTTAGATGTAATAAACTATCGAGGGTAGAAGGAAGGAGCACCGTCTTTTATGGGGGACAAGTTGAAAAAGTGTCCACCTGTAAACAGCAAATTATAATTCGAAGATTCACCGAAATGGCGCTCGTGTAGCTAATTGAAATGATGTGAATTTAGCGGTTATAAACCGAGTGAAGTGTGCTGAAGAAAATCAATGATTCTTCCCAATGATTTTCGAAAAATCGGGAAGTTATTGTTTTTGCCCCGTTTTACAAAAATCGAGGTTTCAACAAATCTCGACGTTTTGAAGCCCTAAGAAGCTTTCCTGACTATTTTCACGATGATGTCCGTACGGCTGTATGTATGTATATATTATGTATATGTTAGACTCAGATGCCGTACTCGCCCATTTGCCGAAATTAATACTCAGTCCGCGATATGATCAAAGTGAAATGATCAGATGCCGACAACAGATTCTATTTCGGCATTTGTTTACTCTAATTTATACATTTCGCGAACTGAGCAGTTCAGACTTGCTCAAATGCCGATTATGAATTTATTGTGTGTGTGTAAACCTCTTATAACTTCTGAACGGCTTTACCAATTTGATCGCAGTTGGTGTCATTCGAAAGGGCTTCACCAAACTCAGATTTCCTGTAAGTTGGAACCAATTCGGACCGGCAGATTTCAAGACATTGCAAAAAAGTGGAAAAAAATTGTTTTTTTTTCATTTTTTCAAAATATCTCCGAATTAGCGGAACCGATCGACCTCAAAAACTAATCAACTCTTAATCTTGAAAACCCACATCGATCGCCACTAAGTGCGTCAGAATCGTTTGATGCGTTCGTGAGATATCGGTGTCGAAAAAAATCTAAAAAGTGTTTTTTTGTAATAACTCCGAAATGTTTCATCAGATCAATTTTTTTGTTCTAAATTTTTTATATAGCCCAAAAAACTACATCGATCGCCATCAACCGCGTGAAAATCGGTTAATTCATTCAAAAGTTATAGCAGTTTGAAAATTAAAAAAATTGTGTCTCATCTAACTTTGATAAGACTTTTGAACTCCAAGAGCTCAAAAGCACCGAATAGCTTTATCTTTGAGCTCGGAGAGCTAAAAATAGGACAAAAATTAAATTCATCGCAACTAGCGACAAAATCGCATGCGTTTGAAAATTGAATTTAGCAGGAAGTTGCAGGGATGGCCTTTAGGGTCAACCGATTTCCAGATTTTTTTATATACTTTACTTATATAACGTTTTTGGGCAGCATTGCATAAGTTCTCGATCATAATAATCTGCATGACGTTGTCCAATAGCCTTATCGCACAGAGGAAGAAAAATATCATTATGGTGTCTTGTATTATAACCGTGCTCATGTGAGGTAAAATAATCTTTCTGTTTATTAATAAATATTAACATAATAAAGTTGCCAGATATCTCCAATATTTAGTTCATCATACGTATGTAATGCAACTCTCAAACGGCTTTACGGATTTTCATTAAATTTCTTGTGCGTGCTTGAGTGAGTTTCTGAATTGGTTTCGGTAGGTGGCACTTCGATTCAACCTGAACTTCTCTTAAACGGCTGATGAAGAAATGTTTTTCTTGATAGCGGTAGCTAGATCGCTACCAAAACGTTGAAAGTAAAAATATAAAAAAATATTATGGTTTTATTTCCTAGGAAAATAACGGAACAAAAAATTTTGAATATACCACATGGAACATACAGAAGATATAAAATATTGCTAAAGTTTATCTTGATAGTAACACGAATTCAACATATTTCCAACTAAATAAAAAAAATTACTTGGCTGGAATTCAAACCAACAACCAACGCAATCACAACTGTTCAATCGCCAGAAAAATAACGACTGCGCAGTAACTTATATTTAAACGAAGCGTTGGCGATCGGCTGGAGATGGTCAGGGGTCGTATTCTTGACTGAGGGAGTGAAGATTCCCAAGAGAACAGATATTTTGTCTTTGTCAGTGCAGTGACATAGTAACCAAGCAAAATAAAGACAAAATATGTGCTCTCTCGAGAAGCTCTACTCCCTTAGTCAAGAATACGGCCCCAGGACCCGTATCTTTGAACGTTCGACCAAATGCTCCCACGTAATACATGTGATGGGAGTGGACTAGTTATGCTCGAGCAGTATCTTCGAAATCTCGAATGTTCGACTTGCAATCGAATGAAATTATCGATCGTATGAGGCAAAAAACAAATAAACATAACCTGTGGCTGAAGCGTGTAGATCATAGCAATCATTATAGCTAAGTTATTTTATAATACTACTAAACAAAAATGAACGCAGATGAAGCTGCTTTCAAACTACTCTACAGTACACATCAGTTCTAGTTGTTCGCCAGTGTGTTTGGAAGATACTGCTATTGGACTTTCGAGTAACGTTCGATTGGGGTGAAATCATTCGTACGAACAAAATCCATTCGACGTTCTCGCGAACAGTCAAACGTTTAAAGATACGGCTCCAGGACTGGAATTCCGTGTACTATAGTTTTCTACATGTAGAATTCCACTGTTGATTTCGACATGTAGAATCAAGGTGTCGCTAAAAAGCTATTCCGTGTACCCGTTGCTATCAGTTTGTTCGTTGCCGGGTTTTATCAACAACTACTCATTCTAAAAATGTTCCAAGAAATTTTAGGAACGTTTTCATTTCCCTTGAATGTTTTAAGAATATTTTCATTTTACAACTTTTTTTAGTCTATTTTCTAAATTTACCTGCAGAACAAAAGTATTTTTCCTGTCGTTGACGTCATTAATTTTCGGTTGATGTCATAGATGGCTTTTCGTTTAGGATATTTCGCATATATTTCGAATTGAATCCAACCTATACGTCGTCACTATATACTACTCGCAAAAAGTATCCCGAAAAATGAATTAACATTAAAAATTTTCTTGAAAATTTTTCGAACTACCCGAAAAACATGAATACATTTTTATTTTCCTTAAAAATAAGGTTTTCAACGGCCGGTATACATAAATATTCATCCCAGATATGATAAACAACTTACTTATTTAACGGCGGGTGACTAATGCTAAATTTTTGTCGATTTATATTCAGTAGCGAGTTAACTTTCGAATAGGAAAGCTCGGCGTGCGTTCGAAATTTATTTTCGGTAACGTGTAGTGTAGTGAATAGTGCCTCTATGGATTACTTGGATTACAATCTGATACATTTACGGTAAGTTTCTATTTTATTCACATACGAACGATTTTATTACAATGAACAATTGATTTTTAATATATAAACCAAGTATTTTACAATTATTTATTAGATTTTAAATTTGCTTAGAACTTTTTTTGATAAATAGGTACTTTTTGGTCATTTGTATGGCCAACCTTTTTTTATAAATGATTAGTAGGTTTTAAATTTGCTTACCTAATCGATTAGTACAAAATATTGTTTATTTATAATCCATTTTTGCTTTCTTTTACTATCTTTTTATACCAAAATATTTAAAATACTAAAAAGGGGGCCTGTATATATTCCTAGCAATGACAAATTGTTCTTATATAAGTGGTTAGTCATGATAAACTGTAAATACTTCTACCTCGTATTGGGGCTCCTATAGAAAATATTAAATGACAATTTAAATGTGTATGCTTCCATTGTTTCTTAAAATACAGAATTTATATATATTGTTTATTTATAATTCATTTTTGCATCCTTTCAATGTTTTTTTATACCAAAATACTAAAAATTCTAAAAAGCCGGCCAGTATATATTCCTAACTATGACAAATTGTTCTTATATGGGAGGTTAGTTCTGATAAACTGTACATATACTTCTACCTCGTATTGGGGCTCCTATGGGAAATATTAAATGGGTCAGGGTCTTTAAAAATTAGTTCATTTTAATCGTATAAAAGTTTAGCAAAATAGATTCAGAAAAATATATTGATTTTTGTACAAATGTTCTATTTTTAATAACTTATAATCTTAATTCGTGTTATATTTTTAATAATACAACTAATTTACTTGATTTTTAAAACCGATTTTCAAGAGAAGCAAGCTGTTTTGAATAATATTAAAACATCGCCCTATATAATATGTATTTAGTAATTCATAGGTACTTGCATTTTATCAAATTTTCAGACTTTTACTCAAAATAAAAACCTACAGTACTACAGATACTTTTTTCAAAAAACAGATAAGCTATACTCTTGTCTATTCTCAAATTTTTTCAATTTAAACATCTGATTCTTTTTTAATGTTTCTATTTCATTTTCTTTAATTTAAAAAAGATCAAACTTTATTTTTTTGTCGAAACAATATTCTGAGAACAATTAACAATACTATGTAATTTGGAACATAAACTTTTGGAATTGTATAGTACCACCCGTCCTACCTTAATAATTAAAGGAAAACTTATAATTAATTATCTATTTGAATACTTTCTTAAATCTTGATAAAGGTTTTCGAAAACCAACTAAAAGTTGAAATTTTATATTTGACATGCCCCGTAGAAGAATCAATACGAGGTAGGAATATGTACAGTTCCTCATGACTCACCTTATATATAACAGAAATTTCTATAATATTTTATGCTACATAAGGGTGTTTCTAAATTAATGCAAAGAAGTTAGGTGGTGATTGTCCGTATAAAATTATAATAAGTCTTTCATATTGTTACGCGAGCTACTGCAATAATATTCTCACTTAGTGCCCCCAGTGAAATCCCCGTATGAGACGACTATGGCTCCTCCGCCCAATTTTCGAGAAGCATCCAGAATACGAAACATCGAGAATATCCAATGCTCCCGCGAGAACGCCGAGATACTTCGAGAATTACGGCGTGCGAGTATAAATAGGCCACCAGCTTCGCTGCAGGCAGTTAGTCAATCAGTCAGTGTTGATACCGAAGGAAAGTAATCGCGCATCGATAAAGTGTTTATTAAGTGACTCTCATATAAATTATAATTAGTGTGTTTAGTGTATTACATAAATTATTAAATAAGGACTGAATTACATATAAATCTGTAAATATAAATTAATTGTAAATATAAATTAGAATAAACGTTACATTGGTGTCAGGTGTGGGGTTAAAATAAATAAATATACAGGAAGATGGCGAAGAAACTTTGTGAATTAAAAGTTTCAGAGCTTCGAAGAGAGTTGGAGGATTACGAATTGGACACAAGTGGGGTCAAGTCAGTGTTAGTGGAACGACTAAAAGAAGCTATGATTAACAATGGATTGGACCCGGAAACGTTTGAATTCACCGACGAAGCGTCCGCCTCTATAACCTCTTCCATAAAAAAACTTTCGGCGGACATGGAAAACAAAATGTCGGACATGGAAAGTAAAATTTCGACGGATATAAAAAACGAAATTTCAGCCATGGAAAGTAAACTCTCGGCGGACATGGAAAACAAATTGTCGGACGTGGAAAATAAAATTTCATCCATGGAAAGTAAACTTTCGGCGGACATGGAAAACAAATTGTCGGACGTGGAAAATAAAATTTCATCCATGGAAAGTAAACTTTCGGCGGACATGGAAAACAAAATGTCGGACATGGAGAATAAAATTTCGACGGACATGAAAAATGAAATGACATCCATGAAGACTGATATTTCTGCCGTGGAAGAAAAGATTAAAAGTATGGAGCAAGAAATGAAACAAAAAATCAAAGAAATCGAAAGGAAGAATAGTAATAAACCGGATATTACAACTAGGCAAGCCCCGAATAACGACGAACTGGCAGAGAAAGTAGAGTTGAAACCGAAAATGGAAAACGATATTAACAGCCGAGTGAAACTGCCAACATTCGATGGTAAAACGTCATGGCCGAACTATCTCAAGCAATTCGAGGCGGCATCAAAGGCAAACAACTGGAGTGAGAAGGAAAAAGCGTTAAATTTAACTCTTGCCCTTAGAGGAGACGCTATGGATATCCTCCAGACCATTCCAGTGGAAGAGGCCGAAGATTTTGAACAACTCAAAAAGCGATTGAATATGAGATATGGCCTGGAACACCTGGAGCATCTGTACCAGTCGCAGCTGAAAAACCGCAAACAAAAACGCGACGAAACTCTGCAAGAATTCGAAGCAGACATTGCGAGGTTGGTGCGGTTTGCCTATCCATCGGCACCGGAGAATGTCATGGAATGCTTAGGGGTACAGACATTCATCGACGGAGTTCGTGACCATGAAATGCAGAGAACTCTACGCTTGGCTCGGCATAAGACACTGGTCGACGTACTCTCTGCAGCCTTGGAGCACGAAGCAGCTACACAGGCTTCCGGAGTATACGGCAAGGTGAGGGCTGTAGCAGACGAAGAAGTTGAGAACAAACTCGACCAGATTGTCAACATGATGAAAAGCATCTCAAATGGAAAACCGAAAGCTGTGAGATGCTGGAATTGTAAAGAAATGGGACATGTACGCAGTTCGTGCAAGCGACCGAGAACTGCTACAAACAAAGATGCCCAGCAGGAAAAACTAGGAAGGGTCGACCTTCAGAGGGCAGCTTCGACCCGAAGACCTCCCAAAGACTCCCTCTCTAGAAGACCATGCCCTGCAGAGTGCTCTCACTGCAGCAAAACAGAAGCTAAGGAAGCTGCGATTCGAAGAACCACGGTGACCACCGACGAATGGACACCAGAAAAGTTGGAAGAGGAACAAGAGAACGATCCCGACTTGAAGAAAATCCGACATTGGAAAAAGGAGAACTGTCGACCTACTTGGCAGGAGATTTCAAGGTACTCGCCAACGATGAAATCGTATTGGGCCCAGTGGGACTCGCTGGTTTTAGAAAACGGTTTGCTACAGCGAGTAATCGAGAACGATGAGGGTTCCGAAAGTAGAAGACAGTTGGTGATTCCAAGAACAAGGATAGCAGCAGTACTGCGGAAATTACACGACAGTCCGTCAGGAGGACATCTAGGTGTGAAGAAGACCCTCCAGAAAGTGCGAGAACGGTTTTATTGGATGCACAGTTCCGAAGATGTGAAGGACTGGTGTAAGAAGTGCACTACCTGTGCTACGACCAATGGACCGCACGGGAGAAGAAAGGCTCCTATGAAGCAGTACAATGTCGGAAGCCCTTTTGAACGCATTGCCCTGGACATTGCCGGACCGTTTCCACCGACAGCAAATGGCAGCAGGTACATTTTGGTGGTGATGGACTACTTCACAAAATGGGTAGAAGCGTATGCCATTCCAAACCAAGAAGCCGCAACGGTTGCCGATGTGCTTGTGAAAGAGTTCATTTGCCGATATGGAGTGCCCCTGGAAATACACAGCGACCAGGGCAGAAACTTCGAAAGCCAGCTGTTCCAGGAAGTTTGTGAAAAGCTCGGCATGAAGAAAACAAGAACTACGGCTTTGCACCCACAGTCGGACGGAATGGTAGAGCGAATGAACAGAACCCTTGGCAAATACCTGTCTAAAGTAGTATCTAACCATCAGCGAGATTGGGACCAATATCTCTCGCTATTCGCGATGGCCTACAGATCCGCCATCAATGAGTCCACCGGCCAAACACCAGCAAGAGTTCTGTTCGGACGCGAAATGAGATTACCCTGCGACCTTGAATTTGGATGCCGACCCGGAGAAGACATAGCTGGTGAAGATTACGTGACCCAGCTGAGAAAAAGAATGGATGACGTACACGAGCTGGTTCGATCGAATCTTCAGATCGCTAGCGATAGGATGAAGAAAAGGTACGATACGCAAGCTACGGAAGGAGGTTTCCACGAAGGAGACAAAGTCTGGCTGCATAACCCAAGAAGACAAAAGGGTTTTTCTCCAAAGTTGCAGAAAGCTTGGGACGGTCCGTACCTCGTAAAGAAAAGAATCAACGATGTCATCTATCGTATCAGCAAGATCCCAAATGGAAAGCCAAAGGTGGTACACCGTAACCGATTAGCGCCATTCGAGGGTGACCACGATGAGGAAGTAAACCAGCTTCAGGAAGTAGCCGATCCTGCTTTTGTAGAATTCATGGGTGCTTATGGTGGTACCGGAAAAGCAAGATTCGGCGTCACCACTGAGAGACGACAAGACCTGCTTACCGTTCCGGAGGAATACTCACTGGCAATAAACATCCCTGCCAGCGTAACCGATGCGCGCGGACTGGCATCTCTGTTTATAAAGAAGAGTGGCGCACGACCTTTGGTAAACCAGTTACCAGTACCAGGTAAAGCTTTGAAGCTGCAAAATGGCTCCCGCTACAATTTCCACCTAGTGACGAGGAACACCTTCGACGAAAGACCAACGTACGAGGATGTCTGGGAAGCATTACGAAGCCTGAGGGAGCATGTGCTTGAATTGAACGTGTACAGGCTAGCCATGCCCAAGATTGAATGTAGGCATTTAGATTGGCGGATAATCCGTAACATGGTAGAAGTAATCTTCCGAGACACCGAAGTGCAGGTACTGGTTTGCGGCCATGCTCGGGAGACACAGCCAACAGAGAAGACGGTCGCATGTTACTTCCATACAACTGGAAAATGCAACAAGGGGACCAGTTGCCGATACAGTCATCTCGTTCCAGTTTCCTAGCTAGTTCCAGGAGGAACTGTCTCTTAAGGAGGGGGCAATGTTACGCGAGCTACTGCAATAATATTCTCACTTAGTGCCCCCAGTGAAATCCCCGTATGAGACGACTATGGCTCCTCCGCCCAATTTTCGAGAAGCATCCAGAATACGAAACATCGAGAATATCCAATGCGCCCGCGAGAACGCCGAGATACTTCGAGAATTACGGCGTGCGAGTATAAATAGGCCACCAGCTTCGCTGCAGGCAATTAGTCAATCAGTCAGTGTTGATACCGAAGGAAAGTAATCGCGCTTCGATAAAGTGTTTATTAAGTGACTCTCATATAAATTATAATTAGTGTGTTTAGTGTATTACATAAATTATTAAATAAGGACTGAATTACATATAAATCTGTAAATATAAATTAATTGTAAATATAAATTAGAATAAACGTTACAATATGAAAAAATTTCCTCACTCCACTCCCTAAATAGAGGCTGAGTGAAATTGCAAGCAAAGTTGAAATTTTGTTATGTATTTAATATCAAATCTTTTATTCTAGATTGAGTTTTGTGCGGAATAAAAATATTATTTAAAACCTTTGTTGTTTTGATAAACTTTTTTTTACTCTTGAAGTTTTTTCCTAGATCCAATAGATTTGGTAATTTTTTTTTTGGATCTAGGAAAAAACTTCAAGAGTAAAAAAAGTTTTTCAAGACAATTGAGATTTTAAATAATATTTTTATTTCACAAAACTCAATCTCGAAAAAAAATTTGATAACAAATAAAGTAAGGTTGACAATTTCACTCCCTTATAATGTAACAGGAATGTTGAGAAAATACCGGTGGTTTCCATCTTTTCTTAAATTGAGAAAAAAAATAAAACTCAATTTGAATCAGGGTGATATCTTGGAAGGGGGTAGGATTAGGAGAGACTTATCATAATTTTATACGGGAAATCACCTTCTGAATTTTTTCGCCTGAGTTTGGGAACACCCTGTATACAAAATAATTTATTAATGCTGATTTTAAACATACGAACTTATAATAATGTTATAAACTGCGTAGATTTTAATTAAATTCCCAAGATTTCTTTAGCTGAAATAACGAGCAAAAAATTATTATACAAAATGATTCTTTATAAAATAACCCTAGCGTGCCTTTGTTTTGTTTCCTCGCAAATGTTTTATTTTTCAGAAAACATGATTTTTTTAAATTATTAGTTCAGTAAAATTATTTAGAATCGTTCTTTAATAATTCTTTAATTCTTTGTTTTAGGCTTCGTAAAGTATATAAAGTATTGATCTACTCCAAAGGAGTGTGAGTATGCAGTAATTCTCAATTTCTATCAAATGACATCATATCGCTCAGTATCATCCTTTCTTTCTTTTACAAATTGGTATTTTTTTCAAAAGACGTAGATAAGCTATGTCGTTCCTCATATTTTCTAAATACTATCTAGCCCTTTTTTATAAGTGGTACTTTTTTCAAAAGACATAGGTAAGCTATGTCGTTCCTCATTTTTTCTAAATATTATCCAGCCCCTTTTTTTACATGTGGTACTTTTTTCAAAAAACATAGGTAAGCTATGTCAATCCGAAAATTTTCTAAATGCTTTGCCTTTCGTTAATAAGTTGGTACTTTTCTGAAGACATAGGTAAGCTATGTCGTTTCTCCTATTTTCTAAATACTATCTAGCCCTTTTTTTACAAGTGGTACTTTTTTCAAAAGACATAGGTAAGCTATGTCGTTCCTCATATTTTCCAAGTACTATCCAGTCCCTTTTTTACATGTGGTACTTTTTTCAAAAGACATAGGTAAGCTATGTCGTTCCTCGTATTTTTGGTTCTGTTTTTTTTTCTGCCCTTTCTTGTGAATTATTTTCCATTGCAATTGTTAAGTACGCCACATGTACCGACTTTTTTGTTTGCTATTGACTGTGAGAAAGTGCTCGTTACCTAGGGTGTCCGTAAGTCTCGCTTCCAAAACGAGCAGTCACCCAGATGGGCGAGTACGCTTAAGTATTTTCCGTTTGTCGAATGGGTATGGGTTGATAAGGAGGGGGAATAGTTGCCCAGTATGGGTTATCAAAATATCGTAGATTTCTAAGTTGGTATATGTCAATCCGAAAATTTTCTAAATACTATGCCTTTCGTTAATAAGTTGGTATACTTTTCAAAAGACATAGATAAGCTATGTCATTCCTCATATTTTCTAAATATTATCCCAGTCTTTCGTTAACAAGTAGGTACATTTTTCAAAAGCTATGTCGTTCTTCGTATTTTTTGTTGTTTTTTTCTGTCCTTTTTCCCCTGTTGGTGACGGGTTATCAAAATATCGTAGATTTCCAAGTTGGTATATGTCAATCCAAAAATTTTCTAAATACTATGCAGCCTTTCGTTAATAAGTTGGTACTTTTCAAAAGACATAAGTAAGCTATGAAACTCCTCATATTTCCAAAATATTATCCCAGTCTTTCGTTAATAAGTAGGTACAATTTTCAAAAGCTAGGTTAGGGTTAGGTTTTTGATGAGTGGGTCTATAAGGCCCTCCACTACGACTCGCAAGAGTCTATTGTGGCTCACACCTATTCAGATTTCACCAAACAAATTAAGCTTCTTAACAAAGCCAATTAGTTTATTTGGTTAATGATATTTCAGGTCCGAGGGCGAGAGAGAATACCTGCCAAACATCAGATACCTGATTCGAGCCGCGGCGGGGCAGGCACAAATTATATGCTCTGCTGATTCATCATCTTCCAGACAAAGACGGCAGGTCGGATCTTCCGACAGTCCAAGTTTTAGCATATGATGATTCAGATGACAGTGGCCTGTTAAAAGACCTGTTAGACAACGTAGGTCATGCCTGCTATAGTCTAACATTTTTTTGGAGACATTTTTCGAAGGATGTATGAAAGCCTTTGAATGAACCAATCCTGGTAAATTATGCCAGAAGTCTAAAGCTCTTCTTGCCGTCCAGGTATTCAGTGTTTGTTTGGCAAAACTTATTGCGATGCCAATTATTGGTTCTGGTCCGATAGAAACACGTACGGCAACCTCCCTTGCAAGAGAGTCTGCCTTCTCGTTTCCTTCCATGCCAGAATGGCCAGGGATCCAGACCAGCAATACTTTATTGAGTTCTCCGATTAAGGAGAGTCTTCTTTGGCAGTCTATAACCAATTTCGACGTTACACGGTGAGAGCTAAGTGCTTTCAAAGCCGCTTGGCTGTCCGAGAAAATTTTTATTGTTCTATGTATGAGATTGGCTTGCTCCAATCTCTCCACACATGAAACAATGGCGTAAATTTCCGCCTGGAATACGGTTGCATAGGATCCTAGAGAGGTTGAGATTTCTGTCCTAGGTCTGCGCCCGTATACACCTGCACCAGAGCCTGAGGGTGTTTTTGAACCGTCTGTGTACCAACAGCTGTCTGCTCTTAATAGTTCATCCTTGCGGAGGACCCTTTCATCTCTATTTGGAATTAGGACGGTATAAGGCAGGCCGTAGTTTACTGTTGGAGTCATTATGTCAGAGGTCATTCCCAGAATACTGTGACTTTCAGTGTCCACTAGCATTCTGCTTCGTTCTGTATAAGCCTGATTTGTGCATTTAGAAATATGCACAATTCTGTAAGTTGTCCATCTAGCCTCTCTTTCCAAAAATATATGGAGAGGAGGTAGGTCCAGAAGGATTTCCATGGCTGCTGACGGTGTGGAGCTGATAGCACCAGTAATTGCCAGGCAAGCCTGTCTCTGTAAACCAGAGAGCTTTGCTTGGGCCGTTCACTGTAAAGCTTTTGGCCACCAGGCAATAGCTCCATATGTGATCATTGGTCTAACGATCATCACATATATCCAATAGATTTGTTTGGGTCCCAAGCCCCAAGACTTTCCACAGATCCTACGACATGTCCACAAGGATAGTCTGGCCTTATGGATAACTTTTTCCAAGTGAGCGTTCCAAGTAAGTTTCATATCTAGGATAATCCCCAAATATTTTACTTCCGCTGCAAATGGAATAACCTCACCATTGTAGGAAAGTGGTGGAATATCCTCCAACTTTCTTTTCCTAGTGAAGGGAACTATTACAGATTTACCGGGGTTAACAGACATCTGTTCCCTCTGACACCAACTGTGGACATCGTCCAACGTCTTCAAAAGCTATGTCTTTCTTCGTATTTTTTGTTGTTTTTTTTTCTGTCCTTTTTCCCCTGTTAGTGTCATTCGATTTGGAATTGGCAATTTATTACTAACAATTTTTTTCAGCGCTTCCTTTTCAGCATTACTAACACTTCTCTTACAGGCTTCAAGATGTTATCAAATGTTTTGTACATTTTTTAATTTTGTTTGATTTTCTGTTCCACGAATTTGTTTAGGGATGAATTTATTTGGAATATATGCATATAATTAAACTTGCTGATAGGCCTATCTTATAATTTTACTTTTTTTGTCCTAGAGATTACATTAAAAATTTTCTTATTAATTTTGTTTTTTGGTTTAGAATTCTTATTAGGAAAGGATTTTTTAGTTTACAAAAGTGACTTTGCAGTTTGGAGCTACAGAATTTTCATTAATATTTGGTAAAGTTTTTTTTGCATGATTTTTTCTTAGCTGCATGGGTTTAAAATGTGCATGGGGGTGGTAAAGTAGTGGTGATTTAGGGGGATTAGTATTTTAATTATAAAATATTGTACCTATGTAAAAATATCTTTATGTTGTAATTCGTGTTTCAATTTTTCGGCTCTTATAAAAAATGTAAATGTTAATATTTTATTGATATTAAACATATCTTTTTTTATAATTGCTAAGTTTGCATTTATTTTATCTTGTTTGTAAATGTATATATCTGCACTTTGCTAGAGTAAAGATAAACTAGTTCTAGTTTTGTCGTGTATTCCTCCGCACCATTGTCTAAAAAAGAGATAGTCTATCAACCATACGGATTAATAATTTAATAGTTTTCCGTGATTTTGGACTAAACGTATAGATGGCGTATGTAGAAAGGTGGACTAAACGTTTTTGATGGCGCTGAATGAAATATTTCACTTAGAATTAGGAAAGATGTCTGTTTATTTTGAGTGATTATATTATTAAACGCTAGATCTAACTGACGACACTTGGGTATTTGATAATTGGAAAGAAATAAATGTTAGAAATTATTTTCAATGTCTCAAATTTTAAGTAATTCCCAAATTGGTAGAGTCACTGGCACCACTTTTTTGATTTTTGTTGTACGTGTATGCTTCAGTTTATGTTCTCATCCAAGAATAATTCCAAATACTTCAAATAGTATACAATCCACCTTATTTATAATTTCATTTTCTATTTTTATCTACATATTTATTGAATTAATATTTTTCTGCATAAAGAGCATATCGGTAGTTTATTTCAATTTAATTTGCAGTTTATTCTTTATCGACCATCTCTGGTATTTTTCCAAATCATTGTTCACTTCAACTTCCAGTTGTCTTAAATCGGTACTTGTATGTAGACCAGCTGAAGTAAAATTTTGCGTGAAATTGTGCTTTCTCTAGATTTCTCACAAGTAATGTAATTTCAAACTCATATGAAATTTTTATTCCTACTTTATCCTAGATAATTTCAAATTACCTTTGGTATTTGGTAGGTACCTGAAAAATTCATCATTTTCTTAAAGTAAACTCACGTCTCAGTCTTAAATTAGCTGCACTACTAGCCAATATTTCAATTTTTAATTAAACACAACTTGCCTATTTTCAATTTTTAATCTTTCTAGTTTTCATTATTCAATATTTACTATGTATGTAATGTTTGTTCACTGTTTACTGTAGAACTTTCGTATTTTCAAACAAGAAGTAAAGGTTAACATTCAATCTGCATTCCACAGCCTGTGAAAATATTACGTTCTGTGCTCGCAAGTCGTGTGGAAAATACAAAAGCGATACCACTTTAGGTCTTTGTCTTTGTTACCAGGCGGGGAAACGGGTAAGTCGTGTAGAGAGGGGCTCAGGACCATCTCCGGCAAACTTTTTAACCATGTATTAAGCCATGTCCACACCAATGAAACATAGAGGAACATTCTGTTGCTGGTTGCCGCAACCTTTTCATGGAAACAGAAACAACAGCAAATGTTCCGTAAAAATTCTGTCCACATCAACGTAACTCATTCTTGTGAATGTTTCGTTTCGTTGCTGCAACAGGAAACTTTGTGTCTACACCAGTGCAGTGTGTGTTCTAAACAATGTGGTGCGACGAAGATTTAGAGGCAGCAGCAGCTGCAATAGGCATGATTTTGAAAAACAGTCCCACGATGTTTCTACGCATGAGCTTTATCCAGAAAAAATGTTGTTTCTTGAAAAAATAGAGATTTTAAAGGAGAAATTCACTGTTTGCAAATTAAAAATTTATTTTGATTACTAATTTGAATTATTTGGGGTGATAGTTATGAATTCTAAAACGAGTAAATATCATTTAAAAGATGCAAAACCAGAAAATATGGTAAAATACGCTAAATTCTTATTTTTTCCTTGAAATTTGCTAAAACCAAACATAAAAGGTAACCTAATGCAAATAAACAAACTCTCCATATACATATAACCTAAAATAATTTACCAGGTCGTCCCTACTCTAAAAACTTTTGACCCTTTAGCTATACTAGCGCCACCAATTCATACACCTTTCGACGGACTCTTTTTACATACAGAGTTTGTGATCCTATCTAGTCTTCATGAATACAGAGTTTGTGCTCCTTATATCTATACTCTCCATGTAAATAATGTTAAATATGAAGCAACATGCGCTACAGGCTTCGCACAAACGCTCTTCCAGCCATATGTTTTAAAACCTTTATTTCTCTATATGAGTTAGGCGAAAACAACATCGTCAACTTCATGGTGTAATAGCGAAGGTGTGTTACCGTCCGCGATCAATCAAAAAAACTTCCAAAACATCGTCATATTGAAAAATCAGCTAATCAGAAAATAATGCACGAAATCAAACGGTTAATATTAGGAAAGAAGAATGTTGCCTTCCAAATTTCAATTTTCACCGCTGAAAATTAAGTATATCAATTTTTTTTAGGTCCTTAATGAAATAAATGAATTATTCAACTACAAATTATAATCACACTTTTGTGGATCTTCATATGCAGGTTTTCTGTGGTTTTTCCCTGCATCTTAATTTCCGCAATGATTGTAACTGCGATACATTGTGGAAATTAACCAAATGGCCATCCTTGGGTGCACAGCCACAGCTGTCCCTACCGCGACCGTAAATTCACAGGCCTTTGATTTTTCAACCCAAACCCTGAAGAGGACTTAATCCTATAACAGGGTAGATTTCATTTTGCAAATCCAAAAAGGATAATTCAATTTCAATAGTCAAATATTTTTCGAACAAAAAAAGATCTTTAATATTATCATACCTAAGGGAAACCCCCTATTCCGCAACATATAAAATAGAATCCTTTAGAACAGTTTCCTCCTTTGATAATGAAGTCTGTTCTCCATGACTTTTCATATTTTTATTATGTATAAAAAATATTAATATTATAAAAATATTATATATATTAAATAGCAGGGGGCTCAGAGGTGACCCTTGAGCAAGCAACATATAATTCCCGGACCAGTTAATTCATAATTTTTATCTCAATATATATTGCCCTTCTAATAATGTTAAATTATTCGCTTTAGGTTCCTTTTAATTAGGGTTGATGTTCTTTAAATAAAACACATCTTTCTTCGACAAAATGTTTAATTTGAACTCCTTGACAAAACCCAAAGCAACAATTGCCAATCTACACATTCTTTCTGCTTATCTAGCAATTGTTACTTATATCGAATAACAATTTATAACCAAACTGCTTGGTCGATATATTTCATAATTATAATTAAATACATTGATACTAAAGTTAATAACCTATAATTTAACAATGAGCGTAAACTCTAACCTAAATAATTAACTACCCATTACACCATCCCCGCGCGGGTTAAAGAAATTTTATTTATCTAGAAAAACTAAATAAAATTTCTTTTAATACCAATAACAAAAATTTGCAAAATAACAATAATGCTAACCAACTATATTTATAAATAGAGCATATCTCATGTTACCAATAAACTTAACCTACCTCAAAAATTATTTAAAACTTATTTTTGTTTAAAACATAATTTTGTTCTATTTTTATGTACAATACATTCTTTGTCATTTGGAATTTCATCTCTAGGTAATCACTTCGAACGGTCCCTGGTACAATGTACTTATTTTAGTCCCTGTTTCACTTTTTATTAGTATCAAATCTTTTGGTTTATAACTAATAGGTCTTATGTCTCTATTGTATACAGTTTTCCGTTTATTTTTTGATATGAGGAGATTTTCTCGTGCGTCATTATGAGCTTTTTGCAATCTGTATTTTAATTCTAACGGATAATCTTCAAAATTATAGAGTGGGTCAAGCTGGTTTATTAAATTTGATGGGAAAACTGCTATTTTCCCAAAAATTAGTTCGTGTGGTGAATATTTGGTTTCACTGTGTACCGTAGTATTATACGCAAATACTAATATTGCACCCACGTACTCCATGAATCTGGATATTTAGACACCTGCATTCGCAAATACGCCCCCAAATGTTTATGGGTATTTTCAAGTGACCCTAAAGTTTGGTGGTGATAAGCTATGGAATTTAATTGATTTATATGAAGTAATTTACATGTTTCCTTGAATATACTCGATAAAAATTCGGTACCTTGATCTGAAATAATTTCTTGTGGGACACCATATCTTAGAATAAAATTTTCTACAAATGATTTTGCGACTGAATTTGCTTCCTTATTTTGCAATGGATAACATTTGACTTATTTACTTAATTCGCATTGTAGGGTTAAGATATAACGATTATTTGCTGAGTCTACCTCTAATGGACCCACAAGGTCCAAAGATAATCTTTGAAACCCGAACTCTGACGTTGCTGTAATTTCCATCGGCTGCTTATGAGGTATTGAATGCTTATAACGTTGACAATCGCAATTTCTTACAAAATTTTCGACATCCCTGTGTAAACCTGGCAGGAATATAACTTTTTAATATTGTTGTACATTCTATTAATTCCTGCGTGACCCCCCGTAAATAGTATATGAGAATCTTTTAATATAATTAACCGCGACTCTAAATCATTAACAATTTCTACACCTTTTATTATTGATACTTTGATAGCTAATTTCTTTATTTCTTTGGAGAATTTTAAAATATTTTCTATCATTTTTGTGCATATGATTAGTTCAGGAACTTTTATTTTGCTCATTATACTTTTCAGGTCTCTCAACGTGGTACCTATAAGTCCAACGTTGATCGAGAATCCTGACGTATATAAATAATAATTTAATCACTTCTCATACATAATAAATTTCCGTTCTACATTCAAATTTTTTATCAATAGTTACTCTTTCAAATTTTTCAGTAGAAATAGGACTCAATTCAAATGCATTCTTTGGAGACTTTAGCAACTCGACAATGCCAGGGTGATCAATCCTTTCATTATTAGTTTCTAAAATGACTTTCAGAATGTTTTGTTTGTGCACGTGTCGCCACAAATACTGTGCTGTTTGCCACGCTGCTCATTTCTTTTAATGCATCTGAGGAGAGCTCTACCCTTGACAAGGCATCTCTTACCACCTTATCTACTCCTCTTGCGTATTTTATTATGAAATCGTATTCTTCCAGCGCTAACCTAAATCTTGTTTCTACTAGAGGGGTTTACCATATTAAATAAATAAACTAGTGGTCTGTGGTCTGTGGTCTGTCTGAATCTCAAATTTTCTTAAAAATAAATAAAGCCTAAAGTGGGTGATAGCCAATAACTTTTTCTATTGTAGGATAATTTTTCTCGGCTTTATTCAAAGCTCTACTAGCATAGGCAACTGGTCGGTCATCACCATTAGATAGATCAGCTCCAATTGCAATTCCTGATGCGTCTGTTTTTAGAATAAAAGTATTGTTTTTTAGTTTCTATTATGACTGGTTAAGTTGTCTCCAAAAACAATTAAATCATCTAAGTATATAAAAGCACATTCATAATTTAGACCTGCCATTGCTATTGTCATAGCTCTAGAAAAACAACTAGGACTTACTTGTAGCCCCATCGGCAACCTTGTCATTTGATATTGACCTCTGTCAGTGGTAAAAGACGTGTAAGGTCGACTGGAAGAGTCTAATTCAATTTGATAGTACCCTTGAGATAAATCAAGATGAGAAAAATAAACTGCCCCTGAGAGTGAGCCTAATATGTCTGTAATGCAAGGCAGAGGGAATTTATCATCTTTAATTTGCTTGTTTACTAACCTGTAGCATTGCACTACGCGCCACTTCGTGTTACCTGAATTATCAACCTTTTTTGGTACAAGAAGTAATGGTGATGACCACTCAGATCTTGCTTCTTCAATAACACCCTCTTTAATCATTTTTTCTATTTAATTATTTAGAATTTCTTTTTGAGCATGCGGTAACCTGTAAGATTTTACGTAGACCGGTTTGCTATTTTCCTGTAATTGAATTTGTTCTTTATATACATTTGTGACAGTTAATCTATCATTATCTAAGCGAAACCTATCTGAATATTGGGTACAAATTTTCTGCCTAGCATCTTTTTCTTCCGAATTTAAATGTTCTAATTTTAATAAACTCAACAATTGATCAGCCCTTTTTACTGATAAGTTATCGTTTTTCTTAAAATTGCATAGATTATAGTCATCTAATTTTTCGACTTTTGGTATAAAATTTCTAAGAATAACATTTTCATCTCTTAGGATCTTAACAGGTATTTCATTATTGGTTGGTTTAGCTAAAATCCCTCCGACAAAAACACTTTCGCATAGTTCTTCTTGTATAACTACACAGTGCTCGGAAATGTCGACTTTACAATTTAAAATAATTTCACACCTAGCAGGAATGGATACGTAAGACTCGAATTTTGAATGCATTGGTAAAATAATCTGTTGATCGTTGTGCCAAAATGAAAATAATAATTTTTCGTAATTTATGTTTGCTTTATATTTATACAAGAAATCTGAAACCTATTATACCGTCCATGTCGTTATTAAAGTCTTTTACTTCCTGGAATTCGTGATACAATTTTATATTGTTGAATTTTAGTGATATTTTAGTTGAACCAAGTGATAGAATGGATCCGCCTATTCCATTTATTTTAGTTTTACTATAATCGTTTATTTGCTGTTCTATTTTTAAACATTTTTTAAATATTATACTAGTAGAAGCTCCCGTATCCAATAATAATAATAATTTACTACCTCTATTATGTAGTTCTTCTTTTTTGTTTTAATAGCATTACTCGTTTGAGGGACGAAAAAATGTTGCCGGTAAAGTATTAGAATTTTCCGGTAATTGATTACCGTTATTTTCTTGTATTCCGGTTTCATTTGTGATATGATAGGATACCTATAGTCTATTTCAGAAAGGTATAGAGTAATAAAATGGGGAATTCCGTCCAGTTCGGCTCAATATCGGTGTCGGCCATAGGCGTAGGTCTTGAAATAGTATTGTTTGTAATATTAAAATTTCAAGTAATTGCGTAAGAGAATTAGGAAAAGTATGTTTTCTGACCTGAAGTGTCAATATCGAAATATTGTGTATGGATTACTTAGGTAGTAGATTATACAGTTACGTTTTGCGTTTAGCAGGTACCGTTTAACCTTCTATTAGTGCCTCTGCCTAATTCCAATCCTGTTTCAGATTCGGCTCAACCAGGCGCCGCAAGGTGCCTTACCCAAAATTTTTAGACCTTTATAAGTATATTGGTTTAGTTTAACGCATCAGTATTTGCTGTTAAGCCGTAAATAGTGTTCACAGTATTATAAGATTAGTAATAAAATGGCGACATTTACACCAACGAAAAGATGTTCCAATAATTCTCCACTATCAGTGAATGAAAAACTTATTATTTTAAATGTACACGATTGCATAAAATACGATTACCCGAAATTTACTGTACAAGAAACTGTCGACCGATGTTCCCGAATGACTGGAGTTGGAAAGTCCACCGTTTTTAAATTATTGCGGGGGAGAAAGATAGCAGGCCAAGTGGAGCCTCCCAAGAAAAGTCCAGGCAGACCAGTAAAAGTCCTTGATGAAGACACCAAAAGTGTAATTCGAAGAAAAGTTCACTCTTTTTATTTTAAAAAAGAAATACCCACCCTAGATAAGATTTTAATGGAGCTTGGCCAGGATGACAGTATTCCGATGATAACTAAAAAACTTTTATGGACCACTTTGAGAAATATGGATTTTGACTGGGAAAAGCATAACCGTAAAGCACTTTTACAGGAAAGCGATGATATTGTTTGCTGGCGACGAAAATACTTAAGAAGTATAAAGCAGTACAGAACAGAGCAGAAGAAAATCTTTTATCTTGATGAGACGTGGATCAATGAAGGTTATACAGTACCAAAAATGTGGCAAGACCAAAATATAACCAGTGCTCGCCAAGCTTTAATGGAAGGGAAGGCCTGTCAACGGGTATTAAGGTGCCTTCAGGTCCATATTAGAGGGATTTTTAAAAGAATGTTTGCTAACCTTTCAGTCGTGCCATACGGGAGATTACCATGGATTCGGATGTTTTTGAAGACTATTTTCGTGAAATGATAAAATATCTTCAGGATGATTCAGTAGTAGTTATGGATAACGCGAGTTATCATTCTCGACGCATAGCGAAGACTCCAACTTCATCTTGGAGAAAACAAGAAATTATTGACTGGTTAACCACCAAAAGTATTGAATTCGAAGATAATTTGATAAAAAAAAAGAACTATTAGCTATAGCAAATTTACACAAACATCGTTTTATGAAATACGCCGTGGAAGATATAGCAGAAAAACATAGTGTAACTGTGCTGCGCACACCGCCATATCATTGCGAACAAAATCCTATAGAACTTATATGGGCGCAAGTGAAAGGATTTGTAGCAAGACACAACACGACATTCAAAATGAAAGACGTTAAGCTACTGTTTGATCAAGCCATTAAGGAGGTGACACCAGAGAACTGGCGAAAAGCAGTCCAGCATGTCATTAAAGAAGAGGAGAAAATGTGGGATCTTGACTACTTGATCGATGGGACCGTCGACCCGTTAATTATAACGTCAAGAGGAGATGACAGTTCCTCAGATGACGAAGAATATTATGATTTTTTATAATTTAATTTCTGTATAATGTATTTTTTATATAATGTTCAATAAAAAATAAGTGTACCTAATACTATGTACATAATGCCTAATTTTTATTCTGTTAAAATAAAATTCTTTCCTTTTTACGAGTATCCTACGCCTTTGGCACACTATTTTCAGTATTTGTGAATGGATAACAATAGGCTAAACCCATATATTGACCCCAACCCGGGTGGTACCACCTGCACTTGATAAAAAGAAAGAATTTTACAATGAAATCAATGCCAAACTATGAAAGTGGCTTAAATATTCGTTGGGTCACTCTGTGCTCCCTTTGCATACCTAATGAGGTTTTATTACTCTATACCTTTCTGAAATAAACTATAGCTTGTTTCCTAATATTAACTAATTCTGTGCATTCCTTATCCCACCAAATATTATATTTGCCCTTGATGTTGTTATTATAGTATGGTATACTATTTTCAGCCGCAATATTAATACACTGATACCAATCTACATAATTTAAGTCCTCTCCCAGCAAGTTGCATTTATCTTCTATGTTTTTTCTATAGAGTTCCCAATCCATTTTTTTTTAATTTGTCTTCTTTACTTTGTTGACTATTACCTTATTCTCAAACATTTCACAGATTGTGGGGTAATGATCACTACCTCCTGAGTCATTGTATACGTACCAATGACTATCCGTTCCTAATTGCTCAGAGACTATTGTTATAACTCGCTTGTGTAAGTTGGCACTTGAAATATGCGCGAACAAAAAGTAACACACTGCTTGAATAAAGATAGATATATTGAGCTGACTACTATCGTACGACCCTCGCACTTTGTTTCAACATAGTCGTAGGTACATGCCAGCTGCTGGGGTCTCAAAAAATACTTTTTAATTTTATTACTGAAAAGTGTTAATACTGTAACTGCAAGAAATCTATTTTTAGCTATGAGAAATATTTATAATAATATTTAATTATTTGTTATAATTATTGGTATATTACCTGAATTGAGTTAGGATCTTATATTTCCGGACAGACTTTTCTCCATCTAAAACCTATCATGTGAATTTCCTTTCGTAGCGATTCCATTCTACCTTCGTATTCAAATTCTTCAGAAAACTGTTTATGATTTTTTTTTAATGTGGGTACAGCTTTATGGACAATGTGGTAATTTAAAATACAGTTTCGTAATTGTGTACTGCCAACATTAATCAGTAACACTTTAGTTTTGCGGTTAGGCCTTCTCTTAGGCGGGCTTGAAAATGACGAACCTTCACCTTTTTCCACTGATTTGCTTTCTTTGGAAATTTGAAATACTGATCTTAAACTAATCCCAAGAGCAGCTACTACTCGGTCATTGACCTGAAATAAATGTGGATCAACTCGGTATTATATTTTACGATCTAATGGTAACATTTTTTCCCTCCTATCGACTAGTTTAATATTTTAAAAATTACCAAATTAATATAGGAACTGTTTTGCTAACCACCAAGAAGATTTTTTATTATTATTAATAAAAAAGGATCCTGCACTCTGAGCTAATAATTGTTATAAAGAATTAGCAACGTTTGAAAACTTCAAAATTGTCAATGGTAAAGCGAAGAGGACCGTAAAGTTAATGAAAGAAAAAAGTAATAAATCTACTGCTGATTTATTTTGCCATGGTAGCCCCACTCTTGTACCTATGCATTTAATTTGATCAAGCCTTCCTCTGCAAGAGATGATTTAATAAGTCTACGATTGTAATCGCTATTAGCAGACCCCCATAATTGATGATGAGCATTTAAATCCCCAATAAGTATAGGCTTTGGCGTGTTTTTTAATAGTAAATTCCACTGAATTTTATTTATTTTATTTCCTGATGAGTTATAAACATTTATTATATGTAAATTAAATGCATTTATTCTGATAGTCAAAGTCTGCATTGGCATTAAGTCATTGTCCCCTTTATTGATGTACTGGTGTTCAATTTTATTCTTTACTAGTGGGATGATACCCCCAAAACCATCCATCCTATCCTGCCTATATATACTATACCTTTTTATTTTAAAATGTTTTGAATTGTATAGCCATGATTCATTAATTAGTAAGATATCTGGCTTTATTTCATCTAAGAAATATTTAAGTTGATCGTAGTTAGCATTAACGCTATGAATACTCCATTGGCAAATTATCAATTTATGTTTAATTGGTTTATTACTAGCCCCTTTGCTATTTTTATTCTCCTTTGCCGACTCTCGCGCCCTCTCCCCTCCTAAAGTGGAGGAGGGTTAAAAATCATCATGCCTTTTAGCCTACTCTATCTAATTTATTTTTTCTCTGGACTAGGCTGTCCATTTTTTTTATGTTGAAGATATCAGAGTCTGTCACTTTGATTAGTTGATCCATAAATTTAAGGACATGTTCCCTATCAAACCTATTTAATTTATTAGCTATATTAATTATATCATGAAGCATATGAGCTTCACTCTCATGTCTATCTGATCGATGCGAGGAATTACTTATTAAATCCTCCTCACCATCTATGGATGGGGGAATAAAATATGTTTCTGTTGAACCGCCTGATCTCCCACTGGGGTTTAATAACAATTTGTTATGTGTATCCCTATCATAACCTGAGTGATTATCACTTTTCCTTTTTTTACTACCGGCTACTTGTGAAAATGAATACTTAATGGGGTCTGCTGAACATGAGTTGCACGTCTGTTGTTAATTCGTATTATATTGTTATCAAGGGTTTCATTTTGTGCTAAAGAAGGGAATTCACTAGAGTGCCTAGAAAACTCACTACTAAATTGTTTGGGGAATTTCTCAGATGCCTCAAAAAATGAAATATTATCTAGTGACATAGGTTCCCTAATCAGATCCTGTTGTTTTCTTTCAGGACACCGCTTATCTGTATTTGTATGCTTTATGGACTTACAGACTTACAGACTTACAGAAGTACTCCCATTGTCATCCAACAGCCTCTTCATCATATCACCCCTCAGGCCATCTATCACTGGGGCTTTCCTTACTTTAATGTTCCTCCCCCCTCTTCTACTTCCCACATTTCTACCAGCCTTACCCCCCTCTTTTTCCCCACCCCCTTAGTATCCTGGACTTCTCGAATCCACTCCTCCTTCTCCCCCTGTGAACAATTTTCCTATAATCTCCTTCTCCCAATCTTCCTCTAGTACCTTGTTCCTATTTCCACCCATCCTCTTCACCGCTATCTCATACGCCTTTCCCCATGGATTGTTTTCCAATTCCCCCAGTAACTATTCACCTCCCTTTTTTTTCCATCTCCACCCTACGCTCCAGTTCCTTCTTCTTCTCTTTGTACCCCCCTTTTCCCTCTATCCTTCCTCTTCCCTCGGCATCCGTCCTCTTCTTTCTTACACCTCATTCACCTCATTCCACCAGTAATTAGCCCTCCGCTCACGCCTATTGCCCCTCTATCCCTCTCTCTTACAGCCCTGTATCATATTGTACAATTTATTTACATCATGTCCGAGTCTCCTTTCTATCGCCTCTCTTACTTTCTTCCTCATACTCTCTGCCTCGGCCTTCGTCCACCTCCATCCCCACTCTTCCAATAATTCCTTTCTCCCTTTCCTTTATATCCGTCTCCACATACTCAAGCTTCCCTCATCCTCCAGCACCCTCCAACTCCTCACTCTTTCCCCCAGCCATTCATCACATGCTGTTATATCAATGAAAGACGAACCCCCGTCACCCCTCACGAAGGTGGGCAGTACTCCATTATTCAGCACCGCCAGCCCGTTGGATGTCAACACTTCCTCCAGGATCTCCCCTCTCCTGTCCGCTTTCTTCCCTCCCCATACAGTATTTTTAGCATTGAAGTCCCCTGTCACCATTCTCCTTATGATCCTCCTTTACCCTTTCAACACCCTCAGATCGTCCTCCAATCCTGTCATGCTCCTCTCATATTCTTCCAGGCTGACATTTGGGCTCATATACACACTGTACACCACCATGTATCTCACTCGCACTGCCACCCATCCGTTTCCTTTCCTCACTTTATCCGCCCTCAGTCCATCTCCCCCACTCTTATTCCTGCCTCTCCTGTATCGTCCATAATTCTCTGCTTTCCCACATATCTAACATTTACCTCAGATCCACACACCACATATCCACTTGCCTCGTATAAATCACTTCATCCAATATATCATGTGCTATCCTGCATTTCCCTAAATTTATCTGTAACACCCTCCATCCATCCCCCACATTCCTTCTTCCCGCGCACTGCTCTCCCCTTCCTCCTATTTGACCAGACTCGTCCCCTCTGAGGGATCCAGAGGGTCCCTCCCATTTTTTCCTTCCTCTTTTCCATCGTCTTCATCTACTCCCTTCCTTTTCCTACTACATTCTATCTCCCCTGGCTCATGCCACTTTCCCCACATACCCTACAAAGGAAGGCCCGCCGACAGTCTCTGGCCATGTGATCCTCCCTCTTACATAGCCAGCACTTACTCCTCTCCTTGACTCCCTTCACCTTACACCCTTTTTTTGTGCCCCTTTACCCCACATCCTCCCTGCCCACTATAATACTTACCCTGTTCCACCCCAATCTAATCTCCATTTTTCCCAGTAAGGCTTCCGCTTTTTCCCATTCCATCCTCACCACCGCCATTTTCATCCCATTCCTCTCCCTTATAAATACCTGGGTATTTGTAAGATAACTAACTTAACTCGCCAACCACCATTATCACCTCTCTAATTTGTTTTTTAATTTTACGGTAAGTACAAAATTCCCTGTACATTTAATAAATATTTTTAACATCTTACTTCTTAGGCGGTGGCTAAACTTTCGTGTAACGGGAACATTCATGGTAGATTTATAAAGTCAACTAAAGTAAGAAATACGTTAACAACCAAGAAGTGAGAAAGATACATGCATGTAAACACTTACCAATGATTTGATATTTTTTATTAAGCTAGCCAATTGCTTTTGTTAGCCCTAAATTATGTGCTGTTTTAAATTTAAATGAATTTATTCAAATTCGTAGAATATTATCTAAATTTTCGACTATTTTAAAACAGTGATATGGACTTATTTAAATTGACTTCAACCAACAGCAATATTTAGTTATTTATAACGCAAAAAATACTGACAAGATAAACAAAAAGTGAAAGTATTTACTCACACGACAGTAGCCATTTTTGACTCATTTGATTCATTTCTAGTGATAAAGCGATATCATGATTTTTTAATAACGTTGTGAAATGATTATTTTAAAACGTGACGTGATCACGACATTTGATATTCTGTTTTGAGTATATCAAATTCCTGTACCATTTTTTTCCTACTTTCCCATTTTTCCAAACATTTTTTCCTACAAATTACTATAATTTCCTACATGTTACCAACAGAAACACTCACTATCCAAAAAAAGTATAGACATCATAAAAGTAACAAGAAATTACGCATCGACATATCTTTTATTTTGGCGATATCAATATTTATGTCGACGAAAAGCATTATCAATATAGTATCGTTCCTTTTCAGTAATAACAATTACGAAATATTAGAATACCGTTTGCCGTTCCTCGTTTCTGGTAAAGAGAACACGAAATCTCTTTATATTCTTAATGTAATTAACGAAATTCGATTTTGTTGCCGAATTTTCGTCGAATTAAAGCGATGAAGGTCAAGGAGATTATATTATGTTCAATTTCGATTCATTCATTCAATTCATTGTCGTTTTCTCTGGCTGTAATCACGTCATGCTTTAGATTTGCTAATAGAACTGTGACTCACTGTGATTTGATTGTATCAGTGAAAAAGAACAGTTCGTGAAATTTCGCTCATCACTATAATCATTTCGCAAGGTCTGTAGAATGTCAGTTTACTGTAAACACAAACCACAGTGGTTTGTGACTGTAAATGTTCAAACAATATGGCAAATGTACTAGATACACAAATCAGCATTCAACAACTTGAATACTTCAAAGAAATATTTAAAAGAGTTATTGATTCGAGAAGAGTATTTCATAAGATTCAAAGTTTGAAGGATTTAATACATGTTTTAAAAAAACGTGACTGGGATTTACAGTCACTATATGATGAGTTGAGAATTATAAACAAAACAGGAAGCAGACCCGAACAATTAACATCACCAAACATTTCCTCAAAACCAATAACTCATCCACAACCAATTTTACCTAATATACCAAGGAATCCAGTAGAAAGGATTGATCAACTTATTGTAAATGAAATCGGTCAGAAATGGAAAGATTTAGCAAGAGCTCTTAAAATTCCCGAAGGTAAAATTGATGAATTTAGTAGCTTTAGATTAAGTGAAGCAATAAGAGAAATATTACAATATCACAGAAGTATTGAACAAATGTGGAAAACTAAGTTGTGTAATGCTCTATGTGAAGCAAGACGTAAAGATTTAAGTATTAAAGTACTAGAAATACTTGAATTGAACCAAATGACTTGAATAAAATTTATGTATTTTATTCCACAATATGTATGTATTGCCACTCTTATGTGATAAGTGTATTACTCTTATAAGAAACATTTCCTTTTAGTACCATTTACTAAAGCAATCAGAATCTACAAGACCATATAAATGTCTCCTATGAAACTTATTTTTGCACTTCTCATATACGAGTGATGCATTTTAACTTTATTTTATGTTTCTTCATATATTTTATTAAAGTTATTGAAAAACTTAATTAATCATGTTTTTATAGATAGCTTATATAATTTGATGAGGTTAACTTGCAGTTAGAGTGATAGCCACCATTTTATCACAACAAAGTACATCACATCATTTAAATTCTATCTACACCAACATATTTTAATGCTATGTTTGAAAATATTGATTCTGGGGAATACCACAGCGAATATTAATTCCATATTTCTCATACAAAATGCTTCAATGTATTGAAGCTCCATCAATGCTTACACAAGGCCCCAAAATCATACAATATGACACCTAGGTATGTAGTTCAAATTACACAAATATTAAATTTCATGTAGCTAACATTGACATGAACCATACATGTGGTGTATAGGATGACTAGCAAGTAAGGAATCAGTCCCATGTGCTTGTAATTCGAACAATTTAGTTGTTTTTAAATGAAACTACTTGAATGTGAAATTCAGAAGTCAAATAAAAAATTATCAATGATAAAAACTACTAATAAAATAGAGACCATTTAATATATCCTCCTTACCAATCTACATGCTCAAAAATGTTGCATTCAAATATTATCATGTAATTTGCTAGTGTGATGCTTCATTAATTAATCCATCTGCTGGCAGAAGTAATCAACTATTCATTGTACATTTTGTATGAATATCTTAATATACACTAGATGGCTATATTTTTTCAAACAATAAAACATTTATGAATCGTTTCGATTGTTAATAAATCTGGAAGAGATTGGCTGTCAGGATAAAAGGACAAATTCATATTTTTCAAACACAATCCAGCATATGTAATATGTTATGTATGTATGATTGGGCTGAACATTCAATGATATCTTGACCTGGGGAAAGTCTCGGAGATTAGTAGTTCCTTTAGTCACATTCCCAAGGAGTTTTAAGATATCCTTAGATTTCAATTTAGGCGTGTCTTTTATCCAGTGTGCTGCACCCTGGGATTCTGTAGTGCTATACATTCCTTAAGTATGTGAATAGGGGCTTCTTCCATTTCCTTCTTCATTAGCAAACTAACTAAGCTAAGTTTTTTGAGGTGCTCATTCAGGCGGCAGTGCCCTTAGGTCACCTGTCAGAGGCCTTTAGTGCAGACTTACTCTAGCTTACTGCATTCTTCCAATCCCCAGAAGTTTCTGACCCATTTTCACTGCAAATATCTCCAAACTCACAAGCTATAGAGAGATAAATGTTTATTTAACAATGTTCTATACATAGGGGAAAGCAGGGGGGATCATTCAACCACTTTTTAATGTTTTGCCTAAATTATAGCAATAAAAACAAATTTTGTTAATTATTTTGCTTTAAATAATTAGTTCAACACCTTATCAAATTATTTATAACACTTTGAACTTGAAATCACATATAGAAAATAGTTTTTTGAAATTTTCAAAAATATTTGCAATTTGGTTGAAACTACCCCAGTAGTGAGGTAATTTCAACCACGAAGTGGGGTAGATTCAACCTATGATTAAATATAGTAATTTCTTATTTAAAACTCAATATTTATGGGTTAAGCAACATACAAAAGAATATATAAAACTATTTTACGTTTGACTTTCTGCCCAGAACTCTTTAAAGATAATTTTCTCTCGTTCTTTTTCTAAGGACTCCTTTTCAGTCAGCTCAGGAGTCGACGTATATATTTTAGATTTTGTTTCTCTTTTCCTCTAACAATTTTTTGACGTTGATCTATTTTCGGATATGGTCGAATGTTTTGTAATAAATTGGCTTCTTGTGAATTATCTTTTTCATTTTGATTTTCTGATGTCATGGTGGAGTTGTCTGCTTTACTTGATTCATTAATTTCAATATTAGTAACAGAGCTAGCTGCAAAATCATCATCCGAAAACGCTAGTCGATTTATCGGCTATAGTCCAGGTTTTTTAAATGAATTAATTATATTATTAATTGTAAATGCACGAAAATATGCCAGTTTACTCAATTCACCAATATTTCTAATGGAAATTGTTTTGCCCGGATGGGAAAGTAGCCAACCATCATAATCCACGGCCAAAGCAGATTTAAATGGGCCATGCAGACCAATATATCCAACGGTTGGAAACGATGCGTAGTGTGGGGTGGGAATGATAAAAGGGTAATGCCCAACTCCCGGCACAATTTAATACTTTCAACAGAAGTGTGTGACTGATGATTGTCAATTAGCAACAAGATTCTATTTCCTTGGCTGCAATTTGTTTGTTGTGCAATATGATTCAAAACTTTTGGAAAAAGTTCGCTGGTCATCCAACCACTTTTATTTCCAAGAACGAGGCTGGATGGAGGAGCATCGGTCACATACTCTGTTGGATTTCTAATACGTGGAACGACATAAATCGGTGGAACAGTTCCCCCTGCAGCATTTATACTTCCGAAAAATGTGACTAGCTCGCCACGTTCGCCAGACGAAACCTGTCCAACTTGCTTCTTCCCTTTGCTGGTGACCACTTTAATGGGTCTCATGACTGTTGTTATGCCCGTTTCGTCCAAATTATATATTGGTTCGGGTCTAAATTTATATTTATCCATAACTTCTATGTAATTACTAAAGAATTCCTCTACCCGATCCTTGTTAAATGCAGACGCTCTATGTAAACTTGTACTTTCGGGTTTTCGCAGAGATAAGTTGCTGTGACTTGACATAAATCCTTTCATCCAGTCAATACCTGAAAATTATAAGATAATTACAAAATCTAAAGGTTTAAAAAAGTATTTAAAGTATTAGCACTATTATTATGACACCAACTTGCAGGATATTTGGAATTGATTTTGCATATTCGTACGCAACTGTTCGAATTTGTCTAATCGATAACCCATAATTAAGATCAGAAGACTTTCTTATATAACGAACAAGTTCATCTTCTTCTGCTGTTGTAAACACCTGGTTGACTGTGTATTTGTTTTGAAATTGTCGTTCTTCAGATTCATCCAATTCTGTACCAGAATCCTATTCAATATTTATTTTGTTCATTACGTTTAACAATAATCATAATTCTGCTTTGTAGTGTATTGCGGTTAATACCATAAGTTTGGGCAGCCTCTCTGGTACTATAAGTTTTACGTAGACAGTCTTTTATACATTCACATTTTCATCAATATTTGTTCTCTGTTTTTCTAATATATTTTCGGGGCATCTAAAATTATTTTTCAAAATTAAAATTGTTATGGGTAACCCATTTTTTCTGGTTGAATCTACCCCACGGGTATTTAAATAAATTAACATCACTTGTAGACCGGTTTCGGCGTTTTTGCGCCTCATCGGTACAAGGTAGATGCTATTCGTCCAGAAGCTCTGAGAGCATAATCCTGGACTGGAGACTACGTTGATACCACACCATTACATTCTTAGTCTGTTCTTTGAAAATTATTTTTCAAATTTTGTAAAGCGTTATAATAGTATTGAACTATTATTTTTTGACGTCTATAGATCACGCTTTTCTAAAATATGACAATTATTTACAGGTAACTGTAATTAAGTAAATAATAAATTAATAGTTTTTTACGTATTTCAATGACAATCATTTAAAATATATTGAGTTAACAATTCTGAAAAATCTCACCGGCTTAAGCTGTAATAAGTTGAAACTTTTCATTTAGGTAAAACGATTATCATTTTTTTATTTTAGCCACATACATTAAAGGTTGATTGGTATTAAATGTATGAAAAGTTAATCATACTTTTAAATGATATCAAGTTAATACTAATTACCTAAAAGGGATAAAAACAAATAGTAGTGAAATAGTGACCCTTCCACCTTTTATATTGAAATACTACAAAAGAAACTACTGTGGAGTGACGTTAAAAAAACCCATAAATATAATAAAACAATACAATAATTAATCAAAAAAATATTGAAATTAAACTGAAATATTTTGGATCAACTTTTTTTCTTTCAGAGTCCTTATGAGTGCCACTGTTATCTAAAAGTCTCTTGTATTCTTTTAATTTTTAATAAAAAATGTTACATTTTATCAATAATTATAAATTTTTTTAAATCATGTCATAGAAATTTTAAGTATTGTGATGGAATAATATACAGACCATTTCAATGAAAACTATATCCACCCCACATAATTCTGAAGGCGTCACTTTTATGAAAAAAAATGAAAAAACACATCAAAAATCATATAAAGGGGCACGTCCTTTTGCTCATATGTAGACGTTATAACTTTAACCCCCTCCCCCCTATGGTCACCACTCCCAATTTTTTATATGGAACACCATATACTTTATTGCATTGTTGGATTCTCCTCTACAAGAGGATTACAAAAATGTATAATAAGGGAAAAGTCAATCAGTTGGGAGTTACGGATAATTCCAAAATAAACTATGCCTTTACTGCGGCATTAACTGTACACAATTACGTAAACGATGTTTTGCTTGGGGACAAAAACATAGCGACCTGAAAACTGGTGTTTGACGTATTTTAAATAAAGTGTCAAGTAAGGTAGCTTAGTTTTCATTCGAATATCATCATTTACAAGTACCTATCTACCGTAAAAATGATGTATACCTTCTCTGCAAGATAGAATTGAAATTGTATGATTATACTATGAAAACAATAAATCTGCAAGAGCCACAGCTAGACAGTTTAATGCTGCTCATTCCGGAAGAACTGCCACACATGAATACGTAATTGGATTAATGCAAAAAATTTTTGAAACGGGATCAGTTGCCAATAAAAAACACCAACCACAACGAGTAGTTAACAACGAGGCTATGGAAGTTGCCGTTTTAGGACAATTTCTAGGTTTAGAGGAAAGTCCCCTATGTAGGGGTTGCGGCATGGCTGACGAAACGTCGGACCATGTTCTCCTCGAATGTCCACATTGGGCTGTGCTACGCAGGCGAATCTTCGGAGTCCCCCCGGGACATAAGCAAGCATCCACTGAAGAGGATTGAGTCCTTCATCGAGGGACTCGGCTTCATGGATGCATAAGTAGCAAGAATGGCACAATGGACCCGCCAGTGGCCTCAGTGCCGGAACCTTGGCTTGAGTTTTTCTTGGCCAAGGTTGGCCTGACTAAATTAATAGTAGTAGTAGAGTTCTCGCATCAGTGTTTTCAGACTTTTACCTTTTACATAAACACAAATTCCATCCTTACAAAATTGAATTGGTTCAAGAGCTACATGAAGAAGATTTCAACCGGCATCTACAGTTTTGAGAATTGATGAGTAAACGACTGCATGACACTCCAGATTTATTGTACAATATCTGCTTTTCCGACGAATGTTCATTTGCATCAAATGGTGGAATAAGCAGACATAATTGTAAGTATTGGGCAGAAAATGACCCACACATAATTTTGGAGTTTCATTGGATCATATTTTATTGAGGGAAACTTAAATGGTGAGTCTTATCTACAATTACCCAGAGAAGCTATATTGATCCCGAAATAACACGAATACTAGAAAATGATGATACCATGTCAGAAACTTTGCTAGCGTTTCAACAAGATGGGGCACCTCTACATTACGCTCTCGATGTAAGACGATTTTTAAACGAATCATTTCCTGCTCGGTGGATAGGTAGATGAGGCCCAATGTTGGAATGGCCTCCTAAGTCACCCGATTTAACCCCCCTAGACTTTTTATGGGGATATCTGAAAACCAAAATTTATGCCACTCAGCCAGCATCTATAGATGATTTAAGTCAGCGAATTATTCAAGAATGTTGAAAAATAACCCCAGAAATGTTACATAATTTTCGAAACTCATTTGAGGCTTGATTGTATAATTGTATGGAAACCAATGGAAGTTAATTAGAGCACTTTATAATATAATTTAGTATTGTTTTGATTTGTATCGAATTGAAATATTATTAGTAAATTGGAATTATCTGTAACTCCCAACTGGTTGACTTTTCACTTAGGTATTATACATTTTTGTAATCCTCTTCTAGAGGAGAATTCAACAATGCAATGATGTATAGGGTGTTCCATTTAAAACATTGGGAGTGGTGACCATAAGGGGGAGGGGGTTAAAGTTATAACGTCTACATATGAGCAAAAAGACGTCCCCCTTGATATGATTTTTGACGTATTTTTTCATTTTTCCATAAAAGTGACGCTTTCAGAATTATGTGAGGTGGATAGTTTTCATTGATATGCTCTGCATATATTTCAAAGTTCTATCAAGCAAAATAAACTTCTGGTACACCCGGTAATGGCACTAATACCGCAAAAAGATTTTGGTCCTCAAAAGTGTTTTTCAGCCCTTCTCTATGCTAGTTCACCAGCTATTTCGTTATTTCCTTCAATTCTACTGTGACCTGGAACCCACAGAAGAGTGACGATCGTCCAGCATGCTTTGCTATTTGATTCTTATCCAGATCTTGCTTCTTTGGGTTCTTTACCACTCAATGTGAGGCATAATACATTAAAACTACAGATGCGTTTAAAATTATTTTATTCAACAAACATAAAATCAGTGATATCAAAAGAACGAAACCAAACCAGTTTCAAGAACGTGAAACAATATTAGTGTAGGCATTTAATTCATTTAAAGTTAGCTTTAATATCTTATTCTAAATTGACTTGAAACATTTGCGTCTATAATCATTAGTCTGAAATATCATCGTATTCGTCATTATTATAGAATGATATTTCAGATTTCAATGAAATCATGGGCAATTTAAACTGTCAAGTGTTTTTGTTGGTTAATGTAAACGTTAGGTACATTTTATTAAGCAGCCATATTGGTATTCATAGATTTATAACTACATCTCAAAATCATTAATAAGACAAGCAAAAAATTTTAATAAACTATTACAAGCAAATAACATATAAGAACATAGTAGCCGATACATTAATCACAAACAACATAGAACACAAATATAGAAAACTGCAAAATAAAATTGAAACATTAAAATTTAACAAACGGGATTAACATTTTTATTTTAGTATGAGCGATCGTCAACCATTATTGAGGATGAGGAAGATAAAAATCTTATCGAGAGTATCAAATTATCACAACCATGATATCTGAGTAGGAGGGACTGCAATCATAGCCCAACCCGAAAATGTCTAAACCGACATTTAAAAAGGACTTTCATATGAAGGAATTTAAATTTTATAAATATATGGAACTAATTTTTCCAAAAAATTAAATTTGAAACAAAACTAATGAAAGGGAGACACACATAACTGCTCCGTGCCCTATCGGAGCGTCGGCCGAGTGTTGACCGTGGCTTGGTTCGTCTATTTATGGTCCAAGAGCTACGGATAGGTATCCGTAGCATGTCAGAGCCGACCTCGTCGTTTTCCTACTGAAGTTAACTGTTTCAATACCCTAATTGGGCTGGTATTTTTTTCGATTAACCTTTCAACGTCAACCATACTTGATTTTGTTAGTAAATGACAACTGTCGAAACAACGAGCCTGCACCGTCTAATACCTTATTTTTATCGTGCTCGGTCCTTCGTCGGTGCGGTTAGAGTGCTCGGTCGTGAACCATTGTTATTAAAAAGTGATGATTAACACTCGGATCGGGCACGGTGCAGTTATGTGTGTCCCAACCTTAATGCATAGAGTTTTTATAAACATAAATATTTAAAAACTATACTAAATTCAAACCCAAGCTGCCGAAAATGTAAACACTAGTGCACGACACACGTCCGTCCAGATGTCGGCATTTGGGTTTGAATTTTGTATAGTAACGTTTTCTTCGAGTTCCAAAACGAAACAATTTTTGTATAACAAATACTGATATCTATTCAAAGTATACTTAACAAGTGGAGTGGGTGCATAAAGTATTGTCACACTGGAAAAAATAAGAACCGTATCCCAAGTTATGTTCGAGTGAAGGTGTATTCGCAAAAAGAGCGATCAAGTAAGTGAATTTTCAACATACCTAATGTGCATAGGTAAGGTTCTAAATGACAAAAGCAATATTGACTTGATTGTTCTACGAAATTTGTAACAGAATTTAAAATCAATCAATATAATAGATAAGTTTGACATAATGCAGATAAAAATGTCGCTGCTAGTTTCTCTACTTTGATAAATCAAAAGATCTGACCAGAAATGAAAACAGTTTATTATAGTGTGACCGTTTCTAAATATTTCCATAAATTGTGTTGATCGGATTTGTAACTACTATACGTTATTGAAATTAATGCATTAATTGTCGGTATATTTTATGTTGCTCTTAAACTTTTGTTTGAAATCTTCAAACTTCTCATTTTTTTCTTCACAATAGCTTTGGAGGGCTTGTTTTTCTTGGTTGGTACAAGAGAAATTTGCGATTCTCTTATTTACCTGTAGCATTTTCCATTTGTTGCGATGTGCCAATATAACTTTTTGAATAGTTTCACGTGTATCCTGATCAACTTTATCGGTAAATTTAGGAACTGGCAAAGTATCACCTAAAATATTAAAAATAAGGGAGTAGGAATAAAGCGCTGTATATTAAAAACACTATTGCAGAATAAAATATTTTGTCCATGACTATTTGATAGTGATTACATTTTACTTGTGCTTCTTCTAGTATAATGCTGCTATACTTAAAAAGATTGCTATGATAATGTTATACAGTTGTTTAAGAGAAAGAATTTTTTTATAAACATTTCACCTCATAATAGGCTAGGCAGAGAAAGAAACGGTATGGGGGTAGTTACAACGCATAACAACATAAACTTACCTAAAAGTGCCTTAACGCACATTGTCATTGAAAGAGAAGTACTCTCAAGGTGATATCCACCTTCTAACGCTAAAAGGATTTTTCCTGATGCAAGTGGTTTAAGTGTTTGAATAAAATGTGAGTAAATTTCGGGTGTCAATTTATAACCGTTTCCTAGAGGATCAAAATATCCAGCATCAAATCCTGCTGATACAATAACGAATTCTGGATTGTACGAGTATGCTAATGGAAGAATAAGTTTGAGCCAAATGGTCCAATAATCATGGTCAGTCTTATTACCCTAAAAATTAAAATAAGAAAAAATTACAAGAGAATTTCAAAAATATCAACTGTTTACGCTACTTTTAATAACCATTTGATATCCGTCAAAAACACAATTCCTATTACGGAAAAATGTTCCTTTTATTACACAAGTCAGTTGCGCAATACTGACTTGGCTCTATTCTCCTCTATCCCAAGTCCAAATGAAAATTGATCAAGAAAGAAAAATCTCATTCGTAATCACATCAAAATACTTATAGATTAAGTTGCGGGTTTGGTGTTCCACGTTCCACAAACTCATTTATACTAGAGGTAATTTATAATTGTCTTCTGTACATGTACCCAATTTTCGAATTTTTATAGTACCCATCTTTTTCATCTGCTTTTATTTAATTTGCAATATTTATATGTATATATATTCGGGTCAAATGTTGCAACTGAATTTTAAAGCAGTTATCCTCAACCGATTGAAATGAAATTTTGCATACACGTTTAGTTTGGACATTGTTTAATAATTTAGAGATAGTTAGTCAAGCTTACGGGAAATTAATTTGAAGAAAATGGGGTACAGCGATAGATGGCGACTGTGTTTGCAGCTCCACCATGTGTGATCGTCGCCATACCTTATCCAATTTTATTTTAATCATATCAACGCGAGTAAATGCTCTGTTGCCAAAGTTACAATTTTCAATTTATCTACACAATGGTCCATTTTGAAATTCATGGTCAGAGTTTGCAACAATTCGTTATCACTTATAAGTAGGTGATTATTGAATAATTACTAGGTATATACGAAATGAATTTTACAGATTTCAAACTTCGTGTGAACACGATATGGCAATAACAAATAGCACTCGAATGTTGTTTTATTTAAGACAGTAGCAAGTAGCAATTTTTGTATTTCATTGGACTTGCCTTATAAATTTTTGAATTGTTTAATTATTATTGTATTGTATTTGTACACAGAATTCTTCTAGTTAGATAGGGTTGAAGTAAATAGGTCCAGATTGGGTAAAAAAATTCACAGGTTTGTATTTTGGGCTGATTATCTTTGATTTTGATCTACTTTAATCACCCCACCCCCTCCCTTAGGGGATGGGGGTAACTTTGTAAAATAATTGTTAAAATCAATTTTCAAATTTGGTATCCTATTCTACGTAGTTTTTTAACGTATATACCTAAAATTTAATCTAGATGACTTTTTTTAGAAAGTTATATAGAAAAAATGTCAACAAAAGATTAATTATTTAATGAATATAACAATCTCCATTATATGGCTTTACAGATACGAAAAAAAATTATTATCCAACATGTATATAATATGTTGTACTTTGAAATGGAAAATTTTTCATGTGCAAAACTCATATCAAGGGGTAAGAGTAGGGGGTGAATTAGTGGAAATATTGTAAAAATCTATTGTTATCTTTGGCATCAAATTTCACATTATCTTCTTCGTTTATATCTAAAATTTCATTTTGATACCTTTTTTTTAAGAAACTTTAAAAAAAAATATCAAAAAATTTATCACCTAATGAATATAACAATCGCCATTGCGGCTTTACGGATAGGAATAAAAATTTATAATTTGGCATGTATATACTGCACAATATAAAATTGGAAATAAAAAATAAATTACACGCTTACCTAGTATTATAACGGTGGGGGGAGGGATGAGTTTGGGATATATTGGGATTGGAATGATTTTCAGTACGTCAAATCAAATTCTACATTATTTTTAAGGTATGTTTATCAGTTTTCACATTTGTTTACTTAGTAGTTTTCTGTTTATTCTGTAGGTTAGAAAATGAAATTTTTCCTTTAGAATTGAAAATTGATACACAGATTATTATTGAAATCAGAATTTTTTGCTCCTGGAAAAAATTATTAATTAGAATGTTGATAAGATCATCTACAATCAACTCAAGTAATGAATATGTGAATCTATTTTGAATAAAGCAAAATAATCAAAATCTTATTCAAGAAAATTCAGACATTATTGAAAAATTGTTATATTTTGTAGAACTGCTTAGAAGTTGTTTATTTCCATTCTCTAACCTACAGAATAAGCGGAAAACTACAATAATGTAAACAAAGGAAAGCACATTTGGCGTATCTTTGGCAATAATAAAGAAAAAAATATGAAAATTGGTGAAGGTACCTTAAAAATGATGTAGAATTTGATGACGTACTCAAAATCACCCCAACCCCAATATTTCCCAAACTTCTCACCATCTCAATATTTTTTTCATTTTTAAATATAATGCCTAAAGGATTCAAACCCATCATCCAATATCGACAGGTTGTCTTTTTTTAAGAAAAATCACAAGTCCACAAATCTCAAACACGTTTTTATGAATCTTTGGCAATAATGAGGAAAAAATAAAAGAAATCATAAACATGCCTTGAAAATGATGTAGAATTTGATTACTTAAAATCACTCCAACCTTAATATTCCTTTATAGTTTTAATTATAAATTTTAGTTCCTAAATGTAAAGCCGCAATGGCTATTGTTACATTCATTAAGTAATTAATTTTTTGATACATTTTTTTTGTACGACTTTCTCAAAGTCATCTAGAAGCAATTTCAAGTAGGTACCATATACGTAAAAATGATTGATTAATTTTTACAAGTATTTGGTTTCAATCGCACTCCATTTCCACCTTTTTAATATTGAACAATATTTTTAGTCGCATCAATCTCCATTTCTGAAATTAACTTGTTTTTTCTATTTCATATTTTTGGCAACATCATTTCTAATCACCCTCGTAATGTAACTTGTCTGTTTATTTGTCTCCTGCCACCGTATTTCGATTCATGATGGCAAAATTAAAGATCTGCGAACTTCGTTTAGTTTCCGCTGGACACCGCCACTTCCTTAAACACTCAACTGTTAATGGGGAAAGGAGGGACGTCAAATGAGAATTCTAGGGCGTTTGACCAGGTATCTCTATATTATTAAACAATGGATTGGATGACAATGCATGGTTAGCTAATTGACGTCTTTCTAAATCAAATATGGCGGATATCCCAGTTATTTTGTGTGCACTCCCATGATATGGGTATCAAATGAAAGGGTTTGCTGGTAAGAATAAGAATAATAAAATGGCTTCACTCTAAATCCATAATGGGGACTAGTTATTTTTAGACTCCCATAATATAAGTATCAAATAGAAGGGTTTGTTGAGAAGAATATTAAAAATATAATGACTTGACTCTACATCCAATATATCGAACCGCCCAAGATGGCAGATTAGTTATTTTCAAGCAATGTCATAATATAGGTATCAAATGATAGGGTTTGCTGAGGAAAATACGAAAAATAAAATGACTCCAGTCTAAATACAATATGGTGAATCGCCCAATATGGGAGTCTAGTTATTTTTTAAGCACTGCTATAATATGGGTATACAAGTAAAGGGTTTGTTGAGAAGAATACAAATAATAAACTGATGTCTGCGTTCAACCATTCGAGAAGATGGAATACTACTGCCCAGCTAAACAGTAAGACTTGGCTAGATTGTGTCTTAAGTAATATGAACCTATACCATAGGTAAATTCTAGCGATGGTGAAATCTTGAAATCCATAACAAAATGCATGAAATAGTGACAAATGTGAGAAAAACTCCTTCCCTACCGACTTCATGAGCTGAACAAATAAAAGCTACCCTATTAAGGATTGGACACACAGCCCTAACGCACAAATTCCTAATTAGCAAAGAAGACACGCCTCAATGTGCTCAATGTAATGAAAATATGTCCAACAAACATACTAGAATGTCACCAGTTTGCCCAACAGCTTACAGTTAGCTCTCAGAGACCAAATGAATGATTCCTTGAGTTTTTCAAAAGACATAAACATGTACAATTTGTAATTTTACTGTTACCCTTTATGTAAATACCTTTGTAATTACTGAACTGCCAATAACCCTAGTGGTTGACGCAGTATATGTTAAATAAACGAAATAATCTAGCAAAAAGATTCTGGTTTGAAAACTACGCTTTGGCTCCCACTATACCTTTCATTTTGCAGCAGTCTCATTATTTTCTACTCCAATGTCACAGATTTTACTTAATTAACGTTTCTTACCTTGTTGAAGGGAATGTTAACATTGTACCCTAAGCCTGCACCACTTCCAATATAATTATAATTTGCTTCATTTGAAAATGGAAAATATTTTCCATCATCAAATCGATGAAGTGAAATGTACATAATATCATCTCGACCATATGTGAGATTTTGAGTACCATTGCCATGATGAATATCAAAATCTACTATCAACACTCTAAAATATAACATTAACGTTTTAAAATAATAGTTATTTAACCAACAAGTGTATTAATAAAGGCTATTAGCAATCGAGATATGTTTGAGATTGTTAATGGCCCTTTTAATACACGTGTAAGTAAGAAAACTTTTCCGTCGACTGTACAAGGTGTATCCTTTTTTTCTCAATCGTTAAAAACTAAGAATATTTATATGTCATAGGTAAATATCGTGAAAAATCAATTAGATTTTGAACTGTCGTTGGGTTTCTTGGTGCAATGGCATACGCATGTGGATACTACAATGAAGGTCGTTGGTTCAAGTCTCACTGATTTCGTTTTTTTTAAATTCTATTTTGTATGTTTTAACAGTAATCATTATCATAGTTTTGTAGAATAATATAACAAAAACTATGTGTCAGTCAAAAACTATAAGTATTCTATTAGAGAGAAGTCAGCATTACACAATAGCTTTTTAATATTCTCGATATGACTGTCTGTTTGGTTGACTATATCAAAATCGTTCATCAATAGGGGTCATTAATGAATGATTTTGTGTACACTAATATAGCTCAAAAACACACGGTCGACGGAAAAAAACAGTTTAATTATTTGTGATCATACTTTATATCATCTGTATGTTAGATTATACAATTTTCTGGCATATTTTAATGAAAATTACCTTTTGTACTTTTTTTCTTCGATTAAATATTGAGCCGCAATCACAACGTTATTGACGAAACAAAATCCATTGGCTTTATCAAAACAAGCGTGATGTCCAGGTGGCCTAACAACAGCCACACCTGACCGAACAGATCCTTGATGTATGTTTTCAGCTAATGAAATAACACATGAAATGCATTTTAAGACACACTTCGTTGTTTCCGCATTGAAAAACCAATCGGCCTTTTCGACCAGGTTTCTTTGTTCAAGAACATCCGTTATGTATTCTCTCTCATGAATTTTTCTAATCCATTCACTTTCATCTAGTTGAAGAAGCTAAAAATAATATGTGTTTATTTAGTACTAATTTTTGGATGTAACTATTTAAGCTTCTACATCTTTTATCCACATACTAGTTAATAATGATCTTCAAGACTATAAAAGAACAATGTCATATCTAGAAGATATGTACTATTGTGATAAAACCTACACAGCAATTGCGAAACAGCAAAAAAATAGCCGGAATAAAATCGTAAAAGGAACAACAAATAAGAATCCGCATGTGACAGAAAAAAAATACTGCTCAAACGGTATGGAATGAAATGCCTTCATCAACCACTCAGAAATGCTGTCAAAACTGCTAAAGGGATTTGACAAACAAGAACAGTCAATTAGTCAACTGAGAATAGAATACTAAACCAAGACAATAAACCCTATAAAAAAAAAGATTAAAAATATTTAAACATAGCTCATATGCTCAAAATAAGAAGTCCAGTTAAAGGAAATTCATAGGACGTTATCAAAAATAGTGATTATAACGCAAAGAAGACTGGATAGGGTTCCTGAGGAATCCTGACTAACCACAACTACAGTGATCAGCTTTTCACTCTTCATCACATGTTCTTAATTGGAAATGAGAATAGTACTTCTAATAATTTTCAGAAATTCTTACACTATCGTAACAGCCGGGTTTACAGGGCCAGCTGTGCAGGAGGCTCACTTCTCTAGGGGTCTCGTGACACCCGTGGGTCTAAGTAAACATTTTCTTTAGGTATTAATGTATTTTATCGAACTAATATAACTAAATGGATTATCAATATTATTATTTCAAAAATTACTTTACGACAGTGTGTGGCTCGACAGAAAAGCTATTCATTAACAGCCACAAATTCATATGGCATAGTTGTCTCCCAGGAACTAGAAAGATTGAGACCACGCATTCGTACTGAACCCCATCCTTCCCAAGCTACCTTTCATAGCTCTTGATAATGACTCCAAAGCAAAAGTCGAATAAACAATTTTTTCGTCGACCTTTACCAAAAAATGACATTTTACGTACTAATTTCCGGATTTCTATTTTTGACGTCAAGTACTTTTCGTCCGCTGTGGTCACTATGATACGGCACGATGCGTTGGCTGTGAAAATAACTGTCATTTGCTGTTATCAAATTAATTATTTACGAAGTCCGTTAGATTTTACGTGTGAAAGACCGTGGTGTGAATATTAGTGTTCATAATAATCAAGAATGGATAGTAATAGATGAAACTTATCTTTTGCACATCGGACGAAAAGAGTCGATTTTTCATTCGGAGATTAGTAATATTTTGTAAAGATCGACGAAAAAATGTAATATGCACCTCGACGAATAACTGCCTATTGTCTCGCCTGCTTGCTATCCTCGGCTTTCAATTTGCAGACTCGCCTATAATAATAGACAGTTTTTCGTTCCTTGGTACATAAATAACTATTTCTGAACGCGGTGTATCCAGAAAACCTAGTAATATTTTCGAACATTTTTAATTTATTTTACAATTTAGGAAGAGAAAAAAGGCAAATTGATCAGGCTGAAGAGTAACACGAGGGTCAGAGCGGCGTAGCTTGTGGAGCCCACGAAAACGTGTTACGCCACTGAATTCATAAATTTCAATAAAATATCATATTTGGGATGTTTTTCAAACTGGAATTTACAAACCGCTAGCAAAGCGTATTTTTTAATTCAAGCCATGTTACATTTACCTCTACTTTTGTACAACGTTCCAATAACCCAAATGCTTCAAAACTTTTTAGAATCTCTACAAGCCTCTCTGGTCTTTCTGGAAATTTACCAAGTTCGTCAGTAGGTTTATGCTTAAGTAATAATTCATCATAAGCGTAACCGACAGCATTTGTAGAATTGCGTCCTTTAGAATATTCTAAAATAAAAAAGTATGTAATTTGTACAGATTTTAATATAATCATGGATGTCAATAATATAAATGTATTAAAACTATTATTTGAAACGAACTCCGAGGCAAATTACTACGATGAGTTAACTGCTTTGACCGTCAATATTTTTACTCAAATCAATACATGTATGCGACGTTGTCAAGTATGTATATTGGATGGAGTTAGCTTTTGTTAGTTGCGCAAAAGAAACAAGAGATCCTGCCGTACAAACGTGTAATAATGGCTGGGTTCTATTGGCTGAATAATTTTACGAACTGTTAGAAGAAGTCACTCTTGAAGTACCAGCAAATGATGTACTGATGCTAATTGGTGACTTCAACGCAAAGATCGGAAAGGAGGAGTATAGAAAGGAAGTAGCTGGAAAAGAAACAATACATGAATATACTAACAATAACGGCAGTAGACTCTGTGGATTGGCAACATCAACTAATACTTTTATTGTTAGTACGAGACATAAACACAAGAGAGAACATAAAATAACCTGGATGAGACCAGGACTGATAGAAGGGAACCAAATAGACCATGTTTTGATATCTAAGAAATGGAATAAAATTAGTTTCCAAAAAACGTGTAAAAATACGGTGCACAGTGCTATTGGAGACATGATACTCTCGGGCAACATATCGCTCACTTCTTCCGTCTTCAAGCAACGCAACAATATCAGCCGATGTGTTGGGATTAACATCCATATTTTTTGGAATAATAAACGCACCACAATAAGTAAATAAACGCAAAACAACTTTCAAACTTGTTTCGATCTGTAAGATTTTTCATAACAAGACAACTCTTTGCAATAATAAGATCTATGGAATTTATGATTTTTACTCAAAAACACTTTTTTTCTTCAATTAAAAGTTCAATTGCTGTTAGAAAATATGTAAAACATGTTGTTTTGTTTGTGTGTAAGATATTATAATAATAAAACATCACAAAGCATTAAAATTTAAAATTTGTTTGAAAATATTCAACTGCTCCGGTTTTCGTGCCGGTGAGTGTATATATAATATAATTGGCTGATGAAAATGAAATTATGTAGCGTTTCCATACATTATTTTTAAAACGACGAAAATCGGCAATTTTCAACTAATATTGCAATTTTCTCGTTTTTTGCACTTGTAACATGTTCACTGATTATTTTTTATTTTCCAATTTTCCATTATCAGCAGCTTTGGTGATATTTGTTTTGAGAAACTTCTTTAAAATATTTATGGCTTACCTTTTCTAAGATCTACAATCATTTTCAAAAATTTATTATTTTCTTCTTCTGTTCTTTGTGGATAAAATCCGTAGGTTTCAAAAACCGTGATTTCGTATGGAATGTGGTTGTAGGAAATGCAAGTTAAATGTTCAGTCTCTTCGGAAATGTCAAGACAATCCTTCAAATGTCGCTCTTTGGGATAGGAAAACAAAGGATCGTTTTTGAAGCATTCCCAATATTCTCTTAAGAAATACTTTGAATTGTTGATGACCTCAATAAGTGCAGGATGTACTTCAAAATCAGAAGAAATCGGATAGCACGTGTCGCCGAGAAGTGCTTTTATAGTACAGGCTACTCCTTCAGAAAGAGATTCTACAAAATATCCACCTTCTAGACATACAGCTATTTTTCCTTCAGCTAGACCTGATAAAAGTGTAATCAAATGACCGTAGAAATGAGGAGTTACTAACATTTCTCCCTAAAAGATAAAACCGAATTGGTGTTTAATTATTACAATGTATTGGCATTGGCATTTTATAGAAGTATAAATATGTGTGTCATGAGAGTTACTTCATCATTTCAGTAAGTATTATCTGCGGTTTCTTAGTTGATATTTAACGAAAATGAGTGTTAATCATACAATGCGCTGGAATAACCCACCTCTTAACTTCTCTATTTTTATATAATAAGAAAAAATCTGGGACAGGTCGATTTTTATAATAATAATAGCATGCTACGATATTCCAGCTTCGAATCGTTAAATGTTAAACACTTTGTTTCCAAAATTTACGAATTATGAGTTATGCGAGAAAGAAGACTACGGACCTGTCGAACTTTCAAAATAACTTGATAGAATTTTTTGATTACCCAGCAAATTAATTTGTTTAATATCAGATACCAGACTCAAGTAGTATTCAAATACTGTCAATTTTGTCACTATATACTTTTAAGTAAATTTGATAATTGTGAATTTTGAAGATGATACTACCTCGCAGTTTAGAAGAAAAATGTGAAATGATTGTAATTTATGGCGAAGCTTGCCGCTACTATCATATGGTGTTAAGGATGTTAAATATACTGTTTCCTGGCCGTCCAATAGACAGGCACTATTTTAAAGATCAGAAGTTTTAAAGAAAAATAAGTTGGTGACGAAGCGATATTTTTTTTAAATCGTACATCGGCAAAGAATCAGATACTAGTCTGATGAAAATCCCAGATTATTTCGGGAAGGCCACACACTATTCTCACAAAAAGTCAATGTTTGGGCAGGCATACTAGGTAACTACATTGTAGGTCCAATATTTATTGATGGTAATTTAAATGGTGAAGCTTATTTAAATATGTAAAAAACAAATATAAAGGCAGCAGTTAATGATAATATTACAAACGACACATGAATTTCGTCAAGATGTAATATTCCAGCAAGACGGAGCTTCGCCTCATTATGCTGTTAGAGAGCGGAATTATCTAAATGATGTTTTCCGGCAAGGTGGACTGGCCGACGGGAACATAGAGAGTGGCCGACGGGGACATAGAGAGTGGCCACCTAGTTCACCTCACTTAACACCATTAGATTTTTTTCTATTGGGTTACTTGAAATCCAAAGTATATAAAACAAAGCAGATACAATTAACCAACTTCGCGAAAAAGTTATCGCAGAATCCCGTAATATTGATCCAGAGATATTGCAAGGGGTTAGAGAGGAAACAAAAAATAGGTTGCATTACTGCCAAGAAGTGAATGGGGAACAATTCAAACACCTTTTACATTAACCAAATTTTTAGCTATAAGTTAGTACTTATTACATTTTGCAATTTATTTAGTTTTCAGTTCACCCTAGCAAAGCAGAATGCTAGTGGACACTGAAAGTCACAGTATTCTGGGAATGACCTCTGACATAATGCCTCCAACAGTAAACTACGACCTGCCGTATACCGTCCTAATTCCAAATAGAGACGAATGGGTCCTCTGTAAGGATGAATTATTAAGAGCAGACAGCTGTGGGTACACAGATGGATCGAAAACACCCTCAGTATCTGGTGCAGGTGTATACGGGCGCAGACCTAGGACAGAAATTTCAACCTCTCTAGAATCCTATGCAACCGGCGGAAAGTTACGCCATTGCTTCATGTGTGGAGAGATTGGAGCAAACCAATCTCACACATAAATCAATAAAAAAATTCACGGACAGCCAAGCGGCTTTGAAAGCACTTAGCTCTTACCGTGTAACGTCGAAACTGGTTTTAAATTGCCAAAAAAGACTCTCCTCAATAGGAGAAATCAATAGAGTATCGCTTGTCTGGATCCTTGGCCATTCTGGCATGGATGGCAATGAGAAGGCGGACTCTCTTGCAAGGGAGGGTTCCGCACGCGTTTTTATCGTACCAGAACCTAAAATTGGCATCGCAATAAGCTTTGCAAACAAACACTAAATACCAGCAAGAAGAGCTTTAGACTTCAGGCATAATATACCAGGATTGGTTCATTCAAAGGCTTTTATACATCCTTCGAAGAGAAGAATGTCTCCAAACAAATGTTAGACTATAGCAGGCATGACCTACGTTGTCTAATAGGCCATTTAACAGGCCACTGTCATCTGAATCATCATATGCTAAGACTTAGACTGTCGGAAGATCCGACTTGTCGTCTTTGTCTGGAAGATGATGAAACAGCAGAGCATATAATTTGTGCCTGCCCCGCCGCGGATCGAATGAGGTATCTGAAGTTTGGCAGGGTCTCTCTGTCGCCCTCGGACCTGAAATATCATTCACCAAACAAACTAATCGGCTTTGTTAAGAAGCTGAATTTGTTTGGTGAAATCTGAATAAGTATGAGCCACAATAGACTCTTGCGAGTCGCAGCGGAGGGCCTTATAGACCCACTCACCACAAACCTAACCTAACCTAGCAGTTACTTATAATTTATTATTCTCTTGACTTATTAAAATTTAGTTGTTGCGGTGTCGCATGATGTACTTTCTCATTTAAAAAAATTAAAGGGATGATTGTTCCTTGAAGAGGAATGTATGCTATAATTATTATAAAAACCGACAAGACCGAGATTTTTTCCTATTAAATAAAAATATAGAAATTAAGGGGGGGGGGGGGGGGATAACACAGAGCGCAGTGTATAATTAAAAAAAAGTAATTGATTTTAACCGTAGTTAAAAAACTCATTAGTTACTTTAAATCAATTTTCGCAATATAAGCTAACCTAACCTGAAACCCGTGAAACCATAGATCAATAGCTGTTATTTATACAGAGAAGACGTAAAGGTTTGCATAAATTAGATATTTTCAATAAAAAACACTACTTGGTACACATCAACTTATTGATATTTTTGAAGTGAAACTTCTTAGGCAATAATTCTATAATCGATAAGGGGACGAGAACTGAGAGTAAAATTTCGAGTAAACGTTACGTTTAGATACATTTCGTTACATGAAAGAAAATATATGACGTATAGAGCAAGAGAGCTATATATTCTGCTGGCCTTGTTTGCTAACGCAACACATAAACTTACCTAGCAGTCGTAGGTTCGAATCACACAAGTTAGATTCTGAATCACACAAAGTGTCTCTAATATGGGTGCCGGCACGTGAGGGGATTGCAGGTAATGAAATGGCGGACCAGTTAGCTAAAGAAGGTTCTAAAGGAGACTTCATAGGTCCGGAACCGTTTTGTGGAATCACAAAAGATAGCATAAGGGGGGAAATCGGGAACTGACTAGATAAGGAACACCAACTCAAATGGAGGTTGTCACAAGGGCACCTCCATACAAAGATTTTACTAAACAAGGTAGACAAGGAACTTTCAACCAGGCTATTGAAACTGGGTAAAAGACATTTGAAGACAGTTACCGATCTGGTGACTGGACACTGTACCCTGAGGAAACATCTGCAAAAAATGGGCAAAGTTAATGAGCCTATGTGCAGAAAATGTGAACTCTATGATGGAACACCTACTCACATACTCTGCTTCTGTGAGAACTTACAAGGACTCCGACGGAAGCACTTTGGAAAGAAATAATACAACCATTGCAACTACCTAAAATCCCTCAAGTAAAACTAGCGGCCTATATATAAGACACGAAGCTTCTGGAATGGAAGGAGATAACATGGGAAATGGTACAAAGATTCAGTTCAAGTGCCTGGGCTGATGAGCCCAACCCAAACGAATGAATGAATAGATTTTTTTCTTCTGCCCCAAAAAGTGTTATACAACTGGAGGAAGTTTATCTTACATTTCACAAAAAAAGATTTATAAAAATCTCTGAATGACCTGTGGATCCTTAAGAAAGTGAAAACAAATTAAAACGTTGGCTAAAATACAGGGAAAATAAAACGTGATTACCACGTGTTCAGTGGCAGCTCGTCAAGGTGTGAGAGTTCAAAAAGGAAAAAATTAAAAAGCCAAAATTACTCTTCTCTATTTTTTTATGAAATTTCTCTTTCCCCAATGTGAGTATAAAACATAAAGCATAAAACTTGTAATTGTTACATATGAAATGTCCCCAAGGTCCGCGAAGACTCCGTAAGAAGTTTATTTTTGTTTGAATATTTTTAGAATATGACTTTGTTCTTTTTACTTATAGATACATGTGTATTATCTATATTTACTAAATGTCCTTTTTCTATTAACGTTTACACCCAGTCCCAGATTACTCCATCCTGGCAAGAGACCGCTCTAGACCTTCACGCTGGTTCCTGCTGAACAGTATATTTACAATTGTAATCATGCACCGTGAAAATGTGTTGTCTAACATAGAGTAACATCGTTTCAAATTGTAGGTATAAAAATAGGTAATAAGAAAATTTGTAATTTCTGGTCTTCAATTTTGGCTGCCCACCTACTGCCAAACTCCACGTGCTGCCTCTGCACGTGTTATGCGGAAAATACGCTCTGATTGGTCAATCAGCAGTAAAACATTTGGGAGAGAAGGCATGGCAATATTATTACAGTTTTTAGTTCAAATGCATACGTCGTGTATTTATTTACGTTTGGTATACTTTATTGGAAATCAGAATGTTAATTAAGAAAGAAAAGCTTGGGTACACTTGTAGATTAGTGATTTACTTATTACATATCTGACAATTGTGAATTGTATAGTTTTATCAGGGTGTATATTATTAAAGATTTCTGCTGCTTCCCTACATGTTATATAATTGTCTCCAACCAATGAGAACAATTTCAATTTTATCTTCAATACTTAATTTGACTGGAATTTCTAATTATTGCAAGCGCACTGATTTGACATTTGTTGACAGTTATTAGATATTCCATAGTACTATATTAATAACGTGTTTAATAAGGATAATTAACAAAAAATAAGGCGCTTATTACTACTTTTGTAGTTTTTGACACTCTTTTTACCTGAATCTTGACATGAACCGCCTACAGTACAATTTTGGAAAATTCAGGATTCATGAATAGGAACAAATTTATACGCTGCTTCTTTTTCCTTGCCTTACAGCTACATTTGAAAGTTCAATAAGTTCTCTGTGTGGATGTGGATCATATTTTAGTAAACTACTACTATTTTTTGTGAAATGTAAGACTTTTTCTCTATTTGTATAATACTTTTTGGAACACGCTATGCTCTTAATGAGGTAAACCCTCTTTAAGTACCAAATATATCATGTTTCATAGCAGAATAGATGAATCATGGATATTAGTTTAATTTCAATGAATAGAAGATTTTCGTTAATTTTTATGTATAAACATGACTTTTTTAAGTTTCACTTCTATCACGTGTACGGTGCTGCACGCGTCATATTTTTTAAAAATGTGCTGATATATGGTTATCTTACCATCTTAAATTTAATAATATTCATTATTTTATCAAGTTTTGTAAATACGATTTTTATCTTCCTTATCCAATAAATGATTGTGTATTGGTTGAAAAAAAAAGAATTAAAACAAACAACTACAAATAATACCTGGATGTCTACATAACATTGACAATGTCTCACCTTTTCATCTCCTAAACACGAGTCGAAGCCTGCCGATACAATCACTAAATCTGGATTAAACTAAAAAAATTAAAAAGTATTACGCATATTTACCTCTGGACATCCTAAAGAAGAGTCATATCCCGCTGATAGAATTATTAGGTCGGGTTTAAACTAAAATGCAGAAATAATTGTTATTAGGTTAATGAATTACTATTATTCGCGAGCTACACACCTTTTAGTAACTGTTCTTTGTACGCACGACACTAGAAATATTATCTACCGAATCATATTCAAAATAAATAAATGTCTACTACCTAATAACGTCCATGAGTCAGAAATAAGGTGCGTATTCACTTGCAAAAAATGCACCGAAAGAACCAAATACGCTGCGCGCACTGAAATAATTGCAACAAACATTTTGCGCGTAAATTTCGGTCTGTTTGGAGAGTTTGCGGTATTCGCTGTGTGTTCATTATACAGGGTGTTCCGTAAATAAGTACCGTATATTAGAAGCATGATAGATCGTTAAGAAATATTTAAAATACCCAAATACAACTTTTCTTTAACCTTCTTAGTTTGTGAGATACAGGCTGTTGAAGGGTGCAGAAGAAATACACATTTTATTGCATATCTTCTCGGGGGATGAAAGTACAAATTTAAAATTTTTTGTAGGTTATTGTCTCTTCAAAAGACATCAAAAGTATTAATTCTGTCAAATTCTAATGAGCCAGTAGCGTGGTACGAGGGGTTCGTAAACTTTTATTGCACCATATTTTTGAAACACCCTGTATTTAGAGCTAAGGACTTTTGTCTGCAATTCTTTATTAAATTTCCTACATAAAGGTACTCTTTGTTGAACTCGAAACAACACTCCATTTTCAACTTTTTATTACAGTAAGACACTTTTTTAAGTTGTAAATTTTTTTAAACAATAAATTTGGTCTGACGAAAACCCGCACACCGTGAAAGTTACAAATCATCAGCACAGGTTAAAAATTAACGTTTGGGCTGGAATAATTGAGGACCAGTTTATCGGGCCTTTTATTCTACCGGAATATTTAAATGGACCTAGATATGTTAATTTTTTTAGTAGATGCACCGGTCAAATGGCCAGCCAAAAATTTTAAATTTGTACTTTCATCCCCCGAGAAGATATGCAATAAAATGAGTATTACTTCTGCACCCTTCAACAATCTGTATCTCACAAGCTAAGAAGGTTAGAGAAAAGTTGTATTTGGGTATTTTAAATATTTCTTGACCATCTATCATGCCTCTAATTTACGGGATACCCTATATAACAGTAGCTACAAACACAGTAAACGCACCAAACGGGCATATACGTTGAGCACCAGATAAATAATAATTATTCCCACTGTGCAAATCACGTTTACCGAAAAAACTCGGAAAATGCTCGACATATTCTGTTCTGTTTGGTGCAACGTACTGACTGGACAAATTTATTACAGCCCGCGCGGCGTGTTTGGTTCGTTCGGAGGATTTTGTTGCTTATGCACCTTTAGAGAAACACTTACACGATACAGTCGTAGTTTTAGTCTCAGCACACCCCCTAGCAGATTAACTCTTATCTATAATTTGTATCCAGGTTATAATATCGAGCCCATCCAGTTGAGGGCGCATCTGTAGCGTTACGTTGCAGTATCGCCCAATCGGAAGAAACGTGAACTGTTATCAAACAAACTTTCTTTCAGAGAGTTCAACTCGTTCAACAAATTTGTTAAATATACATAATTAGATAGAGTAAAAACTGCAAATCGGATATAATAATTGTTATCCATACTAGTTATTAAATACTTAACAACATTTTTGCATGGTGGGGTAACGAAATTTCGCTTAAATTTGAAATTCGCATCTGCGCACTGACAATATTTTATTGATGGGAGGCCTTTTTCATAGCAAGCTATAAAGTTACTAAATGTTCTGTGCTCCAAGTACACTATCGCAGCGTGCGGTGGATGGGCTCAATACTAATATATTAGATCTGAGAATTAGTAAAGGAGTTAGCATGCTAGAGGGTGTGCTGTGGTTTTAGTGTTAAATATAGTGGATTGTTATATTTATATTTTGTTCTATTTATCCTTTACAAAAATTCATCAATGAATACTTTAAAATGTTGCTACTTACTTCATATGCAACTGGGAGTAAAATATTAAGTACTATTGCTAAATAATCAGCATCTCCGAGTCCAGTTACATTTAACGGAATGTTTATATTATATCCTTTTCCTTTTCCATTTCCTACATAATCTGATTCGCTTTCTCTCAGATTAGGCCAGAATGTTCCGTATTCGTAACGATGTATGGAAAAATAAAGTACGCTGAAAATGTGGGTAATTGGCTTTGAGTTATTAAAATAGAGACAAATATTTTAAATTTAAAAAACTTTATCCTGTTATATGTAAACATTTTTACCGGAAGAAACAACTGCTTCCTGTTTACATGACTAGTTATGCATTGAGTAACATTTCAACTGAGTTCTTCTCTTTTGATTTGCACTGTTTGCAGGTCGGTTGTGCCTTATCCTTATAAGCTAGCGATAGTTACAAGAACACCAAAGCCGGTTTGCCAGAGATGTCCTCTTCTAATTGCAATCCAAAAGGGATTGTGTCAACTTAGTAGAACAATTTTTCATATTTTTAGATAAGTATGAAGCATATGCAGAGTATTTGTTTCTTTTTTGGAGGCAAAAACATTTGTTCCAATGATAATTTTCCTACAGAATTTATAATGAGAGAAATTAGAAATATAGAAGATTAATCATTTTTAATACCCAATAATGATATTAATTCAACTAGGTAACATAATTTTTAAGTTAGCAATACCGTATGTTAAGGATTTATCAGAAATAATAAAAAAATGGTATTTAATTCAATATTCGAACGAGCTTCAAATCTACCGATACTTTAAGATCTATTCTAACAAAAACTAAATCCAAAAAGTACACTGAAGATAGGGAAAAAAGTCAAGTATTTGCAAACATGCTTGGGAAGAGGGGCATCATGTTCAGTAACATACAGCGAACATAATATTAAAAGAATCCAATAGAAGAAAACGGAAAATTAGATAAAGTGTTTTAATACTACGAAATGCAAAAAAATGTAGCTACACATTTGTGGTTACACATTGGGTTACCAATGTTGGAAAGAAATTTCTAATAATCAATCAACTTCGTTATCAGGTTAGTATCATGTTTTTTATCCAGGTTTTCTTTTTATTAAAGTGTTGGAATTTCTGTTAATCCATACACACTTAAATACACAAAACCACAAAGGTGATTAACACATTATTTGAAACAAAAATAATCATATGTCACAAAAAAAAATAGCAACAAACCTTTTATTAACAAAATTTCTAAAACAAACATCTGGCTAATTGGTTTTTGTCAAAGCCATTGATTGTCTAGTTGTCGAATTTTTCAAGTGCCAAAATTGAATAATTCTTGATAACGCAGCTACAACGCTACCGAATCGTAGAAAATAAAAATATTGTGGTTTAGTTTCAAGTAAAAAGAAATAAAAAATTAGTATACCACAAGGAACGTACAGAAGGTATAAAAATGTTATACTTACTCATCTCTATCATAAAACATTTGTTGTGTAGCTTGTCCATGGTGGACATCATGGTCAACAATAAGAACTCTTTTAGCTAATCCTTTGTCGATAGCTACTTGAGCGGCAATAGCAACATTATTTAAAAAACAGTATCCACAAAAAGCATCCGTCATAGCATGATGTCCAGGTGGACGAATTAAAGCGAAACCGTTTTTTAAATTCCCTTTTGCTACTTCCAAAGTTAATGTTATTGCTGCTTCAGCTGCCAAAATTGCACTGTTGTATGTTTCCTAACAAACAATAATGTACAATTAGAAATATGCAAAGTGAAAATATAAACTATATTAAGAATGTATCGATATGAGATATATAAAAGTATTCATACTAAATTTAAACATTCTTTGAAGAAAATCGATTATTTCGGAATATTTAGCAAACAACTTACATGTGTAAAGAAAACGGCATCGTATTTTGATGCTAACTCTTCCAATTTGTCGTTTGTAACATTTTTAATGTCTCTAAGCTTCTCATATAGATCTTTATTGTGCAACTTATGATATACGTCTTCTGGAAAATGTTGAGGGGTAACTCTTACACACCTTTCTGTTAATTTAAGCACTTCTAATCTGAAAATACAACAAAAACCATTATTAAATAATCCATACAGCCGAATAATGAAACACCTAATACAAATTACATGGATTTTAACAAAGCCAAAGCGCGTGTTCAACTGAAATTGAAAAGAAAAAAAGAGTCAACCTACACCTTAATATATCTAAATCTTGTTTATTTCACCAAATAGTTAAGTTTCCAATTAAAAATATGTATTTAAAATCAATTAAGCAAATCATATTAAATTTTCATACAACCATATCAGTCAAAGTTTTTAAATTATATCATTTTTATGGTGGATACAATTGTAGTAAAACTAATTAATAAAAAATGTCACCATATATAGATTGCAATTGCGATAACAGAAACTATCGCCTGGAGTCTGCTCTTCGCACATATAAAATGCATATGAAGAATTTCTCTGGTACAAACTTTCCCAAAAAATTGACTCGTTTTTTTGTTTGGTTCCTCATTATCCGATCAATTCGCTCGACCTCTCAATTTGTTCGTATTTTAATTACCTACGTTTTTTCTATACATAATAACTACCCATTACCGCCGAACATAAACAAGACAAGAAGGATCACTCTAAGCTCCTCACCCAATGTTGTCTTTCTCGCTTCCTCTGTGATACTACTCTTCCTCAGCAGATTTCAGCTCCCACTTGATGCGTAGATGGGATATACCTACCGGTGTTCTTTAAAAATCACAGTTATATTAGAGAGTTATTGCAAATGGGAAAAAAACGCCGACTTTAATAAAAGATCCGCTAATAAAGTATCCTTTAAGGCGATACCAAAAATGCACTATTGCAGAGCGCTTTAAGTGAAATCGAATGTAACCACAAAACTGAATAAATTATATGTCCTGTGAAAGTGACAGATCTCGATCCTATATATAGAAGTTTGAAGAATTTGTTTTCATTTACAGTTTTGTATTTATGGCACAAAACATACAGTTTATGGTGACAGATCTGTCAAAATAAAGGAACTTAATTAAAAAGTTCTCTGCCTTTATTTAACTAAAGTACGAGAATCCTGTATTTTAGGTTGGGAATATCCTTAAAGTTAGACTCACTGAGCATGCGTATATGTCAAAATAAAAGAGAGTTTATTAAGGGAACTACAAAACAAACGTTGCAATAACTCTCTATTAACGTTAATAAAGTTTTATTGAACATAACACCTGAGCTGCACCGACGGAAATGCGATGGTTTATGTTACTGGCTATTTGCTTGAAAAAAGTGCTTAAGCTATAATGAAAAACATCATTTACCAAATGAAGCGACAGTATCCTTTCAGTCGAAAGCCTATTCTGGGTTTAAAAATTTTTTCGGTCTAAATGTACCTCGTCTAAACATTCTAGAATTTATAATAAATTTGGAGAACTTTTTTTTTATTTTCAAAGAAATAGCATGTAAAGATCAAATTGGAAAAAATTCAGAGATTTGTTTAAAAATATAAATTTTACACATCCATGTAAAGATTTTCCCTATGAATATTTCATATCTATATACACTGTGTTCATTTGAAAAGGACCCACCCTTAATATTTCAAAAATGGGACATATTAGAAAGAAATGCCGAAACACGTCAACTTTTAACTTGAGGGGGACACTTTTTGGCGCTACTGTCATAAACGTCAGATTCACCTCCTCCCTACTGGAGATACCCCTTACATTTTTTCAAATGGCATTAGGTATCAAGTGATACCTCATTTAAAAGGTCTCGTAAATCTCTATTCAATCATTTTGTTTTGCCTTTGATACCAGCCTTCCATTGTTATTTAATTGTTGTTTAAAATTGGCTCTCTTTTAACTTTTATTTCCTGAATTTTAACGGTGGTCACTTTGTCAACATGATTAAATAGCAGTTTTTTCTTGTTAACAGTTGTCTTTTTACTATTTGTAAATTTTTTATTATTTAAGGACTCTTTCTGTCATAACATAATAAGGGGTCATATGAAAAGGCTGGTATCAAAGGCAAAACAAAATGATTGAATAGAGATTTACCAGCTTTTAAATGAGGTATCACTTGATACCTAATGCCATTTGAAAAAATGTAAGGGGTGTCTCCAGTAGGGAGGGGGTGAATCTGACGGTTATGACATTAGCGCCAAAAAGTGTCAACCTCAAGTTAAAAGTTGACGTGTTTCGGCATTTCTTTCTAATATGTCCCATTTTTGAAATATTAGGGGTGGGTCCTTTTCAAATGAACACAGTGTATATATATTAGAATGCGAATATATTTTACGTTAAAATTTGTTAATCGTGAAATTAAAGAGCGAATAAAAGAAAAAAAAATAGAGCCAAATAGGTATAAAATTAACAATTTTACAGAATTTATAGTAAATTTATTTATGTATCTTAAAATATTCGTATGTTTGCCTTATATCTTTTTCACTTTTATATTGAGATTGGGTACTTAAAATTAGTATAAACTTTGATTTCTAATTTATTAAATATTAAGAAATTCCAGATATACTTTCGAATTCATTTCTATTAACCCCCGTAACAGTCTACTTAAAATACTAGACACATGCGACAGCTGGTTTAGTCGGAATACGGAGCCGACGGCTCGCTTTTGTAGACCCAATATCAAAGTACCGACACGAAGTGACCCTTCTTGTCTTGTCTATGTTCGGTGCCATTACATATTGCAGATAAAACGCCGTATCAAAAAGAAGAAAATGCACTACAAAAAATACAACTTATAGCTGTGGTAACATTTCAAATATTTCATAAATACTACATCTGATATTTTGGAAAATTGATGTAAATACTGCATTATTAAATGTTGAAACAAAAATACCTCGGGTATGAATGAATGAATGAATGAAATGCACGAGATTATAATATATGTTGATTAACTAATTGAGATGCAAGATGTTGACTTTTCTTAATAAACAAGCTTTAACTTTAAACAAAATGTTGTTTACCTTTATAAAACCAGGGGTTATCTGGTTAAAAAAGATAAATTCTGACTAGCTCTTAATCATGTCGAGTACGAATATTTCGTATGGAAAAAAAACTGGACCCTTTAATTCAATCAAACAGAAACCTAAGACTAAAATAATTGCATATATTGAAGATCAGGATCTTCGAATTGCTCTTGGCTTAAATATTAGTTATATACCAGTTTGAAACGAACAGGGGTGCGTTTACAAATAACATTAACGACTGATATGTTAAAGATGGAATATTTCATATATAATCCACCTCAACAAACGGATCCAAAAAGAGCCCCAAACGTTACCATAATCCATAGGATTGGTAGGCTTGATGATGATGTGTACCTACGTAGCTAAGGTGCTTTAAATGGTAAATATTACTAACCTTTTTTTTGGATAAGCTACTCTTTCAGGATTTTCGGGATACTGCGGATCCCATATGCAGTAATGGTTAGGATTTTCTTCTTCTATATATCCAGTCGGTTTGCATTGAGCAATTTTGTACCTATTCACAGCCTCATAAGGATCCATTAATTCAGGTTGAATCTTATTTTGATCCATTTTCTGCCTCCGTCGTTCTGCTATCAAATTTCTCAACTGTAAAATAGAAATTAAGTTAAAATGATAGCGGAAGTAAATTCGTGAGAAATAAATATATAATTAAAAAAGCACACAATACCATGAAGATATATACAAGTGAGTATATTCTATTTGATCAGATCTAACAGAGATTTACAGTAGGTACATCTAAGGGTGAAGGTGTACTTATTGAATTAAAGCATACATTCAAAGTAGAGAAAGTACTAAAAATTGAACATTGTTTGAATATCTGATTATTGATTTCAATATATACAGCGAAATAATTATTTATTTTACCCTCTAATAGTAAAACTGCAGTGTACAAATTAGTACCAAATTATGCCAACAAGCCAGATATACTTTTAACAACCATAACTACGACAGTACATTTGTTGGGTTGTAAGTTACAAAAATGATATTTGTATTAGTATTTATGTATTATTAATTTCATTGTTTGTTAAACTTCTTAACATTTTGTCTTCCTACACGAAAGATCAGCGCAAAAAAACTAAGTAGACTTTACAAATATCATGGCCTATTTGTGGTCGGACACTTTCAGGTTGAATAATGTGTAGATGTAGCGCAAAAGAAAATATTACTAAATATTAAATAACAATCAATATATTACAAATAATTTGTAGGTTTCGACTTTGTTCCTTGAATTCATCACGATACTTACCCTATTCTTTCTATCGAATTACACAGTATATACCTACTTTTTGGTAATATTCAAAATTCTAGTTAACAAATCTTATAATTTATAATGGAATACAAAATATCTAGTATTCTTTAAGGAGTAAGATAACAGTCTTATCTATGGTATTATAAAAATATACGAGACTGTCGAAGTAAATATTTTTTCGATTTAAATATTTATTAGTTATTACAATATTTAAAAATAAATGTGATCAAAACAATCCATAGGGCTCACAAACTGTGTGGCAATATCGATAAAATATTATTTATTTGTAAATAAGTTTAAACAAAAGAAACAAAATGGATTATCCCAGTTTCGAATAATAAATAAACGCTAATTTACAAGAAAAGTAGTGAACCTGTGACCTAGAGATTTAGCACAGTCGATATAAAATTTTTTGAAAAAATGTACCATTTTGGTATTTGAAGATTTATTAATAAAATATCTAAACAGACATTGATACTTTTGATTTATCAGCTTTTGTTTATTATTCCACTTGTAATATATTTTCCCACATGTAGGCAAATAAAAATATTAATTTCGTATTTTAAGCAAAGGTTCAAGTTATTTGATCTGAGTGGCTTATCAAAAATGTTAACATAAGTACTTAGTTTGAATAATTATACTGATTATGCTTGCAGACTCTTTAAGATATAATATTCTTAAATAACCATATATGTTTGTACTTCTAGTTTACCTCAGTATCTCAAAAATTTTAATTTAGTTTTAACGACTCGCAAACGTGTATTTATTTAGTTTAATATTCTCACTCGCAGCATTTATTGAATTTTCTCTGATTTTTGTTAGCAATTTTATCAAAGATTACAAAATGTAATCTTTGGTTTTATGTTAGTTAAAAATATCAAATCTCCATTCTGAGATCACCTAATAATCAAAGTCGAAGGTGATTGACCCGATTTTTGATAACTTTAACAAATATATTGGATAAAAAGCTGATCTACTCACGGTGATTTTTTACATTGATAGATTTGATAACACTGGGTAACAATTTTGTCACAAAATAAATATTTGTTTATACCTATATATCCCTAAAATCACACTATAGGTAATGTCCACTTTACTAATTTCAAATAAACTACTGTGGATCGAGATATCCTACATGTTCCAATCACTAGACACTTACACTTACAGCCGTTGATTATTATATGCAGTAGCAAAGTATGTATCAGATAATTAAATTCGTGTCGTGAATGGAAAATTCGATCTTTTTCGGGAATTAAGTTGATAACAACTCCAATATATCAGCGCAAAAACAATAATAATATATAGGTAAATACCAGATTTAGTTTCTCTTATACAGTGTGTCAATTTTAGAACTTACAATGGACCATATCTTGTGAACGAATAAAGATGTCAAAAAAATCTCAAAACCGTTTCTAGGGTAGAGAGGGAACTAAAATGACATATACACTCTGATCAACCCCCTACGCCTTCCCACCGATAAACATTTTTGGGGGGCCAGAACCCTTTTGCGGTATCAGCTCCAATGTAATATTGGAAAAATAGGCAAAGCCGAAAAGAAGAGAGAATCTAACCACTGGAAATATCTAGTAGTGCTAAGACAATCAAAGATACAGCTGGGAAACTATAACCATGTGAGATCAAATGAATGCCTAAGCCAGAGTGAAACTACACTGTCGCCTGAATGGGCACATCAAAAAGCTCAAACCAGTGGAGCAGGAAGAATGAAGATTCTGTAAAATGGAGGAAGAAACCTGCATTCACATACTTGCGGAATGCATAGCAATTCAGAATCCTAGGGCACAATACCATTCAAGTTGACATGTTAAGTTGTTAGGCGTCTACCTATTATTCAAAACAAAATTCAAAAAAAGCTAAAAATGCAATTATATAAAAATAGAGAAATGCATCCTAGCCAACAAAAATATTCACATGTTAATTATTCTTCAGATTCGTTTTATTGTTGCACACGCTTTTTTTTGTTTCGCTTTTACCTCGCCAACAAATCTAGCCGCCGTTTGTTGTGCATTATTTGCCGATACATCTAGTCACCGTACATAGACAATGAATAGTAGGTTTACTCGACGTCGGCACTTTCATGTAGCCCTGATAAAGACATGCCGAATAACGGTCGTTAAAACACACATGTATCGTATATACAGGGGTCGCGCGAATTACTACCTTCATAGCTAGTTGATTTATGGGTGGAGTGTTTGGTACGGAGGCTGATAACAATGTACGTTGTTAGAAAACTATTTCAAAAAACTATCTTGTTTTGCTATGTATTCTAGAATTAAATTGCGAACATCAAATTATAAGAAATAAACTAGAATCGTTCATTAGAATAGCTTTTACTACGTTATACATAAAATATTTGTAATTCGTCAAAAATGTACAAATATACTCATATATAAATAGAATAAATCAAATCTATATGTATACCTTAAAATATAGAAATAGAAAACATGAACAACTATTTAAAATCGAAAAAATTATACCAGTTTCTATAACATACTTCAGAATTTGTTTTGCATATAAAAACAATGCTGACTAATTGCATTTAGTAAAAAAATGGAATCCTGAAACAAAATGATGAAGCAATAATTACAAATTTTGTAATATTTGTAATTTTGTATTAGGTTTATAAGATTTTTTAATTTTCATGTCACGATTTGAGAATTTTTTTGTGTAATATAAACGCACTCTTGTATAAAGAGATAAGAAATAACTTAATGGAAAATTTTTACAAGGATGCATAAATGATAAGTTTTTAAAATCGCTCTGATACAATTTTTACATGCACACAACACGTTCGTGTCATTTTATTTTTAATAAATATCCCGTAATAATAATTGAATAGTTCACTGCAAAGAGAGTACAGCCTGTATACTACTAACTCCGCTCGTACCTTAAAACTACAAAAGACACACGGTATCCGTCTATCGCTCGATTGGGAGCTTCAAAATCCCGAAAAAGAGTATAGTGGAACCATCGTACATCAACTAACGACAAGTAAATTCACTTCGTCGATTCAGTGGTTACCGAAAATTTCCTTACCCCTTCTATCGTCTGCTGAGTTCTGGCGAGTTTAAATCGAGAAAGTGTTGAATACAGGGGTAGCGCGCAGTGTTAATGTGATGCTGATCGGAACTTCGGAAATATAATTAAAGCTTTTTGTTTTCGTTTTTGTGAGCAGATCATTGTTTTTGCGTGAATATTAAAATATTTATACATATTTTTATTATAATTTTGTATTTAGTATAAATATTATAGTGACTTATTTCATTACAAAATGCCTGGAGTGGTGTATTGTTCTGTTGATGGTTGTCGCAATAAAGTGAAAGAGAGATCGTTTTTTAGATGCCCAAAAGACAAAATTAGGTAAGAGAAGAGGTAATTTAGTAGTATACAAGTAAACTTTTTTTATTTTCTATATTATATTGCAGATGTGAAGCTTGGAAAAATGTTTTGGGTTTTAAAGGAAACCACCGATATGCCAATATAACGGTGGAACAATGTTATAATAGGATAAAAATTTGTAATTTGCATTTTACTGACAATAGTTTCACAAATGAATTGAAGAATCGAATTAACTGTTTCGCAATTCCTTCTTTATTATTACAAAGAACTGAAGGTGAGAAATTTTCTCTATGTGTTTATTGCTTTAATTTTAGTTAGAGGTTGAACTAATTAATTATTGATTGAATTGGTTCTATTAAAATCTGAACATAAACGATGAAAGTGAAACTTTTGTTTTAGATAACGACGAATATATTGATGTTCCTATTAAAGCCTGCAGTGACGTTCCTATTAAAGTCTGCAGTGACGTTTCTATTCAAACAACTAGTGCTCAAATAGGTATGGTTAAATATATTTTTAAAAGACCTTAACAAAATGAATAAACTTACTTTATAGATATTGGAGTTCAGACGTGCCCAAAGCTTTCAGCTTCTACACCAAGGAAAAAGATATATAGAAAAAAAAATTAGGAATCTCAAGAAAACCTCTGCCAGATTATCTAATTCCAAAAGGTGTCTAGAATCGAACATTAATTTTGAAGACGTTTTGCAATTCTTAAAAAAAAAACTATTCCAAAAAATCATACAACTTTCTAGAATGTCAGTTTAAGCTACTGAATAAAGCTCCAAAAGGAGCAAGATATACTGACGAATTTAAGCAATTTGCTTTGAGTGTTTACTTCTTAGGTCCGAAAGCTTACAGAAAAATGTCAACAGTTTGTACAATGCCTTCAATATCAACACTTCATCGTTTTCTTAGTCGCTGGATTTTAAAACCGGGATTTAATGATTCAAATTTTAATTTAATGAAATCAAGATCCGAGCTGTTAGGTGAAAAGGAAAGAGATTGTGTTTTGTGTCTAGATGAAATGTCAATCAAATCCCATTTATTTTATAATATTTCTATTGACAAAATTGTTGGGTTTAAAGAAACTAACCAAAATAGTATGGACATCGCATCTAGTGTACTGGTAGTGATGGCTAGAGGTATAGCAACTAGCTGGAAACAGCCTGTTGCTTATTTTTTTTATAAAAATTCGGCATCCGCCGATGATCTAAAAGACATATTATTTGAAAGTGTCAGAAAAATATCCAATGCAGGATTAAATGTTTTGGGAGTAATATCTGATCAAGGATCTAATTTTCAAAAACTGGTGAAAAGTTCGTTAAAGTTAACTGAGGACAATCCGGTATTTTTTGTGGATAGTATAAAAATTGTTTATTTATTTGACGTACCCCATCTTTTGAAATCGACAAGGAACAATTTCTTTAAATACAATTTCATAGTTAAAAATGGTGAAACCAACAAAGCCTATTTAGATACGATGTATAATTACGAGAAACAAAAAGAATTCAGATTGGCACCCAGACTTACTAATGAACATATCTACCCCAGCAGTTTTAAAAAGATGAAGGTAAAACTTGCTTCCCAAGTTTTTAGTCACTCTGTAGCCGTGGCATTGAGTACTTATATTGACTTTAAAATTCTACCAGCATCAGCCAGAACTACAGTTACTTTCATACAAAATATGAACGATCTCTTTGACATTCTAAACTCGTGTCATTTAAATAATTTCAATGCCTTTATGGGCACTGAAAAGCAAAACACTTTTCTTGGAGATATGCTCACAATGTTTAGCAACCTTCAAGTTTTCAGTTCTAACGGAAAAAATGTTACTAAACAACTTAAATTTATATTTGGGTGGAAGTTGACAATTAAAGCTATTTTTATTTTGTGGGAAATGTTACACCAAACAAAAAATTACACTTTCTTATTAACGAGAAACCTTAACCAGGATTGTCTGGAAAATTTTTTTGGGCAAATCAGAAATTGTTGTGGTAATGCAAGAAACCCTACGCCAATCCAATTCTGCAGAGCGTTTAAAAAAATTACTTCTCTTAAATATTTAGATTACTCCGAAGGAGCAAACTGCATGCAAGATTTAAATGAAATTTTGCTTAATACAAAATCTGAATTGCTTAAAAGTACAGTTAGTTCTACGACTACAAATAATATCTATACTCCTCTAAAAGTGTTTACAACTGATTATAGAATTATAAAAAGTGTCGATGGAAATGCACTGGTATACGTTACTGGATACCTACTTAAAAAGTGTTTATTGCAGCATTCGTGTAACACTTGCTTAGAATTTATTAAGATAGATAATCTAGAAGGAGACGCTACCGTTTTTATGAAATATAAAGATTATAGTGTTTCATCCAACATTTGTAATTTGGTTGTGCCTCCCAAAAATTTTGTGGAACTCGTTATAGAATTGGAAAACATATTTATAAATAAATTTAATAAAATAGCCTCTGAATATGGTGTCGGTATGAAGCTTAAAAATAGCTTTAAGAATGTTAAATTGTGGCATCCTTGTACAAATTTCCCAGTTGATTATTTTTATTCATTGTATACAAGATTACGTATTTATTATACATTAAAATTTGATAATCGTAACATTAAAACAGAAAAATTACAGAAACAACACCCCAAACTAAGTATACTTAAACATTTGTAATAATTACTATGCTAAACATAACAATTTAATCAATAATATTCATTAGAAGCTTGTTCGATTACACCGTAGTTTGATTTAAAAGTTTTTAAATTTTATTTTAATATTCCTGCAAATCAGTACATACACGTATTTAACCACACGTATGTCCCTCGTAATTGTTGTATTATGATAACGGGCGAGTATGGCGCCAGAGAGACGATGTGCCAAAAATTTCAAACGTTCCGACGCAAGTGAATCTACTTGTCGTTAGTTGATGTACGATGGTGGAACCAAAGTCAGTGTAACGACAATAAAATAAAGCAATGTTGTCAGATATATTTTCTAGAATTGTTAGGCTCACTATACAAATGTTCTCCTTACTTCAGTAAACTGTTAGTTCGTGATGTTCTTAGAAAGCTAGTTTGGAAATATATAAAAAAATATGCGAAATATAAATTTATTAGTAAGCAATGAAATAAGTCGCTTAAAATTTCTGGAAAAAGAATAATTCATTAGAAACAACTTTATGTATGTTACTATATTTGAGAAAATTTTGAATAGCTGGCAACATAGCAGCCCTGCAATGAAAAGCTAATACATCCAGTCCAGTATTTGGCATAATATAACGAAGTAACCGGACAGTTTTAACTCGGCCAACTGGGACATAAAAAATGTTGAACATCTGGCCTGACTTGGGTTAGAACGTCCAGGGGTGTGCGTGAATTGTGTTGTAGAGAAATATTATCACTAGTAATAGCACTAGAGGTCAAAGCGCATGAATATTTTGAAAATTATCCCGAGTCAAAGACGAGAGATAATTTTCTGAAAATATTCATGAACGAGAAAAAGTTTCCGGAAATAATTTGACCTCGTGTGGTATTCGGTAAGAAAATTCAACACCAAATTGTGTTTGAAATAATTAAAATTTATTTTTCGATTTCCAACATCGTCAATTTTCGCCGGGAGATTAAGCAGGTTGACACCCGCGAACACTAGGAAATCGAAGTCAAGTGTATGAAAGCAGTTTACAAACTTTCTACTGATTGTAGTAGCTCAAAAGTGCCATTTTAGGTCCTAAAATATTATATTTTTCCATTTTATAGTTATTTGGGCTTATTACAAGTGGTAGAAAATCATAATTTAAAAGGTTTTTCGGAACGCTACATGAACAGATTTACAGCGCGTCACAGTTTTGGCAGCAATTTAGACCTTTAATTTGTTGATTTCTACTCGTTGTAGTTGCACGAAAATACCATCCCAAGACACAACACAGTATATTCTTTGATTTTACATAAGTTTTGAGTAACTACAAGTGGTAGAAAATTGCTTTTTTGCAAATAAAAACCAGACTGTAAAAAAATATTCTGTCATTATAAACGTTAAAAAAATTTCAGTATAATTCGCTGTTGGGTACCCACGAGGAAAAAATTTCCACTAAAATTCATCCGTTGCCATGGTGATCTATGGTGTTATTTACAGAAAATTATATTACAAATTTTATGAGTTTTGTGTGCAGGTTAATTTTAATCTACTATATTAATTTGAATGGAAAACATTATTTCACAATATTCGAATTTATAAAAAATTTATATGCACGCCATTGGGCGGCACTTGCCTTCAAAGGGATTAAAAATATGGGTCATTACATTAAGCCTAGAAGAACTATAACATCGAAGACCGAGTGAGATAAACATTGTGCTGGGAGGAGCTTAGAGTGAACCTACAATTGTCTATGTTTCAGAAATAATTTAAAAGCTCGGTTCGTTTTCCCAAGGGAAGAGTACATAATCGCTTAGGTATCGGAAGTAATGAAAATTCAAGAGATTTCCCAGATGATATAGATATTGAAAACATTATTTTATCAGCTCTTTTACCGTTAAGTTCTTTCTTGCTTTCAACTCGTTAATTTTGTCGGCAATCGTGTTTGTCACTGCTGCAACTATACTTTTTGATTTATACTTGACTTGAGATTATTGTGCATTTTTAAACATTTTTTATTGTATCCTCAAACATTACCTACAAGTAGTCGAATGTGTCACTATGCAAAATTTTCACTATTGCAAAATTTTTATATTTTTGAGCAATAAAAATCTACAATCGATGTTCTCGAAGTACCTAAAATAGTCATGTTTTAGAGTGAACTGAAGAAATAATTCTTTATGTACTCCTGTAAGGTAATCTTAGATGATCCAAGTAAAATTGGAAAAATCTCGTGAAATCCTAGATCAATCTCTTGGGTAATATAGGGTAATCTTGAGTAATCTGAGGTAGTATTAGGTAATCTCAGGTAATCTGAGGTAGTATTAGGTAATATTAAGTAATCTGAGGTAGTATTAGGTAATCTGAGCTAATGTGTAGGTAATCTCTAAAAAGTAATTTTCGTACACTATAATCACTAGTGACCAAACCCTCATGGTGAAATATATCTCGATATCCTGGACACTATCGGTTACCTATCGCCACTTTGGTAGCCATTAGGGTTATTTCAACTTATTTATTTTGTTGAGCAGGTGAGAATTCCAGGTTAGTTATGCATCCATAATAACAATTCCCAGATAAGTACTTGACCTCCTGGCTTAGACCCAGCTAAATGTTGAAGAGGCTTAGCAGTTTTAATTTCTTAAGCTTCCTTCTACATGTGAAGGGAATAAGCGCAGTTTTTGCAAGATTTGCCCTTGTTGCAGTATCTCATATATAACCCCTGGGTGTAGTCGCTTACTGTTTAGTTCTTCCAGGAGTTCATCTATGACAAGATCCCACAGCTGAAATAATACTTCTCTCCCTTCATTATTGACGTTGCTGTCCTGTTGAGAAACATGTTTTTCATCCATCTACATATGGTGTTATCTACTCCCTTGTAGCAGCAGCTATCATGCAGTTGAAGGAGGTATGATTGAATTCTCCTTTTATATCATGAAGGACTGACGTAGTGATTCGTTCATGTCTTAAAGCAATATGGTAGGCGTGTCTGTATTAGAATCTCCAGTCTCCCTGTCAGTTACCATGTGTCCCCTTGAGTTTTAATATATTACCTAGGGGATTGACAGGATCTTTGGCTAGGATTTTATGGAGTCAAGGCGTTTCTGAGGTTGTTTCCACCTCTCCAACATTCCCTTTTTGCCTTCCTGATATGTTTGTTGTATACAGTCAGAGCAGTATAATATTCTTCCCACTCTCCTATTCTTTTCACTCTGTTAAATGATTTGTGAACTTTTAGTTTCCTTACTCTACTAGGTTAGTTTATTCCTGTAGGATTGGGATAAGTAGTTTATTTATTTAGTAATGGACAGAGCCCAATTTCAATATAAAATAGTAAAAACAAAGTACAGATTATAATACATACTTGAATCATTAAAAATACACAGATATGACAAAATTACAAATAATCAAAATCACACAAAATAAAGTGTAACCGCATAGACATATATTCTATAAGTTATCAAAATAAATATTGAATTGCCTAATAAAATGAGATCTCACTGCAAAAAAAAACCAATTCAGTATGTTCATTGGCTAGTCTTGAGACTTTTGGTAGGAAACTATTAGTACTATAGTTTGTCCTATGAACGGGAACAAAGAAAGAGTTACTAGAAAATTTAAACCTAGGTTGAGCTAGCAAACTTAGTAGGAAAATAAAAAAGATTTATCATCTCCATAACATCCCATAACATCTGATAAACAGAATCCAGGAAAAAGCAGACTTGAGAAGAACCAAGTCTTATAAAAAAGATTTTTTAAAGAACGATACATATAAATAAGACAATCTTAGTCAAATTATACAACAATTGTTTATGACAAATAACTATTTATAACATAATTATAATTAACAGTAACTATTCTAACCTAACCTAACAACCCTACCGGGCTACGCCCCTGGACCCCATATTGAAATGCTCTTTTATCATGGAAAAAATATTAGGGGGGTTGAAAGACATTGGTACAGTTCAAGTATATTTTTCCAAGTCTATTTTTTCCGATTACCTAAGAAACAATCGTCAAAAATTCCAAAAATTTACATTTTTCCCTATTATCAGATAAAGTGATTGCTATCTAAATGTTCTTTTTTTTTTCTTCCTGTTTATGACCAGGGACAAAGTCCATTAGCCGAATATGTTTTAATAATTAATTTATTTTTTAATAGGGACGAGTAAGTAGGAATCCCAACCAAATTTTTTGTCCGTACATGATATAATAATATAATATATAATACATATATAATAATGCCACATACAATTTTTTTTTCCCATTTATGTATTTTGTCTTTTCTCATATTTTTTTTTCTCTTCTGTTTCTATTTTTTTCCCCTAATGATTTAGGATTTGACAGGGACACATGTCACGCTTAGGGGCCTATCAAAGCGTTTTTAATACATCACTGAAAGGCCTCGGATTGAAAGGGTTACAGTTGGGATAGAACATAGGATTACTTACAATGATATGTTACAATTAACAACGTGGTTATACAATAAATTATACATAGATATATCCGATGATTGTAATAATCTCAATGTTCACTAGTCTCTTACTAAGTTATTCATCTGGTTCTTCTTCCTCTACCCCTCTTGTTCTACATGCTCTAGATCTAGCCATCTTTTTGTTGCAATTTATTTCTCATCTTATTTGTTTCCTTTTTCCATTGCATCTTTTAGTTATCTTAGTTGCTGTTGTTTTCTGTTTCAATCCCTTTCTAATGTCTTCACTTTCTACTCTATCAATTATTGTTTTCCTTGACATTTTATTCAGGTGTTTTATACTTACTGCATTTATCCTACTTTCTAAAATTTTATCTGTTACCCAAGTTGTGCTGGACAAGAGTAAGTGTTGTTATAGGTATAAGTAATTGTAAATTTGTATAATTATTTACCTACTGTTTTTCTTTGGGTTTAACAACTTCTAAATTAATATAATTTATAACTACAGTTAGATATAGAACTTCTTTAAAAACGTTTTCATTGAATTAAGACAGTGTTCATTTCAATAAATTCAATTATCTATTAATTTTTTTTTTTAATTTTGCTCGACTGACACTATGATAACATAGGAAATTCAAATTTATTTGTATTTACTGTGAGATTTTTGAAAGGATCATGGGGAAGTCTTGCAATTATTTCTTATAATTAGGTACCTATATAATGTTTTATCACATCTTATAATTATATGTCATATCCTGTTTGTCTATGTTTATAATGACCATTATTGGTAATATATCACTGGTATTGTACTTTTTTCCTGAGGTGAAAGTACTAATGTAGGTTGAAAATTAATTTACCTGTTGTCTAGAAGGTTTTTCCAAACATTTAGAGGTACTTCCTGCAGGGGAACCAAGACTGAAACGAAAATGTTTTAATTCAAATGAACCAGCTGACATAAAGAACATATAAATGACGTTCTTACTTTGTTTTATCTTTTCCTTCCATTCTCAATTGTCGTAAATAATGTAAAATAAATAATATCACAGATACATTTCAATATTTCAACAGGTGATGCTGTTTATATTCCGTTTTCAAATTAATACACACAACACAAGCACATGTCACATCACATGTGTGTGAAATGTGACAGTTTTGAAAATTTTGCAGATATCTTTCTTATTTAAGGAATTTTTAGCGAACACACTAAAATAACAATATATAATCAAGCGGATTACTTTGAATGTTGAAATCTACATATTTGAAAATAGAACAAATTATATTATATTTTTAGTTTTGAGTAGTAAATAATAGCAGAGATCACTTATCACTGATAATAAACAATAGTATACAAGAATATAGCTACAAAATACAAGTTCAATTAACGTTTCAAAATCGATCTCAAACTGACCGTTTTTCCGGTTTCGTGTTCGTGTTTGCAGTAATCGATATTTTTTATATCGATTGCTACTGCTATTCTATGGAGGGTAGAAAGAAGGAGAACCTTCTTGTATGGGGGACAAGTTAAAAAAGTGTCCACCTGTAAACAGCAAATTATAATTCGAAGATTCACCGAAATGGCGCTCGTGTAGCTAATGGAAATGATGTGAATTTATAGATATATATAATTATATTTCATATATATGTTTGTCTATGATATAATAATTTAAAAATACGCGCTGTAATAAACCGGAAGTATTTCTTTCCTTTTTTAATTTTGTATCTTTCTCTAATAATTCATGGCGCTGTTTTTAAAATCTCTCCACTTTTCATTAATGTGTTTAGGAAGTTTGTTTTGTAGGTATAATGTGGATTTATTTGGCAAATTAATGTATTCTGTATATAAAATTTATTTGTTTTATATTTTGTTCTAGGTGAACCGGATTTTACTGGTGTCTACTCGTTTGGAAATAATTACTTTCTTTTATCGGTTGTAATGTATTATCTTTATACAGTTCTCTCCAATGTCAACATATATGGAGCTCGAGTGGATGATTCTTTATCATCTCCAGGATATGGTGCAATTGCACTTCCATCGGTGAGTAATAATTTATAAATTTTGAATTATTGTGATTATATGAAAATGAAAAACTGGTACTGGAATGATCTTTTAATGTAAAAATGACAACTATATGACTGTCTTATTTGACAACATGAAAATATAAGTGAATGTTACAAACTTAAACAAAACAATACCTGCAGACAACGCTTTACTAAATTCAATACTCCCACTTTTTGTTACAAGTCAATGTCAACATTCACTTTGACAATACATTCAACATTTGACAAAAATGTTGATGTTTCAATTTTGATAATGCCTTTTTCATGATATCGGCTGCCTGGTCATCTGTTTGAACATATTGTAATTCAAAAAATTCATCTTTGAATTTCTCTCGGATAAAATGGTAACGTACGTCAATATGCTTAGTTCTCTTATGAAACTCTGGATTCTTCACAAGTCGTATTGCGCTTTGATTATCCATAAATAAAACTGGTACATCCAATTTAACTTGTCGAAGATTACATAAGAGATTCTTCAACCAGACAAGTTCTTTTATAGCTTGTGACGCTGCCACATACTCGGATTCTGTTGTGGATAGTGCGACGGATTTTTGTCGTTCTGATCCCCAGCTAATTACACTTCCTCCAAGCATGAAAACATAACCTGATGTTGATCTTCGTGTTTGCGTGTCTCCAGCATAGTCGGCATCACTATACCCGCAAAAGTCTAAATTATTTCCGCTTACGAAACGTATTCCTTTGTTCATTGTACCTTTGATATATTTCATAATGTGTTTTACTGCATTCACATGTGCAGTAGCTGGTTTTTCCAAATATCGACTGACACTTCCAACTGCGAAACTAATATCTGGTCTGGTTGCAACGGCCAGATACATCAAGCTCCCGACTGCCTCTCGATAAGGAAAATCGATTTTTTTATCAGCTTCAAAATCTCCGAGGTTTTGTGAACTAGCTAATGGAGTTGTCACTGTCTTACAATATGTCATATCAAAACGATCAAGAACCTTTCTTGCATATCCTTGTTGATGAACATGAATCGATCCATCCAAAAGCTGATCAATTTCGAGTCCCAAAAAACATTTCAGCTCAAAAATTTTGATCTCAAATTCTCTATGTAAGTGTCGAATGACCGGCTTAATGGCTTCTTGTTCTTCTGCTGCAATCAATCCATCGTCAACGTAAATTGCCAAAATTAACATTCCATCTTTTCCGTTGCTAACAAAAACGCATGGATCGGATCCACTCTCTTTGAAACCAAAACTGTTAAGGAAAGAAGTAAGCTTCTTATTCCAACAGCGCGAAGCCTGCTTCAAACCATATAAACTTTTGTATAGTTTACACACTCGGCCACTGTTGTCATTATATCCAATTGGCTGGCTCATATAAACATTTTCTTCTAAATCGCCATTTAGAAAAGCCGTTTTCACATCAAACTGTTTTAGTGTCATACGCTTTGCCGCAGCCAATGCTAGGATCGCTCTGATTGATGTAAACTTCACCACTGGACTAAATGATTCCTGGTAATCGATTCCGTACTCTTGTGTAAAGCCTCGTACTACCAATCGTGCCTTATACCGATTAACACTCCCATCCGGATTTTCTTTGACCTTGTAGACCCAGCGATTGTCAATCACTTTTTGATCAACTGGCGCATCGACCAAAATCCAAGTATGATTTTTCATAAGTGAATCGTACTCTTCATCCATTGCTCGCTCCCACTGCTTGTAATCAATCGACTGAATTGCCTGCTCATACGTTCTTGGCTCATCACTGACTGCCAACATTGCAGAATGTTCACCAGTTACCAGATGTGTTAATGTGTTACGATCACGTAGACGCCTATTGACAATATTTCTGCTATCAAGATCGCAGGTCATACCACGATTTTTCTGTTGATCTAGTGACGCACATTCATTTGTGTCCTTATCTTCGTCATTTTCATTTTCTGCACCTTTGTCAATACCATAATTGTCTTCGTTTTCGTTATTTTCATTCTTACTGACTACACTAGCATTTTCTTCAACACAAATATCGAGCGTTCCCATTGAATTTTCTAACAAAAAAACGACGTCTCGTGAGATCTCGATTTTACTAGTTTTCGAATTCCAAACTCGATATCCCTTTGAATTATTGTCATAACCAACAAACATACATTTTTCTGCCTTCGCGTCGAGCTTCTGACGTTTTTCTTTTGGAATGTGAATAAATACTTCCGAACCAAAAATCCGTAAATGGTCTAGCTTCGCCTCCTTGTTATGCCATAATTCATACGGTGATTTGTTGTCAACTGTGCTTGTTCCAGTTTGATTTAGCACATGAACTGCTGTATTTACTGCTTCCGCCCAGAATTTCCTATCAATCTTCTTTGCCTCAAGCATTGTCCTTGCTGATTCAACGATAGTTCGTATTTCCCTTTCTGCACAACCATTCTGCTCTGGTGTATATGGCACAGTTCGTTGATGATGAATTCCAGCTGCTTCAAAGAAAACTTTCAGCTTTTCATTGACAAACTCTGTGCCGTTGTCAGATCTGATATTGCGAACACTGTGACCATGCTTCTTCTGAATCAGTTTAACACATTTTTCGATAATACTCGCTACTTCTGATTTTTGTTTCATGAAATATACGAAACGAAAATGAGAATAATCATCTTTGAGCAACAAAAAATATCTGGATCCACCAATTGAATTCGTCTGAAACGGACCACACACGTCAGTATGAATGATTTCGCCACACATCTTTGACTTTTCTTCGCGACTCTTGAAACTGCTTCGATGATGCTTTCCATAGACACAAGCTTCACATGCAAATTCCTCATCAATGAAATCTATACCCCGACTTAGTAGGAACTTTTTCACGTGTGTCGAATTCTGATGTCCTAGACGTTCGTGCCATGAACGAAGTGTAGCGTTTTTGATTGCTACACTCGCTGTAGTTTCAATCTTTGATGGTTGTATTGTTCTGAACAACATTTGGAACAAACTTTTTCTGCGAACTCCCACTGCAACAATGTTTCCTTCTTTCAGCAATTTGCAACCTTCGTTGTTCATGTTCAATTGATGCCCGCGATCTAACACCTTTCCCGATGAAAACAAATTTTTCTTAAGTTCCGGCACGAACAAGACTCCCATGACTCGTTTGCGAATCCATTCATCTCCATTAAAAGCAAAAATGTTGATATCGCCTTTGCCCGGAGCCATGATCTTGTCACCATTACCAACTGTAATTGGTTCAGCTATTTCCGTATAGTTTTCGAACCATTCTCGGCGATGACTCATGTGATCAGTTGCACCTGAGTCCAAAATCCAAGTATCTTGGTCTCTATTTGTTGTTTTGTAACAAATAAAAGCATCATTTGAATTTTCTTCTTTTCTCCCGTTGAAGTTAGTCTTCTTTTCCGAGCATTCCCTTTTCCAGTGGCCCTTTTTTCCACATTTGAAGCATTTGCCTTTCGGTTTGTCATTTTTATCTGTCGCTTTGTTATTATTCGATGAATTTCCTTTCTTATAATTATTGATTTGTTTCTTCGAAAAGATTCTCTTAGCCATTAGCGCCTCTACTTCTTGAACTTGACCCTGCGACTTCAAACGAAGCTCTTCTGCCATCAAACGAGCCCGCAAATTTGCCAAAGTTTGACTATCTGCGTTTGCAGATTCCCATGCACTATGGAAATGATTAAACTCGGACGGTAGTGACATTAAAATCTTCGAAATTACCATGGACTCAGAAATAATTTCTTTTTGATCACGTAATTGCTGCACTATTTCCATTAATTTTGATAAAAATGTCGCAATGTCATCTTCCGGTTGTTTTGTGTAGCCATAATATTTTTGTTGTAAAAATAAAATATTTGCCTTTGATGTTTGCTCATACGTACTTTTGAGCGTCTCCCACATCTCTTGAGCTGTTTCACAATTCATAATCTGCAGTAATGCCTGTTTCATACAAGTCGTGGAAATTGCTCGTCTGGCCATAGCATCCGCCTTCTTCCAAGTCACAATTTCCTTCGCATAATTTGTACATTCAGATGTCGGTTTGACGTTTGTTCCATCGACGTAGTCAAAAAGATCGTTAGCTTCTAAAATCTGACGCATTTGAAACTTCCATGTTAGCCAGTTGCTGCCGCTTTCCAGCTTTTCAATATTAACGCGATCGCCTTCCATTTATTTTGTCTTTTAATAATTATCGGCTTCAAAACTTCAAAAATAAATTGCTTTCCAATTTTCTTTTTTTGAGTTCACAAATAATTCTTGCACAAAATAAATAACGATATTTACTGCAGTTAATCTTCCTTTACAATTTCACGTAATCTGGGCCCATAACCTTTTGAATTATTGTGATTATATGAAAATGAAAAACTGGTACTGGAATGATCTTTTAATGTAAAAATGACAACTATATGACTGTCTTATTTGACAACATGAAAATATAAGTGAATGTTACAAACTTAAACAAAACAATACCTGCAGACAACGCTTTACTAAATTCAATAATAAAAGATATTTTATATATGTACTACTTTTAGTGTTTCTATATTTTAAGACATTTTAAATATTTCAGCCCATTCAACATGTCGATGCCAGTAATGCTGCTAGTAGTATGTCTGTGGATTCTCCCATGTACGAAGACGAATCATTCCTGAATTTTATTCATCATCACGTAGAAAGAATATCGATGCTTCGACGATTAATGTTCTAAAAGACATCGACGTTAATACTTATCTATTAATCGTTACTAATTCTTCTGTTTCGAATGTAGACCGTTCGTCGTCTTCACCACAGCAGTCGTCTTCAAATGCTGTGGATTCTCCTTTTTTGGGTGTCCCTCCTAGTACATCGACATCCGATAATGTGGTTCGTCCCGATATTTCGCCAGATCTTAATATGACACCGTCTACCAATTTCACTTCTAATGTCTCATTAGCTGAAGATGTCGAAAATGTTCAATCCTGTTGTGTTACATCTGACGACTCATCTGCACCTATATCTGGACTGTTCAAATGTATTTTCTGTGATGCCACTTTTAAGATTTAAATTAAAACTAAGAAAGATGGCCAACTTTCAACTAAGAAATTAATGACATGAACTCGACGCAACGTTATTGTTTACATGAGCTTGTATTACATGTTTTAACATTTTTATAGTTTACAACAATATTTTTCGTAAACAAGTTGGATTTATTTACTTAATTACAGTTAACTGTAAATAATTGTCATATTAGTAAAGCGTGATATATAGACGTCAAAAAATAATAGTTCAATACTATTGAACGCTTTACAAAATTAGAAAAATTAATTTCCACAGAGCAGACCGTCCACTAAGAAGCAACAACTACTTCTCGGGCTATATGCCCCGACAGACATTGAATTACACTTCTAAAGTAAACGGGGTTGGTATATCTGTTAAGATAGAACCAACCATTCTGGTTTGCGATTAGAAGGAATAACATCACTTGTAGACCGGTTTCGGCGTTTTTGCGCCGCATCAGCACAAGGTTGATGCTATTCGTCCAGAAGCTCTGAGAGCATAATCCTGGACTAGAGACTACGTCGATACCACACCAATACACTAGCCTCAGTAAAGGAAATGCTAAGAGTGCGATATCAGCGACATCCCTACATCTAATCACAAACCAAAATTCTATATCGACAAAAAACCATCTCGGTTTTGTAGGTATTTACTTAATTACAATTAACAAATGGTGCCAAGAGGAGGAACTAACTGTAAACCCTCTTAAAACCACGATAGTTGTTTTCACCAAGAAGAAAGTACCGAGAGGACTGAAGTCACCAGCTCTTAATAGGGTGGAAATTCCAATTGCCCAAGAGGCAAAATACTTGGGAGTCATATTTGACCACAAGTTGACATGGAATCAACACCTACAGAAAATAATACAAAAAGGTACGATAGCCCTCAATCTGTGCAGAAGAATGTACGGAAAGAACTGGGGGCTACAACCAAAAATGATCATATGGCTATATACAAGAGTCATCAGATCCATGATAGCATATGGTTCGGTGGTATGGTGGCCAAAGACTCGGCAGGCTGGGGCGATCCAAAAGCTAAGTGGTGTCCAAAGGCAAGATTGCCTGGCTGCCACGGGAGCCATGAGGACAACCCCAACAGCCGCACTAGAAGTCTTGCTGAACCTGCCGCCACTCCATGTCTAAATACAAGGTGAAGCCAGGTCAATCACTAATAGACTGACAAGAGGGCAAGCACCCATTAGTAGGCTACACGGTAAGGTGTATAACGAGCTATACAATGAGTTGATGGATATCGACCCCATAATGGGAATGCCATCGGACGAGATGATTCCCAAGTATAGCTTCGGAAAAAACTTCAAAACAGTCATAACAGGCAGAGAGGCATGGAAGGAAGGACCTCCAATTAATGCAGAAATGGCCTGCTACACAGATGGCTCAAAAACCGAGGAAGGTGTAGGAGCATCCAGGAATATATATAGCCAAGCCAAAGATAAGAGTCTCACTGAGCTTGGGTAAACATGTGACGATATTCCAGGCAGAAGTTGCAGCAATACAGCACTGTGCAGGGGAGCTATTAAGGCAAGAGTTTGAGGAAAAGACCATTGCCATATACTCCGACAGCCAGGCGGCTATAAAAGCAATCAGCTCCATGCAGATAAATTCCAAACTTGTTTGGGACTGCTTGGAGACGCTACAAGAGCTGGGCAGTCGTAATAGACTGTCCGTAGCTTGGGTACCAGGCCACTCAGATCACAAGGGCAATTAAGAGTCAGACTTACTAGCCCGAGGAGGGGCACGTTGTGCTCCCATTGGCCCAGAATCTTTCTGTGGCATAGCGAAAGCGCTGCAAAAAACAAATAGCAGCACTTGGATAAAAAATCAGTCTCGAGAATGGTGGAACAAGGCGCCAAAAACGAGGCAGGCCAAGGAACCCTCGCCAAAATTCACGGAGTATCTACTGAGCCAGAATAGGAAAACAATCAGGATCCTGGTTGGGCTCCTTACAGGGCATTGTAGACTTAACAAACACATGAACAACATCGGATTGGCAGAGACAACCATATGTAGGTTTTGCCAAGAAGATGAGGAAACCCCAGTACACATAATATGCTACTGCGAAGGCCTGACTAGGCTGAGGTTTTCAACGTTAGGGGAGGAAAAACCACAACCCTCCCAATATATGGAGGACCTGAGGTATGCCATCCGTCTAGTAATTAGGACGGGTCTAGACAAGGAACTCTAGAATAACAGGAGGGCATACACAATAGATCTGCAAAGGTCGTAGTGGAGAGGCTTTCAGAAGCACTCAAGCCCCATATTTATCTTATCTTATCTTAATTACAGTTACCTGTAAATAATTGTCATATTAGTAAAGCGCGATCTATAGACGTCAAAAAATAATAGTTCAATACTATTAATTTCTATCTTAACAGATATACCAACCCCGTTTACTTGAGAAGTGTAATTCAATGTCTGTCGGTGCATATAGCCCGAGAAGTAGTTGTTGCTTCTTAGTGGACGGTCTGCTCTGTGGAAATTAATTTTTCTAATTTTGTAAAGCGTTTAATAGTATTGAACTATTATTTTTGGACGTCTATAGATCACGCTTTACTAATATGACAATTATTTACAGGTAACTGTAATTAAGTAAAAAGTATAAAAATAATCTTGCGCTTATATACCAAGCTATAAAACAGTAATTAATATTAACAATCAAAAGTCAAAAGGTTTTAAAATATTTCACTGAAACCCCACTTCAATTACCTACATACACAATCAGTACAGAGTTATACGTTTTTAATCTAGAGTACAAACTAGTAATTTTAAGAAATTGTTGTTTGATAGGTGTGTGGGTTTCGAAAGATTCAATAAAAGCAAGGAAACTCGTAGAGCTATTTTATTTCTGGAGTGTGACAACTCAAAAATCAGATTGACATCTTATTTTTATATCTGACGTTTAACTACTGGATTCTAATTATTGTTTACAGTGTGTCACCACAGTACCCCCTTACCAGTGATTTGCTTAAAGAAAATCACGTGAAAGGGAAAAAAAAAGAAATGAAAATAAAATTACATAATATTACTAATTGTAGGTAATGATAAAAATTAAAGAAATTATTGAAAAGTTACACTACACTACACTCAAACTTGTAAGCGAAATTTAACACGTCTTCCGCTACGTGTAACTGTTTTCAAACTCTCTTCTGAAGCATTTGATGTTCTGGAATGCTTTTTAAGATCTTCACCGCAACTGTTATGATGGTCTTCCTGTAAAATAAACACGGGTTTGAGACGGTCTATGGATATTTTTATATTGCGATCTGCTATCCTCAACGTGAATGTTTTTTGTCCTCTATGTATAATTGGAAAGGGGCCATCATATGGTTGTTGGAGGCTGCTTTTCAATGCGCTGTGCCTCACGAGTGCATGTGTTGATGTCTGCAGCTCTTTAAATATGAACGTATGCGGCTGACTATGATTCGTCCCATTGACTGGTCTTAGTTGCTGGAAAAGTTGCATGATTTCTTTTGCATAGTAAGCTGGTTCTAAGTTACCTTCATTGCCACGTTTTGTTAGAAATTCTCCGGGAAGACGCAATGACTCACCATAAACAAGAGCTGCTGAAGTAGCTCCTAGGTCTTCTCTCCATGCGGATCTAATTCCAAGTAAAACGGTGGGTAAAGAGTCTACCCAAGTTGAGCTGTCGTGGCATCTTATAGCTGCCTTCAGTTGACGGTGAAATCGTTCTACTAAACCGTTGGCTGCGGGATGGTATGCTGTGGTTCGGAAGTGTGTTGAACCAATGAGTTTACTTAATCTGTTGAATAATTTTGATTCGAATTGACGTCCTTGGTCTGTAGTAATACGGAGAGGTACGCCAAAACGTGCTACCCAACCTTCGAAGAACTGCCGAGAAATAGTTTCTGCCTCAATGTTTTCGAGTGGAAAAGCTTCTGGCCATCTTGTAAAACGGTCAACGCATGTTAATAGGTATCTGTATCCCCTTGAAATTGGTAGCGGTCCTACTAGATCCATATGGATGTGCTCAAATCTAGTGGATGGTGGTGCAAACGATCCCACTGGTGCGGACACGTGTCGCGATACCTTTGAACGTTGACATCGCATACACGCACGGGTCCATTTTCTGCAATCTGATTTTATAGAGGGCCATACATACCGTTGTGAAACCAGTTTAACTGAAGCTTTAATACCTGGATGGGATAACTGATGTAATGAGTTGAATGCAGGTTTGCGAAAAATTGAGGGTAGGAAAGACATCACAGTAGACTGAGACGTCTGTTCCTGGAAGAAGTATCTTCTTCAATTTTAAACTAGAATCAGCTTTTAAATAGGTCTTCAGCTCGTCGTCTTCTTCTTGGGCTGCTGCCAGAGAAGTAAAATCGATTGAGGTAAAAATTTCATCTACTCTTGATAGGCAATCTGCTACGACGTTGCTCTTACCAGAAATGTGCTGAATATCTGTAGTAAACTGTCCAATGAAATCTAAGTGTCGGAACTGCCTGGGTGTACACTTTTCGGGTTTTTGCTTAAAAGCAAAGGTAATCGGTTTGTGGTCAGTGAAAATGGTAAATGATCTGCCTTCTAGTAAATGACGAAAGTATTTCACGGCTTGGTATATGGCTAACAGTTCACGATCATAAGCACCGTATTTTCGTTCTGTTGGGCTTAGCTTCTTCGAAAAGAAAGCGAGTGGTTGCCAATCTCCTTCATTTAATTGCTGCAAAGCGGCTCCAACAGTTGTATCGGATGCGTCGCTCACAACAGCTAATTTCGCTGCTGGATTTGGATGGGCCAAAAGGGCTGCTTGTGCAAGACCGAATTTGCATGCTTGGAATGAGTTTATTGCAGTCTCGTTCCAGGTTAGTTTAGAATTACCTTTAATCTTTCCATGCAGAAGTTCATTTAAAGGAACTTGCAGATTGGCTGCTTCAGGGATGAAACGTCTGTAAAAATTTAGCATTCCAAGAAATCGTCGTAGCTGCTTGGCCGTTTCTGGTTTTGAAAAGTTATTGACTGCATCAACTTTTTCTTGAAGAGGACGCGAACCGTCACTAGAAACTTGTTAACCGAGAAAATTAATTTGAGGTACACCGAATTTGCACTTAGCAGTGTTGATAAGAACACCGTATTCTTTGAGTCGCTTGAAAAGTAACCTTAAATGGATTGAATGTTCTTCTGGCGATGCTGATGCGACTAAGATATCGTCTATGTACACATAACAAAAATCAAGATCACGAATTACTTCATCCATAAAGCGCTGAAAAGTCTGACCAGCGTTCCGGAGCCCGAAAGTCATGAAAGGAAATTCGTAAAGACCGAAAGGAGTAGTTATTGCTGTCTTGGGTATGTCTTCAGGTGCGACTGGGATCTGGTTATATGCTCGTACCAAATCAATCGTAGAGAAAATGCACTTACCGCTCAATGATTGGGCAAAGTCCTCTATGTGCGAAATTGGGTACTGGTCCGGTATTGTCCTAGCATTTAAAGAGCGATAATCACCACAAGGTCGCCACTCCAGGTTTTTCTTGGGCACCATATGTAAAGGTGATGCCCAGCTGCTTGATGATGGTCGTGCTAGTCCCAACTGTATCATGGTTTTGAACTCATGTTTGGCAATTTTGAGTTTATCAGGAGCAAGTCGTCTTGGTCTACTTGAAATTGGCTGACCAGGAGTTGTTTTGATGTGATGAAGCGTAGAATGTTTTGTTTCTACAGTGCTACCAGCAGGGCGGGTGATTTCTGGGAAAAGGGAAAGTAGTTCATGGTACTTTGATGATCCTACTACTGCTTTAATTTGCGGAACTGAACTCGTCACTGTCTTCGCACTACCGGAGAGTGAAGTTGTATTATCTACTAGCCGTCGGTTGCGAATATCCACTAGAAGATTAAAATGTTCCAAAAAATCTACACCGATTATTGGTTTAGATACATCAGCAATAACAAAACGCCAAGTGAAATGGCGACGTAATCCAAAATCAAGGGTTAATGTTATAAAACCGAAGGTTGTAATCACTGTATTGTTTGCTGCGAAAAGTTCGTAGGAAGATTTAATGCATGATCCTCGCATACGTGACCGTGGATACACACAGAGATCTGATCCCGTATCGATGAGAAAAGTTGCTTTTGATTCGAAATCGGTGACAAAAAGGCGGAGTGCTCCCGGGCTAGTATCGTTAGCCGCCATTAACGACTTGCCTTGACCGTTTTCCGACTTGAAACTACAAGGTTTATCGCATCTTTTTGCGTTTTGTCCGAATCGGCCATGGTACCAACACAAACCGTCTCGTGTTTCTTTTCTTCTGTTACGAGGAAACGAACTACTACGTCGACTTCGAGTATCTGCATACTGTTCGTTTTTTTTGGTCAGTGCGGAGATTTGTGAACACATTTGTTCAAAAAGGGCTTCGATTCGGTTTGAGGATGTGGTTGCTTCAGATACATGCGGTCTAGATATTGTTTCTGCTATTTGATCTGCGATTTCAGCAGTGGTAGAAAGGTTAGCATTTACCTGCGTTGCTAAAATAGCCTGCATTGATGTAGGAAGACGTCCAATCCAGATAGATCGGACTATGTGATCTGGTACTGTTGAGCCTGCTAAACTTTGCAGATGGCGTAAAAACTGTGATGGTTTTCTGTCACCTAACTCTTCGGGTTCTAATAGACGTCGTGTTTTCTTCTCTTGGGATGCGCTGAGTCTTTTTATTAGCTCTTCTTTCAGCTTTTGATACTTTCCTGTTGCTGGTGGTTGTGTAATTATATTACGAACTTCCATTGCGTACTTGGACTCTAAATTTCCGGCGACGTAACTGAAACGTGTTTCGTCTTTCGTGATGCCAGCGATAGTAAACTGGCTTTCAATTTGCGCGAACCACATTTCTGGGTCGGTAGCCCAGAAAGGAGGAATATGTAGGGAAATGCGCTCCAGCATTGGGGTTGGACTGTCCGGCATTTTGATTTAGCACTTGAACACTTGGTTTCGAAAGATTCAATAAAAGCAAGGAAACTCGTAGAGCTATTTTATTTCTGGAGTGTGACAACTCAAAAATCAGATTGACATCTTATTTTTATATCTGACGTTTAACTACTGGATTCTAATTATTGTTTACAGTGTGTCACCACAGGTGCAGTCTTTAGCTAGGGTGGTAGACGGTACAATCGGGGCAGTAAAAGTTAAAATAATATCTTTGTTCAAAATATGCTTGTGTGTATGTCTGATCCATAATTGTTTCATAATGTACTGTACTGATCCTTTCCCTAGACTGGAGTGTTTTAGAATAAATATTATAATTGCCGATAGTAAATTTAATTACATACATACATAATACCTATGTGTGATGTGTATGTTTTATTCCATTTAATGCAATGTGAAAATTGTTGACAACTGGTTAGGTACTGGCTGATACTGGTTACTGGGAACTCGAATCGTTCTTAAAATTCCCTTTACCCTCTCGTAGACTCGAAATTACTTATCATCGTCGAGAAATATGATATTTTGTTTATCTATTTCAGGCAATTGGTCGTTTTGTCAAGATATGCTTTTCTGAAATATTAGGGAATGCCCATAATTTGATTTATTATAATTAAAATGAAAACTATTTTAAAAATAACAGGGTGAGAAAAAACAAATAACTGTACTGATTGTGTATGTAGTTAATTGAAGTGAGGTTTAAGTGAAATTATTCTAAATCCTTTTGATTGTAAATGTTAATTACTGTTTTGTAGCGTCGTTTATTAACGCATGCAAGATTATTTTTATACTTTCGGCATATAAACCTATGATCTTACATTATTTATTGAAAGGACTGATCACAAGAGCTTTTCCGCTATACCATAGATTCATCTATACGGTATATATGTTATAGGCAATGTGTATAATGCAGGCATTCTATACAATACCTAGAAAATGTATAGAATGCCGGAGTCGTTCAGGCAATGTATGAAATGATATTCTATAGTTCAACTATTTTACACTTTACCTAGGAAATGTATAGAATACCTAGGCATTGTATAGAATGCCGGTTGAAGCATAGGTAATGTATGTAATCGATTTTTCATAATCGATTTCACATAAAAAAAACAACCAGTTTTCGTAGAGAAAAAGAAGGACAAATAAAACATCTTATGTTTGTTCAAACTTTATTGAAATTAACAATTAGGATACCCATTAGAGATAATCTTTATAAAAAAGGTAAGTAATATTTTGTTCATTGTTTTTAACCACCAGGAGATTTTTTAGTTGTAGTTTTTATCGAGAAGGGCAAGGAAAATCATTGAAGAAGCTATACAGTATTGTAAAAATGGCTTCTTCAATGATTTTCCTTGCCCTCACCGTACACTAACTGACGAAAAGTAAATTCACTTCGTCTTTTATACACATTACCTGCTGCGCATTCGGTATTGTATAGAATACCTAGGTAATGTATAAAATAATTCATATTTCATACATTACCTAAACGTTTTAGGTATTCTATACATTGCCTAGGTATTGTATAGAATACCGGAATATACAGATTGCCGGTAACATATACATTTTATTTAAGGTTTATTTGACTAGTGATAATTTCAAATTTCAAGATTTATTCTCTGAATATAGACAGTCGGGTATACAGAGTAGTGCAAGACTGGTTGTCTAGATACAAACATTAAAATAAGTTCTAAAACCAATTTTTCTATGTGCAAAACATAAAAATTATATACCTAGTATACAAGGTATAAGATAAAATGAACAGATTTCTTCGTGATGCCTCAGATGAAACTTATCTTTTGCACAGCGGACGAAAAATACTTGCCTTCAAAAATAGTCGATTTTTCATTCGGAAATTAGCAATTTTTTGTAAAGGTCGACGAAAAAATGTAATATGCACCTCGGCGAAATACTGTCTAGTGTCTCACCTGCTTGCTAGCCTCGGCTATCAATTAGCAGGCTCGACTATAAAGGCCGATTTATAAACTTGCAGTTGCCGTTTCCGCTCGCAGTTGCCGTTCCCGTCCGTTCGCCGTTGAGCGTGACGTTCTCTGATGTTCAGAAATAAGTTTTGCAGTTCGCTGTTCGTGCCGTTCGCATATTAACCAATCAAAAGCCTGGTCGTTCGACAAGAATCGGGTTTAGTGGGTAAAACATAACCTTAAATATGTTATTAAAAGCTGAGTTGATTAAGATTTATTTTTGTTGATTTGATGAGTTGTGCTTTGTGACACAACCAACGGCGGCGAACATCAAAAGTCAGGTTTATAAATTGACACTATCAACGGCAACTGCAACGACAAACAGGAGCGGGATCGGTAATGGCGACGGCAACTGAAAGTTTATAAATAGACCTTAATAGACAGTTTTTCGTCCTTGGTACATAAATAATTATTTTTGTAAAACAATCCATGGTTCAATAAAGGTGATAAAGGGTGATTGACTCAAACTGCTATCTCAAATATCTTCTTTATCTTACTAAATGTGAAAAAACTGAAACAGTACTTTCGATATATTATCTGAAGGAGAGTTCAGTGCAGTAGGCAATTTATTTTTAGGGGGTTCAGGTTAGTAGATATGAAATAGTATATTACAGACCTAGGCCAGTAAAGTAAGAAATGTCTCAGATCACATGTAATTGCTGAGGCTTTCTTACTTACTGGCCGAGGTGTGTATACTATTTTTCTGTTCGACGGAACCGGAAAGCGACAACTTCGTTTAGCGCGGCGGCCCGAAAGTTGATGCTTTCCGGCCGGAGGACAGAAATAAATTTAGGTATTTTTCAACGGGATACCCTGTATATTTTGGGTTTTTATTTCATTTATTAATGCTCTTTCACCTGGTATGACATATTATATGTCTATTTCTTAAAATTTCTGCTTAGAAGCCCAAGATATACAGTGTCCATTTGAAATTGATTGATATAGCTTTACCGCGACATTTTACCTATATGTATATGTGTCTAAAAATACTCAAGTTTACGTCATATCTACTTACTTGAACCTCCTAAAAATAAAGTGCCTACGGCACCGAACTCTCCTTTGGTTATTTTATCAAAATTTATTTTGCACTTTTTCATATCTATTGAGATAAACAAGATATTTAAGATAACAGTTTGGGTACATTTTGGAAAATCACCCTATATCTCGGAAATTAAATAACTTACTGAAGATCTGGTTGAGCCATAGCTTGTTTAACAAAAAATAATTCATAATAGGTATATTAACAAATTTTTTCTTTCTCCTCTAATTTTTGAAACCATCCAATTCTAGACATCCTGTACATGTAAATTCTTCTTATTCGAATCGGACCTTTCGTTTAGATCTTATGACGGGTATAAAAATGCTAATAGATTGTAAAAAAATGCCACCTGGCTCCATGTGAAGTGTGCGTTACCGAGCGAAGCAGGGGCGCATCTCTAGTAGGTATAAAATTTAAAAAGTGCTTCTAAATCAATGCAAAAATGCTTTAAGAAGAAATACAAATGATATAATATATTTTAACATTACGACCTTGCCGTGTCACATTATTGTAACAATCATTATTTAATTATTTTGATTCACATTATTTCTATTATTTTATAATTAGAACGTATATGGACACTTCATTTCCAGCTTCAAGTAAAGGCTGGAGAAACATTTAAGCAGGCTCTAACCTCCACAAGAATGTTCATCTGGAAATTATAGTTAGAGCAACTATTAATGAGGATTGGGTAATTGCTGAATGCAACTGATGCAATGCAACAGATTTTCTCGTGGGGGTAGTTTTCTTCTGTAGATACCTTTACAAGTGCTTTGAGAATATCAGGGAAATTTTGTGCAAGTAGTCGAATGCTTTTATATTTTTCAGATCATCTTGTCTCACAGGAATTTATGTTAAAGTACGACCAGAGATCTAAGAAGGTCGTAAATCAATATAAGCCGACGACCCTCATTATAACCTATTGTACGAAATATAGATAAGCAATAAAATTGTGTGTCCCTTAAAATGATAATAATAATAAATTTTATTCGTACTCAAATAAATTGGCCACCTGAGTGGATGTACACGTCATATACATTTAGTTTAAAACAATTAGAAAAAAAACATAGTTACAATAAATTCTTGAACACTTGATAGCAAGCTAGCACTCCAAGTACTCAGTTGTACTATAAAATGCATTGTGAGATAGATATTGCTTTAGTTGGTTTTTGAAGATTCTGAGGGGTAGACTCTTATATTTATTGGGTAACCTATTAAAGAGTTTGGTTCCCATATAACTAGGAGATCTTTCATATTTTGACAATTTATGCCTAACAATAGATAGCTTATTTGCATTTCTGGTCGAATAAGTATGATAGTCACCATTCTGTTTAAAATTGTAAATGTGCATCTTAACATATATGAGTGTTTTATAAATATAAATAGACGATAGGGTAAGGATTTTGTTATCTATGAACTCTGAAAGGGCAAGTTAAACATTAGTCGTATTATACGCTTCTGATGTACGAACACCTTATTAGCACTGGATGCATTTCCCTATAAGATGACATTAAATGAAAGATGACAATAGGCCAAAGAATAATATACATTTAGTAAGGATCTCAAATCAGATGTTTTCTTTAGTTGTAATAATGCATAGTGAGCAGAGTTTAGCTTTTTACAAACAATATCTGAATGGGCTTCCCAACTCATGAATTGATCTAGATGAAGCCCTAGAAATTTGTTAGTGTTGGAAGGGGTAATGTTTGTAATATCCACTGTAGGAGTATTTTGTTTACATCTAAAATGTAATAATATGGAAAAAAATGTTAGTAGATTCCACAAAGGGTCCAAACAGTAAATTCAAGTAATAATATGGTTTTCTCCAAATTCAATGTCTATTACACCAATTCTTGAATAACTGAATTATGGAACAAATCTTTATGCTAAGTTCATCAGCAGTTACTGCCGAAACCACCACTGAAGAATCATCTGCAAATAAAAATACAGATCCATTTTGTATAAATTCTGGTAGATCATTGATGAAAATAATAAAGAGTAGAGGTCCCAGCACTGATCCCTGGGGAACACCCACATTAGTGTCATATGTATCTATTCGTTCATTTTCAAGTTGAACAAAGAATCTTCTATCACTCAGATAGGACTCAAGCAAATTCAGCATGTGTCCTCTTATGCCAATGCTATAAAGTTTATTTGATACTTATATAAAGTTGAGATTAAAACTATCAAACGCCTTTTCCTAGTCGAAAACCATACTGGTGATCGGCCAAAATACTATTTTTATCTAGAAAATGAATAAGCTGATCATAATATGCACGTTCAAATACTTTTGGAATAACATTTAGAATAGTAATGGGTCTGTAGTTTTCTACACAGGTTGGGTCCAATTTCTCATGGATAGGAACTACTTTGCCTAGTTTAAGAGTCTGAGGAAAAACGCCAATATCAAATGCCAGATTGATTAGAAATGACAGTGGTTCGGCAATAACATCATTAACAAATTTAAGAACCCTTATGTTAACTCCATCAATTCCAACGGCCTTATTATTTTTAAGGCTCAAAATAATACTTGATACATCCATGGCAGAGACAAGGATATATGCAAAACTACTCACTAACCAATTGTCCGATAATGTACAGTTCACACTTTCAAGGTCTCTACTACTTAAATCAATATATGTTTTGTTGAAAGTCAGCAAATAACTTAACAATCTCGTTTGTATCGGTTACTTTTTGGTTATTGTTTACTAATAATTGTATATTATTAATTTTTGGTTTCTTTCCTAATGTAGCATTGGCAATGTTCCAAATAGCTTTTGGTTTGTTATCACTATTCAAGATATATGAGTGATTATGAGCCTTCTTTTTGTGTTTGATAAAATTATTATAATCTTTTTTTGCAGTTTTATACTGATTCCCCATATTGAGGTCATTCGAATTTTTTGCTAGGGTGAAAAACTTATAAGTTGAATATTTTTGTCATGCACTTCATCATCGTACCAATCATTTTTATTTTTAAGATTATATGAGTTAGTTCTCATTTTTAGAGGACAATTTACAGAGATTCAATAATCAAGTACCTATACCGACATAAATTCTATAAATGTCCTTTCTCCACGATCATCACAGAATTTGCTAATTCTGAAATCAAATTTGATTACAGAATGCTGGAATCCTCTCTCTTGAGATTGAAGAAATATTCTGCAACACCTCTGCCCCTATGCAATTTAAATGTATTCACATTCTCTCTCTAGTGATAGAATAATATTCTCACACTGGTTAGCAATAATATCATTAGCCTTGACGCAGTTGATTGTCATCGTAGTGGCAAAACTTGAGTAAGTGTCAAAATTATTGCTGTCACATTGAGTGTTTACCTAATATAGTTGTGATTGAGTTCTGTAATATAAATTATCTTTTGTTCATTTCCATTGAAAATCGAAAATCGATCGTGGAGAAAGTATGGTCTGCTACTCGGTTAGAATGAAAATTCGTAATGCTCGTGGTTCCTCACGCTCGCCTTCGGCTCGCGCTCGGAAATTTCCACTCGCATCGAATTTTCATTCTAACCTTGTTACAGAATATACTATTCTATGTCATTCTTGAAACTGAACATTTCATTAAAACCAATCCTTAATAAATCTTGTTTTAGCATTTCTAAGTTATAATCACTGAAAGATCTATAGTTGTAATAAGTATTATTTACAGAGTTTTTAATAAATACTGGTATATTACAGAGAATAGCCAGATGATCTCCTATATTAGTTTGATCTGTACTGAACGTGCCCATTTCAATATCATTATTAGTTGCTATATCATCAATTTTAGTTATCGTTGTTCTTCCATTCACATTTACTACTCGGGTAGGTTCCTGAGGAAGACTAATTTTTAAACCAAATGATACAAATAAACCTCTCTTATCTTCATTTGCATTTAAGTAGTTAATATTAAAATCACCACATAAATAAACTTTGTCGAATCGAACACAATAATAAGATAAAAAATAAAATGCTCTATCAATAAATGAGCTTACCTTGCTCCCAGGTCCGGATTAAAATATCTCATGAAATAGTTTGGCATTTTAATAATAGCAGGCTCTCCATTATTTTTGGCAACGGCTTAAAAATAATGAAACTGGTATCCAGTGATGCAAAGAGACTTTAAGGAAGTCTCTTTTACGAAACGGAATCGAATTTGAAAAACTCGCTAGTAGCAGAAAGATCATAATTGAATCTGTGTGCCTTAAGAAGTGGAGATTTGAATATTGATTGGCAATAAACGAATTTAGAGAATATGGTAGAACAGTAGTGTATTTGGATGAAACTTGGTTCGATACACACGATATTCCAAACAAAAGTTAGGTTGACTCATCTGACTTGTGCCAAACTAATGCGCCATCTAATAGAGGAAAACGCACTACGATAATTCACAGAGGCACCGAAAATAGAAGAAATATTTTTGTGATTCTTAATAATTATCTTAACCCAATATCATCATCATAAAACAAAATTTAATGGCTAGGGCAGGTCGACCGTCTGGTGATAACTCAAGTGGTTGGTGATTTATGACCGTCTTCTATTCCTGGTCGTACTTTACATGCAAATCTAGTTTTGGTGTAGTCTGTTAATTTGTAGTACATTGGTTCATTCATTTATTAGGGTTGTGCTCAGCCCAGGCACTTGTACTGAATTTTTGTACCATTTCCCATATTATCTACTTCCATTCCAGAAGCTTCGTGTCTTCCATAAAGGCCACTTGTAAGTTCTCGCAGAAGCAGAGTATGTGAGTAGGTGTTTCATAATCAAGTTCACATTTTCTGCACATAGGTTCACTAACTTTTCTCAATTTGTTACAGTTGTCTCCTCAGGATGCAATGTCCAGTCACCAGGTCGGTAACTGTCTTCAAATGTCTCTTACCCAGTTTCAGTATCCTGGTTGAGAGTTCCTTGTCTACCTTGTTCAGTAAACTCTTTGTATGGAGGTGCCCTTGTGTCAACCTCCATTTGAGTTGGTGTTCCCTATCTAGCCAGTTCCTGATTTCCCCTCTTATGCAATCTTTTGTGATTCCACAAAATGGTTCCGGACCTATGAAGTCTCCTTTAGAGCATTCCTTAGCTAACTGGTCCGCCATTTCATTACCTGCCATCCCCTCATGTGCCGACACCCATATTAGAGACACTTTGTTGTCTCTTGCCAGCCTGGTAAGGGATTCTTTGCAGTTTTTTAGCAGTCTAGACCTAGTTGTTGGATTACTGATAGCTTTAAGCAGAGCCTGGCTGTCAATGGATATTTTAATTTTATATCCGGTATATCCTCTTCTGATTTTTTCATCAATACAGCGGCAGTCGAATATAGCGGCAATCGTCTCTGCTTGAAACACAGTCGTATGTCGACCAAGGCTAAAAATAGAACATTCTCTTTCTAGGTCCTTTTATACCAGCCCCAGTGCCATGGTTTGTTTTGGAGCCATCGGTGAACCAGATTCCAGAATTACCTGGGTGCAACACCTGTTTCCTAGATGGGATGATTATGTTCACTCGCTCAGTGAATATATTCTCGGGTGTCATGCTATGAAAACTCATGTAGTGTCCCAGTTGTATCAATGTGTCCTTCTCGAACATAGTTCGGTGACCACAAGTCTCCCGATTTCAGCCTAAGAATTGCCATCATTGCCTCCGCCCTTATAAAAAGTTCCAAAGGAGGAAGTCCAATAAGGGCTTCCATTGATGCCGTCCCCGTGCTGTTCATTGCCCCGGTAATACCAAGAAGGGCTTGTCTTTGGATTGCAGAGGACATTTCTGCTTCATCTCCACCAGACTATAGTTCCATAGGTGATCGTTGGCCTTATCACAGTTATGTAAAACCAGTGACCCACCTCAGGTCGTGTTCCCCAGGCTTTGCCCATAACTCTTCTGCATTGCCAGAAAAGCCTAGTCATCCTGGTAGTAATTTTTTCCAGGTGTGTGGTTTGGAATCAAGCGTCACTCCCAGATATTTAACTTCTTTGGATATTTCTAGTTCTTCTCCGAACAACAGTAGGTACTCTACCCTGCGGGAGAACTCTTCTATTCGTAAAAGCAACTTGTTTGGTTTTTTTTGGATTAACTGAAAGGTCTTCTTTAAGGCACCATTCCTCCACAATTCGCAGTGCTTCCTGTAGGACATTAATAACCACCTCCGGGAATTTCCCATTGGTGACAATCACTATGTCGTCCGCAAAGCCCTGCGTCCATATGCCTTGATCATTCAACCTACAGATCAAGTCATCCACGGCTAGGTTCCACAAAAGTGGTGAAAGTACTCCACCTTGAGGACATCCTTTAGTTGTCCTAACGGTGTATGTTTTATCATGCATATGTGCTGTAATTCTCCTATGCTCAAACATGGATCCTATCCATTTGCATGTGGTACTGTTGATCCCTCTGTTTTTAAGGGATCTGTTAATTGATGACATCGATGTGTTGTCAAAAGCACCTTCGATGTCTAGAAATGCTGCAAGGGCTACTTCCTTATGATTCAGACTCCTTTCGAGACCTGAGACCAAATTATGCAGGGCAGCTTTACCTGATTTCCCTGCTTGATAAGCCCATTGATGTAGAGGGATGCTCTTAAGCGCTCCTTCTTGTAAATACATTTGTAAGACTTTTTCCATGGTTTTAACCATAAATGATGTCAGACTGATTGGTCGGTAGGATTTAGCCTGGGTATACGTTTCTTTTCCTGGCTTAGGAATAAACACCACCTTTTACTCTCTCCATGCAATTGGTATATACCCTAGAGCATGGCTGCTTCGAAGTATCAGAACTAAAGTACCCATGATGATGTCTAATCCCTCTTGCAAGAGCTTGGGAATATGCCATCTGGTCCTGGAGTTTTGAAGGGGTCAAATGAATCTGATAAGATGGGGTCTGAAGATCTTATTCGTGAGTTCCCAGTCCTCTTTGGTTGCCTATGTTTTGGCAACCGGCCCGTTGTCACAGCTTGACTCTATCTTTACCGAACCTGGAAAGTGCACACTGAGGAGATGCTCTAGAGCCTCTGCCTCAGTATTTGAAAACTTTCCTCTCGGCAACTGAATAGAACCAAGTTAGTTAAACGTATCCCTTTTGAGAATCCTTTTGATTCTAGCGCTGTCAGGGACACCTTGCATGTTCTCACAGAATTCTCTCCAGGACTTCTCCTTGGATTCTTTTATTTTTGTATTATATGCACCTAGTTTAGTTTTTTACGCTTCCCAGTTAGCCGTTTTTTTCGCTTTGTTGAAAAAGCGTCTTGTTTCTTTCCTTAGCGATGCCAGCTCTTTATTCCACCAGATGGCTTGTTTATAAGATGTCCAGTCAGTGCTTTTAGGATCCCTGTATGTTCTAATAACCGATTTTTCGTTAATTTCATAGTATATTTGGGCATGATCGGATAAAGATGGTTCATCCTATACAAGCCACTTGCGAATCATCTCCCGGACACGTAAAGTGCAAAGAGTAACATCTATCAATGATTCCCCCTCGATGTTCTAAATGTAGGCGTATTACCCACACTCGCAATATCAAGTTCAGTAGTACATAAATAGTCAAATAGTTTGTTACCTCTGGTGTTGTTTTCTTTGCTGCCCCAACTGCTATGGTATGCGTTGGTATCAGCCCCTACAATGACATCCAGATTATGTCGCCTTGAGTATTCCATCAGGTTCTTCATGCTAGTCCCCGGTAGTGGTTCTTCTGAATCGATGGGAAGATACAGAGACATTTTTATTGTCTCTAGTACTACCCCATCTTTTTCGAGTATAATCTTTGCTGCCACCATGTCACCCGTGCATAGTTCCATAATCGGCATCAAGTTGTATTCGGATCTATAGCAAATACAAGTTCTTATTTTAGCAGAATCAGATACCATTATCAGTCCCATCCCCCTAATATTAAGCCTCAGTATCTTACCTTTGTTTATTCAAGGTTCTTGAATTGGAACGATGTCTATGTTTTAACACTGGCCCGCTGGAATAGATAGTACGGTCTCCATTGAGCCCGCACCGGTCCTTTCATGGACTCCTCGTTGATCCGGAGACTCACATGCAGTCCCTTGTCCGATTAGCCGAAGATCTTCCAGCGATCAACCTTCGGCCCTGGATTCTGTTTCTCGAGTCTCTTCAACCCCACTTTCAGATCCTCTTTTTTAGTCTCAGGAAGTAGGGCGAGGACTCGTTGCTGCTTTGGAAGTTCATCACTCTTGATGAGCTTCCAGTTGGTTTTTTGTGACAAATAGTCCCTCGTTATAATGAAGGGCTCCTCATTGCCACAGATTAGCCCGTAGTAGCAGTCCATGTATCGACTGGCTTCAAACCTAGGCGCCTTCTGCACCTCGTCGATCATGTTAGTTAGGTTCTCTTTGATAGACCCCACCTGATCTTCAGAGACCACTGTCTCTGGGAAATTTTTTGGGACCACAGCTGCCTTGATCCCTTTGAGGGCCACGCTGTATTTAATACCAGTTTTAATACCGGTACCAGTGGTACGTTTGGCCCTCTTATCTTTCTTTTCCTCGGGAGTACTCCTGGCTGGCACAGTTCGCTTAACGCCCCTTCTCTGCTGGTTTACACCCTGTTTTGATGTTTAGGGAGTCGGCAGCTCCACATTCTTGGAGTCAATTCCTCGTATTTTTTTCAGCTTCTTACGCTGGGCACCTGAAAGTTTCCCATGCGAAGCTTTTCTTACCACAGGATTCGCTATAGCGTCTCCTGGTGGCATGTTTTTCTCTTGGGCTTCAGAAGTAACTTATTAATTTTAGGTCTCTCTTGACCCATATTTGTTCCCACGAGTTATAGGAGAATGGAGGTCAGTACCTGCAGAGCTCCTTATACAGGCTGAATGCAACGGGGTGTGCTAGGTGCCCCGAGGTTGGTGGTCTCGTGGCCGAATAACCCACGGCCATCCATCCCTTCAGCGACCACTTAACCTTAGAATTTGGGATTATTATAGTGATCCTCATCCACACAGGCCAGGCAATTAAGCCAAGCCTCCCGATCTACATAGTTCGGCAGGCCTTACCCTAGTAAGGGGGTAGTTGCTCTGCTATGTAGTTTGCGATTGGGTATTCGGTTGGCAATGTTGGGCGATTATAGCCCTCATCCCTCTTTATTCACCAATGGACCAGTTCTGTCATTTGTAGTAGTTGTTTATTTTTATTGTTTTTTCTTACTTATTTTCCTTACTTTAGGTGTATGATTTATATGTTTTTTTATAAAATTATAGAGTCTAGGAGGGGCAGCAGCCCTCCTGCTCCTCGCTGGATACGCCCTTGCTAATACTAATAAATTTGTATTACATAAACTGTTAAAAAGTAGATACATACTTGGGAAGCAGTTTACAATCAATATAGGTACAATTTTTTTTATGTTTGTTAATTTTCAAACATTGTAACTTAAAGTATTACTCTTGCAGTTACACTTATAGTAGAAACAGTGATGGGGCGGAGAAACATTTTTTTCGACATTTTTGGATAGTTGGTCTGTTGTATTCAATTCAGTTCAGTTGAACTAGATTAAAATAGGAAGAACTTCCTATTTTATGTGACATTTATTTTATTAACTGACAGTAGTGATAAATATGACAATAAACATCAAATGCAAAAAATAACATAATACAAAGTGGTCTAACATATATAATAATTCTCCGGGTTGTAGTTAAAAAGTCAATCATAGTACAATCGATCATGTGGTCTTCGGATTCTTGAAGATCGTCTTGGACTTGTTTGTTGATCCAAAATACGATTACTTTGTTGCTGTTCAGTGCTCTGCTCTGTAGTACTCGTATTATAAGGAGGTGGAAAACTATTAACTATAGATGTTGATGTACATGGCTCATTAACAAACTCATTAAAATCATAATGACTTATAGTAGTATCTTCTTTTTCTTGAACCGCAGTCGTACCTGTCGGCTTTCGAGTGGATACTTCTGAGGATCGGTTGTCATAGTCAAAATTTTTAGAAACCACAGTGGGTCTACAAATTCTATACTGTCTCCTGCGTGGAAGTGGAAATTGTTGTTTAAAAACTCTATACTGTCTCCTGGGTGGTAGTGGAAATTGTTGTTGATTGTTTTGCTGTCTTGATTGATTTTCCATGTTTTTTGATTGTTTTAATTCGGTTATAGGCATAGGCTTCTTAATATTGCACGATCGAAGTTGATTGAAATGTCTTTTTATCATGTAGCCATCATCCAATTCAATTATATAATGTAATTTTCCCAGGCGATTTATAACAGTTCCATACTTCCAATAAATGTTTCCATGATAATTTCGTGATTGTACTCTTGTTCCGATTAGATAAAATTGCTCAAAATTTGGTTGAATTGCATTATTTTTATCTGGTTTTTGAGGTCGAATAAGATCTAATTTTGTTCGGATATTTTGACCGAACAACAATTCTGCTGGTGTCTTCCCATTCAAAAGGGGTGTTGATCTAAATTTAATTAAAAATCTGTGTAGTTTCTCATGTATAGTTCCTGACTCTTCAGACATTTTTTTCATTTTATCTTTAAACGTTTGAACATAACTTTCCGCTTGTCCATTTGTAGCGGGATATCCTGGAGCAATATGTCTTTGTCTTATACCATTTCTTTTACAAAATTCAACAAAATCTATTGATTTAAAAATGGATGCGTTGTCACTACCAATTATTTCTGGTAATCCGTAACAACTGAAAATTTCTCGTAGATAATGTATTGTTCCAGAAGTTGTTGGTGCATTTTTAGACATTTTAATTTCGGGCCATTTACTCTTTGCATCTACAACTAGGAAAAAATTATAATTAAAAATTGGGCCAGCATAATCTATGTGAACCCGTTGCCAATTTTTTTCCGGCTCTTCCTATTAGTGTAGTGGTGCTTTTTTAGGAGTTTTCTTGATATCACAACATGCTTTACAACTATTAACTAAATTCTCTATATCTTTATCAATACCCTTCCAGTAACAGTATCTTCGGGATATAGATTTCATTTTTACTATTCCTATGTGTGTACTATGTAGTTCTTGTAACATTGCTGCTTGAAGACATTCTGGTATAATTACTCGATTATGTTTAAAAATTATTCCTTCCTGTAAAGAATATTCTGGGTCGTAAATATTTCCATTAAGAAGTTTCTCTTTCAATTGTTGTAATTCCGGATCTTGTTGCGTTTCATGAGCAATTATATTAAAATCTAAGGTTGTTGTGGAAATTTGATTTACTGTTTGAATATTCTGTAAAAATTCATTATCGATTGCCATATTTTCATTTTCTTCTAGAGATAACGGATTTCTTGACAAATAGTCGGCATTAATCAAATCCGGATAAAAATTGTGCGTATCTGATCATTCGTGTAGCTGATAATAAGGGTAGTTGTTTTGTTGGATTTAAGATAGTTATCAAAGGTTTATTGTCGACAACAAGTGTAAAATGTCTTCCATAAATATAGTGAAACAGTTTTTTTAAAAGTCCAGTAAATTGCAGTAGCTTCCCGATCTAATTTACTATAGTTTCTCTCTGCTTTTGTCAATGATCTTGAAATAAAAACAACTGGTTTTTCTAGACCATTCGGAAGTTTGTGTGAAAGTACACCAGAAATGCCATTTGGACTTGCATCAGTAGCTAGTATTATTGGAAATTCTGGTGAAAAAGGCATTAAAACTTGCTTGCTGGCTATTACCTGTTTGGCATTGTTAAAGGCAGCTTCACATTCTTTTTTTCTAGGCGTTCCTGATAATGATTAAATGATTCGGAATGTTCATCAAAAGGTTCAAAATTCAGGATTTGATGTTTAAGTGAATCCTTAATATCATTTGAAGCAATATTCGTCGGTTGTAATGTCTCTATTAGTTTAGTTAAAGTTTCTACCAAAGGTGCTAATTCAGCCATCTTATTTATCGCCGTATTTCTTATTTTCATCAATCGTCGCCAAAATTGTTGTATTCAATTCAGTTGAACTAGATTAAAATAGGAAGAACTTCCTATTTTATGTGACATTTATTTTATTAACTGACAGTAGTGATAAATATGACAATAAACATCAAATGCAAAAAACAACATAATACAAAGTGGTCTAACATACACTGTGTCCGTAAAGTATGGAACAAATTCATTTTTAGCTAAACAGACCATTTCAAGAAATAATCCTGAAACACGTCGATTTTTGATTTTAATTTACCGTATTTTAAAATAATAATCTTATATACAGGGTGAATTACTTTCGAGTAATGACGTCCCCGTTATTTTTTTTAAATGGAACACCCCCATTTTGTCTCAATTTTCGGATTACTCTAGCTGAGCTGATTCCAAAAATGTATCACATGTTGATTCCAATTGGTACAGGGTGGACAAAAATACAATAGTTTTGTGTGTGCTCATAAAGTAACGCGTAACATTCTTTATTAGTTAAATTAACAATATTATCAAAAATACTTACTGTCTAGCGGCAATTGGTTTAAATGTAACACCCTGTAGTTTGTTACATTTTTAGATTAATAAAAATGAGCGAGGTCACCAGATTTCAATCCTTTGGATTATTTTATGTGGGGCCATCTGAAGAATGTTGTGTATCAAACGAAACCAGCAAATATTCAAGAATTAAAAGAGAGAATTCGGACAGCAATAAACAATATTTCTCAAGACACAATAAACAAGGTTCAACAAGAATTTGTACACCGTTTGGGTTACTGTCAAATACAGCAAGGGCTGCAGTTCGAACATTTATAAAGTCATGTATTTCATAAGTATTTTTGATAATATTGTTAATTTAACTAATAAAGAATGTTACGCGTTACTTTATGAGCACACACAAAACTATTGTATTTTTGTTCACCCTGTACCAATTGGAATCAACATGTGATATATTTTTGGAATCAGCTCAGCTAGAGTAATCCGAAAATTGAGAAAAAATGGGGGTGTTCAGTTTAAAAAAAATGACGGTGACGTCATTACTCGAAAGTAATTCACCCTGTATATTAGATTATTATTTTAAAATACGGTAAATTAAAATCAAAAATCGACGTGTTTCAGGATTATTTCTTAAAATGGTCTGTTTAGCTAAAAATGAATTTGTTCCATACTTTACGGACACAGTGTATATAATATGGTCTATTCCAAATTTTTGGCGACCAAAGCGGGCCCACTCATAAATACGGTACTGATATAGGTAGGTATACCATTGATAAATGATTCATCGATGTTCTCAATTTTGAGACTCAATCTCGGGGTAGTTGACCCATAATTACCCTTCTAACGATACGCTCATGTCATAAATTTTCGAATACAATATAAAATAGTTATGCTTTTATCATGACTTTTTAAATACCTACCTACAATTTAAATTGTTTAAATCATTTAAAATTCATAATATTCATAAAGAGTCGATGCAAAATATATAAGCTTTATCTTCGACGTGGAGGTACCTATTAAAATGAAACATTATTTCATTCAAAAAGATCAAAATATTGTTAACAAGAGTATTTAACTTTGGAATAGTGAATCACTAACGTTTGATTTCGCGATGTTGCCACATTGTCGATCATCTTCTAACTTTCTTTACTTTCGCTCCATAACACCACAGCAAATGAGCGAGTTTTTACCCCACAACAAACTAAATTCCTCACTTATTAAGTATACGGAAAATGTACTGCTGTACTGTTTCCTCTTAATTTTAATTGTGTTTTCTTTATTTTCATCATATTAGATAGAAAATACAATGTATACCTGATAGGCCGATATTTCGTATTGTATTCGTCAGGTTAATATTAACTAACACTTTGTAACTTCATATAATATCGCTCCTTTGGTTTCCGAACTTGCCACGTGTGGTTACAGTTAACAATTATATATTGTTAACTTTTCGGGAGGATAAGTGAATTATCTGATAAAATTATTACTTTGACAACATTGTTCTCGAACAAATGGTGACAGGTCTACCTATCCAGCGTATTAGTCATCGGTGCTACTATTGAGAACGTAGGGACATGCGCTATAGACGTAAGTTCAAAAGCAAAACGACCAATGGAAGGATCGACATCGCAATGCAGGCATGTTGTGAATGGTTTTTGTGTAGCGATGACTCATAATTGTTCCTCATATCCAACTCTAAACATTAAGATTCTATATTTAAAGTTTTCGTGACAACGAAGTAAAGTTTCGTGATTATTAATGATTTCCTTATAGAAAGTAGTAGTGAGTTTCTGGACAAATGTTTTTAATGTTATTCATGTCTTATCGTGACTAAGTTCCTATGTTGATATGTTATTTTAAAAATATACCTGTTGTCAAACATTATTATTTGGATTACCTACATTTGACAGGCCCGAGGGACAGAAGCTGTCTCTTTGGTAAGACTAGATTTTTTTGTAATTGTACATATTGCATTCTTAGTTTAACCTTTCACGTATAATCAATAGAAATATGGACAGGTAGATTCAGTGTATACAGACGTACTAAAAATCGCTACCTACCTCTATTATAGTTGCTATTATCGATATAAAAGGGTCAATAATTTAAATGACAGTTTTAAAACAAACTAAAACGTCATCTAGTTGAAATAAAAATAATCTTAATATTGTTTAAATATTTAAGGTACTTACTTGTTATTTACTTTTAAATTAAATGGTATGTATTTGTACAGGGATACCTATAATAATTGCATATTATTTGTTCACTTAGGGCATCGTTATGTAAGTATCTAAATTTAAATTGGTTTTTATATTATTTAAAGATAAAATATAATTTGAGTCACTGGTGAACTATTTCTCATTTATTAAATTGACAAAAATTATTTGAAACAACGTTCCGTTGACATTTTCAGATTGAATTAAACGGTGTAGGTAGATATACAAAATTATAATATATTATCTACTTGGAGTAGGTATTTAGTAAATACTATTTACAGCATAATAAATAATTATTTTGTTACGTATAGGTATAACCTGTGAATTTTATGAAAATCAATTTTCTAAAAAATAATGATGGGGTACTTATATTGTTCCACACACGATATATATATATATATATATAAAGTTATAGTAGATATTTGCCGAATAATAATGTACAAGGACAGGAATATTGGGGAAGCGGCAAAATTGTAAAATGATAAGAAATTCTAATAACACTTTATCTATTGATTGGTATAGGAAACCAATGAGTTCTGGAAGATTCATGAACTTTTGGTCATATCATAAGTATTCTATGAAAATTAATTTGATAAGGCAAATGAAAAATAGAATAATTAATATTTCAGATCCTGTATTTCATGAAAAAAACTTAAAAATCCTTCATCAATTATTTTTAGATAATGGATATCCAAACAAGTTGATAAAAAACATATTTTATAATAACTCTCCAAATTTGGACATTATTTCAGAACATGCTGAAATTCCCTATTACTATATTTCTTTGCCATACATTAGAGAAATTACACCAAAATTAATTAGAACTTTCAAACCACTTACTAACATAAAAATTGCAAATAAAACATGTTTAACGATCAAATGAATTTATACAAGAGTTAAAGATAAAACTGATATTCTTAATCTTTCAAATGTAGTATACTGTATCCCTTGTAGAAATTGCGAGGATAAATATATTGGTCACACTAGCCAAAAATTAAAAAACCGAATTTCTCTCCATAAAAGTGATTCCAGATTATATCCCGATAGATGTGCTTTGGCCAAACATATAATTGATAAAGACCATATTATGGATTTTGATTCTGTCAGTATTTTAGATATACAATCAAATACCAAAAAAAGACTTTTCTTGGAAATGGCTCACATATCTCAAGAACAAAATATCATCAATAGAAAGAGTGATCATAAAAATTTGAGTGATATTTATTACTACCTTTTGGCTATTGATGGGGAGCATGAGTGTCATCAAATTTCAAATTCGTCTATTTCAAACATTTGAGGTTAAAATAACATCAAACAAATTAAAAAAAAGAAGACGAACCTAGCCAATCTTGATATTTTTAGATATAAGTTAGTTATAATTATATACTATTTCTTTTTCTATAAGCAAACGATTTTGTTTGACATCATTTTGACATTTACTTTTTAAAAAAATTCAAATCAAAATTATTATTATTAGATGTATTTACCATTTGAAACAACTTGTAATACAATCTCGAATGCTGTCCTTGAGAATGGAAATAAAGATATTCCGAAAGCTTGGAAAATAGTGTAAAGAGTACTCATTTTACAATTTTGCCGCTTCCCCAATATTCCTGTCCTTGTATATATATATATATATATATATATATATATATATATACACATCAAAAATGTCTAAGGAACACGACTAATATTTTACCTTTTTCAACAAAAACTTTAACAAGTTTTTGTAAATACATACCAATCGATTCGTAAATTTGTTATCTACAATTCAAGATAGGGGGTGACAATTATTCGGTCAATTGTATTGTTTTATTAAGCCAGAAGTGACAGCGCTTCATCTAACAAGGTTTATTGTTTCTAGTTGTATAGACAAATTTCTTCCAATTTTAAAGATAGGCTCTAGTAATCTTCAAATTTATACTCAAACAAGATTGTTAAGAGCAACGGTGGTCATGGAGCGTGGGCATTTATCACGTGTTCAAATGGTAATTGCTGTGAATATGATTGAGGTTGGTGTTTCGCAAGCTGATGTTGCACGTCATTTTAACGTCTCTCGGGGCGTGATTTCGCGATTATGGCATCGATATGAACAATTTGGTGATGTCTCTGAAAGACGTGGAGGTCGTCAAAGTGCAACTACGCCTCGACAGGATCGATATGTGGTAAGATTGGCTCGCCGAAATGTGAATGCCACTGCACGCTAACTTTGTGGGGCCTAAGCAAATGCCCACAACATTAATGTGTGTGGCCAAACTTTGAGGAATAGACTACATGATGCTGGCCTACACGCCAGACGTCCATTTAGGGTTCCCATGTCACGTCATGGAAATCGTGGACTAAGGTTAATGTGGGCACAAGAACATGTTCATTGGGGCTTACAAGAATGGAGTTCTGTGTTATTCACGGATGAATCTAGGTTTTGTCTCTATCCTGACTCAAGAAGAGTGAGAGTCTAGAGAGGACCTGGTCGACAAGAAAGACTCAGACGTGTAAAGGGTGTTCGTCCGTATGGTGGTCTACAAGTTATGATGTGCGCTGGAATAATTTTTCATCATCGAACTGTTCCCGTTTTTGTGGAAGGCACTTTGAATCAGTTTCAATATATTGACCGTATCTTAGAACCTGTTGTCCATCCATTTGCCACTGCTGCAGGCACTGATTTGCTTTACATGCAGGACAATGCAAGGCCACATACTGCAGCAACAGTAAGAGATTGGTTTGATACTGAGGAAATTACCCTTCTACCTTGGCCAGCACAGTCACCAGACCTTAATCCCATCGAACATGTATGGGATATGCTCCAGACATGGATCGCTCCTCATTTGCATAATGTTAATACTCGTCAAGGTCTCCAAGATCTTCTTACACAAGAATGGGCATTATTACCACAAAACGAAATTGATAATTTAATTTTAAGTATGCCAAGACGGTGTCAAGCTGTAATTAATGCTCTTGGAGGAAATACAGATTATTAAGAACATTTTGTGTTTAGATATTCATGTTTTACATTCATGGATGTGTTAGGAATTTCAATTAAATTAGTGCACCTTTTAATTTTTGTTGAATTATTTCATCAAAGAGAAAATTAATTTCACTGAAATTAAGATGAATTCATTACTGACTAATCAGTCATCATAACGATATGTCACTTTTAAAAATCCGATTAAAATTCATGTATATACGAGGAAAAATATTTGTGTTCCTTAGACATTTTTGATGTGTGTATATATATATATATATATACAGTGTGGAAACCACTTATGGAATAAAATTCTTTATGTCATTATTTTAGAAAATTATAAAAAATGCCGAGACGCGTCAACTTTTGAATTGAGGGGGACACTTTTTGGCGCTAATGTCATAAACGTCAGATTCACCCCCTCCCTACTGGAGACACCCCTTACATTTTTTCAAATGGCATTAGGTATCAAGTCACACCTCAGTTTAAAGGTCTGGTAAAGCTCTATTCAATCATTTTGTTTTGCCTTTGATACTAGCCTTCCATTGTTATTTAATCGTTGTTTAAAATTGGCTCTTTTTCAACTTTTCGTATGCTCCCACATTTTGTTATGATAGAAAGACTCTTTAAAGAATGAAAAATTTACAAATAGTAAAAAGACAACTGTTAACAAGGAAAAACTGCTATTTAATCATGCCGCCAAAGTGACCACCGTTAACATTCAGGCAATAAAAGTTGAAAAAGAGCCAAATTTAAACAACGATTAAATAACAATGGAAGGCTCGTATCAAAGGCAAAACAAAATGATTGAATAGAAATTTACCAGACCTTTTAAATGAGGTGTGACTTGATACCTAATGCCATTTGAAAAAATGTAAGGGGTGTCTCCAGTAGGGAGGGGGTGAATCTGACGTTTATGACATTAGCGCCAAAAAGTGTCCCCCTCAATTCAAAAGTTGACGTGTCTCGGCATTTTTTTTAATTTTCTAAAATAATGACATGAAGAATTTTATTCCATAAGTGGTTTCCACACTGTATATATATACACATATATATACAGTGCTATTCAAAAGTCCCCTCCCCCCCTCGTATCTTTTGAACGGCTACACTTACATTAATAAAATTTGGAGGGTGAAAATAAAGTGTTGTAAACTTCTCTACGAATGGTAACAGGTGACGTAATAGTAATAGATGACGTCACAGTGCCACTCTGGCCAATAATTTTAAATAGGACCTTATGGCAAGTGATATCTCGTTTGAAAGGCATTGACATTGGCTACATAGCCATATTAATTTTGTTTGGGTTTAAACTAATTTTGACGGATAAATTAAATGAATACCAAAATTATTGAAATTATTTTTTTAAATTTAATTAATCAAATATCAACAATGGATTATTATAGCAAGTGTTCGAAATGTGCTCAGTCTACTTCCTGACAGTAATACATCCTATTAGTAAACTCTTGTCGTACTCGTTCGAATGTGTCAGCTGAAATTGCATTGCATTCTTCAATAATTCTTTCTTTCAAAACGCCAATGCTATCTGGTGCCGTAGAATAAACCTTGGATTTCAAGTACCCCCATAGAAAAAAATCTAATGGTGTCAGATCTGGTGACCGAGGTGGTCATTTTATAGGACCTCTCCGGCCGATCCATCTACCTCGATATTCTTCATCCAGGTAACGTTTACTGCACCATAATAATGTGCAGGAGCACCATCTTTTTGAAATGTTATTTCCAGATGGCCGAATTCATCTGGATTATCTTCCAGAATTTCAAGAATTAACGGCTCAATTACATTTTGTAACATCTCCAGATACACTTCGGCGCTTAAATTTGAATTTAGGAAAACAGGACCAACTATGTGGTTTCCCAAAATACCTGCCCAAACATTGACTTTTTCTGGAAATTGGGTATGTTGTTCACGAAAGGTGTGAGGATTTGTGTCACTCCAATACCTTACATTTTGTGTATTCACATTTCCATTGAGGCAAAAAGTACTTTCGTCACTAAAACAAATCGTTTTTGTGTAATGTGGGTTTTGACTAATTTTATTTGTCATACATTCACAGAATTCGAGTCTTCTGTCGGGGTCGTCATCCGAAAGGTGGTGCACCATTTTTAACTTGTATGGATGAAATTTATTTTTAGCCAACACTCTCTGTACTGTACTTTTACTTACTTCACTGATAGACGCAACTTTAGTTGAAGAGGAAGTAGGGTTTACTACTACTACTACTTGGTAGACCAGATCGTTTGGCATCTTGAACACTACCTGTTGCTTCAAACTTGTGAAGAAGCTCCCTCAAATAAGTTCTCGAGATAGGGCGATCTGGGTATCTCTCATTAAATAAACGTTCCGTTTCATGGAGATTCTTTCTAAATTCACCAATTATTAAGATAGCTGCTACTTTGTCGGCTTGAGTACGTACCATTTTGCCTATGTAAACTCTTAAACGTCTCGTTAAACAATAATAAAATTAAATATTTAAGCGATTTAGAAAAACTTTGCAAAGCAACGAATACTATTAAATTAAAAACGTCAATTTTTTTGACAACTAACCAGAGGCGTACTGAAAAATCTTCAATATTTAAATGTGAAATAATAATTTTGGTATTTATTTAATTTATCCGTCAAAATTAGTTTAAATCCAAACAAAATTAATATGGCTATGTAGCCAATGTCAATGCCTTTCAAACGAGATATCACTTGTCATAAGGTCCTATTTAAAATTATTGGCCAGAGTGGCACTGTGACGTCATCTATTACTATTACGTCACTTGTTACCATTCGTAGAGAAGTTTACAACACTTTATTTTCACCCTCCAAATTTTATTAATGTAAGTTTAGCCGTTCAAAAGATACGAGGGGGGGAGGGGATATATATATATATCAATAAAATAACAATACAATAAAATTAGAAATTCCCGAATGGAACCCCCCTTTTTTTCAATTTCCGGATTTCCCTTCCTCAGCTGATTCCAAAAATGTATAAGACGCTGATTAAAATTGGTACAGGGTGGGCAAAAATACAAAAAAAATTATGAAAATTGTTTATGGAAAGTTAGACGTTACTGAATGTAATAAACAAATTAAATGGAATTACGTAGTTATGCAATTACTGTGATACACTACCAAAAACGAACAAACGAAAATTTACAATAAATGTTCAAATTGTTCTCCATTGATCGTTAGACAATGACTGAACCGGGCATTACTTTCGTCTCTAACATTCTGTAGCATAGCGGGTGTTATGTTCTGTATTTCTCTGTTTGTGTAGACTTTAGATTTTAAATAACCCCATAAAAAGAAGTCTAATGGGCTCAGATCAGGTGATCTAGCGGACCATTCCACTGGTCCCCTTCTTCCTATCCACCGTTGTGGAAAAGTTCTGTTTAAAAAATAGCGCACAGTTACTGCGAAATGTGGCGGTGCGCCATCCTGTTGAAACCAGATTCTCCGTTCTAAATTAGTGGGTATTTGAATATCAGGAAAAAGCTGGATCAGATCAGGAATTAATGTATTTTGTAGGAAATCCAGATATAGGCTCCTGTTGAATTTTCATAAAAAAAAAAATATATATATATATATACCCGAAGGTGTTGAGGTGGTATAATTTAACTATTTACAAATTTTGCCCACTCTTTCTTGTTTTGTGCTAATCTTCTCGCTACTGTCCAACTTTTGTTTCTCTTCTTTAAGTTTTCAGCTATGGCGTCATTCCAAGTTTTCTTAGGTCTACCTCTGGTCCTCTTTTGAGACGCTTTTGCTTGCCATATTCTTTTGGTTTGTCTGCTACTTTCCATTCTAACTAGGTGTCCGAACCATCGCAGTTGTTGTCTTTCTATGTGTGTTATTAATGGCTCGACTTCTAATTCTTGCCTCACTGCGTCGTTTCTTATTTTGTCTTTCCTAGTGATGTTTTTGATCGCTCGTAGGTATTTCATTTCGGCCGTTTGGAGCTTACTCTTTTGCTGTTTTGTGAGTGTCCAGCTTTCGCTTCCATAGGTCAATATCGGTCAGTATATTGTCTTATATACTGTCATTTTTGTCTTTTTGGATACTTCTTTTTTCCTAATAAGTGCGTTGTTTAAGGAGTAATACAGTTTGGTTGCACTTTCTAATCTGTCGTTTATTTCTGCTTCGTTTATTCCATCATTTTGTAGCGTGACGCCCAAATATTTGAAATGGTCTGTTTGTTTTAGGACGTAGTCGTTCAATGTTACTGTTACTTTCTGCTCATTTTTCCCTAGTACCATTATTTCTGTTTTGTCTAAATTTATTTTTAGATTTCTTTTATCGAGTGCTATATTCCATGCTATTTTAAGTTTTTAGCACATATCATCAGATCGTCTGCGAAGGCACACTCTAATAGGTATATAGGTTCCATATTTCTGTATCCCACTTGTAGTTTTTTGGTGTTGAGTTTTACTTCTTTAATCACATCATCAAGTACTACGTTAAAGAGCGTTGGGCTAAGTACTCCTCATTGTCTTAATCCTCTATGGGTGTTGAATTCTTCGGAGTGCTCATTGTTTGTTCTTATATAGTTTCTCGTGCATTTGTAGATACTTTCTATATTTTTCTTTAGTACAGTACTAACTCCTCTTTGTTTCAGGCTATTCCAAATTGTTTTCCTTGGCACGCTATCGAATGCCTTTTGCAGGTCTATGAAGGCTACGTATATGTTGTTAACGTAATTCTTTTCAATCATTTGTTTTATAGTAAATATATGGTCTTGTATACCTCTTTCTCTCCTAAAACCACTTTGCGACTCTTCCATTTGGGGTTCTATTATTATTTTTAATCTATTGTCTAGTATTGTCTTTCGTACACTTTAGAAACAATACTTAACAACGTGATCCCTCTATAATTATTGCAAACACAGTTATTACCCTTATTATGTATCGGCAGTATTATCCCTATTTCCCAGTCTTTTGGTATACAGCATTCCTTTGAAATTTTGTTATTAGTTTTGTTACTATCTCAATGCCCTTGCTACCCAAGTTCTGTAATATTTCCGAAGTTATCCCGTCGTGCCCTGCAGCTTTTCCTCTTTTTAACAGTTTTATTGCTTCCGTTACTTCATCTGCTCTGAATTCTTCTTGCTCGTTCCGTGTGTCTTCTGTTTCTCTAACTTCTTCTTCCATTACCTTGGCCCCTGTTTGATGTGTGTTCAATGTGTACTCAAAGTGTTCTCTCCATCTTGATAGTATATCTCTACTTTCTGTTAATAGTTTGTCTTCTTTAGATAACAAATACATTCCTTGGCTTTTTTACCTTTTCTAAGTGTTTTCAATGTTCTATAAAATAGTTTCTGGTTTCCGAATCTGTCTTGTTCTATTTTCTCTCCGAACTCTACCCATGATTTTTGTTTTGCCTTTTCTACCATTTCTTTAATCTTCGTTCTTTGAGTTTTATATGCTGCATAATTCTCAGTGCTCCTATTTTGCAGGTATTTTTCCCATTTATTCTTTTTTACATTAATTTCGATTTTTATTTCATCATTCCACCAATTTGTTTTATTTTTATTTTTATTAACAATGGTTATGCCGCATGTTGTTCTGGCTACTTTTATTATTGCTTCTTTAAATAATTGCCACAGCTCCTCTACCGTATATCCCTCTGTATTTTCAACAATTCTTGTCATTACTTTTTCTCTTTCTTCTGTATATATTATTGCTATTTCTTTTTCTCTTAGTTTGTATGTTTTTATTGTGTTAATATACTTAAGGTGTGTTGTTTCACTTGCTCCTTCATTTTCTTTTCCCTCTGTCGGTACTGTGACATTACTAGGAAGTGATCTGTATACAATTCGGCCCCTCTTTTGACTCCTGTATCTTTTACATCTTTTCTGTAGTTTTTATTTATTATTATATAGTCTATTATTGATCTCTCGTTTCTGCTTATAACCTCTCTTGTATATTTATGTATATTTTCATGTTCAAAGCATGTGTTTGTTATGATCAAATTGTTAATTATACAGAAGTCTATCAATCTCTTCCCATTATTGTTTCTTATATTTTCGCCGTACTTTCCGACTGTTCCTCCTGTTTCTGAATCCTTTTTCCCAACCCTTCCATTTAAGTCTCCTATTATAATTAGTCTATCTTTTATATTTTCTATTGTATCTGATAGCTATTCAAAAAAATATGGACAAATAATTGTATTTCTCACAATACCAGCCCATACGTTGGTTTTTTGTGGTCTTTGCGTATAGTACTCTTGCATCCAGTGTGGATTTTCATCAGACCAATAAAGGGTGTTTTGCCGGTTAACATGACCGTTCAGATAAAACGTTGCCTCGTCCGAAAATAAAACGTTATCAATGAAATTGTTATTTTGGTTCATCATATACTCGCATAATTCAGTTCTTCGGTCAAAGACGTCTTCAGCCAATTCATGGATAAGACGTACTTTATAAGGACGGTATTTCACCTTTTTAAAAATGTTTGATACTGAAGACTTTCCAATACCAAAATTCCCAGATAATCCTCGCACTGTACAGTGTGGATTTTTTACTGCCGACAAAATTATGTCTTATCGAATATTTTCATTAATTTTTGCTCTACCTTGCTTTGCTGCATCCCTCACATGTCCTAATTCTCTGTATTTTCTCTCTATTTCGCTTACCGTAGATTGTGAAATAGGTTCACGATCTGGGTGCATTTCATGGAATAATCGGCATGCCTCTTGTAGAGTCCGCATCTTATCGCCAATATCATTAATATTTCAATCCTACCACTTTCGGTTACAGGCATTTTGTAAAAAAAGTTGCAAATGATAAATTGCTTGGGTAGTTTTCACGTAAACGTTGTGTTGTGTTGTGTTGTGTGGTGTTATGTTGTGTTGGACACGTCGATTTGTATTTTTAAATGCGCATTAAAAAAAATATATACAGTGTGGAAACCACTTATGGAATAAAATTCTTTATGTCATTATTTTAGAAAATTATAAAAAATGCCGAGACACGTCAACTTTTGAATTGAGTTGTGCGTTATGTAAACATAAATTTAAATGTACAGGGTGATTCACGCAAGTATGCCATAGTCGGTGTTGTTTTTTTTTGCATATTTTTGAAATCCCCTTAATGAACCGATTTCAACAAACTAAATAATGTATGGTCAATTATGAATTATACAGGGTGAAATTTTTATTTTTACAGTTATTAAACACATACATAAAATACCTGATGTATTTGATTTTAATACATTAAAATAAATGCTCAAAATGTTCTCCACCTAGTTGTTGGCAATAGCACAGTCTCCTATAGAACTCCTCCTTAACTTTGTTTAAAGTTTGAGGTGAAATATTCCGTATTTCTGTAGTTATCCTGTCTTTGAGGTCTACAATGCTAGTTGGTTGTGCTGCATATACTTTGTTCTTGAGATAACCCCACAGAAAAATATCTAACGGCGTAAGGTCTGGCGATCTAGCTGGCCACTCAATAGTATCTCTTCGTCCAATCCATTTATTGGGGAAGATTTCATCTAAATAAGTTTTTACCATTAAAGCATAATGGGGTATTGCCCCGTCTTGCTGGAACCAAACATTTTCATTCGGTAAGCTAGGATCTATTGCGTTGGGATATAAGTTTGCCAACGCAGGAATAACTTCATTTCTAAGCATATTTAAATATTTTTCAGCTGTCAAATTTCCATCTATAAATATAGGACCAATAATATGGTCGCCTATGATACCGGCCCAAACGTTCACCTTTTGAGGGTACTGAGTATGTGTCTCACGCATCCAATTAGGATTCTCTGCTGACCAATATCTACAGTTCTATCGGTTTACCTCTCCATTCAATGTGAATGTTGATTCGTCAGAAAAAAGAATGGTACCAAGAGCTATCTCATTTCTGTTCAGCTCATTCATCAATCTTTCGCAGAAATCCATTCTACGATCTGGATCGTCTTCTGTTAACTCCTGCACAAAAGTTAATTTGTAGGGATGAAGTTTTTCTTTATGAAGACATCTTAGAACAGTTGTATGACTAACATTATTTTCACGGGCAATTAGACTGTACTTGAAGTTGGATTCTCTTCGACACTTAACAAAATATTCACTTTCACATCATCTTCAACGAAGTGTGGTTTTCTTTTCAATGGTTTGAGATGTCCAAGTTCTCTGAATTGTGCATGAATTTTAGACACAGTACTTTGTGAAATATTAGGCAATTCGGGATACCTGTGATTAAATAAGTTTGCCACTTCAACTTGACTTCTGCAGTTATCCCCGTACCCGATCATCATTAAAATCTCAATTCGGTGAGTCTCAGTTGAATATTTCATTGTTATGTCGACAAGGAAAGAGTGTTTGACAAAGATTTTACTTTTTCAGTATAAACTGTCAACACATCAACAACTGACAGAATAGAAAACAATCCACATTATTTACCGATTTTGTCTAATTATTGGCGTTTTTAGGCAATTTTTAGGTATTTATGATAAAATTCATGGGGGTAGCAGGTTTTGTTTAATATACAGATACGTCTAATAATTAGTTAGTTTAGATTTTTGATAAATCCATATTTAGCTAATTTAAAAAAGTACCAATATGTCAAGTGTAATAAATTATTAATTTTAAAATTTCACCCTGTATAATTCATAATTGATCATACATTATTCAGTTTGTTGGAATCGGTTCATTAAGAGGATTTCAAAAATATGCAAATATACAGGGTGTTTCATTAAAAAAAACAACACCGACTATGGCATACTTGCGTGAATCTCCCTGTACATTTAAATTTATGTTTACATAACGCACAACTCAATTCAAAAGTTGACGTGTTTCGGCATTTTTTATAATTTTCTAAAATAATGACATAAAGAATTTTATTCCATAAGTGGTTTCCACACTGTATATAGGGTGTGTCATGTGACAGTGTCCAATAACAACTTTCTTATTTTAAATGCAACCCTCTGTATATTATTTATTTTTTGGATTCTTCAGAAAATTCTAGACATAATTCATGTACAATGTCCTATACCTATCTTAAACTGAATATTAAGTGTTTTCAGATTTATTACAAAAATTAACACTAAAAAATGAAAATCATTTTATTTCACAAATTCGCTATATTACACTAAAAACCTAATAAGTAGGTATCACTGATTATTTCTTAATAATGTGAAAAAAACAAAAAAACATTAATGTCAATGTAGGAAATGTTGAAAATGCTCGCCGCGAACGTCTTGGCAACATGCTAATCTGGTATAGAAATGTCTTCTAACGTTACTCAACATCTCAGGCGTGATTCGTCTTTTCTCCAGCATCTCCAGTAGGGAGGGGATGAATCTGACGTCTTTGACATTAGCGCTAAAAAGTGTCCTCCTCAAGTTAAAAGTTGACGTGTTTCGGGCCTAGGGCGGCAAATTTTTAGGGGCGCCAAAATTTTTAAGATGACTAAAATTAAAAATCGATTGGGTTTTCTGTAAACTGTAAGACCAAATTTTAAAGTTTATTTTATTGCGCTCTTACTATCGAAACATATATGTCTATATACATACTGTTACAAAAGAAAAAGGGCGCCATATCGTCTCGGGCCTAGGGCGTCCTCAAACCTAAATCCGCTACTTTACCTGTCACTATCAATTTCTTATCGATTCTTGTGTCTTCTGAAACAATTAATAGATTAAACGATTATTATTTGCATGCAAATAGACTAAGACTGAGAATTATTTTTAACTTAGAAATACTGTACTTACCCAGGTAAATAGCAAGGACGTGAAAATAAATGTACTACTATTGCTACTTACTATCAGATGGTACATCGACGACAAATAACTTATTAAGTTACATCTAAATTCTTTCTCTATCTCGAAAACATGACATCATTGAACAACATTATTTTTATGTCAAATAGACTGGAATTTTATATTAAAGTCATATAAATTTATCAGTACAACAGTATTATCAGGTGTTGTAATAGTGCATTTCGACGGATGCACGGAAGGGCAACCTGGGTGGAAGCCCTGAGATTCTTGGATTACAAAAATTTTACAATAAAATTTTCCATTTTTAAGAAATTAATAAGCTATTAAATATACTGGATGCGGCACCGAAAATGGAACAGATTGAATGTCTGAGTGTGCGCAATGTTATTTGGTGTGAACTTCGCGGCTTAGCTTAGTCCATTTTGGCGAAGTCCCTGCTTAACAATAGTATATTGTGTAACTAGTGGGGAAAGTTCAACTTTTCTCACGAGTGAGAAAAGTACTTTCCCCACATGTTGTACTTTTTCAACAACTGCACAAATTTAAAGAATACAAGTAAAGTAACTTAATATTTATTTTTATGGTTAGTAAAACAAAAAGAAAAGGTGTGCAGTCGCCGGACCGCCGATAGAAGCTTGCTTCTTATGCACAATAGAATGACCAGTTTTGACCATTTTTCAAATATTTTGACAATTATTGACCATTTTTTCAAAATTTTTGACAATTTTTAACAATTATTGACCATTTTTGACAATTATAGACCAATTTTGACAGTTTTGACAATTATTGATCATTTTTAACAATTTTTCAAAAATTTTGACCATTTCAGACCATTTTTCCAAATTTTAACAATTATTGACCATTTTTTACAGGTTCTGACAATTATTGACCATTTTTGACAGGTTCTGACAATTATTGACCATTTTTGACAGGTTCTGACAATTATTAACTATTTTTGACAATTTTTGACCATTTTTGACAGGTTCTGACAATTATTGACCATTATTTACAATTTTTCAAAAACTTTTATCATTTTTCAAAAAGTTTGACAATTTTTTACAATTATTGACCATTTTTGACAGTTTTTTATAATTATTGACCATTTTTTCAAAATTTTGACCATTTTTGACTGTTTTTCAAATTTTAACAATTATTGACCAATTTTGACAGTTTTGACAATTATGGATCATTTTTGACAATTTTTCAAAAATTTTGACCATTTTGGACCATTTTTCCAAATTTTAACAATTATTGACCATTTTTGACAATTTTTCAAAAATTTTGACCATTTTAGACCATTTTTCCAAATTTTAAAAATTATTGACCATTTTTGCCAATTTTTGACAGGTTCTGACAATTATTGACCATTTTTGACAATTTTTCAAAAATTTTGACAATTTTCAACAATTATTGACCATTTTTGACATTTTTTATAATTATTGACAATTTTTTCAAAATTTTAACAATTTTCGACCATTTTTCAAAATTTTAACAATTATTGACCATTTTTGACAGTTTCTGACAATTATTGACCATTTTTGACAACTTTCAAAAATTTTGACAGTTTTTGATCATTTTTCAAAATTTTAACAATTATTGACTATTTTTGACCATTTTTTAAAATATTTGACAATTTTTGACAGATTCTGACAATTATTGACCATTTTTGACAATTTTTCCAAATCTTTGACAATTATTGACCATTTTTGACAGTCTTTTATAATTATTGACCATTTTTTCAAAATTTTGACAGTTTTTGACAATTATTAACCATTTTTCCAAATTTTTGACAATTTTTGAAAATATTTGGCAATTATTAACCATTTTTTCAAAACTTTGACAGTTTTTGACAATTATTGACTATTTTTCCAAATTTTTGACCATATTTCAAAATTTTTGACAATTTTTTAAAATTTTTAACATATTTTCTAATATAATCTGACAGTTTTGTGACAACTAAGTAGGTATTTAAAGATGACAGTAGCCTACTAAGTTTTTGTCGATTTTATTTGATTCTCCATATAAATATATGTGGCGTGGGCAAAGTGCCGTGAGAAATATTATTTCTCACAGTATGAGCAATATTTGGTTTTGAAATCAAGTAAGGTATGAGAAATACGTCACTTTTCATAGCAGTTGTAGAAAAAGTCTTTTTCTTTCGTCTTACAGCTTAAAAATATACATTGTACGAGGATTGCCTTTTATATTTTGCATATAGATTTAGAAAAAAACAGTAGATAACTTTTAAACACTATTGTTTTTCAAATTATCCTCCACGAAGAGAAATGCATTTTTGCATCCTTTGGAACCAATTCTGGAAACAGTTATTCCACTCGCTTATTGGTACATTCGAAATAGTGTTTTTGAGGGCGTTGTCTGCATCTTCAAGGGACTGGAACCACGCAGTTCATTCTTAATTTTTGGAAAAGTAAAAAAGTCGTTAGGACTTAGGTCGGGACTGAATGGAGGATGGTCCAGCAATTCGATGTTTTCTTGCTTTAAAAACTCAATTGTTTTTCAAGATGTATGGGACCTTGCATTGTCTTGGTGGAGGATCATTCGCCGTTAGCGGTTGGTTTTTCGAAACTCAGAAATTACTTCCGGCTAACAAATCGATATGTACCAATCAGCAGTAACAGTTCTTTGATATTGCAGAGGAATTGTTGCCACATTACCCGCTTTTGAGAGAAAAGCCGCCACCATATTTTAGGAAACACTTTGAGAACGGATAACTTTCGTCGGTTTTGGTTCATCTTGGAACTCCCAAACAGCCGACTGACCTTTATTTTCGGGTTCATAAGAGCAAATCCAGGATTCATCACCACTGACAATATTTTTTGAGTTTCCTGCATTAAACTGTTTTAGAGTTTTTTGACACCAATCGATTTCTGTTCTTTCGTCAACGCAATTCTTCATGTAAATTTTTTTGAATTGTGGACATTGAATTGCCAAATGATGCTCCAATTTCAATTTCCAATTTCACGAATTTCTTGGATCAGCTTACGTACAGCATAGACGTTTTCCTGGGTGACTGCCGTTGTTGGTGGACCTGTTCTTGGATCGTCGCTGAGATCAATCCGTCCACGTATAAATTCTCCATGCAAACGAGAAATTGTCGACTGATGTGGTGCTTTATTGCCGAAAACAGAAATCAACTCGGCAAGGCATTCTTGTTGAGACAACTGTCTTAGAAAATTGCGAGGAAAATTGTTAAAAAATTATTGCGCGAAAATTTTCTCGGCTTAATTTCATTTTTCGACTGACTCATCAACTTTAAAAATTCACTTTAGGTACAACTTTAAACGAAGCGGTCTGAAAGTTTGGCGCTAAATTAACTAGACATGACAGGGTTTTTTTCAAAATTTTTCCAACACCTTGGTTTATATTGTATTAGTTTTTAAAAAATATCGTAAGAACAATTTTGGAGATATTCCGAAATGAATGCATGGCTTTCCTACATGACAGATATGGACAATGTTAATTATGCACATTTTAATTGTTATTATCTCGTTTCACAGACGATAAAATTTTTTTTTAGTTACATAAATAACACTTTTATTAACCTTATATTCAAATTTCATTCAATTCCTAAGAATAGTTATTTTACGAGTGGACCACCTTAAACCATAGCATGCTAGATAATCAAAGTCATTATATTTTTACCATTTATAACATTTGTGTGTAATTTGCCCTACATTCAGAAGGAACTGAGGTAAAATGTAATATTACACATTTTAAATGGATAAACATAGGGTAGGAACACCATTTGTGGCCATGTTAAGGTATTTCTCCGAATTAATAAATTATCAAAATATAACACCTAACCCTACGACTTTGCCAGTAGTCACATGTATAAAATTACATATTCATTAATCACTAGCTTCTTGACTTGGAACCTGAACTGAAGGGTTTCTTTCCTTGTAATTTTCCAAATTTTGAGTGAATGAACAGAGATTTTGTTCCATTTAAGGCCACATTGTTCCTAATGTGGTTTTTGAAGGGCCCATTTTTGGTCATAAAGTAAACTCAGCTTGTTTTCAATTAGTTTCCATAAAATTTCAATGAGGAGAAGTAGAGGAAGCTATTATAAGCTGATAATTTATAAGTAAACATGTTTTTTATTTTTGAATATAGCAAAAAAATACAAAATAATGATACATTCTAAAGACAAAAAATCATTGAAAATTGCGATATTTATTGATTTCTTCAACAGAAAAGTATCCTCTTAAATTTTTCTTCACTGGTGGTTGAATTTCTTCCATTGCCTCTATCTTATCGTACCAAATCTCATCCTTTTTTTTCTGGCCATTTCCAATCATTGCCATAGCTTTCCATTGTGCTGATAAGAACTTGGTTATTATTCTCATCAGTAATTATTCCTGGAAAAAATTTACTTTCGTATTGCACAATTACGTATCTTAAACTTTTGGGCTCATATAGATGTCACGAGGAGTTTCCTTGGATATTTGTTTTTCAGTTTCAGATTATTATTCCAAGATACTTGTAGGTAAATTTCTGTCCTGCTCTTCCACGGGATTTTTTTCTAGATCAAAACTGACCTCTTTAATAATACATTCATCCTCCACCAGTAGTTTTTCTTTTTCGGGTGGTTTCTCAGAACTCGTCATAACGTTTTCATTAGGAATTTTTGTTTTCTTAGTTTCTTTCGATCTTGTGTTAGTTGTTTTTGCTTGCAACTTTTTTTTGCCTCTTTCTTGCCTTATTTTCTTTCTCCAGTTCTTTTGCCTCGGCAAGTTCCAACCATTTATTAGATGTTAGCACAGACGGTAAGATTTCACGTTTCCTTTTATTTTTTGAAATGTTCTCTTCGCTAGGATAGATCAGAATATTACTCTATGTCTATGGGTTTTCTCTTTGGCGTATAAAGAATGGTAGTATCCATAGATGAAGTCGTGGAGTTAGGATTCAGAGTTGAAGGAGAATTGATGAACTTATTGAGGAGGCTACTGTTTTCCAGAATATTTATTAATTCTGTCAATGTTTCAGAGTTTTTTTCTAATTCCTGTTCTATCAATATATCTGTACTTTGGTCCAATAAATTGTTTCCTTCTACAATGGAAGAATCATTATACTCCGGAAAGTCAAATTCTATAACGTCGGGGATAGATTGAGCTGACTCTATCACATTATTATCATCAATGTCGAGAGTAACTGGGTCTATGATACAATTATCGGAAAATACCCGATTTGGTAACTTGCTTTCGGAGTTAAGTTCGTGATTGTAACTATCCAAACAGTTGTTTAATAATCCATCTTCATTTCGAAACTGTACCCATAAGATAAGATAAATATGGGGCTTAAGTGCTTCTGAGAGCCTCTCCACTACGACCTTTGCAGATCTATTGTGTATGCCCTCCTGTTATTCTAGAGTTCCTTGTCTAAACCCGTCCTTATTACTAGACGGATGGCGTACCTCAGGTCCTCCATATATTGGGAGGGTTGTGGTTTTTCCTCCCCTATCGATGAAAACCTCAGCCTAGTCAGGCCTTCGCAGTAGCACAGTATGTGTACTGGGGTTTCCTCATCTTCTTGGCAAAACCTACATATGGTTGTTTCTGCCAATCCGATGTTGTTCATGTGTTTGTTAAGACTACAATGCCCTGTAAGGAGCCCAACCAGGATCCTGATTGTTTTCCTATTCTGACTCAGTAGATATACTCCGTGAATTTTGGCGAGGGTTCCTTGATGAACTCTTTGGCGTGCCTCATTTTTGGCGCCTTGTTCCACCATTCTCGAGACTGATTTTTTATCCAAGTGCTGCTATTATGCTACTATGCCACAGAAAGGTTCTGGGCCAATGGGAGAACAACGTGTCCCTTCTCGGGCTAGTGAGTCTGCCTCTTCATTGCCCTTGTGATCTGAGTGGCCTGGTACCCAAGCTACGGACAGTCTATTACGACCGCCCAGCTCTTGTAGCGTCTCCAAGCAGTCCCAAACAAGTTTGGAATTTATCTGCATGGAGCTGATTGCTTTTATAGCCGCCTGGCTGTCGGAGTATATGGCAGTGGTCTTTTCCTTAAACTCTTGCCTTAATAGCTCCCCTGCACAGTGCTGTATTGCTGCAACTTCTGCCTGGAATATCGTCATATGTTTACCCAAGCTCAGTGAGACTCTTATCTTTGGCTTGGCTATATATACTCCTGCTCCTACACCTTCCTCGGTTTTTGAGCCATCTGTGTAGCAGGCCATTTCTGCATTAATTGGAGGTCCTTCCTTCCATGCCTCTCTGCCTGTTATGACTGTTTTGAAGTTTTTTCCGAAGCTATACTTGGGGATCATCTCGTCCGATGGCATCCCCATTATGGGGTCGATATCCAACTCATTATATAGCTCGTTATACACCTTACCGAGTAGCCTACTAATGGGTGCTTGCCCTCTTGTCAGTCTATTAGTGATTGACCTGGCTTCACCTTGTATGTAGACATGGAGTGGCGGCAGGTTCAGCAAGACTTCTAGTGCGGCTGTTGGGGTTGTCCTCATGGCTCCTGTGGCAGCCAGGCAATCTTGCCTTTGGATACCACTTAGCTTTTGGATCGCCCCAGCCTGCCGAGTCTTTGGCCACCATACCACCGAACCATATGCTATCATGGGTCTGATGACTCTTGTATATAGCCATATGATCATTTTTGGTTGTAACCCCCAGTTCTTTCCGCACATTCTTCTGCACAGATTGAGGGCTATCGTACCTTTTTGTGATATTTTCTGTAGGTGTTGATTCCATGTCAACTTGTGGTCAAATATGACTCCCAAGTATTTTACCTCTTGGGCAATTGGAATCTCCACCCCATTAAGAACTGGTGACTTCAGTCCTCTCAGTACTTTCTTCTTGGTGAAAACCACTATCGTGGTTTTAAGAGGGTTTACAGTTAGTTCCTCCTCTTGGCACGATTTGTTAATTATGTTTAGGGCAGTTTGTGTCTGCTCCGAGATTGTATCTGCGAATTTGCCTTTTACAATAATCGCGAGATCATCGGCATACCCTAAGCAATACATGCCTTTGGATGTCAGCCTCTTCAGTAGTTCGTCTACTAGGATAGCCCACAGAAGTGGTGATAACACCCCTCCTTGCGGGCAACCCCTACCTGCTCTAGCTGTGACGGTGGTATCGCCAATGGATGATATGATTACCCTTTTTCCAAACTGGTGTTTATCCATCGACACAGGAGGAGTGGCACCCCCTTTTTTTCTAGAGCTTTGGTAATTGACAGTGTAGATGCATTATTGAATGCACCCTCAATGTCTACAAAAGTTGTCATGGCTATCTCTTTGTCCTCTAGGGATTTTGTTAGTAGCCTGTTGGGATCATCCAGTGCTAAGTCTGTTGACTTGCCTGGCTGATACCCGTATTGTCGCTCGTTGAGAGGGTTTGTTGATAAAACCTCATCTCTAATGTATCTGTCTATATCACTGTACCCATATATCGTACAGTGATTTATCTGGAGGAATATATGTAGATTGTTTAAACTATCTCAAAATGTCGGGATGGATTTTAGATTCCAAATATTGTAGATATGTGAGACAAGATTTGGTTTTACAGGATACAACCTCAGGTTTCTCTTTGAGAGTAATTTTCGAATAATCGACGATGTCAGCAGAAAAGTGAAAAAGGCCACATGTTCTGAAGCCATTTTGTAATGACATACTGAAATCGGTTTCATCCATAATTTCTTTAAGGAGTTGTGGTATATCATGCTTCTTCATATCTTTGCCATTATGAAATCTGAACATCTTAACTGCGGTTTTCCATTTGCTTTTTCAATGGAAAAAAAACATCCAGAGGTTGGAGGATATGTGTTGTATTTGGGTGCAAGCAAACAGCAATAATTTTGTTTTCAATACACAATCGACTCAAAGGCAAACTCAGATGTGAGGAATGTTCATCCAAGAAGATTATGATCGGCGACTCGATATCATTCTTATGGATAAAAGGGATCAAGACGTTTGAAAAATATTCGTAGAAACACTTGGATGTCATCCATCCTTTAGGTGATTTTCCCACACCCCAGTCTTCTGGAACATTCTTGAAAATTCTTTCTGGGAGACGATCATACTTGAAAAGCGTAAGAGGTGGTGCCATTTTCCCTAGAGTATTCGCCGTTATCAACGTAGTTATGTTTTCTTTATCGGAAGAGGAAGACGTATTATATACTGGAAGACCTTTTTCGGCTAAAATAAGGCCACCTTTTGGACATAGGTAGAATGATGTCTCATCTATGTTCCAGACTCTTGCAGGTTCCTCTAAAACACGTTTTTCATCACCTAGTAGATCAAGAGTTTCTGATTTTTTCTTCTGTGATTAATGGCCTGGCTCCATTAATATACTCAGAATGTTTCAAAGAAATTTCTGGACGTCTACGCAGGAACAACTTGAACCACTTTCTTCCGGGAGTATTCGCTTTGAATGGAGTTTTCAGTTGGCTTTCTTCGACCAATTTTTTTATTGAAAAATAGAGTCCTTCCCGACATATTGGAAATCCCATTTTCACTATGGTTTTTATCCACTGTTCCAGTTGATCTTCTATATTTTTTCCTAAAACTGGGCTTCTTCCGACCTTGCCTGTTGTTTCTGGAGACTTCCCACTCAATTTATTACGAATTGTCGAACGAGGTACTTCATATAAATTACATGCTGTGCTCACTTTCATTCCACTCCGAATGGCTTCCAGTGCATTCTTTATTTGTTCAGGTTCATATTGGAAAAATGTTCTTTTACATCTTTGTCGCACATTATTTTTTTTAGTTTTATTTATTTCTTTCCGTTCATTATTTCGAGCCATAATCTGTAATGAGTTGAAATAATAATAATAACAAAATTCTACCATATATTTGAACTGAACAAATGGTCACTATTGGAACATGCATGCTCTCATAGTGGCCAGTGAATTATTTCATGTGGCCAACAATGGATTGCGGTGTTCCATGAATAGCCATCAAAAACATTATTTAACAAGTCAACACACCTCAAATGTTTATTTGTTGATTTGAAATATTTTAGCAATGAACTTAAATCAGTAATAAATAAGTAATACCCAACAGATCATGTATTTTCTAGTGTAATACACAAATTCTGAACGTTACTTAGAATGTTTGAATGATAAAATTTCCGATTTTATTGAAAACCTACCAATAATAGAAAGACAACGCATATGGTGCCAACATGATGGGGTACCATGTCATAGTACCAGAAATGTTCGAGAATATCTACTTCAAACTTTTAATGAACGAGTATTAGGAAGATTTGTGGAATTTGCTTGGTCTGCAAGATCTCCAGACCTGAACCCACTAGACTTCTTTTTGTGGGGATACCTAAAGCAAAAAGTGTACCTCAAAAGACAATATTGATAATTTGGAAAGAACAATTCAGGAAAAATGTGAAGATATTACTCCGGTTATTAGAAATGTAATAAAAGCATTTTCTAAAAGAACAATTAAATGCTTAGAAAGAAACGGTGGACCAGTTGAGACGCATATTTAGTGATGAAAAAGTTAAAACTGATTTTTCTTGTTCATGCACATAAAGTTTGATGTTACGTTTTCGAAATAAATAATTCTAATTACGTATTCATCTATTTGAGGTAATTCTTAACAGATGAAGTCAAAGTTTGCAATGAGAAAATGAGTGAAGTAATCAGTAATCGCACTTAAACGTAATTTTCAATTCCTATCGACACCTTAAAATTACATTTAATATTTTGAGAACAATTTGTAAAAATAACATAATTTTTTCAAGTAGTATGATCTAATTGCATATTAAAACATAGTTTTCTATTTCGAACAACTTTTCATAATTAAAGTTTTCGATATTGTAAAAAATAAAGTTACCTACTTTACTCTTGTATCAAATTCATATTTTTTGACAAACCTCGTATACGATTTAAAAAATTGACATCTGACATTTGCGTTTTACTTTATCGGCCATGCAGAACTTTTTATAAAGAATAACTTTTTTTCGTAACATACTGTACAAAAAAAAAAGTTTCTCATATGTTGCCAACTTTTTCAGACATACTGTATACTAACAAACCCTTCTATTTTTTTACATACAGTGTTAGTGACAAATGTCGAAAAGTGGTATTAAATATATCTGCTTTTTGCGGGAGGGGAGGGGGTAATGCAATAGTCGAATGTGTGGTATTATCAATGCCAATATTTATTCTATCCGAATACATTTTCGAAGATGGTTCAAAAATACGATCTTTGAATCGTGTGCGTTTTTTTTTCATTCGAATTAAATCGCATACGAAAAAATTCGACTCATCTCGAAAATACGGAAAATAAAAATGCAACCAAAAAGAGTTAAACTGTGTCGACGCAATTTTTTATTTGTTTATCATTTGTTTTTTTAAAATATATCAAAAATATAAATATCTTCACACCACAAGAAAACAACCTGATAAGGAATGCTTTTTTTTAGATATAATCCCATAAAGTTCAAAATTTGTCCTAAAAGTTTGATTCACTACAACAAGAAAATTGTTTTGTTGTTTCCAGAAGTAGTTTTCCAAATATATTTTTGTATCAAAAATTTCTTATGATTAATCCTGCTCGTTCTTTCCCCATTTTTTCGGATTTTGTAAACATGTTTTTTTGAATACAGTTATGTCAATAAATGATATTCATCATTTTTTTATTAGTCTGACATGATTAATATGCGATAGATCTACATATCATTTGGATTTTTCATTAAAAAATAGGGTGATACAGTTATTACAAATTTCAGTCGAAGTAAACAATGACAAATTACCTTTAATTAGTACATACTTAAATGCATTCAAATCCAATAAAATTTTCAGTGTATAGTTCAGCATCATCTTGATTGTTACTTGAATCACCTACCTACACCTAGTGTTATTATAAATTAGGTAAGTTTTATTATTAATGTTATTAATTTAATGTTCGGATATTAAAAAGTGGCAAAGGTTCAAGCTGTAGGTAGAGACTAAATTTCTGAAATATATCTGTAACTTTTCAGGTAATTACCATTATATACACGCGGTTCATTTATTTTTTAGATCAGGGTCGATTATTTTTGAAACAAAAAAAAATATAGTAGGATGAAACCTATTGGAAAATGAAGAGAATACAACGAAAATGAAAGCAAAAATAATTTACGGGCGATCTGAGTCCTATGGAAAAAAGTTAAATGGCAAAGTTGTAGGTAATATAAAGATCTACAACTTTTGTATTTACACTTTTTTCTTTTTTCACATAACCGAATTTAGATAAAATTACTCGTCCTAACGGACTCGTGATTTTATCAATCGGTTTGTTTTCATATTTTTGTCAAATAAACAAGTTTTCGTGGAAAAGAAAAAATTATCGATAAAATTTGAAGCACTCGTGGTATTACCTTTGATTAATGCATCTAGTAATATATTATTCTCTAAGCTTTAAAGATGTTTTAAATAATTCATAACATTATTATAGCCAAATAGACCAGTGCTGAAGCCTTTGAAAATTGTAAAAAGTGAAAAAAATTATAGTAGGATGAAACCCATTGGAAAAGGAAGAGAATACAACAAAAATGAAAGGAAATAGTATATTGTGCAACAAGTGAGAAAAGTACTTTCCCCACATGTTGCACACTATACTTTTTCTACAACTTCACAAATTTAAAGAATACAAGTAGAGTAACTTAATATTTATTTTTATGGTTAGTAAAACAAAAAGAAAAGGTGAGCGGTCGTCGGACCGCCGATAGAAGCTTGCTTCTTATGCACAATAGAATAACCATTTTTTCAAAATTTTTGACAATTTTTGGCTATTTTTTTAAATTTTGACAATTATTGACCATTTTTGACAATTATAGACCATTTTTCCAAATTTTAACAATTATTGACCATTTTTGACAGGTTCTGACAATTATTGACCATTTTTGACATTTTTTTATAATTATCGACCATATTTTCAAAATTTTGACAATTTTTGACCATTTTTGACAATTTTTCGAAAATTTTGAACATTTTTCAAAATTTTGACAATTTTTTCAAATTTTAACAATTATTGACCAATTTTGACAGTTTTGACAATTATTGATCATTTTTGACAATTTTTCAAAAATTTTGACCATTTTAGACTATTTTTCCAAATTTTAACAATTATTGACAAGTTCTGACAATTATTGACCATTTTTGACAATTTTTCAAAAATTTTGACAATTTTCTGACAATTGACCATTTTTTCAAAATTTTTGACCATATATTCAAATTTTAACAATTATTGACCATTTTTGACAATTATTGATCAATTCTGACAATTTTTCAAAAATTTTGACCATTTTAGACCATTTTTCCAAATTCTAACAATTATATTGACCATTTTTGCCAATTTTTGAGCATTTTTGACAGGTTCTGACAATTATTGACAACTTTTTAAAAATTTTGACAATTTTCAACAATTATTGACCATTTTTGACATTTTTTTATAGTTATTGACAATTTTTTCAAAATTTTAACAATTTTCGACCATTTTACAAAATTTTAACAATTATTGACCATTTTTGACAGTTTCTGCCAATTATTGACCATTTCTGACAACTTTCAAAAATTTTGACAGTCTTTGATCATTTTTCAAAATTTTAACAATTATTGACTATTTTTGACCATTTTTCTAAAATATTTGACAATTTTTGACAGATTCTGACAATTATTGACCATTTTTGACGATTTTTCCAAATCTTTGACAATTTTTAACAATTATTGACCATTTTTGACAGTCTTTTTTAATTATTGACCATTTTTTCAAAATTTTGACCGTTTTTGACAATTTTTGATAATTATTAACCATTTTTCCCAATTTTTGACAATTTTTGAAAATATTTGGCAATTATTAACCATTTTTCCAAAACTTTGACAGTTTTTGACAATTATTGACCATTTTTCCAAATTTTTGCCGTGAGAAATATTATTTCTCACAGTATGAGCAATATTTGGTTTTGAAATCAAGTAAGGTATGAGAAATACGTCACTTTTCATAGCAGTTGTAGAAAAAATAATTTACGGGCGATCTGAGGTCGGGAAGTGGTAGGGGGCGAGTTTTTAAGGGTAAAAAACGGTTTATCTCGATTTCCGGCTAAACTACAAGTCCTACGGAAAAAAATTAAATGGCAAAGCTGTAGGTAATATAAAGATCTACAACTTTTGTATTTTCACTTTTTTCACATAACCTCAAAATTCATGTGAAAAATTCAAAAAACCAAGTTTTTGGTTATTTATTTATTTTCATCTTTTACGAAATTATAAATATATATAAATTTTAAGAAATAGCTCAAAATTGTACATAAAGATTTTAAATATTTCGAATTTGAGAGTTTTTCGTTTCTTTGCATTTTCTGAGAAGATTTACCATAGTAAGGTATTTTTTTTTTGACCATCAGAAAGTAGATTTCAACGAATGTGAACGTTAGCGTGAGAATTTTCGATTGAAAATTAGGGTGCTTTTTCGATATTGAGTGAAAATAAGGCGAAAAAATAAATATTTCAAATCAAACAAATTACAGCGTGTTTGGGACATAAAAAGGTACGTTTTCACCAAATTTCGTAAATTTTTTTTTGTAAAAGATACAAATAAAAAACCAATGACTTGGTTTTTTGAATTTTTCACATGAATTTTGAGGTTATGTGAAAAAAGTGAAAATACAAAAGTTGTAGATCTTTATATTACCTACAGCTTTGCCATTTAATTTTTTTCCGTAGGACTTGTAGTTTAGCCGGAAATCGAGATAAACCGTTTTTTACCCTTAAAAAATCGCCCCCTACCACTTCCCGACCTCAGATCGCCCGTAAATTATTTTTTCTACAACTGCTATGAAAAGTGACGTATTTCTCATACCTTACTTGATTTCAAAACCAAATATTGCTCATACTGTGAGAAATAATATTTCTCACGGCACTTTGCCCACGCCACATATATTTATATGGAGAATCAAATAAAATCGTAGGCTACTGTCATCTTTAAATACCTACTTAGTTGTCACAAAACTGTCAGATTATATTAGAAGATATGTTAAAAATTTTAATAAATTGTCAAAAATTTTGAAATATGGTCAAAAATTGTCAAAAATTTGGAAAAATGGTCAATAATTGTCAAAAACTGTCAAAGTTTTGGAAAAATGGTTAATAATTGCCAAATATTTTCAAAAATTGTCAAAAATTTGGAAAAATGGTTAATAATTGTCAAAAATTGTCAAAAACTGTCAAAATTTTGAAAAAATGGTCAATAATTATAAAAGCCTGTCAAAAATGGTCAATAATTGTTAAAAATTGTCAAAGATTTGGAAAAATTGTCAAAATTGGTCAATAATTGTCAGAATCTGTCAAAAATTGTCAAATATTTTAAAAAATGGTAAAAAATAGTCAATAATTGTTAAAATTTTGAAAAATGATCAAATACTGTCAAAATTTTTGAAAGTTATCAAAAGTGGTCAATAATTGTCAGAAACTGTCAAAAATGGTCAATAATTATTAAAATTTTGAAAAATGGTCGAAAATTGTTAAAATTTTGAAAAAATTGCCAATCATTATAAAAAAATGTCAAAAATGGTCAACAATTGTTGAAAATTGTCAAAATTTTTGAAAAGTTGTCAAAAATGGTCAATAATTGTCAAACCTGTCAAAAATGCTCAAAAATTGGCAAAAATGGTCAATATAATTGTTAGAATTTGGAAAAATGGTCTAAAATGGTCAAAATTGTTGAAAAATTGTCAGAATTGATCAATAATTGTCAAAAATGGTCAATAATTGTTAAAATTTGAATATATGGTCAAAAATTTTGAAAAAATGGTCAATTGTCAGAAAATTGTCAAAATTTTTGAAAAATTATCAAAAATGGTCAATAATTGTCAGAACTTGTCAATAATTTTTAAAATTTGGAAAAATAGTCTAAAATGGTCAAAATTTTTGAAAAATTGTCAAAAATGATCAATAATTGTCAAAACTGTCAAAATTGGTCAATAATTGTTAAAATTTGAAAAAATTGTCAAAATTTTGAAAAATGGTCAAAATTTCCGAAAAATTGTCAAAAATGGTCAAAACTTGTCAAAATTTTGAAAATATGGTCAATAATTATAAAAAACTGTCAAAAATGGTCAATAATTGTAAAAAATTGTCAAAATTTTTGAAAAATGGTCAAAGTTTTTGAAAAATTCTTAAAAATGGTCAATAATTGTCAGAACCTGTCAAAAATGGTCAATAATTGTTAAAATTTGGAAAAATGGTCTATAATTGTCAAAAATGGTCAATAATTGTCAAAATTTAAAAAAATAGCCAAAAATTGTCAAAAATTTTGAAAAAATGGTCATTCTATTGTGCATAAGAAGCAAGCTTCTATCGGCGGTCCGACGACCGCTCACCTTTTCTTTTTGTTTTACTAACCATAAAAATAAATATTGAGTTACTTTACTTGTATTCTTTAAATTTGTGCAGTTGTAGAAAAAGTATAGTGTGCAACATGTGGGGAAAGTACTTTTCTCACTTGTTGCACAATATACTATTCTCACTCGTGTGATTGCGGCCCTCGCCCTTTGGGCTCGTGCCACAAACTTCCACACTCGTGAGAAAAGTTGAACTTTCCCCCCTTGTTGCACAATATACTATTTCCTTTCATTTTTGTTGTATTCTCTTCCTTTTCCAATGGGTTTCATCCTACTATAATTTTATTCACTTTTTACAATTTTCAAAGGCTTCAGCCCTGGTCTATTTGGCTATAATAATGTTATTAATTATTTAAAAAATCTTTAAAGCTTAGAGAATAATATATTACTAGATGCATTAATCACTTAAAAATTTGAAAATCTACATACTTTCTTTTAAATACATGAAATTCTGTTTTCGGGCGTACTCGTTATTAATAGTTATTTAACCAACAAGTGCATTAATGAGAGCTATTAACAATCGAGATATTTTAACGCGCGATCAAAGCGAGCGCGTTAATGATTGAGATTGTTAATTGCCCTTTTAATACTCGTGTTAGTTACAAAACTTTTCCGTCGACTGTACAAGTTGTATTCTTTTTTCCCGATATTTAAAAAATATTTGTTTCATAGGTAGGTACTATCAAAAATAAATGTCACTGTTTTCGTTTTTCTTAAATTCTTTTTTGGATGTTGTAAAACTAATAATTATTAAAGTTCTGTAGAATAATATAATGAAAACTATGAGTGAGTCAAAAACCAGAAGTATTCTATACTAGAAGTCAGTTTTACGGCTTTTTTTTTTGTTGATATTTTTGTATGTTTAGTTGCCTATACCAAAATCGTTTATTAATAGAAAATAGTTCATTAATAGGGGTCATTAATAAATGATTTTATGTAAATTAAAATAGCACGAAAATGCACGGCCGACGGAAAACAATATTATTGGCAATTATTATGAATCTACAGATCCACATATTTTCCTAGGTTCCTACGTCAAATGTGAAAATCTGACCAACTGCATTTCTACTTAATACTTTTAATATTGTCTATATTGTGTATGTAAACCTCTGTTTAATTATTACACTACAAATAACATAATTTTAGTGTTTTCCAATTTCGAATGTATCTAAAAAATTTAATTTCGTATTTTTGGAGGCTATACAACAATTTAATGCAAAGGTGGATCTAGGACCTTTTTAGCCTAAAGTAAAAACCTTTTTTTGGGTAGTTTTCCTGGAGTGTGGAGTTTTGTGAAAGTTATTGATTTTAAAAATTAAAATAACAAATTAAAAAAAAACGAGAAAAAAATACGTGCTTCACAGGAGAAAATATTGCTATATATTGAGATGCCTTTTGAAACAACTTTAGCTATTTTATTAGAAATACTGCTTAAATTATTGATCGTTAAAAAATATAGGATATAATGTTGGACAAACCTCCAATACATCATAGAATGTGCTTAAATTAATTTTTGTAAAAATATTGACATTTTCTCAAGTTTAATATTGAATATACGTTGTAGTTGTAGTCTATGTTACCCGCCGACAATATAGTTTTCCAATAGTGAAAAAATTTCCAAAATCGGTTAGGTAGTTTTTGAGTTTATCCGTAACAAACAAACATACATACATACTCATCTTTCCTCATTATAATATTATTATAGATATAGATTACAACAAAATAGAGTGCTTATCTAACCAATTGACAGTATATCTTTATAGTCCAGTAAATGAAGGATAAAAAGTAGGCAAAGTGTACAAAAATCCTGCCGGTCCATGAATTTTCGGTGAAGGGTAGGGTTTGACTAGTAATTGAACATCCAGAAATTTCACACACCTCATCGCCATTTGGGGGGGGGGGTATTCCCGGCCCCAAAGTTCCAAAAATTGGTTTTCCGCCAATATCTCCTGAAATATGACATTTAGAGAATTTTTATATGGGGGAAAAATGAAGAGTAGTTCATTATCTACAAAAATGGTCCTCATGATTTTTTTTCCAACATTAATATTTTTCGCAAAAACCGATAATGAAAAATCCATAAGTTTGAGGTTTCATGGATTTCTGAAAAACCACTAAACTCGAGAAAAAAAAATGAGGGCACAACCAAAAAGGAGAAATTCACAGCTTTAAAATGACGAATCTTGGAAGACAATCCGATAATGTTCAAACTTTTAGACAGTGATTGTTAGCAAATTATTCCAAAACTCGAAAAACAGCAAAAAGTTTAGGTTAGGGACCCGTAATAACAAAAAATCGAGAGTAAATATCTATTATTATGTATGTATGTATGTAAATTGGGGTGACATTCACTGAGACCTAAAAGATCTATTGTGCCCCCTTACTTCTACTTAGTTCCTGAGGAAAGTCTCAGAGACTAGTAGCTCCTTCAGTCCTATTTCCCGGAGGAATTTTAGGATATCTGCAGGCTTCAGCTTAGGTAAATGTCCCTCTTCTATCCAGTAATCTCCAAGGTGTTGTGCCCAAGGATTCTGAATTGCTGTGCATTTCGCAAGTATGTGGATGGAAGTTTCTTCTTCCATACCACAGAGAATCTACATTCTTCTTCCTCCACTATTTTGATCTTTTTCAGGTGCCCATTCAGGCGACAATGTCCCGTAAGGATGCCTGTTAAAACTCTTAGTGCAGTTTTACTTTGACTTATGCATTCATTTGATCTCAACAGGTTGTAGTCACCCAGAAGAATCTTTGATTGCCCAAGTCCTACTAGATCTTTCCAATGGTCAGATCTTCTCTTTTCTTCGGCTTTGCCTATTTCTTCCAATATTACATTGGAGCTGATACCGCAAAAGGGTTCCGGCCCCCAAAAGGGTGTTCCAGTCCCCCTCATTGCTAGTTCATCTGCTATTTCATTTCCTTCTATCCCTGTGTGTCCTGGAATCCACAGTAAGGTGACTATATTGTTCTCGCCTAGTTCATTTAGTTTGCCTAGGCATTCCCACACCATTTTGGAACTGATAACACAAGAGCTCAGTGCTTTAATGGCTGCTTGACTATCCGACATTATGTGAATCCTTTGCCTTCTATATCCTTTATCAATATTGAACTGGGCACACTTTCTTATGGCGTGAATTTCCGCTTGAAAGATACTCGGGGTTTTTCCCAAGCTTTCAGAGTGTTTGGTTCCTGGCCCGTACACTCCTATCCCAATTCCTTCTATTGCTTTTGAGCCATCTGTGTACCATTGAATGGCATTCTTTCCAAGTCTGGTATTGGTATTTGGATCCCATTCCTTCTTGTTGCTTAATTCCGTAACGAATTTCTTTGAAAAGTTATATCTATTATTAAGAAAAATATGAGTAATTTCCCGAAACTCGAAAAAAAAGTCATTACAAAATCTTTGACCCATATTATAAATATGGTGGAAATATAAAAATGGACCTTGAATCATCGGTTATGATAGCTGTGGATTTCTTCTTCCATCTGAATTTTGAATCGTAAAAAAATATGCATTTTAACCCATGGGTAAGTGCAAAGAACCCGCTCTTTCGACTCCGGAGCGGGAGCTCAACATAAGGATTTCGCTTGAGGGCCATTATCTCGAAAACTATCGAGTTTTCGGCAAAAATCATAACGACCATTTTTGTAGATAATGACGTTATCATTTTTCCCCAATATAAAAATTCTCTAAATGCCATATTTTGGGAGATATATGCGGGAAACCAATTTTTGGAACTTTGGGGCCGGGAATACCCCCCAAAATGGAGATTAGGTGTGTGAAATTTCTGAATGTTCAATTACTAGTCAAACCCTACCCTTCACGGAAAATTCATGGACCGGCAGATATAATTGCTTCTGGTACCATTTATTTCCTGGACTATTAAGGTTACAGAGGGGTACATCGATAGCGAACTACCTTTACGATAAAAAATAAAGTTAAGCACATTCAAACTCAGAATGCTACACTGTGTGAAGAAAGCACTCTCTTTTGGCATTTATAGGAATTTTTATTTTTGGAAACGTTTAAAGAACAAAGTATCTTCTTGTCATTTTTGAGGCATAGTCGGCTTTACCAGTACTTTTAAATAAAATTTTATTAGTTCGGTTGTGTCGACGGATATATTTCGAATACCCATGATAATAACAAATTCCCACACAATACAATACATAATCTAATTATCACTTATCCTTATCATTTAAGCGATGAGAAATTTACATAAAATTATCACCATTTTTATGTTATCATTGTGAAATATGACATCTTGACAAGCATGAGTCGAAAATATCGTTATGATAAGGACATGGTCCAAAAATGTGAGTAAAACATTGTGTACCTACTGATGAGTAAACAATAGGTTTGTTCCATCTGGCGATGGAACCGTTCTATTTATCGTTCGCGCAAATGCTGTATTTCTTTCGCGCTCCAACTGATTATAGTATCGTTCTTGGGACGGTACAAAACATGTACCAACTGGAAGGGAATGACAATGAAAATGTTGATGTGTTAGTTCAAGAACCATCCCTAATTCGGGTTTTTGCAATATACAGTACTCGATACGATTCCAGAACGGTTCATAAATGCCACTTGGAACAAACCTAATATTTTTGTTTGGTATTTTATGCCTATAGCAAAGATTACAAAATAAATATAAGATAGTTCACTTGAAGGCGGTCTGATTCTTCTTAGTGTTTTAAACGATCGCCGCACTCATAAATCATATTTACGGCTCCCTTTTGTTGTAAATAACGACCCCGCTAGGTACCAGGGAATTAGAAGAGTATATTTTATTCCAAGCTATACAGGGGTAACTTGAGAAATATATATTCAAATAGGATGATTTATTAAAGGTTTTTTTTATATAATGTTTTTAAATGTTAATTATTTCGAAAAAAGTTCAGGATATGAATTTGAAAAGGAAAGTTTAGGTATAAGTAAAAAATACATTAAAATTTTTAAAATGAATCAATTGACAGATTTTATTCAACATTTTAGTAATTTTGTGATGCTTATTGATGATCTAGCGGTTATTTATACAGAATATCACAAATTCAATTATACATACTTATTGGCCACCAGAATAATAGGACCACTAAAACAATTTTGATCTTTAAATTAGACACTCCGTATTTTTTAGATTCACAAGGTTAAAACAGTAAAAACATATTATGCAGCTGCAAGATATATTTATTAATAAATTAGATATGTGAATTTTCAAATTTCTATGAATACCCAGTATCTATAAGTACTAAATAACTAACTAATTTATTATTATCAAATATCTTTGTTACAATAGTTTTGAAAAAGTTGAATTCCGTATTTGATAATAACTAATTTAATACCCACCTCTCAACGTCTTTGGGACAACGATAAAAGGATATTTCTGGTTTTCCCACCTTGCTGGAACAACCGATCACAGCTTAACACACAGGCATTTTAAAACCACAATTATAATATTATTAATGTTACTTTTGGAAGACAGGAGTTAAAATAATGCGAACAAGAAATTTTACTTCCGGAACGTTTCCCGAAAAACTAAATGAAATACTTCTACAAAGTTTCTAGAGATTGTAGGCACATTTCTGGCCCTTAATTGCTTCTCTATATTTTTATCATTGTTTACATTATAAGTACTTACAATCAAGACTGCATTCAGAATTCGTGGGAAAGTGATAAACTACCATTTATTATGTATACAACTAAGACTATTAACAAATATCACAAAATATTTATTTTATAAGTTTTGCTAGTGAAGAGGAAAATATGAATATTATTTTTTCCTTATTGCAATAATTAATTAATAAATTTAAAATATCTATAAAACATAAACACGAACAACGAATTCTAAAATATCAGCGCTCGATAGGCGACAACCCGTATAATATGCAAAATTAAATGCAAGTAAGGATTTAGCGACATACTGTAGCATGGCGCCAACCGATAAGTCACCAGACAGTAACCAGCGGTATGAATCCTTTGATCGATAGAATTCGTACGAGTGAACAATCTTATATATATTTTGTAATCTTTGCCTATAGTAAGTAAATAGAACTAAATGCCACTATCTGAAGGCAATGATAACCGTGAATAGTTCATTGTTGACAAAATTCATTCCGTTACCGCCCTGCTGTTTACGGGCAAGTAGTGTAATCAGTAATCAGACTATCTCAGGCTTCGGCTATAATCAGAAAATATTCCAAGTTTCAAACCTTATTATCAGTTGAAATGTTGAAAAATAATAAAAATGTGTTTATAACTACATTATTATTTGATATTGCTTTATCAACATCTTAACTGCTATAGTTTATTCATAAATTCGGTAGAGTAATAAATCTTTATGACCCTTGCAAAACCAAAACGGGACAACCATCCTAGTAATATTGAAGTGTTATCGAGAACAACTTTTTTCATTTTCTGAGTCGGGCAGGTAGCTTCACCCCGTATCAGTATCTTTTCTATTGTCAAGGGATTAAAAATTAAGTTCTTGCGGTAGTCAGTGACGTGGGCTGAGAATGAATGAAATACATGTTTTAAACGTTTTGAATAAATCTGAATTGTATAATTTGAAAGTAATTGATTGTATCTCTTTTGGCTTATTTTATGCAAACAACGGAATATGCCGAATTTTTATTTTAATATTGAATATAAAAAGCCACACATTATTAAACTCATATTAAGTACGCTTATGGAATTTGGCCAATTGATTGATTTATTGTTTCGCCGGAATTATGAATAAACTATCTACCTTGCACTGATGAGGCGCAAATACGCCGAAACCGGTCTACAAGTGATGTTATTCCTTCTAATCACAAACCAGAATGGTTGGTTCTATCTTGCAGTAATACCAACCCCGTTTACTTTAGAAGTGTAATTCAATGCCTGTCGGGGCATATAGCCCGAGAAGTAGTTGTTGCTTCTTAGTGAACGGTCTGTTCTTTGAAAATTTTTTCAAATTTTGTAAAGCGTTATAATAGTATTAAACTATTAACTTTGACGTCTATTCATCACGCTTTACTAAAATATGACAATGTTTTACAGGTAACTGTAATTAAGTAAAAAATTTTACATGTCAAATTAGCCCCCAAAAATTTTTCTTATAGTTATACAGAACGTTGAATGAATTTTAGAGAATTTTTGCTACCAAACCTAGTAACGCTGGCGAGTTTTATAAAATTCCTCTCAAAACTAATCAATGTTTATGCACTTTGATCTACACAAAATGCTGCACTCTGAACTAGCAAATAAAGTGACAGAAACATCCTTTTGGGGACCTGAACATTTTTGCGGTATCAACACCAATAGATACATCGAAAGAAATGGGCGAAAACGAAAAAATCGAACCAAGTGGGATCAAAAGCATGCATAAATCAGAATAAGACTGCACTTAGAGTTTTAACATGTGTCCTAACACAGACCACTACCACCTGAATGGTCGAGGGAAAGACTTTTTTAAACTGAAGCCTGAGGATATCCTAATATTCCTTCAAGAAATGGGACTGAAGAAACTACTGGTCTCTCAGACTTTCCTCAGAAGTCGAGTAGAAGAAGGAAGCACAATAGATATTGTCTTCTGTTGTCCAGTGCGGGGATATGCTAAAGTATCAGTGAATAGTGTGTCCATATTATTAAATCGGTACTGTCAATCCATTTGCTACCAACTTGATGGGAAACCGAGTGTTGGAACTTTAGCTTTATTTTCCACAGTATGGATGGAAATATTGCTAGCTGTATGGGAAATTCCCGGAAGCAGTTATGAATGTGCCAAGAAGCACCAAGCAGCAACAAAAGAGAGAAAAAAGCACAATGAATTGTGGAAGATTGGCTCCTTAAAGAGGACCTTTGAGTTAATACAAAGAAAACCAAACTATCTGCTTTTACGAATGGAAGAGAAGAGTTCTCCCGCAAGGTAGAGTCCAACTGTTTGGAGAAAAACCTAAAGAAGTTAAATATCTGGGAGTGACACTAAATTCCAAACTGAATTGGAGGACACACCTGGAGAAAATTACAACCAGGGACAATCCTGGGGAATACGACTCTAGGTGGTTCACGGGCTTTACACAACTGTGATAAGTCTGGTGGAGGACAGAAGTGTCTTTTTCAGTTAATATATTAACTGCAATTCAAAGACGGCATCCATGGAATCCCTTATTGGCCATCCTCATCGGGAACTTCTTATAATGGCGGAGCCGATTCTCAGGTTGAAATCTGGAGGCATATGGAACCCGAAGAATGTTCGAGAAGGACATAATGATACGACTGCGTCGCCAACAGCTACTCGCCATAGTCTCACGTGAGGATGTATAATCTCCCTGAGGTATCTATCACCAGTAAATGTTCCCCGAACATGGATTAATTCTGTGCGGCCGCTGAACATAATCCCAGCCCAAAACATAGCACTGCCTCCTAGAGATGCATCAAGTCAAACTAGTTTGATTTTACTCAACAAACTTGACTTGACTTGAAAATCAAACTTTTTAGGCAAAAAAGTTTGACTTGACTTGATTTCTGTATCTTTAGGTTTGACTTGAAATCAAACTTCTTCAAACAGTTTGAAGTTTGAATATCATATTGCGCAACGTGACTCTGATACTAATGATAACGAAAGTACAATATCTGAAAATACTGCAACAATTGCAAAGGTTAAGATAATTTGTAAAAAAATTGAAAGCTCCGAAATGTTAAGATTAAACTTCGCAAAATTTTGCGACTCATTAAATTTACACATGACCATTCCCAAACTGGAGGTAAAAACTAGATGGAACTCTACATTGGAAATGCTGTCCTGGGCGTTACAATTCAAACGTTCGATTGATATTCTTTGCGACAATACCGATACACTTAAATTTTCGAATAAATGCTACAGAATGGAATGTTATTGAAAGATCATGTGAGTATTTTCAAAGTTTCAAGGAGAAGGAGAAGGAGAGAAATATTCTACCCTTCCTGTGGTGGTTATTGGGATCAATATGATACTCGATGAGCATGAACTAGATAATAAAGAAAATAGAGACGAACTTGATGCAAAAATAATTCTTGCCCTTCAGGCAGCTCGCGATAAAATTGTTAAGCATTACAGTAGGACTAACTGGATGTATTGTATCGTTTTGATTTTGGATCCTCGTCATAAAACTGAAACGTTTTCTTTAACGACATGGGGACAATCTTTAAAAGATGAAGCCATCAAGAAATTTGAAGAAATTTATAAAGAAAATTATTATTCACCTTACACTGTCAAACCCAAACTGAATGTACAGTAAGTGTGTTCGAAAAAAAGTCTGATGAAGTTACCTATTTTGATTTAGACTTGTTTGGACTTTTCCAATCATCTCCAAAAATAAATATAGACGAAAATTCATGGAGTTAGGAAATCGACAAATACGCAGCTGAATCACGAGCTGACAGTACCGAGGACAAAATAAAGTGGTGGAAACGTCACGAAACTGTATTTCCAGCTTTATCAAAAATGGCGAGAGACTTTCTTGCCACCCCAGCAACATCAGCCTGCATAGAACGCTATTTTTCGAGAGCTTCTTTGGCAGTAACAAAAAAACGAAACCGATTAAATGACCAGTCTATTAGAACATTAATTAATGTGTTTAAATTCGTGGCTTCAACAAGAATCCATAACAAATATCACACAAGGATCGCAGGAAGAGGTCACTATCTATATATATCTATATATATTTATTGTTGCTTTCAATTAATTTGTAAGAACTTCACTTTTCACGAAGAATTTTGAGGTGACAAGTTGGAGTTCATTAAAAAAAATGTTTGAAAAAATGTATTTTCTTTTTGTTTCAAATAAATGTATTTGTTGACTTTCTATATTTAACATAAATATTTCACCCATTTAAGGTATATCTACTAAATAAATTATTTTTCAAACTCTTTCAAACTAGTTTGACAAACAGTTTGAATTTTCAAACCTGTAACCTTTGCCCAGTTTGATTTGACTTGAATTATTTGTCAGAGAGATTGACTTGAGTTTGACTTAATTTCAAGTCAAACTCAAGTCAATCTCAAACACTCAAGTCAAACTTGTGCAACTCTACTGCCTCCTCTAAAGGGCAGCACAGGGCGGGCATGGGTCGGCTGGGCTGCTCTCGTTGGCTCTCTTCACAAACGTATTCGATGGCTATCATGTACCAAACAAATTCTTGACTCATCAGAAAAAAGCACAGAATTCCAAAATTCTTCTTGGGTCCATTGTTGACCGAGAAGTCTCTGCGCAGGTAGTTGTCGGAGTACTCCCATTGGTCGACGACACCTCAATCCTGTCGAAATTATTCGTCTCCGTAATGTAGAGACCGATACTGAAATTTCCAAGGCATGTCTCATATTTATTTGGAGTGCTGGTAATGCCATGGTCGGGTTTCTCCGTTCATTGGTACCGCTCCTAGGTCTGTCATGAAGAGAATTGGTCTAGAGATAGTGGTTCCATGTACGAGATACATCACTTTGCGATCTACCAACTCTATTAGCCACGAACCTTTGAGAATGGCCTTCTTCAATTAGACCTATTCTTCTAGCACGGTCAATCTCACTTATGACTTGACGATTCATGTTGGCAGTCCAAATAATAAAATTCAACTGACTTTGCTAGCAAAATTATCTTACCAAAAATGTACTCTCCAACAAAAAAAATTGTAAACATGTATTTCTTGCCAAAACAAAATGTGTACAAAAACCCTTGATCTTTTTTTTTACTTGAAACTAATCAATTAATTAGTATCCAGTCCATTCTTGGCAAAGAAAAAACTACTTTTGGAGATATTGGGTGATGCAAAACTTTTGAATCTATATGTAGTAGCCAGTTATCTACATTTTAATGTTTTTATTCATTTTACAGTTTTGAGTGATGGGTAGACCTAGTACGTCCTTGATCATAGTTAGGTACCTACTTTGTTTTGGGATTGTCATAAACCTAACAATACTTCAATCACTATAAATTTCCTATTTTTATATTAAACTAACTGTTTATAATTAATTCCACTATTTAATGAAAAACCAATGAAAACTTTAAAATATTATTTATAATAATTTCGATATTTACAAATCATCGTTAAAATGACATAAGTTGCCTACTTGATGTTTAATATTTTGGCTAGACCAAATAGTGAGTGACCTATCTAGTGATTGACTTTATATATTGTAAAGTGCCTACCTTCTTACACGTGGCTCCTGCCACAAGAACACGTCACTATGGACACCCTTGATGCAAAATTCGGGTTTTTAAATCTCGGGCGCCAGATTATTAACGTGGTTTGCTCCACGGCCCCTTGACCCTTAGCGTCAAGAGTTCCAGATAGCCTCAGATGGAGGTTACGGAAAATTCCAGGGGTCTTGTTGAATTAAATTTAACTAACTAGTGAAAATCCGGAGAAGCCAAATCTTGGTTCTCCAATCAATAAATTGCGGTTAATAATGAAAATAATAGGAATTCAAAACTTTGATCTATTAATACTCTGTGGTCTATTTTACGAATAATTCTTTTTAGTGACAAACAAATTAACAGGGAAAAGAAAATGAGGTATGTATTACCTATATCTGGGATTTTAACGGACTTAACGGTCAGGTTATCAAATACGGTTCAAATCTACCGGGTTTAACGGGGTCCCTAATGCACGATTTAGATCTGCCGGGTAATCAGACAAATTGTGGCTGAGCCTCTTCCAAGTCTGATTAACCCTTGAATCCAAATGAAACCGGCAACTATTATTCCGACAATAAGAAAAAAAATATAAATAATGATTCTACGAAACGGAAAAAGAACGATTTAGATCTGCCGGGAAATCAAACAAATTTTGGCCAAGCCTCTTCCAAGTCTGATTAACCCTTGAATCTAAAGGAAACCGGTAGCTATTATTCCGAAAAAAATAAAATTCAAGAACGAATTAGATCTGCCGGGAAATCAAACAAATTGTGGCTAAGCCTCTTCCAAGTCTGATTAACCCTTGAATCTAAAGGAAACCGGTAACTATTATTCCGAAAAAAAATAAAATTCAAGAACGAATTAGATCTGCCGGGAAATCAAACAAATTGTGGCTAAGCCTCTTCCAAGTCTGATTAACCCTTGAATCTACTAAAGCCGGTAACAATTATTCCAAAAAAAAATATTTTCCCACGAGTTAAACGGTACCCAACTATCGACACACAGAGTAAAAATATTTGTACTAGCATAAAATTAAAATATTATAATCCACTTGGATATCAATTTAATATAAAACTACTAAAAACCAAAAGCATAAAATAATTCGAGAATCCACTAATAATTCATATCAGTTAATTAATATATAATAAACGCTGTAAATAAAATTCGAAATCAAATTACAGTTGACAAATCTTTATTTCCAGATAAAAGAAACAAAATAAAAAAAAACCAATTTCAGTTCAACAACAAAAAGAAAAAATAGCCGGTCGGAAAATTTTCAAAACCATACATTTAACAATTTAATATTAAGCGGCGATACGGAAAGTTTCGAATACACAGTTTAATTGTAAAAATGATTTACCTTATAAAATACAGCGGAACACAAAATCTTAGTGAACTAAATTTTCACAATACGGTTTATCGGTTTTCGGAAGAAAGTTGAGCGAAGAATCACGAAATACTATTTTAGAGCCGGAATAAATCAGAGCGCGAATGAATCCGCTCGAAAAATGAATTGCTTGAGAATTTATATCCAAAATTTTTAGTTACATTTTTCGGCCGTCGTCGAGGTGTGGGAATTAAACGTGAAATTTATCTAGTTTCGACAAAAACTTGTACCTATACTAGACGGCTTTCGTTTTAATTAAAATGTTGTGTATACCGGGCGTCCATTCAGTTGAAAAATTTAAATATCGGAAATGAATAAATTGTGTATGGTAGAATTTGGATTTGCGTAACTCGGACTTATACTAAAATATACATCGGTAATAACAAAAAAATAAATCAATGCGGTAGTAGAAAGGGTTGTAAAGTAACGAGTTATATACACCCTAGTGGTAAAAAAAAATATATTACGGATCAAAATAAAAATTAAACTTGCAAAAAAAATAACTCGTTACAATATATGGATAGAAAAAAGAAGATATTATATTACGAATATTAAAGCTTAGGTATTATTAGCTATATGGGGATATTGACAACTTCATATTGTGGGTCTCTTAAGTGTCTTCTAATTTTTAGTTCTTCAAGGAAATTTAGTTCTTGTTTCGGGTAGCCACGAATTGGGCACTTTCTACCTGACGTCACCCCAAACTATATGAATTCGACACTGTAGTGCGGATTAGGGATTTTTGGTCGTGCACGAATTGGGCACCGCTTAAGATAATTAAGTCAATCACAAGATAGGTAACTCACTATTTGGTCTAGCCAAATATTAAACATCAAGAGGGCATCACATAAAATGTAACTTCTGTCATTATGTCGATGATATGCAAATATCGAAATAATTATAAATGTTATTTTTCACTACTAGCCTCTAAACCTAACTTTATTGACTTTTGTTGAGGTAGTAAAGTTGTTCATTATTAATCAAGGTAGAAAAATACATTTAATAGAATGTGAGGTTAACTTGTGCACAGCTGTCATGTCATGTGAAACGGGAGTCGACAAACTAATATTTAAAAAAATAAAATGCCAGTAGTGAAGTAGTGAAAAAAATGCTATAAGAGCCACGGTAGAAAAGTGAATTAATGTCTCGAATCCATTAAAGACCTCGAAGCTTAGCTTCTCGGTCTTTAATGGACCTCGACAATAATACCTCACTTTTCTACCTTGGCGCATAATTACTATTTTAAAGTTTTCATTGGTTTTTCATTAAATAGTGGAATTAACTATAAACCATTAGTGTAATTTAAAAAAGTAATATGAGTAGATTCCACAAAGTAAGGGTCCAAACAGTAAATTATATACAACGAATTGAAAACCTCCTTCTTTAGAAGTATATTAAAAAGAATATTTAGTTGTATATACTACCTTTTAAAAATACTTAATTCGTCAACAGTTGTATTTAATTACTCTGTATATATTAAAATATATCTAAGATGTCTATAATTACTAGTATAATGTAAAAACACAATTTCTAAGTGTTCAGGAATTGGCAGATTTGTCATACCTATACTGTATTAAGTATTTTCCTGAAATGTTACGCCACTGATGTTTTACTAATTTTAATAAATGGTTTTTTATTGAAAAATAAAGTTGTTTCAAGCGTCCCAAACATACTTAAAAAATCCTTGCCCGCAATTTGCCAAAATGTATCCCACTATGTGCCGTCGTATATATTCATAGGTAATACATTGTAAGTTTTTTTCTCAGCTCTTCCAGATATAGACTGTGACGTTAGCCCGCGGCGTCATGTCAGTCTGTCTCGAAAGTAGCCGGCCGAGAGACGGTTTGAAGCTGCCTCTCAATCGGAGTTTTAGCGAGCCAGGGCCTCAGACTCCGTCGTCCCATCTACCCCCGAGTCCGCCGAAACGCTTCAAACTGGAGGCCTCTAGCGTGAGTCTACCTACGAGTCCTTGCGCAGAGTCCGCACATCTGCAACGGACGTGGGTTCTTAACAATGTTAAGTACATGGATGATGATGCGCTTAAGTCAAAAATGGAAGATCGTAAGCCTGGACCTAAGTCCTACATCCTGTTGGATTGCAGACCCTTTATCAGTTATAACATGAACCATATCTCGGGAGCTATAAACGTCAACTGTTCGGACAGATTTAATAGAAGACGGTTACAGCAAGGTAAAGCTACTTTAGCTGATTTAGCCACTACTAGAGAAGGAAAAGAAGTGTTGAAGAAGAGATCTTTTAGAGAAGTAATTATTTATGATGATTCTACAAGTGACAAGGAAAGGATTACCGTTGGTCACCCGTTACTTCTAGTGCTAACGTCTCTTGTGGACGATCATAAGGAACCAGCTCTGCTAATTGGTAAGTCAGTTTTATTTGTTTATTTTCCTTTTTATTATATAGTAAGGTAAAATGCAAAATGTTTATTTAAAAAAGTTTACATAACAAAGTTAAAAATATTTCATTTCTAGAGTATTAATTTTAATATTTTACGGATGACTCATGAAAAGTTTTTTTGTTTTTGAGATATACGTAGTGCTTCAATTTAAAAACTAACATGATTCCACGATGCGATTGTTACCAAATATGTATTTTTATACTTTTTTCTAATTTAATGGTATTTGCCAGCCAGGAGACCGGAGAAATTATCAATTTTATCAATAATATTTTCCATAATAAATTATATATTGGTTTTTAATTACAATAATGTGATGACATACAGGGTGTCCGGTAATGAATTGCACACTGAGCAATGTGTCAAAAAAATTTGTAGTCAACATTATAAGGTAGTAAATTTGAAATATATTTGTATATGTTTACATTAACAGTAACTTTCAGAATCAAGGAGATATCCAAAATAAATCGAAATAACATTTCACATAATTACGATTACGAATCAAAATTCAATTTCAAGTATATATCTTTAAATATCTACAAAATGTGCTGTTACTTTAAGTCATAACATCTGGGTTAATATTTTATTGGCTTCACTAAGTAATATCTCACTTAATGAGTCGTTTTTATTTTTATGATTTATTATTAAAAATTGCACAGTTACGTCCACACATTGTGGAATTGCCAAATTCCACTGTTTATCTACATTGATTTCAATTAAATTTTTGCAAAATTTGTTGATTTTTGAAAAGCCTTCGGGTCTGAATATGATCTCCAATCACATAAATTATGCCCTTGTGAGTTTGGCTATTTGTTCTTCTCAATTTCATATTTTAACTCAAACTGTTTGTTTTGGACATTGAAATATTTATTTTATATAAACCAATTTTAGTATTATAGCAGTATTAATGAAGCGATTACATGCAGGTGACTTAATTGTATCTAATTATTTGCCTTTCCCTGAAATGATAAGCTGATTATATATACATAAATGATAAAATAATTCCTAAATTTATTAAACATGTTTCCAAACTAACCATTAAATGATCATTAAGATGGTAATATTACCTTGGTGAATTTTCAAAACATATATTTTCCAATCTTTTCAACATTAATTGTTCAAATTTTTGGTTGGATAAAGTAGTTGTTCATATGTAGGACTATGTATATTTATAAGTTTACAGTTTTTTTCAAAAATTAGATACCATTTAGACTTAGAGAAACCATTTGAGTGATGTCGGATTTACCTTGTAGAGCTGATGAAATACAGGGTGTTTCTAAATTCATGCGACAAAATTCAGGAGGTGATTGCTCGTACGAAATTAAGATGGGTCTTTCCTATAACAAAATTTCCTCAGCCCGCCCCTTTCCGAGATATTACCCTTAAAAGGAGGTCACTAAATTTGAGTTTTTATTTTTTTTCTAAAATTTTAGTGAAGCTAGAAACTTGAAATTGTATAATTTTCGTGCACTCGCAAAGGACTAACCACGGGTATTTTTTCAACATTTCTGTTACATTATACGGGTGTGAAATTAGCAACCCTTACTTTATTTCATATCAAAACTTTTTTTCGAGATGAAGTTTTATGAAATAAAATTAAACTTAAAATCCTTCTTTTATTTAAAAACTTTTTTTGTTCTTAAATTTTTTTCCCAAAACCAATAGCTGCAGAGAAAAAAAAATAAACACCATAATTTATATATTTTTTAAATTGAGTGAAAAACAGTAAAGATGTAAAATGTAATACGATTCATAATAAATGCTGGAAATTACAGAATTTCAAGTTTCTAGCTTTACTGAAATTTTAGAAAAAAAAATCAAGGGCTTTTAAGGGCGATATCTCGGAAAGGGGTGAGATGAGGAAATTTTGTTATAGGAAAGACCCATCTTAATTTCATACGAGCAATCACCTCCTGAATTTTGTCGCATAAATTTAGAAACACCCTGTATATCACAAGTTGATTCAATTTGGTACAACGTGGACAAACATACAAGTTATTTATGACAATTTATTATTTACAAAATTATTGATGAAGAATAAACGTACACCATAACAAAATTAAAACAAAGAAAATGAACAACAAATTATGTTCAAATTGTTCTCCATTGATCACTAAACAATGACTTCAACTTTTTGTAGCACAGAAGGTGTTACGTTCTGCATTTCCTGCCTGATGCCTGATTCGGACTTTATGTCACAGATATTGTTAGTGTAGACTTTCAATTTTAAATAATCCCATTAAAAGAATCCTACTGGGGACAGATCTAGTGATCTAGCGGGCCATTCCAGTGTTACCTTATTCCGATCCATCGATCTGTAAATGTTCTGTCTAAAAACTGAAGCACCAGCTATAGCAAAATGTGGCGATGTGCCTTCCTGTTAAAACCATATTCTGCGGTCTAAAGTGTTGGCAATTTGCATATCAGGGAAAAGCAGAAATAATTCTTCTGTTGAAATTTCATCAAAAAATATGGACCAATAATTGGATTTCTAACAATACCAGCCCATCAGAATTGCAAAAATCACGATTTTTTCGATTAAATCGTATTTTGATTTATACAGATTTTTTCCTTAGATAAGGAAATATATAGTCAGTAAACCATTCTACCATTTGATGGTGTAGGCCGTGTAGGGTATGGTTCAATTATTTAAGTACGAATTTCTTCCATTCTGTTGTGTTTTGTGCCAATTCCGCTGCTTGTTTCCTGCTTGTAGAAACGGTGAAGCTTTTCCATCACGTGACTGTTACGTCAGCAATATTGTTCATATGAATTAAATCAAAATACTCAATAGGAATAATCGTTATGACTAATATTCCAAAGGTCGGCCTTTTACGAATTGGTAATTAAACAAAAAATTTAACTTTTTAAAATGCATTTATTTCATTCATATGGTTAAAATTGACATATTTATTAAAACTATCGATATACTGGGTGAATAAGTTACAAAATCCAAAATTAATATTAACCATGCTGGCTTATTAGTGGAGAGCTGATTTTTTGTAGGATGTCTTGTATTTTATATAAGTACATACAATTTATGAAGTTCATGAAACTGACGTAATGTTTAGTCTACTGTCTAAAACTTTTAAAATTACACTTTCTAAACTGATCATATTAGAACAATTTTTTTTGGATGGGCTATAGATTGTAAATAGAAGATTTCCACACAGCTTGAAAGTGGACGTTTCGATAAATATATTACCATCATCAGGGCAACACATCAAATGGAATCCCTGTCATATTAAAAGTAAAAAACAGAAATATCCGCAACAGACATCAAAAATAAAATGTAAACACACATAGGTACTAGAAACGAAAAAACACATCATATATGATAAATCTTGCTTTATAGTTCATCCATTTCGGAATCTGAGCTGTCTTCACCAGTATTTATTATCACTGGTTCAATATGTATGTTCACCAAATTTCGTTCTCGAGAAAACCAGTCTTCGATTATTTTTTCGGTATGCCTAACACAATTATCCCAAACATTTGCACTACAATTTTCCAATGCTTCTTTCCACATACTCAAGACCCTTTCATCGCCGTATCCGTCTCTGCCAATATACTTATTATAATATGTTTTGCAGTGGGTCCAAATAAGCTCAATGGCATTAAATTCGCAATGGTAGGGCGGTAGCCTTAAGACTTCATGACCATGTTTTCGGAACAATTCATCAACAACATATACATTTTCTTTCCGGTTCATTTTAGAAATTTGTAATAGTTCAGGTCTTGAGAGGTTTTCATTAAATTCAACATTGTTGGCTTTTAACCAAGTGATAATTCCATCTTTTTTTGAAGAAGTGGAAGGTTGCTTTTCTGCTAGTATACTATGATAAGGCGCATTGTCCATTACCACTAACAACGGTTCTTCTAAATTCGGAATTAACTGTGTCGTAACCCACTTTGTAAATATTTCACCGTTCATTTCACCGTGGTAATCTGACGGCGATGTTTTAGAGGAAACACTAAGCTGGCATCTTCCACAAATCCTCTGGATGAACCAGCGTGAACAATAATAAAACGTTTACCGTCATAACCTCCTGGTTTGCGTACACTTTTAACATTACTGTCCTGCCAAGAACTTAATTTGGTTCCTTTTGCATATATCCATGTTTCATCTAAAAATATAATTTGTCTTGAAAAAACACTATCACTATTTTCTCTATATTTTTGAAGGAAGCATGCTCTTTGGCTAGCAATATTTGTTCGTTCTATTAATGCTCTTCTGTTGTCTTCCTTTTTATATTTAAATCCCAAATGTTTCAATAATACCAATAAAGAGGTATTTCCAACAGAAAGAATTTCCTTATTTTTTAGTTCATCATTTATGGTTTTAACAGTAACATGTTTCCCTAAAAAAATAAAAAAATTGAAATTATCATTATCTCAAACAAAAAAAAGATTTTTTTATATTTACTTCATACTAAACTTGAACACAAATTTTTGATATTCAGATTTTTTTATTATTTGTACCAAATAATGTATAGAACAACTGCGTATGTGACATCAAAAAATTCAAATTAGAAAACCAAATTGTGAAAAATACAATCTACACTCAGACCATTCAAATTGGTAAACATTTATGGACAGTACTCAACTTAGAAATCAGCACATGTAGAAGCTATATTTTATCACATTCAAATTAAAAATATGCACAACTTTCTGTATTCTAAAACTTTCATTACTCATAACTTCTATAATCGAACTTACGCTAAATTACCTACTAGTTTTCTAAGATTTTCATATACCACACTATAAGCTGCTGGTGAAAAATCTCACTGAATGGATAATACTACATGCACTATGATGTGTAATCTTAATTATTAAGGTACTATGATTTCACTTCTCTTTTATTTAAAGTGTAAGCTGACTGTAATGTAAGGCTTAAGAACTCCCATGTTCTTGTATTATTGTTTCACATGTTTGTTTACTTACTTTGTTCATACATGTTATATAAGGTATTCCGTACTGCCATTTTGGTTCCCTCGGGTAAATCCTCTGTTTTTAGTTTCAATCGAGGTGTTTGACTGAGTGACGTTGGGAAAGTTGGAATATTTTCCTTACTTTTTTTAAGGGAACATACCGTTTTCACAGATATTTTCAATGCAGTTGCCACTCTCTGAAATATAATATTAAATAGAAATGTCCTTAAATAGATGTTAACATTAGTTTAATACCTCCTGAACAGATGAAATAGGTTGAAAGGGTCCGCCGTTGTTTTTTTCCATCTCAAAATATTCAATCAAGTTCATAACAAACTCCTGTGCTCGTGAATTAAGCCACTTTCCAGGCATTTTCTGAAAATAACTGTTGGTTAATATACCGTTACAAGTACAATCAGACACTTGATTCATGCAAATTTGAAAATTCTGCAGAGATTTACAAATTGTAGAGAATTATAATAGTAGTTTGTGCAATTAGTGTGGATATGATGGCCATATCGCACGAGGACGAAGTTTGAGCACGACGCCGTAGGCGGAGTGCTCAATCGTCCGAGAGCGATATGGACAATCCACACGAGTCGAACAGTATATTTTTTCTACGACCCACTTAAGAAAAAATCTATAAAATAAACATTTTATTAAACTATAATATAACTTCAAATTAAAATTTTTTTATAATTTTACTATTATTATTATTTTATTATTATTTAGAAATAAAATTAAAATTTAAAAAAAATTTCCCAACGGGGAATCGAACTCTGGTCTGCCGCGTGAGAGGCTGGGATACTTACCACTGGACTACCGATGAATATACTAATCATCTATCTATAACGTCAAATGTATTACATAAAAACTGACGTTTGTGAGGAGTACCCTTAAATATTCAATTTATTCTGTTTCTATACGTTATACGTCTCCTTTGCGGCTAAGCGAATATCTGGTGGAAAATTATTTATTGATTCATCACTGGAATCACTCATTTTTACTAATATTTTTCTTAAAAACTATAGAAATATTTTGACAAGTTATTTTGACGTTTCTATGAAATTGAAAAAAGATTAGTTGGCGGGTACTAAACGCAAATGCTGATTGGTGGATTTCATATACGTTCTAGGATGTATATGAAATCATATCCGTTCAGTTAACCGGAATGGCCTACATTTACATTCTGTAAATTGTGCAGAAAATGGATAATATACATGTGGGTGTAGAAAAATACTATTTACCACCAATAAGTAGTAAAATAAGCATTGTAATATTCCCGTCTCACGGCATTTTAGGTGTTATGAAATGTCAAAAGTTTACAAGTTGGTGATGTAATAAATTAGTACTTACCAATGTTAAATGGAATAAAAAGTCAAATTAGTTCTTACAAGAACTGATTTTAACAATTAATACACTTTGAATCCAAAAAATCGCTAAAAACAAGACAGTAAACTAACCTCAAATGCGCTAGTGTCAAATTCAACTTTTAGTACGATCAGTTATTCACGTTACGTCAATCATATCGTTGTCTCTTTTTACGATTACTACGTCAAATTTAAAGAAACTATTACGTATGTCTTGTAGTTGGTCTTGTGTAGAAGACAATCGATCGAACGTTGTTATGTTCGATTTATATTATTAGAAGAAGATAGTATGTAGAAAATATGTGTTGCATAAATCGTAGATTGGATCACGTGATGGAAAAGCTTCACCGTTTCTACTGTATATATCTTTTATTTAGTATATCTTCTATTACTTTGTCCCAAGTTTTTCTTGGTCTGCCCCTTTTTTTTGTTATTTTGTGTTTTCGCTTTCCAAACTTTTACTGGTATTTTTTCGTTAATTCGCTGCAAATGTTCCCACCAATCTAGCCGCCTCCCTTCTATAAATTCATTAAATTCTAATGTGGATTGTATCTCTAGATCTTTTCTACTATCTATATTCCTCAGTCTCTCTCTCTCTCTCTCTCTCTCTCTCTCTCTCTCTCTCTCTCTCTCTCTCTCTCTCTCTCTCTCTCTCTCTCTTGGTGACTCCTATAAAGAAATAATGAACTTTAAAATCCCTTATTTTCATTATTTTTCTCTATTCGCCCAAACATATTTCACATTTCACATTCACAGTTAGAACATCTCCTCGGGGACATACAATAATTCTCAAATATAAACAATTCTGTTTGCTGCTTTCGATAAACTGCTGCGATTGTACCTAGCACTTTCTGCTCTTAATACACAAATAGCTATTTATATTTTGTATTTTAACAGTCTTATATCATTGTTTAATCTACTCGTATATTTATTAAACAATGCTTATAGTTAGGAAAGCAATACGAGTATATTTACAATGGCAACGACCAATGTTAATTTTACCAAGAAATAAAAACTGCTTGTTGTTCACTCAAACACTTTCACAATAGTTCATTCAGTTTTTTTCTTTTTACTTATTGTTGCAATTTCTTTTTATTCTTGTTTATTTACCTACTTGCTTTCATACTGTTGGATTTAAATTAAGCAAAAATGTAGTTGAGTTGAAGTTAAACATTATTTTTTTTATTTATTTGACAATTACTATATTAATTATGACATACAAAACGTTAACTATATATTTTAGTCTCAACTAATTGGTAGTGGTGAAGTGTATATTCCAATACTTCTCCTCACTAAGCTCTACCAAATTAGTAAAGTCCTAATCTCCTCCTAAGATCAATAAATCTTGGTCCAGGAAGACTGGTAAATTGATTTCAACAAATCCCATACTTCTTTTGATGTTTCACAATTTTTGACGTTCTTCAATTCCGAAGGAGACATAATTCTGAGCGAGCTATTAGATCCTGTTGCTCATATTTTGCTTTAGCTTCAAGGTCATTCTCTGGTTTCACCTGGATACCATTCACATATCCCCAAAGTTTATTTTTTATCAATAAAGCTTGTGCTTGTACACTCCACATATCGTAATTGTCTTTTGCTATGTGTTCAATGCAATAATTTGAAGAAGCCATTTGCGATTCTCCTTTTATATTTTTGTTCAACTCCTCCGTTTGAGATTAACCACGCTCTGCTACCAATTGTTGGATTTAAATTAAGCAAATGAAGTTGAGTTGGAGTTAAACATTATTTTATTAATTTCACAATTACTATATTAATTATGACATACAAAACGTTAACTATATATTTTAATCTCAACTAATTGGTAGTGGTGAAGTGTATATTCCAATATATACAAGACTGTTTTGAAAAGTATTTGCTTATCCTCCACATATTTATTTGCCGGCGCCATGTAATATTTAATACGCCTAATTTCTTATACGTATGTTAATATCGCTAGCCTCGAAATTTTTGTTCAATTGTTTAAAACTGAAATATAATACGTAGATTTGAAGAAAAAATACATAAATTATCATAAACTATAAGTGAATCACGGTATATTTGAATCTATTAAATATTGGATCATTCCAATTGTATTTAAAATGTGTGATTTTAAATTATTATTGATTGGTAACACTTTACAAAATCTTTGCTCAACCATTTCAAATGTCCGTGCAGTAGAATGAAACAATTATGCCAATTGACACTATTTTTCTTTTATTAAGTTCCACATACATTTATATCAGTAACCAGTAACATGGCTAAATATTCTAAATTGTTTATCATCTATATAAATATTAAGGGTAATATTATGTCGATAAGATATGGAAACCACTACTACTTTATATACAGTGTGGAAACCACTTATGGAATAAAATTCTTTATGTCATTATTTTAGAAAATTATAAAAAATGCCGAGACACGTCAACTTTTGAATTGAGTTGTGCGTTATGTAAACATAAATTTAAATGTACAGGGAGATTCACGCAAGTATGCCATAGTCGGTGTTGTTTTTTTTAATGAAACACCCTGTATATTTGCATATTTTTGAAATCCTCTTAATGAACCGATTCCAACAAACTGAATAATGTATGGTCAATTATGAATTATGCAGGGTGAAATTTTAAAATTAATAATTTATTACACTTGAAATATTGGTACTTTTTTTAAATTAGCTAAATATGGATTTATCAAAAATCTAAACTAACTAATTATTAGACGTATTTGTATATTAAACAAAACCTGCTACGCCCATGAATTTTATCATAAATACCTTAAAATTGCCTAAAAACGCCAATAATTAGACAAAATCGGTAAATTATGTGGATTGTTTTCTATTCTGTCAGTTCTTGATGTGTTGACAGTTTATACTGAAAAAGTAAAATCTTTGTCAAACACTCTTTCCTTGTCGACATAACAATGAAATATTTAACTGAGACTCACCGAATTGAGATTTTAATGATGATCGGGTACGGGGATAACTGCAGAAGTCAAGTTGAAGTGGCAAACTTATTTAATCACAGGTATCCCGAATTTCCTAATATTTTACAAAGTACTGTGTCTAAAATTCATGCACAATTCAGAGAACTTGGACATGTCAAACCATTGAAAAGAAAACCACACTTCGTTGAAGATGATGTGAAAGTGGATATTTTGTTAAGTGTCGAAGAGAATCCAACTTCAAGTACACGTCAAATTGCCCGTGAAAATAATGTTAGTCATACAACTGTTCTAAGATGTCTTCATAAAGAAAAACTCCATCCCTACAAATTAACTTTTGTGCAGGAGTTAACAGAAGACGATCCAGATCGTAGAATGGATTTCTGCGAACGATTGATGAATAAGCTGATCAGAAATGAGATAGCTCTTGCGTACCATTCTTTTTTCTGACGAATCAACATTCACATTGAATGGAGAGGTAAACCGACAGAACGGTAGATATTGGTCAGCAGAGAATCCTAATTGGATGCGTGAGACACATACTCAGTACCCTCAAAAGGTGAACGTTTGGGCCGGTATCATAGGCGACCATATTATTGGTCCTATATTTATAGATGGAAATTTGACAGCTGAAAAATATTTAAATATGCTTAGAAATGAAGTTATTCCTGCGTTGGCAAACTTATATCCCAACGCAATAGATCCTAGCTTACCGAATGAAAATGTTTGGTTCCAGCAAGACGGGGCAACACCCCATTATGCTTTAATGGTAAGAACTTATTTAGATGAAATCTTCCCCAATAAATGGATTGGACGAAGAGATACTATTGAGTGGCCAGCTAGATCGCCAGACCTTACGCCGTTAGATTTTTTTCTGTGGGGTTATCTCAAGAACAAAGTATATGCAACACAACCAACTAGCATTGTAGACCTCAAAGACAGGATAACTACAGAAATACGGAATATTTCACCTCAAACTTTAAACAAAGTTAAGGAGGAGTTCTATAGGAGACTGTGCTATTGCCAACAACTAGGTGGAGAACATTTTGAGCATTTATTTTAATGTATTAAAATCAAATACATCAGGTATTTTATGTATGTGTTTAATAACTGTAAAAATAAAAATTTCACCCTGTATAATTCATAATTGACCATACATTATTCAGGTTGTTGGAATCGGTTCATTAAGAGGATTTCAAAAATATGCAAATATACAGGGTGTTTCATTAAAAAAAACAACACCGACTATGGCATACTTGCGTGAATCACCCTGTACATTTAAATTTATGTTTACATAATGCACAACTCAATTCAAAAGTTGACGTGTCTCGGCATTTTTTATAATTTTCTAAAATAATGACATAAAGAATTTTATTCCATAAGTGGTTTCCACACTGTACATATATATACAGTGTTAGATAAAAAAGTATACTCCTGTTTTTAACTTTTGAACTGTGATGATTGGACGTGTTTATAATTACGTTTCCGGGGATAATTAATTTGAAATTGGCTGTTTATGTGACATTGCGACAGCGTAACCATCTGTCAAGACGATTTGATCTTTTGATCATTAAACATAATGAAATTTTGTATAACTGATGAAAAATTACACGTTAAATGTACTATACAAAGCCGTCTTTTTGGCAGCGCACGAGTACTCAACACGTGCTGAACTGAACAACAAACTGTGAACTGGTGAGTAGTCAGCGGTCACAATGTGACCAGGTAGACAGTCGCCGCTTGCTGGTAGAAGAAGTCCAGTAGCAGCAGATAATGTGATCGCATTGCCAGCCACTGCTTACTGGAGCTACTTGCGGCCGCTGATCAACAGCAACTAGCCTAGTGTGACCCCCGCTTTAGAGTCGCCAGTTTGGATTTAAAGCCGTATCTTAGCACCTCATAGGAACTGATCATCACAAGCAAATTTTATTTTTTTTGTGTATTTAAATGTTAGCGCGCCTACCTAACAGCATCAGCACAGCACCGACAAGACACGTCAACGCCTCAACCACAACACATTTCTCAGAGAGAATATTTTGCGGACGGCGTGCTTGTGGTATGCTGATTTTTTGCAGACGTCGTACACTCACTTATCAGCACATTTCGCTTAGTACAGTTTTTACAAATTGTTTTATAGGCATATTGCACTATTGTATCAGTTTGTAGCTATTTTAAAAGAGTACAGGTTAAATTTTTGGTTCTGAAAAACTTATAGAAGCGGTTCGCAATTACACTTACTTATATGACATAAGTAATAGTAAATACAGTGATGCAAAAAAGAAAGAAGTGGCTTGGCGAGAAATAGTAGAAAAGTTGCAACAACCAGGTAAATACGTTTATTAAAAATTTTAAACTACATTTCATCTTATCACTCCACTTTTCCTTGAGGACTTGAAAAATACTCTGTATAAGTATTTCGTACTTCAAATGACGAATTTTGGTCATTACCACCTTGTCTTTGAATAGCAAAAACATTGTTTCTGTCACTCGTACTTTGAAAACCGGAACATTTCCTAAATAGGTCTAAGAAATGAAGCCTATAGTCGGGTACCGCGGTGGTGCTGATCCCGTGTCGATGCGTTAAGTGAACCCATACACAACCGCCAAGTTGACCACTCGACGGTGCTGTAACGATTCTTGTCTGGTGCTGTGCTGTTAAGTGAGTTACGGCCTTATAAAACTTACCGAGAGATAATATTTAGCGATGTTTCATACCCAAGTAACACACATAGTCGCAGAACCGTTCTTGCGACTATATGAGCCACTAGATAGTGCACGGTTACTATAGGCGGCGACGGGTGGTCCCCGTTACTATAATTACCACTATATTTTGTTGCTTTGAGGTGGCAATGTAGTAGCAGCTACTATTCTGCGACGAATCGGCCTAGTAGCCGTCTAGTTAGTGGCTGCCACCATACATTTTCCCACTAATGACGACATTTTTCTCTAGCGACCTCTTTGTAAATTATGTATTAACTAGTATGTCGGTAAGTTAATAATTATAGAGAAATGTCAAATCTAACTTGGCTATACTGTATCCATCGAACAAACAGAGCGACCCAAACAACGATAGATGCGTGATCACCATGCGCCTTTGCATCTATTGGCTAAAATAAATATGCCTCCATGCGCTGGCCAATCGGATTTAACTGCAATCGGCCGGCGGAATTCATTGTCCATACAGAGTTGGAGAGATCACGTGCACTATGCATGATACTGTTTTGGAACACTCCGTTGCTTGGATGGACAGAGTATAGTTTCGGATAATGATGTCTTATAAAATTATTCAAAGTTCCTGAAAATGTCGATCTTTAATCGTGTATGTGGGTACTTCCAGAACGCATATCACTTTGCTGACAAACATAAAGGTTTTAGAAGGAAAATTTTCCACGCGCTCTCGAAATAACTTAGTTCATAAATAATTACTTGAAAAATATAGGTATTCAATAAAAAAAAAATTTTATCGCGAAAAAGTGTATTGCTGTTTTAGTTAGAAAATTATTGACCTACAATTATTTAATATAGGGTGAAAAAAGAAAAAAAATTGGAAATCGGTTGACCCTAAAGGCCATCTCTGCAACTTCCCGCTAAATTCAATTTTCAAACGCATGCGGTTTTGTCGCTAGTTGCGATTTAATTTTTAATTTTTGTGTTATTTTGAGCTCATCGAGCTCAAAGATATTCGATGCTTTTGACTTATCAAAGTTCGTTTGATGAAACACGATTTTTTAAATTTTCAAACTGCTATAACTTTTGAATGAATCAACCGATTTTCACGCGGTTAGTTTTTTGAGCTATAAAAAATTTGGAACAAAAAAATTGATCTGATGAAACATATCGGGGTTAACAAAAAACACTTTTTTTCGATTTTTTTCGACAACGATATCTCACGAACGCATCAACCGATTCTGACGCACGATGCGGGTTTTCAAGGTTAAGAGCTGACTAGTTTTTTAGGTCGATCGGTTCCGCCAATTCGGAGATGAAAAAATGAAAAAAAAAAAACTTTTTTTTTCACTTTTTAGCAATTTCTCGAAATCTACCGGTCCGAATTGGTTCCAACTTACAGGAAATCTAAGTTCGGCGAAGCCCTTTCGAATGATTCCAACTGCGATCAAATCGGTAAAGCCGTTCAGAAGTTATAAGAGGTTTACACACACATACATACAGACGTACTGACATCATCGTAAAAATAGTCAGGAAAGCTTCTTAGGGCTTCAAAACGTCGAGATCTGTTGAAACCTCGATTTTTGCAAAACGGGGTAAAAACAATAACTTCTCGATTTTTCGAAAAATCATTGATTTTCTTAGCGGGAAGCTAAAAACTAAAAATACAAACAAAAATAATTTTTACAAAAAATCGTGACCCTAAAAAATGGCTGGCTAGCACTTAGCTACGATAAAGTTAGGATTCTCCCTATGAAGTAGCAGGGACTACCCATTTTTCACTTTGAAATATCTGCCACTATAAGGTGACGAGTTCTTACTATCCAAAAGTCACTTTATAGTTCCAGCTTCTACTTTGGAACTTTGTAATTTTAAGTACTTTTCTGAGATTTAACAATCTGGTAGCCTCTGCCACTAAAAAGTTAGTATGAACAACTAAAAACTCTGTAATAGTTCCATATGTTACTATGAAGTTTCGCGTCGCAGAGAGATTCCTAACCTCAAATATTTGAGATAATTAAAATTAAATAAAAACATATCTGAAGTATAAAGTGAAAAATACTAGGTTTTCGTTGTATTCCAAAGAAAAATCTGAAAAATGGACAAACATTTTCAAAAATTTTGAAAAATGGTCAATAATTGTCAAAATTTTGAGAAATGGTCAATAATCGTCAAAAAATGTCAAAAACTGTCAAAAATTGTTAAAATTTTGAAAAACTATCAAAAATGGTCAATAATTTTGAAAAATGATAAAAAATTTTGAAAAATAGTTAAAATTTTTGAAAAATTGTCCAAAATGGCCAATAATTGTCAAAAACTATCAAACATTGTCAAAAATGGACAATTATTGTTAAAAATTGTCAGAATTTTAAAAAATAGTTGATAATTTTCAAAAATTGTTAAAGTTTTTGAAATATGGTCAAAAAGGTCAATAATTATCAAAAATGGTCAATAATTTTGAAAAATTGTGAAAATGGTCAAAAACTATCAAAAATCGTTAAAAATTGTCAATTATTTTTAAAAACTGTCAAAATTGGTCAATTGGCAAAAGTTGTTAAAATTTTGAAAAATGGCCAAAAATTGTCAAAAACTATCAAAAACTATCAAAAACGGACAAATTTTTCTCAAAAATTGTCAAAATTTTTGAAATATGGTCAAAAATGGTCAATAATTGTCAAAAATGGTCAAAAATTTGGAAAAATGGTCCATAATTGTCAACAATTGTCAATAATTATCCAAAATGGTCAATAATTTTGGAAAATGGTCTAAAATTTTGAAAAATTGTCAAAAATGGTCAAAAACTATCAAAAATGGTTAAAAATTGTCAATTATTGTCAAAAAACTGTTAAAAATCGACAATTTTTGTCAACATTTTTTGAAAAATTGTCAAAAATGGTTGAAAATTTTCAAAAATTGTCAAAAATGGTTAATTGTCAAATTTTTTAAAAAAAATTTGAAAAATGGCCAAAAATTTTTAAAAATTGTCAATAATTGTCAAAAACTATCAAAAATTGTCAAAAACTATCAAAAATGGTCGATAATTGTCAAAAACTATCAAAAATGGTCAAAATTTTTGAAAAATAGCCAATAATTGTCAAAAACTATCAAAAATGGTCAAAAACTATCAGAAATGGTCAAAAACCGTCAAAAATGGACAATTATTGTTAAAAATTAACAAAAATTTGGAAAAATGATCCATAATTGTCAACAATTGTCAATAATTATCAAAAATGGTCAATAATTTTGAAAAATGGTCTAAAATTTTGAAAAATGGTCAAAAATGGTTAAAAATTGTCAATTATTGTTAAAAACTGCTAAAAATCGACAATTATTGTCAAAAATGGTTAAAAATTGTCATCATTTTGAAAAATGGTCACTAATTTTGAAAAAACAGTCAAAATGGTCAATAATTGTTAAAATTTTGAAAAATGGTCAATAATTGCCGCTCCGCGTCGCGCGGCAACGTTCTTTCTCAAGCGGCAATCTGTTACTTTACGCTCTAGATACACAAATAACTATTTTGATTTCTGTACTTTAGCCATATATCAAAGTCTTTGTACTGTGTGTTTTTAAGAGAGATATAAAACACTTAAACCTCAAACAAACACGTTCAAGTAGTCGAGATAAATCTGGCACGTTATATACCGTATAAAAAATAAAGAATTAGTTGAGTACATATAGTAGCTGCCACTATGAAGAAACTTTTTTCAGTTCCTACTACTCCATAGTGGCGAAACGTATAAATGATATAGTACCCGTAACTTTATAGTAACACACCATAGTCGCGGTTACTATTTGGGGACCATTAATATTATCCAAACGCCACGTTACTAAAACGTCCCGACTATAGGTTTTCGGAACTATTATGTTACTTTATGGTAACAATTACTTTAAACACATATTTTAGTGGCACTAGCTGGTAGCAGCCTTCTCTTTATTGCTACCTTATAGTTTTTTCCGCTTTGTAGTACATGTGTCTAGTCCCAGTTACTAAAAATATCAACACATTTGCTACTTTAAATTTGGGTGTTTTTATTCCAAATAACTCGTAACCTGGTGGTAACAGCCACTTCCTTGGAGAGGCAGAAGCTCATATAGTCGCAAATCAAGTAACGGGGTGTATGCAGGAACTTTATTTTACTGGCGAAACCTAGATAGATATATTTTATGAGGTAGCTTTTGGCCTATTCCACTGCGACCTTTTCAGATCTATTGTGGTCCTCTAAACTCTAGATTACATTCTCCAGCCTGACTCTTTTTAAAAAGTCTATTAGCGTGGAGACTGAATGCCCGTTGAGCTCACAATTCCCCGTTAACAGACCCACTACAGCTTTGACAGTTTTCCTATCTTTGGCCATCAGATCTGCCGTAAATTTTGGCGAGTGTTCTAATATGAACTGTTTCGCTTGCCTCTGTCCTGGTGAGTTCCTCCACCATTTCAGAGATTTGTGGGCGACCCACTTCTTTGTTTCCCTTCTTGTTATGGTTTTTGCAACGCCGCAGAAGGGTTCCGGCCCAACGAATGGCATCGATGAGCCTTGTTTGGCCATTTCATCCGCTTTTTCGTTGCTCTTACGACCCTCGTGCCCCGGCACCCAGGCTACCGTAACATTGCTACGCTTACCCAGTGTGTTCAGGGCCCGCACACAATCCCATACTAGCTTAGAATTGACCTCTACGGAGTTGAGTGCCTTTAGCGCTGCTTGGCTGTCTGTGAAGATGGCAATTGAACGATATGTTCTCTTCTGCCTTTTAATTTCTTCCACACAGTGGTGAATCGCCGTCGTTTCCGCCTGGAAAATTGTGACATTCCGTCTATCGTCTTTGACCCGTCTGTATACCAAAAAACATCCGCATGTAAGGGTACACCTTTTTTCCAGTCTTCCCTGTTTGGTATAGTTACTTTGAGCTTATTATCGAAGCTATATCTTGTAGCTATTGCATCGACGGGCTGTCCCATTATATAGTCTGCTTTTAGCTCCTCGATTAGCTTCCAGTTGTGAGTACTATGCGTTTGGCTTATGTGTTGCTGACTATGTATTAATCTGTGCATTACAGATCTCGCTTCACCTTGTATGAATATGTGTAGAGGTGGCAGATTCATTAAGACTTCCATTGCAGCTGTAGGAGTAGTTTTTATGGCTCCTGTGACACACAGGCAGGCCAGCCTTTGTGTGTTATTCAACAGCCTTATTGCTCCTACTTGCTGCGTCTTTGTCCACCACACCACGGACCCATAAGTTATCATTGGTCTGACAACCTTTGTGTATAACCACAGGGTCATTTTTGGGTTAAGTCCCAGTTCTTACCGCTCAGTCTTCTACATCTGCCCAAAGTAGTTTTCACTATGTGAGTATTCCAAGTGAGCCTATGATCAAAAAATACCCCTAGGTATTTTGTTTCTTTGGCAAAGGGAATCTCTGTTTCTCCTAGCACTGGTGGTTTTAGGCCTTGCAGTACTGTTCTTTTTGTAAAGTTGACAATCTGTGTTTTCTGAGCGTTGACCGTCAGTCTCTCTTGTTTACACCAGTTGTCTACCATATTTAAAGCTATCTGCATTCTTCCAGATATTACTCCAGCAAACTTACCTTTGACCACAATTACCATGTCGTCGGTATATCCTAGACAATAAAAATCTTCCTTGGACAACTCATTGAGGAGATCGTCTACTAAGGTTGCCCAAAGTAGTGGTGAGAGATCTCCTTCCTGTGGGCATCCTCCACCTGCTATTGCTTTGATGGTAGCTTGACCCAGAGTGGATATTACTATCCTGTTCTCCAGGGTGGCCTTTATCCATCTGCAAATCACAGCAGGTGCGCCTCGTCTACTCATTGCGTTTATCAGTGAGTTGGTAGTAACATTATTGAATGCTCCCTGGATGTCAAGAAACGCGGCCATTGCTATTTCTTTGTCTTCCATTGACTTTGAAATAAGCCTAAGATCATCCAACGCTGAGTTCGTAAATTTTCCAGGTTGGTATGCGTATTGACGATTGCTTAGAGGGTTATCTTTTAGCACTTCGTCTCTTATGTGCCTGTCCAAAAGCCTTTCTAGCGTTTTCAGTAGAAAGGAGGACAGGCTTATTGGTCTATATGACTTTGGTGTTAGGTCTGATATTTTACTTTAGGTAGATATATGACTTTAACTTTTTGCCATATTTCCGGTATGACCCCCCATGCCAGGCTGGCTTTGAGGATCTTACTTAAATGCGGTATCAGCACTTCCATTTCCATCTGCAAGAGTATGGGATATATACCATCGGTCCCTGGAGACTTATATGGCTGGAATTTATTTATTGCCCGTCTAATTCTTTTCGGTCTTGTGACTTCTGTGGCTATTTCCCAATCTATTTGCCGTGGCCTACTTGGCCTATGGTCTTGATTGATTTGCCTAACAGAGTCGTTCAGAATAGTTGAGGCCGGAGAGTGGACGTTTATTAGTTCCTCAAGACTTTCCTCTTTGGTTTCTGTGTAATTGCCATTAGCTTTCTTAATGAAACCTACTTCTTTTATGGTTGATCCATCCTTTGCCAAGACTTTATGGATTCGAGAGCACGCCGGGACATCTCTAATTTTCTCGCAGAACTTTTTCCATGAATTCCTTTTGGCTTTTCGTATTTCTTTATTGTATAGCGTGAGCTTATACCTGTAGGTATCCCAGTCTTGGGAACTTTTGGCTTTGTTAAATAGGCTTCGAACTTCCGATCTCAGCTTCTTTAATCCATTGTTCCACCAGACTGTACTGTTACCCGTGCTCTTTCTTGTTTTTTCCGGACAGTTTTCTTGGTAAGCCGCCATAATGGCTTCGCTTACCTTTTCCGCTGCCGAGTTTATAGCCTTTACGCCCTTAAACAGTTCTATACCTCCTTCTAAATTCCTACCGAGGGACTCTCTGTATCCTACCCAGTTGGTATCTCTTGGGTTTCGGTATTTGAGTTCTGAAGGAAATATATTAAGATCAAATCGTATATGTCTATGATCCGAGCAAGACGGTTCATCAGACACATGCCAATTTGTTATGCTTTCACTTATTTTGCTTGTCAGAGTGTTAAATCTAAAACTTCTCTGCGCGCTTTAGTGACAAACGTAGGTTTATTTCCTATATTAGATATTATTAAACCCTCAGATAAGATGAAATTTAAAATCGAATCCTAAACAGATGGTATCTGGAAGTATGTGTGTTACTTGGGTACTGTAAAGGAAGGTGATGAAGTGAAACGTATGGAATTTTGTTTGTGGACACAAGGCGAGTACCTGAATATTAGACATTTTTTGAACCACATAATGTTTAGTGATGAAGCTTCTTTCAGCACCAATGGTGCAGTATTATCGCAAAACTCTCGGTATTAAGCTACCGAAAATCCGGAATGGGTGATAAATTGTAAAAGACAATACTTGTAGAACCTACACCTAAACTAATGATTTTAAGGGAATATAATCTACAAATCCAATGGCGTAGTCAGATTTTTATTACAAAATCGCTTCTACCACAAACCGCTCACATTACCATAATTTCAGAAGTTTTAACTGTAGAATATCGGAATGAGGTAATGACTGCGGATTTTCACTGTACAAGTTCACTGGCGCTCTACTTTGTATCGGCAGTGTTGTCAGATTTTAAATAATGTCCATAATCGAAAAAAAAATTGTGACTTCTTTGATTTTTTATAAAATTTTGATGGTTTCTATTTATTACTACTACGAATCCAGTGGCATAGTCAAATTAGAAAACAAAAATTGCCTAATAAACTGTACAATCAGTTGACAATAATTGATGTAATCTTTTAAAAAATGTTGCAGTGGCTAGACCAACCGATTTCTTCAAGCTTAGTGTTTATGTGGCTTTTCATTTTCTATATAACAGTTGCTTACAAACACAAACAATATTTAACACAAAGACGAGAAAAGATCGTGAATCTATTTCGAAATCTTGGTTGTAAATATTTTTGTTTTTACAAAAAAAGCTCACAAAAGAGTTGGAAGAAATGAAAGGGAAACTACGTTGACCTACTTGGAGTATTTTTAACTTTGAGACATATGCAAAAATAAATGATGAATAATATATTTTTTCGAACTTTTATCTTTTATATACTGAATTTTCTGATACACGTTTATTGAAAATAGAATATACAATATTTAACAACAAGCTAAAAATAACGTTTTCTTTATATGCGGCCGAAAGTACGTAGTTTATGCCTCACGGTCGAAGCAGAAACTACGTACATACAAAGAAAAATAGTATACACCATGCGGGCAAAAAGTTTGAGAAACCTGAACTGCGCGCCTTGATGCCCTTGTAGTGTAATACTATTTAAAGACAGTAACTAATTAACTGGAAAAGTGAGATGTTTCAAAATGACATTACAATTCTCATTATTGCCAATACATAAAGAACATAATACAGAAAAAGAATATTAAATAAAATTAACAATGAGAGACAACAAACTCGGCAAAGGGGGAAAATAGATTAAGAGGGCACAGCATAGTGACAATCAATTTTCTGCCTCCAGAGGAAGTATTTTTTGGTTTGAATGATGCCGAAATATTTGGAAAACGAATCATGTTTCTTAATATGAAGAAAAAACAAGTGCTCTGCTGTACAGACCCAACCGGAACTCTGAATGCTTAGGTTTTTTTACTTATGTATGGAAAATATGCGTGACCGTTGTAAACAATGGACCATATGAATAAAAATGAGCAAAACCTGAATCTTAATATGCTATATATTTTATTAATAAAAATGTTATTGTTTTAAACTGTATTATCTGCATGCGCATCTACTCACATTTAAGTATTACCTCAAATTGTTATCAATTCAATGAGGGTGCTTTGATCATTTGCTCTAAAATGTTTGCATCTCGTTAGTATTAGATGCATATTTCCTGCAGCTGGCCGTAGTTCGTGAATTTATGTGCACGGATAGTCCTGTAAATAAAGGGTCCTAGAAGCGTTTATACTTGCCGGTCCATGAATTTTACGTCAAGGGTAGGGTTTGACTAGTAATTGAACATCCAGAAATTTCACACACCTAATCACCATTTGGGGGGGGGGGTATTCCCGGCCCCAAAGTTACAAAAATTGGTTTCCCGCCAATATCTCCTAAAATATGGCATTTAGAGAATTATTAAATAGGGGAAAAATGAAGAGCAGGTCATTATCCACAAAAATGGGTCTTATGATTTTTGCCGAAAACTCGATAGTTTTCTAGATAATGGCCCTCAAGCGGGATCCTTATGTTGAGCTCCCGCTCCGGAGTCGAAAGAGCGAGTTCTTTGCACTTACTCATGACCGGGCGAACAAATTATTCAATATCTCGGGTAAAAATGCATATTTTTTTACGATTTAAAATTCAGATGAAAGGGGAAATCCATAGCTATCATATCCGATGATTCAAGGCCCATTTTTATATTTCCACCATATCTTTTCTAGTGTCGGGAAATTACTTATATTTTTCTTAATAATAGACATTTACTCTCGATTTTTTATTATTACGGGTCCTTTAAAGGTCTTTATTGATATCAGAAATTTTTATTGGCCATCTTTCTTGCCCCTTGATTTTTCAGTTGGTGTTTTCATTTCCAAATTTTTGCTGTTTTTCGAGGTTGGGAATATTTTTCGAACAATCACTGTCTAAAAGTTTGAACATTATCGGATTATCTTCCAAGATACGTTATTTTAAAGCTGGGAATTTCTCCTTTTTGGTTGTGCCCTCATTTTTTTCTCGAGTTTAGTGGTTTTTCAGAAATCCATGAAACCTCAAAATTATGGATTTTTCAACATCGGTTTTTGCGAAAAAAATCATGAAGACCATTTTTGTAGATAATGAACTACTTTTCATTTTTCCCCTATATAAAAATTCTCTAAATACCATATTTTAGGAGATATTGGCGGAAAACCAATTTTTGGAACTTTGAGACCGGGAATACCCCCCCAAAATGGCAATGAGGTGTGTGAAATTTCTGGATGTTCAATTACTAGTCAAACCCCAGCCTTTACGGAAAATTCATGGAGCGGCAGGATTTTTGTACACCTTTTCATCCTTCATTTACTGGACTAAGAAGCAATACAAGGTACGAAGAGAAGTTATTAGGCGAGATTTTAAATCTCTTTACCAATTTGAAGAAGAAAATGTAAATTGGATATCAACCTAATTTTCGGAAGAAAATCATGAAAGAAGAGGAGGGGTCTTCAGCCAATAAAATGAAAGTTTTCAAACAGGAGTTGCAGAAGAACTGAGAATTGATCAGTCGACTATTTCAACAACGATTTCTTCTGTTATGAACAAAATACTTGGAAATGCCGATTTGTGGTTCGAATTTTCCGTCCACGCTGCCCTAGGTTTCCCAGAGCTATTGGTATAATTAAATGCAAAACACGCTCAGTTTTTGAAATCGAATACATCAACAGAAAGGGATTGGTGTCTTAAAATGCACAGGCGACATGTAACTCAATAATGCAGACGCACCACAAATGCATGTACACTGTACACTAATTTATGCGAATTTCGGGTATATGCCAAAACTTATTCATACAAATTGGAGTAAAGGCTCACGCTTCGATCTTCCGCTCTAAGCTTTTACTTGAAGTTTTTGCTCAGTTGCTTTCTTTTTATTCATACGTCCCAATGCCTATATAATCTCCTGTGTATTACTCCAGTGCTGTTTATAGTGTGCTGTGTGTATATATACAATTTTGAAAATGACCCTGGAGAATGTAAATTCTAAAAATCATGATTCATTTTAAAACGACAATGCAGCAGGATACAAGGTGTCAAGGACGGTTGATTTTAGGCGTCTCAGAAGTTCTAAAAAGATTCCGATTTATAATTGAAAAAAGTTCCAGTGCGTTGTGAATGATATGGTAATTTTTCACTATTTAAATAAGAAAATAGTGAATACATTACAGTAAGGATATTTTTTAACGTCAGGTCATAGTTCATGTAAAATTAAAATGAGTCATAACGAATTCATGACATTTTTAAATACAATGCTAAATAAATAATTGGATATATTTATATGACAAGATGAAATGAAACAATTTAATTTGATTAAATCTTCATTATTATTTTTGAACGTATGTTCAACTTAAACTTGTGACACGATTCGCTAAACCATAGGCCAGTAAAACTATCGGTCCAACCCGGAACAAATTTGGGACAAGCTGAATATCTTGATATTTTGTTCAGGTGGTGGACAATGTCACCTTAAAAATCGCACAAAATCGCATGGGCCGTACTCGCCCAATTAAGCTTTTAACTAAAAAAATCGTGGCTTTTAATTATTTTTTTAAATATCTAAAAAACTATTAACTTTATTAAAAATCTATAGGAAAACAAAATGATCACCAATAGAAAGAAATACCCACAAAACCGTTTTTTGTTTTTTACAATCGGCCTGAAAACTAAAAAGTGATGAGCTTATAAATATTGGGCCGTTTGGGCTTGGATCCAATTAAACTGCTTTTGGCAAATTCGACTTTAATAACGTTGACGCAAATTAATTGCATGATTTTAATAACAGAAATATGTTACTTTTTATGTAAACCAGTCTGTAAAATTGCATACAAATCACTAGCTATTATTTAAAATTTTAGGTAAAGGGGTGAAAGCAAAAATAAGTAAATAATAGGTATATATATATATATATATATATATATATATATATATATATGTGAAAAAAGTGAACTCTTTTTAGTTTGTTCTGAGCTTTCGGTAATTTATTAAAACCATTGTCAAAGAACTACAAAAGATAGGTACATTTATAGATATTTCAAAATAAAAATAAATTAGTTTAAAAGTAAAAAAACATTAATTACTTACAACTAAGTGAGGTTATTCACAATATCTATAAATATGTATAAAATGGAGAAAAAACATGTTATATAATTTTCTTTTTCAAAGAAATTAAATAAAAAATAAAACTTTCAAAATTGACATTACGACATCGATGTTAATTTTTAGTAGTCATGGAAATGTCTTTAAGTATGTTTAGTATATTAGCAAGTGAAATAATAGTTGGTAAGTTAATTAAAAGTAACAGAATTCTCATTTTCAATATTTGAATTTTTTGTTTGTTTGTCAAAAGATAATAAATAGCTATAAATTGCACTAAGTTTTCGAATGTCAGTTCTTTTATTTAAGCAATTATCTTCTTGAGATATGAATGCCATTTCCAGGAAAATCCTTTTAGAGTAGTTGTTTTCTTTATGTAAAATTTCAAAGTTTTTATAATCTATTGTATGATTTGTAGAGAAAACATGTTCAGCTAATGCTGATCTTTCTGGATATAATCTTGCATATATATTTATCATTTATTTAAATAAAATTAAATAAAAATCACATTTTACAATAAATTTCAACTAAACGATTAAAATAAATGATAGAGAGGTCGAAAAGCAAAAGCTTGTTACGACGTTGAGCATATTATTACAACTAAATAAACGTACATCAATAATATATAAAAAAAACATGCTAAATATAAATAGCAATAGCTCATACAATAAAATAAAACACATAATACACCTTACCTACATTATTATCACTACATTAATACAAATTATCTATTAAAATATTGATTTTATTAAATGTAAAAGCAAAGTTTTCAGATTAAGAATAAGTCACATGGTACATAAAAAAAATTCAAGATTAAATCAAATAAAACTAAAGCACCCCCATTAACCTAGCAGAACCATTTCGAAAATTTGAATTTTTGATTATGCCATAATTTGTCGCTAATTTATCGCTAATTTATCGCTAATTTATTACCATAATTAAAAATTTGTCGCTCGTTGTTTTTCAAAAAAAACCCATGGTTCTGCTAGGTGAATATTAAGCTAGCAGAACCACTTTTTATCTATCAACTTTTGAAAAAAACTGATATTACCATAATTTGTCGCTAATTTATCTCTCTTTTATTACCACAATAAAAAATTTGTCGCTCGTCGTTTTTTTTAAAAAAACCCACGGTTCTGCTAGGTTGATATTAAGCTAGCAGAACCACTTTTTATCTATCAACTTTTGAAAAAAACTGATATTACCATAATTTGTCGCTAATTTATCGCTCTTTTATTACCATAAATAAAAATTTTTCGCTCGTCGCTTTTTCAAAAAAATCCAAGAATTTGCTAAGCTTATACGAGTTTACATCTGCCGATGCACCTCATATTAATCTTTTGGTCAAAAATACTAATACTACCAAACTTGTTGCTAATTTATCATCATAATTAAAAATGGGTCGCTCGTTGTTTTTTTTAATCCATAAGTTTATTCATAAATCTGGCGAATCACTTTGTTCTAACAACAAATACTACTATAATTCATAGCTAATTTAATTTGTTAGATTTAGAGAAACAAAGGGTACAAAGTGGATTTTTTAACACATACTATGAATTAATTTGACCTGACGATATCCCGCTCGTCGGTCAGGTCAAATATTCATGACATATTAAGTCATTGTAAAGGATACCAGTTTATAAGGTTTGTAAATTCGCCAAAATATGTAAATTCAATAAATGTTTTTGAACATGTTTCTCACGAAAGTATGTAAATTGTCAAAATGGTTTATTATAATAAAAACAAATATAAATAAAAAATATTTAATGAAAATTTAAAATAACATAAACTTTCTGACATAAAACAAATGAAAACAATGAAAACTTGTTTAATTTTCTAGCCCGCAGGAACGCATGCGCATTTCAAGATCAGTTTGCCTTCTAATTTATCGAGAAGGGCAAGGAAAATCATTGAAAAAGCTATACAGTGTTGAAAAAATGGCTTCTTCAATGATTTTCCTTGCCCTTCTCGATAAATTAACCAATGATCTGTTTTAACAAAGGGAAATTATGAAAAATTAGAAAAAAAAAACAAGTTTTAGTTCCTAATTATTAGTTTGGTCATCGTACATCAACTAACGACAAGTAAATTCACTTCGTCGATTCAGTGGTTACCGAAAATTTCCTTACCCCTTCTATCGTCTGCTGAGTTCTGGCGAGTTTAAATCGAGAAAGTGTTGAATACAGGGGTAGCGCGCAGTGTTAATGTGATGCTGATCGGAACTTCGGAAATATAATTAAAGCTTTTTGTTTTCGTTTTTGTGAGCAGATCATTGTTTTTGCGTGAATATTAAAATATTTATACATATTTTTATTATAATTTTGTATTTAGTATAAATATTATAGTGACTTATTTCATTACAAAATGCCTAGAGTGGTGTATTGTTCTGTTGATGGTTGTCGCAGTAAAGTGAAAGAGAGATCGTTTTTTAGATGCCCAAAAGACAAAATTAGGTAAGAGAATAGGTAATTTAGTAGTATACAAGTAAACTTTTTTTATTTTCTATTTTATATTGCAGATGTGAAGCTTGGAAAAATGTTTTGGGTTTTAAAGGAAACCACCGATATGCCAATATAACGGTGGAACAATGTTATAATAGGATAAAAATTTGTAATTTGCATTTTACTGACAATAGTTTCACAAATGAATTGAAGAATCGAATTAACTGTTTCGCAATTCCTTCTTTATTATTACAAAGAACTGAAGGTGAGAAATTTTTTCTATGTGTTTATTGCTTTAATTTTAGTTAGAGGTTGAACTAATTAATTATTGATTGAATTGGTTCTATTAAAATCTGAACATAAACGATGAAAGTGAAACTTTTGTTTTAGATAACGACGAATATATTGATGTTCCTATTAAAGCCTGCAGTGACGTTCCTATTAAAGTCTGCAGTGACGTTTCTATTCAAACAACTAGTGCTCAAATAGGTATGGTTAAATATATTTTTAAAAGACATTAACAAAATGAATAAACTTACTTTATAGATATTGGAGTTCAGACGTGCCCAAAGCTTTCAGCTTCTACACCAAGGAAAAAGATATATAGAAAAAAAAATTAGGAATCTCAAGAAAACCTCTGCCAGATTATCTAATTCCAAAAGGTGTCTAGAATCGAACATTAATTTTGAAGACGTTTTGCAATTCTTAAAAAAAAACTATTCCAAAAAATCATACAACTTTCTAGAATGTCAGTTTAAGCTACTGAATAAAGCTCCAAAAGGAGCAAGATATACTGACGAATTTAAGCAATTTGCTTTGAGTGTTTACTTCTTAGGTCCGAAAGCTTACAGAAAAATGTCAACAGTTTGTACAATGCCTTCAATATCAACACTTCATCGTTTTCTTAGTCGCTGGATTTTAAAACCGGGATTTAATGATTCAATTTTTAATTTAATGAAATCAAGATCCGAGCTGTTAGGTGAAAAGGAAAGAGATTGTGTTTTGTGTCTAGATGAAATGTCAATCAAATCCAATTTATTTTATAATATTTCTATTGACAAAATTGTTGGGTTTAAAGAAACTAACCAAAATAGTATGGACATCGCATCTAGTATACTGGTAGTGATGGCTAGAGGTATAGCAACTAGCTGGAAACAGCCTGTTGCTTATTTTTTTTATAAAAATTCGGCATCCGCCGATGATCTAAGAGACATATTATTTGAAAGTGTCAGAAAAATATCCAATGCAGGATTAAATGTTTTGGGAGTAATATCTGATCAAGGATCTAATTTTCAAAAACTGGTGAAAAGTTCGTTAAAGTTAACTGAGGACAATCCGGTATTTTTTGTGGATAGTATAAAAATTGTTTATTTATTTGACGTACCCCATCTTTTGAAATCGACAAGGAACAATTTCTTTAAATACAATTTCATAGTTAAAAATGGTGAAACCAACAAAGCCTATTTAGATACGATGTATAATTACGAGAAACAAAAAGAATTCAGATTGGCACCCAGACTTACTAATGAACATATCTACCCCAGCAGTTTTAAAAAGATGAAGGTAAAACTTGCTTCCCAAGTTTTTAGTCACTCTGTAGCCGTGGCATTGAGTACTTATATTGACTTTAAAATTCTACCAGCTTCAGCCAGAACTACAGTTACTTTCATACAAAATATGAACGATCTCTTTGACATTCTAAACTCGTGTCATTTAAATAATTTCAATGCCTTTTTGGGCACTGAAAAGCAAAACACTTTTCTTAGAGATATGCTCACAATGTTTAGCAACCTTCAAGTTTTCAGTTCTAACGGAAAAAATGTTACTAAACAACTTAAATTTATATTTGGGTGGAAGTTGACAATTAAAGCTATTTTTATTTTGTGGGAAATGTTACACCAAACAAAAAATTACACTTTCTTATTAACGAGAAACCTTAACCAGGATTGTCTGGAAAATTTTTTTGGGCAAATCAGAAATTGTTGTGGTAATGCAAGAAACCCTACGCCAATCCAATTCTGCAGAGCGTTTAAAAAAATTACTTCTCTTAAATATTTAGATTACTCCGAAGGAGCAAACTGCATGCAAGATTTAAATGAAATTTTGCTTAATACAAAATCTGAATTGCTTAAAAGTACAGTTAGTTCTACGACTACAAATAATATCTATACTCCTCTAAAAGTGTTTACAACTGATTATAGAAATATAAAAAGTGTCGATGGAAATGCACTGGTATACGTTACTGGATACCTACTTAAAAAGTGTTTATTGCAGCATTCGTGTAACACTTGCTTAGAATTTATTAAGATAGATAATCTAGAAGGAGACGCTACCGTTTTTATGAAATATAAAGATTATAGTGTTTCATCCAACATTTGTAATTTGGTTGTGCCTCCCAAAAATTTTGTGGAACTCGTTATAGAATTGGAAAACATATTTATAAATAAATTTAATAAAATAGCCTCTGAATATGGTGTCGGTATGAAGCTTAAAAATAGCTTTAAGAATGTTAAAATGTGGCATCCTTGTACAAATTTCCCAGTTGATTATTTTTATTCATTGTATACAAGATTACGTATTTATTATACATTAAAATTTGCTAATCGTAACATTAAAACAGAAAAATTACAGAAACAACACCCCAAACTAAGTATACTTAAACATTTGTAATAATTACTATGCTAAACATAACAATTTAATCAATAATATTCATTAGAAGCTTGTTCGATTACACCGTAGTTTGATTTAAAAGTTTTTAAATTTTATTTTAATATTCCTGTATTATAATGGTCACTGCAAATCAGTACATACACGTATTTAACCACACGTATGTCCCTCGTAATTGTTGTATTATGATAACGGGCGAGTATGGCGCCAGAGAGACGATGTGCCAAAAATTTCAAACGTTCCGACGCAAGTGAATCTACTTGTCGTTAGTTGATGTACGATGGTTTGGTAGTATTAGTATTTTTGACCAAAAGATTAATATGAGGTGCATCGGCAGATGTAAACTCGTATAAGCTTAGCAAATTCTTGGATTTTTTTGAAAAAGCGACGAGCGAAAAATTTTTGTTTATGGTAATAAAATTATGGTAATATCAGTTTTTTTCAAAAGTTGATAGATAAAAAGTGGTTCTGCTAGCTTAATATCAACCTAGCAGAACCATGGGTTTTTTTTAAAAAACAACGAGCGACAAATTTTTAATTATGGTAATAAATTAGCGATAAATTAGCGACAAATTATGGCATAATTAAAAATTCAAATTTCCGAAATGGTTCTGCCAGGTTAATGGGGGTAACTAAAGCTAGGTATTCTCAATTTGTCCAGAGATGGCTTGTCTATCCTGCGGAAACATGTATTGACCCAAATATTTTTTAAATATATGAGTTTTAACTGTTTTTATTTCATCTAGTAATGAGTTATACAGTTTTGGTCCTAAATATGCGTATGATCTTTATTATTTTTCTTTTCGGCGAGTATCATAATTATGTTGTGAAACAGTCAACACAGTACTTTTGTGGTAAAGGCAATTTATTTTAACAAAAAATAGTTGACGGATATCCAAGATTTGTGCTTCGGAATATAGGGCATCACTGGGATATCTCCAATTTCGTTTGGTTATTATTTTGAGGAACCTTTTTTGAATAACCTCCATGGGGTGAATATGAGTTTTAAGCGCACTGCCCCAGACAGTAATGCAATAACGTAAATGACTTTCCACTAAAGCATAATAAAGAATTTTTATTTGAGGTAAATTTAGTATTTTGCTCAAGTATTTGAACTTTGTCATAATATATCTAAGTTTTTTGCAAATATATTTAATATGTATGTCCCATTTAAGGTGGTTGTCCAAATATACTCCAAGATATTTAATATTATTTGTATTTTTTATTGTGTATTCCTGGTTTTCAGTACGTACAGTTAGTGCATTGAACGAAGGAGCAGTGGCTGTATTGCAAGAAAATGCAATGTAAAACGTTTTATTAGTGTTAAGTGTCAACAGTTTATGGTTAAGCCAATTTTGGATTTTCGGTAAATCTCTTTCTACTTTTTCCTTGAGTTTTGCCCAACTTGTATCTTTATAAAATAATGCTGTATCATCAGCAAAAACTACAACTTCTCGTTCAGAAGACTCATCTAATAAGTCATTTATATAGATATTGAAGAGGGTAGGACCTAGGACACTCCCTTGGGGAACACCACAACGGATAGGTAATGTGTTGTTTCGTGAAGAATTTATTTTTACAATTTGATTACTCTTCATTAATGTATGTGGTTCACCCCTTATTCCAATTTGATAAAGATTGGTCAAAAGTTTTTCGTGACTTACCGTGTCAAAAGCCTTCGACAAATCAAGAAAGACACACAAGCAAGGGATACTTTCATCCAATGCCATATTAATGATAATACTGCATCTTTAGTAGACATCTGCTTTCTAAAACCAAACTGATTGTCAGATATGATATTAAATTTTGTTAGGTAGGAGTTTAAGCGCGTTCCCAAGACCTTCTCAAAAACTTTGGACACAGTTGTTATTAAGGATATGGGTCGGTAGTTAGTTGCAATTTTTTCGTCACCATTTCTAAATATAGGTAAGTCACGGGTAGTTTTAAATATTTGTGGCCAAATTCCAGCATCAAAACATTTATTTATGATATATGTTAATGGCTCTACTATATACAGTTAGTCCGCTGAATCTTTTCCCATGTATGAAATTATTCACATACTACTTTTTGTAGTACGTCTCTTTTCTACTCACAGAATCTAAACCCCCGAAATGAAACCGTTTGTTCCATTACAACATAATATAACAGACAGAGATAGCCATATGATGAATTTGGGTGATTAGTTGTAACTCACACAACAGAAGTTCTGTGGTTTAACCGCGAATTTGTATATTGACAGACCAAAGACATTGTTTACATTTTTATTTCACATTTTTATCCATTTTTTTGCTCCTTGCATATACATTTATTTCAAAAACAGTTGTTATAACGACTAACTTATACCTGAGTGTTCGAATTATTGTGGTAAGTAAATATTATTTATCTACTTTTTATTTATTTACTTCGTAATGAAAACTAACCTTAAATTGACATTTCATTATGATTCTGGATAGAACTCCATCAAACTGAAATATATGAAACATATTTTGCTGCCACCAATGTAGAAAATATTGACCTCATTTTCCGAAAGACCAGAACTATTTATGAATGGTTTTTATTTTTAGAATATGCCTGGAAAAACGTTGAGTTCGCAAGCACAGGAGCTGGTCCTAAATGTGTTGGAGTATTTTGAGTTAGAAAAAAGAAATGGAGGACCTTTGGAACCACTTTCATGTGTTCAAGAGGTAACATAAATATTTAAGTGCATAGACGTCAAAAAATAATAGTTCAATACTATTAAACGCTTTACAAAATTAGAAAAATTAATTTCCAAAGAGCAGACCGTCTACTAAGAAGCAACAACTACTTCTCGAGCTATATGCCCCAACAGACATTGAATTACACTTCTAAAGTAAACGGGGTTGGTATTGAACTATTATTTTTTGACGTCTATATATCACGCTTTACTAATATGACAATTATTTACAGTTAACTGTAATTAAGTAAATTTAAGTGCATGCTTGTTTAGCAATATACTTATTATTAATCAATTTTTTTTATGTTAGAGGGTAGCTGCTGCTCTGAAAATATCTCGACGAACAATGCTCTAAAAAAAAAGAAAAGAAAATAATCCAATTCTTTCAAGCCCAGGCAAAAGCAGAACTCGTTCTAAAACTAAAACAACTGATCTACCCGAGGGAGCTAAGATGGCAGTACGGAACACATTATATGATATGTACCAACAGAGTAAATATCAAACTATTTAATTAGAATTTTTTGGTAAAATGTAGGTGTAGGTATTTTGTAATGAGTATTCAAATCATGGTATATTCAAGAAAAATTTAGGAAGGTATTTATATAGACTTTAGTAGTTTTGTGACTACATTACAATTTAATTCAACTATTGAATTTACCTTATTTTTGAACAGTCAAGGTTAAAACATTAATGAAATGAACAAACATAATATCATTAAAAATATAGTATTTGTTCAAATTGAATCTGTACTATAATTTTTGTTTTTGTTTTAGAGAAGCATGTTACTTTGACTACCTTAAATTGTAAATTGAGGGAAAGCGAAATTGTATTTATTGGCAAAACATCTCTGAGCACTTTGTTCAAAACATTGGGATTCAAATATAACAAAGATGACAATTGGAGAGCTTCAATGGAGCGGACCAGTATTGCAGCCTTGAGAGCCAATTTTCTGCGTAAATATATGGAAAACCTTTCAAGTTCTCACCCAAGAGAACTTGTATTTTTGGATGAAACATGGATCTATTCGAAGGGAAATAAAACAAAATCTTGGCAAAACAACAGCACTAAAAGTGTACGTAAACCAGATGGTTATGATGGTAAACGTTGTATAATTGTCCATGCTGGTTCTACCAAAGGATTTGTCTCTGAAGCAAGTTTATTATTCTGTTCAAAATCTAAAGTAGCTGATTACCATGGAGAAATGAACAATGAAATATTTATGAAATGGATAAGTACTCAATTAATTCCCAACTTAGAAGAGCCATCTCTTATTGTTATGGATAGTGCTCCATATCATAGTGTTCTTTTAGAAAAGCAACCTTCTACTAATTCAACAAAAAATGAGATTGTTACATGGTTGATAACAAACAACATTAAGTTTGAAACTTGAATTGCTACAAATTGCAAAAATGAATAGAAAAGAAAACGTGTATATAATTGAAAAGTTACTACGAGAACATGGTCATGAAGTGCTGAGACTACCGCCATATCATTGTGAATTCAACGCTATTGAATTAATTTGGGCAAATTGCAAGTCATATATTATAATAAATATATTGGTAAAGATGGGTATTTAGATTGTTCTGTTATAAATATGTGGAAAGAGGCACTGGGACAATGTAATCAAAAAATTTGGGAAAAATGTGTTAGGCATACCCATGAAATTATTCAAAAGTGGTATGCCCGAGAGCAGAATATAGTTGATATTAGCATTCAACCAATTACAATAGATATAAATACTGGTGATAGCTCTGATTCTGACTATGAGGAAAATTAAATAAAATCTATTGTATATATATGAGTCTTAAATATACATATTTGAAATATTAATTATTTATTTTTACAAACCAAAAGATTTTTATTTTTCATTGTTGAACTGTATGGGTGGGACGGCCCAATAGTAATGGTTTCCAGCCATAACCCGAACAGGGCAATACTGATTTGCAAAGTTTCTTCTGAGGAAGTTGTTATTAATACTAACTCTTATGCAAGCAAATTTGCTTAATAGCAAGTTTGCAGAATAGCCCCATAAAACTCTGGAATACTAACAGTTTTTTCAAACTAAAGGTTTAGGTAGCATAATGCTAAATGGCTGTAAAATATTTACAAATATCTATTACACCTGCTTCAATACAATAATAAATAACGTTTACCGTCATTTTAGCCACATCCTAATTAAACCATCAATCTACGACCTACGTGTTACTTAATGTATTGCTTTATTGCGTTTGTATATGAATGATGACGCATGGGAAAATATTCACCGGACCAACTGTATATTAGGATGTGTTTCAAAGTTTCAGATTGAATACCATCTACACCAGGTGACTTTTTAACTTTTAAACTCTTAATAGTACTTTCAACTTCTATATTATCGGTAGGGTGCAAATAAAAACTGTTTGGTATTTTTTTAGTTTTTGGTGAGTAATTCATATTTGGTGGTATTTTCTCAGCAAGTTTGGGGCCAATTTCTGTAAATGTTTTATTGAAATGAGTGGCTATTTCATTTATTTCTGTCAATAAATTACCATCGGTGTCATTTAGAGAATCAATATATTGATTTTTATATTTCGATTTGGTGATTTCATTAACTACCTGCCACATATGCTTCGATTGTGTACCATTCTTATCAATTAATTTTTGGTAATATTCATATTTACATTTCCTTATTAATATGGTCAAGTTATTTCTATATTTATTGTACTGACTTTTTTAGGATTTTTTTCAACTTATTGTACAAACTATTCTTAGTATTAACAGAATTTAAAAGGCCCCGTGTCATCCATGGAGTTAGTGTAGAGGTTTTTCTACTAATTTTTTTATAGTATGAGCATTTTTCAATATAATTTAACAATTTATTAACAAATTGATTAGTTGCTGTTTCTGGACATTGAGCCTGATATACCGTAAACCAATTTTCATTTTTTAATATTTGTTGAAGTTTATAGTAATTTAAATATTGTTTGTATTGTAAATTGTTTTTATTGGCTATCTTTCCCTTAGGTACTCTGCCAAAATTTAATGCTACTTACTTTATTAACATAAATCTCACATAATACGAAGGAAACAGACACGTAGTATTAAAACTAGTCCGTATGGCACGGTATCAAATTTGGTACCAAAATGGCACTTTTTGAAGGGTTATGCTAGTTGTATTTATCATGAAATTTGGTAAAAAAGTTTTGACCGTGTCATATGGTCTTAAATATACTCACCTTAATAAAACAAAATTTAAAAGAAAAAAATTATTCTATACCTTCATCATTTTCAACAAAAGACACATTTGATGCCTTATCACAATACTGTCCAACGCAAATTGTACAGCTTGATGAACATTTTATCCCTACATTTTTGTAGGTGCAAGTTTTGGAGCAACCTGACTTGCATTGGCAAAATAATAATTTTATAATAAAATCAGGGGCGAAGTCCTTACTTTTTCTTTGTGGGTCTAAGTGACCGGACGCACACGAATAGCGCCAAAGTAATCCTCAGGTAGAATTGCAGTTATGGAAGGTCTTAATCTCTTGCCTGAATTGCGCCGGTTATAGGGATTATCGTTTTATTAGGAATTAACAAATCTTATTTAAAAGTAAACATTTCTGAAAATATTATGATAACTCCTAATTGTCTTCTAACAGGAGGAAGGGTAGCAAATTATATCAATTTTATTTTTAGTTTTACGTTTGCGTTTGAGTAAGGTGGTAAAGTTTAAAATCAATTAAGTATAAAAATGGACCAAACCAAACCAAACCAAACCAAACCAAATTCAAAATTTAGGACTGACTAGTGAATATAATAATGGCAATATTTTGGCGCAGTTCGGACTAGGATTAAACCAAGTAAGCAGGTAAAAAAAAATGGCGCAGTTCGGGTGAGGGATTATATCCTCAAGATAAATTTGGCGCAGTTCAGGTGCACCCAAGTGACCGTCCTTTTCCACCCAACCCTACTCCCTTGGGTCTAAATTATTTCCCAACCACGACTGCACCTGAAGGTAAACCCTCTTAAGATGTAATTGAGCAGCTTTAGTTGTCGGGGGTAAAGAAGCTAGCTCAAAGTTACTACAAAATTTTTGGCGTGCAATTATAAGATTGTATTTTAAATATCTCTAAATGAGTTTAAACTTGTGTTTCTAATGCTGCCGTACCACATTAGGATAAAATTTTCTCCCGATTTTAATAAAGTGTTCATCATCATCATTTTCTTGTGTTTTGCAATGTTCAATGAGCAAGACAAATAAATCTGTGTCTTGTCCAACAACAAAAACATTAGATTGACTTTGCTCAGCCTGTTTTACTGCGGTCACGGCAATCATGTGATCTGCATCTGATTCTGATTGTTTAACTAAAATACCAGCTTCAGCTAAATGAATTTTTAAATAATTTACAAGTTTTTCCTAATTTGAGGATACAGCTAAGAAATGAATTAGTCTGACTTATGTTCACCGTATTTTCAGGATTAAAAATAATTTCGTCCGATATTTTTAGATCTGCGCTGATGTTCCGTATATTTAGTGTTTAGAGCATCACTAGAATATCCATCAAATACTATTATACTTACATCTATTTTTACCCTCAGATGCATAATGGTACTTAACGTATTTAATATATTAATCCAAAATGTCTTTACCTACAGTACATTTGCATCCCAGATAACTTTTCTCAATAGAAATCCAAAGATATTTTGTCCGTCTGGAAATTTAATAATTGGATTAAGTTTGCTGTCAAGATAAGAAATCAGTAAAAATTTAGTATTTTTCCTCATAGAAACCTCATCAAAAATACTGCTGGGATAATGGGAGATAATTTTTTTATCCATTTGAACAATAAAAAAATTAATATTTCGTAACAAATTAGGTATCATGTGTTTTTTTTCACAAAATCGTTCAATTTTTAGATATAATTGGAGCTCAAGCCCAAATGGCCCATTATTTGAGGGCCCATTAGCTCTCTGTTTTTTGGTCTATTTTAGAAAACAAAAAGCGGTTTTGTAGGTATTTTTATTGGCAACAAATATGCTCTCCTATAAAATTTTTAGAGAGTTGATAGTTTCTTAGATTTTTTCAATGAAATGAATGAAGATACGAATTTTTGAGTTTAACCTGTGATTGGGCGAGTACGGCCCATGCGATTTTTAAGGAAACATTGTCGACAACCTAAAAAAGGTATCCTGAAAGTTTCAGCTTGTCCCAAATTTGTTCTGGGTTAGTTTTACTAGCCTAACAGTAGCTTTATCAAACGGGTGATAAACGTTTGATAAAGCTACTGTGTAAGAGAAACGCGTCACAAGTTTAAGTGAAAATAGGTTCAAAAATAATAATGAAGATTTAAACAAATTAAATTGTTTTATTTCATCTTGTCAATATGGATCTTCATCAAGTAAAAGCCTCATCTATTCAATGTACAGGGTGTTTCATTAAGAATTGTCCATATAGTAACTGGAGAAACCTTAGCATGAAATATGAAGATTTAAGCTAAAACACTGGAATAAAATATTCCTCCTAACCGAGATATAGGGTGTTTTATTTTAAATATTTTAAATTATTTTAGCCCATAGTTTTGACACCTTCCAATATTTTTTGTTCATACTTGGCAAAGAGTTTACACATGTTAGGTTACTTTAAACAGTGGTAAAAGATAGATTTCCTCCATTATCAGAGGCGTGCGGTAGGGATGGATACTTTCTTTTATCCCCCTACAATCTACGCCACTGTCGTAATCATCGTTTCATCCCCTTGTCTCATTGCGATAGAGTGAGTAGTTTTTGAGTTATTTGCATTTAAAGGTAATGTTTAAAATATCCAATTTTGTTTTATTGCTTATTTCACATGAGTGTCGTTAATAATTTAACCACCTTGATGATCAAATTTGTTTAGTCTAATCGTAAATTCACATGAGTCAATGACAATTTTAACTAAATAAATAAAATTTATTAGTTTCAAATGATTTTTTCATATTAATATTATCAAAATTTCAGTTTTAAATTTATGACAAATCAGAACTATGATTTTTATTATGAAATATCATGATGAATACATAAGATAAACGTACTGAAACAATTATTTATTTAGACTACTGTAACAAAAAAATCAAGTTAGTTAACATTATAGTAAATTTTCGAAGTTGCCTCCATTGACATCAATACATTTATTAATCCTATTGGAAACATTTCTCCTAACCTTTATAAATATGCTGGGTTGATTCCTAATAAAATTTGCAGCATTTTCTATTTGCTGCCAAAATTCCTGTCAGGTATTAATTTCTTGAGAGTACACAAGTGTCTTCATATTTCCCCAAAAAACATTTTCAAAAATTGTCAAAATTTTTGAAAAATGGTCAAAAATTTTCAAAAACTGTCAAAAATGGACAATTATTGTCAAAAATGTCAATAATTGTCAAAAATTGTAAAAATTTTGAAAAATGGTCGATAATTGTCAAAAACTATCAAAAATGGTCAATAATTTTGAAAAATGGCCAATAATTGTCAAAAACTATCAAAAATGGACAATTATTGTTAAAAATGGTCAAAATTGTGAAAAATAGTTGATAATTGTCAAAAATTGTTGAAGTTTTTGAAATATGGTCAATAATTGTCAAAAATGGTCAAAAATTTGGAAAAAGGGTCCATAATTGTCAACAATGGTCAATAATTATCAAAAATGGTCAATAATTTTGAAAAATGGTCCAAAATTTTGAAAAATTGTCAAAAATGGTAAAAAACTGTCGAAATGGTTACAAATTGTCAATTATTTTTAATAACTGTCAAAAATGGACAATTATTGTCAAAATTGGTCAATAATTGTCAAAAATTGTTAAAAATGGTCGATAATTGTCAAAAACTATCAAAAATGGTCAATAATTTTGTAAAATTGTCAAAAAATTTGAAAAATGGTCAAAAATGGCCAATAATTATCAAAAACTATCAAAAATGGACAATTATTGTTAAAAATTGTCAAAATTTTGAAAAATAGTTGATAATTGTCCAAAATTCTTAAAGTTTTTGAAAAATTGTCAAAAAATTTGAAATATGGTCAAAAATGGTCAATAATTGTCGAAAATGGTCAAAAATTTGGAAAAATGGTCCATAATTGTCAACAATTGTCAATAATTATCAAAAATGGTCCATAATTGTCATCAATTGTCAATAATTATCAAAAATGGTCAATAATTTTGAAAAATGGTCTAAAATTCTGAAAAATTGTCAAAAATTGTCAAAAACTATCAAAAATGGTTAAAAATTGTCAATTATTGTTAAAAACTGTTAAAAATGGACAATTATTGTCAAAAACTGTCAAAAATGGTCAATAATTGTTAAAATTTTGAAATATGGTCAATAATTTTCAAAATTTTGAGAAATGGTCAATAATCGTCAAAAGTTGTCAAAATTTTGAAAAATAGGCAATAAATAATACGAGCCGTTTCCGAAAATCGATTTAAACACGTAATTTATAAAATCGATTAACTAAAAATCGATTAATATTACTATAAAAATCGATAATAAGCAAATAATAATCGATTTATGTGAAAATCGATTCTTTTTTAACATCCCTAGTCAGTAGATCTTTATAAGGTTAATCATGATGAATAGCGAAAATGACGATTATTCTAGCACTCCTATCATAACCTAAGATAACTATTTTAATTATTAAAAGGGCGACTGTAGAAAAAATTATGTGTGTTTTTCGAGCGTAAAGTAAACTTTGTTACTTTACGCTCTAAATACACAAATAACCATTCCGAATTTTCATAAATTTAAAATTGATAAACATTAATATGAAAAAATCATTTGAAATGGAATTTACCGACACTAATAAATTTTATTTATTCAGTTGAAATTGTCATTGACTCATGTGAATTTACGATTAGAATTAACAAATTTTATCATCATGGTGGTTAAATTATTAACGACACTCGTGTGAAATAAGCAATAAAACAAAATTGGATATTTTAAACATCACCTTTAAATGCAAATAACTCAAAAACTACTCACTCTATCGCATTGAGACAAAAGAATGATATTTACGTAGAAAGTGACGAAGAATCAAAAAAACATGCCGAAACGATTATTACGACAGAGGCGTAGATTGTAGGGGGATAAAAGAAAGTATCCATCTCTACCGCACGCCTCTGGTAATAGAGGGAAACTATCTTTTACCACTGTTTAAAGTAACCTAGCATGTGTAAACTCTCTGCCAAGTATAAACAAACAATATTGGAAGGTGTCAAAACTATGGGCTAAAATCATTTAGAATATTTTAAATAAAACACCCTAATATCTCGGTTAGGAGGAATATTTTATTTAAGTGTTTTGGCTTAAATCTTCATATTTCGCTCTGAGGTTTCTCCAGTTAATATATGGACAATTCTGAATGAAACACCCTGTATTTTAATATTATGTATCTATTTTTAATTTTCATAATGAGTGGAAGTTACAAAAACTTGTAGAGAAAGGTCCTTCTCAAAATAGAAAAGCCAGTTTCCTATTTATAAGACAGCCACAACTTCTGAAAATTGCAATTTGCGTGTTTCAGGATCATTTCACGTCATTTCGCATTTTAATATACCGTGCACGTCTAAAGTCTCCATATACAGTGTGGAAAATACAAATGTGATAAAATCATTATTACAGTTATTGTACATATTTATAGATTTTAGATTGTCAATTGTCATCTTGCAACCAAAAAATTTCGTGTCTACTTTTAACTCTCTTCGAGTGACAGTTCCAACCACCAATTTTTTAAATGGGAAGTAGGGTCTTGTGAATTATCTTTTGATAGACATTCTAATTTTCTATTCAAATATGTTATTGCTTTTAAATTTATTGCGAAAATTAATATAAAAAAGTAGTTAAATCATCTGAAATCTGAAATTCGGTAGAACAACCACAAATAATACTGTTTAGTTAGAAATAATGTAAAAAAAACATGAATGTCAATGAAGTAGATGTTCAAAATGCTCGCCGCGAACGTCTTTGCAACATCTTAATCGTAGTATTTGATCATTTCCGGGCTGTTATGCCGTGGTCTTCTTTGGGTTTCTCTCCCAAACGTTTCGGCAGCAACTGCGGCAGCCATCTTCAGTGGCGTGGACAAAAATTTCAGTTTCAGTTGATTCGTCGAGAAGAGTTCTTCGTAAATTATCAAATACATTGATTCCGGCCGTGAAAGCCTACATTTATAAATCTTAATCTTAAATAAAAATCTTCTTATGTAACTTTTTATAGTTTTCCTTATTGATATTATTCGAAAGGGATACAGATATGCGTTTTGCTTACTTTCTTAGTATCAATACCTAAACGTGAAATATTTTTATTTTTATGTTAATTTTTGCAATAATTTCAAAAACAATTGCAGGATGTCAATTCATAATCTAAAATCGAAATGTTTAAAAGGATTTTCTATAAGTATTAACAATAACGTAAATAATGATTTTATTCCGTTTGGCTTTTTTTCCACACTGTAAATCCACACAATACAATCATCGTCGAAAGTATATCCGGGAATCGTTTTTAAAATGTATCTTTTTAAGAAGGATGATTTCGTTTATTTATGGTATAAATAATTTTTTTTAAGAATCCGAGTTGAAAATTAATATATATTTTTAAATGTTCACATTATTATGCAAGTCTGTTTGCTAATGATGTAAATATGTCGTTTTCAAGTGCAATGAAATCATCTGTTAAAATAAGTTTTCAAAACGTAAAATCTTAAGGCGTGCTTACATTTTATTTTATAATAACGTAAAAATATCATTCTTTAAGTTTTTCTTTATATCCATACAAGAACTCATGAAGGTTATATAATTTAATGCAGAGAATCGTGATCGGAAGAGACCATAAGGTGGAAAGAAGATAAGTCAGCGCATAATATAACAGATTATAAAGATTCCTAGCATAGCGGTGTATATTATATACCTAGTCAAAAAAATTGCTACAGCTGTAGTTTCATGCCTCTTATGACTGAAGTTGCAACCACTAATTCGCTACTACAGTCCGTTTGAAATAGATAGAGAGTAATAAAACCTTATTTAACATGCAAAACCCTTACCGGATAGGCAACTAAAACTCCAGCATTTTAAAACGATTTTCATTATAATTCACATCTGTATTCTTTTATTTGCCTTCCCAACCCTTTACAACGCCACTATACAATAGAAACTCGATCTTCGGGTCGCTTGTAATTGCTGACATAGCCGTACCTTTAGGTAAGGCTGTCAGTAGGTTTGATATTAAATGAAAAACATGATTGCGACAAGGACTAGCAATATAATACAATATCAATTAATAATAATACGTATTACAAAGTCAATTATAATAATATTTATAATAATCAATTATTTTTATATTATGATTTACTAGAACTATAGAACTTATTTACAACACGGGGTTATTAAGGGTGCATCCATTAATTACGTGAGCTCTGAATAGGGGGGGAGGGGCCCAATTAAATCTCATTAAAACCGAGGGGGGGATAATCGAAAATCTCACGTCAACTTCCGAGCGCTACTAGGGATGCGCGATACTATCCGATATTCCAGTGTATCGATACTTTTACTTCCGATACTCGATTTTTTGTATCGATACTATGCTTTTCGATACATTCCAAGTATCGATAAATTTGTAGTGTATCGATACCTTGCGATACGGGATTTTTAGTGGTAGCAGCAAGTGGCGTTATCTATAGTGATGAGCGATATCGTGATTTTTTAATCACGTTGTGAAATGATATCGTGCTTTTTTTAACGAAACCAAAAATAAAAAACGAAAAATGCAGTTTTTTGCGTTTTTCGTGCTAATTTTGAGGTTGTGTGGAAAAGTCACTGATGTAAAAGCTGTAGATTTTCTCAAGATCTACAATTTTTATAATCAACTTTTTATTCTAGGAACTCAACTTTGGACGGAAATCGCAATAATGTCTTTTTCCACCCCCCCCCCCTTCAAAAAAAAAGTGTTTTTTACCGAAAAAACGTCATAACTCTAAAATTTCCAATATTTTAATTTGAAATTTTTTTTCATGGTTTGTGACTATCAAAGCTACCTTCTACTAAATTTTCATCAAAATCGAACATTTTTTAACGAAACCAAAAATAAAAAACGAAAAATGCAGTTTTTTGCGTTTTTCGAGCTTATTTTGAGGTTATGTGGAAAAGTCACTGATGTAAAAGCTGTAGATTTTCTCAAGATCTACAATTTTTATAATCAACTTTTTATTCTAGGAACTCAACTTTGGACGGAAATCGCAATAATATCTTTTTCCACCCCTCCTCCCCCAAAAGAAACAACGTCATAACTAGGAAAATTTCCAATATTTTCATTTGAAAATTATTTTCATGGTTTGTGACTATCAAAGCTACCTTCTACTAAATTTCTATCAAAATCGAACATTTTTTAAGGAAACTAATACTAAAAAACAAAAAATGCAGTTTTTTGCGTTTTTCGAGCTAATTTTAAGGTTATGTGAAAAAGTCACCAATTAAAAAGTTGTAGATTTTCTCAATATCTACAGCTTTTATCATCAACTTTTTTTTCTAGAACCTCAACTTTGGCCGGAATCGGATCGCAAAAATGTCTTTTTCCACCCCCCAAAAAGGTGTTTTTTACCGAAAAAACGTCAAAATTGGGAAAATCTCGGATCGTTAACGTATCGATACTTCGAGTATCGATAAATTAATATTCGATATTCTACTGTATCGATATTTTACGTTCCGATCCGTATCGATACCTAATATCGATACTTTCTAGTGTATCGCGCAACCCTAAGCGCTACTGATAATAATGAAAATAAAGCAAGTTTAAAATATTTTTAGCGTCAATCTCACGTAAGTGGAGGGGGGTTCCAGGAAAATCTCACTAAATCTCTTAGAGAGGGGGACCGAACTCACGTAATTAATGGATGCCCCCTAATATTATTCGAGCACGAAATATTAGTTATCGGAAAATGGAAAATCTGATGAATTTTCATCTGGTCTGAACTTTTGTCTAATGACCACATTTGCTGCTCTTCTTTGATTACATGTTCTATGCATTTTCGCCATCTCTCTGCATTAACTTGTTCCAGAGCTTCTTCAAAATGTGCACGGACATTTATCATTTCATATGTGGTATTTTTCCTTGTCACCAATCCTTTCACCTGAGCCCATATTAACTCTAGGGTTTAGCTCGCAATGGTAAGAAGGAAGTCGAAGTATAATAATATACCGGTTTTTTGCCATTTCGTCAATAGTATATCTTGGGAAACGATGTTTATGTATATTTACAATTGCCGGCAGTTCTTTTTTTAACATATTCTCTTTAAATGTCATTTCTTTATCTAAAAGCCAATGGATTATTTCCATTTTTTCCAAGCGGTGGTAGGCAATTTCTCACATCTCCTTGAATTATAAGGAGCGTTGTCCAAAACAATTACCGAGTTGGGCGGAATTAGATTTATCATTTGTGAAAAATAGCCCTCAAAAACATCAGCTTTTATATCTTCGTGATAGTCTCCGGCGTGAATTGACTCAATTGCTAACAAACCATCTTTCAAAAACCCATCTGTACTACTACCAACATGCGTAATTATCAGTCGTTTTCTATTTTCATTGCGAAAATCCCTTATTGATCGCAAATAATTCCGTCCCCAACATACAATTTCATCTTTTTCGATTAAAAGCGACTTTTTCTACAGAATTTTCCACAATGTATCTCTTACAATTTCAGAAATAATGGCGAACCCCAAATAGGCTATTATTGAGTCAGATCCATTTTTCGTGAAAAGAACTTCACATGATTTTAGGATATTGCTTAAATATTTTCAAATAGAGTATAGTAAAAGTGTATTTAGGAGTGTACCAAAATTGGTACTAAAAACATGCTTATTTTTGAAAACTTTTTTTTTCTTTTGTCGATTAAGCAGTTAGTTTCGGTTGGCCGCCTTTAATGTCAGTTATCCCGTGCGAGTGCAAAGTACAGATGCTGCTTCCCACCAGGAACAACTCTGTATTTACATATCTCTCCCATGATATCATTATTAGAGCACAATGCCGCAGAATATTATTAGTATATATATACTAGTAACCCGACCCAGCTTCGTTCGTCGCATGAAGTCGAGTGTCGACGCTGCGTTCGAGAGTTTTATTTTTATAGAGCGTATTAAAGTTTTGAAAAATTAATATTACAAAATACTAATCAATTGTTTTTACTAAGTTGGGAATTCTGGAACCGTTGGCGATACTTGACACTGAACACTGTTTACACTACCACTACACCAACACTAACACTTTACACTATCTTACGCGCGTTTCGATAACCAAATAATGGAATTGGAAAAGAGTGGTATTTATGAAATTAGTTGTAATGATTGTGATATGAAATATGTTGGGCAGACTAAGAGGTCTGTAAAAGTTCGTTATAAAGAGCATGTAGCTCATTTAAAATATGGGCGTACGGAGAAATCGAGTGTTGCTGAACATGTTTTAGATTATAATCATTCAATAGGTTTAGATAGTGTAAAATTGTTAAGAAATGTATCTAACAATAGAATGTTGGATGCATTTGAAAGCATAGAAATAGTTAAATGTAATAATAGTTTGAATAAAGACAAAGGACCTATACCTTATAGTCCGTTGTATAGTCTATTAGGAAAAAAACAATTGTACATTTTTTTTTTCGCGCCAGAATGGTTTGTTCCCGCGGATTAACTAGTTTGGCGCGATAAAAGATTAGTATATATGGATGACGAAGCACCCTAGTGTTAGTCAGTCTCTGAAGAAGATAACTTGGTTATCGAAACGCGCGTAAGATAGTGTAAATTGTTTTTAGTTTAAAATGGGTAGGTAACTAATAGACTAAGCTGTTCGCTCACTAGTCCAGTATATAGAGGGTCCCAGAAGCGATTATACCTGCTGGTCCATGAATTTTCCGTGAAGGGTAGGGTTTGACTAGTAATTGAACATCCAGAAATCTCACATACCTAATCGCCATTTTGGGGGGGTATTCCCGGCCCCAAAGTTCTAAAAATTGGTTTCCCGCCAATATATCCTAAAATATGGCATTTAGAGAATTTTTATATAGGGGAAAAATGAAGATCAGGTCATTATCTACAAAAATAGACCTTATGATTTTTGCTGAAAACTCGATAGTTTTCGAGATAATCGCCCTCAAGCAAGATCCTTATGTTGAGCTCCCGCTCCGGAGTCGAAAGAGCGGGTTCTTTGCACTTACTCATGACCGGGCGAACAAATTATTCAATATCTCGGGTAAAAATGCATATTTTTTTACGATTTAAAATTCAGATGAAAGGGGAAATCCACAGCTATCATATCCGATTATTCAAGGCCCATTTTTATATTTCCACCATATTTATAAAATGGGACAAAGATTTTGTAATAACTTTTTTTTTCGAGTGTCGGGAAATGACTCATATTTTTCTTAATAATAGACATTTACTCTCGATTTTTGTTATTACGGGTCCTTTAAAGGTCTTTATTGATCTCAGAAATTTTTATTGGCCATCTTTCATGCCCCTTGATTTTTCAGTTGGTGTTTTCATTTCCAAATTTTTGCTGTTTTTCGAGGTTGGGAATATTTGCGAACAATCACTGTCTAAAAGTTTGTACATTATCGGATTGTTTTCCAAGATACATCATTTTAAAGCTGGGAATTTCTCCTTTTTGGTTGTGCCCTCATTTTTTTCCTCGAGTTTAGTGGTTTTTCAACATCGGTTTTTGCGAAAAATATTAATGTTGCGAAAAAAATCATTAGGACCATTTTTGTAGATAATGAACTACATTTCAATTTTCCCCTATATAAAAATTCTCTAAATGCCATATTTTAGGAGATCTTGGCGGAAAACCAATTTTTGGAACTTTGGGGCCGGGAATACCCCCCAAAATGGCGATGAGGTGTGTGAAATTTCTGGAAGTTCAATTACTAGTCAAACCCTACCCTTCACGGAAAATTCATGGACCTGCAGGATTTTTGTACACTTTGCCTACTTTTTATCCTTCATTTACTGGACTACACACCGTGGCACTTTTCTTACTTTAAGCATTTTCAGACCAGTTGTAACTTCTAAACGTAAGGTCCGATTCGAATAATTTGAAAAAGAATTTATATGCACATAATAATAATAATACTCTTTATTTAGCCAATTGCTATCACAGTACAATAATGAATATGAAAAATACTACTTCTATACCTATATAATACTATGGTTTTCAACAATATATTTTCTTAATCTTTCTCTAAAACTAACAAAATTTAGATTTTTTATATATTCTGGAAGATCATTAAAGTCTACCAAACCTTTATGAAACAGACTGTTTTGTGCGAAACTCGAATGCAAACAAGCTACATAAATATTTTGTCTACCTCTTGTACTATAGTTGTGAATATCAGATACTAATTGTAGTTTTTCTATAATATGTTCCGGATACATACCATTTTTTATCTCATATACAACTCTCATTGTATTTAACAAAATATTTTGCTTCACACTCAATAACTTTGTAGCTTCTAACATATCCCTTATTCTTGTATGCCTATTGCATCCTAATATGTTTTGTTTTCTCTGTAAGACTTCTATATCACTTTTTTGAAACATATACATAATGGTAGAACAGTAATTGAAATGAGGCAGTACAATTGTTTTAAAGAGTAAAAGTTTAGACCAAGAACCTAAATTATTACCTATTCTACATAAATAATTAATTTTTTTGTAACTTTTTTTATTATATAATTTGCATGATTCGAGAAAGTTAGGTTTTCATCTATGAATACTCCCAAATATTTAAATTCTTTAACTTGAGCAATTTTCTTGTTATCTATTAAAATATCACTGTGATTGTATGTATCTGTCATATTAAATCTATTTTTAAGAATCATAACTTTTGTTTTATTTATATTTACGTTTAAACTATTACTACACAGCCATTTATACAGTCTAACTAAATCTTCATTAATTGTTTGAACCATATTCTCTATATTCTCACTTTCAATGAATAAGATTTTTTGATCAGCAAAGAGCTGTAATTCACAGTTATTAATGACATTAACAATATCATTGATGTATAGCACAAACAAGTCCGGTCCCATGACTGTCCCTTGGGGAACCCCATGCTTATGTTCCTTAACTGTGGATACTTCGCCATTGTATTTTGTTTGTTGACTTCTTCCTTGTAGATATTCTGTGAACCACTTTAAGACGCTACCTTCTAGACCATATTTTTGTAACTTTAAGATGAGCAATTCCCTGTTTATTGTCTCAAAAGCTCTGCGAAAGTCAATGAATACTACTCCTACAAGTTTTCCTCCACTTAGTGCAGACTTCCATCTGGAAATAACCGTTTGTAGTGCACTTTCACAAGAGTGTTTACGTCTAAATCCGGCTTGAAAATTAGTCAGTAACTTATTTTTCTCCACATATTTCCTCATTTGATCATTTGCCACAGTTTCTAATAATTTTTCGTATATTGGCACCATATTGATTGGTCTATATTCTTCACATAGCTGAGCTCTGCGTACTTTTTCAATAGGTATTATTGTGGTTAACTTCCACTTTCCAGGAAAACAACCTTTTTCCAGACTAGCGTTAATGAGGTCCAAAAATTTATCGCCAATCACTTCAAATGATAATTTCAGAATCTTTGAGTTTACTCCGTCAACACTGCTCGGTTTATTTTTTAAATTTTTTACTACTTTTTTGAGATCAGCCATTTGTAGAGTTTTAAATTGAGTAAACTTCTCTCTAGGTGTTTTAATATTACTGAGTATTTCTTCTACCTCTGTCCTATTTAAGTCTTTGGCAATAACGGAAATACTGTCTAAAAAGTAAATATTGAATTTTCCAGCTATAATTTTATTTTCATTCTCAGGGATGCCATTGAACACAATACCTTGATTATTTTTACTTCCGCAATCATTATTAACAAAGCTCTTTAGACATTTCCACATTTCCTTTGAGTCCCCTTTCACCTCATCAATTTTTTCTTGATAATAATACCTTTTTTTGTTCTCTTATCAGTTGAACTACTCTATTTCTTTGTTCTCGATAGTATTGCTAGTCTTGCTCTGTTCTTGTTATTATAGCCTTTTTGTATTTCTTATCTCGATCTGAGATTTTTTGACCTAGTTCTGGTGTCCACCATTTGTTATTTCCCCACTTACATGATGTCTCTTTTTCTTTAAGTGGTGCATGCACATTTAATTTATTTAATATTCTTTGTACCAAATAATCTGCTGCTTGATCTACTCCATCTAAACGAGAGGGCCAGTCACAACTCATCAAATCAAGTTGAAACTGCAGCTCATTAAAATTTTTCATATCTCGATATGTGTACTTCTGAGGGCTGATATATATACAAGGAAAGTCTACTTTCAGTACTGCATGGTCAGATAATTTAGGGGTGTGATGTATCTGATATTCTAATTCCTTTTTTTTAGTTACAATAAGGTCAATCATTGTTGCAGTATTCCGAGTAATCCTTGTGAAATTCTGTACAATTTGGTCCATTTCTCTGAATAATCGTGTTTAATTTTCTGGAATGGTATGTATCTCTTGCTGTGTTTATATTAAAATCACCAATAATTATGAATATTTCACTCCTAGCTGCATAGTCACTTAATATTTGATCCAGTTTATCCAGAAATTCATTATTATTAGAAGACGGAGAATGGTATACATTTCAAATATTATATTTTTGGTTATTATCAGATATGTTTACTCCTGTAAGCCACATATTTTTGTCCAATGTTACATTACGCAGTTGTTTAAATTTTATTTCCTTTTTCACGTATATCGATGAACCTCCTGTATGTCGGCTTGTTGAATAACAATGCACTGCTTCGTACCCATCAATTTCCATTTCACTTTCCTGAATGTCTTCTGTTATATGAGTTTCCGCCATACAAATTACAACAGACTTCTCTTTATGAACTAACCAATTTAACTCCGTCTTATGTGATGTAAAACTCTGTATGTTTAGCTATAGTAATAGTTGATTCCTTAATTGCTATTTACTTGGCTTATTAAATGTTTCTGGGTAGTTAACTCTTCTCTGTAGCTGTTCAAAAATTCTTTTGTACGCGACACATTTTCTGTTTAATGCTGTGTGGTTATAGTATATATTAGGTATTTTAAGTACTTCTTTGGCATGTTTACAATTTATGCAAATTTCAACATTACTATCACAGTCTTCTAGCTTATGGTTTCCGCTGCATTTTAGACAAATCAATTGATTACTTCTACACTCCCCTGCCATGTGACCAGACTTCCAACATTTGTAACACTGCACTACATTAACATGTTCAAAATATCTGCATTTTCTCCATCCTATAAACAAAACTTCTTTTTTGATAATATGATTATACACATTCTCATCAGTCTGAACTATTGCCACATTTGACTTTTTCCTTTTATCTTCATATGTACTAATTACCTTTATATTGCTTTTGCCCTGTTCTGTTGAAATACTATTCTGCAGAACTAGTTTTTCAATGAATTCACTATATTCATCGTCTGAGTTTTCTAACAACTTTTTCTCAATATTAATAATCTTCAATTTTGGTATTTTCTTTTGTGGGACTTTTACTTCGTACTTTCCATCCAGATAATTTTTAACTCCTTCTGATATGTTTATTATGTCTTCGGCCTTCTCACAGCTGATAGCAATACCACCATCTCGTATAAATTTTACTCTCGATACCTCTGCTCCAATTGTAGAAGGGTTAATTTGTGCCTCAACTCCTTTTTTTGTTGCCAGACTTTCCTGTTGTTTATCTAACGGTTTTATGACCATAACTTCTTCGGGCTTTTTTTTCTTGACTACTTTATTGTAATTTGGAATATTTGATACTGGTTGGTGCTCTAATTTTAGGAGCTGCTGTTTTACTTCTTCCATTAAAATGATTAGGCTTGGTATTCATCATTACAACAAAAAATCAGTGTTCTTTTTTGTAGGGGCATACATTTCGTTTCGGAACTGGCTAATCCAGCACACTCCATGTTTCTGGATAAACTGGATCAAATATTAAGTGACTATGCAGCTAGGAGTGAAATATTCATAATTATTGGTGATTTTAATATAAACACAGCAAGAGATACATACCATTCCAGAAAATTAAACACGATTATTCAGAGAAATGGACCAAATTGTACAGAATTTCACAAGGATTACTCGGAATACTGCAACAATGATTGACCTTATTGTAACTAAAAAAAAGGAATTAGAATATCAGATACATCACACCCCTAAATTATCTGACCATGCAGTACTGAAAGTAGACTTTCCTTGTATATATATCAGCCCTCAGAAGTACACATATCGAGATATGAAAAATTTTAATGAGCTGCAGTTTCAACTTGATTTGATGAGTTGTGACTGGCCCTCTCGTTTAGATGGAGTAGATCAAGCAGCAGATTATTTGGTACAAAGAATATTAAATAAATTAAATGTGCATGCACCACTTAAAGAAAAAGAGACATCATGTAAGTGGGGAAATAACAAATGGTGGACACCAGAACTAGGTCAAAAAATCTCAGATCGAGATAAGAAATACAAAAAGGCTATAATAACAAGAACAGAGCAAGACTAGCAATACTATCGAGAACAAAGAAATAGAGTAGTTCAACTGATAAGAGAACAAAAAAAGGTATTATTATCAAGAAAAAATTGATGAGGTGAAAGGGGACTCAAAGGAAATGTGGAAATGTCTAAAGAGCTTTGTTAATAATGATTGCGGAAGTAAAAATAATCAAGGTATTGTGTTCAATGGCATCCCTGAGAATGAAAATAAAATTATAGCTGGAAAATTCAATATTTACTTTTTAGACAGTATTTCCGTTATTGCCAAAGACTTAAATAGGACAGAGGTAGAAGAAATACTCAGTAATATTAAAACACCTAGAGAGAAGTTTACTCAATTTAAAACTCTACAAATGGCTGATCTCAAAAAAGTAGTAAAAAATTTAAAAAATAAACCGAGCAGTGTTGACGGAGTAAACTCAAAGATTCTGAAATTATCATTTGAAGTGATTGGCGATAAATTTTTGGACCTCATTAACGCTAGTCTGGAAAAAGGTTGTTTTCCTGGAAAGTGGAAGTTAACCACAATAATACCTATTGAAAAAGTACGCAGAACTCAGCTATGTGAAGAATATAGACCAATCAATATGGTGCCAATATACGAAAAATTATTAGAAACTGTGGCAAATGATCAAATGAGGAAATATGTGGAGAAAAATAAGTTACTGACTAATTTTCAAGCCGGATTTAGACGTAAACACTCTTGTGAAAGTGCACTACAAACGGTTATTTCCAGATGGAAGTCTGCACTAAGTGGAGGAAAACTTGTAGGAGTAGTATTCATTGACTTTCGCAGAGCTTTTGAGACAATAAACAGGGAATTGCTCATCTTAAAGTTACAAAAATATGGTCTAGAAGGTAGCGTCTTAAAGTGGTTCACAGAATATCTACAAGGAAGAAGTCAACAAACAAAATACAATGGCGAAGTATCCACAGTTAAGGAACATAAGCATGGGGTTCCCCAAGGGACAGTCATGGGACCGGACTTGTTTGTGCTATACATCAATGATATTGTTAATGTCATTAATAACTGTGAATTACAGCTCTTTGCTGATCATAAAATCTTATTCATTGAAAGTGAGAATATAGAGAATATGGTTCAAAAAATTAATGAAGATTTAGTTAGACTGTATAAATGGCTGTGTAGTAATAGTTTAAACGTAAATATAAATAAAACAAAAGTTATGATTCTTAAAAATAGATTTAATATGACAGATACATACAATCACAGTGATATTTTAATAGATAACAAGAAAATTGCTCAAGTTAAACAATTTAAATATTTGGGAGTATTCATAGATGAAAACCTAACTTTCTCGAATCATGCAAATTATATAATAAAAAAAGTTACAAAAAAAATTTATTATTTATGTAGAATAGGTAATAATTTAAGTTCTTGGTCTAAACTTTTACTCTTTAAAACAATTGTACTGCCCCATTTCAATTACTGTTCTACCATTATGTATTTAATACTTAATTTTCAAAATGTATTGGAGACCACATGTAAACACAACCTAACCTTACTTAACCATCTTTATATATCAATCTTGATTATTAAACCATTTAGTTGGATAAAGATTAATATCGTGATACGAATGTCACCATCTTTCAATTCTATCCGTGTTTTGATTGACTAATTTGAACAAAAAACGGTTATGTGACGTAACTATGCCTCGCGGACTTTTTTGTGGGTCCATGATACGTAATATTAAAGGAGAAATAAACTATTTTGTAGGAATCCGCGACACCGAAGGACGCCTCCATTAGGACATCCATTAATTATGTGATCTCTTTTTCGGTCAGTTTAGACTCCTCCCCCACTTGGGAGAGATTTAGGGAGATTTTCCTGGACCCCCCTACCCTTACTTGAGATTGACGCTAAAAATATTTTAAACTTAATTTATTTTCAGTATTCGGGAAAATGATAAATTGTTCAGGTATACTATACTTAATTTATTTACATTAAATAAATACACTCGTACTAATAGCTATTTGTGTATCAAGAGCAGAAAGTAGTTCTTTGGAAGTCGAGACAGAAAGTTGCCGCGCGACGCGTTAGCGGAGCGCGGCAACCTGTCGAGACTACCAAAGGACTTTCTGCTCGAAATACACACAAGATTTTTTCTACGATCACACCAAAATAAAATTAATTTTTTATTAAAAACGTGTTACTTTCATTACAATATTGGAAGTTTATTTGACATATGCAGCCTACTATTTGAAGACAAAAGATTAATTGTGTATGTTGTGTTTCCTACTTATTTTTCTTGTTTTATTAAGTACTTACTGACTTATAGTAAAATATTAATACAATTACACAGCACAGAACTATCTCAAAAAATATTTCAGTGACAATGCACTAGGTTCTTTCTTTGACATAGACATACTTGATTCTTATAATCCGTAAGTTATTTGCAAGTATGTTGTGTTGCCTACCTATTGCCATTGTTTGTACTTAGCAGTTTCCAGATTGCAGTTTCGTGTACCTGTGTATGTAGGCAACACTTATTACATTAATGTCAGATATTTATTACATTAATGTCAGATATTTTTTAGATTTCCCTATTTCTCATTAAATTATTACGGAAAATACTGTTGGATGCTTTAATATATTAGAAAATCAACTAAAATATTTATTTATTCTACAGTTTATATTAAAATAACTACTAGCTCTCCTTCATCTATAAATAAAATTAGGCGTGCGCCAAAGTTACTTTCTGCTTAAGAGCGCCAATAATGTCAAATTATGACAGCTCGCGGAAAACATCAACTTTGCGGTTAGATTTGAGTATGCAAAAGCCTACTTTGGGTAGTGATCGTAGGAAAATGTTATTATTAGCCATGAGATTTATTTCAGCGGGCAAAATGAACACTCAAAATAATTTTTTTTAATATCTGTAATATTTTATATTTTTCGAAATTAACGTGAGATTTTCGATTATCCCCCCTCGGTTTAAATGAGATTTGGTGAGATTTCATTTGGTCCCTCCCCCCCCTATTCTGAGCTCACGTAATTAATGGATGCCCCCTATTTTCGTATCTTCCAACAGAACTGTTAATTACTGAGCCCTAACTGTTAATGCTGGAAACATAATATTATCAATAATAACATACTTAAATTATGAAATAAACTTGCGTGGAGAATAGTTTCCAGCATTAACAGTTCGACACTGCTTGATGATTGGATTAATTTTTTCGCAGTGACATGTTAAATAATAAGGTTAATTTTATTAGAGATGCCACGAATAGTTATTTGGCCGAATACCGAATATTAGGCGAGGCTCGGGGCCGAATAGTATTTTCCGCGCGTTTCAACTTCAATGATAATAATAAATATCTGCTTGCCACTTTTATTGACCCCTGTTTTAAAACTAGTTTCTTGGGAGTAGTTCAAACACAAAGAGCAAAACAAAAATTTTTTTAGATCGTCTGAAAAAGAGTAATGATGAATCTAGTAGCATCGATGATCTCCACTTCGAAAGAAAAGGAATGTCAATGAAAATGACAAAACCATTGAGATACATGATAGTTTCTGGAATTGTTTTGAGGAAGTCGCTGCAGAAAATGTACGTTCAGATGAAGGTGTGGAACAGAAAAGTTGCAAATGAACTTGGCATCTGTTCGCCTAGTACGGACAGCAGACCCTTAAAAGTGTTGGTCAGCAAACACCAAACAATATCCAATCCTTCACAATTTGCTAAGATTTATTTATCATTTCCCGGTAGCAGTGTATATAGTGAGCAGCTGTTTTCGGAAGTAGGTATTTATGAGGAAAAACGCAATCATCTGCTATCGACAAATGCTGAAATAGTATATTGTGCAACAAGTGGGAAAAGTACTTTCCCCACATGTTGCACACTATACTTTTTCTACAACTGCACAAATTTAAAGAATACAAGTAAAGTAACTTAATATTTATTTTTATGGTTAGTAAAACAAAAATAAAAGGTGAGCGGTCGTCGGACCGCCGATAGAAGCTTGCTTCTTATGCACAATAGAATGACCATTTTTGACCATTTTTCGTAAATTTTTGACCATTTTTCAAAAATTTTGATAATTCTTGACAATTATTTACCATTTTTTTTTAATTTTTGACCATTTTTTTAAATTTCAACTATTATTGACCATTTTTGACAATTATAGACCAATTTTGACAGTTTTGACAATTATTGATCATTTTTGACAATTTTTCAAATTTTTGATCATTTTAGACCATTTTTCCAAATTTCAACAATTATTGACCATTTTTGACAATTTTTTACCATTTTTGACAGGTTCTGACAATTATTGACCACTTTTGACAATTTTTGAACATTTTACAAAAATGTTGGCAATTTTTTACAATTATTGACCATTTTTGACAGTTTTTTATAATTATTGACCATTTTTTCAAAATTTTGACCATTTATCAAAATTTCAACAAATTATTGACCATTTTTGACAGTTTCTGATAATTATTGACCATTTTTCAAAAATTTTGACAATTTTTGACTATTTTTTCAAATTTTAACAATTATTGACCAATTTTGACAGTTTTGACAATTATTGATCATTTTTGACAATTTTTCAAAACTTCTGACCATTTTTCCAAATTTTAACAATTATTGACAATTTTTGAGCATTTTTGACAGGTTCTGACAATTATTGACCATTTTTGATAATTTTTTCAAAATTTTGACAATTTTTGACCATTTATCAAAATTTCAACAAATTATTGATCATTTTTGACAGTTTCTGATAATTATTGACCATTTTTCAAAAATTTTGACAATTTTTGACTATTTTTTCAAATTTTAACAATTATTGACCAATTTTGACAGTTTTGACAATTATTGATCATTTTTGACAATTTTTCAAAAATTCTGACCATTTTAACCATTTTTTCAAAACTTTGACAGTTTTTGACAATTTTTGACAGTTATTGACCATTTTTCCAAATTTTTGAACATATTTCAAAATTTTTGACAATTTTTTAAAATTTTTAACATATTTTCTAATATAATCTGACAGTTTTGTGACAACTAAGTAGGTATTTAAAGATGACAGTAGCCTACTAAGTTTTTGTCGATTTTATTTGATTCTCCATATAAATGTATGAGGTGTGGGCAAAGTGCCGTGAGAAATATTATTTCTCACAATATGAGCAATATTTGGTTTTGAAATCAAGTAAGGTATGAGAAATACGTCACTTTTCATAGCAGTTGTAGAAAAAAATTGTTTTCATCCATCATAACTTACCACTGGTAGATTTTAAATATTAATATGTTGGTTGTTGGTTGAATAAACATCTTTGTGAGTAATATTTTGAGTTCTTTTTTTTTCATGATTTTGCTATACGGTATTCGGCCGAATACCGAATAATGAAAAATGTGGCCGTATAGCAGAATACCGAATAGTTGCCGAATATCTCTATTTTTATGTTATCTACACTGCTTTATTATTCAATCTAATTTTATTTTATCTTCCTTACTGTAGTATAATCACCAGTATAATTATTTATTCTGTGGGATAATCAAGTATATTTTAGTCTCAAATTAGTTTTTTACTACAATAATAAATTTAATAAACCTCTTTTGCGTTTATATCGTTTTCGGTGTCCTTGGAGAGAGACAAAAAATCTTTATTTATGTTGGGATGACGAATTCGAGTGTTTTGGTCATCTGAGAGAGATCACTGTACTGAATTGGCATGGCATCTGCATGACTAACGTTTGGCCAGGACTGGCATTGGCTAAAGTGACTATATTCGTAACATTTATTTATTTCATGGAATTTAAATACTCTGTATCTTTATTCAAATTTTAAATCATGTTTGTTATTTTTTTGATGATCTATTTTGTTTATTTGATTTTAATTTTTCCGTTTAGTATGTGTATTTAGTGTGTATACAGGGTGGCGCATTAGAAACAGTCCACCTCAAATATTGTTGGCGGGGGAGGTTTTTGCGGCAAACCCCGAGACACGTCGATTTTGTTTTCGAGGGGGACAACTTTTGATAGTTAACTTATGGTTGTACGGTCATCCCCCTAAAAGGGGTGACTACCCCTTCTAGAATATTTAATGGCATGGGGGGTCGAGTGACACATAATTTGGAAGGTATATCGATTCTCTTCAAAGACATGCTAACATTTTTGTGTTAAGTGTTGAAATTAATGACAAAAACCAGCTGGAAGTGTGAGTGAAAGAAATTTTAAAAAAAGTTGTCAGAAAAGTTTTAATCAAAGTAAGTGTTCAAATTGTGATCCGTTTACTTCCAAACAGTAATACAACCTCTGTTCAACACTGTTCCGAACATTTTGTAGCATAACAGGAGTTATTTCACCACATGCCACAGTTATCCGGTGGCGAAGATCTTCTAAAGAGTTCGGTTGCGTTTTGTAAACAACACTTTTCAAATAACCCCATAAGAAAAAGTCCAACGGTGATAGATCAGGCGATCTTGGGGGCCATTTAATGGAACCTCTTCTACCAATCCAATGTGCGGGAAAATGTTGATCTAAAAAGTCACGTACAGGAGCTGCATAGTGTGGTGGAGCGCCATCCTGTTGAAAAAAAAATTATTTTCTGGGATCTGATCATCGTTTTCCATTATCTCCACAATTTGAGGGTAGATGAGGTCTTCGAGCAAATTAAGATAAGATTCACCCGTCAAGTTATGAGGTAGGAAAATCGGACCAACAATATTATTTCCAAAAACCCCAGCCCACACATTCAATTTTTGTGGAGCCTGTGTATGGTGTTCTCTCATAATTGCAGGATTTGCATCACTCCAGTATCTGCAATTATGTTTGTTCACGTGACCATTAAGTAAGAACGTGCATTCGTCAGAAAAGCATATCGAATATAAAAAGTGGGGGTTGTCCACCTGTCTTCTATTCATCTCCTCACAAAATTGGATACGGCGATCTGGATCGTCCTCGTTGAGCTCTTGCACGAGATGAATCTTATAGGGATGGAATTTATGATGTTTCAAGACCCTCTGAATGTTTCTACGTGGAATTCCTGTAGCTGCTGCTATTTGTTTCGTGCTTGAAGTGGGATCCAATGCAACATGTCCCAAAAGTGCAACCTGTGTAGCCTCGTTAGTAACAGGATGTTGTCTTTCATATTTTCTGTTAGAAACTTTTCCGGTCTCCATGAACTTAGATATTAAATTTATCACGTAAGGATTTCTTACATTTTTACCGGGATGACGTTCATTAAAAACTCCTGCAGCTGCCCGTGCAGACTCGTTGTTTCTAAAATAGTTTGCAACAATTTCAGTTTTCTCTGCAGTGGTGTAAACCATGATAATTACTTTGAACTAGAGAATTAAGGAATTTCACTAAAATAAAACCAGGTACCCGTAAAATTCTACTAAAAACCATTATCTTATCACGTCAATAGCTGACAAACATCTTTTTTGCTATTTCAGTAATAAATGAGAATAGGTTTATAATTTAAAAGGTATAAGAAGTTTTTTTTTATTTGTAGTATTTAGATTTTCATGAATTTATATTTTTTACTCCTTTTTTTATTTGTCTTTCTTTTTTTATAAAAATAATAACATTTTATTGGAATGTTATTACCTAATTATTAATTCAGCTTTTTATTCCGATTTCTTCAACGGAGATTTCAAACTGGTTTTTGTCATTAATTTTAACACAAAAATGTTAGCATATCTTTAAAGAGAATCGAAATACCTTTCAAATTATGTGCCACTCGACCCCCCATGCCATTAAAGTTTCTAGAAGGGGTAGTCACCCCTTTTAGGGGGATGACCGTACAACCATAAGTTAACTATCAAAAGTTGTCCCCCTTGAAAACAAAATCGACGTATCTCGGGGTATGCCGCAAAAACCTCCCCCGCCAACAATATTTGAGGTGGACTGTTTCTAATGCGCCACCCTGTATGTATATTTATCTTAATATTGTAACGTTTATTCTAATTTATATTTACAATTAATTTATATTTACAGATTTATATGTAATTGAGTCCTTATTTAATAATTTATCTAATACACTAAACACACTAATTATAATTTATATGAGAGTCACTTAATAAACACTTTATCGAGGCGCGATTACTTTCCTTCGGTATCAACACTGACTGATTGACTAATTGCCTGCAGCAATGCTCGTAGCCTATTTATACTCGCGCGTCGTATTTCTAGAATTCGCTCGACGTTCTGGCGGATGCACTGGATGCGGTGGGTATTCTCGATGTTTCTCGAAAATTGGGCGGAGGAGCCATAGTCGTCTCATAGGGGGATTTCACTGGGGGCACTAAGTGAGCATATTAATGCAGTAGCTCGCGTAACAATATTACATTGGTTTGTTTTCGATGGGAATCAGCTGCCGTTATCAAGAATTATTTTGTTTTCTTAATTTTTCCCTATCTGAAACTTATAAAAGTAACGACAACTAGACAATCAATGAAACTATTTTGAAGTTCTGTTAGAATATTATGTTGTCCACTCTCTATCTGTACGACGGTTGTCTTTTATATTTTGCATTTTAGAGCTAGAAAAAACAGTAGATAACTTTTAAACAATATCGCTTTTCAAAGTATTCTCCACGAAGAGAATTGTATTTCACCATCGTTTTGGAAACAGTTCGAGAACGAATAACTTTCGTCGGTTTTGGTTCATTTTGGAAAACCCAAACAGCCAACTGACGTTTATTTTCGGGTTCATATAGGAGTAAATCCTGGATTCATCACTACTGACAATACTGTATATATTTTTTGAGTTTCCTGCGTTAAACAGTTTTTTTTTGAAACCAATTGATTAACAATAATTCAACTTTATCCATTTTACCATAGTAAATTGATTTTTTTTGAATTTCATAAATTGATAAATGTCTTAGCAGTAGGCTATGGTATATACCAGGGGTCTCCAAACTACGGCCCTCGGGCCGTATACGGCCCACCAAAGGTTTTGGACCGGCCCGCCCTTCATGTTGTAAAAAAAATTATTTTGTTTGAGCAAAATTTCATTTTGAAACTTGAACCAAGAAAAATAATGAGCATTAGCTGAAACATTTCAATTATAAACAATGTACACGGCCGCACGGGTGCTTTTATTCCAGATCGTTAAATGATGATTTAAAAAAATTAAAGAGCTTTGCAAGAGAGATGCTTACAATATTTGGCTCTACCTACATTTGTCAACAAACATTTTCAAAAATGAGATATGTTAAGTCCAAATACAGATCAAGGATGACTGATAGATGAATAATTAAAGCCACTTCTTATTATTGGAACAACACAACTTGAAACCGAGTGGATACAAACTGTGGATAAAAAAAAACTTCATACCTCTCGCTAAGAATGTTTATGTTGTGTTGTATTTTGTTATATTTGAATCAATACATTTTCTTTACAAAGTTTGTTTCATATTTCCTAGCATTCTACACATTAATAAACTTTTAACAGTGAAAAAGTTGGTAACAATTAAAAATATAAAGATAAAAAAACTCCCAAAAATTTTATTTTCAATTTTACTAAAACTCAATATTTTGCAACTACATTAAAAAAATATCCAAAGGAGAACCCCCAGCCTCTTTGTCGTGGAAAGGGCGGTATTTTCGGCAGTGTGTTGGCCCGCTTGGTCTTCAGATACTACCTAGCTGGCCCTTGTGTAAAATTGTTTGGAGACCCCTGGTGTATACAAGTGCATCACAGCTACTCGTATTTTCAATAGCAATTTATGAAATCTTTAACCGAGCAATATTTTCATTAAATAATTCACCCTCAGAAACCCCACCACACCTATTTTCACGTTTCAGACATCTTCAATTCGCGAGCCTTACCCAATATACCGGGTGGGGTGGCTAAAAAAGAATGGCCGTCGGCCATATCTTACGACCGGATTGTAGTACAGCATTTGCCTCGAAAAAAACTGGAAATTATTTACAAATTTGTATGTCCACCGTTAGATGGCGTAATTGAATTGAACAAATTAAAAAAAACCAAATTTAACAAAATTTACCCAATTAAGAAGCATAACAGAAACAATTATTGTAATTTTTCGAAAAATTCTGCTTGTATTTGATATTACAAGTTTTAGTCTATCTACTCAAATAAGAGGAACATTTTTACGTGTTTAGGTTTTATACCTATTCTGTATTTCTTTTGCGTTTCTCTTTCTCCTATTTCGGCTTTAATCTCTTTAGTCATGTTTATTGTCAATCCATCTCAACTTGTCTCGTTTTCTTCTGCTACCTTTTTGCACTAGTCAAGTTACCCACCAATTTAGACACTTTATTGAATACACGAAATATAAACATTTATAAGCGTTATTCGGGTTCATGCAATTACTGTTCTGAGACTGTCCGGAGTTTGCGCAGTAGAAATTGGCTTGTTCGGGTTTTAACAGGATGGTTCTGACACCCTCAGTTTGGCGTTCGGGTTTATTTTAGAACAATTCTCGGATGGTTCGAAAACCGTCCAAACCAGTCACCAGTCTCGAGCAAGGACGATCTTCGGATTATTTTTTACGCATGCTCAAAATATTGGCAAAGGAGGAGAGTGGGAGCTATTTTAAAATTTGCTTAAAGCGGTTAGAGGTTTATGTTTTATTGAGGAATTGTGTGTTGTTTGTTTTGGATTATTACTTTTTAAATTTAATATTTACGAAATGGATGTTGATGATTTCATGGAAATATTTGAGCAGAGTTCATCATCATCATCAAGTGAAAATTCAATAAAATGGCCAAAACGCAAGGGATACAGGATACACAACAGTAATGAGTTATCTTGATACACAATCCAAGCCAAAAAAAAGTCAATTGTCAAATTAGTTAGGTTAGTTCAGTTCTATAGACCATGTTCGGGTTTTTTCAAACTCTGTCCAATTTCAAATATTTCCGAGAACAATTCTTAGGACTGAATAAAGTACGCAACTAGTTCTGCGCAATTCCAGATTGGTTTACGGACTGTCCAGAAGAAACAAAAACCCGAATAAAGCTATAATTGTATATATAAGCATTTGAAAGGAATAAAAAGAGAAATATAAAAATAAATAAATAGCAATAAATGAAGAAAAAAATAATACAAAATTTAAAAAAAATACGATAAAAAAAATTAATGATGAAAAATTTTAAGACAAATGATGAAAAATTTAAAGAAAAGTAATGAATAAAAAAAAACATTTACTAATAAATCCGTACACAAATATCGCGAGAAATGAATGAAAAGATAACCAATGTAAATATACTAACATTTAACCTTATAAAAACCTACAGATAACCCGGAAAATGGATAAAAATTAAAAATTATAGAGCTGGCTAATTGGTTAGAAACCAGGGCCAAAAAATAACACACACACACACCTTTTGCACTATCTTTTTTAACTTTCCTTCCTGCATTGATATGTTTTCCAATAATTAATACAAACAGACATATTCACATTATTGAGCCGAATAACAATTTTATAATAATATCAAAATGTATCATGTTAGTGTTTGTATCTCAAATATATGGAATTGTATTCATTGAATCTCAGGCAATAATTCATTGTTACTTATAGTTAATTAACATTTGCTTACAAACCTTGACCGCAAACGACTACTGAATAAGTTTTATTTGAATGTCTTACAAGTTTCGAACATCAGATACAGTATGCGCAAATAAGTCAAGAATGTTTCCTAAAAAAGCTGGAAATATCGTAGGTATACTAAAAAAAATGTTGAATGAATTGAATGCGATGTTGTATCACTGCGGCCAAAATAGGTCTATTGTGCCTCCTTCTATACTCGTTAAAGTATAGCTGCCAAACCTATTTCTTCTCCAAATTAATTCAGTAATTTATTGAAGAACTGACCTTTGTCAACTCCAAAAAGTTCCTTGCTTAAATCTACTAAGTACAGATTTAGTATCCGGCTAGTCTGGACCAAAATGTACGAGAATGGAAGATCTTTTTTATTTTCTGAATTATAGTTTTATTAGGAACTTAACACGTTGTAATGCCCTGGTCGAACGAACCCAAAATATTCATAAACATTTTTTTCAACATTTATTAACAATGACTGTACATTTTTATTTTTGGGATACATTTCCCATATTTGTCCTCTCTCTTGGCTAGCCCACCTCTGGCGGTATTAGTAAATGTTATTGTTAAAAATGATTATCAATGCACCCAAATGAATTAAACACTATCCAAGCAGAAAAAAAACATAACTATGCTTTCTTAAAACAACTTCCGTTCGTAGCTACAACTTTTTACATATGTGGGCCAGTGATTAGATATCCACTGATTTATACATGCAACCTACTGATTTAACCATAGTTGTTTTTTTAGTGATGTTTCGGTAAAATAACTATCGATAGTCGCGACTATCGATGTTCATCGATAGTTATACTTTTACTATAGGTTATTATCGATTATTTTCGAAAGTTTTACAATCGGTAACATCTGTACGATTTTTGTTAAAAATTTTGAAAACATGGTTAATATTGTCAAAAACTATCAAAAATAGTCAAATTGCCAAAAAACGTTCAAAAATGGTCAATAATTGTCAAAAATGATCAATAATTGTTAAAATTTTGAAATATGGTCAATAATTGTCAAAATTCCGAAAAATAGTCAAAAACTATCAAAAATGGTCAAAAATTGTCAAAATTTTGAAAAATGGTTAATAATTGCCAAATATGTTAAAATTTTTGAAAAATTGTCAAAAATTTTAAAATATGGTCAAAAATTGTCAAAATTTTGAAAAATGGTCAATACTTGTTAAAATTTTGAAAAATGGTCAAAATTTTAAAAAATGGTCAAAAATTGTCAAAATTTTGAAAAAATGGTTAATAATTGCCAAATATGTTAAAATTTTTGAAAAATGTCAAAAATTTTGAAATATGGTCAAAAATTTGGAAAAATGGTCAATAATTGTCAAAATTTGGGAAAAACTGTCAAAGATGGTCAATAAATGTAAAAATTTTGAAAAAATGGTCAACAATTGTCAAAACCTGTCAAAAGCGGTCAATAATTGTTAAAATTTTGAAAAATGGTCAAAATAGTCAAAATTTTGAAAAAATGATCAAAATTTTTGAAAAATGGTCAATAATTGTCAGAACCTGCCAAAAATGGTGAAAAACTGTCAATAATTGTCAATAATTGTAAAATATTTTAAAAAATGGTCAAAAATAGTCAATAATTGTTAAAATTCTGAAAAATGGTCAAGAATTGTTAAATATTCTGAAAAATGTACAATAATTGTTAAAAACTGTCAAAAATGGCCAATAATTGTCAAAAATGGTCAATAATTAATTATAAAAAACTGTCAAAAATGGTCTAATAAGAAAATAAGTCTTACAATATTCCGAGGGTCGCGAACCTTACCGAATCCGTCTTAGATTCTGACAATTTAAAATAATGATTGTAATCACACGCAATACACTTTCTTTCTCTCTCTCTCTTTCTCTCCTATTTCCCTCTCTTCCATATCTGACTTTTTCTCTCTCATCTTTCTCTCTTTTTCCCATCTCTCTCTCTATTTCCTATCTCTCTCTCTTCCCTTTATCTCTCTCGTTCTCATCTCTCTATCCCCCTCTCTCTCTATATATATATATATATCTCTTTTCTCTCTCTATTCCAAATCTATCTCTCCCATCTCTCTCCCTCTCTCTCTAATATTTCTTTCTTTCTCTCCCATATCTCTCTCACCCTCTTTCCTATCTCTCTCTCTCTCCCATATTTCTTTCTCTCTCGTCCATATCTCTGTCTCTCCCATCTCTCTCTTTCTCTCTCCTATCTTTCTCTCTCTCTCCCTCTTTCTTTCTCTCATCTCTCTGCGCCATTTTTTTATCGCATTTTTACTCCATATCAGCTTTCAAAATATACATTTTTCACCTAAAAACATCTCAACTATATCGATATAGTACCGAAAACTATCGATTTTTTTCGATAGTCAAAAATATCGATAAACAATCATCGATAGTTCTCCATTCCTAATTCTGTGTTGTTCGACGTCCTTGTGACGGTGTACTGATTGCTACTGATTTCTACTGATTTTTTGGTGGTGTAGCATCTACTGATATACAAAAAGTTGACATCCCATCACTGATGTGGGCGTTAAAAAATGAAAGTAAATGTTTAGCAGAGTGATAGTGTTGACAAGTTTTCCAAAATAATTTTGGAATTGTAAGTATGTATCTGGTTCTTCTAGATCACTGCAGCAGATCCACGATCTGGTGGCTGTTAACTAACGTAATGGTCTAGTGACCAGGTGGAGAGGGGAGCTCAAGCCAATAAATGGATTTGCTGAAGCAAATGCCTAACACATCTATCGAAAAGTGGAACTACACTTTAAGGTTCACATACATCAGAAGACAACGAAGAGAGAAGAGGACCCTTTTAAGAAAAAACCGCCAGAGTTACTAGAAGATAAGAACATCGATTTTATATGATTCAGAGCGTGGAGACTACAGATGTTTAGTTGTCTGTATCTTGGATCAACAACGATGGATTTATAGCGATGAAAGTGGAAACATTGTTTCTAGAGAAAATTTGAATTGTATCTGACTGCCTGACTGATGGTCACGTAAAGGTCCGTCTTCAAAAAATGCAGAGCAGGCAGAAAAGGGCAACACAAAATATACTGACTGTGCCACGTTGAAGCGTCCCGCCATGGGCTGAAATCTTATCGACACAAAACTTGATGATTTAAAAATATTAGAAAAACGGGAATTCGAAGTTTTGATTTTTGGAGAAGTTGAAGGTCTTGTTCTGATAGGAGACTTGTGTCTGTAAGATATTTTCAAAATGAAGTAAATATTGGAGCAAACATGTGTGGAACACATGACATGCTACTGTGTAGTAATAATATGCAAATATAATTATTGCGGTACCCATTATTATATATATATATATATATATACAATGGCTTGACACCCCATGTGGGGTTACGCCGCGTATGCTTTCTAGATCCGCTTAATTGGGGTGGATCAGTCCCCGTTGTACGTTTAAATTCTTTCACTTATGTCCATAATTTCCTATTTTCTGCTTTTTCTTTCCTGTTTGCTACTCCTGCTCTATTGAGGTCCGCCTCTGCCTTATTTTGCCACTTTGACATGGGTCTACCGCGTCTCCTCCTTCCTCCTTGGTTCCACTGCAAGATATTGTAGGTTACTGATTTAGCTCCTTCTCTCCATACGTGTCATAGCCATTTAACTCGTTGTACTTTTATTCTTTTTACAATGTCTTCTCCTTTCTGTTCGTCCAAAATTTCACGATTAGTTCTAATTCTATATTCATTCTCATTTATTTTTACAGGCCCCAATATTTTTCTAATGATATTCCTCTCAGTTACTCTTAATTTTTCCTCTTTCTTCTTCGTTAACGTCATTGTTTCTGCTGAGTTCATCATTATTGTCCTTATTATCGTTTTATATATATATTCAATTTTGTTTGTGTTGTTAACATTTTGCTTTTAAGTAGTTTCTGATTAGCGTGGTATGGTCTATTTGTAGCTATTATATTTTCTTCAATTTCAGTGCTTCTATCTCCTGTGTTGCTAATCATGACCCCCAAATATTTAAATTTTTTAACTTCTTCAAATTCATAAGCGTTGATTTTTCTTTTTGGCTTAGGTTCCCCCGTCTCATTAGCTTTGTTTTACTTTCATTAATTTTTAGCCCCATTTTTCCTCCTTCTGTGACTATCTCCTTCAGCATATTTTCCATGATACTTCTTCTTTCGGTTACAAGCATGATATCGTCCGCATAGGCTATTATTTGGCTGCCACTTGATCTTAAGCTACCCTTGTGTAGCTACCCATTATTATTGTGATTCCTCTTAGTTTGTTTGAAAAACGAGACACACGAGAACATTTATATTTTTGTTAATTATTTTGGGAAATCAAACCACAATCTTTTTTATATTTTTTAATACACCACAAGGTACATACAGAAGATATTTATCTGAATTGCTTAAAACGTAAATGAGGAAGTGGTTATAATTTTATGAATGAATATATATGTACATCTATGAATGATGTGATGTGGTATATTATGGAACGTTTCTAAGAATAAAGTGTCGCTGATTTAAAAATTCCCACGGGAGTTAATGAATCAACCAAATTTGAAAGGTTTCATTAACAGTAAAATACTTAATGGAAACATTTCATTGAGTCACTGTTTTATTGAGTCTAACTGCAACCAAATTTAATGGATAAGAACTTTCAGTCTACGTGGCCACTGTTTTATGAAATCCCAGGAATTAAGACAAATAATTGAAAATACGGCCACGAACTGAACAAAAATATTATTAATATAAAAATATACGTTATTTTAGAGTAAAAGTGTGTAGAGACAGCATTAGCACTATTAATGACTTATACATAATAAAGTAGTAAAAAAGAATTGTTTACCATTAGAATTCATCGTCTAAAGAACTATCATGATCAAATCGAATTATCAAGGGCTCTACTGTCAAATCAATCAAGTTATTTAGTTGCCGTCATTATTTCTTCTACTTTGAAAACAGGCTTAATGCGTTTCTTAAACTAATCAGCATTATTTTAGCTACATATCCCTTCAATTGTGTCCAGACTAGCTCTATGGGATTAAGTTCACAATCATTATTGTGATATACAAGGATTTGTGATAGTAACTTCTTTTTAGGATTTTTTTTTATCTCATCCAGTTTATTATGTCCACCTTTTCCCAAAACGCAGTAAATGTTTTTCCCCATTTTTCTGGAATGATAACTCGGGTTATCCACGACTATAACTGATCCCTCTGGAATAAGTTCAATAATTTGTTCGAAACATTCTTCGAAGACATCGACATTCATGCATCTTCGCTGGTAATATGTGTTATAGTAAATCTTTTTCCTTTCCCTGGTGGTGTTTTTATTCCCGTTGAATATCCATCTAAAAATGTTTGCCGAACACTAATAATATTCTTTAAAATGTAACCTTGATTAATCCAAGTTTTGTCAAGGTAGAAGATTTTCTACGAAGCTCTTTTCCAAAACACAATTTCATCGCTCTCAATTAATACAGAATTTCTACCTTGTCTTTCACAGCCAAAATTCAGTCTTCCATTGTAATCAAAGTTTGCTTCCACTTATATTTGGTATATCTGCTTCTTCTACCATGGATTTTAGAACTTTATTTAAAGATGGAATTGCTTTTCTGAAATAAAATCTGAGGATATTTAAAACAAAACAAAAAACCGTGATATTCATTAATCATTAAGAAAGAAATTAATTTCCTTATTTCACTTCCGGAAGTCAATTTATCCAAAAATATACTCGCTTTCTCTTGCTATATCTTACCAGTTATTTATTTCCTTTTTAGCAACATTATCTATTATTGCTTCCTTCCACTTTTTTTAGCCTCCCCTTCTTTTCTTTCCTTCTGCTATTTTCCACGCTACCTTCTTGACTTCCCTTGTTTGCTCCATTCGTTCCAAATGGCCTTTTCTCTAAAATATGTAAATTAATCAAACTGTTATAGCACTGCGTGTATATTAGAGCATGTTAACAAGCAAAAATCAATAATAATAATTAAAATCTCGTAAATGTTTAGTTTAATTTGCATGATTCAACATATTTCGATTTCCAGTTATCCTGAACCACACTGTATACTAAGAATATCTACAATTTACATAAAAAGTTGATTCGTTGTTCCAAAGTTCTCGGATTCGACTCCTTAAAAATAACATGATTATTCGTTGCCTAACAGGTGTTTAAACTCTGTTTGACTCATTATTTTGTTCACTATTGCACCCATTTTCGCAGATAACGACGAAAATGAGTCACCTACTGAGGTAATACAATATCAGGAAGGATACATATTTTCTACTTTATTGGATTCGAACAAAGATGCAATAATACGACTCATTAAACTCATTCATAGTATACCTGGTGGATTGAGTTTTCATTTAGAACAAAATTGTTGTAGATGTCAAAGATAATAGTTTAATATTATTATAACGACTTACAAAGTTTTTGAAAAATATTCCGTTCACTAAGAAGCAACAACTACTTCTCGGGCTATATTCCTCGACAGACATTGAATTACACTTCTAAGTTAAACGGGGTTGGTATATCTGCAAGATATAACCAACCATTTTGGTTTGTAATTAGAAAGGACAAAATCACTTGTAGACCGGTTTCGTCTTATTTGCGCCTCATCAGTACAAGGTAGATGTCATCCATTAATTATTTCGAGGAAATGTATCAGATAGCGAATGGTTCGCAAAACGGTTTGGACCCTTTGTTAGAATCCGACATCTGAATAGATTATTTTATTCTAAAACAAGGATACCTACAGCATGTTCCTCCTGTAGCAGTACCGTGCTGTTTTTGGATTTCTATGAAAATCTATTTATCAACTTATAGTTCACTTCAATCACGCAATTCAGCATTTATTTTATTTTCCATATTAGAATGGGTAAATAATCCTCATATGTCATATATCAAATACAGCAAATGGCTTGTTTAAACATCACAGGAGCCATGAGAACAACACCAACCGCGACAATGGAATTAATTACTGATCTGACCCCTATGGACTTGTACGTCAAAGAGGTTGCGTTAATGGCCATGCTACGATTGCGTACGGCTGGTGTAAACCCCGAAGTAGGAGTGGGTCAATTGAGGCTAAGCCTATGGCGAAAAGCGCTTACAGCGCTACCTCTGCTGCAGGCGACCAATGATGCAATTGGGCCCAAGTTTGTGTTTAATAAACCCTACAAAATACAAATAAAACAGAACACAGAGTCAGATGCTGCAAATGCAATACTCCAGTTTACTCCAGACACTTAGCCTAAGAATGAAGTGGGGAATGGGGAAAAATACCAGCATGGTTCAAACAGAACTGGCTGGTATCTCAATTGCCACAAAAGAACTAACCAGAAAAGGAATTTCTGGCAAAAACATAACAATCTGCACTGACAGCAGACAAGCCCTATTAGCCTTGAACAGACAACGTGTTACATCAGGGCTAGTATTAGAGTGCCACCAAGATTTAGCTAACGCCTCGGTAGATAACAATATTATCCTGAGTTGGGTTAAAGGGCACGACAGGAGTAAAGGAATTCGCATTGCTGATTCTCTAGCCAGGGAAACGGTTGGACTTAACATTTTAGGACCCAGTGACACCTAATGCCTGACGACTTCGACAATTACGGAACTAGCCAAGCGTTACACCCATGCTCAATCCCTAAAGAGAGGGGATGGAATCAAAGGATGCAGTCTTGCCAGGAACACCTTGGGCGACCCTGGGAAGCTGGCGCCGAAAAAATATTTGGCGATAACCAGGAAAAACCTACGCTTAATAGTAGGATTTCTGACTGGCCACTGACAACTAAGGAAACACCTCCATACTATGGAGCTAGTGGACACACCTCTATGCAGAATGTGTGAACAAGAAGATGAAACTGTCAGGCATGTCTTATGTGAGTGCCCGAAGTTATCGTCGATAAGAGAGTGTGTGTTCGGTGAGTCTTGGCCTACACCTTCCGATATAAAGGAGATGTCACCTAGTGACCTGTCCACCTTCCTGAAAAGGACAGGATGGACGATGACCTAGGAGGACAACTCCTCGGGAGGATGTACAATGGGTCACATGTGGCCTAAGTGCTGTGGGCCTAAACTCACCCTCCCCACTCTACAGATACAGAATGCTCATATGTCGAATGAAACTATACTGGTAGCCTTTGTATTCAAATCTTGTAGCTGACATATGAAACGATCTATTATATTTGCTACTTTGGAATGGGCCTTTTCATTAAAAATGTAGACGTATTTTTTGAGCATGATTTCTATTCAAAAAAAGTTATCAAAAGTGCGAAAAGTAAACAAGCGCTTTGAACGTCACGTCACGCACCGCTCCTTTGAAGTTCGCTTTGATGCATTTCTGGCAAATACTGCCAACATAATTCCAGGCTAGTTGACGTCTCTCTTTTTAAGTTCAAATAAGTGCTCAAATTATCATAATATATCCAATATTTTTAGTGAACTGTGTAAACCTTTATATTCGAAACAAAGTTGCGCAAGGTGAAAAATTATCAGTAGTTCAGTAAATAAAGGGTCCCAAAAGCAATTATACCTGCCGATTTCCGTGAAGGGTGGGGTTTGACTAGTAATTGAACATCCAGAAATTTCACACACCTCATCGCCATTTTGGGGGGTATTCCCGGCCCCAAAGTTCCAAAAATTGGTTTCCCGCCAATATCTCCTAAAATATGACATTTAGAGAATTTTTATATAGCGGAAAAATGAAGATCAGGTCATTATCTGCAAAAATGGTCCTTATGATTTTTGCCGAAAACCGAGATAATGCCGAGAGTTTTCGAGATAATGGTCCTCAAGCGGGATCCTTATATTGAGCTCCCGCTCCGGAGTCGAAAGAGTGGGTTCTTTGCACTTACTCATGACCGGGCGAACAAATTATTCTATATCTCGGGTAAGAATGCATATTTCTTACGATTCAAAATTCAGATGAAAGGGGAAATCCACAGCTATAATATCCGATGATTCAAGGCCCATTTTCATATTTCCACCATATTTATAAAATGGGTCAAAGATTTTGTACTAACTTTTTTTTGAGTGTCGGGAAATTACTCATATTTTTCTTAATAATAGACATTTACTCTTGATTTTTTGTTATTACGGGTCCTTTAAAGGTCTTTATTGATCTCCAAACTTTTGCTGTTTTTCGAGGTTGGGAATATTTTGCGAACTGTCTAAAAGTTTGTACATTATCGGATTGTCTTCCAAGATACGTCATTTTAAAGCTGTGAATTTCTCCTTTTTGGTTGTGCCCTCATTTTTTTTCTCGAGTTTAGTCTCAAAATCATGGATTTTTCTACATCGGTTATTAATGTTGCGAAAAAAATCAAGGGGACCATTTTTGTAGATAATGAAAAACTCTTCATTTTTCCCCCATATAAAAATTCTCTAAAAGCCATATTTTAGAAGATATTGGCGGAAAACCAATTTTTGGAACTTTGGGGTCGGGAATACCCCCCCCCCCCCAAAATGGCGAAGAGGTGAGTGAAATTTCTGGATGTTCAATTATTAGTCAAACCCCACCCTTTACGGAAAATTCATGGACCGGCAGGATTTTTGTACACTTTGCCTACTTTTCATCCTTCATTTACTGGGCTACAGTAAGATTTCAAATAAACATATTTGCATTGAGATTTGAGCTGACTTTATAGTATCTCATCATTTTTTAGTTTAATAGAATTCAAATTGCTATAAAAATTAAAAATATATTGAATATACGAATAGTATTTTCGCTTTCAATAGTTGGTCGAGATCGATATCATATATAAGTTAACTGGATAACAACAAAGATTGAATAATTGCTTTTGATATATTTATCTAAATCATATAATTACTGAAGGACATTCGCTAAAGAACCCTCAAAAATTGAGGTGGTTGGATCAATTTTAAATTACACGATGTGACTACATCTCTGCTGGAAAAATATGTGAATCTGGATTTTAATAATAATGTCGAGGGCAATTTGTTACATCGAACACGACGCAGTCCTTAAAATAACAACTCCAAAAATTGACGAGAGGCTAATCCGCCCAAACATACCGACGTTTATAAATGTATAAACTGTCAATTTCTTCAAAATAATAACCTTATTTATCGAGAAGGGCAAGGAAAATGATTGAAGAAGCCATTTTTTCAACACTGTATAGCTTCTTCAATCATTTTCCTTGCCCTTCTCGATAAATTAACGAATAATCTATTTCAACAAATGTGACAACGTCGGTATGGTTTGGGCGGATTAGCCTCTCGTCAAAAATTGTGGGATCATTTTGCCTATTCGACTATTTTATTTTCAAACACAAAGACTTATTTTTAATTTCATATTTAAAACAAGGTTTATTACACAAACACATAACACAATATGTCTGAGTTTATAGAATGTGATACTATCAATTCTAAGCGAGGATATTTTTAGAAAAATGGCTGGAACTGGCACGGAATAACGATTTTCGATTTTCAACAATTTAAGAAAATATTACTCGATATCTACCTAATTAATGTTTGAAGGAGGATTTTTAAACTCTGTTCTCCCACTATTTGTTGCTCGCCGTGTTTTCTACGCTGCTCGTTATTCACAGTTTGTCTCGAGCCGATTAATTTATATTGGTGGTGGTTGTGTTTAAATTTGATTGGTCGCTAAGTTGACGTATGTCATACGCCAGAAAAATTGACGTGACAGATTATTTATGTTTTGTTATTGTTTTCCGTTTATGTATCACGGTATCAAGAAAGTAAGATATAAATTAGTTCTTCAACGCCAACGGCAAAGTTAATGGTTGCTTTTATCTTCACCATATAAGCGCTATTATTGATTAAAATGACGAAAAAGGTGTCGAACACGGAAGCTGGTTGTTTTGCAATGTTGACTAGTTCATCCTAAGCACTATTCGAAATGTTTCGTTTTTTGGCTGGAAACAGAAGTATCTACTTCTCAAGTTCTTAATAAAACATACCAGCTCGAGTTGTTCAGTCCACTATGTTTTGCAAATCCTCTCTGACGTATCACGTGATCGCCTTCTGGGGATAACAATGTTTCCATTGTGGATACTAACAAGCCAGGTAATGGCAAAGGTAATGATGCTACTGATTGAGGGCTCGAGGTATTTGGGCAAGGTCTGTGAAGGACATTAGGCTCGGCTCCAGATACCTAATTTTCAATGTTCAGTTCCTCACAATAAACCCATTAAACAACTGCACTAATTCAAATAGAATTTGTTTCTAACAATATACCACGAAATCCATCTAGGTATACTCCTTACCAATCGGTTAAAATTAATATTATATTTGTGAACAAATTTCGTTTTTCTACAAAAGATTTAACAGATTTCTGTATATACAGATTGCGAAAGTCCCTTTCTTACGCTGCGACTTATACAAGTACGACAAGGAAAATATGAGCAAAACTACGTGAAAGAGAGAGAAGGCTTGTTAGCCCAGCGATCAGTCCCCTCTACCAAAACAGTTGGGCGTGTATTCATCGCCCCACTAGTTCAACCGCTGTTGCCAGAAGCTCAGATTAATTTGTAAAAATGATATTTTTGTCACGTTATCGTCAACTTTTTTTCGAGCTGATACACTATTAGGTAAAATTAAACACCTTCATCCGGCAACAGTGTCCTTAACATAGAGAACTCACATTTAAATGTATGTGATCTTTTCGCTACAGACCTTGGTTAGCGCAGGCCGTTGTATTTGAAAATAAAACATTTTACAATGCCCACATTAAAATACAAAACCTGCGAAAAAGTGCAAATTATAAAATGGTATTTTGGAGGTCATTCGGCTGATGCAATAGTCAATTTGTTTATTGTGGCATTTGAAAATCGCCCAATTCCTTCACGAACAACAATTTTGAACATAATTAATAATTTCGAGAAATATGGATGTGTTTCATACTGTATAAAATGCCAAGTGCCGGAAGATCCAATCGAACGTCCGATAAACGACGAAAGGCAAACTAGGGAATTGAATGTTTGTTTAGCGGTTGAAACAGGACAACCATGTTCTTCAAGACAAATTGCTGAAGAGGTCAACATGGATAAGAGAACTGTACAGAATATTCTAAAACGGAACGGGTACCATTGTTACAAGGTTCAGACAACGCAGGAAATTTTTCCCGAGGACAATATCAGACGAATGGATTTCTGTGAAGAAATGATGGAACGTCAAAATGCTAACGAGAACTTTTTAAAAAATATTTTATTTACGCAGAAGGCAGAAGCTAAATATTTGGACGAGTATTTTAGGTGACCAAATTTTTGGTCCTTTTTTTATTGAGGGGAACTTAAATTCCGCCAAATATTTAGAGTTATTACAAAATCATGTAATTCCTGCAGTTCTCCTTATACCCGATGTTGATCTCAACAGAATTTGGTTTCAACAAGATGGTTGTCCAGTCCATAATTCAAGGATAGTAATGGACTTTTTAAGGTTTACATTCCCCGACAGAATTATTAGTACTAATGGTACAATTAAATGTTCTCCAAGATCACCTGAACTAGATCCACTAGCTCCAAATGATTTTTTTCTTTGGGGATTTTTGAAAAGTAGCATTTATCAACATGAATTTGAAAGAGCTAATAATTTAAATGAATTGAGTGAAAATACAGCACGTTTGTGCCAGCATTACGCCAAATAATCTTAGAGATATGAGATCAAATTTTTATGACAGATTTGGTTATTGCCTGGCACAGCAAGGTGGTTTATTTGAGCACTTAATTCATTAAAATTATGTTTACCTTTAGAACGGATTTTTAGTTTAATTTTTTCAATTTTATGTTTAGAATAAGTATCTACTTATTTTATTTTTTCAATTCAATTTATTAATGGAATCGATCTTTAGTTTTTTATACCCAATTACTTTATTATTTTTATCTCAAGAATAAATGTTTTATTTTCAAGTTACAATGGCTAAAATAATATCCTATTGTAGTTATAAATTAATTGTCAGCTTGGTGAGAAACGATCAAGTTGACAAAAATGAATTTTAAGATATACAGGTTACGTAATAACGAGGTATTTTTTTTTCTTTTACAACCTCACTCCTTCCATGTTGGGAAACTACTGAACCAGAGTGAACGTAGTCACAGAGTGGGGAGTCAGTCTCTGCTGCAGCGTTGCCAGTTTAGAATGTTTGGTACTTGTAATAAATAACTTATTTTGCATTTGACTTTTAACACCGGATAACGGAGTATTTAGTGGGAGAAAATCGAGATTGGTAATATTGACTTTTGAAAAATAAGTGAGATTAACACAAATAAGAATAAAATAATAGAGTTCAAGAAAAAATTTGGACAAATTACAATCTGCAATAAATAAAATCCACTGCTTTCGATTTAACAATTATTGGTATTTAACATTGTTGCCGCTTGAAATGCCGTTGAAAATTTTAAAACAACGATAGACAAAAATTAGGAATAATTTTTACAGATAAGTACATTTGGCAACACAACAGTTAAAATAAATAGGAGGGGACTGGATACACGCCCAACTGTTTTGGTAGAGGGGACGAATGATCGTTGGGCTAACAAGTCTTCTCTCTCTTTCACGTAGTTTTGCTCATATTTTCCTTGTCGTACTTGTATAAGTCGCAGCGTAAGAAAGGGACTTTCGCAATCTGTACATCTACGTCATCTACCATATTCAGTGTCTGCAGGAAGGTTCTCCTTTGTACAGCCCCATTTTGTGCCGATATCCTCTCATTAGACTGTGACCAGTGTGAAGACCCGTTACTGTTCTGATTTGATTCCTGCTCAACTTGAGTATTTTTTCAGTTTTATGTTCCGACGGTTCTTTAATGAATGTTTTCCGTGGTGCGTGAAGGAGGAATCCCTAGGCGCGTGGTTTGGCGAACCTGGCTAGTAGCCTGGGTAGTAGCTCGTACGGGATCGGCTTGTTGATCGAGAATTGGCAAGTTGATGCGATCCCACGACATGTGAGTTCGCACTGTAGGCTCGTGCCGGCTTGGAATATCTTGTTTTTATTAGTTATTTCATTTCATCAGTGGTGTCGCACACTTCAGTGTGTTCAGTTGTCCTTTCAATTCAAAAAAGATGAATAATATTTGGTCTTTAAATACTTCATAACTATTTACGTTTTCATATATTTTGATTACTAACCTAAGATATCGACATTAGGCAGCAATTACCTAAATAAATTGACTAACTTACCTCTGACTCTGTTGTTTCCTTCGGCATATAAACACCATGTAAAAACTGGAACATAAAGTCGAAAGCAAACCAATTAGGTTTCAATACATCCTCAGATCCAGTCCTAGTTTTAGTTGTTGCTGTCATTTTATGTAGGAGCTTTCGGAAAGAAGCCCACAGGCCATCCTTTTTTTTTCTTTAATTCGGCGATTGAAAACTTCCCAAACATTTTGGTTTCAATTCGTTTCCAGGCATCGTGAACCAGGTTTCGGTTTTTGTGATCTGGATTCTTAGGGTTCCATATGATCGGCTCCCCTTCATAAGCCGATAAAAATTCCAACACTAGTTCGTTTGACCATTCCACTTTATTAAAAAATTTTTTTTTTCGCTGCTACTACTAAATGCAAGTGCTGCACACTACTGAAACTTGTCGAGACGTATCCGTGGTCGTTGGAACCACAGACCACCTACCTAGTTGGAACGATTTGAAGTATACGATCCGAGCCTGAAAAAAGGCTGCGCGCAGGATCGAGTTCCTTTGACTCGCGCCAAATTTGCCGATAAGAAGTGGCGAGTCATAAGCCAGGTTCGCCAAACCACGCGCCGTGGGATTCCGCCTTGAGACGGGTTTCATTCCAAATCTCTCTTTGTTTTAGTTTGATCCAGTCCCATATGCACCCTCGGAGTAACCCCGAGTACAGATTCTGGGCCGATATATGGATTTGATGATCCCTCTCTGGTTAGTTCATCAGCTTTCTCATTGTCATTATCAAAGTTATTTTGTTGTATTCTAAGAGGACACTGAGTTCTTCTCGGCATTCCCACACCAGTCTTGATGTCCCTTTTGGAGCAGACTTCTGCGACGCCTGGATATCTGTGGATATTTTGATCCGTGCATTACGCACTTCCCTTATATTTATTTCTCTCACGCAGTGCAATATTCCATTACTTGATCTTAGTTCCATCTGTATACCAGCACGCGAACTCTGTTACTTGATAGAAATAGAAAAGAAATAGCAAAGAAAAGTAATTTCTTTCTATCAACAACTGCTACCCTCTATAACTTTTTCCTCAAAACTTCGGGCGAGCTAGGGTAGATAGAAACGAATACTACCTAACTTGAAAACATTTTCAGAATTTTTATATCTTGTGATGTTTTGACATTTTGTTGCCAGTAATATCAATTATTTCCATTTCTAAGTTTTGTTTTGATGTCTTTTTATTTTGCCATTCCATTAAAGATGTTTAATTTTATATCAATCTTTAAAAACCGAGAGGATTCATTTGTTTCATAGCTAAGTATTTTTGGCATCACTTATCGTTGGAATTCTTGGTACGATGGGTTAGCGCGTGCTTTCCAAAGTGAGGGTCGTTGGTTCAAATCCTATCGATATTACTACACATTTTATTCAATTTTGTTTCATGTTGTAACACTAATTATCATAGTTTTGCAGAGTAATATAATAAAATATATGTAAGTCAAAAGCCAGAAGGTAGTCACTAAATATGGGAAGTAGACGAAAAAATCCATTACCTAAGTTTATTTAACTAGGTGCCAGCCATCTATCTTGAAAGTTAAATAAAAGGAAAAAATACCTATTCATTTTAAAATAACAATAAACAATATTCTGAACCTAATCATACTCAATAATCAACGTAAGCAATGGCAAAACGGGATAAGTATGTATCTAGAAAGATAAGGCACGTTTTTTTACATCATTGATGTACCATTTGTTGACTGACGTCAGTCTCCGCTGCACCGACATGTTAGAGGCACTAGGGATGTGAGATTAATGGAAAAGAATCGATTGAATAAAAATCGATTTTTCTTCATTTAAAATTATTAGATTTGTCAAAAATCGATTTTAATAAAAAAATAATCGATTTCTGCGAAAAAATCGATTTTTTTTTGTATTATTTTAAAAAGTACATGCTTTTCATATTCCGATAATAAACCTAAGAGATTCATTCATTAACAATTTATCGGATTAAAAATCAAATAAAATTATATGAAAATTGTCAAAAATTTTGAAGTATGGTCAAAAATAGTCAATAATTGTCAAAAATTGTCAATTATTGTCAAAAACAGCTAAAAATCGACAATTTTTATCAAAAACTGTCAAAAATGGTCAATACATTTCAAAAATTCTCAAAAATGGTCAATAATTGTCAAAAATGGTCGATAATTGTCAAAAACTTTGAAAAAAATTTGAAAAATGGTCAATTGGTAATAATTTTTAAAAAAATTTGAAAAATGGCCAAAAATTTTCAAAAATTGTCAATAATTGTCAAAAACTATCAAAAATTGTCAAAAACTGTCAAAAACGGACAATTTTTCTTAAAAATTGTCAAAATTTTGAAAAATAGTTGATAATTGTCAAAAATTTTGAAATATGGTCAAAAATGGTCAATAATTGTCGAAAATGGTCAAAAATTTGGAAAAATGGTCCATAATTCTCAACAATTGTCAATAATTATCAACAATTGTCAATAATTATCAAAAATGGTCAATAATTTTGGAAAATGGTCTAAAATTATTTTAAAAAGTACATGCTTTTCATATTCCGATAATAAACCTAAGAGATTCATTCATTAACAATTTATCAGATTAAAAATCAAATAAAATTAATGAAAATTGTCAAAAATTTTGAAGTATGGTCAAAAATGGTCAATAATTGTCAAAAATTGTCAATTATTGTCAAAAACTGTTAAAAATCGACAATTTTTATCAAAAACTGTCAAAAATGGTCAATAAATTTCAAAAATGGTCGATAATTGTCAAAAACTTTGAAAAAAATTTGAAAAATGGTTAATTGTCAAAATTTTTTAAAAAATTTGAAAAATGGCCAAAAATTTTCAAAAATTGTCAAAAACTATCAAAAATTGTCAAAAACTGTCAAAAACGGACAATTTTTCTTAAAAATTGTCAAAATTTTGAAAAATAGTTGATAATTGTCAAAAATTTTGAAATATGGTCAATAATTGTCAAAAATGGTCAAAAATTTGGAAAAATGGTCCATAATTGTCAACAATTGTCAATAATTATCAAAAATGGTCAATAATTTTGGAAAATGGTCTAAAAGTTTGGTCAAAAACTATCAAAAATTGTTAAAAAGTGTCAAAAACTGTCAAAAATGGACAATTATTATCAAAAATGGCCAATAATTTTGAAAATTATTATCAAAAACAAAAACATTTTTTGAAAAATTGTCAAAAATGGTCGAAAATTTTCAAAAACTTTAAAAAATTGTGAAAAATGGTTAACATTTTTCAAAAATTGTCAAAAATGGTTAATTGTCAAAATTTTTAAAACAATGGCCAAAAATTTTTAAAAATTGTCAATAATTGTCAAAAATGGTCAAAAATTGTCAAAAACTGTCAAAAATGGACAATTATTATCAAAAATGGCCAATAATTTTGAAAAATGGTCAATAATTGTTAAAAATGGTCAGAAATTGTCCATAATTTTCAACAATTGTTAATAATTATCAAAAATGGTCAATAATTTTGAAAAATGGTCTAAAATTTTGAAAAATTGTCAAAAATGGTCAAAAACTATCAAAAATGGTTAAAAATTGTCAATTATTGTTAAAAACTGTTAAAAATGGAAAATTATTGTCAAAAATGGTTAAAAATTGTCATCATTTTGAAAAATGGTCAAAAATTTGGAAAAATGGTCACTAATTTTGGAAAACAGTCAAAATGGTCAATAATTGTTAAAATTTTGAAAAATGGTCAATAATTGTCAAAATTTTGAGAAATGGTCAATAATCGTCAGAAGTTGTCAAAAATTTGAAAAATAGTCAATAAATAATACGAGCCGTTTCCGAAAATCGATATAAACACGTAATTTATAAAATCGATTAACTGAAAATCGATTATAAGAAAATAATAATCGATTTTCATATAAATTTATATGAAAATCGATTATTTTTTAACATCTCTAAGAGACACCAGTGGCACATAAAAAACGCAGTTATTATTGTTTAAATCATTCATCATTATATCTGACAACTGACAATCGATACAACTTGAAATTTCTTCTATTTCTGACGCTGTCAATAGTGCAGTCAATACTTCATTATCACATTCTAAATTGATTTCTATTTATTCGTCCATTTCTTTAATAATTCACTATAACCGCTTCAAATCTTTACTTTTTTGAGAAACAGCGGTGGTTTGCAATTTTGGTTGATGCAACAGTAATAAATAAACGTGTAATTTCTTCAATCTGAAATCCACCAATGAATATAAAAACGCAGTTGGTGAATTTGTGGATCTACCGGTGAATAAAAAAACATGCATATAGAAAGACCCTTTCAGTCTTTTCTATTTTTATCTGCCGAATATTCACACGGAACTGCTCCTCGAACATCTCCGAATAGACATACATAGTAACCTTACAAGAAATTTCCGAATATAGAATAGTATATTCTGTAACAAGGTTAGAATGAAAATTCGATGCGAGTGGAAAATTCCGAGCGCGAGCCGAAGGCGAGCGTGAGGAATCACGAGCATCACGAATTTTCATTCTAACCGAGTAGCAGACTATACTTTCTCCACGATCAAAGATTTTAAATATATATTTTTAAGTGGAAATGAACAAAAGTTAATTTAGATTACAGAACTGAATCACAATTTTTATATTAGGTAAACACTCAATAATCCAAGAAACATTCTACTTTGTATTAATTGTTATATTTGTACAGTTCTCGAAATGCATTAGTTATTGGAGGAATTTTCAACAATGCGTGGTTACGTTAGGTTATGGTTACGTGACAGCAATAATTTTGACACTTTCGACACTACAATGACAATCAACTGTGTCAAGGCTGATGTTATTATTGCTAACCAGTATGAGAATATTATTCTATCACTAGAGAGATAATGTAAATACATTTAAATTGCATGGGGGCAGAGGTGTTGCAGAATATTTCTTCAATCTCAAGAGAGAGAATTCCAGCATTCTGTAATCAAATTTGATTTCAGAATTGGCAAATTATGTGATGATCGTGGAGAAAGAAATTTCCTAATATAGAAAGAAATTTCCTTTCTATTCTGTTACAGAGTTCACGTGCATATCCTCTCACCTTGTTTGCCCCTGATGGCATGTCATATTTATGTCGATTCCCTTTGATCTTGCATTACCTCAAAAACTATCCTATTTTCTTTAAAACGTATTTTCTTTCTATTATGTTGTTTTATCTAGCAATTTATTATAGTTTAAAAATTGTTATCGAAATGAACAACAAATTATAGTTTATTCATAAATCCGGCGGAGCAATAAATCAATCAATTAGCCAAATTCCATAAGCGTACTTAATATTAGTTTAAGAATGAATCGTTCCGATCTAAAATGTGTAGGTATAATTCAGATTTATTTAAAACATTTATTCCATCCTCAGCCTACGTCACTGACTACCGTAATAACTTAATTTTTAATCTCTTGACAATAGAAAAGATCCTAAGACTCGTCCTGATACGGGGTGCAGCTACCTGCCCAACACAGAAATAGAAAGAAAATTAATGTTCACGATTATATTTTAATATTACATGCATGATTCATCCTGTATTGCTTTTGCAAGGGTCACGAATTTTTATTAATCTGTCGCATTTATCAATAAACTTTAATCCATGGAATATTATTAGATTAAACTTACTTTTAAATGATACAGTATCGATACTTTTACAATTTTCCTATTTTTTGTATGTTAATAATAAGTTAAAGGAAAAATTTTGTTTGTTTGTTTTTGGGAAATAAGATTATTCATTAGATAATTCATAGTAAACAAGTCAGCTTTGTTTTGCTCAAATATATTACATTTTCATGATTCATCAAATGCAAATATTTTGGTCGACACTTTTATGTTTTTACTTTAGACGTGAATGATTTTTATCACGTGATACCAGCTAATAATGACAATACCCTATACTAAACTATAAGAATACTATTCTATACGAAATACTTCAAATTATTGACCAACATCCAGAAACGAGTACCAGAAAAATTGCTGATGAAGTAAATGTTAGTAACAGAACTGTTTGGAATATTCTAAAAGATAATTTATTGTATCCATATCACGTTCAACATTTGCTACCTACTGACTATTCGCTCCGTATACAATATTGCCAATGGATTTTAAATAAAATCGCAAACAATCCCAATTTTGCTGCCAATACTCTGTTTACGGATGAAGCCAACTTTTCAAGACATGGCATTATTAATTTTCATAATGACCACATATGGGCAGATGTAAATCCACATGCCATTTATACCAACAAACATTTTCGTTCAATGTTTGGCTTGGCATCATCGAAGATTATTTAATTTTTTTTTAATATTTCCTTCCTGCACGGTTGACCGGTGAGACATATAGTTCATATAACAGCCTTTTTGGTGTGCGTCATCGTTTGTGACGTATATCCGGGTTTTGGGTATTTCGATATTTTATTTGTTATTTTGACATATAGCTAACCTTTAATTTGATAAATAAAATCACCAGGTGCGTATTCAGCCAAATTCGAAAAGGCTATGAAATTAATAATACTTGGGATATCAAAACACTCCAAAATAAAACAAATTGTATATTTAATTTACATATTAAAATAATTTAATATTGGTAAATATAGTAATATAGTCCTGCAAAATAATTATACATTGTGTTCAATAAGATTAATCATGGAGGCTATAAAAGGAGATCGAACTTATACGGGAAAATTGACAAAACCTGTCCTCAAAATCGTCTATCTAAGCAGTTTGTTTTTTCACCGCGGCGTCGCGCATTGTACCTAAGATACCATTTTAAAACTGTCACGACAATAACCTTACTTTTTATATTTTACCAATTTGACAGTAGGCAAATAGTAAACATCAACATTACTTGTGAATTATAAAAACTAGAAAATTAAAATTGTTAAAAATGTATAATGTTGTTGAAATTTATTGCAACAGTGGTTGGTAGTGCAGATTATTTAAAAGGAAGACGTGAATTGAATTTAATTTAAGTAAACCAGAGTTTTTTCAGTTACCAAAAATAATAAGAAATATTCAAAGATAAAAATAAAGTAGGAAAGGAAATATTTATTATGATAGACTTAAATTATATACCTTACTTGTGAGAAGTCTAGAAAAAGCACAATTCCAGACAAAATACTTTACTTTTGCTGATGACATTATTATGTTCTATACAAGTACAATTTAGGAGAACTGGAAGAAAAAAGGTGAACAAAGATTTGAAGAAAAACCAGAGATGGTTGATAAGGAATAAGCTGTAATACTAATTTGAAAATATTACTGGCATGGTCTTTATACAAAAAAATATGAATTCAGTTGATATTGAGATAAAAATAGGAAATGAAAATATAAATAAAGTGAGAACATACATTTAAGCAAATATATACATCAAATAGAATAAAATTTATGTTTGCCAATTATTGGTGCACTTTACCAATGTAGGGATTACTAAAACCATAAGACATTGAAACTAATCGGTGACACTTATTTCTTACCAATCTTCAGCTACCTAATTCCAGTGTGGCACACTTGTAGTATAACATCCATAGATAAAACACAGAGGATTCAAAATAGCGTAGAGAATGTTTTGTGCAAGTTCAGTTACAGAACGTCCACAGTTATATATTTTGTGTACGTACTTATGAATTTTACTAATTGTGACCTTCCACTGTGTTTGCTTCATTAGGAAATAAACTTTTGTAAATTGCAATTTTTGTATTTTTAAAATAAAGTACTTAAAAAAATTATTTTCATGTATGATACTGAATTATTTAAATATATTTTATATTTAAAATCTGTGCATGAACTGATGTCATTAGTAAGTTGTGCCTATCGATTGAAACTATATTGTATTTTTTATTGTTATTGAACAGATTGAAGATTATGCATTGAGTTTTAAGTCTTTGGGCTTCATCCTACACATGTTAAACCATTTCATTATTCTGTTATAAGTTTTTGTAGCTTATTTACTGTTATTTGAGATTATTATGACTGATCAAAGGGATGTCATCTATATACTGCAATATGTATGTAAATTTAAATGTTCTGTTGCTAAATCATAGTTGTAACAAGATAGATAGATTGTAGGGCAAATAGGACAGTGAGGAATACTGCAGAAGTCCTTAAATGTTTTGAATAAAACTGTAATTCACTTTTACTTGTGGTGTTCTATCACTAAGGTAGTTTTTAAGATTAAAAGCAAGTATTTAGAACACATCATTTCATATATTTGTAGAATATACCACAGTTCCAAACACCATCAAACGCTTCAGTAATGCATAAAAAAATAGCAGCACTATGTTTTCATCATAAACTAGAGGATTGTACTCGCATATTTGATGTCAGGTTCGATAGTGTGCATAGTTGAGCATCTGGTATCAAGATATAGATGTATTTTCTGATATCCTTCAGTTAAATTTTTTTGCAAGAGTACTCGTAATCCTATAAAGCCTATTGGTAAATTGAGCAGTGAATATGAAGTATTCTAATTACCTTATTTTAACTTCAACAGTTCACTTATTACTCATAATACCTAAGCTGGATAAGTATAACAGGCAATAGGATAGGTAGGTATCAAGTTAGAGACAAAATACTGATTGTATCTTTGAACAATGTTTAATGATCAAAGGATTGTACACTTTATATTTAGGTAAAAGAAGTTACATAGTGTGTAGTAAATTACTTCTCCTGCAACTCTCTGTATATTCAATATTTTCATAATTTCTTCTTGTAAAGGCTTGACCAGTTCGGAAGCAATCATCTTTTCGTTCATTTCATAGAAAATAACCTGAAATATTAGATATTATTAATTCTGTAATTAATTAATGTTTTATTACTTCTTATTAATAGGACCAAATTTGTGTGTTATTAGAGCTTATGACTACTGGCTATTTATCTATACATACTTTCTATGTTTTCAACCTTTATTTCTTCTAGTTGCAATTCTCAATTATTAGAAGGCCATTTAATATAGTACATTTGAAGTGGCACATTTCCTCCAAGCATTTCAAGTGATTTTTCCTTTTTTTCCTCCGTTTTTTCATATTTGTGTGTAGCTAATATTTTTTTACTATTTAGTAAGCCAGATTCTGAAAATCTTTATACATATTGTAAACTTATCTCTTTATTCATCTTCAATTTATTTTTTATAATTCGGCAATCCAACTTGTGAACTTGGTTCTAGAATATACTTACTTGCACGTAGAGTGTCTTCTTTATTCTTCAAATTTCTCTTTTAAAGACATACTCATTCCAACTGTGCTGGACCTTTAAGAGTGTTCTAAAATTCCATACTGAAGAGAAGACATGATAGTAGATATTCATATTTTTTATCACGTAAAAACATAAATAAATTCAGCAGCACAGAGTCGAACTAATTATTTTACCACCAAACGATTACAATTTTCTATATTTTTGAAAACGAGGACAAAAAACGGATTTCTTATTCACAATATTTTCCATTTCTGTGACCTAACCTCACTTACCTCACACGTGAACAGCGAACTGTCAAAGAAGCTAGCAACCAATAAAAGATCATGAACTCGAGTTTTATGATTGGCTGCCGTCAGATTTTTTGGTATCGCAACTTATGTGGTGCCCTCTATAATGACCAGAAATTGGAATACATGGAGTCCTTGTATAGCCTCCATGAGATTAATATTCACTTTTCATAAATAATAATTCACCGTAAACAACAAAGTACAGACCTGACGAGAACTGTCAGTGGGACATTAGAAAAATACGTAAGACACATTGTCGCTACGAAAGGAACGTCTGCATCGTATTTTGGACGATGTAATTTCGCCCGAATCTAAACATCAACCAATCAAATTTTTGTAAGTCAAAGATTAGGGTTAACGTTTGTACTACGTTTAAACGGTTCATTATTGTGATATTTTGATTAGGATTAATCACAGACCTGCCTTTTTTCCATTTATTCCAACGTAAAGTGTTAGAAAGACATTAACAATCAATGACGCACGCCAAGAAGGCTATTATATGGATTTTATCTTCATTTTCTACAAAATGAACTTCCAGTTCTTTTGGAATATGTACCTCTTATTATTAGAAGGCGCATGACGGTACTTCTCCACATTTTGCAGTGATTGTACGCGAGTTTTTAAACAACGTTTTTCCAGACCATTGGATCGGACGAGGATCTCCACACCCGTGGCCCCCTAGGTCACCTGGACACAATCCTCTGGATTTTTGTGTGTGGGGATATCTAAAATCGCTCATTCACATAACCCCGATATTAATCTTCAAAATCGTATCATACAAGGCTGTAATGTTATTCGTAACAATCCTGGTATCTTCGAACGTATTCGGCAATCCATTAGACCTCGAGCGGATGCTTGCATTTTGGCTGGAGTGGAGGTGCACATTTTGAACATATGCTCTGAAATGTACTATTTTTCCTTTATGTTTAACTCATGCTTCTAATAAAATAATATAACAATTCAGCACCCTGTATCTCATTAACGACAAGACTTATCACACATGTTTATAAGAACTTTTCGTCTTAAATGTGACGAAAAGTGACGAAGCGCCCACTACAATATTTTAGATTACTTAGGAAACACCCTGTATATTTTAGCAAGATATCAAAATTATCTCGTCCTGCTGAATATTTAAATGTACTATAAAAATGGGTATCTAAGACTAGCATCTAATGATTTCTCTTCTTATTTTTGTATATAAAAAATACATAACGGATGCTTGTATCATTTTACTAATTTCATCTGCCCTCGCATATTTAGTTTTTTTTTATTGAAAATATTCTACAAAGTATGGATTAAAACAATCACTGGAATTTAATAATAAAATAATCACTCATCTATCGATATATTGTGAGTTTTATTTTTCCTCCAATTATTCTGTGGCCTTGTATATAGAACAGTAATTTTTATTTCCTGTTTAAACATTTGAATCACCACTGCTGTTGTCATATTACAACCAAATGTTTACAAGATATCTGTAAGACATTCCTCCTTTGTAAGCTACACAACTGTGCAACCTTATTTCTTAAAAAGCAACCGCAATTGAATAATATTTCCCGCGAAATAATTATACTACTAATCATCGTGATAATAATACTCAGTCTCATCATTAGGTATACATATATGATAATCACACCCTCAAATGGGAGTATGAGTAATCCTCCAAATATGTTTGCATACAAGTTTTCATGGAAGGATTTTTAGTCATTTATTGTTGTGTTACGCATGTTGACCTTTTCGTTTTTAAATATGGAAAACTATAATACAAAACTAATTTACTTCCACCCAAATGGCAAATTTTCAAAAGCACTGCGAAATACTCGCAAACTAGAAATATACTCGTGACCATACAAGGTTTTTCATAAAGAATTATCGGTTTCATTCATAATCATGTAAATAAAGGGTCCCAGAAGCGATTATACCTGCTGGTCCATGACTAGTAATCGAACATCCAGAAATTTCTCACACCTAATCGCCATTTTGGGGGGGTATTCCCGGCCCCAAAGTTCCAAAATTGGTTTCCCGCCAATATCTCCTAAAATATGGCATTTAGAGAATTTTTGAATGAAGATCAGGTCATTATCTACAAAAATGATCATTATGATTTTTGCCGAAAACTCGATAGTTTTCGAGATAACGGCACTCAAGCGGAATCCTTATGTTGAGCTCCCGCTCCGGAGTCGAAAGAGCGGGTTCTTTGCACTTACTCATGACCGGGCAAACAAATTATTCAATATCTCGGGTAAAAATGCATATTTTTTACGATTCAAAATTCAGATAAGAGGGGAAATCTTCAGCTATCATATCCGATGATTCAAGGCCCATTTTTATATTTCCACCTTATTTATAAAGTGGGTCAAAGATTTTGTAATAACGTTTTTTTCTAGTGTCGGAAAATTACTCATATTTTTCTTAATAATAGACATTTACTCTAGATTTTTTGTTATTACAGGTCCTTTAAGGGTGTTTATTGATCTCAGAAATTTTTATTGGCCATCTTTCTTGCCCCTTGATTTTTCAGTTGGTGTTTTCATTTCCAACGCGCTGTTTTTCGCGGTTGGGAATATTTTGCGAACTGTCTAAAAGTTTGTACATTATCGGATTGTCTTCCAAGATATGTCATTTTAAAGCTGGGAATTTCTCCTTTTTGGTTATGCTCTCATTTTTTTTTCTCGAGTTTAGTGGTTTTTCAGAAATCCATGAAACTACTTTTCATTTTTCCCCTATATAAAAAATCTCTAAATGCAATATTTTAGGAGATATCGGCGGAAAACCAATATTTGGAACTTTGGGGCCGGACTTTGACTACATCTCTGATACGAGGGGATAAATTCCATCGATAACGCCGCGCTGTAGGAATGGAGAACTATCGATGATTTATCGATAACTATCGACATTTTTGATTATCGAAAAAAATCGATAGTTTTCGGTACTATCGATAGTTCAGATGTTTAGGTGAAGAATATGAATAAATTTTGAAAGCTGATATGGAGTAAAAATGCTATCAAAAAATGGGACAGAGAGAGATATGGGATAGAGAGAGATGGGAGGGAGAGAGTGAGAAAGAGAGAGATATGGGAGAGAGAGAAAGAAAGATGAGAGAGTGGGAGAGGGAGGGATGGTGGGGAGAAGGATGGGAGAGAAAGGGATGGGAGAGAGAGAAAGATAGGACACAGAGAGAAAGATGAGAAAGAGAGAGAGAGAGAGAGAGAAATAGGAAAGAGAGAAATGGGAGAGAGAAAGAACTATGAAAGACAAGGAGAGAGATGGCAGAGACAGATATGGAAGAGAGAGAGAAATGGGAAAGCAATAGAGAAGGAAGAGAAAGAGAGAATGACGGGAGAGAAAGAGAGTGTATTGCGTGTGAGTACAATCATTATTTTAAACTGTCAGCATCTAAGACGGATTTGGTAAGGTTCGCGACCCTCGGAATTTTGTAACGCTTTTCTTTCTTATTAGATTGCCTATAGAACATTTTTAAAGAAAAAAATCCACTTTTGGAAGAGAAAGTTGCTATTAAAAGTACTAAAAATCCGCCATTTTTTTCAGTTTCTGACAATTATTCACCATTTTTTAAAAATTTTGACAATTTTTGACAATTATTGACTATTTTTGACCATTTTTAAAAATTTTGACAATTATTGACCTTTTTTGACAATTTTTGAAAATTATTGACCTTTTTTGACAATTATTTTTGAAAATTATTGCCCATTTTTCAAAATTTTTGACAATTTTTGACCCTTTTTCAAAATTTTGACAATTTTTGACAATTGTTGACCATTTTTGACCGTTTTTAACAATTTTTCAAAAATTTCGACAATTATTGACCATTTTTGACAGTTTTTGACAAGTATTGACCATTTTTTAAAAATTCAATAATTATTAATCCTTTTTGACAATTATTGACTATTTTTGACAGTTTTTGGCAATTACCGACCATTTTTGACTTTTCAAAATGTTTGACAATTTTTGACCCTGTTTCAAAATTTTGACAATTTTTGACCATTTTTAACAATTTTTCAAAATGTTTGACCATTATTGACCATTTTTGACAATTTTTGACCCTGTTTCAAAATTTTGACAATTTTTGACCATTTTTAACGATTTTTCAAAATTTTTGACAATTATTGACCATTTTTGACAATTATTGACCATTTTTTAAAAATTCAATAATTATGAATTCTTTTTGACAATTATTGACTATTTCTGACAGTTTTTGACAATTATTGACCATTTTTCAAAATTTTGACAATGTTTGATTATTTGTGTCAATTATTGACCATTTTAGACAGTTTTTGACAATTATGGACCATTTTTCAAAATTTTTGATGTTTCAAAATTTTCTGACAATTTTTGACAAAGTTGATACGCTGTTTTGAAATAAATATATATATTTTTAACATTTTGACAAAAATCGTACAATTATGTTACCGATTGTAAAACTATCGAAAATTATCGATAGTAAAAATAGCACTATCGATAAATATCGATAGTCGGGACTACCGATAGTTCTTCATTCCTACCGCGCTGCCTGCTGCATACTATTGTTGAATCGCATAGTAACGGACATCCCTGGTAAGGAAGCTGAATTTTTATAATTTTCATAATCAAGGTTGATTACGAACATATAAATTCTGCATTAAATTATTGGAATCAGACCTTTCGTTTAAAAGTTACGACAGGCATAAAAATACTAAAAGTAGAAAATGCTAAGTGGACGTCTCCATGCGAAGCAGGGGCGGCCAGGCGGGTGGCTAGTTGGTTTTATATTTGAAAATGGCTTTCATATGTATATACGTGGGAATATTTTCAATGCATGAAAACCTTTTAAATTCTTTTAGAAACATATTAATGTCATTTGTGTTATGTGATAAAAACCTATGGACAAGTTTGAATGATCATACATTAATTAAAGATGATTAATTGTTTATAAAATTACCATATATCAGTAAGATACTTGTGATAAATAATGACTAAAAAATCCGTGAAAGTTGATAGTATGGACATATTTAAGGTATTATTCATATTACTGTTGAGGTTGTGAGTAAAAAATACGTGACCATATTATAATTAATTACTCAATGTTTGGAATATCCTCCCCAAAATAAATTGTCTATTAATACTATAGTCCGGTCAAATTAGACCAAAAAATTAGAGTGAAGGTACATAAATTCACAACAAGCTGAAAATGAGTAAAATTGTTCAAAACATAATTAAAAACAACATTTCAAAATTCCCCATCGTTACGGTAAATGGAAAAAAATTGACTCGAGGTCAAAAGTCAAAAAAATGGATTTTTCGTGATGTTCTTCAAAACAATAAGTTCTATCGCAAAATCACCTCAAACAAAAATTGATCATAAAATTATCTATAAAAAAGGTATCCATATTTTTTTTCCTAAACGCCACCGTTTCTGAGATATAACGATTCAAAAAGTTGTAAGCGTTATAATATGCACGCGTAAAACACAGAAGTCTGCTATTTACGATTGGTTTGAAAAATGTTGTTTTTTATTATGTTTTGAACAATTTTACTCACTTTCAGCTTGTTGTGAATTTATGTACCTTCGAATGTCTAGATTGACCGGACTACTATGCAGATAACTGTGACCAAACCACTATATTTTATGTTTAAGCGTCAATTACTTATTATTGAAAATTTTAATGTTATAAATGAAACTAACTGTTTCTAATTAATTCCACTATTTAATGAAAAAATTATGTAAATTATGAAAGGATATTGATAATTATTTCGATATTGACAGAATGACAGATTTTTTTATATTTTTTATTTATTTATTCGCGGGGCAAGCCCAATTCACATAAAAATTACATTGATAACACTACAACATCAATGGACAATCAAAAATTTTAAAATATCAAAGCTTGAGCAGATGTTTTTTAACCTTGAAAGTTGACACATTAAAAATTGAAATGTCCTCAATCGAGTTTTTTTTCCGGGCCGAGATGGGAAACTCATGTTCGAATGGGTCCAGGACCCAAACAATGTTGGACTCGCCAACCCTCTAGCATACTTCGAGACGGGCGGCGGTCCGATACGATCCGATATTCCAGTGTATCGATACTTTTACTTCCAATACTCGATATTTTGTATCGATACTATGCTTTTCGATACATTCCAATTATCCATACATTTGTACTGTATCGATACCTTGCGATCCGGGATTTTTAGTGGTAGCGGCGAGTGGCATTATCTACCAACAAAAGCAAATATATTCTCGCAACCGTTATTCGTCGTATGCAGTTTACTGTAATAGTGTATGTAATGTTTCGTTGTTTATTTATAATTTTTAGTTATTAAAAATATCTTTTGATAGTTTTGTTGTTATTTAATTCATTTCATCGCCACACTTTGCTTTTTGAATAGACCCGCTGGCAGCTGTAAAATCTCGGATCGTTAACGTATCGATACTTTGAGTATCGATACATCAACATTCGATATTCTACTGTATCGATACTTTACTTTCCGATCCGTATCGATACCTAATAAGTTACATTCGAGTGAGGGATGATGGCAATCTTGCAGGATTAAAATATCTTCAGCCTTTTGTACTGAGAGCTCAATTGAAGATAAAATATGTTCAAGCGTAACTCCTTTGTCATTAGCTACTGCATTGGACTGAAATAGATTGATGAAAGCACATATATCTGACAAAGTATCTATAGAATCATTCTCAGATGGAAATGCCATAGGAGAGGGATGAGCTAATAAACAAAAATCATCAATTTCCCAATATGCAGATGGAAGATTGAAATCGCCAAAAAGGAAGTAGCTGACATTTGAAAGTTGCTCATTTATGGTGATTAGCTGGTTGTAATAGTCTTCGTATACATTAGGTTGAGATCTAGGAGGAAGATATGCAGAGCCCAAAATAAATCCAAGTTCGGCATCTGCAATATCAGAGGTTAGCCGGGTTTCTGTAAAAATGATGATGTCATAAGAACAATTTGAAACGTTTATACTGAGGTTCGCAAAATTAGTGCGAAGACACCTGACATTTTGGTAATACAAAGAAAGTTACATTTGATGTGATGCCTACCTGATGTTTAATATTTTGGCTAGACCAAATAGTGAGTGGCCTATCTTGTGTTTGACTTAATATATGTATATAAATAGAAAAAAGAAGAAGATATGATTTTACAAATATTAAAGCTTAGGTATTATTAGCCCTATGGGGATATCCTGGATATCTTTTTTCCCATTTAAGATCAATATAACTGTGCAATGATATAGGAAACCAAGGAAAACTATATATGCTGATCTTTACAATAATTGTTACTTAAGAAGACAATTTAATAGTGGAGTGCTCCCTAGATTTATCCGTTCATTGAAAACTTCATATTGTGGGTCTCTTAAGTGTCTTCTAATTCTTCAAGGAAATCTAGTTCTTGTTTCTTAACAAACACAAATATGTAGTACCTACTTCTGGTTCTGTGTTAGGTGTTGATGAATGTTCGGTGTCAAGTAGATGTTTTGCGTAATGGGATTTATCTGGCTGTTTTAGTCTGTATACTCGTAAGTGTTCATTGTGTCTAATTTCAAAATTTCCACTGGTTCGACCAATATAGACAGCATTACATTCTGGACATTTAAGTTTAAATATTTCTAATATCATATCTACTTTTTTCTATTCATATATATTAAGTCAATCACAAGATAGGTCACTTACTATTTGGTCTAGCCAAAATATTAAACATCAGGTAGGCATCACATCAAATGTAATTTCTGTCTTTCTGACGATGATATGTCAATATCGAAATAATTATCAATATCCTTTCATAATTTTCATATTTTTTTCATTGAATAGTGGAATTAATTAGAAACAGTTAGCTTCATTTATAACATTAATATGAGTAGATTCCACAAAGTAAGGGTCTAAACAGTAAAATCAATTTTACATATTTTCCAAAACAGTCTAATCATCAAGTTGATTATTGGAAGTTGAGAAACAACTACTGTCCCTTTATGATTCATGTGTTGTTGAGACAAAATAATCTGGTATATAACAAGAAAATATTTATATCTAATCGAGAAAAGTATTTATAGACGCAACTTATAGGACAACGTTAAAAATCTGTCAATGACTAGTGAATTTTGTCACCAATTTACGTAAATATAAAAAAATGATATTCTTCTATATTAAAATTTTTATATTATTCTCTCTACAGGATTTAGGCCATACATTCTTCTTTATTTGTTCTTCTCGTACATCGTCATCTTTACTTCGTGGACTATTTCTCTTCCTATCTTAAAATGGATTGTAGTTAACCTTATTTTTCCTTGTAGCCTTGTAACCATATTTTTGCATTCCAATTCTAGTTCTTTTGTTTCCTGCCCTCCCACCGAGCAAGTGGATGAGTGGCAAAGCTTCACACGCACTCGGAAAGCTCGGAATCAATGTCCAAGGCTGACTGATGTACTATGAGCTTTTCCAGAGATTTTTGACATAGTAATAGGCTCATGCTGGGTCAATACTCCACCTCTCACACCCCAACTTCGTTACCTACATTCCCGACTCTGAAGCCAATATTTAAAATCACTTTTAATGCGACTGAACAGGCCTATAGCGGCCCGCTTGCCATAACGGGGGATAATTAGATTAGATTAGATTAGATTAGATTGCGGTGAAGGTTCTGATGAATTTGACACTACACATATTTATACAAGGCGAACCCAGATCTGTAACGCATTCAATTTTGCTATTCCCCTTTTCTGTACCACTGACAGTAAGTGTACAAAATTTGATTGTTTGAGTAGTTAAGTTGTGTAAGCGTAACAAACAAACTTATATTCGCATTTGTATTAATAAGGATTGTCACTACATACTGTCACTTTTACATAATGTTTCATGCTCATGTCGTAATTTTACCGAATATCTACGATCTTATGGACAGCAGTCCAGGACCCGTATCTTTGAACGTTCGACCAAATGCTTCCACGTATTTCATATGATGGGAATGGATTTGTTATGTTCGAGCAGTATCTTCGAAATCTCGAATGTTCAGCTTACAATCGAATGAATTAATCGGTCGTATGAGTCAGAAAAACAAATAAACATAACATGTTACGTAACGATAAGGTAATTTTTGGATTATTGTGATTATATGAAAATGAAAAACTGGTACTGGAATGATCTTTTAATGTAAAAATGACAACTATATAACTGTCTTATTTGACAACATGAAAATATAAGTGAATGTTACAAACTTAAACAAAACAATACCTGCAGACAACGCTTTACTAAATTCAATACTCCCACTTTTTGTTACAAGTCAATGTCAACATTCACTTTGACAATACATTCAACATTTGACAAAAATGTTGATGTTTCAATTTTGATAATGCCTTTGTCATGATATCGGCTGCCTGGTCATCTGTTTGAACATATTGTAATTCAAAAAATTCATCTTTGAATTTCTCTCGGATAAAATGGTAACGTACGTCAATATGCTTAGTTCTCTTATGAAACTCTGGATTCTTCACAAGTCGTATTGCGCTTTGATTATCCATAAATAAAACTGGTACATCCAATTTAACTTGTCGAAGATCACATAAGAGATTCTTCAACCAGACAAGTTCTTTTATAGCTTGTGACGCTGCCACATACTCGGATTCTGTTGTGGATAGTGCGACGGATTTTTGTCGTTCTGATCCCCAGCTAATTACACTTCCTCCAAGCATGAAAACATAACCTGATGTTGATCTTCGTGTTTGCGTGTCTCCAGCATAGTCGGCATCACTATACCCGCAAAAGTCTAAATTGTTTCCGCTTACGAAACGTATTCCTTTGTTCATTGTACCTTTGATATATTTCATAATGTGTTTTACTGCATTCACATGTGCAGTAGCTGGTTTTTCCAAATATCGACTGACACTTCCAACTGCGAAACTAATATCTGGTCTGGTTGCAACGGCCAGATACATCAAGCTCCCGACTGCCTCTCGATAAGGAAAATCGATTTTTTTATCAGCTTCAAAATCTCCGAGGTTTTGTGAACTAGCTAATGGAGTTGTCACTGTCTTACAATATGTCATATCAAAACGATCAAGAACCTTTCTTGCATATCCTTGTTGATGAACATGAATCGATCCATCCAAAAGCTGATCAATTTCGAGTCCCAAAAAAACATTTCAGCTCAAAAATTTTGATCTCAAATTCTCTCTGTAAGTGTCTAATGACCGGCTTAATGGCTTCTTGTTTTTCTGCTGCAATCAATCCATCGTCAACGTAAATTGCCAAAATTAACATTCCATCTTTTCCGTTGCTAACAAAAACGCATGGATCGGATCCACTCTCTTTGAAACTGTTAAGGAAAGAAGTAAGCTTCTTATTCCAACAGCGCGAAGCCTGCTTCAAACCATATAAACTTTTGTATAGTTTACACACTCGGCCACTGTTGTCATTATATCCAATTGGCTGGCTCATATAAACATTTTCTTCTAAATCGCCATTTAGAAAAGCCGTTTTCACATCAAACTGTTTTAGTGTCATACGCTTTGCCGCAGCCAATGCTAGGATCGCTCTGATTGATGTAAACTTCACCACTGGACTAAATGTTTCCTGGTTATCGATTCCGTACTCTTGTGTAAAGCCTCGTACTACCAATCGTGCCTTATACCGATTAACACTCCCATCCGGATTTTCTTTGACCTTGTAGACCCAGCGATTGTCAATCACTTTTTGATCAACTGGCGCATCGACCAAAATCCAAGTATGATTTTTCATAAGTGAATCGTACTCTTCATCGATTGCTCGCTCCCACTGCTTGTAATCAATCGACTGAATTGCCTGCTCATACGTTCTTGGCTCATCACTGACTGCCAACATTGCAGAATGTTCACCAGTTACCAGATGTGTTAATGTGTTACGATCACGTAGACGCCTATTGACAATATTTCTGCTATCAAGATCGCAGGTCATACCACGATTTTTCTGTTGATCTAGTGACGCACATTCATTTGTGTCCTTATCTTCGTCATTTTCATTTTCTGCACCTTTGTCAATACCATAATTGTCTTCGTTTTCGTTATTTTCATTCTTACTGACTACACTAGCATTTTCTTCAACACAAATATCGAGTGTTCCCATTGAATTTTCTAACAAAAAAACGACGTCTCGTGAGATCTCGATTTTACTAGTTTTCGAATTCCAAACTCGATATCCCTTTGAATTATTGTCATAACCAACAAACATACATTTTTCTGACTTCGCGTCGAGCTTCTGACGTTTTTCTTTTGGAATGTGAATAAATACTTCCGAACCAAAAATCCGTAAATGGTCTAGCTTCGCCTCCTTGTTATGCCATAATTCATACGGTGATTTGTTGTCAACTGTGCTTGTTCCAGTTTGATTTAGCACATGAACTGCTGTATTTACTGCTTCCGCCCAGAATTTCCTATCAATCTTCTTTGCCTCAAGCATTGTCCTTGCTGATTCAACGATAGTTCGTATTTCCCTTTCTGCACAACCATTCTGCTCTGGTGTATATGGCACAGTTCGTTGATGATGAATTCCAGCTGCTTCAAAGAAAACTTTCAGCTTTTCATTGACAAACTCTGTGCCGTTGTCAGATCTGATATTGCGAACACTGTGACCATGCTTCTTCTGAATCAGTTTAACACATTTTTCGATAATACTCGCTACTTCTGATTTTTGTTTCATGAAATATACGAAACGAAAATGAGAATAATCATCTTTGAGCAACAAAAAATATCTGGATCCACCAATTGAATTCGTCTGAAACGGACCACACACGTCAGTATGAATGATTTCGCCACACATCTTTGACTTTTCTTCGCGACTCTTGAAACTGCTTCGATGATGCTTTCCATAGACACAAGCTTCACATGCAAATTCCTCATCAATGAAATCTATACCCCGACTTAGTAGAAACTTCTTCACATGTGTCGAATTCTGATGTCCTAGACGTTCGTGCCATGAACGAAGTGTAGCGTTTTTGATTGCTACACTCGCTGTAGTTTCAATCTTTGATGGTTGTATTGTTCTGAACAACATTTGGAACAAACTTTTTCTGCGAACTCCCACTGCAACAATGTTTCCATCTTTCAACAATTTGCAACCTTCGTTGTTCATGTTCAATTGATGCCCGCGATCTGTCACCTTTCCCGATGAAAACAAATTTTTCTTCAGCTCCGGCACGAACAAGACTCCCATGACTCGTTTGCGAATCCATTCATCTCCATTAAAAGCAAAAATGTTGATATCGCCTTTGCCCAGAGCCATTATCTTGTCACCATTACCAACTGTAATTGGTTCAGCTATTTCCGTATAGTTTTCGAACCATTCTCGGCGATGACTCATGTGATCAGTTGCACCTGAGTCCAAAATCCAAGTATCTTGGTCTCTATTTGTTGTTTTGTAACAAATAAAAGCATCATTTGAATTTTCTTCTTTTCTCCCGTTGAAGTTAGTCTTCTTTTCCGAGCATTCCCTTTTCCAGTGGCCCTTTTTTCCACATTTGAAGCATTTGCCTTTCGGTTTGTCATTTTTATCTGTCGCTTTGTTATTATTCGATGAATTTCCTTTCTTGTAATTATTGATTTGTTTCTTCGAGAAGATTCTCTTAGCCATTAGCGCCTCTACTTCTTGAACTTGACCCTGCGACTTCAAACGAAGTTCTTCTGCCATCAAACGAGCCCGCAAATTTGCCAAAGTTTGACTATCTGCGTTTGCAGATTCCCATGCACTATGGAAATGATTAAACTCGGACGGTAGTGACATTAAAATCTTCGAAATTACCATGGACTCAGAAATAATTTCTTTTTGATCACGTAATTGCTGCACTATTTCCATTAATTTTGATAAAAATGTCGCAATGTCATCTTCCGGTTGTTTTGTGTAGCCATAATATTTTTGTTGTAAAAATAAAATATTTGCCTTTGATGTTTGCTCATACGTACTTTTGAGCGTCTCCCACATCTCTTGAGCTGTTTCACAATTCATAATCTGCAGTAATGCCTGTTTCATACAAGTCGTGGAAATTGCTCGTCTGGCCATAGCATCCGCCTTCTTCCAAGTCACAATTTCCTTCGCATAATTTGTACATTCAGATGTCGGTTTGACGTTTGTTCCATCGACGTAGTCAAAAAGTTCGTTAGCTTCTAAAATCTGACGCATTTGAAACTTCCATGTTAGCCAGTTGCTGCCGCTTTCCAGCTTTTCAATATTAACGCGATCGCCTTCCATTTATTTTGTCTTTTAATAATTATCGGCTTCAAAACTTCAAAAATAAATTGCTTTCCAATTTTCTTTTTTTTGAGTTCACAAATAATTCTTGCACAAAATAAATAACGATATTTACTGCAGTTAATCTTCCTTTACAATTTCACGTAATCTGGGCCCATAACCTTTTGAATTATTGTGATTATATGAAAATATAAGTGAATGTTACAAACTTAAACAAAACAATACCTGCAGACAACGCTTTACTAAATTCAATAGTAATGCCAATTTGCAACGCCTCCAACAATGTTGGGCGACGGCTACTCAGTTTAGAGAGCACCTCAGGTGTAGATTCTCAGACCAAACTAGTACAAATTCAGAGAGTAGTCTTACCGGCTCTCGGGTAATCCTACTTGAAATTTATTTAAGGTACTGAAATTAGATAAAGGTAAATTATGAAAGTTAAGAAAGGTAAGTGGGCGCCACCCTGAATAATACTAGCTTATTTGTTATTCACATCAGCATTATAACGACAAATCCTGTAAGATTGGAAGTGAAAATAAACTTTATGAACAACGTTATTAAATTTACAAGTTGTATATTGACTTTTGTTACAAAGTAAAAAAAAAATTAAATGACTAGTTCATAGAGGTTGTTGAAGAAGCGATGAAAGATTGATTTTACTTTCCTGGAGTGATGGTGAGGAGATGGTGTCCTTGGTGTCCTCTTTAGGTTACAGTTCCAGGTAGTGTCTCAGGTAAAATTCTGGCCCAGGTAAAGTTTCTGGGTCCAGGTAAAGTCTCCCAGGTAAAGTTTCTGGGTCCAGGTAAAGTTTCCCAGGTAAAGTGTCCCAGGTAAAGTGCATTCAGATGAATGCACTTCTTAAAGATAAGATACGATAAGTTGTAAAGGCTTCAATGGCACATGTTCACAGGAAAGAGCAATGAAACCCTTTTGCCACTGTTTAAATACACGAAATCATGTGAAAGATAACAGACTTACGTCTCATGTTCATGTCACGCTCATACGCTTTGACCAGGAAAGGAATTTACATTTCAGTAGTGAATTCTTGATTCATATTTAATTAATAATTGGTAGAAGAAGAGATAAGAGCGAGTACTGAAGTGGGAATATCAAAATAGAAGTGACTATTTTCACGACAGACGGACCTCGATCGGCCCGTATAGAAACGTTGATTTCGACTCTCGTCCACAGCAAATATATTCAGCCTTGAAACATTTCTCGGTATTGGGTATGAGAAAGGACTGGCTATTCGCCGCCCATACGATACTTCGAATTAATTAAATAGAGGAAAGTAAAGTGAACGAAATTAACGTTACACTAGGTTTTTTAATAATACTACTGAACAAAAATGAACGCAGATGAAGCTTCTTTTAATCTACTCTACAGTACACATCAGATCTACAAAGTTGTTCGCCAGTGTGTTTGGATGATATTGCTATTGAACTTTCGAGTAACGTTCGATTCGGGTGAAATCATTCTTAAGAACAAAATCCATTCGACGTTCTCGCGAACAGTCGAACGTTCAAAGATACGGGTCCAGGCTTCATTTTGCCGTACTACCGAACCATCAGATCTTCCGAAATAACAAATACTTTATATGACGTACTTCATTTATCTCTTCATTTGCGGTGGTTTTATTTTTCAAAATTTTGAAAATTATTACCATAGAAAAACACGTGTCTGCTCAGGGGACCCGAAGACACGCCAGGATTGGATATCCTTACACTTTTTCTTCAACACCGAATTAAATTCTATACATATACAGGGTGTCCAGAAACTCTCCTGTCAAACGGAAACTACAGTTACTAAGTCGATTTAGCTCAAATTACCTTAATCCGAAAATGCTTCCTAAGGGAGCTACAGCCCTTTTAAGAAGACGTTCTTATATGAGTTTTCTTCAAATTATTCAAAAATACTGTTACTTAAAATATTCAAACTTGGTATAATCAATAAACAGTTACAAACCAGTCGTTCGCTGTAAATAAATTTTTTTCAGATCGATCACAAGCGTGTCAGTCGGGGGGAGCAACAGGTATTTTTATTAAAAAAATTTTATTTTCAAGTTTTTTATGTATCCGACACCGAATTTGGAAAATTCAAGATAATTTTCATAAAAAATGTTCTCTTCTTTCCAATCGATATCATGAACCGTTTTCGAGAAAAATAAATTTAAACATTTTGAGTTTCTTACATAAAATCATGTTGGATTATAAAATTGTATCTGTAATATCAAGTTGGCTTTGAAAAATCAACAAAATCTGACAATGTGTCAAATTATTTTGATTCTAAACAGTTATTATTGTCATTGTGTGTGAAAGGTAAAAAATAATAGTTAATTTGATCAAAATGGTTTATTTTTCGAATTAAGAATATGCTGATATGCATTTAGTTTATGGGGAAGTACAATGTAAAGCTCGTGCAGCAGAGCGAAGATATGAGGAAAAATTTCCAAACAGAAGGCATCCTGCTCGCGCAACATTTGTAGCCGTACACCAAAGATTAAGAGAAAGTGGCTCAGTAGTATCTTAAAATACTGAAACTGGTAGACGACCTGATGTGACAATGGAATACGAAGACGATATTTTGATTGAAATCGAAAATAATCCTGAGGTTAGCACCAGAAGACTCGCTGCTATGTATCCTGGCATTTCCAAGTCTTCCATATGGAATATTATTCATAAAGAAAACCTTCATCCTTTCCATTTTCAAAAAGTTCATGCCATGGTAGATGGTGATTTCACTGCCCGCATAAATTTTTCAAACTGGTTGCGGAACAAAAAAAATCAGGTTCCTAATTTATTTTCCAATATTTTATTTTGCGATGAATCTACGTTTACCAGAGACGGAATTTTTAATTTACATAATGCTCATCATTATGCTTACATTGGTGATAATCCTCATGCAACAGTAGAGAAAAGGCACCAGCAAAGATTTAGTATAAATGTTTGGATAGGTGTAATCGGTAATCAGCTTCTGGGACCCTTAGAGCTTCCTAGCCGTTTAACAGGACAAGAATATCTTAATTACCTACAAAATGTTTTACCTGATTTAATGGATGAGGTTCCCCTGATAGGAAAAACCCCGAGTATCTTTCAAGCGGAAATTCACGCCATAAGAAAGTGTGCCCAGTTCAATATTGATAAAGGATATAGAAGGCAAAGGATTATCATAATGTCGGATAGTCAAGCAGCCATTAAAGCACTGAGCTCTTGTGTTATCAGTTCCAAAATGGTGTGGGAATGCCTAGGCAAACTAAATGAACTAGGCGAGAACAATATAGTCACCTTACTGTGGATTCCAGGACACACAGGGATAGCAAGAAATGAATTAGCAGATGAACTAGCAAAGAGGGGGGCCGGTACCCTTTTGCGGTATCAGCTCCAATGTAATATTGGAAGAAATAGGCAAAGCCGAAGAAAAGAGAAGATCTGACCATTGGAAAGATCTAGTAGGACTTAGGCAATCAAAGATTCTTCTGGGTGACTACAACCTGTTGAGATCAAATGAATGCATAAGTCAAAGTAAAATTGCACTAAGAGTTTTAACAGGCATCCTTACGGGACATTGTCGCCTGAATGGGCACCTGAAAAAGCTCAAAATAGTGGAGGAAGAAGAATCTAGATTCTGTGGTGTGGAAGAAGAAACCTCCATCCACATACTTGCGAGCTGCATAGCAATTCAGAATCCTAGGGCACAACACCTTGGAGATTACTGGATAGAAGAGGGACATTTACCTAAGTTAAAGCCTGCAGATATCCTAAAATTCCTCCGGGAAAAAGGACTGAAGGAGCTACTAGTCTCTGAGACTTTCCTCAGGAACTAAGTAGAAGTAAGGGGACACAATAGATCTTTTAGGTCTCAGTGAATGTCACCCCAATTTACATACATACATACAACAGGACAAGAATATCTTAATTTCCTACAAAATGTTTTACCTGATTTAATAGATGAGGTTCCCCTGATGATTCGAAATAATTTATGGTTCATGCACGACGGCTGCCCAGCTCATTTCAGTAGAGAGGTTCGTCAATATCTTGACAATAACTATCACGATAAATGGATTAGAAGAGGTGGTCCAGTTAATTGGCCCCCAAGATCTCCAGATTTAAACCCCTGTGATTTTTGTATTTGGGGTTATTTAAAATCATTAGTCTATGCTGTTCCAATAGAAACCCGTAATCAGCTGTGGCAAAGAAATCAAAACGCTTGTAATGAAATAAGAAATAATGCAGGAATTTTTGCAAAAATTAGACGATCTTTAGAGAAAAGAATAAATTTGTCTATTGAGACAAACGGTAGTCATGTAGAGCATCTGTTGTAAAATTAATTCTCTTATTTCTGTTGGTAATTATCTCTAACTTTGTTTTTTTTAATGTTTATTGTTGTTTTATACCCTCACGAAATAAAATTAATTTAAAATTTCCAAAACAATGTAAGCAACTTAATACTTACGACTTTTCTTACCAGTATCAGAACAATTTGTTGATTTTTCATAGCCAACTTGATATTACAGATACAATTTTATAATCCAACATGATTTTATCTAAGAAACACAAAAAGTTTAAATTTATTTTTCTCGAAAACGGTTCATGATATCGATTTGAAAGAAGAGAACATTTTTTATGAAAATTATCTAGAATTTTCCAAATTCGCTTGTGATGGATCTGAAAAAAATTTATTTACAGCGAACGACGGTTTGTAACTGTTTATTGATTATACCAAATTTGAATATTTTAAGTAACGGTAATTTTGAATAATTTGAAGAAAACTCATATGAGGACTTCTTCTTCAAAGGGCTGTAGCTCCCTTAGGAAGCATTTTCGGATTAAGGTAATTTGAGCTAAATCGACTTAACATCACCTCTAGTAACTGTAGTTTCCGTTTGGCAGGAGAGTTTCTGGACACTCTGTACATAGATTTCACTATTGTCTCTCTGAAATGTATGTAAATAGTAAACACTAAATTAACATGTACATTAATAGTTATTTAACCAACAAGAGTATTAACAATCGCTTTGCTCGCGCGTTAATGTTTGAGATTGTTAATCGCCCTTTTAATACTCGAGTTAGTTACAAATCTTTTCCGTCGAATGATCAAGTTGTATTCTTTTTTGTCAATATTTAAATACTAAGAATATTGTAATGTTTTTGTTATTTATTTAAATAGTTTTTATTTGTGGGATACAATTATACACACTATGGCTAGTTACTATCTATTGATTTATTTATCAAACTCAATTTATATACACACTCTACTTAATGTCTACTAATTTATTTACACTCGGTATAGTAGTTCTAATTTATTTTTACCACTTGAATATTACACTATTTATCTTCACTATTTCATTCACTGTCCGATTACTAAGAACTTCTGTAAACTGTCTGTGAATTAACTCTTTGTCTTCTTTTCACTATTTGTCAACTCACTCAAAAATCCGCGTATATATAGCCTTGATCAATTCTGGAAAATTCTTGTATTTTCCGCGCTCGTCCTATGCGTAAACAAAGCGTTTTCCAGAATGTTCTCGAAAGGAGCGGATTCGCCAAAATTTATAGTCGAGAGACAGGGCCGACTTTGAGTTGGTGACCTCGCAACAATATTTATTTGATACATAGGAAATTACTGTCGTAAATAAATCATGACAGTGAAATGTCACAGAGGTTTCGTTGCAAAAAGATTCCATAAACAGTGTTCTCATGGGTCGAAAGGATTTGACTTCTTTCTTGTTGTATGACGATTCCAGTATTAGGAATGGTTACAACTAATATTTCAAAAAATCTATATTACGGAAATCCACGATTTGCAATAAATTTAAAAACTATAATAAATAGTTTGACTAGTAGGATGACAGATTTAAAAATATTCAAATAGACCTTCTCTGTCTGCACTATTTAAATTTTGTAATTAAAGGAAACATTTTTTTGTATCTGACAGAAGTTGTTTTACAGTTTTTCCTTCTTTTTGAGAATAAAATACATTTCAATTTATCTGTGCTAAATACCTGAAGTTTTTAAACAGGTTGCTAAGTTTAGTAGTTGTGTTTGTAATAAATCAACTGAATGACTTCTAATTAAATTGCAACTTATAACAATTGGCCGTTTAAACAATATAACAATCTGAACAAAGGGCTATTTAGATAGTAATTTCATTAATGAATAATTGTTTTAATTATGTTTCGTTTCAAAGAAAAAACACAAGCGATACTATTTTTAATGATGGCCGTTATCAACAACTGATTGTTGAGCAATTTCGAATAATTACTAATATAATAAAAATTCGAATATGACTTTGTTTTTTTGTTACGCTTTCACGCTTTAACTAAACAACCGATCATCATGAAACTTTGTACACACATTGTCAAGTGAAAATGGTATTGCTTGGCCAAATAAAACCTCAGCCATACTTACTTAATTACTTTATTTAATTATATATAAAACGATATGTACAAAAGGTTAAAACTATGAAAATAGTGACCCTTGTTCAAAATTATTTTATGCAGGGTGTCAATTTTAAAACTTACAATGGGCTGTAGCTTGTGAACGAAAAGAGATTTCAAAAAAATTTCAAACCCGTTTCTAGAGTAGAGAGGGTGAACTAAAATGACATGAGAGAGAACGGACCCCCATCAACCCCCTATGCCCCACCTACAAAAATTTAAATGGCAACCGCCTACTTGTGATACGTCGTTAGAAAGCCCGTAGAAAATGCTTTCCAACGGTCTAAGTCATAATTATACAGGGTGTAACAATAAAGCAGAAACATTTATTTGATAACAAAATGAAAAAGTGTTAAATGTCGAAGTACAAAAATGTTAATTAATTTAGTAAATGTTTAAAATGGTTTCCATTGTTTTGTAAACAATAGCACAACCTATTTTCAAACTCCATACGAACGTTGGCAAATGTTGCTTTAGTAATATCACGACATGCTTGACTAATTCTGTAAATCGTCGATTGAGGTTAGTTTAGTTTTATAAATAACCGACTTAAGATAACTCCACAGAAAAGAAATCAGGTGGCGGTAAGTCTGGTGACCTAGGTGGCCATTCAATGGGACCTCTCCTTCCAATCTATCTATTTGGATAATTATTGTCTAACCAGTCCCTAACTGCTACTGCGTAATAGGGAGGTGCCCCGTCTTGCTGGAAGTGCAACAAATTTTCATCTAGAGCTGGATTGCCATCGCCGTCCTGTTAGTACTCTAATTCCTGAACAATTAAGGGCTCAATACTGTTCTCCAGCATATCGAGGTACATATATCCGTTTAAGTTTCCCGGTATAAACAAGGGAGCAATCACAGAATCTCCTAATACCCCTGCCTAAACATTTAGTTTCTTAGGATACTGAGTGTGGTTTTATCTAAACAGATGTGGATTTTCATCATTCCAATAACGACAGTTTTGTTTATTTACATTACCATTTAGATAAAATGTGCACTCATCACTAAAACAAATATTTTTTAAAAGGTTCATTCATAATTCTTTCAGTAATAATTTCACAAAACTGTCTTCTTCGGTCTGGATCGTCATTGGACAATTCTTTAAGATGTTGCATTTTATAGGGGTGAAATTTATGAATCTTCAAAACTTTCCGTACCGACTCATGAGATATTCCTGTTATTGCAGTGACGTGCCGAGTTGATAAAGTAGGATCTATTCCAAATTGTCCAAGGACTTCAATTTGAGTTGCTTCATCGAGTACTCTTGCGGAATTCTTTCTTCTATTTTCCACTGAACCCGTCTCTCTAAATTTTGCGACTAAATCACGGATATACACGTGGCTTACATGTTTTTCAGGATGTCTTTCATTAAACACGTTAGCTGTCTGCAAATGACTTTTGTTCTGGGAGCCAAATATTAAAATTAATTGTTTTTTTTGTTGTCAAATAAATGTTTCTGCTTTATTGTTACTTCCTATATAATTATGACCGTTCGAAAGCATTTTCTACGGGCTTTCTAACGACGTATCACAAGTAGGGGGTTGCCATTTAAATCTTTGTAGATGGAGTAAGTGGGGCATAGGGGGTTGATGGGGGTGCGTTCTCTCTCATGTCATTTTAGTTCCCCCTCTCTACCCTAGAAACGGTTTTGAAATTTTTTTGAAATCTCTTTTCGTTCACGAGTGAGTTTTAAAATTGACACCCGTACATATAAATACATAAGTAGGCTTTTAAAATTTCACTATTCCGTAATTTAGATGATTTAATATGCCAAGCAATAGAGCATGCAAATATAGTAATTTTTGACAAAAATCCTAGTAGAAAACGTGTAATGCCATCATATAAAAGACATCACGTAGTATAATTTTGATGTTTTGGACACACAAATGTTTTTCAGTAATTTAAAAGGAAAAAAACCACCCTTATTTGGTTTTTTTTCATATAACGTAAAAAGTACTTAAGCAATCTCAATGGTATGTATGGATAAATCGTAGGTAATTAAAATACGAACAAAATGAGGGGTCGAACGAGTTAATCGGATAATTAGGAACCTAGAAAATTTGGAAAAACCGAAAAATTGGTCAGTTTTTTTGAAAATTCATATTTTTGCCATTGTAGTCCTTTGATGCGATAATTTGCAACGTGTCTGGATGCGTTGTCGTTTGTCCGATTTTAAATTTTAAAACGGTTTTGAAAAGTGTAGATGTAGAGCAACAAAACTTATATTTTCGATTTGTAATAAAATAATGCGAAGCTGGCCAAAAACGCCCAAGATCACCGCCGAAAATGACTGTTTACGCCGCTCGCCAGTGCGATCATATATCTAGGCATACATTTGATCACAAATCGAAAATATAAGTTTTATGGCTCTATATCTGTATTTTTCAAAACCGTTTTAAAATTTGAAATTGGACAATCGATAACGCATCCAGACACTGCAAATTATCGCATCAAAACATTACAATTGCAATTGCGATAAAAATAACCGCCTGGCGACTGCTCATCTCACATATAAAGTGCATATGAAGAACTTCCTTTGTACCAAGTTTCAGCTCTTACAATTGAAAAATGACGAAAATATGAAAAAATGACTCGTTTTTCGGTTTTTCCAAATTTTCTCGGTTCCTAATAATTATCCGATTAACTCGCTCGACCCCTCATTTTGTTCGCATTTTAATTACCTACGATTTATCCATACATTCCATTGAGATTGCTTCAGTACTTTTTACGTTTTATGAAAAAAACTAAAAAAGGGTGGTTTGTTTCGTTTTAAATGTGTATAACAAATTACTTGAAAAATATTTGCGTGTCCAGAACATATCAAACTTATACTACGTAATGTCTTTCATATGATACAGCATGCACCATCCGTTTTCTACTAGGATTTTTGTCAAAAATATATACTTATTGCTTGGCCTATAATATTGAAAGGGCCAGCGTAATCAACACTATTATTAAAAAATGACTTAATAGGCACAAGACGCTCTTCAGGCAACTCACCCATTAAAGTATTGATCGATGGCAGTTTTACTTTAAAACATATGACACACTTACGTAGAATTTTTTTAATTGCGTTGATGCCACCCAAAATTCAAAACCGACTTCTAATATTAGACAATATATTTTGAGCACCCATTTGCAAGTTTTTTTCTGTGCTCATAATTAATTATTAAATTACTCAGTACGTTGTTATTATTTAGTATTATAGGATATTTTTGGTTAAAAGGTATCAATGCCTTATTTTTTCGACTGCCGGCTCTCAATATACCGTGCTTGTCAAGTAAAGAATTTAGTGATATTATTTTACTATTACGAGAAATTTGATTTTTATCGAGAGTATGAATTTCATCAGCTAAGTCAAATGATTGCGCAATATTTACAATATAAATTAAAGGCTCTTCTAATTCGTCAACTGATAGATTTCCTTCGGTTTTATTAATTTTGTTTGAAGACACGTTTTTATAAAATCTCAAACAATATGCTTTTACCCTTTGTAATCGCAAAAAATTGGAAAATTTATAAATTATATTTTGATCAAAAATAGTTGCCATTGATATTTTACTTATTAATTTTTTCTTTGGAATGACACTTTCAAGAACAATATTATATTTAGGCCATCCAGATTTTTAATTATTTAGCCATTTCGGTCGATGACACCAAAGTTGTGAACTTTTAAGGTGTTTTTCTACTCCTGTTTTATAATACACTTATTAAAAGACTAAAATCTGTATCATAATAATATTCATTATGATACAAATTTTCGTTATGATACAGATTTTTAAGCCAAAAGGAATGCGACATTCGCACAATATTTAATATAGCCATGGATACCTGGTTGACATTTCTGAAATTAATTATATTAGGTGACACTTAATTTGACAGCTGTCAAATAATTTTGATTTTCAAAAGTAACTATATTTAAAATTAATTAAACTAAATAATTAAATTGTGTTAAAATAATGAGTGATAACGAAGAATTTTCTCTGACGCCTCCAGAAATTAGAGAAAGAGCCGAAAATGCAGTTGACAATATATTACCAGCAAAAATCAAAAAAACCTTATGAAAAATTATACAAACAATTTATGGATTGGAGAAACACAAAAAATATAACATCGTTTTTTTTTATTTGTTGTACAATTTGTAAAATTTATTTGTTGAAATTCCTTTCATTGTTCTTGTTTTTTATAATAAATGATAATTATTGATTAAATAATTCTTGTTAATCGGAGTAGAAAAAATATTGTATGCAACTTTCATGTAATGGCCATAAATACACTCGCATATTATATACGAAACTCGTCTGCGGCTCGTTTCGTATCCTACATCATGCTCGTGTCTTAATGGCTATCATTACATGATCGTTGCATAAAATACTATTTTCGTCGCACCTGTTATAATTCATATTTCTAGAGTATTGTATTTATTGGACAAGACCCATTAATATGTCACCTTATTTTATTTATTAGACAAGACCCATTGGCAAGGATGTCACTTGAGTTTTGTTTATCTCATCTCTTGTAACATATACACATGGCCAAGGGTTTAAGGGGTCTAAAAGGGGAAGTGATCCGTATTGAAAAGAGTAAATTCAGATAGATGTATTATTATCGAGTTTTATTATACTTTAACCTTTTTGAGTCTTACACACCCTCTAGAAACCAAGTCTGCTGGCTTTTCTTCGCTCCTGACATGATTCCAACTACTAATACTTTTATTGTTTTAAATTTCCGCCACTCTATGCGCCTCAAAAACATTCCAGTTGAACGGCTCTGCAGCTAGCAACGAGAGCACTATTTGAGAGTCAGTCCAGCAATGAACTTCACTAAAGTTCAAACTTAAAGCTTCCAAAGTTTTACTCCAGTCTTGGTAAAGTTACTGTTTTGATAGGAGCTACCCTTGATTCTGCACAGAGAAGATGGGTGGCTATTTTTCCATTTTTATCGGAAGAGCGTATATACAAGCATGCGCCATACGTCCTCTCCGAAGCGTCGAAATAGCCATGAATTTCCAAACTTACATAATTTGAATCTATTACATGTCTTCCAATATTTATCTTATAATAAATTTTTTAAATCGTCGTAGAACGATGTCCATAATTTATGCAAATGTGCAGAGATCTCTTCGTCCCAATCTATTCCCGTTTTCCATAACGACGTATTGCGTTATTTGATTTTCCACTTCATTCTTCAATATTTCTTTATTTTTTGAAATCCATTTTCTAAGAAAGAATCCTGATTTACTTAAAATTGTACTTATTTCAGAGTTATACGTTCTTCAATGGTTGATGCTCCAGTCAAGAGGTCATCAACATAAAAACTTGATTTCATTTCATTTTTATTTTATTTATACCGTAGGGTATAAATTCTCCTGCTCTTCTGCCATACGTCAGCGTATTTAACTTATAGTGTTTATAAGTTCCATTTTCGGGTACGATCTCCATACAATCCTTTGCAGGTCTCTTTGTTCTGGATACCCCCATATTTGCCTATACAGTGTCTCCACATTAGCTCCCAAAACTTAGCGATGCTGCCTAAAACGTAATAAAATTGAATACAATTCATCCTGTATTATTGTTTTTAATTTCTCGTTTAGGCTTATTCCACGGTTCGTTTTTGCACTACCTTCAAATACTACCCTCAATTTGGTAGTCGTACTATCTTTCTTCATTACAGCGTGGTGGGGTAGCTCATAATTCGATATTTCATTTATAGGAATTTCAGTCATATGTCCTAGTTTTTCATACTCGGACATACATTTTTCGTATTCGTATTTTATTTTCTCATTTGACCTTAATTTCGTTTCTACTTTATGAAACCTTGATACTGCAATTTCTATTGATTCTCCGATATTTTCAATTCCCTCCTTTAGAGAAAACTTCATAAATCTGCCATCGTCATGATGTTTTGTAGTATTGACAAAAAGCTCCTCGCATTCTCTTTCTTCTTTTTTCAGCAACTTTTTTTATTCTACCTCTTTCATTTTCCAAAATAATTCAAGCTACTGATCAATACTCTGTGAAAAACTACAAACTATTTCTGTAAGATTCAAAGAGGATCAAATTAAATAAAACTCGATAATCATTTAACTATCTGAATTTATTCTCTTCAATGACACGGTTACACATCGACTCCTTATTCCCAAACAGGTCATTTCACTTTTCAGAACCCCTACCCTCCACCCCTTCAATCCTGGCCTCCTGCACGTATTATGAGAAATGTGATAAACTATAAACAATAAATACTTGGTTCACAAGCAAGTGATTTGTTAATGGGCCTTGTTTAATAAAATAAGGTGACATATTTGTTAATGGATCTTGTCTCATAAATATAATAGACTAGAATATGAAATATAACATTCGGCCATCCTGGCAATTGGTCTGTCCTCAGACCTTAAATATATACTACTCAAAAAAAAACTCTTAATTAAATTAACTTGAATCAAAATAACTTATACAATAGATAAAATTTAACACTCGGCCATAAATTAATTTGAATCCAAACAGCTTATACAATAGCATATAATGAATATAATCTGCTAGAAATATGAAATATAACACTCGGCTATCCTGAAAATTGGTCTGTTCTCAGACCTTAAATACATACTACTCAAAAGGAGTTAAATCAAAACAACTTAATAGCATCTACCAAAACTTAATTAATATCTGTGTGTTAACGTATACCTAAACAGTTTTACAATATTATTCAATATAATATGTAACGAACGCTACGTTTGCCATAAATAATACAACTTTTGCTATAATAAATGCCACCTTTATCATGAAGAATGCAACTTTCGTTATAGTAAGCACAACTTTCGCTATAATAAATGCAACTTTTGCTATAACGACTACAACTTTTTTTATAATGAATGCAACTTTTGCTATAACGACTGTAACTTTTGCTATAATGAATGCAACTTTTGCTATAATAAATGCAACTTTTGCTAAAATAAATGCCACCTTTATCATGAAGAATGCAACTTTTGTTATAGTAAGCACAACTTTCGCTATAATAAATGCAACTTTTGCTATAATGAATGCAACTTTTGCTATAATAAATGCAACTTTTGCTAAAATAAATGCCACCTTTATCATGAAGAATGCAAATTTTGTTATAGTAAGCACAACTTTCGCTATAATAAATGCAACTTTTGCTATAATGAATGCAACTTTTGCTATAACGACTACAACTTTTTTTATAATGAATGCAAGTTTTGCTATAACGACTGTAACTTTTGCTATAATGAATGCAACTTTTGCTATAATAAATGCAACTTTTGCTATAATAAATGCCACCTTCATCATGAAGAATGCAACTTTTGTTATAGTAAACACAACTTTCTCTATAATAAATGCAACTTTTCCTATAATGAATGCAACTTTTACTATAACGACTACAACTTTTTTTATAATGAATGCAACTTTTGCTATAACGACTGTAACTTTTGCTATAATGAATGCAACTTTTGCTATAATAAATGCAACTTTTGCTATAATAAATGCCTCCTTTATCATGAAGAATGCAACTTTTGTTATAGTAAGCACAACTTTCGCTATAATAAATGCAACTTTTGCTATAATGAATGCAACTTTTGCTATAATAAATGCAACTTTTGCTATAATAAATGCAACTTTTGCTATACTAAATGCAACTTTTCCTTTTCCATCAACAAGGTGTACAACTGGAGACCAATTTTCATTTTTCTTCTTGATCCATATTATTTTTCGTAACCCATCCTAGACGAGTTTTTACTAAAATCGGCATATTTTCGTCGGTTCCAATTTGTACGCTGAGTAATAATGGGTGTTCCATCTCAGACGAGCCACCCCGTATATTTCTTATCCCATAGTGATTGGAAAAATTTCCCGAAACACGTCGGATGATTTTCTTTTGGGGACATCTTTTGACGTATATTTGAGGCTTGAACAAGCAACCCCCTAAGAGGGGGCGCTTCAACCCCTCAAAATTGAATAGGGAAGAGGGGTTGAGTGATACTTCATTTGTAAGGTCTTGGAAGCCTCTTTACAGCGGTGTATGAAAAAAATCACATTCTTAAAAAAAATTAATTGTTTTATCATGCTTACAATCAAAACTGCGTTTTTAAATCAAATGTTCAAATTGTCCTCCATTGACTTCCATACAATAATACAATCTTGACTGAAAACCGTCTCTAACATGGTCCAGCATAATTGGAGTTATTTGACGACACTCATTTACAATTCGTTGGCGTAGTTCGTCCAAATTTTCAGGCTGAGTCACAAAAATGTTGGACTTAAGATGTCCCCACAATAAGAAGTCCAGAGGGTTCAGGTCAGGAGATCGGGCAGGCCACTCCACAGGACCTCTTCTTCCAATCCACGACCAGGGTATTGTAAATTGAGGTATTGGCGAACTGGTGCGGCGTAGTGAGGAGGAGCTCCGTCTTGTTGGAAATGCAATTGTTGTTCAATTAGTAGAGGATCGTTTTCTAATTTTTCTGTTATTAACGGATCAATCAAATTTTCCAGCATTTCAAGATAAATTTCTCCATTTAAATTACCAGGAATAAACAGAGGTCTAATTAGGTGGTCTCCCAAAATTCCTACCCAAACGTTTAGCTTTTCCGGATATTGAGTGTGAGCTTCTCGAAATACATGAGGATTTGTATGGCTCCAAATTCTACAGTTATGCCGGTTAACCATTAAGTGAAAAAGTGCATTCGTCAGAAAAGCAAACGTTGTACAAGAAATTTGGGTTATTGTTGATGCGCTCGGCCATAATTTCGCAAAACTCTTGACTTCGATCCAAATCATCATCATTTAATTCATGAATTAATTTAATTTTGTACGGATGGAACTTGTGTTTTTGTAAAATTCTGTAAACGTTAGATTGGCCAATATCGGAAACCGCAGAAAGTTGTCGGACAGATTGCGTGTTTGGCATAAGTTGGACATGGCCCAATACCGCCACAGCTGCTCCTTCATCATTCACAATTCCAATGGGTGCCCTTTTTTTATCCATTACTGATCCCGTCTCAACAAATTTTGAAATTAATTCCATTACGTACTTATGGCGAACGCTACGTTCAGGATGGTTTCGGTTGAATATCCTTGCAGCCGCTCGGGCACCATTTTGATTTTGGTAAAACAGGCTAACCAGCTCAACACGTTCTTGCAATGTGTACACCATAATTATTTTTAAAATTGTAAACAAATCAGCAAAGTAGTAACTCAACAGATTGATTTTTAATACATGAAATGATCGAAGAAACGTGATAAACACCTTTTAAGAACAAAAAATGGAGACAAGATAAGAATTTTTTTTTAATTTATTAGTCGGAGAGAATTTATTATTGTATGGAAGTCAATGGAGGACAATTTGGACATTTGATTTGAAAACACAGTTTTGATTTTAAGCATGATAAAACAATTAATTTTTTTTAAGAATGTGATTTTTTTCATACACCGCTGTAAAGAGGCTTCCAAGACCTTACAAATGAAGTATCACTCAACCCCTCTTCCCTATTAAATTTTGAGGGGCTGAAGCGTCCCTTCTTAGTGGGTTGCTTGTTCAAGCCACAAATATACGTCAAAAGATGTCCCCCAAAGAAAATCATCCGACGTGTTTCGGGAAATTTTTCCAATCACTATGGGATAAGAAATATACGGTGTGGCTCGTCTGAGATGGAACACCCTGTATATTATTTCCAAGCAATATATGAATTTTCGACGGCACATGAAATAGTTCAGTAAATAAAGGGTCCCAGAAGCGATTATACCTGCCGGTCCATGAATTTTCCGTGAAGGGTGGGGTTTGACTAGTAATTGAACATCCAGAAATTTCACACACCTAATCGCTATTTTGGGGGGGGGTATTCCCGGTCACAAAGTTCCAAAAATTGGTTTCTCGCCAATATCTCCTAAAATATGGCTTTTAGAGAATTATTAAATGGGGGAAAAATGAAGATCAGGTCATTATCTACAAAAATGGTCCCTTTTCCGTTCATGAAACACAGTCATGGTTTCTTCATGGGCTTGCCGAAGAAAATCTAATCTTTTTTCTTAGTAGGCAAGTCTGTCTTCCCGAATCTGTTGATTAATAATGTCTTACGAACTCTTACATTTTTTTTTCTTAGGACTTGTGCTCTTTTCCTTGATGACACTTGACTTTCAGAAGTATTTTCAATGTTTTCTTGATCTTGTTTTGCAGTGGCCGTGATATCACTGGGGATATGTACTGTCTCAGATCCAAGCAAAATTTCTGGTCAGATATTTCTTTTATTGCCATAAGCCTCTTCCATCTCAGCTGCAAATTCAAAATACTTTCTGCCACGACCACTTGCATTTTTGTTATCAACATATTTTCCGTTCAAGAACTTTCCATCGATTATGAACGTTTTTTTTTTCGGAAATGTTAGTATTAAGGATCTCCGACATTTCTTTCCCTATTAGTTTCCATAATGCCTTCAAGTTCCTTACCTTCATTGAACCGACCATTTCCCTATATTTTTTGTACAAATCAATTAATATTTTTGTATAATTTGCATTCCAAAAAAAAGGAGAATTTTTCACTTTCACCGACTGCAGCCATGCCTGAAGTGCTTGCACCCTCGTTAACTCTTGGCCAAACAACAATAAATTCTTCCAGTCCTACTTGTAAAAAAAAGAATATTCATTAAAATTAACAAGTTGCAAAAAATATAGGTATTACCTTCTGGCGTTTCGGATTCCATTCTTCCTCTTTTTATATTAACAATCAACAACAACTACACACAGTTCCCGGTGAAAACACTTTTCAGTTCAAAAACTAGAAACCCACTTCCATCACCTATTTAACTTTCCAAAAATTACTGGTGGTTGGAACGAACCTATTATCATTATGCAATATCTTTACTACTGATACCTGACAAAAATAAAACACTTATATTATCTAACACTAAATTTTACCAGCCACTTATTATTTATTATTGTTGACGATTCGGTCGTCGCCACTTGATTGTTTACTTATAAACTTCCACTATTAGTCCAGTAAATAAAGGGTCCTAGAAGCGATTATACCTGCCGGTCCTTGAATTTTCCGTGAAGGGTAGGGTTTGACTAGTAATTGAACATTCAGAAATTTCACACACCGAATCGCCATTTTGGGGGGTATTCCCGACCCCAAAATTCCAAAAATTGGTTTCCCGCCAATATCTCCTAAAATATGGCATTTAGAGAATTTTTATATAGGGGAAAAATGAAGGTCAGGTCATTAAAATTAAATCAATTGAAATTTTCAAAAAACAATGAACATTGGATGCGATTTTCTGATTTTAATTGAAGGACTCACAAGTATTGGTTGTTCTAGTTAAAGTTTAAGTATTTTTCGCCCATATTGCTGGTGGAAATAATGAATTCTCATTAATGTAGTTTTCCACAAGGTAGTCTGCAAAATTATTAATTTTTTCATTTTCTGGTTTGTCCGTCATGAAATATTCTGCAAAACAGTCAGCTATATAGTTCAGCAGTAGCAAGAAATCTTAATCCAAAAACAAATAAACTTTCAAGTGGTCCACCAAAACAACTGCCCACCCTACAACCCCACCCCTGCAATTACGACAAATAACCCGATAATGACAGGTAGTTTTAAAATAGTTTAAAATCAGATATTAAAATTCTAATCCGCTAGCGCAGTTCGGGCAGCAGCTTAAATTTAATTTCATTAATTTTATTCCAGAGGATTAGTCAGGCGCAGTTCGTGTGCGTCCAGTATTTCGACGGCAAACCTAACTTATTTAATGTTCTATCATTATAAAACCATTATCGTACGAGTATTACCATGCAAATGCTTTACTAAAACTAATCAATTTGTTTTTAAATATGTGGTTTTTGGTACTTTCTTTTTTGAATGCTACAAAGAAATTGGAAATAAAACCGCCTGTATGATGTATCTTGTACTCTTTAATCCATAATATTCTGCTGGATGTCGTCTTCTTAATGAAATCACTTTTTGACCGAGATACCTAAATTAAATCATGTCAAGTAATAAAAATGATTATTAGCTGCATACACATTATAAATTTACGGAATGTACCTTTTATTATTATGTGATAATGTTTGACTGTAATCAATAAATCATTTATCGCAGGAAATGAATCAAATAGCACTTTTTAAACGACGTTTGTAATAAAACTAAATCCGTTTTGATATTGCATTGAGAAACAAAGAAGCATATATTTTTAAATATATCGACTGATATTTCTGTGATTTGTATTAGTATATATAGGATGACCAAGGAATATACAACCAATATTGGTGAATTAGAGGGTGGTATTTAAATAACGTATTAACTGTCTTATACGGCTCTAGAAATGATATATCTATATAGGCCAGCACTCCTCTTGTCGGAGTATTGGCCGCTCTTTGTGAGCTCTTTTGATCCCTTTTGTACGGTGGATCAATCCGTGTGTTTTCCTCTGCTTACTACAGCATGCGCTGTGAGTTCGCCATATTTGTAGTTTTTTTCCATTCCTTCTACCCCAGTCACGGATTCCTATTTTCTTCAGGTCATCAATCACTTGATCTTCCCATCTAAGTTTGGGACGTCCCCTGGGTCTGGGGTTTACGGGCTTCCAATCAGAGATTTTCCTTATTTTATCGTCCTTATTCCTTCTTCGAAGATGCCCATACCATCTTAGTCGCTGCGCCTTTATATGTCTTCACCATTCATGTAAGTTATATAGTCTTCTGTACCCTTCATTCGGGATCTGTTTTGTCCCTAGTATTCTCCGTATGATTTTCCTCTCTAGGACTCTGACATTTTCTTCGTCTTTATCAGTTAGGCTCATAGTTTCACCGGCATACGTTGTTACTGGTCGTATCGCGGCTTTATAAATTTTAATTTTAGTTTTGTTACTGATGCATTTGTCCCTTAGTAATTTCTGATACCTCCAATACACTTTGTTTCCGGCCATTATTCTTGCGTTTATCTCCGAACTTCTGTTGTTCTTCTCATCAATTACTATTCCCAGGTATCTGAAGTGATTTACCCTTTGAAAAGTATATTCTCCCAAATTTATAGTGGCTGTCTTGTTTGTCTTCCTTGATATTTGTATACATTTTGTCTTCCAGTCCTCTCTTTGCTGCCTCTTTTATTAAGTTATTGAATGTATTTTCTAGGCTTTCTTTGTCTCTGGTAATTAGAGCTAAATCATCGGCATATCCTATTATTTGTGTGGAGCTGTGGCTAATCATTCCTTTTATGTCTATTGCTTTAATCACCCCATCAAGTGTTATGTTAAAAAGAGTTGTAGACAGATTATCTCCTTGCCTTACACCTACTTCAGTGTCTCTGTCTCTGGTTATCACCTTTGCAGTCGAGTCATTCATTGTCATTTTCACTAGTCTTATCAGCTTTTTTGAAATTCCTATGTTCCACATATCAGATAATAGCCAATCTCTGTTGACTTAATCAAATGCTTGCTGAAAGTCAATGAATAGTACATGTAGATCTATGTCATGCTCATAGCACTTTTCGATTGACTGTGTAAGTAGGTGTATGGCGTCTATCGTTGATCTTCCTTTTCTAAATCCCTGTTGATATTGACCTAGTTTTTTAGTTCTTTTTTTATTAGATTGGTTAGTATATTGTATGTAGTGTTAAGCAGCATTATACCCCTGTAATTTTTGCATTTGGTTGGGTCTCCTTTTTTAAAGATCGGAACTAAATGTCCAATGCTCCACTCGTTTGGCATGCGTTCATTTGCCCATATATTCATTATCAGGTCATATATTCGTTGAAGTAAGGCTTCTCCTCCATGTTGGATTAGTTCGTTATTTATATCATCTAGTCCTGATTTGAGTTGTTTCACAACATTTATAAATTCCTCAAAAGAGGGTCTGTACTGCTGTTCGCCGATTTCTTCTTCAGTTGCTACATCGTTATAATTATATTTTTTTGTTATTTTTACTGTTGCATTTGCGCTTTTACCACTGTATTACTTTCTCACATAATCGAAGAGTTTTCTATTATCCTTATTTTTTTTTTCTATTTTTTCCATTTGTTCTGCAACCCAACTTGATTTTTTCTTCTGTAGAGTTTTTCTGCTTTCTGCTTTATCTTTCTGTATTCGTCCATGTCTTCATCTTTCCCTGTTTCCAACCATTTACTTCTTGCTTGTTTTTTCCCTACGCTTGCCAGTTTACATTCTTCGTCGAACCATTCTTTGGATGCTTTGATTTGTTGTAATCCAATTTCTTTTGGCAGAGTCTATAATACTACTTTTTATACTATTCCATTCGCTGTCTATTCCTTCTTTTTTATTATGAGTTCTCATTTTGTTTGTTAAGGTTTCCGCATAATTATTTTCACCTTCCTCTTTTCCAAGTTTTTTTAGGTTCCACATTCTTTTGTTGTGTTTGTATCTTGATATTTTTATATTCAGCTTCGCTATTATTAAAATGTGGTCTGTATCCACGTTTGCTCTTCCGTATGACCTCGTGTCTTTAACCATTTTCATCCATTTCTTTGATATTAAAACATGATCGATTTGGATGCCGTTCTTATTTCCTGGGAATAACCACGTTCTCTTGTGCTCCATTTTATGCTTAAATTTTGTACTGATTATGAATGTATTTGTCTCCGCAGCTAAATTACACAGTCTTTTGCCGTTATCGTTTGGGTTCTCGTGTATGGTTTCTTTTCCAGCTATTTCTCGGTTATTTTCTTCTTTTCCTATTTGGGCATTGAAATTATTAAAATGTCATTTCTAGAGATGTCTTCACAGGCTTCACCTATCTTTGCATAAAACTTTATTTTCTCTTCTTCGTTTGCTTCTTCCTTTGGAGCGTAGGTATTAATTATACTTATATTTGCTTGCTTATTCTCAAGTTTTAAATATGAAATCCTACCGTCGATTGGCTTAAATTCAATTACTTTGTTTCGTATTCTTTTACTGACCATTATTGCTGTCCTATTCTTTCCTTGTTTTTCCTCCCCTGAGTAATACATCGTAAAGTTTTTTTTTCTATTTTCCCTTGTTTTTTCCATCTGATTTCTTGTAGCGCTGGAATGTCTAAATCATAATTCTTCTTTTCTTGAGCATTTTCCCAACTTTTAGCATCGTTTTGATATTCCATGTTCCAATTTTCAATGCGTTTCCTTTTTGTTTTTCCCGTTTTACTCTGTTTGATATTTTCCTAACGTTGTCTTGGTTTTTTGTAATAGTTTTAGTTACTATTTTTTACTTTTTTGCAATTCTTTCTTTATCAATATCCTCTTCTTCTTCGGCCATTGATCTATTGCTGAATGTTCTTCCTTTGGGTTTGGAACCTGATGGTCTAACTGTATCCTTCACTTGCATGTTTTGTTTTAATTCATTTAATGAATAAACCGTTCCATTTATCCACAGTCTGTTATAATTTAGATTCGCTTGATGTCCTTCATTCCTTGCTTCTTTCATGTACGATCTGAGTTCTTTCCTTTGTTTTAGTACTTCTCTAGTAAAGTCTTCGTTTATGTATATTGTTGTATTTTTTAATTTGTTTGATTGTTTTATTATTTCTATTTTCTTCTTGTATTCCTTCAGTTCTAACAAAATCAGTCTTGGTTTACTTGGGTTAGGATTTTGTTTCCCTATTCTTCTAGCCTCTATAAATCCATCGCTTTTAAGTTCCAATTCCAGCTTCTCCATCACCTTTTGTTAAACATCCTTTAATTGCAGCTCATCTTCGTTTTCCCTGTATTATAAGGTTTTTGCTCCTCGCTTCACGCTCTAATTTTTCTATCTTCTCTTCATGCCTGCCTAAAGCCTCTTTTAATTCTTGGTTCTCCAGTCTTATTCGGTTATTTTCTCTTTTTATTTCCGCCATTTCGTTCTGAATCCTATCTAATAAAAATATATCTCTATTAATATCCCAATATACAAGAAATTAGTAGGCTAAAAAGCATATTCATTCATTAATTTTGGCGGCATTTATATAGTAGTTTTCGAGATATATGGAATTTTATTAAATATCTTTTACCAAGCAGGGCTCTGTCAATGCCATCCGATCCAAGTGTTGATCATCACTCGGTGGAAGCATAGCACAATGCTATGTAATAACATTAGTTCAAATATCACGGTATTATGACCGAGCACTTTAACAATGTGATTTTTTTCCACAACACTTCGTCGACACTTGGGCTCGGTGCGGTTACGTGTGTCCCGACCTTTAGACGGAGAATTGGTGGCCGCGGAGGTATTATGACACTATTAAGGTTTTTTCCAATAATTTTTTTGCCTCCGTCTGAGTCCATTCTAAGCACAAATTAAAATCGTCAAACGAAAATATCTGCAATCCCCCTGAAATATTGCGCAACCCCACCCTAGATTATCTTGTTATACTATCGATAATCAATGAGCAATACTTTTAAAGCTATTATCTTTTTTAACAAAGATTTTAACAAAGATTACTTACTAGTACATAGGATTAGATAATAAAAAAAAATCCGCCAATTAAGATAATCAAGTCAATTAGCGAATTGAAATCCATTGAATAATTATTAATTAGTTTGCAAATAGCTTGTACTAAATATCTTTATGTTAATCGCACATACGCGAACTATATGATTCACGCCTTCAATGAATTGCAAAGAAAACGATGGGTAATTAAGGGTTTGAGATAGATAATCTCATTTGGTAAAATATGGGGGTAAAGCATCCACTTTAGGTCAATAACGAATAAGGGCTCATATTTACCAGAATTAATCACTTGTTTAATGATGCTTCCTTTCTACAATCCCATGCTGTGAATTTATAATCAGCAAAATAATTATTTAATTGCGAATGAAACATGAGCCATACACCTAATAATACCCCCATTTATAATAAAAGCTTTTCAATAAAATTATCAATTTTAGGAAAAGAAGCTGGTTTATTAAAAAGTTAATAACATTTTTACAATTATTGCGAATATAAGTTTTTCAATTAAAACAATTATTTCGTCTATTGTTACTGTATAAAAACTGATTACTGTAAGGAGGGAAAAACTTGACTTGAGGAGAATGAGTGATTTGTAAAGATTGATATATTTAATTAGAATTTAACTTTTAATTACTTACTGTGTACTTACATTCAATTGTTTATAATATAGATAATAAAAGAAATCTAAATGTTGAAAATAACTATTTACAAGACACTGGACGTGATGCCTGGATTTAATTGAACAGTCACTATGGACCTGGTCCAAGTAGGTTGAACAACCGAGATGACGTACCTGGAATTAGATAGAAAAACACTCAGAGTATTCAATTTGTCATAAATAATGATTAATTATTGACTAACGATTAGTATAGTTGAAATCCCCAAAATTAATGAAAGTATTAATAATATACAAGGTGCATCTTATGTGTTTGAACTGTGATTATGCATATCAGTACTAAAGTAAAGTTAAAACTTCACTTGATCAAAAATAAATGCCTAATAGTAAATATTTAGGGTTATTAGGAAAGGTGCAAGGGGCGCAAACTCTCTCCAATGCATGTAAGGAATATGTGGCAGAAACTCTCCACAAACAATATTATAACTACGTAAGTGGCGCAAACTTTCCACAGTACAGCAAAATAATATTACACTGCAAGTGGCACAAACTCTCCACAGTACAGCTAAATAAGGTTACACTGCAAGTGGCACAAACTCTCCACAGTACAGCAAAATAATAATACACTGCAAGTGGCACAAACTCTCCACAGTACAGCTAAATAAGGTTACACTGCAAGTGGCTCAAGCTCTACACAATACAGGGGGATGGAAGGAGATATGGGTGACGTGAGAAGTCACCCTGTATCAGGAATGGACAAACCGCAAGTGGCGCAAACTCTCCACAGTACAGTATAGGTATGTGAGTTAAACTGCAAGTGGCACAAACTCTCCACAGTACAGCAAAATAATAATACACTGCAAGTGGCACAAACTCTACACAGTACAGCAAAATAATAATACACTGCAAGTGGCACAAACTCTCCACAGTACAGCTAAATAAGGTTACACTGCAAGTGGCACAAACTCTCCACAGTACAGCAAAATAATAATACACTGCAAGTGGCACAAACTCTCCACAGTACAGCAAAATAATAATACACTGCAAGTGGCACAAACTCTCCACAGTACAGCTAAATAAGGTTACACTGCAAGTGGCTCAAGCTCTCCACAATACAGGGGGGTGGAAGGAGATATGGGTGACGTGAGAAGTCATCCTGTATCAGGAATGGACAAACCGCAAGTGGCGCAAACTCTCCACAGTACAGTATAGGTATGTGAGTTAAACTGCTAGTGGCACAAACTCTCCACAGTACAGCTAAATAAGGTTACACTGCAAGTGGCTCAAGCTCTACACAATACAGGGTGGTGGATGGAGATATGGGTGACGTGAGAAGTCACCCTGTATCAGGAATGGACAAACCGCAAGTGGCGCAAACTCTCCACAGTACAGTATAGGTATGTGAGTTAAACTGCAAGTGGCACAAACTCTCCACAGTACAGTAGGATTGGATGAATAGGAAATGCAACAACAAATTAATGTTCTTAATAACGTTGAATATTAAAGAACTTTAAACAAAGTTATTATTAAAACTAATTAGCAAATATATATACTCTATATGATAAAATATCTTTTAAATTCAAATATCAAATAACAGGCAAAACTAAATTACTCTGTGAGATAGACTCACCTATTTAACTCCTGATATGCACCACAATACACACTATATTTTAATAGATTTATTTGGCTCAAGTGAACACTTTAGTTATTTTCTAGAAACTAAAACTCAAATCGTTCTTAAAATTTTCTTTCCCCTTTCGTGGCCTCGAAGACTACGTGACATTATTGTACTTTACTTATCTGTTTCAGACAATTGGTTGTTTTGTCGAGAAATGGATTTCTGAAATATTAGGGTATACCCATGATTTAATTCATTTTACTTGAAACGAAAACTATTTTAAGAAAAAAAAATTGTCTTACATTACGTGACTTAAATTCATTAGTTATGTATTTAAAATTCTGAAATTCTAAGTGTAAATGTGGCCAATGAAAATCTAAGTAAATTCCATAGATTTTTTTGGCGCTTCGTAAATATATTTAAGAAAAAATAAATACGAATATAACTGAATTGACAAAAATAGTAATTTCATTCCAATCAAATTCATCTTCTTGGATGTTGATGCTATATTTTAACCATTTTGCACGAACTTAAAAAACTTGACTCTTCTAAGTTTATCCGCGTTTATTATAGGTAAAAATTTAGTTTCTTCACAAATCTCACGTCATTTGCGCGTAACTATTCTCTGTTCCTGGCATTTCTATATTAAACGTCCCCAAAAGTGTCCCTTATTTCTGTATTCCTCTGGACTCTGGAGAGCTTCAGGTAAGCTGCTGAAGTCGGGTGAACGCACCTAAACATAATTTTAAACTTTTAATAAAGTCTAGTATTTTTTGGGGTGTTAAGTCGCCTCTTGTATTTTAGTATCTTGTAGAGTACCTAGAGTTAGTGTTTTGCTATGTCATACAGGGCCGTATCAAGTAAGAAAATCTTTAACCACTTGTAGGTCCTTTCTTCTAAGCCCGAGGAATCGCCTAGCAATCCCAATTTTCGAATAGTCTTCCAGTTACCATTCATATATTTATTCCTTATTCCTTGTTAATTTATAGTTTCGGACCATTAAAAGGGTTTAAATATCATTTCTTGGTGAGACTATCTGCTTCCTAATTTCATTGCTTCCATATCCTGCCATTCCCTTAAAAGTTATTTTGTTGTTTCTTTCAAGTTTCTTTAGAAATTGTTTCTCTAGGTGGCGCTTAATCTGTAAAATAACACTTAAATGTTAATCCTTGTAAAAAGGGTAGTTGACAGAAAGAGTTTAGCTTGAAAGATTGTGCAAAATACTACACAAAGTATTTTTTATTTTCAATAATATGATCGATTACCATAAATATTAGTAAGATAAATCTTCTAGTCAGATTTTCCATGATGCCGTACCTTTGTTAACAGCAAGTAATATTTAAATTACTTTAATTACAGTATAATTACGTAGCGTTACTCATCTCGTATAAACAAATTAATTAGTTATTTTACAATGATAAGTAATCGAAGTATCACAATCAGGGCTGTATGCAGGGGTGTCGGAGCCCGAATCAAAGAAAAAAGTGGAGGCCTTTTCAATTAATAAATATCTATTGATAATTTTATTTTTAACATTTGAAAAACAAATTTGCACTATTAGAGTAAAATACATCGTAAACTGGTTGTACACAACTGTGGTGGGCAAAAACAGATCAAAGTTACCTTTCCCGGAAAGTTGAACGGTACGGCTAGTCTAGTGTTGCCAGATGGTCGAGAATCATCTGGATTCCCCCGACGTCCAGTAACACAAAAACACGCGGGTTTGGCTAAATAATTTATATTCTAAAGAGCGGAATGGAATCAAATGCTTTTTGATTTAATAAAATCTTAGCTGAGATAAGACCGAATTCTAACGAAATTTGTCCAAGTTTCCAATTTTCTAAAAAGAAGTTGAAAAAATTATGTAAAGAAATATTTTGTTTTACTAAGGCTGTTTCTTACTATTAAAAATTCCAAAAGTCCAAAATTTTACTTATACATTTTCATTTCTCCAGACAACTCCAAAATCGCGACATTTTGAAATTTTATCCAGATATTTAGATTTTTCGATCTGGCAACCATAGGCTAAAGGTAAGTCCCCATGCGTACGAATTACGATTCGCAAAAAAATATAAAAAATAGTAACGTCCCCATACGCACGAAAATCGCATGGAAAAGTTTCGCATTTTGTAAGGAATTTTATTGTTATAACCAAATTCACCTTACATTTTTAAAATAAAACTAACTGTTTATAATTAATTCCACTATTTAATGAAAAAAATTAATGAAAACTTTAAAATATTATTTATAATTATTTCGATATGCAAATATTTTATTTAAAAAATGTAATATGAGTAGATTCCACAAAGTAACGGCCCAAACAATAAATTCAAATTCACGTTGGTGATTTCGTTTATAAAATAACGTTGATCACATATAACATTTGAATTTAAAATTAAAATGGATCTTTTTCATGCATGTGAAGATAATAACAATTATTATAATAATTTACTGAGAAAATCCTTATTGATTGACGGCTTTTGTTCAATTTTGAGGTTACAAACAACTAGTTAGATGACAAATGACAACGATTGGCATCACGAAATTCGCAAAATCTTGAAATTATTTCAACATTTTGCGGTGCCGCAATTTTCTTAAAACATTCGTACGAATATTTCCCGCCATTAAAATTCAAACACCACAGCCAATAGGAAAGTTTCCGCATTTCGGAATTTCGCAATTCTGGATGCATGGGGACTAACCTTAAGACACTAGTGAATGTTCGACGACTCGTTTTGCTCAACGACAATTAGAATACTGTAATGTTTTTGTTATTTATTTAAATAGTTTTTACTTGTGGGATAAAATTATACTATGGCTAATTACTATCTATTTATTTAAAGGAATGCACACTATATTAAACTTAATTTATATACACGCTATACTTAATGTCTACTAATTTATTTGGTGCAATAGACCAGAAGGTTCTAGAAAGCGCATTCACCAAAATTTATAATCGAGGGACAGGACCGGCTTTGAATTGGTGACCTCGCAACAATACTGTCGTTTTCTGTTGCTGTCGCTTGCCGTATGCCGCGTGCCTCGGAACTGTACCTTATGATTCAATAAATTTTATTTTCTTGTCAATTCTGAAGTCTTTGTTCTACGAAACAATTTAGTAGAGTAAAATTTAAAGTCATACCTATTTTCACAATAGATATAAAGTAGCATTTGGTTTGATTTGTCATGTATAGATCGCAGGTATTCACATTATCTGATTTCTGCATCTATTCATTTTATCTGAGACTCATCTGTTGGATCGTGTACAAAAATAATCTATCAATTTGTCGGTACTATGCCATAAATATCTTAATAATACTTGTCACTATAATAAGGATAAAATATAAAGGTTTATGGCTTCAAGTGCTGTCAGCTAACTTGCGTCTAGTGCCACCGTTTAATTTTCTAGCCCGCATGCACGCATGCTCATTTTATGATCAGTTTGCCTTCTAATTTATCGAGAAGGGCAAGGAAAATCATTGAAAAAGCATACAGAAGGGACAGGGTGAATGGAATGGTTATTTTTCCTTCCCCTTCTTCAAAAATTAACCAACGATCTGTTTTAGCCAAGAAAATTATGAAATTTATTAGAAACAAAAGCAAATATCAGTTCCTAATTTTTCTAACCTAAAAATTCAAAATGACAAGACAAGGCAAACTGATCATGAAATGCGCATGCGTGCATGCGGGCTAGAAAATTAAACGGAGGCACTAGAGGCAAGTCTGTCAGCTATGGGTAAAATATAAATATGTGCTACATGTGATAAGATAAAATATCGTCTGTCGAAAATAGTTTTGTAAACAACTATGGAGGGTAGAATGAGGGAGAACCGTCTTGTATGGGGGACAAGTTGAAAAAGTGTCCACCTGTAAACAGCAAATTATAATTCGAAGATTCACCGAAATGGCGCTCGTGTAGCTAATGGAAATGATGTGAATTTAGCACGTGAATGTGAATTTAGAATTATATTTCATATGTATGTTTGTCCATGATATAATAATTTAAAAATACGCGCTGTAATAAACCGGAAGTATTTCTTTCCTTTTTTAATTTTGTATCTTACTCTAATAATTCTTGGCGCTGTTTTTAAAATCTTTCCAATTGCTACTATGGCGCCACCTTAATTTGCTCCCTTTCGATGGACACTTTTTAATACATTCAGATGGTGCTCCTTCTATCTACCCTTCATATAAACAACCTTTGTGTGGATATTATGTATTCAAATTGTCCTTTAAAATATTTTAGTTAATTACTCTTAGTTTAACTTCTCACACAGAAAAGATCAAGCTTACTCGTGACGATTTTAAAAATATAGATATATTCAAGTTTAAAGATAAACTCTGTGTGTATTATTTATCCCATTTCCTAATATCATCTAATAAATATGTTGAGATAAAACTGAATTTTATATACCTACGGTATAAATAGATTCTGGACCAAAATTATATTCATTTTTGGAAAAATGTTCTTATTTCCGACTAGACACAAGGTAGCTTTTAAAAAACTGTTAGATGATATCATAGAGATACTACAGATAGAGGCAACAAGCCATAGGCCTCTGTGTAAGTGGGAATGTCCGTCTAAACTCTGGTGAGAGAGACAGACGTCAGAGGTTTTTCTGTCTTTGTCTCTCGTCTGTAGTATGCACGCCATTAGATAAAGACAGCCTGAACCTCTGAATGTCTATATCTCTCTTATTCTCTAACGGGTTCCGAGCTGGATTGTTGCCTCTATCTGTAGTATTTCTATGGATGATATTAATGAAAATAACTAAATATGCATTTTTTATTAATATTGTACCTATGCACCTTGTAATAGCTGCTGTACCTAAACACAGTAGATACTTTAAGCAAACCATAAAATTTTCTGCGTATCCGTAATCGTATACCTTAACGTATCGATTTACGTTCACCGCAAATTATCATTTAAAGCAGCACCAATCAACCCATACGTATACGAAAGAGATGACGTTAGGCTTTATATAACCTCAAAATATTTTCAATTTTCCTTATAAAAATTGTTTTCAATTTTGTTTGATTTCCATAGAGAATTTTCAATTTATTTTTATCTTGTCTCCACAATATATTATCTCTGATTTTGAGATTTCGGCGGATGGAATATCTAATTAATTTAACATAATTGTGGATGAAATACTTCACCCCATCCTTATCGATGAGGATAATGAAGACGACGATGATTTGAACGATATACTGATGGGGCATAAATACATGATAGGGACCTCCTGTGCAACCGAGCAGCTCTATATGGAAATTTCGACCTTGCCTTAGGGTGATTGCGCCAGTTTGCCGGCCACTTCCAGTTGTCGGCCGTTTTTGCCGTTTTAATGGAATAATAGGAAAAATGATAACTCATCAACTTCGAAAACCCCGCCAAACTTTGGGCCACAGTTTTCCCGTCATTTTCCTTTAGATTTACCTGTGCTGCCAATACAATTATTCATTCCCTCTCAGTTCAGTTCACGGTGGTCGAAGTGACCGTTGCTCGGTCGTTACGCATTTGAAATAAAATAGTGGGGAACAACTTTTTCTACGGTAAGTTTCTGTTTAATTTTGTTAGATCTACTATAAACTTTTGACATAGGAGGTATCTGAACATGTTAAACTGCAGTTCTGATGCAAGAACATTGAAAATAAATGATTTTTTCTTTTTATTAAGCGGTGGCCGGTGCTCTGAGTCTTAAAACAACGATTTTCCATTTGTCGGCCATGATAATAAGCTGTCTATTCGTGCTCCCTCAATTCCAATGTCAAACGCTGTGGACACTTATCGTTCTATCCTTTTTGATGGTGCTACAAGTTAATACTATAGCCAGTTTCCGGCCACCAAAATTTTTTATATTGAGTAATTATGATTGCTTGCCTTTTATGTGGCCGAGAATAGGTTTAATATGAGCTAGTTGTCGGCCAGTCGGCCAGGCGGTCGCGAACTAGCTTCAAAAACGCCTGTTCTCGGCCAGTACTACTTCATACAATATATCTTTAAATTACAAATATTCAGAATGGGAAAAAATAAGGCATGGGTACCTAGGTGTTTTCAATAATTCTCCAGGTCAATAAAACTCCAAAAAATGGGACTCAGTTTAGATTTACTGTAAAAAGGCACCTTTTCAACTATGGCGAAGATGCATTGAAAAAGGCCCTTGATGATATAAAAGAGCACGGTATGGGTATTCGTGAAGCCTGACGACTGAATAGTGTTCCTAGATCAATAATTCAAGATAAGATCCATGGAAGAATCTAGAGAAAAAAAGGAAAATTGGACTTAATCCCGCCCTGGGAATAGAAGGGGAAGAGAAAATTTCATAATGGGTGATAAATATGGCGAAGTGTGGTTTTCCGATTCATAAGAAAGATTTGTTCGAGATTGTAGCGATCCATTCGATAAACTGATAAACATCTTAAATTCCCTGAATCTAAACCAGATACTCATAAGAAACGTACTGATACACTTAAATTTCCTATGGCCATCTCCTCTGAGAAATGGCGTATCAACTTGGCACTTAAAGAAGAACAAAAAGAAGACGCAAGATGCGGGCTTCTTTGAAAGCAGAAAGGGAAGCAAAACTGCACGAAAATAGGCTAATCAGACGAAAGAAATTTGCTGAAAGACAAGCAAAAATGAAATCAAAACAAAAACCTGAAAAGCCAAAACAGAAATGTTCGTTATGTGAAGAAGAGCTGATTAGCGATATGGAGGACGAGGGAGAGAAAAATGTAGATGGTACCACCTGAAGTGTACCAATCTTTCTGATCTACCTTATATTGAAGCTGCCGAAAAGGATTATACCTGCGAAAATTGTGAGTGATCGCAAACACAAATTTCTGGGCTCCGGACCTAACTAGTTCCTTATTTTCTGTGATACAGTTTTTAATTTGTTTAAGGATAAACATTTGTTTATGTCGTTTTCATATTTTATATATTTTTTTTTAAATTTTGTTTTTTGTATTAAAATTTCGAATAAACACACAAATGCGTTATTTGGGTTGTTCATTGGAGTATTACTAATATCGACCTTATTGATAGGGAACATAAGATTAATAGCCGAGAAAAGGCGTTAATGGACGACAACTGGGAAGGTGGCCGAGAACCGGCACTCTAGTAGGTCGAGAAGTCGGATCTTGTGGCCGAGAATTGGCAAAAGTGTCTTTTTTGTTAATATTATTTTTTCCATTAAAACGTGGAAAACTTATGAATCTCTAATATGCTAATTTATAATTCTAATGACTTGTTCTATTCTCCATAATTTTTTTAATTTATTTATATGTGATTATCCACCTACGACTATATAATTTCCAAAAAACACCAAATGAAATTAACTTAATTACAGATACCTGTAAATAATTGTCATATAAGTAAAGCGTGATCTATAGACGTCAAAAAATAATAGTTAAATACTATTAAACGCTTTACAAAATTAGAAAAATAAATTTCCAAATAACAGACCGTTCACTAAGAAGCAACAACTACTTCTCGGTATATATGCCCCGACAGACATTGAATTACACTTCTAAAGTAAACGGGGTTGGTATATCTGTTAGGGTAGAACCAACCATTCTGGTTTGCGATTAGAAGGAATAACATCACTTGTGGACCGGTTTCGGCGTTTTTGCGCCTCATCAGCACAAGGTAGATGCTATTCGTCGATATAGAATTTTGGTTTGTGATTAGATGTAGAGATGTCGCTGATATCGCACTCTTAGCATTTCCTTTACTGAGGCTAATGTATTGGTGTGGTATCAACGTAGTCTCTAGTCCAGGATTATGCTCTCAGAGCTTCTGGACGAATAGCATCTACCTTGTGCTGATGAGGCGCAAAAAACACCGAAACCGGTCTACAAGTGATGTTATTCCTTCTAATCGCAAACCAGAATGGTTGGTTCTATCTTAACAGATATACCAACCCCGTTTACTTTAGAAGTGTAATTCAATGTCTGTCGGGGCATATAGCCCGAGAAGTAGTTGTTGCCGAAACCACCGTATCCATTCTGCGCAGGCGCAGATCAATGCAGATACGTTTGAAATTTTGAACATGCTTAAAGTGTCTATTGTTATCGACACAAAAAAAGTTATGTAGATAGGTAGAATCATTAAAAAATGCACAAATTATTATCTTTCGCATTAAGAATATTTACACAAATATTTTATAAGGTTCGAATCACCACTTATAACTACATAGTTATTTCTTATTTCACTTATTATTTTTTTTTATAACGGTTGAACTCCTGGAAATAGTGGTTGATACAATAACTTTACTACTTATTTCGCGGCATAGGTTTGGTTAAATTAAAATTAAATTTTTTTATTTTAACTAAATTTCATTAAGACGTCTATCTTGTTCAAAATTGGTATATTTTATTTCATACTAATTTAATATACAGAGTTCGGCAAAAGTCCGGGACCGGACAAGTATTGAAGAAAATATAAAATTTTCGAAAAATCTTTTTATACCACAAATTTTACTTCAACTTAAACTATAATTTGAAAATATTTTAAAATATACAGGGTGTTCCAGTTTTGCGTACCGAACTAAACTTTTTTTTTTCAAATGGATCTTTGGCTATCTAATGGCAGATTTAAAAAGATCACGTTTTAAGCCTTCAGAAAATATAGGGTTTTGCTATCCTATACCGAGTGGATAAAAAGATATAGCAACTTTCACAGAAAAATCACTATCCAGTTAGAGACATTTTATTAAATAACCACTCGGTATAGGATAGCAAAACCCTATATTTTTTGAAGGCTTAAGACGTTTAAATCTGCCATTAGAGAGCCAAAGATCCATTTGAAAAAAAAAGTTTTGTTCGGTACGCAAAACTGGAACACCCTGTATATTTTAAAATATTTTCAAATTATAGTTTAAGTTGAAGTAAAATTTGGGGTGAACTTTTTTTAGCTGAAACCAGTTTCAAAAAAAATTTGTTTTTTCAGTATATAGGGTGTCCAGAAACTCTCCTGCCAAACGGAAACTACAGTTACTAGAGGTGATGTTAAGTCGATTTAGCTCAAATTACCTTAATTCGAAAATGCTTCCTAAGGGAGCTACAGCCCTTTGAAGAAGACGTCCTCATATGAGTTTTCTTCAAATTATTCAAAAATGCCGTTACTTAAAATATTCAAACTTGGTATAATCAATAAACAGTTACAAACCAGTCGTTCGCTGTAAATAAATTTTTTTCAGATCCATCACAAGCGTGTCAGTCGGGGGGACCAACAGGTATTTTTATAAAAAAAAATTTATTTTCAAGTTTTTTATGTATCCGACACCGAATTTGGAAAATTCAAGACAATTTTCATAAAAAATGTTCTCTTCTTTCAAACCGATATCATGAACCGTTTTCGAGAAAAATAAATTTAAACTTTTTGTATTTCTTACATAATCATGTTGGATTATAAAATTGTATCTGTAATATCAAGTTGGCTTTAAAAAATCAACAAAATCTGACAATGTGTCAAATTATTTTGATTCTAAACAGTTATCATTGTTATTGTGTGTTAAAGGTAAAAAATAATCGTTAATTTGATCAAAATGGTTTATTTTTCGAATGAAGAATATGCTGATATGCATTTAGTTTATGGGGAAGATTAAGAGAAAGTGGCTCAGTAGTACCTAAAAATACTGAAACTGGTAGACGACCTGATGTGACAATGGAATACGAAGACGATATTTTGATTTAAATCGAAAATAATCCTGAGGTTAGCACCAGAAGACTCGCTGCTATGTATCCTGGCATTTCCAAGTCTTCCATATGGAATATTATTCATACAGAAAACCTTCATCCTTTCCATTTTCAAAAAGTTCATGCCATGGTAGATGGTGATTTCCCTGCCCGCATAGATTTTTCAAATTGGTTGCGGAACAAAAAAAAATCAGGATCCTAATTTCTTTACCAATATTTTATTTTGCAATGAATCTAGGTTTACCAGAGACGGAATTTTTAATTTACATAATGCACATAATTATGCCTACATTGGTGATAATCCTCATGCAACAGTAGAGAAAAAGCCCCAGCTAAGATTTAGTATAAATGTTTGGATAGGTGTAATCGGTAATCAGCTTCTGGGACCCGTAGAGCTTCCTAGCCGTTTAACAGGACAAGAATATCTTAATTTCCTACAAAATGTTTTACCTGATTTAATAGATGAGGTTCCCCTGATGATTCGAAATAATTCATGGTTCATGCACGACGGCTGCCCAGCTCATTTCAGTAGAGAGGTTCGTCAATATCTTGACAATAACTATCACGATAAATGGATTGGAAGAGGTGGTCCAGTTAATTGGCCCCCAAGATCTCCAGATTTAAACCCCTGTGATTTTTGTATTTGGAGTTATTTAAAATCATTAGTCTATGCTGTTCCAATAGAAACCCGTAATCAGCTGTGGCAAATAATTCAAAACGCTTGTAATGAAATTAGAAATAATGCAGGAATTTTTGCAAAAATTAGACGATCTTTAGAGAAGAGAATACATTTGTGAATTGAGACAAACGGTAGTCATGTAGAGCATCTGTTGTAAAATTAATTCTCTTATTTCTTTTGGTAATTATCTCTAACTTTGTTTTTTTTTAAAGTTGATTGTTGTTTTATACCCTCACGAAATAAAATTTATTTAAAATTTCCAAAACAATGTAAGCAACTTAATACTTTCGACTTTTGTTACCAGTATCTGTACAATTTGTTGATTTTTCAAAGCCAACTTGATATTACAGATACAATTTTATAATCCAACATGATTTTATGTAAGAAACACAAAAAGTTTAAATTTATTTTTCTCGAAAACGGTTCATGATATCGATTTGAAAGAAGAGAACATTTTTTATGAAAAGTATCTTGAATTTTCCAAATTCGGTGTCGGATACATAAAAAACTTGAAAAATAAATTTTTTTTTATAAAAATACCTGTTGGTCCCCCCGACTGACACGCTTGTGATGGATCTGAAAAAAATTTATTTACAGCGAACGACTGGTTTGTAACTGTTTATTGATTATACCAAGTTTGAATTTTTTAAGTAACGTTATTTTTGAATAATTTGAAGAAAACACATATGAGGACGTCTTCTTCAAAGGGCTGTAGCTCCCTTAGGAAGCATTTTCGGATTAAGGTAATTTGTGCTAAATCGACTTAACATCACCTCTAGTAACTGTAGTTTCCGTTTGGCAGGAGAGTTCCTGGACACTCAGTATATAGATGCCTCCCCAAATACAAAATCACAAAAAACTTTCTGCGGAAATGCATCATTTTCCCGACTTTAGAATATTTGAAACTAATAAATAAACTATAAAAAATAATATAAACAATGAAAAAATTGAGTTTAATCTTCTTCCCGACCTTTAACACAGATCAATGAATAATATCTATTCTTATCAGCTTAATATCGCTTCAAAAATCTCAAGAGACAAACGGTTTTGTACACGCCTGTTTTTATCAACAAATGAAAATGGTATATTTCCGCAAGAAGTTTTTTGCGTGTTTATGTTTAGAAAATTGTCTAAAATGTAAAACAGAAACTTATATTCTTGTAACTGGTTTCAGCTATTCTAAAGTGGAAAAAATGAAAATTATGCATTTCCGCAAAAAAAAATTTCGACTCTTTCTGTTTGGAAAAGTTTCCAAATAGTAAATAAACGAATATTTCTTACATAACTGATTTCAGCTAAACGAAAGTTAATCCTTCGAATCATTCTAAATTCTACAATATTTAATCAATAAATGAAAATGCTATATTTCCGCAAGAAGTTTTTTGCGTGTTTATGTTTAGAAAATTGTCTAAAATGTAAAAAAGAAACGTATTTTCTTGTAACTGGTTTCAGCTATTCTAAAGTGGAAAAAATGAAAATTATGCATTTCCGCAATAAAAAATTCGAGTCTTTCTGTTTGGAAAAGTTTCCAAATAGTAAATAAACGAATATTTCTTACATAACTGATTTCAGCTAAACGAAAGTTAATCCTTCGAATCATTCTAAATTCTACAATATTTAATCAATAAATGAAAATGCTATATTTCCGCAAGAAGTTTTTTGCGTGTTTATGTTTAGAAAATTGTCTAAAATGTAAAACAGAAACTTATATTCTTGTAACTGGTTTCAGCTATTCTAAAGTGGAAAAAATGAAAATTATGCATTTCCGCAAAAAAAAATTTCGACTCTTTCTGTTTGGAAAAGTTTCCAAATAGTAAATAAACGAATATTTCTTACATAACTGAATTCAGCTAAACGAAAGTTAATCCTTCGAATCATTCTAAATTCTACAATATTTAATCAATAAATGAAAATGGTATATTTCCGCAAGAAGTTTTTTGCGTGTTTATGTTTAGAAAATTGCCTAAAATGTAAAAAAGAAACGTATTTTCTTGTAACTGGTTTCAGCTATTCTAAAGTGAAAAAAATGAAAATTACGCATTTCCGCAAAAAAAATTTCGACTCTTTCTGTTTGGAAAAGTTTCCAAATAGTAAATAAACGAATACTTCTTACATAACTGAATTCAGCTAAACGAAAGTTAATCCTTCGAATCATTCTAAATTCTACAATATTTAATCAATAAATGAAAATGGTATATTTCCGCAAGAAGTTTTTTGCGTGTTTATGTTTAGAAAATTGTCTAAAATGTAAAACAGAAACTTATATTCTTGTAACTGGTTTCAGCTATTCTAAAGTGGAAAAAATGAAAATTATGCATTTCCGCAAAAAAAAATTTCGACTCTTTCTGTTTGGAAAAGTTTCCAAATAGTAAATAAACGAATATTTCTTACATAACTGAATTCAGCTAAACGAAAGTTAATCCTTCGAATCATTCTAAATTCTACAATATTTAATCAATAAATGAAAATGGTATATTTCCGCAAGAAGTTTTTTGGGTGTTTATGTTTAGAAAATTGTCTAAAATGTAAAAAAGAAACGTATTTTTGTTGTAACTAGTTTCAGCTATTCTAAAGTGGAAAAAATGAAAATTATGCATTTCCGCAAAAAAAAATTTCGACTCTTTCTGTTTGGAAAAGTTTCCAAATAGTAAATAAACGAATATTTCTTACATAACTGAATTCAGCTAAACGAAAGTTAATCCTTCGAATCATTCTAAATTCTACAATATTTAATCAATAAATGAAAATGGTATATTTCCGCAAGAAGTTTTTTGGGTGTTTATGTTTAGAAAATTGTCTAAAATGTAAAAAAGAAACGTATTTTCTTGTAACTAGTTTCAGCTATTCTGGAGTCGAAAAAAATTTCGACTCTTTCTGTTTAGAAAAGGTTCCAAATAGTAAATAAACGAATATTTCTTACATAACTGATTTCAGCTAAACGAAAGTTAATCCTTCGAATCATTCTAAATTCTACAATAAATGAAAATGGTATATTTCCGCAAGAAGTTTTTTGCGTGTTTATGTTTAGAAAATCTAAAATGTAAAACAGAAACGTATATTCTTGTAACTGGTTTCAGCTATTCTAAAGTGGAAAAAATGAAAATTATGCATTTCCGCAAAAAAAATTTCGACTCTTTCTGTTTAGAAAACGTTCCAAATAGTAAATAAACGAATATTTCTTACATCTGATTTCAGCTAAACGAAAGTTGAACCAAAATTTGTGGTATAAAAATATTTTTCAAAAATTTTATATTTTCTTCAATACTTGTCCGATCCCGGATTTTTGCCGAACTCTGTATAAAAAATAACTCTTATATTTTTGTTAACTATCTAGCAAATTAAACAAATATAAAATTTAGTTTTTCAGTAACGGAATTACCATTAATTATGTGTGCACATAAAAAACTACTAGTGAACTGGTCTACTATTATTTATTGGTTCGTAATCGTATCACACAGTTCTGAAAGAACTAGGGGATTTCGATCTTCGTCCTTCAGACAAAATGTGACGCAGAACATAAACATACCGACCTGTGTATGAATCATCATTCCATTTACCCCCACCTCCTAACGCTACAGCTGAATGAGCGAATTCAATCTCACAACATAACCAGCGAATACGGAGTGTGTTTCAAAACAGTGCGGCAATTTCAGTTTTTTAGTATTTAGTTTAAGTGTTTATAAACATTAACGAAGACAATATGAGATTGAAAAGACCTAGTTCTTGTTTAGTTTTAAGGATAGTTCCAGTCACAACACCCTCTCGTAAGTCTTTATATATTATAACTTCAATAAGTTGATCTGTTGCTTCCGTATTTTGAGGTTAAGAACTATACGATGGAGAATTTTTAACCTTATTTAAATATTATAAGTATAAATTTACTTCAAATAACCGTGACAGTAATAATTCTAACTTGAAATACCTTATGTAATTCTTTAGTTTAACGACAAATTAGCAATAATATTAAAAATAACAATATGCTGACAATCTCACATCGCAATTATAATAAGACCTGTTAAAATTATTGGATTATTTTGAGAGGAAAAGAAAAATGTTTTATATTATTAAGGAAGACATACAGTGTTGCCGGATTGAAAGATTTAAATGAGCTTATCGGGAACAATATGATTCCTGGTCGACGATAAGTCATGGTATATAATGCTCGTGTTGTGGTTATTGTAATTATGAACTTATTTAAAAAAAATGTTTGTTAGTTATCAACATTTGCGCAACAAATAAGATTTCTGAATTCCTTGTGCTATGAAGATTCTGTAGATATAACTTATGTTTCTTTTTGATGCCCGAAAAAAATACTAATAATTTATAAAATAGGTAAATAATATATACTTTTTTTTTGTTTTCAAGCTCCTAGACTTATTACTTAGTCGTGATACATTGTTAACTGTTAAATATTCGGATCATTTAAATAGTTTCGCAACTGTAAATGTCAGTTGTAAAATTACCTATTCAATTTTCCTGAATAGGTATATTTATAGAAACAGAATATTTAAAAACTAATAATTCTCATGGAGCAATTGCTTGGTATATTTTTTGTCCTATACTTTAAAGTCATTGTTTACATTTATCAAACAAAACTAGGTATTTAAATAATATATATATATATATATATATATATATATATATACCTAAATGATCCACATATTTAAATATTTTTTTTACAAATGGCAACAGTAAGGCTGCTTACAGATTTATTGAATCTTTGTACGAATACGTAAAAACCAAACAAATAATCTCTTAGTCATAATCAAAAGACTGAGTAAACAAACCTTTCGTTAGTCATAATAAAACCTTACAAATACGAGGTTTCAATGAAAACTTTGAATTGCTCAACTAAATGAAAATATAGTCAATTATCTATATTTTTGAAACTTTCAAATATATGGAACTCGGAGCACCCATTAATGGATTCCGATGGTTGTAACCACCACATGAGATTTTTATTATTCGTGCTTCGTAATGAAAAACATGTATTGATAAAATAAAAATGACATGTTACGATCTTTTTAAAAACACCATTCGAATTAATAAATCTTTAATTCATTTCAATGATAGGTATACTTATAGTGTATTTCAGAAAGGTATAGGGTAATAAAACCTCATTAGGTATGCAAAGGGAGCACAGAGTGACCCAACGAATATTTAAGCCACTTTCATAGTTTGGAATTGATTTCATTGTGAAATTCTTCCTTTTTATCAAGTGCAGGTAGTACCACCCGGGTTGGGGTCAATATATGGGTTTAGCCTATTGTTATCCATTCACAATCACTGAAAATAGTGTGCCAAAGGCTAGGATACTCGTAAAAAGGAAAGAATTTTATTTTGACAGAATAAAAATTAGGCATTATGTACATAGTATTAGGTACACTTATTTTTTATTGAACATTATACAAAAATACATTATACAGAAATTAAATTATAAAAAGTCATAATATTCTTTGTCATCTGAGGAACTGTCATCTCCTCTTAACGTTATAATTAACGGGTCGACGGTCCGATCGATCAAGTAGTCAAGCTCCCACATTTTCTCCTTTTCTTTAATGACATGCTGGACTGCTTTTCGCCAGTTCTCTGGTCTCACCTCCTTAATGGCTTGATCAAACAGTAGCTTAACGTCTTTCATTTTGAATGCCGTGTTGTGTCTTGCTACAAATCCTTTCACTTGCGCCCATATAAGTTCTATAGGATTTAGTTCGCAATGATATGGCGGTGTGCGCAGCACAGTTACACTATGTTTTTCTGCTATATCTTCCACGGCGTATTTCTTAAAACGATGTTTGTGTAAATTTGCTATAGCTAATAGTTCTTTTTTTATCAAATTATCTTCAAATTCAATACTTTTGGTGGTTAACCAGTCAATAATTTCTTGTTTTCTCCAAGATGAAGTTGGAGTCTTCTCTATGCGTCGAGAATGATAACTCGCGTTATCCATAACTACTACTGAATTAGCCTGAAGATATTTTATCATTTCACCAAAATAGTCTTCAAAAACATCCGAATCCATGTCCTCGTGGTAATCTCCCGTATGGCACGACTGAAAGGTTAGCAAACATTCTTTTAAAAATCCCTCTTCGCTTCCAATATGGACGATTCCCTTTACCTGAAGGCACCTTAATACCCGTTGACAGGCCTTCCCTTCCATTAAAGCTTGGCGAGCACTGGTTATATTTTTGTCTTGCCACATTTTTGGTACTGTATAAACTTCATTGATCCACGTCTCATCAAGATAAAAGATTTTCTTCTGCTCTGTTCTGTACTGCTTTATACTTCTTAAGTATTTTCGTCGCCAGCAAACAATTTCATCGCTTTCCTGTAAAAGTGCTTTACGGTTATGCTTTTCCCAGTCAAAATCCATATTTCTCAAAGTGGTCCATAAAAGTTTTTCAGTTATCAACGGAATACTGTCGTCCTGGCCAAGCTCCATTAAAATCTTATCTAGGGTGGGTATTTCTTTTTTAAAATAAAAAGAGTGAACTTTTCTTCGAATTACACTTTTGGTGTCTTCATCAAGGACTTTTACTGGTCTGTCTGGACTTTTCTTGGGAGGCTCCACTTGGCCTGCTATCTTTCTCCCCCGCAATAATTTAAAAACGGTGGACTTTCCAACTCCAGTCATTCGGGAACATCGGTCGACAGTTTCTTGTACAGTAAATTTCGGGTAATCGTATTTTATGCAATCGTGTACATTTAAAATAATAAGTTTTTCATTCACTGATAGTGGAGAATTATTTATTACTAATCTTATAATACTGTGAAAACTATTTACGGTTTAACAGCAAATACTGATGCGTTAAACTAAACCAATATACTTATAAAGGTCTAAAAATTGCGGCGCATGGTTGAGCCGAATCTGAAACAGGGTTGGAATTAGGCAGAGGCACTAGTAGAAGGTTAAACGGTACCTGTTAAACGCAAAACGAAACTGTATAATCTACTACCTAAGTAATCCCTACACAATATTTCGATATTGACACTTCAGGCCAGAAAACATACTTTTCCTAATTCTCTTACGCAATTACTTGAAATTTTAATATTACAAACAATACTATTTCAAGATCTACGCCTATGGCCGACACCGAAATTGAGCCGAACTGAACGGAATTCCCATTTTATCACTCTATACCTTTCTGAAATAGACTATAATGTCTAAAAGCAATTAGGCAACTTATTTCATATATGATTTCTTTAAAAAATTCGCTTGAACAAAAATAGTTGAAACTATAACATGATTAATAAAGTATCGTAGGAAAGGTGCAGATTTAATATTCTTTCAATAATCTGTTAGCTACAATTCTTACGTTTATCATTATCAGCCGTTGAAGCTTGTTGTGGTTTCCTACTTATTAAAATATATTACGAAAAGGAAAACACTTTGATAAAAGTACTATTTTTATAATACATATTTAAACATAATCAGTTAGTTAAAACTTACATCAATATTAACTAAAATTTTCTCATTTTTTGTTTTGGACGTGTTGTACATTATCATGTGGTTCGATTATAGTTTATCCAACATCCACGTGAAAACCAGAAAAAAAATTCAAAGGACCGCTTGTCGATGCTTTTGGCGGCCGACAAGCGGTTCTTTAAATTTTTTTGGTTGTCACACTGAGATTCGATACACTATACTTGAAAGTACCACCACTACCTTCCGTAATTTGAATTTGAATTGGACTTTTCCTTCTTCTTTCAAATTCGATTAAGTCGATCAGTCAACTAGTTGATAAAATATTTTCAGTTATCAAAGAAATGTGGAATCAATTAACCAGTAAACCCTATCAAAACTACTTACTTTAAATATCACAGACCCGGCATAACGGGTGGAAAAGGTTTATTGATGAACCAAAATATGAAGTTCTATTCACTTTAAAGGTAGTATTTTTAGAAAAAAAATCTGGAAATCGGTTGACCCTAAAGGCCATCCCTGCAACTTCCCGCTAAATTCAATTTTCAAACGCATGCGATTTTGTCGCTAGTTGCGATGTTTTTGAGCTCTTCGAGCTCAAAAATTTAATTCTTGTGTTATTTTGAGCTCTCCGAGCTCAAAAATAAAGCTATTCGAGCTCAAAAGATTGATCATAGTTCGATGAAACACGATTTTTTTAATTTTCAAACTGCTATAACTTTTGAATGAATTAACCGATTTTCACGCGGTTGGCGGCGATCGATGTAGTTTTTTGAGCTCTATAAAAAATTTCGAACAAAAAAATTGATCTGATGAAACATTTCGGAGTTATTACAAAAAAACACATTTTTTCGATTTTTTTCGACAACGATATCTCACGAACGCATCAACCGATTCTGGCGCACTTGGTGGCGATCGATGCGGGTTTTCAAGGTTAAGAGCTGATTAGTTTTTGAGGTCGATCGGTTCAGAAAATTTAGAGATATTTTGAAAAAATGAAAAAAAAACTTTTTTTCTCGCTTTTTTGCAATTTCTCGAAATCTGCCGGTCCGAATTGGTTCCAACTCACAGGAAATCTAAGTTTGGTGAAGCCCTTTCGAATGACATCAACTGCGATCAAATCGGTCGAGCCGTTCAGAAGTTATAGGAGGTTTACATAATCACACACACACATACATACATACAGACGTACGGACATCATCGTAAAAATAGTCAGAAAAACTTCTTAGGGCTTCAAAACGTCGAGATTTGTTGAAACCTCGATATTTGTAAAACGGGGTAAAAACAATAACTTCCCGATTTTTCTAAAATCATTGGGAAGAATCATTGATTTTCTTAGCGAGAAGTTAAAAATAACGGCTGAATTAGGTACGTGTTCGCCTATCGATTTTGCATTTTATTTACATTGTTTGTCTTACTCGCAGATACTGACAAAATTTTGTGAATACCCAAATATATTACTGTTTTAAATGAAACTAAGTGTTTCTAATTAATTCCACTATTTAATGAAAAAATTATGAAAACTCTATGATATTTATAATTATTTCGATATTGACATATCGTCAGAATGACAGAAGTTGATGATGACGATGATATGTCAATATCGAAATAATTATCAATATCTTAGAGTTTTCATAATTTTTTCATTAAATAGTGGAATTAATTAGAAACACTTACAGTAGAAACGGTGAAGCTTTTCCATCACGTGACTGTTACGTCAGCAATATTGTTCATATGAATTAAATCAAAACTTGTATCAACTCAATAGGAATAATCGTTATGACTAATATTCCAAAGGTCGGCCTTTTACGAATTGGTAATTAAACAAAAAATTTAACTTTTTAAAATGCATTTATTTCATTCATATGGTTAACATTGACATATTTATTAAAACTATCGATATACTGGGTGAATAAGTTACAAAATCCAAAATTAATATTAACCATGCTGGCTTATTAGTGGAGAGCTGATTTTTTGTAGGATGTCTTATATTTTATATAAGTACATACAATTTATGAAGTTCATGAGACTGACGTAATGTTTAGTCTACTGTCTAAAACTTTTAAAATTACACTTTCTAAACTGATTATATTAGAACAATTTTTTTTGGATGGGCTATAGATTGTAAATAGAAGATTTCCACACAGCTTGAAGGTGGACGTTTCGATAAATATATTACCATCATCAGGGCAACACTTCAAATGGAATCCCTGTCATATTAAAAGTAAAAAACAGAAATATCCGCAACAGACTTCAAAAATAAAATGTAAACACACATAGGTACTTGAAACGAAAAAACACATCATATATGACAAATCTTGCTTTATAGTTCATCCATTTCGGAATCTGAGCTGTCTTCACCAGTATTTATTATCACTGGTTCAATATGTATGTTCACCAAATTTCGTTCTCAAGTAAACCAGTCTTGGATTATTTTTTCGGTATGCCTAACACAATTATCCCAAACATTTGCACTACAATTTTCCAATGCTTATTTCCACATACTCAAGACCCTCTCATCGCCGTATCCGTCTCTGCCAATATACTTATTATAATATGTTTTGCAGTGGGCCCAAATAAGCTCAATAGCATTAAATTCGCAATGCCTTAAGACTTCATGACCATGTTTTCGGAACAATTCATCAACAACATATACATTTTTTTCCGGTTCATTTTAGCAATTTGTAATAGTTCAGGTCTTGAGAGGTTTTCATTAAATTCAACATTGTTGGCTTTTAACCAAGTGATAATTTCATCTTTTTTTGACGAAGTGGAAGGTTGCTTTTCTGATAGTATACTATGATAAGGCGCATTGTCCATTACCACTAACGACGGTTCTTCTAAATTCGGAATTAACTGTGTCATAACCCACTTTGTAAATATTTCACCGTGGTAATCTGACGACGATGATTTAGAGGAAAACACTAAGCTGGCATCTTCCACAAATCCTTTGGATGAACCAGCGTGAACAATAATAAAACGTTTACCGTCATAACCTCCTGGTTTACGTACACTTTTAACATTACTGTCCTGCCAAGAACTTAATGTGGTTCCTTTTGCATATATCCATGTTTCATTTAAAAATATAATTTGTCTTGAAAAAACACTATCACTATTTTCTCTATATTTTCGAAGGAAGCATGCTCTTTGGCTAGCAATATTTGTTCGTTCTATTAATGCTCTTCTGTTGTCTTCCTTTTTATATTTAAATCCCAAATGTTTCAATAATACCAATAAAGAGGTATTTCCAACAGAAAGAATTTCCTTATTTTTTAGTTCATCATTTATGGTTTTAACAGTACCATGTTTCCCTAAAAAAATAAAAAAATTGAAATTATCATTACCTCAAACAATAAAAAGATTTTTTTATATTTACTTCATACTAAACTTGAACACAAATTTTTGATATTCAGATTTTTTTATTATTTGTACCAAATAATGTATAGAACAACTCCGTATGTGACATCAAAAAATTCAAATTAGAAAACTAAATTGTGAAAAATACAATCTACACTCAGACCATTCAAATTGGTAAACATTTATGGACAGTACTCAACTTGGAAATCAGCACATGTAGAAACACATTCAAATTAAAAATATGCACAACTTTCTGTATTCTAAAACTTTCATTACTCATAACTTCTATAATCGAACTTACGTTAAATTACCTACTAGTTTTCTAAGATTTTCATATACCACACTATAAGCTGCTGGTGAAAAATCTCACTGAATGGATAATACTATATGCACTATGATGTGTAATCTTAATTATTAAGGTACTATGATTTCACTTCTCTTTTATTTAAAGTGTAAGCTGACTGTAATGTAAGGCTTAAGAACTCCCATGTTCTTGTATTATTGTTTCACATGTTTGTTTACTTACTTTGTTCATACATATTATATAAGGTATTCCGTACTGCCATTTTGGTTCCCTCGGGTAAATCCTCTGTTTTTAGTTTTAATCGAGGTGTTTGACTGAGTGACGTTGGGAAAGTTGGAATATTTTCCTTACTTTTTTGAAGGGAACATACCGTTTTCACAGATATTTTCAATTCAGTTGCCACTCTCTGAAATATAATATTAAATAGAAATAGAAATGTCCTTGTCCAAATTCAACTTTTATTACGATCAGTTATTCACGTTACGTCAATCATATCGTTGTCTCTTTTTACGATTATTACGGCAAATTTAAAGAAACTATTACGTATGTCTTGTAGTAAGTCTTGTGAAGAAGACAATCGATCGTTGGTTGTTATGTTTGATTTATATTGATAGAAGAAGATAGTATGTAGAAAATATGTGTTGCATAAATCGTAGATTGGATGACGTGATGGAAAAGCTTCACCGTTTCTACTGTAGTTTCATTTAAAAAAGTAATATGAGTAGCTTCAACAAAGTATGGGTCCAAACAGTAAATTCAACCCAAATAGGGTGATTGTTCCTAAGTCCAGCCACTTCCAGTAGTCAGCCATTCATTCATTCAAAATCAGATAATAAGTGTACGGTTCATGTTCAATATTTTATTTTATATTTCCTATGCTCAGCCACGTTTCTGGCAGTAACTGTGAAATCTATTCAAATATAACCTCAAAATCTTAGTAATGGCGTGCATATGAAATGTAGTGTGTTTTGTGGGCTGACAATCGGGTAAGAAAACAAGAGATTATTGTAGATGTAAGGTAGTTCTGAAATAGACTTCAGGCTTTCAAATTGTTAAGGAAAAAAAGAGTTAAACTTCCTCACCTTTATTGTTAGTATATTGAACATATTTCTGAAGCATTTGAGGTTAAACTAGGTTTTTTTCAATAACTATTAATGGTGGCTGGGAATTGGATTCTAAAATTGGTGGAATTCCTTAGGACAGCCACGTGGCTGACTATAGAAAAGTTTATGAAATATCGAAATGTAGACCTTATATATTACGAAATTAAAGACGAATATTTATTAAATTCGTATGTTGCAAATACGCTGATTATACCACATTTAACCAATAGTCAGCCGCCTAAAACAATATCAGTCGACTAAGGGCTGACTTTAGGCCGCAAAATTCAACTTCTCAGCCACTTAACATATAATATTGCTATTAGTGAAATTTTTGTTTTTAAAGGAAAATGGGACGGTATCAGAATCACGAAGTTTACAAGTATCCTGAAGAATCTCTCATAAATGCGTTAAAAGCAATTCGTGAAGAAAATTTGAGAATAAGAGAAGCTAGCAGAAAATATGGGGTACCACGTGGTACTATACAAGATAGACTTCATGGTAGAGTCAAAGAGGGACCCCGTAAAATGGGTCCAAGCACTGTACTCACTAAAAAGGAAGAAGATGAACTAGAAGCCTGGTTAATGGAAGTAGCACAATGTGGATTTCCACAGAGAAAACAAGATTTATTGAATTCTGTCGAGAAGGTTATTAGAGCAGAAGGCAGGAAAACTCCCTTTAAAAACAATAAAACAGGGGAAACATGGTACAGGTCTTTCCTAAAAAGACACAAAAGCCTAGCTTTGCGAGAGGCGGAAGGACTTACAAAAGCAAGCATCATTACTGAAGAATCCATAAGAAAATGGTTTCGGGAATTAAGATCCTATCTTGACAAATCTGGAAACTCCGATATTTTAACAGATCCTTCGCGTATTTTCAACGGCGATGAGACGAGCTTTGCTATGTGCCCAAAATCAGGCAAAGTATTGGCTCCGAAGGGATATAAAAATGTGTATGAAGTGAAAAAGGGTAGCGAAAAAGAAACTATAACGGTTCTACTAGTTTTCTCTGCAGATGGAAGAACATTGACTCCGATGGTTGTTTTTCCATTTGTGAGACCCAGCAAAGCAATTGTTGATAGTGTTCCACCAGAATGATTTATAGGTCGATCAGAAAGCGGGTGGATGAAAAGTGACACTTTTTACGAATATATTGCCAATGGGCTGAATAAGTGGGTAACTGACAATAAAATCGAAAGACCTATTCTAATTTTTGGTTGATGGACATAAGTCACATTTGTCGATAGAACTTAGTCAGTTTTGTCATGATAATCAAATAATTTTATATGCCCTTCCTCCCAATACGACTCACATAATGCAACCTGCTGACGTGAGCGTATTTAAGCCATTGAAAACAAACTGGAAAAAAACAGTACGGCTGTGGCAAGCCAAACCAGAACATGTCAATTGTGTTCTCACCAAATCCACATTTTGTCCTCTACTTAAAGAAGTTTTCAATTGCAAATCACTTCCCCAGACCATCAAAAATGGGTTCAGGAAATGTGGAATATTCCCATTCAATCCCGAAGCTGTTGACTATACAAAGTGTGTGCAAAACCGTTTGGAAAATTTAAGTAACACTAAGAATCAAGAATCTGATTCTGTAATTGCAGAACATCAGTTTGACACCACTGAAGCTGTTATATCTTCGCTGACTGATAAACTTAAAGAAAAAGGCATCGAAAATGTTCAGGACATTGTTGAACAACTCAAAATCATAAAAGAGGAATATTACCAAAAGAAAGAAATTGACGATTCACATAATAATTTTATTCTCTTACCCTTAGAAACCCCAACAGACAATGTCATGATTTTTTATTTTGATGAGTTTTTACACAATGACCTGGTAGACGAAAATGTCACCAATAACGATGGAAGTGACACAAAAATTATAATAAATGGAATTCAAGAAAATAGAAGTGAAATAAAATTAATAGAAATTCAACATGGAACTGATCACCAGAATAATAAAGTTATTGAAGATAGTATGACATTTGATGAAGTTGTAACAGAAAAAGATACAAATCCTGACGACGTAACTATTCTACCTTATAAGAAAGAAATAATTGTAAGAGCACTAGTTCATGCTTCAGCGGATTTTGATAAATCAATACGAGCTAATTGAAAGAACAATAAGACTGGACATAACAAAGAGATGAATATCTCAATTTCAACTGCTGATGAATTCATCCGGTGCCAGTGGTTGAAGATATAGAAAATCTCGAAGTCAACGAAATAGACTCAAATAAAACTGTATCCAGTGATATAACTGAAATACACGAGATTGGACAGAATGAAACGTTTATGATAACGGAAGATGAAGAAATATGCAGAGAAGAAATCACTGTTCTCCCTTCAAAACATTCCCAAATTGCTGCAGAATCAGCTTCAGGAGATTATGATGATCTTTTAGATGGAAATGAAATGAGGAATAAGACTGACGTTGAAAGCAACTTGGCTAAAAAAGACGAATCCGATAACAAAACCAAAAATTTGAATGATATGATTATGTATACTATTCAAGATGAACTCAAAACAGCAGACGCAGACAAAGTAGAGAGAGATATGAATGCTAATGAAATGAAAATATCTGAAATGGATTCCAATGACATTATTGAGATAAATGAGCCATTAGAGAACGACAAAAATAAGGAGGTATCAGAAATAATTAAAATGAAAACCTATTTGGATGATATCACAGTTATATCTGCTAATGAAAACAACATATTCAAGACCGTGTCATCAAAAAAAGATTCTCAATTTTCTATAAAAACTCACCTATTCTATCCGAGCAGCACACAATCGAATAAATCGAGAACACCAAAGGAGAAATTACCAGCAGCTATATCGTCAGAAGAATTTCGGAATTACCTTCAAGAGAAAATAGATAAACGTAATCAACTTGAAGAAGAGAAGAAAAAAAGAAAGGAAGCAAGAATGATGAAGAATTCTGAGAAAAAACTGCAGATACTAAAAAAAAAGGAACTCTGGATAAGAGTTTGACCAGACCCCGAAAAACCAGACTGGTCCCAAAAAAACATACGGCATTAGTGAAGGCCGAGGCGTCAGGTCAGAAGAAGAAGAAGAAAGAAGTTTGTGCAGATTGTAAATTAGACTTAGACAGTGATACTGAAAATAATGATGATAAAAATATTGGCTGTGATAAATGCCCCAAATGGTATCATTTGAAATGTACCGTATTTCAAGGATGTAACTATTCTGACATTCAAAATTGTCATTTTATTTGTAAATATTGCTAAAACATTTTAATTTTTTAGGTCAGTTTTATATTTTTTGTTACTACAAATATTATGTTGAAGAGTTTACTGCGGAGTATTTAAGTTTATTGTATGTACATTTTTATTGTTTGAGTTTTTATAATTTATATTTTTGTTCCATATTTTTTTAAGAATAAAGAGTTTGTGAAGAAAGAATGTTATTTAAAGCACAGGTAATAGGTATCGAGTAGATCGCTGCGCATTTCAGTAGTATGGCTGACTACTAGATCCATGGTGGCTGAAATTAGAATTTCAGCGGTTGACTAAGGGCCTTTTCAGAACAAAGTTAACATCAATTAAACTATTATGAATACCTCGAAATAAACTATCTACAATGAAATTCTAATTATCCGATCATACGCACCCAAAAAAATGAACAATTTATTCATTAGGGTGTATTTTTTATTCGGATTTGAAAATAAAATGATGCTTAAATGGCTGACCACCCTATATGATTATACAAATAATTTAGTATTTAAAATACATCACTTTCGATTTGTCGTTACTGCTTTATTTTTACGTTTCAACTGCTACTGCATAATTTTACAGCTTACCTTACCGAAACTATTATTGCACCTTTACTTTCCCATGTGGTCGTAAAAAAAAGTTGCTTATCGCTGACATAAATCCAATTACAGAAGGTATCTCAACGTAAAGTCGATATTAGACACTGCATATTCTTGGGGAACTGTGTTCAAACGATTATTTCACGCACGTGTGGATCAAGTAAAATTGAGTAAATAAGTGTGTTCTAAATACATAATTTACAGAAATTACCTACGCGTTAACTTGCTTCAGGAATTGTAAAGAAACATATTTTTGGTTAAGAACGTCATTTTTATTTAAACAAAAGTAATTTTTAAATAAACGTGTTTGTAATATAGGTATTTAACATACACTCAGAGAGGAGGGCGAGAAAGAGCCACTTTATACTTTTGTTCAGGAGCGTGTAATTGTCAAAGAGAAAAAGAAACAGAAGTTACTAGAGTTGCACAAGTTTGACTTGAATGTTTGAGATTGACTTGAGTTTGACTTGAAATTAAGTCAAACTCAAGTCAATCTTTCTGACAAATAATTCAAGTCAAATCAAACTGGGCAATGGTTACAGGTTTGAAAATTCAAACTGTTTGTCAAACTAGTTTGAAAGAGTTTGAAAAATAATTTATTTAGTGAATATACCTTAAGTGGGTGAAATATTTATGTTAAATATAGAAAGTAGGTACAACAAATACATTTATGTGAAACAAAAAGAAAATACATTATTTTAAACATTCTTTTTAATGAACTCCAACTTGTCACCTCAAAATTCTTCGTGAAAAGTGAAGTTCTTACAAATTAATTGAAAGCAACAATAAATATATATAGATATATATAGATAGTGACCTATTCCTGCGATCCTTGTGTGATATTTGTTAGGGATTCTTGTTGAAGCCACGAATTTAAACACATTAATTAATGTTCTAATAGACTGGTCATTTAATCGGTTTCGTTTTTTTTGTTACTGCCAAAGAAGCTCTCGAAAAATAGCGTTCTATGCAGGCTGATGTTGCTGGGGTGGCAAGAAAGTCTCTCGCCATTTTTGATAAAGTTGGAAATACAGTTTCGTGACGTTTCCACCACTTTATTATGTCATCGGTACTGTCAGCTCGTGATTCAGCTGCGTATTTGTCGATTTCGTATCTCAATAAATTTTCGTTTCCATTTATTTTTGGAGATGATTGGAAAAGTCCAAACAAGTCTAAATCAAAATCGGTAACTTCATCAGACTTTTTTTCGAACACACTTACTGTACATTCAGTTTGGGTTTGACAGTGTAAGGTGAATAATAATTTTCTTTATAAATTTCTTCAAATTTCTTGATGGCTTCATCTTTTAAAGATTGTCCCCATGTCGTTAAAGAAAACGTTTCAATTTTATGACGAGGCTCCAAAACGATACAATACATCCAGTTAGTCCTACTGTAATGCTTAACAATTTTATCGCGAGCTGCCTGAAGGGCAAGAATTATTTTTGCATCAAGTTCGTCTCTATTTTCTTTATTATCTAGTTCATGCTCATCGAGTATCATATTGATCCCAATAACCACCACAGGAAGGGTAGAATATTTCTCTCCTTCTCCTTCTCCTTGAAACTTTGAAAATACTCACATGTTCTTTCAATAACATCCCATTCTGTAGCATGTATTCGAAAATTTAAGAGTATCGGTATTGTCACAAAGAATATTAATCGAACGTTTGAATTGTAACGCCCAGGACAGCATTTCCAATGTAGAGTTCCATCTAGTTTTTACCTCCAGTTTGGGAATGGTCATGTGTAAATGTAATGAGTCGCAAAATTTTGCGAAGTTTAATCTTAACATTTCGGAGTTTTTAATTTTTTTACAAATTATCTTAACCTTTGCAATTGTTGCAGTATTTTCAGATATTGTACTTTCGTTATCATTAGTATCAGAGTCACGTTGCGCAATATGATATTCAAACTTCAAACTGTTTGAAGAAGTTTGATTTCAAGTCAAACCTAAAGATACAGAAATCAAGTCAAGTCAAACTTTCTTGCCTAAAAAGTTTGATTTTCAAGTCAAGTCAAGTTTGTTGAGTAAAATCAAACTAGTTTGACTTGATGCATCTCTAGAAGTTACCCAACGCCAAGGATTAATAGGTTTAAAGGGAGACTGTAGCAATTACTCCTCAGTACTGGTGAAATTGGTAGTCCATTTCCTATTGGAAACATGCATTACTCTACTTTTATCCAAAATAACCTTGAAATAATTTTATTTTGAATTTCAGCCCTAGTTAAAATGTTTGTATCTCTAAGAAATTTACATTGGTAAATATACCTTATAATTTAATATTGATGTTAACACTCGCTGTCAACTGTCATTCGTGATTTCTTATATATTTCCTCAACACTATTGTGTTTTTTATTCAATTTGGTAGTTAAATCGATTTATTTGCAATTTAAATTTGTCTTTTGATTTAAACTTTGCTAAAATTCTGATTGTATTCAAACAGATTTATGAATAAAATATTTATGGAAAATGATCACGTGAACTTGTCGTGATTTAGAACATCTATGAAAATTTTTGAAAAAGTTGGTTAAATTTAGGTGAAAGTTTGTCTGGACTTTTTTACAAATTGTTAATTAAAGATCTCTTTGTTATCCCAGGCAACTCAACACTTATAAACAATCAAATATGCAAGGATTAACACTGAACATTTACTAAGGTATACGAAATTAACTTTTTATTTCGTCTATATTTTGTTATAACTCTTGACTTATTCTTTGACCAAACCATTGCACACATGATTTAATTTTAGATTTACCGCATCTTGCACCTGTTCTTAGTATGCACCTTGTTCTGTTATACGGGATGATTCATAAGTAGGGGAACTGGGGGATACTTGATCACAGTTTTATTCATCCTTATTTTTTGAGTGTTTTTTTTTAATAAACATTTCAAATTAAAACATGTGACTTAGAAATTTTTTGAACTCTTTATGTTGACATAATTATGCATTTTTTGCTTTAATGTGAATATATCAAGTATCCCCAGTAGGTAGGGATTTATAAAAAAAATTAAATAAAATAACTTAGAAATCAAAATGAAATGTATTACAAGAAAGAATGCAAACATAATATAATACATAATAAAACAAATATTTCAAGCCCTTTCAAATACATCTATGGGGTTTAAAAATCTATAATACACCCTTTCTCCTTTTAAAATAAGTTTGGGATCTGGGACTACTTCAATAATGTATTCAAACCGCACATCAAAAATGTCAGATTCTACCATTGAAAAAACATTTTTTCGCTTTCATCTATACATTTTAATGACGTAACCCTACATTCACCATCATCATTACCAACTTTATTAATAACACAGAAATATTTGTACAGCGATGAAAGTCTTTTCTCTCCTTTAAAATTGACAATTACAAATTTTCCATTTGTTAAATTATTGATGTTTATAGGAGTCACTTGTTCAAATCCTTCTTCAAACTCTTCTAAGGAGATATTTGATTCCCTAAATGACAGTTCATCGTCACTTGAACTAGTAGATGATGACACAAGAACTTTTCTTTTTACTCTTTCTGCTGCTTTCGTTGGTTTTGATATAATTTTTTTGTTCTCAATTTTTTTCTCTCTTAATTTTAATTCTTTTTCTATATCTGCATTTATGGGCGTAACTGTTGAAATGGATGATTTTAACTTCTTTCTGCCCTTGCGGTTCATTTTCCTAGGACCTGCTTGGATATGGCAAAACTTGCTCGGGAGAAACAAGGAAATTGGAGGATCCGGAATAACAAGACCATGATCTCATTGGGGTGTCAGGATTGATTTCATATTTTGTCATATATCTTTTAAGTGTCATTCTATCCACTCCATATTTTTTTGCTACGGTTTTAATGCCACTTTGTTTTTTAATCCTTCTTTAACTGCATTTTTCATACGTTCTTCGTCTATTTTTACTCTAGGCTTAGCGCCTACCTTTGGTTTATAAAATCTCGGCATCTGAAATAAAATATTTAATGCAATTTTAACAAATCAGATTCATTACATAGGAATATTGTAGAAATATATGATATGGGATACTTGATCGCTTGATCAAATATCCCCTATAGAAACAAAATTAATCATCACTGCTTGGTTTAAAGTATAAATACTGCAAAAAAGTTCAATAAAAACCAAAAAGTTAAAACTTATAAAGTCAATTATTTACTTTCACTGTCAACTGAAGTACAAAACTTCCGGAAAATGTATCAGTTCTTAAAGAAAGGTCAACGTGATCAAATATCCCTAGTGATTAAGTATCCCCCAGTTCCCTTAATCAGTCAAATTATTATAACTCACAGGCAGCATCACGTTGCTAATATCTTACAATCATGTAGAAAACAAAATTTGCTTTGATTAAATAGTTTTAATGAATACAATGGACATGGTAATAAATTTGTGTGTGAAATGATAGAGTTAACATGCAAACAATAACTAAAAAATCAGAATATACCCGAGAGAATTAAAAACCCGTGCGTTTGTGAATAAAAAAAATAATTGAAAAATCTGATAATGTAATTCCTTCCAGAAATGCAGGAAATAAGTTAATAATTGAATAGATGAGGCTTTTACTTGATGAAGATCCATACTAATGATGAAATAAAACAATTTAATTTGTTTAAATCTTCATTTTTTATTTTGAGCTAACGTTCAAATTAAAATTAGTGACGCGTTTCGCTACACAGTAGCTTTTTCAAACTAGTGAAGATACAATGAAAAACTTTTAATGGGGATATCCCCATTTAAAGATTATAATACTTTTGTCAATATCTTAGAATTCCGTAATAAGGCATTATATAAATTAAAAGTTTTTCATTGTATCTTCACTAGTTTGAAAAAGCTACTGTGTAGCGAAACGCATCACTAATTTTAATTTGAACGTTAGTTCAAAATAAAAAATGAAGATTTAAACAAATTAAATTGTTTTATTTCATCATTAAAAAGTTAATAAATTCATTGTATTCTTATGTGCAAGTTACCTATTTAAAAATTTGGTCTATAAATATTCGTCGAATGATCAAAAATAGTTCGCGTCAGAGAACAGTTTATCATCACACATAATGAAATCGATTAATTAATTTTAATGATTTTGTGTGTTTATTTAACTAAAGATAATTAACACATTTTATTAAACTTGCCGTTCTACTTTAGTATATTTATTTATTGGATAATTGCCGTAAAAATAAACTGTCAAAAAAATTGGATTTTCCGTTTTAAAGTGTCAGTAATGACAGATTATAGATAAAAAAACTTGCAGGAGTTAAATTTGTTTTTCTGGTAAACCCTAGTACGTTCCTGTTTACGTTCACACAGTTCTCATCTTTACTAATTAAGATGAAAGTTATGAACCTTTACATCCGTCAGTCAACTCATTTTCCTTCCTATGATGTACCTACATGGTATGAGTAATCCCTCTCGCGTATTAGTCACCACCCCATTGGGTCTCTATTCTGTATTGCCATCAGAAAAACGGTTTTTAAAAAAGTTTGCCCTCATCCTTAGCACTACAGTGACTCAGAGCTATTAAATGCATTGCCATTCAATTTTATCCCCCAAACAATTAGGGTTGCATGATGAATCACGGGTTACATAGGTCCTATTCAAATTTGGTGTTTAGATAATTCCGTGTTGTCATTATGGGGCAGCGCTATCTGAATCAATTGACTCACCCGGAGATAAGAGCTGATCTGTTAGTAATCCCTTTATCAACAAATATCTACTAAGGAGCAGGGCGCATTATTCTGTGACTCATACTTTACCAATAAACTTGTTGTTTCTAATTATGAAATCATGTATTATTTGTAAACCGGCCCGTCTGGCTATGATTTGAGGTCATAACAAAGGGCAATGGCTGTTATATTTAACTGATTTATAAATATAAAAAATTGCGATTCTTTATACAATTTTTGGATTTTTGTGTAAATTGTTGAAAAATATATGGTAAGGTAAGGAGATTAGTCAAAGTCAAAAGTAGATCAGACAAATAATAGAAAAAAAGTAACAGAACTCTGCAGATGCAGAATAATGTATGGGAACTTACCCCAAAAATGTCCCAATGGATATCTATATACAAGGGTTGTTAGACGACACTAATGTATTTCAATATTTTGACCAGTCCACTGGAACTTTCTTGAAGTATCCTGTAGAAGGTGTTTTGTAGTTTGAACACAAATTACGTTTCAGTGATGCTTTATTTTATACAGTGTAGAAACCACTTATGTCACTTAATGTCATTATTTTAGAAAATTATAAAAAATGCCGAGACACGTCAACTTTTGAATTGAGTTGTGCGTTATGTAAATGTACAGGGTGATTCACGCAAGTATGCCATAGACGGTGTTGTTGTTTTTTAATGAAACACCCTGTATATTTGCATATTTTTGAAATCCCCTTAATGAACCGATTTCAACAAACTAAATAATGTATGGTCAATTATGAATTATACAGAGTGAAATTTTTATTTTTACAGTTATTAAACACATACATAAAATACCTGATGTATTTGATTTTAATACATTAAAATAAATGCTCAAAATGTTCTCCACCTAGTTGTTGGCAATAGCACAGTCTCCTATAGAACTCCTCCTTAACTTTGTTTAAAGTTTGAGGTGAAATATTCCGTATTTCTGTAGTTATCCTGTCTTTGCGGTCTACAATGCTAGTTGGTTGTGTTGCATATACTTTGTTCTTGAGATAACCCCACAGAAAAAAATCTAACGGCGTAAGGTCTGGCGATCTAGCTGGCCACTCAATAGTACCTCTTCGAGCAATCCATTTATTGGGGAAGATTTCATCTAAATAAGTTCTTACCATTAAAGCATAATGGGGTGTTGCCCCGTCTTGCTGGAACCAAACATTTTCATTCGGTAAGCTAGGATCTATTGCGTTGGGATATAAGTTTGCCAACGCAGAGATAACTTCATTTCTAAGCATATTTAAGTATTTTTCAGCTGTCAAATTTCCATCTATAAATATAGGACCAATAATATGGTCGCCTATGATACCGGCCCAAACGTTCACCTTTTGAGGGTACTGAGTATGTGTCTCATGCATCCAATTAGGATTCTCTGCTGACCAATATCTACAGTTCTGTCGGTTTACCTCTCCATTCAATGTGAATGTTGATTCGTCAGAAAAAAGAATGGTACCAAGAGCTATCTCATTTCTGTTCAGCTTATTCATCAATCTTTCGCAGAAATCCATTCTACGATCTGGATCGTCTTCTGTTAACTCCTGCACAAAAGTTAATTTGTAGGGATGAAATTCTTCTTTATGAAGACATCTTAGAACAGTTGTATGACTAACATTATTTTCACAGGCAATTTGACGTGTACTTGAAGTTGGATTCTCTTCGACACTTAACAAAATATCCACTTTCACATCATCTTCAACGAAGTGTGGTTTTCTTTTCAATGGTTTGACATGTCCAAGTTCTCTGAATTGTGCATGAATTTTAGACACAGTACTTTGTGAAATATTGGGCAATTCGGGATACCTGTGATTAAATAAGTTTGCCACTTCAACTTGACTTCTGCAGTTATCCCCGTACCCGATCATCGTTAAAATCTCAATTCGGTGAGTCTCAGTTGAATATTTCATTGTTATGTCGACAAGGAAAGAGTGTTTGACAAAGATTTTACTTTTTCAGAATAAACTGTCAACACATCAACAACTGACAGAATAGAAAACAATCCACATTATTTACCGATTTTGTCTAATTATTGGCGTTTTTAGGCAATTTTTAGGTATTTATGATCAAATTCATGGGCGTAGCAGGTTTTGTTTAATATACAAATACGTCTAATAATTAGTTAGTTTAGATTTTTGATAAATCCGTATTTAGCTAATTTAAAAAAGTACCAATATTTCAAGTGTAATAAATTATTAATTTTAAAATTTCACCCTGTATAATTCATAATTGACCATACATTATTCAGTTTGTTGGAATCGGTTCATTAAGAGGATTTCAAAAATATGCAAATATACAGGGTGTTTCATTAAAAAAAAAACACCGACTATGGCATACTTGCGTGAATCACCCTGTACATTTAAATTTATGTTAACATAACGCACAACTCAATTCAAAAGTTGACGTGTCTCGGCATTTTTTATAATTTTCTAAAATAATGACATAAAGAATTTTTTCTACTCCTGTTTTATAATATACTTACTAAAAGACTAAAATCTGTATCATAATGATATTCATTATGATACAAATTTTCATTATGATACAGATTTTTAAGCCAATAGGAATGCGACATTCGCACAATATTTAATATAGCCATGGATACCTGGTTGACATTTCTGAAATTAATTATATTAGGTGACACTTAATTTGACAGCTGTCAAATAAATTTATTTGTTGAAGTTCATTTCATTGTTCTTGTTTTTTATAATAAATGATAATTATTAATTAAATAATTCTTATTAATCGGAGTAGAAAAAATATTGTATGCAACTTTCATGTAATGGCCATTAATACACTCGCATATTATATACGAAACTCGCCTGCGGCTCGTTTCGTATCCTACAACATGCTCGTGTCTTAATGGCTATCATTACATGATCGTTGCATAAAATACTATTTTCTACTCCTGTGTTATTTGACAGCTGTCAAATTAAGTGTCACCTAATATAATTAATTTCAGAAATGTCAACCAGGTATCCATGGCTATATTAAATATTGTGCGAATGTCGCATTCACATTGGCTTAAAAATCTGTATCGTAATGAAAATTTGTATCATGATGAATATCATTATGATACAGATTTTAGTCTTTTAATAAGTATATTATAAAACAGGAGTAGAAAATAGTATTTTATGCAACGATCATGTAATGATAGCCATTAAGACACGAGCATGTTGTAGGATACGAAACGAGCCGCAGGCGAGTTTCGTATATAATATGCGAGTGAATTAATGGCCATTACATGAAAGTTGCATACAATATTTTTTCTACTCCGATTAATAAGAATTATTTAATTAATAATTATCATATATAGTTACTTTTGAAAATCAAAATTATTTGACAGCTGTCAAATTAAGTGATACCTAATATAATTAATTTCAGAAATGTCAACCAGGTATCCATGGCTATATTAAATATTGTGCGAATGTCGCATTCCTATTGGCTTAAAAATCTGTATCATAATGAAAATTTGTATCATAATGAATATCATTATGATACAGATTTTAGTCTTTTATTAAGTATATTATAAAACAGGAGTAGAAAAAATACTATTATTCCATAAGTGGTTTCCACACTGTATATTTATCGTCTTTGAAGCTTTTGTGTAAAAATAATTTGAAGATGAATAAAATTGTAAAATAACGTTCGCATGCTAAGACGAATCCATTTAAATCTTATTCAAATGACATTCAAAAACATTACGCTTACTAAGTGATTAACATTTATATAGGGTATTGAAATTTGAAAGGAATAGAATATGCATTATTTATAAACTGACTCATCCAAACTATGATATAATTACATACCTACGCATATAGAATAACACTAAAAACTATCATTATATCAGTGTCATTTGAAAGTAACGTATTTTATTTTAACTTCGTCTATATTAAACTAGGTACATTCTGTTATTATATTAGAATCAGCGTTATGTCTATTAATTTAAATAAGAAATAGTAATTTACTTAATGGAAAATATACGTACGAATTAACGTAAACAAAAAAATAGTCCTGGGTAACTGACTTGAAACAGTGTGGCACGACTTACAGTCATAAAAACCTTTAAAAACATTATGCAGTGGTTAAATGATTCAAAATAGACGGTCTAAGTGTAGAATCAAAAGTAGTAGTAGTAAATACCAGGAAACAAGTCACTCTATCTTAAGATATCTTTACATTACATACAAATTTGGACTAGAAATATCGTGTTTAGAAAATACGTGGGGAGTACTGCATTTCACAACAAAACAACGTGGATACAGTATTCGCCAGCTAACTTGATGTCCTAAATGCTTTCTAAGGAGCTATTGACGCCGCCCAACCGATAACTGTAAACAGTGCCGTGCAAGTTCTGAGGATACGCTTTCTGTTACAAATTAACACAACTTGTACAATTAATAAAGTCCGTCCGGAAATATATGATCCTAACTTAATAAATAATATTTAATTCTCTGTTATAATTATTGGTATATTGATTTTAATAGAAACGAATCTGCTTTATACCTGAATTCTGGGTACATAAATAATATTTTAACAATAAGGTACCCAATACAATAACATGTTATTTATCTAATTGAAGATTATAAAGTTAGGATCTTATATTTCCGGACGGACTATAATTAAAATTTGTTAGAAACTAAATAATTTCTTCCAGGTAGTAATAAGAATAAAAGAAACACAAGATAATGGGAAATTATTTAAGCTAGGTATATTTCTAAGAATAGGTATAAACAGTTTTTATCTTTACGAAGAATCTGACTCACTGCCGCTACTGGAATCACTTTCATCTAGAGTAATCACAAGAGGGTTGACGTCATAAAACATATCTGTTTGTTTTACAAACACTTTATTGTACAAAGCAGAAACAATAACTGTGTGACGCTACGCTACTGAAAATCTTAACACCTGATAAGCTTCGATACAATTGGCGTTTGTCAAAATTTTACCACCAATAGCAGCCGAGTAGGCAGGGCACTATTACTATGTCTCTCTTAGTTGGTAATTTCTGGGACATCAAGTTAGCTGGCGAATACTGTACTAGGTCGACCAGAGTAAAGGTATATAAGCCTTCGACATTATGTGCTACAGACCACCTACAGACAAATGTTGAAAGGATAATGGCACAGTATATACTAACATAGATATAGGCAACTAGCCTCCCCTCCAAAACATGTTTCACTATCGACGCTCGCGATCTGAGGTTGTACTAAGAGGCTCAATGGCGCCAATTTTGAAATTAGCATAAATCCACTTCTAAATGAAACCATTTGGGCAAAAGTGGTGCGACTTTAATTTTTTGTGTTTACGTTTTAATCTTGCAACGGGTCGACATATACAGATACATTCAAACACAAACGGAACATAGGGATTTAATGTATTGTCCGATCTAAATAGTCCACCAACAAAACATCCACTTCAATGAATATCAAGTATTGATCTGGACAGCTGGATTCAGACCAATGTAAGAAACCCCGCCCATTCTCCTTCCAAAATTTGTTAGTTATGTGCGAACTGCGATTTAGTATTGAATAATTATTTGATGGGGGTAGTAAACGTCGCTACATATTAAAACAATATGCGTACGTTTTATGTTGTTAAAATCGAAAAATAATTGTTAAATTCTCATTAACAATAATTAATGTTTCGAGTTAAGATAATATGTTTTGATTTCTTTTGGCACTAACGGCTTTCAAAATAAAAATAAATTCGTAAATAAAACAAAATAAGATTCATTAAATTGTACTCTACCCCGACTGCTGTTTACTGACTGCTAATTAAGGACCGCCCACAGTTGAGAATACGGAGTAGTGGGAATTGTACGTTATGTTATAGATGTCCAAATAAACGATTGTAATAATCGTGTTTTTAATCTGTTGAAGCTGGATGTTGGTCGACTAGTTCAAAAGCAGTTCTGATACAATGCTTAAAATCCCTATGTTCCGTTTGTGTTTGAATGTATCTGTATGTTGGTTAAATAACTTCAAGTCGACGCTTTTGTAAATTAAAACGCATATACAAAAAATTAGAGTCACAATAATTTTGCCCTTATTGCTTCAAATGGAGGTTACAGTAAATTTTCAAAAGCAGATAAAAAGTTGATCATTCAATATAACATATACTTATGAAAATTTTACATATATATAATGCAGTTTCTAGATTGTTTTTGGTCATCCCAGTGTAACACTAGGATATCCTTTTTTGACAGCAGCTCATATAATTTCCAATTTGTATTGATTGCTGAATAGTGAATTCTAACTATTTTTATCATATTTAATACAATGCAATTCCAAACCTTGTAATTTACATTTTTGCGGTTAAAAAAATATTCTGGATCTCTTAGTGTTGCATTGAGATAACGTTGAAATAATGGACTTGGACAAAAAAGAGAAAAAGAAAGAACAAAATTTATTATACTTAATAATATTTAGTTCATAAGTACATAAAAGTGATAAATATAGTGCAGTTGATCATTCAGATTTTTCCGTTACTCGTTACGTTACCTCGGGATCTTTTAGCAAACAATGCAATAAATTTGTATTCTTACAACCAGGAATAGAGCACTTATTAACCATCTTGAAAACAAAATGTAAAATCCAAAATGTCTCATCAAAAACACGATGCAAAATACACAGATATATTATACTCTTGGCAAAATTAAATGAACAAAATGAACCAACACAGTTTAAAAACAGTAAATATAACGCTACAAACTTCTTCTTATTTAAGAACTTTAATCTTCTTTTTCGCGGTCTCTACATTCCGAGTTATTGTTGTCGATGGTAACGACTCCAGCGACCTGAGGCGTAACTAAAAACGTGGATCTGTCAAACATCGAGAGTGAACACCCCTTGGAAAATGGACGGATAAGTAAATCTCAAAGCGAAGCGTTTAACTAAAAAAAATACAAATTTTCGTAAAAATTGCAGTAGGCAGAGAAAGCAATAAATTTTCGATAAAAATTAAATCTTGAATATTTTTAATTATTAATATTTATTTTTGTCAGCATCTAGAGCACAGGCTGCATTAAAACCATAAACTTTATAATTTACTTGTTATTTTTCTAATGTGTCTGTAACACGTTTGGCAAACCTTCAAAACCATTTCGTTCACACAAAAAATAGGATAAAATTCTATTTTATGAATCATTAACAATAGAAAATTGTTCTTCATGTTAAAATAGGAAATTGTACTTTGGGTTCTAACATTGTAAACATGTAAACCAAAAATATGGTCACCAGAAGGGAGCCAAGAAGTTTATTGAGTTTAACGGGAATGAAACAAGGATCAAGGCCAGGTAAGGCCGGTCGGTCAGAACTGTAATGGTCGAAAAAATATGGATGACTGATGCTGTTTCACAATATATAATTAAAAAGGAATCAATTTAATGAAACGAAAAATTAATTTCACCATGTAATATAATACTGCATTACATCGCGGAGATGATGGAATTTTGGCCACGTGATCACCAGTGGCGGCTCCTCGAAGGAGGCTAAGGAGGCTCAGCCTCCTCACCAATTTATCCAGCAAATAGCACCAGAAATATTTTGTTGAAAATTCTTCATTTTATTTCCTGTTTATCTAATCATTTTTAAATTTTACAATTAATTCCCCGTTTTCAGTAGTAATTTTTAAATCTGTCAACAGTGCCCTGAGGCTAGATTCTCCAAACATATCATCATCCCTAACCTATGCTCAACACAGTTGCCGTTTTTTCGAACAGTCCAATTGCTTAAATAGCGTAAAAAATAGGTGAAATGGCAACACCCTCAGTAGGCTGGCTTCAAGCCGTCGCCAACTACGGAATACGAGTAATACACGCTGCTGTTGGTTTAATGTTATTTAGAAAATGAAGAATTTTTGTTTTTTCTTGATACTTTTAAATTAATATTTGAACAAACAGATCTTTTTTTTCAAATTTTACAACATAAATTCACTGATATAATTTATTCAAGAGATGTTAAAAATTTTAAAAAATTGTCAAAAATTTTGAAATATGGTCAAAAATCGTCAAAAATTAGGAAAAATGGTCAATAATTGTCAAAAACTGTCAAAATTTAAAAAAAAATGGTCAATAATTAAAAAAGACTGTCAAAAATGGTCAATAATTGTTAAAAATTGTCAAAGATTTGGAAAAATCGTCAAAAATGGTCAATAATTGTCAGAACCTGTCAAAAATTGGCAAAAATTGTCAAAAATGGTCAATAATTGTCAGAACCTGTCAAAAATTGGCAAAAATTGTCAAAAATGGTCAATAATTTTTAAAATTTGGAAAAATGGTCTAAAATGGTCAAAATTTTTGAAAAATTGTCAAAAATGATCAATAATTGTCAAAACTGTCAAAATTGGTCTATAATTAGTCTATAATTGTCAAAAATGGTCAATGATTGTTAAAATTTAAAAAAATAGTCCAAAATTTTGAAAAAATGTCAAAAATGGTCAATAATTGTCAGAACCTGTCAAAAATTGGCAAAAATGGTCAATAATTGTTAAAATTTGGAAAAATGGTCTAAAATGGTCAAAATTTTTGAAAAATTGTCAAAAATGAACAACAATTGTCAAAATTGGTCTATAATTATCAAAAATGGTCAATAATTGTTAAAATTTAAAAAAAAAGTCAACAATTTTGAAAAAATGGTCCATAATTGTAAAAAATTGTCAAAATTTTTGAAAAATGGTCAAAAATTTACGGAAAATGGTCATTCTACTGTGCATAAGAAGCAAGCTTCTATCGGCGGTCCGACGACCGCTCACCTTTTCTTTTTGTTTTACTAACCATAAAAATAAATATTAAGTTACTTTACTTGTATTCTTTAAATTTGTGCAGTTGTAGAAAAAGTATAATGTGCAACATGTGGGGAAAGTACTTTTCTCACTTGTTGTACAATATACTATTCTATCTAATTAAGTAAATTTGAATATAAGATTGTGTTAGCTCTTTTTCCAAGTTTGTCACTAGGTAAATTTTTTTACTACTGTAGTAACTACCGAAGGTTATACGCAAACATGCTCTCGTCATATTCAATAAACATGTTTTATGTAAATATTTTATAATACAAAAATTAATAATAAATGTTCTTGGTTGTTCTTACGTAATTTATGTTATTACGTTTTGGTAACATTAGTTAATTTATTTGCGCATTTTAAATTATCCAAGTTCATATTGATAACCACATAATAATAAAAATATTTTAAATTTCTATACAGGTTGTCCCAATGGTAGGCAATAGTCACATAGTGGCTTTATGACGCTGAAATTAAATAAACCTAATTTTTTTAACAAAAAGGAAAATGAATATACCACAAGGAACATACAGAAGATGGATATACCTTTCATTGTATGTATGTATGTATGTAAATTGGGGTGACATTCACTGAGACCTAAAAGATCTATTGTGCCCCCTTACTTCTACTTAGTTCCTGAGGAAAGTCTCAGAGACTAGTAGCTGGTTTAGTCCTATTTCCCGGAGGAATTTTAGGATATCTGCAGGCTTCAACTTAGGTAAATGTCCCTCTTCTATCCAGTAATCTCCAAGGTGTTGTGCCCTAGGATTCTGAATTGCTGTGCAGTTCGCAAGTATGTGGATGGAAGTTTGTTCTTCCATACCACAGAATCTACATTCTTCTTCCTCCACTATTTTGAGTTTTTTCAGGTGCCCATTCAGGCGACAATGTCCCGTAAGGATGCCTGTTAAAACTCTTAGTGCAGTTTTACTTTGACTTATGCATTCATTTGATCTCAACAGGTTGTAGTCACCCAGAAGAATCTTTGATTGCCTAAGTCCTACTAGATCTTTCCAATGGTCAGATCTTCTCTTTTCTTCGGCTTTGTCCATTTCTTCCAATATTACATTGGAGCTGATACCGCAAAAGGGCTCCGGCCCCCAAAAGGGTGTTCCAGTCTCCCTCTTTGCTAGTTCATCTGCTATTTTATTTCCTTCTATCCCTGTGTGTCTTGGAATCCACAGTAAGATGAATATATTGTTCTCGCCTAGTTCATTTAGTTTGCCTAGGCATTCCCACACCATTTTGGAACTGATAACACAAGAGCTCAGTCCTTTAATGGCTGCTTGACTATCCGACATTATGATAATCCTTTGCCTTCTATATCCTGTATCAATATTGAAATGGGCACACTTTCTTATGGCGTGAATTTCCGCTCGAAAGATACTCGGGGTTTTTCCCAAGCTTTCAGAGTGTTTGGTTCCTGGCCCGTACACTCTTATCCCAGTTCCTTCTATTGCTTTTGAGCCATCTGTGTACCATAGAATGGCATTCTTTCCAAGTCTGGTAATGGTATTTGGATCCCATTCCTTCTTGTTGCTTAATTCCGTAACGAATTTCTTTGAAAAGTTATACTTTTTCATCATACCATCTTGTGGCATGTCCCAGGTTTTCTGATTTCTAAGAAGTAAGGAGGTGGTTTTTTTTTTAATGATTCCCTCTCTACTTAGTCTGTATCTTGTTCTTTCTGCAACACTTTCCACCACCATATGTAGTGGTGTGAGGTTGAGAATAACTTCCATGGCTGCCGTTGGGCATGTTCTCATTGCTCCTGTAATGCATATACAGGCTAGTCTTTGAATTTTTGAGAGATTTTCTCTCGTTGTCAATAGGCTAGTTCTACTACTCCACGCAATGGCTCCATAAGTGATAATTGGTCTCACTATGGCAGTGTACATCCAGCTCAGGATTTTTGGGTTGCACCCCCAATTTCTCCCTGCCAGATTCCTGCACACCATTAGAGCCATTTTTGCTTTGCATATAATCTCCTTTTCGTGTTTATTCCACAGGAGTTTACTGTCTAGAATCAAACCTAGATACTTGACTTCTTGTCTCCATTCAACTTCGCTCCAATCAAGTTTAATGGTTTTGAGGTTGAGCTTTCTTTTCTTAGTGAAGGCTATTAAGATGGTTTTGGGTTGATGTTAAGTCCCACTTGCCTACATCAGCTATTTGTATAGTTCAGACCCTTTTGTACGATGTCACAAAGGGTATTTTCGAATTTTCCCCTGGCTGTTATGACAATATCATCAGCATATCCTTGGCAGGATATTCCGAGGTCAGTCAAACCACACAGGAGTTCGTCAACCGTCAGGCTCCACATTAATGGGGATGCTACTCCTCCCTGTGGACATCCTCTGGTTGTACAGATGGAGACAATGTCTTTGCTCGTCCTCGTCTCTGCTACTCTAGTGGTGAGCAGTTCCGACATCCATTTGGATGTTGTGCTGTCTACACCTCTTCTATTTAATGCTCTTTTGACAGCCTCATGAGGAGTATTGTCAAAAGCTCCTTCTATACCCAAAAAGGCGCATACTACGGCTTCTTGGTTGTCTAGAGCACCTCGGATATCCTCCGTCAGTTGTACCAGTGCAGTCTCCGTAGATCTGCCTGCCCGGTAAGCATGCTGATGCGGGTGGAGAGGTAGTCTCTCTAGGATTTTCGCTCTAATATAATTGTCAATAGCTTTTTCCATCGTTTTAAGCACAAACGATGATAGGCTAATTGGTCTGAAGGATTTGGGGTTTGTTGTGTCACTTTTTCCAGCTTTTGGAATGAAGGTTACTATTGCCCTTCTCCATGCTTCTGGTATATAACCCAGTTCTAAGCTGCTTCGACTGATCCTAACCAAATGTGGTAGAATTTCGTCTTGTCCTTGCTGGAGCAATGCTGGGAAAATTCCATTAGCTCCCGGTGCCTTGAATGGTGAAAAGGTGTTTATAGCCCATTTTAACTGTTCGTTACTACAAATGTGCTTAGCCATTGTAATACTTTCTCTCGAAGGTCTGTTATGACCTTCGAGAGGACTATCTCCGCTATTTGGGCTACTTCCAGGAAAATTAGTTTCTAGTAAGAGTTTCACTCTTTCTTCCTCATTTTCGGTATATTTACAGTCTGGTTTCCTCAAAGCCATATCTGTGTTGACTCTACTTTTTGACATGACTTTGTAAAGTCTTGCCGCAGCAGGTGTTGTATTTATATCTTCACAGAATTTTCTGAAGCTATTTCTTTTAGCTTTTCTAATTTCCTTATAGTAGGCGTTTCTCACCTCGGTGTATCTCTGCCAGTCTCCGGTGAATTTTGCTCTATTAAAAAGCTCCCGGGTTTGAGATCTTAATTCTGACAGATGTTTATTCCACCACCAGGGTGCATCTCTGCTGCTTCGTTGTTCTTGAAGAGGGCAGCTCGATTCAAATGCATCGATTATTGCCCTGTTCAAGTCCTCAAGCTCATTTTCCAGATCTAGATGGTGCTAAGCCCTCTCTTTTCTCCTTTCATTACTTTAGCTAAATTTCCCTTTTGGGGTCGTCGTATTCGTAAAAAATGCTATTTTTTACTTGAAGTATTTTCCAGTTCACCTTCAGAAGCGGTCTTTGACAATATACATCGAGATTAAAAGGATAATTTATTCATCGCGCCAGTCAAACTTAATATAAATAAACTCCCCAATAAACAATTACACTGTAGATTAATACATCCTGCAAATATAGCATAACACCTGTCCTCGAGTATTATCATCGTTAAATTAAAGAAATTAATTTATGTTTCAGGAGGCCACAAGGAATTCCATCGAAAACACAAAGAATTATGCGAAGACACGCTGATGTCGGGTTTGTCGAACAAGAGCTTGCCGTCATCACCAGCCACTCTCGCAGATGTTGACTCCTACCCCGCTTCTAAAGTTTTACCCTTCCTGTACCTGGGCAACCTCAAGGATGCAGCTGATCTTTCATGTCTCCGAGGATTGGGTGCCACCTGCGTATTAAACGTTACTTCACAATTACCAGGGTACCACGAAGAATGTGGGATTACGTATAAACAGATACCTGCCACCGATTCGGAACATCAAAACCTAAAACAGTATTTCGAAGAAGCATTCGAGTTCATCGGTAAGTAAATTTTAACGATAAGAACATTTTTTTACTCTACGAGTTTTTTTGTTTCTTTTATTGCCTGTATTATTACAGTCTGTTGGAAAAAGATAGAGCGTAATTAGACCTAATTTAACATGCAAAACCTGTACCGGGTGGGCAACTAAAACTCCAGAGTTGTAAAACGATTTATATTATAATTCACATCTTTATTCTTTTATTTGCCTACTACAGAACCCTGTACAACGCCGGTATACAAATCCCATCTTCGGGTCGCTCGTAATTTCAGACATAGCCGTACATTTAGGTAGTCAGTGGGTATGATATTAAATGAAAATCATGATTGCGACAATTATTCACAATTCACAATTATTGAGATTTTTAGAATCACAAGCAGGTACGCACTTGGAATGGTCATTTTACAAGGGTTTATTGCTCTCTGCCTTTTTCAAATAGAGTATAAAAACTCTTTCTGCATAACGGTCTCAATTGAAGTGTGCTGGCCAAAAGTCCTATATTTCCCTTTTTATAACGAATAGACGTAAACTGATAAAATTGAAGGTTTGAAAATTACTTCATGATAGATGTACCTCGGTGATATAGTGACCGTTCGACAAAATAACCCATTCCTTTATAGAAATTCAGCTAGTAGAGTATATCTGAAGATAAAACCGTTGATGTTTAATATTATAGAAGACTGGAGGAGTTCACCGGGAAAGAACGATTCAGTTATTTGGATGAGGAATGTAGTATTAGATGATCCAATAAAATGACCAGTTTGCCAAACAAACCCTATAGAAATAAATTTAAAATGTATTTATTACATCAAAATTATCATTCACTAACTAATTTTAGTCCCAATGCATTAATGAAGGTAACTATCAACGGTTCTATTTTTATACTTGTCCAATTGTGTACTGCATTATTTGTCCTCTACTATTCAACAGTTCGTTGTTTTGATACATCAATACTCTTATTAAAGGTGCCCTAAAAGGGCTAAAGGGGTAAGATGTCCAGTGTCCGAACTGGTCTTTCTAAAAGACTTCGTTATCAAATTCTCTACCACGATATCTTCAACTGTTTTATAGTCTGGCTGTTTGGTCCCCAAAAAGGTCCTCATATTGATATTTGTTTTTGTAAACACCCTGGGTTTGTTATCGGTATTTTTTATGGCAAAATTATTTGCAATGCAAAATATTGATTATTATTTACCCCTTAAATAGTTTCTTAATGTAGAGCTGTGAGTTAGGTACACTCACTAAAAAATATTCTCATTTTACTGTATGAAATAGTTTATTAATTCACCAAGGTCATTTTGACTTCTCGTTAAACAATATTCAAACTAAAAATTCAAGGTATAAGAACTGTCGCGTGATGCACTCCATTTCTCTTACATACCTATATTATATTTATTCACTAAATATCTTATGAAGTTGGCTTAACTGAGAAAACGGTATATTCACGTGATACAGAATCTCTTTATTATAACAGACGAAGGCAAACATGACAGGTAAATATTTTCATTCGAGATAAATGGTGCTTCTTCATGAAATGATTCACGCAGTGTAACATTTCTGTGGAAAATTTTACGACGCAAAATCCTTGACAACACTAATGTGGTGATTAATTAAAATACTTTTATGGTTAGTTTAAACAGCACCGTATTTGCAGCATCACAATAATAACATGTAATATTTGATCATTTTATTATTATTTAATCAAAGATAATTTAGAGTTTTTTTATTTTCTTTATTCTTCCCTTCCGTATTAGTCTCAATCTTATGATCGTAAATGTAATAGTATATTGTGCAACTAGTGGAGAAATGTACTTTACCATATATATGCACACTATACTTTTTCTACGACTGCACAAATTTAAAGAATACAAGTAAAGTAACTTAATATTTATTTTTATGGTTAGTAAAACAAAAAGAAAAGGTGAGCCGTCGTCGGACCGCCGATAGAAACTTGCTTCTTATGCACAATAGAATGACAATTTTTCGTGAATTTTTGACCATTTTCAAATATTTTGACAATTTTCGACCAATTTTTCAAAATTTTTGACAATTTTTGACTATTTTCTTAAATTTTAACAATTATTGACCATTTTTGACAATTATAGACCAATTTTGACAGTTTTGACAATTATTGATCATTTTTGACAATTTTTCAAAAATTTTGACCATTTCAGACCATTTTCCAAATTTTAACAATTACTGACCATTTTTGACAGGTTCTGACAATTATTGACCATTTTTGACAATTTTTCAAAATTTTGACAATTTTTGACTATTTTTTCAAATTTTAACAATGATTGACCAATTTTGACAGTTTTGACAATTATGGATCATTTTTGACAATTTTTCAAAAATTTTGACCATTTTAGACCATTTTTTCAAATTTTAGCAATTATTGACCATTTTTGACCGTTTTTGACAGGTTCTGACAATTATTGACCATTTTTGACAATTTTTAACAATTAATGACCATTTTGACAGTTTTTTATAATCATTGACCATTTTTGACAATTTTTCGAAAATTTTGACAATTTTTGACGATTGACCATATTTTTAAATTTTAACAATTATTGACCATTTTTGACAATTATTGATCAATTTTGACAATTTTTCAAAAATTTTGACCATTTTTCCATATTTTAATAATTATTGACCATTTTTGCCAATTTTTGAGCAGTTTTGACAGGTTCTGACAATTATTGACAATTTTTGACAACTTTTCAAAAATTTTGACAATTTTCAACAAGTATTGACCATTTTTGACATTTTTTTATAATTATTGACAATTTTTTCAAAATTTTAACAATTTTCGACCATTTTTCAAAATTTTAACCATTACTGACCATTTTTGACAGTTTCTGACAATTATTGACCATTTTTGACAACTTTCAAAAATTTTTGATCATTTTGCAAAATTTTAACAATTATTGACTATTTTTGACCATTTTTTAAAATATTTGACAATTTTTGACAGATTCTGACAATTATTGACCATTTTTGACAATTTTTCCAAATCTTTGACAATTTTTAACAATTATGACCATTTTTGACAGTCTTTTATCATTATTGACCATTTTTTCAAAAATTTTACAGTTTTTGTCAATTTTTGACAATTATTAACCATTTTTCCAAATTTTTGTCTATTTTTGAAAATATTTGGCTATTATTAACCATTTTTTAAACTTTGACAGTTTTTGACAATTATTGACCATTTTTCCAAATTTTTGACAATTTTTGACCATATTTCAAAATTTTTGACAATTTTTTAAAATTTTTAACATATTTTTTAATATAATCTGACAGTTTTATGACAACTAAGTTGTAGAAAAAATTATTTCTTCCTTGTCTAATATTCTTTCTTCGTCTACTTTTAAGGAGCTTTTAATCCAAGTTATTTGTTTTTCTTTTATTTATATTTTGTTCGTCGCCCTGTTCATTTTTGAAGGCTATATATAGTGAATGTTTCCTAACTCCACATCAGATTCATATCGTGCCTTAAAATTTCAATTTACCCTTTCTGTGTTAATTTTCTCTTATCCAAGTGTAAAAATGTCGAATTCTTCTTGTTGTTTAGCCATTAAGCTGGATTTATAAACTCTGTTATTCCCATTGTTCGTTGCTGGCCGTGTTTTCCAAGCTGCTGACAGTTTATTTATGTTTAATTATTGTTTTTCGTTTTTGTATCAATATAATATCAATAAAGTAATGCGTTTTTGAACACCTGCAGATCTATTATCAAAATATGTGGAGTTTGACATTATTGACAGATATCAAGACACGTGGCCCTATCTGGTTTTCATTGGCGGAGCTGCGAATCACGAATAACAATATATAAAATTTGATCAATTGGGAGCAACGACGAAAAACGTGGAAACAACGAACAACGGATTATAAAAACATGTATGTGATATCAATGTTTTATTTTCGAGCAGCGGGAATAACAAACAACAGAGTTTATAAATCCAACTTTATGCCGTACCATCAGTACCTTCCAATATCTTTTAAAAAACTGCAGACATGTAAACATGTTATATTTTAAAACTAATAGGTTATCGAAGACATCCATTCTTCTATGGTTGCGCAATAATAAACAAAATGTAATTCCTTGAAATGTTATTGAAATTAAACGCAAATCATTAAATACGGTACTGACTTAGACAAACTTATTTTTTGATATTGAGTAGGAGATCTCTGCAGAGTTTGTAATATTTTTTCTTGGCACAAACTCTGTGGTAGCTGATGATTGTTTTCGGAATTTCTTTTTTTTTCATGCTATTAAAATCGAGATCGTTCCAGGAAGTTCATTGTTAATTGTAAAATACCCATTATATCATAAATCGCTGTAACCGCATAAACTTGATTTCAAGTTCGTAATTACATTTGTTCTAATTGATTTATTTTTGGGGAGAAATAACCACGTCCGTTTATGCTTTTATATTTCATTCATTACCAAACCTATGTACTGATAGTGTATGTGACATATTATTTGTTTAGGTATGTCATACAATACACGGTGTATGTTTTAGCGATTCTTAAGGCGCAGTTACACGATCCGTGGTTTTGCCGAACCGCGGACCGTGTAAAATAAGTGGTCTGGTTCGGATCGCGGCGCGACCGGTCTCGTCGATTATCGGTAAAATTTCACAAAGCAAAGAAGTGATCTGTGTTAATTCGTCAAGGTATGTATTGGTTCGCCATATGATGCCCCCATTCGGAAGACATTTTCAAAATATCCTGAAGGTTCATTTAAAAAATCAACTAACATATCTGATCCACTGTATCTGGAATTTAATATCTCCAGTTTGGAAAATAATTATCCAACCAATAACCAATTCCGTAGTTCGTCGAACTACGGACCGTCTAACTGATCCTAGATTCCTAATGTATATCGCTACAGGATCTAGTCAAAGGCGGTAAATGTGTGCAACACAAAGGAATCGGTACATCCTGGTCCCAGTAGTTTCGTTTATTGTTCAAAAACAATGACCGTTCAACTAAGAAGAAACAACTACGTCCTGGGCTATATGCCCCGACAGACATTGAATTACACTTCTAAGTCAAATCGGTACATGCTGGTCCCAGTAGTTTCGTTTAGGTGCACTTTATATGAGCGTTCATAGAGCTTACTCGTACATATTTTAAGATGAATATAGTAAAACATATTTTATTTATAGAGAAACTCGGAGAGAAGGATTAAATCTGGAAGATATTGCACTATTTCTACTACTCCCTTTACTAATAGATATCGAAGAATAAATATATTATTCTAACGCTTCACAACAAAGTTTTGAAAAACATTTTTCAATAACAGTGACCATTCAACTAAGAAGAAACAACTACTTCCCGGGCTATATGCCCCGACGGACATTGAATTACACTTCTAAGTCAAATCGGTAAATGCTGGTCACAGTAGTTTCGTTTAGGTGCACATTATATGAGCGTTCATAGAGCTTACTCGTAAATATTAAAGATGAATATAGTAAAACATATTTTATTTATAGAGAAACTCGGAGAGAAGGATTCAATCTGGAAGATAGTGTACTATTTCTACTACTCTTTTTACTAATAGATATCGAAGAAAAAATACATTATTCTAACGCTTTACAATAAAGTTTTGAAAAATATGTTTCAAAAACAGTGACCGTTCAACTAAGAAGAAACAACTACGTCCCGGGCTATATGCCCCGACAGACATTGAATTACACTTCTAAGTCAAATCGGTACATGCTGGTCCCAGTAGTTTCGTTTAGGTGCACTTTATATGAGCGTTCATAGAGCTTACTCGTAAATATTGAAGATTAATATAGTAAAACATATTTTATTTATAGAGAAACTCAAAGAGAAGGATTCAATCTGGAAGATATTGCACTATTTCTACTACTCTTTTTACTAATAGATATAGAAGAAAAAATACATTATTCTAACGCTTTACAATAAAGTTTTGAAAAATATGTTTCAAAAACAGTGACCGTTCAACTAAGAAGAAACAACTACGTCCCGGGCTATATGCCCCGACAGACATTGAATTACACTTCTAAGTCAAATCGGTACATGCTGGTCCCAGTAGTTTCGTTTAGGTGCACTTTATATGAGCGTTCATAGAGCTTACTCGTAAATATTGAAGATTAATATAGTAAAACATATTTTATTTATAGAGAAACTCAAAGAGAAGGATTCAATCTGGAAGATATTGCACTATTTCTACTACTCTTTTTACTAATAGATATAGAAGAAAAAATACATTATTCTAACGCTTTACAATAAAGTTTTGAAAAATATGTTTCAAAAACAGTGACCGTTCAACTAAGAAGAAACAACTACGTCCCGGGCTATATGCCCCGACAGACATTGAATTACATTTCTAAGTCAAATCGGTACATGCTGGTCCCAGTAGTTTCGTTTAGGTGCACTTTATATGAGCTTTCATAGAGCTTACTCGTACATATTAAAGATGAATATAGTAAAACATATTTTATTTATAAAGAAACTCGAAGAGAAGGATTCAATCTGGAAGATATTGCACTATTTCTACTACTCTTTTTACTAATAGATATAGAAGAAAAAATACATTATTCTAACGCTTTACAATAAAGTTTTGAAAAATATGTTTCAAAAACAGTGACCGTTCAACTAAGAAGAAACAACTACGTCCCGGGCTATATGCCCCGACAGACATTGAATTACACTTCTAAATCAAACGGGGTCGGTATGATCTACAAGATTCTACCAACCATTCTGGTTTGCAATTAGAAGGGACAACGTAACTTGCAGACCGGTTTCGGCGTATTTGCGCCTCATCAGTACAAGGTATATGTTCTCTGCCCGAGAGCTCATAAGAGTCTTGGAGGTGAAGATGTCGCTATTGTCACAACTTTAACATTTACGTTACTAGAAGACATGTATTGATTGTGATTTTAGTGTGAAATTCAGTCCGGGAATAGGCTCTGATGAGCTTAGAAGTGTCTGTCAGAAGCCCGGGAAGTAGTTGTTTCTTAGTCGAACGGTCACTGTTTAAAAGTTTGTTGTAAAGCGTTAGAATAATAAATTAATTCTTCGATATCTATTGGTAACACGCTTTACTAAATACGACAATTTTACAGGAAACTGTAATAATACTTTACTCTTTTTACAGTTGTTGACTCATTTTGCAATTAAATTATTTAATTAAATTAAATTAGGAATCAACATGCAATGCAACAGATATTATGTTATTCGTAACATTCAACTGTTTTTAATAGTAAAAAAAGAAAAACAAATACATATTAACTATATTAGTAATGCTTAATCATTTATTTGATTCATTTTTCGTGGAAAGTGAATAAAAATGAAAATGAATTTATCACGTGATATAAATGCTGCTATACTGTTTCTACTTCCTAAAATTAAGTGTATAAAGTCGCAGTCATTATTTATACGGATATAAGGACCCACCAAATGTCAACAACGTTACACCAGTCGATTAGTTTACTTTATTGGATAAATCACTTATCTCTGCAACCAATACACAGGGATGGATTGAAGGGAGAATTACAAATTAGGTTAAAGCTTAGACAAGAGAATAATAATATTTTTTATATAACTGTTATAGTTTTTCAACTTTTTGAATAATTTAGTTTCATGGAAAACAAAAACAAAACGCAACAGATTTTGTGTCAAAAAGGTTGTCGTGTAACGTAGATATGTCCTAACTAGTTATTAGACACTTAAGGCAATGATTAATACGTAAACGTAAACGCAGCATTTGACAGGTACGCGTGCGCAGTAAGTACTTCTCGGACGTGTTAAAATACGTTTAACGTAAACTTGCGTGTTTCTACGTATACCGTAAACGTAGCTAGGCACTCGGAACACTCGAATTTAAACGATTTTCTTCACGTGTTACCTCACTTGTTTATTTTTATTATAAGTAGAGTGTAACATAACCTTTCTTTACTGGTAAGTATATTACTACAATTTTAATGTTATGTTCGTAAAATTCTATTCATAAAGTGTGTTTTAGTTCATATCATGGAAACAGTTCACAATAAGCGAGTGTTTTTTTTCTGTGGAGGATGACTTGCATCTTGCCAGAGAAGTAGTTGGACAAAATCCATATGAAGATCCCTTAAGATGGAACTTAATTAGTGTAAATATATTTCAAATTACTGGAAAGTTGATTTCAGTACGAACGTTGAGGGACCGAATAAAGAGTTTGGTTAGTAAATTCTCGAAAAAAGAGAGATTCAAGTAGGTATACAATACACTGTTGTAAAATTATTCCTAATAAAATCATGCTTCTGTAGGTCAGGCACGGAGGAAGAGGTCAATGAAATGGATGACCTACAAAAGCACATTTCTGATTTAATAAATGAGTTTTCAAACAGGAAAAAAACTGTTGGAATTGAAAGTTCATATCAAAAGGGTATTTCGAAAAGAGATGAAGTTTTACAAAATATTAGTTTAAACATAGCCACGACTAGCATAGATCCAACTACAGAACAATGTATGTGTTGTTATTTATCTTGTGTTTATTATAGATAACTGCTAGATCCACAGCAGGTGCATTGAGCAAATCTACGGCTGTCGTAGAGATATATACATATATTCCTTTTTTCAGTTGAACCTACTGAAACTGTTTACTGTACATCTGAAATTGAAGTTGAGACTTTGGCCTTTAATGATAATGACGATGGTAAGTCTAAGGCCACTGCTACTGATGGGAAGGAAAATTACGATAACAGAAAATTAAATGACATTCCTAATAGAGTTGTCAAGTCATCTCAAAAAAAAATTTTAAGTAAGACATAAAATTAACCTTGTTTTCAAAACTAATACTGCCATTTTAAATTTAGCTCCAACAAGAAAGCGGACGTTAAATGGGGGTCTAAAACAGACAACTCTCAATTATTTATTTTAAAAAAACGAGAGGGCTTATGAACTTCGTTGTCGAGAACTAGATTTACAGGAAAGGGCACAACATTTGAATGAAAAAAAATTTGAACTGGAATGTTGGGAGAGGAAAAAAGAGGAGAGATGGAAGAAAAGAAACTAAATTCTGAATTAGATATTATTAAAAATCAATAGAAATTGATGGAGATTATTTGTGACAAATTTAAAAGTTAAAAAAATTAATTTCACTCATTTTCAGTTTTATCCTGATGTTTTCTTACTTTATTTTATTTTTGTTCCTAGACCAAGTACAAATTTTTAATTTATGTTATCAATTTTATTTTTGTTCCTAGATGTAGTGCAAATTCTTAATTTTTGTTATATTAGATTATTATAATCTGAAAATAAATCTCTTCTACAAGTTACTTTAACTGCATTTTTTATTTAAAAAATCAAAAATTTATTATTTTTAGGTTCTGATAAATACCAAAGTAATACTTACTCATATTATCTATTTAACACAGGAAATAGATGATACGATTGAAATTGTTTTATAAATTTATTAGAAAGATATATCTTAACCAATAATAGCATGTCTTACATTTTAATAATAGAGCATAGTAGAAGTAGTATTTCTATAGAATTTGGAGCAGCTTTGTATTGGGATCTTGAAAAATTTTCTCATTATTAAAACTCAATTTAATGATTATTGATTTGATTAGGATTGTTGCTTTATTATCGAGAACATTCTATACAGATAAAAATAATGATATAAGTGATTTAGGAGTAGTTTCAATCAAAAATAAATGAACGACACTTATTTTTATTTTGTCTGATAACTTTTGAACTTCATTCGTGATAAATACTATAATCATTAATTATTTCCTAAATAATCTTCTAATACTGAAGGATCTATGTGAAAGTAAGAAGATGTTTCCCCTCCATATAAGAAGTATGACAATTGGTTAAAATCATTGCCACCTTATACATTTCATCAATATCTTGTAATAAAATTTTCTGATTTTTTTTATAATCAAGAAATGCAAATTCTTGAATGATCTTATTAAAACCCCATTCAACAGATATTCGTAAGGCACCCATAATGTTGTTGACGTTTTGTCTATCTTGGTGCCCTGCGATTTCATGTGCAGTAAATGGTCTAAGGAGAAGCTCCCTTAGACCATAAGCTTGATCTCCATAAAGAACAAAATGTTGGTTGCCAAAAACAGCATTTTGAGTAAGCTCCTCATAAAGTCCAGAATCTCTAAATATTCCAGCATCATGGCGTCGGCCTTCGTAAGCTCCCTTAAGGCTGACACAAATGCCATCTGGGCAAATAACAGACTGATATTTTACACAATGGGCCTTCTTATGTCCAGAATAATAAATCTCCTGGTTGATTGTTGGTCGACAAATGGGCCTTGCAGTCCCATCAATAAAACCCCAACAATTTTGTAGAGGGCAACCTTTCTGAGCAATTGCCTGAAAATAATGGGGTCTCTCTAAATTAAACTACATAAAAAATTGCAAAAAATCTCATTAAAGAAAAAACATAAGATAGCAGTATTTAAAAGCTATCAAAAATCTCTTACCTGTGAATATTCATTAAACTTTTGCAAGTTTAGATATTGTATATTTTGTAAATTTTCCAGCAAATGGCCTTTATTGTTAAATATAATTGATGATGTCAATTTAAAAATGTTAGAAATGATTGTACTGCATAAACCAAATATTGGTTCTAAATCCACTAGTCTAGTTGGGTATGCCAGTCTCCTTAGAAGCACACAGAGAGCATGAACACCTGCACAATAAAAAATTATAGTTATATAATTGCATCTCCTATGAATAGAAACAAGTATAAAGCATATAGCCCAGAAATGAATTTTTCTGTTAAGAATATTGCATTTTAAAAATATTTGAGGTACCACCTATCAAAAGTATTAATTTTAATAGAATAGCAACTTTTTGTTACATACAAATAAGAAGGTACCTACCTGGAATGGTTACTCTATCCCCTGTGGTTATGGTTTCTGGTATACCCAAACCTCTTGATAATGTATGCAGATCATTTTTTGTAAACCTGAATAGATTTTTGCATTCTAAATTGGATAAGTTGTCCAAGTTAAAACGGCCATAAAGCAGACCTCTGTTGCCCAAGTTCTCCTCATCATGAAGAATATGTAAAACCAAGGCCTCATCAAAATCATCATCATTTTCTTCATCTATTAACGCTCCAAAATCCAAAATTGCTAACATATTTTACTTAAATAACAATAACAATAAAGTTGGGTTAGACGATAAACCCGGCGTCAATTGCCTTAACTCGTTTTAAGATGCAATGAAATACGTAACCGTATTGGGTATACGTCGTGTCAATACGTTTACGTGCATGTCCTGCCTTAAGTGTCTATTAAATGCCTTTCCACATTTGCTAACCCCTAAAACTATGTGTTAGAACTTTTTTAGGGCAAATATTTAATTTTTTAAACTTGACTTGCGTTACCGCTAATCACTTTGTTTGCTCAGCCGGTCCTGTAGATATACACTTCCTGCTCTCCCTTAAATGCGTTAAAAATGCTCCCTCGTGACTAATACCGTTTACATAAGACAAACGGTATCTATAGTTTATCGCAGACCTTCGCAACATTAGAGTGCATATTGAATCATCGATAAACACAATATTCTATGATTGACAATATTTCTAATAGATGTTAATATTAAGTAGTATCGATTGATACAAGGTGAAATAAACAAAGTTGATTAATATATTTATGTATAAATTGGAGCAAAGTGAGGGAATTAGTCAATTAAATTAAGCAGAGATAGGTTTTATCGCATTAAATATTACTCCTGAATAAAGGGGCTCAATGAAACTCAAAGTCAAACCACAATATATTTATAATGTCCAGTAGGACTCAACATGGATGAATTCTCAGAGTTACTCCTGAATACATGAGATCAATGAAAAAACACTCAAAATTGCTTAATTTTGTAAAATATAATATTGTATTATCAAAATAAACGACGCAATCAGCTAATCACCAATTAAAATAGAAGAATCACGATTTTCATTTGATAATTTGCCTACGTAAATTATTGTGTAAAAACAATTTGAACTTTGTTTATCCATAAATGATTTTATTTTATTTCATCAATGGTATTCACATACAAGATTTATTTATTTATTTACTCTAATTAACGGGTAACCCCATTACAAATTAGAGAAATACAGTATAATGCATATTTAGGTCAGAAAAAACCAGTATTTACATTTTTATCTTATTTTGAATCATCAAACGTACAGTGTGGAAACCACTTATGGAATAAAATTGTTTATGTTATTATTTTAGAAAATTATAAAAAATGCCGAGACACGTCAACTTTTGAATTGAGTTGTGGGTTATGTAAACATAAATTTAAATGTACATGGAGATTTACGCAAGTATGCCATAGTCGGTGTTGTTTTTTTTTAATGAAACACCCTGTATATTTGCATATTTTTGAAATCCTCTTAATGAACCGATTCCAACAAACTGAATAATGTATGGTCAATTATGAATTATACAGGGTGAAATTTTAAAATTAATAATTTATTACACTTGAAATATTGGTACTTACTTAAATTAGCTAAATATGGATTTATCAAAAATCTAAACTAACTAATTATTAGACGTATTTGTATATTAAACAAAACCTGCTACGCCCATGAATTTGATCATAAATACCTAAAAATTGCCTAAAAACGCCAATAATTAGACAAAATCGGTAAAAAATGTGGATTGTTTTCTATTCTGTCAGTTGTTGATGTGTTGACAGTTTATACTGAAAAAGTAAAATCTTTGTCAAACACTCTTTCCTTGTCGACATAACAATGAAATATTCAACTGAGACTCACCGAATTGAGATTTTAATGATGATCGGGTACGGGGATAACTGCAGAAGTCAAGTTGAAGTGGCAAATTTATTTAATCACAGGTATTCCGAATTGCCTAATATTTCACAAAGTACTGTGTCTAAAATTCATGCACAATTCAGAGAACTTGGACATCTCAAACCATTGAAAAGAAAACCACACTTCGTTGAAGATGATGTGAAAGTGGATATTTTGTTAAGTGTCGAAGAGAATCCAACTTCAAGTACACGTCAAATTGCCCGTGAAAATAATGTTAGTCATACAACTGTTCTAAGATGTCTTCATAAAGAAAAACTGCATCCCTACAAATTAACTTTTGTGCAGGAGTTAACAGAAGACGATCCAGATCGTAGAATGGATTTCTGCGAAAGATTGATGAATAAGCTGAACAGAAATGAGTTAGCTCTTGGTACCATTCTTTTTTCTGACGAATCAACATTCACATTGAATGGAGAGGTAAACCGACAGAACTGTAGATATTGGTCAGCAGAGAATCCTAATTGGATGCGTGAGACACATACTCAGTACCCTCAAAAGGTGAACGTTTGGGCCGGTATCATAGGTGACCATATTATTGGTCCTATATTTATAGATGGAAATTTGACAGCTGAAAAATATTTAAATATGCTTAGAAATGAAGTTATTCCTGCGTTGGCAAACTTATATCCCAACGCAATAGATCCTAGCTTACCGAATGAAAATGTTTGGTTCCAGCAAGACGGGGCAACACCCCATTATGCTTTAATGGTAAGAACTTATTTAAATGAAATCTTCCCCAATAAATGGATTGGACGAAGAGGTACTATTGAGTGGCCAGCTAGATCGCTAGACCTTACGCCGTTAGATTTTTTTCTGTGGGGTTATCTCAAGAACAAAGTATATGCAACACAACCAACTAGCATTGTAGACCTCAAAGACAGGATAACTACAGAAATACGGAATATTTCACCTCAAACTTTAAACAAAATTAAGGAGGAGTTCCTATAGGAGACTGTGCTATTGCCAACAACTAGGTGGAGAACATTTTGAGCATTTATTTTAATGTATTAAAATCTAATACATCAGGTATTTTATATGTATGTGTTTAATAACTGTAAAAATAAAAATTTTACCCTGTATAATTCATAATTGACCATACATTATTTAGTTTGTTGAAATCGGTTCATTAAGGGGATTTCAAAAATATGCAAATATACAGGGTGTTTCTTTAAAATAAACAACACCGACTATGGCATACTTGCGTGAATCACCCTGTACATTTAAATTTATGTTTACATAACGCACAACTCAATTCAAAAGTTGACGTGTCTCGGCATTTTTTATAATTTTCTAAAATAATGACATAAAGAATTTTATTCCATAAGTGGTTTCCACACTGTATAATAACTGCACTACTGTGTAAATACACAGGGATGATTGTGAGTTAATTTTACCTGATGTTTATTTAACCTCAATATCTATTAGAATGTCACTATTTTATGTCCATTTGATTACAAAACACAGATAATTCACTTCACGTAATAAAATAAATAGTAATTCCTATAATTATTGTGACAACAACGACACACCTTCAATAGGAAAGGTTACATTTTGTAAACTGCAAACAATAAATTTGTCATCGGAAGAAGGAAGCGAAAATCAAATGAGTTGTTCTTCCTCTTCATTAAAAAGCATCTAAATAATGTTGTTTAACACACTCCTTCCTGTTTCTGTTAACGTCAATTTGAATCTCTCGAGTAAGCCGAGGTCGCAATAAATATGGGATACGTTTTAAAAAATTCTTCCGGTGTATGACAAAAAAAACTATATTTAACTTAAAAGCATGTTTTTTTTAGCGTGAATTATGCATGTAAAAGTGTACCATTGTCAAGAGCAGATTTGATATATTTTCATGGGCGTAGGCAGCATTAAATTTAGGGGGGGGGGCAAATGTAAACAGTAAAAGTTAAAAATAAAATGGGTGTCTTTTGAAATAAACAACAAAAAAAACGAAAACGAGAAAACAAACATTTATACATATTATTTTTTATCTTAATCCAATTGCTATAGCAAAACGAAACGTCTGGGATCTTCAGCAAATCTGCTCAAAACATCTTCTATGTGTTTCTTTTTTTGTGAAACTAATTTCCAGTGTACACTCAGCATACACAAACCGCTTAATCTTTTGCCTGTCATTGTGGACCTTAACCAAGTTTTAACTCTGCGTAGTGTACTAAAAGAACGTTCTTCGGTACTTGTTGTACATGGCAATGGTAACAAAATATGTAGAGCAGTTCAGTGCCGTAAATAGCCTTTTCTGCGCCCTGTGCGAGCTTCTATAAAAGCGCCCTTGTTTTTTTTAGATATTATAGGTACCCTAGAGCAATGCTATGTATAGGTCTACTTTATTTCATTCAGGGTGATAAAATAAAGCACAAGGAACTTGGTGTTGGCGGACCCATTATCTAATATTTTGGAATAACTATATATTTTTTTAAAGAACTGATGTGAGCAAACAAGCAATCTGATGTTAAGTGGACCCTTCGCCTATTATACGACCCACTGTATCTCACTCACTAAAACTCAAACGCAAGTTCACTAGTGCAAATGCCTTGCCTATCCTGATGTTTAAGATTTAATTCTTGAGCCACTATGGTCTTCATACTTCTATAATAAAATAACACCCTGCACAGTTTCAATAAACTGCAAATTAATTTAATTTCAAGTAATTGGTATGGTGGAGTTTTGAATAAGGAAGGTAGCATAATATAAATTACGTTTAAGTATAAATTGGTGAAAAAATTAATGAGACCACAAATGAATAAGTTCAGATAGTAAAGATTTATTAAAGCAAGCCATAAACGTATTTAAAGATTTACTTTTCGCGCTTTCTTTATTGCGAAATCGTTGATAACCTTTTCATACGACAGGCACCGTACTATGTCGCGTTCAATCGATAAAATTGCTAGGCCGGTCAACCTTTCTTGGCCAATCGTCGAGCGCAAGTAAGTTTTTATTAATTTGAGCTTACTGAATGTTCTTTCGCAAGAAGCTACAGTCACTGGCATTGTTAAAAAAATCTTTATAGCGACTACTACATTGGGAAACATCTCTTTTAAATCTAGTTTGACTATAGTTTTAAGAAGACCTAGACTTGAACTACGGTCACATTTATCAAATAGCATAGTCGTTTCAACTTGACTCTCTAAAGTGTCTAATTCAGCCCAAAATTCAGTAGCATTAATATCTGCTGAATATTTGATATTCAAATCAGCGGCATGTTTTTTTATTCTTCAGCTGGATAATTAGCAATCTGTTCTATTGTCAAAAAATTAAAATGGTGGTGAATGTTGTGAAGTTTCTCGAATTGCCATGTGAATTCAGAAATCATTTTAAGAATTGCTTCATACATATTAATTTCAAAATTTTGATGTGGTGTAATATCGTAGCCGGCGTCTGAGCTTTCTCTTATGTCGTCTTCAATTTCACATTCTTCACACAAACTTTTTTTGCTTTTTCGAAAACGTTATCTACAATCTCGCGAATATTCTGAATCTGCCTTGTTAATCCCTTGATTAATTCAGAGGCTTTGTCGATAGCAATAGTTTTCGACTGTCAAATCTGACAAAACTTGATCCCAAATTTGCAGAGTACATATAAATTTATAGTTTATTAGACCCATAATGCTTTTAGCTGTAGCTATTGTTTCTGCATTGTAATCGTTGGTAGTTAAAATCTTAGGTACGTACCAGATTTGGGGCAGTTGCAAATATTTAAAGCTTTAACGGCTCTAGCTTTAGAAGCCCATCTAGTGTCAGCGTGTTTCTTTAAATACATTTTTAAATGTTTCATTAAAGTTTCCCATATGATGGTAGAACTCGGAAAAAACACAAATATCTTCTGAATTGTTCCAAAAAATGTGATAATGTCGGGTGTTACACTATAGGCATGCACGCCAGACAAATTCAAAGAATGTACTGCACAAGGTAGGTATTCAACATTTACATTAATTTGTTTTATTTATATTTACCAGCCATGTTACTGCCATTATCGTCCCCTTGGCCACGAACATCATCAATTTTCAATCCGTCAGCTTCTAATTTGGTTAAAATTTCTTTTGACAATCCTTCGCCCGTTTTTTCATGAGATAGAATAAAATATATGAAACGTTCTTCTATGGTAATTCTTGCGCCCTCCAGAGTCTACGCCCTGTGCCTGGGTACTGGTGGCACCGCCCTATTTACGGCACTGGAGCAGTTTTTGTTGATGGAAAAAAATCTGCTTTCTTTAGGGGGCGTCCATTAATTACGTGAGGTGTTCAAGGGGAGAGGGGGTCAAGTAAAATCTTTCCAAATCTCACTTGGGAGAGAGTGGGGGTTTTAACAAATATCACGTATATTTTTTTCAATAGAAAACCATGTAAAATTGCGTGAAAGTAAAGTTAAATTAATGTAAAAAATTTTTCTAGAGTAAAAATATGGCGAAATTCGACACCATAGTGTTTGTCGTATTCGCACGAACCCCTCAGAGCAGCACAATTGTATACTAGTCTTAAAGTAATAGAACACATTGTTTTTTCTTGTATTTTTTTTAAATCCAACGGGTTTACAGCCAAAACACATTTTAAAAAATCTCACGTGAGATTTGGGGAGGGGAGAGGGAGTAAAGGAAAATCTTACGAAATCTCACAAGGGGGGGCGGGGGAGTCGAAAATACGGAAAAATGTCTCACGTAATTTATGGACGCCCCCTTACCACTTCTGCTACTTCCAAACTTTTTAACTCCTCTTTATTAATTTTTTTGTCTTTCCATAAATCGTACCATAATTCGGCTTCATCGTCAAGCCCATTTAAATGATAGAATTCTGAAAATTGTTTTAATGCGCACTTTACATTCACTCAATGACTAGTTCAGCATAACGAACGGATGTAGTGAGAATAGTTCGAAAGCTGGTAGGTTTCCATCGGAAAACCGTTGCTCCAAAGATATTATCAGAGAGTCCAAATAAGGTATTAACAAAGATCTTCTCCAGTATTCTGGCAGATTGCTAGCTGGAATGTTCGTACGATTTTGATGTCGCCCTACTATCCTTGGCACCTGTAACTCTATTCCAAGGTTTTCGGCATGTGTGTTGGCTTCAGCTAAGATAGTGTTCACGACTTCTTCTGCAGATTCGCGATAATGTTTAATTACATCTAATACTCTTTTAATATTATTTGAACATTGCAATAAATCTGAACTTATAGATTGCAAGATATTGGCCACAAGTTCCAAAAGCGCAGAATACTTTGCTATCAGACACAGAGAAATAATAAATACCGGTCTTGTTGAAACACTATAAAGCTGAAATGCCATCTTTCTAGTTGCAGAATTGCCGTCTTCTGATAGTTTTTGAAGGCATTCAATGATTCCCATAAAGTTGTCTTTAAATATAGCAATACTTTTGTATTTTTGATCATAAATAGTAAAATATAGTTAGGAATAAGTGTATTGTATAATATTATGTAGATAGGTATAAGTTTGAATTTTTAACTTGATTGATTGATTCTTTTATCTTTTGTTTAATAATTAGGAAATTATTTAGGTAGGAGGGGCAAATCCCCCCCCCCTCTTTGCGTACGCCCATGTATATTTTGTTTCTATTTATTTAGATTGAATTGAATATCCGGAATATCTCCTGGTAAGCTGACAAAATGCTTCTTCGGACTATACCTGTCGAATAAACTAATTATAACGAATCTTGCTTGAATGGAAATTTTTCACTACATTGATGGCAGATTATACATTTTGTGCTACCTTAATCTTGCCCGTTACTTCTTCGGCTTCTTATTAAAATTCACGTACTCATCTTTAATCATAGTTTTCAGATAACTATCACTACAAATATCTTCGACCATTTCAAGCATCTCCATGATTTCAAGATGATTTCAAGGCTCAAATTTTTTTGTAGGTCGTCCATGTTTCGCACGGATCAAAAAGCGTTAACAATTCCTATTGGCACTTTCAATGTTGCCTACACTAACACAGCCCCAAAGTTGAATGCAGTACGTCTACACCGGTTTTGAAACCTGTTTGTATATAACTAATTCGTTACGTCTTTACGGATTGAAAAGTTTTTCTTAAAAAAAAACAGTAAAGATTTTTGTATTTGAGCTTTGAATTGGCTGTGAAAATGGAATTTTTGGATTTCACTTCAGAATGTTCGTGACAATAGTATTGATTTACTTTTGTTTTATGTGGGTCTTTTAAGATTTACTCAAAGATTTTTTTCTTCTTGTTAAATCATAGGTATTTATTAAATATACTTCTATTGCAAATATGTTCTTTAATCAGTATATTGTAACGAGTTATTTTTTTTTTGCAAGTTTAATTTTTATTTTGTTTCGTAATATATTTTTTTTACCACTAGGGTGTATATAACTCGTTACTTTACAACCCTTTCTACTACCGCATTGATTTATTTTTTTGTTATTACCGTTGTATATTTTACTATAAGTCCGAGTTACGCAAATCCAAATTCTACCATACACAATTTATTCATTTCCGATATTTAAATTTGTCAACTGAATGGACGTCCGGTATATACAACATTTTAATTAAAACGAAAGCCGTCTAGTATAGGTACAAGTTTTTGTCGAAACTAGATAAATTTCACGTTTAATTCCCACACCACAATTACGGCCGAAGAATGTAACTAAAAATTTTGGATATAAATTCTCAAACAATTCATTTTTCGGGGGATCTTCATTCGCGCTCTGATTTATTCCGGCTCTACAATAGTAATTCGTGACTCTTCGCTCAACTTTCTTCCGAAAAACCGATAAACCGTATTGTGAAAATTTAGTGCACCAAGATTGTGTGTTCAGCTGTATTTTATAAGGTAAATCGCTTTTACAATTAAACTGTGTATTCTAAACTTTCCGTATCGCCGCTTAGTATTAAATTGTTAAATGTATGGTTTTGAAAATTTTCCGACCGGCTATTTTTTTCTTTTGTTGTTGAACTGAAATTTGGTTTTTTTTAATTTTGTTTCTCTTATCTGGAAATAAAGATTTGTCAACCGTAATTTGATTTCGAATTTTATTTACTGCGTTTATTATATGTTAATTAACTGATATGAGTTATTAGTGGATTATCGAATTATTTTATGCTTTTGGTTGTCAGTAGTTTTATATTCAAGTGGATTATAATATTTTAATTTTATGCTAGTACGAATATTTTTACTCTGTGTGTCGATAGTTGGGTACGGTTTAACTCGTGGGAAAATATTTTTTTTTGAAAAATTGTTACCGGCTTTAGTTAGATTCAAGGGTTAATCAGACTTGGAAGAGGCTTGGCCACAATTTGTTTGATTTCCCGGCAGATCTAATTCGTTCTTAAATTTTATTTTTTTCGGAATAATAGTTACCGGCTTTAGTAGATTCAAGGGTTAATCAGACTTGGAAGAGGCTTGGCCACAATTTGTCTGATTACCCGGCAGATCTAAATCGTGCATTAGGGACCCCGTTAAACCCGGCAGATTTGAACAGTATTTGATAACCTGACCGGTAAGTCCGTTAAAATCCCAGATAAAGGTAATACATATCTCATTTTCTTTTCCCTGTTAATTTGTTTGTCACTAAAGAATTCTTCGTAAAATAGACCACAGAGTATTAATAGATCAAAGTTTTGAATTCCTATTATTTTCATTATTAACCGCAATTTATTGATTGGAGAACCAAGATGTGGCTTTTCCGGATTTTCACTAGTTAGTTAAATTTAATTCAACAAGACCCCTGGAATTTTCCGTAACCTCCATCTGAGGCTATCTGGAACTCTTGACGCTAAGGGTCAAGGGGCCGTGGAGCAAACCACGTTAATAATCTGGCGCCCGAGATTTAAAACCCGAATTTTGCATCAAGGGTGTCCATAGTGACGTGTCCTTGTGGCAGGAGCCACGTGTAAGAAGGAAGGCACGTTACAATATAGATATACACTGTGTGTTCATTTGAAAAGGACCCACCCTTAATATTTCAAAAATGGGACATATTAGAAAGAAATGCCGAAACACGTCAACTTTTAACTTTAGGGGGACACTTTTTGGCGCTAATGTCATAAACGTCAGATTCACCCCCTCCCTTCTAGTGACACCCCTTACATTTTTTCAAATTGCATTAGGTATCAAGTCACTCCTCATTTAAAAGGTCTGGTAAATCTATTCAATCATTTTGTTTTGTCTTTGATACCACCCTTCCATTTTTACTTAATCGTTGTTTAAAATTGGCTCTTTTTCAATTTTTCGTATGCCCCCATATTATGTTATGATAGAAAGACTCTTTAAAGAATAAAACATTTACAAATAGTAAAAAGACAACTGTTAACAAGAAAAAACTGCTATTTAATCATGTGTTCAAAGTGACCACCATTAACAGTCAGGCAATAAAAGTTGAAAAACAGCCAATTTTAAACAACGATAAAATAACAATGGAAGACTGGTATCAAAGGAAAAACAAAATGATTGAATAGAGATTTACCAGACCTTTTAAATGAGGTATTACTTGATACCTAATGCCATTTGAAAAAATGTAAGGGGTGTCTCCAGTAGGGAGGGGGTGAATCTGATGTTTATGACATTAGCGCCAAAAAGTGTCCCCCTCGAGTTAAAAGTTGACGTGTTTCGGCATTTCCTTCTAATATGTTCCATTTTTGAAATATTAAGGGTGGGTCCTTTTCAAATGAACACAGTGAATTCTAAGTAGTATAGCAAAATGCATTCGTCTTATTTGTGAACATCGATTGTATATATTTTTCTCAAATACAAACTGTTTTATGAGAATTGGATTCAACAAACTTCAATGACTAAAGAAATTTAAAATCCCACCTTTGGACGGTTTTATTTATTTCTACACTCATTTATCATGATTATTAATTTCTTCTAGTTTATATTCTGTTCGGTTATTTGCTTATTTTTCACTTTTAAGCAGATCGAACTAAAAAGTAAAAAATAATTTTTAATTTATTACAAAAAAATTTAGGTGCTTTGTCATATATACGCATTTTGTAATAAATTACAAATTACTTTTTCCTTTTTAGTTCGATCTGCGAATTTTTTAGTTTTTTTTTAAATGTTTTCATTTTTGCATTTTCAGTCTGAATGAATTTAAATTCACTTTTTTAAATAAAAAAAATTCATTTGCAGCCCGGAATTGAACCCGAGCCTCCCTATCTCAAGTTCAAAGCCCTATCGTTGTAAAATCTTGTTTTATTTTTATGAATATTTGTTAACTGTGTGCAAACAGCAACAAACTAAGCTTAACGGAATTTTAAGAAACTAGGTTTTAATACAACGTTAATCATCACAGAATAATAAACTCGCTACTTCTATTATAGGGAAAGTTTCCAGCGAGGTAACTGTCATAGTACGGTCGTTTGACCAAAAAAAAGTTGCAACAAATAGAATCATTTTTATACAGTATGATGCAAATGAAAGGAATAAATTCGTTATTTCGTAAACCGTCGATTTTTATTTTTAAACAGGCTATTCGTAAGGATACTTTTTTATTTTTGACGTTATCTATGTGAGCGTCATTACGTCATCGCTAAAATTTTTAAATGGAAATGTGGGTCTTGTAATACATTATTTGAAAAGTCTTTTGAATACCTATTCAGCCATATCAATATGTCTGAGTAATTGATGTTTGTATTTGTTTAAAAAATTAATAAATTTCTATTATTACAATAAATATTTATTATGTATTATTAATTAAATACAACGAAACCTGAATTGAGTCCTTAAATTGTTTATCTTCAGCTAAAATGCAATGAGAAAGTTGTGCCGCGAACTCTTCTCGAACCTTCTCTATAACTTCCGGAGTTATTTGTGCAACCTCAATACGTATCCTTTCTTTGAGTTCATTGATATTTTGTGGTCTATTAAGATACACTTTACTTTTCAAGTATCCCCATAAAAAGAAATTAAGAGGAGTCAAATCAGGTGACCTAGGCGGCCATTCTATTGTTCCTCTTCGACCTATCCACCGATTTGGAAAGACGTTCAATTCGGGGAGCAAGAAATTTTGAAGAAATTCTAAATATCGAGGAGCGGTTAAGGTTTCTTCGAAAAAGTATGGACCAATAATCCTATTATCTATTATTCCCGCCCAAATATTAACTTTCTCTGGGTATTGAGTTCGGTACTCTTGCATCCAATGTGGATTTTCCGTAGCCCAGTACCGATAAGTTTGACGATTGACATGACCGTTTAGTAGAAATATAGCTTCATCAGAGAAAAGAACCTTTTTTAAAAACATCGGATCTCTTGTTATTTTGTTCCATTATTATTTCACAAAATGCAATTCGTCTATCAAATTCATCTTCCATAAGTTCTTGTACTAAACTTACTTTGTAGAGTACTTCTTTATAAGAACTGTTGAATGGTACATGTCATTATCTAATGCTACTTGCCTTGAACTGGTATGGGGATTATCTTGAAAAGCTAACAGAACATCTGTTGTTTTCAGATATTCGTTTTTTACTACCTTTGACATGACCCGTTTCTCTGAATTTCCTCTCAATTTTGCTTACAGTGGATTGTGAAATTGGTTCTCCGTTGGGGTATTTATTATTAAATAACGTGCATACTTCTTTCTGCGTACGTGTTTTATCTCCACAACCACTCATTATTAGAATTTCAATTCTTTGCGTTTCAGTCAGCTTCATGTTGATAGATACAAAGACTTTTTGAATACGTCTACTACAATAATACTATTAATCACTTGACAGAAAGTTAATTAAGTTTGAATGTCCAAGTATCAATGTTGTTGTTGATAAGGTAACTAGATTTTTGAAAAAGGTAAATGTAGGTAGATAAGAAATTTCATTACCAGTGACGGCCTTTACAAAATTTATTTTTGGATGTCAATAAATACATCATACCAATACTTGATACATTTTATTAAGAAATCTCTTGAAATTTCATAAATAATATTTGTGACAATACGCAAATCATTTATTGTACATATTGATATGGCTGAATAGGTATTTAAAAGACCTTTCAAATAATGTATTACAACACCCACATTTCCATTTAAAAATTTTAGCGATGACGTCATTACGCTCACATAGATGACGTCAAAAAAAAAGGAATCCTTACGAATAGCCTGTTTACATATAAAAATCGACGGGTTTCAGGATTTTTCCTTAAAGTCGCAGGTATACGAAATAACGAATTTATTCCTTTTATTTGCACCATTCTGTATAATAAGGATTTTTTGTGGGGATCTGGCAATAATACCAGAGTGTACTCATTTAACAATTTATTTTTGAGCTTTCGAATAACTATGTATTCATTTTCAAGGACTAAAAAATGTATCAGGTCAAATAAATTATATAGCAGATAAAATTAAATAATACTTACATATCTAAGTGAGATTATAGGTCAATTATTATTTTGAAAAATGTAATAAATTTGAACATTAGTATATAAAAACTAAAAAAACAATATAAGATTTGAAATGCATTTGATTGATGTATAAATTTAATTCAATTCTCCATAGTAACTCTTTTTTTTAATTTTTAAAATTTTGTTTTTCTACACTAGTATATAAAGACTCAAAAAACAATATAAAATTTGAAATATATTTCAATACCCAATACAACACCTGAGGACTTTCATATTGGTAATAATAAACAAGAATTTGAGTTTCTGGAACAAATAGAAATTATGAAATATCTAAGATTCTCAATGTGAAGTATAAATTTGGGAAACTCTCCACTAAACTAAATTATATTTTGTACTTTTTATTTGTAAAATTATCACAATAGCTTGAATTATTTCTGGAAATTTTCTTAAAATATTCGTGCCCGAAAGAAAATTTCCAGGAATAATTTAAGTTTGCGTGGTATTCGGTAAGAATATTTCACACCATAATTTGGAAAAAATCAAAATCAAGTGTATGGAAATAGTTTGTTGAATTTTGTGACGAAAAGTTGTAAAATTCTTATAGAAATTTTGCATTATTCACAGGAATATCTACATTATTTAATGGTTGTAGATCATATGTTTACCTTTTCAACTGTCAAAAAATTTCCACTTAAATATCGTGGCGCCCCTAAAAAATTTCGGGAAATTTTTTTAGTTGCCTTGGTAACTAGTCAAAATTAAGGCATCTTATTGGTCAAAAAGTAGAGGTGTGAAATTTTCAAGATAATTTATAATTTAAACAAAAACTAAATATGTATGTGAACATTATACATTTCTGTGATTCCTAATTATATAAATATACTTGGTGGAATTCTATCCATCCAAACTGATTTGAACAATATTTATCTTTGAAATAGGATAAACCTAATCTATGTAATTTATCGGAAATGTCTTTCCTATAAATAAAAGTTCATCCGTATAGAATGAACATAATAAAAATTTTGCAACTCGGTATAGTAACTGATTTTATAACGAATCACCCGTTCTAAGTCGATCCTGTTCGTTATTCTTATGAATGGTTGTGTTGTGGTTTTAGTAACGGCCTTGTCAGGTTTTGAGTCAGCAGCCACCATTAATCATCGTAGTCATTGTTCAAGGGCCGTCGAACGTTGCCTCTTGCTAGTATGGTGTGTGCGTATGTGACTGCCTGTGACTCACTTCTCGTCATTGGGACCCCGTTTTCTGTGCACTAGACTGCAACCCCATACTCAGTGACGTACGAACTGGTTGGAATTTAATCATATTTATTTATAAGCCAAGCTCCAAAACAAGTTTTCTATAAAGGACTATGCTTCCATCTTATGGAAAATAAAAGACCACTCAAATGCGGATATTTTGATACCAATTTATTCGTCTTGAAAAATAGAACATTTGATAACATTGCGCCAATGTTGTAATTTAATTAATAAACCCACAAAATCAGTTCATTTGTCAGAAATTTTCGATTCGATTACAAAATCTAACCATTCAATAGGACTGACTCCACCTGCTGCGGTGAAACAGAGTCGGACTTGTGAATATAGTTGTACATACGATGAATACCAGTTTCGTTGAAACAAATAATAGGATTATATTTTTCAGTTGTATAAAGATATGATAGATTGCAATCAAATTATGTAAAAAAGGTACATCTCTCAATTGACAATCTAACATCTTTACATAAGTTTGTCATTTTGTAATAGCAGTTTATTATAACGTTTTCTATATTATAATAGTAAAATTATAATAGGTACATTTAATAACACTGACCGACACGTATTTCGTAAACAATTCCGGTTCAAACGAATTTCCGTCAGGATTCTTAATGACTATAAAATACACCTGAGTTCCCGTCCGACACTTGCAGGTATCTTAATCGCGCACTCGAATTGCCGTCCAGTTTATTTAATCCGCTTACAGGTAAATTAAATAGTTTTGAAAATTCCAGTAAATCGTAATACCTATTCGTAATCCTGAATTCTAATGAAAAAGTTGAATAACCTATTGGGGTGGCTAGGGGGTCTTTCAGTACTAATTGCTATGAATATATTTTTCCATAATATTTTCTATTATATTAAGTTGTCATTTTCGAAACGGCAGTTTATTAATATACATATTTCCGAACGTTTGTTGTCGTACGCTATAGTGATACACAAAATGCTTGAAGTAATGCTAAGTGAAAAGGGTAAACCCTGGTTAGGTTATATGTTAGGTTAGGTTAGCTTCTTTACGTGTACCGTAATTACCATAAACACCTTTTAGACAGGTCAGTTTTCACCCTGACGGGAACTCGAGTGACGGCTTAACGTATCCTAATTATGGAACAGGTAGACTGGTTGACTGTAGTTGACGCTGCTGATCGAACTATACCTAATCATGAAGAAATATAATGATGCAAATTAGATTTCAGTTAACAGTGCTTTTTATGTCACGCAAGGGAAAACACTCATCGCCATCAAAATATATATAACACAAAAACCGGCTTCGGCTATCAAAAAAATACAAAAATTAAACAACACCCGGCTTCGGCCATCAAAAAAATTTAATAAAGCAAAAAGGCGACTTAGCTACCAAAAAAATATAAAAACCGGCTTAGGCCAATAAAATTTTTTTTTTCAGCTACACTTCGCGGATAGAAGGTAATGAGGTCCTCAGGCACTGCCTGTGGGGGGAAGGTGGAGCGCGTAAAAGGGGATACTCTACGAATTATACATTATCTTTTAGTATCACCCATTACGTCGGGTTCATTACCTACACACATTTCACAAGCATTTTTGTATTAACAGTTAATAGACATTTAACATCTTGCATATAAAAAAAAATTTTCCGCATCCCTATCCTATTTTTTTTAAAGAGTTACCGATGCCAACAAATACACTACAAAATACTACAAAGAAAAAACAAAATATAAAAATTAACTGATAAAATTAGGTCAGTTCAACCCTGTCTGGTTTTATTTATTCATTTCTTATCACCTCTGATATCCTTACTTCGTGGAATCTGTAATACATGTCTATTTACGTATTTTCTCTCTGTCTTATTCATACAATCTCCGTAAGCGATTTTAAAAATAATATCATTAATTGTGAGTTAATTAATTAAATTACAACATTGGCGCAATGTTATCAAATGTTCTATTTTTCAAGACGAATAAGTTGGTATCAAAATATCCGCATTTGAGTGGTCTTTTATTTTCCATAAGCTGGAAGCATAGTCCTTTAGCACATACTGTAATTGAACGTATTTCCAAAAATATAGATATTTATTAAAACGACACCTCCAAATTGAATAGTTTATATACAAAACAATGCGAAATTAACAGTCAGTACAATTACGAATCGTGATTTACTCTACAAATGCCAGAAATAGACTAACTATCCATTTTCTCAAGAACGAACATTAAGATACTGAAAACGTGACAAATATGTAAACAACTCCACAAAAAGGGTTCCATTCCTTATCTTCGCTAGGGACCCAGTGCTCAACCCAATGCAGGTAGCAGTGTAGAGATTCGTGGCGTATTTCCTACAGGTTCGTTCCAACAACCATTTCGAGGACAGTTCTTGAACTGGTTACGAATTAATTTGTGCGCATGTTTCAGTAAAGCGCGTTATAGGAACGGTTCCTAATTTCAGGTTGGAACACTGAACTGAACGACCCTGTCATTACATCAACCTAAACTAACGCATCCTTTATCTATGGTCATTACTAATTTAGCTTCAAATTAAAATTAACAAAAATGAATGTACTGCAAGGTGAGTATAGAGAGTAATAATATCATAGAAAATTTCTGAAAAACCAAATCTACATCAAATTAAACATCACTGCGCAAGCCTCTAACAAATCGATTCAACAATTCTTGCTTCGGACCGCGAACCATTTTCACCATCCTTGAACTAGTTCCAGAACAGTTCACGTTTCGCTGGAACAATGAACCAATTTAATTCCGAACCGATTCCGTTATGTTGGAACGAACATTTTCATTTGCGCGTGCTCCGCCAAGTTCTGAACTGATTCTAGACCTTGTTGGAACGAACCTTATATTTCTGAGTTATAATTATTAGGTTTGTTCCAACTGGCATTTAGGAACCGTTCTGGAATCGTATCCAGTACCGTATAGTGCGCAAACTCAAATTAGGGATGGACACATCAACTTTATCACCCCTTCCAGAAGGTACCGTCCCAAGAACAAAAACGATACTATAATCAGTTGCATTGCAAAGTCAAAGAAATATAGCGCGAACGATACCTAGAACGGATCTATCGCCAGTTGGAACGAACCTATTCTCTTCATCATCAACATCAAGTCATTCAATCGTTGCGGATTATGGCTAATGACAAGGCATTTTGATCCATTTTTTGAAATGGATCAGTTCCCCTACTTTTCTAGTTTTACAATATGTTCGTCTCCACTATTCCATTCGCTCTTACACCATTTTTTCGTAATCTACTTTCTTTATTCCTTCTTGCAATAGGTTTTCAACGTCTCTCATTTTAAAAGTAGCTGCTTTATCGTTGAAAACGTTGAGCATAATAGTTTTCTCATTGCCTTTTCAAGAACGAATTTTTCCAACAACTTCTGGAAAATAACTAAACACTGATAGTTAAGCTGCCTCTACGTACCAGATCTCGCGACCTCTTTCAATAATGATAAATATAGGGTTGTTGGCTATATTTGGACCAGTAAGTATATCTTTCTTATTTGAAGATCTAGAAAAATGGTTCAATTAGAATCTCCCACGGCTATGGAATATGGCCAAGGCCACTGGATTCTACAGTTCAATAATGATTTATTACTACCTCACATTAGAAAATAGAGTTTTTACCGAGATTTTGTAAAAAGTTGCAAATCTAGAGACATTCTAAATATCTAATCAACTTATCTGTATACGAAAATAAACATATCCCACATTTTCCAAATTTTTCTTTTACTTTCACACCTATAATATATAATATATTTTAATTTATCTTTAAATCACACAACGTTTCCCATATTCTAATTTAAGAAGAATCGACGCCCATAAAATTTATCATACTAAAATATAGCTAATAAACATGTAGCTTGCCTTTCCGTTTGTATCACATTCCGCCCCTTTTAATTTCCCAGACCACCCCTGGATTCGAAAGGGATGTCGATGACGTAACTTGCCACTTGATATGATGATTCAGAAAAAAGCTGGTACTTATTGGGGTGACGTCATGATATCCCTCTTAGACATACGGGATGTGTAGTTCATCTAAATACAATAAAAACAATGTAGGGAGCTGGATATATCAAAGGGTGACATCATGGTGTAAAATATCCCTTTATTTGTAAAAATAAAAAAAATTATTGAAAGCGTCAATGGTAATGCAAGATAAAAATATGGTGGTAATTGAAGGTGGACTATTTAATTATTTTTTTTTATTAAAATAGAATAAAAATCAGCCATAAATGTGACAAAACAAAGGACTATGCTTCCATCTTATGGAAAATAAAAGACCACTCAAATGCGGATATTTTTATACCAACTTATTCGTCTTGGAAAATAGAACATTTGATAACATTGCGCCAATGTTGTAATTTAATTAATAAACCCACAAAATCAGTTCATTTGTCAGAAATTTTCGATTCGATTACAAAATCTAACCATTCAATAGGACTCCACCTGCTGCGGTGAAACAGAGTCGGACTTGTGAATATAGTTGTACATACGATGAATACCAGTTTCGTTGAAACAAAATAATAGGATTATATTTTTCAGTTGTATAAAGATATGATAGATTGCAATCAAATTATGTAAAAAAGGTACATCTCTCAATTGACAATCTAACATCTTTACATAAGTTTGTCATTTTGTAATAGCAGTTTATTATAACGTTTTCTATATTATAATAGTAAAATTATAATAGGTACATTTAATAACACTGACCGACACGTATTTCGTAAACAATTCCGGTACAAACGAATTCCCGTCAGGATTCCTAATGACTATAAAATACACATGAGTTCCCGTCCGACACTTGCAGGTATCTTAATCGCGCACATTATTTAATCCGCTTACAGGTAAACTAAATAGTTTTGAAAATTCCAGTAAATCGTAATACCTATTCGTAATCCTGAATTCTAATGAAAAAGTTGAATAACCTATTAGGGTTGCTAGGGGGTCTGTCAGTACTAATTGCTATGAATATATTTTTCTATTAAATTTTATATTATATTAAGTTGTCATTTTCGAAACGGCAGTTTATTAATATACATATTTCCGATCGTTTGTTGTCGTACGCTATAGTGATACACAAAATGCTTGAAGTAATACTAAGTGAAAAGGGTAAACCCTTTCTGGTTAGGTTATATGTTAGGTTAGCTTCTTTACATGTATGTATTTATGACTCAGTTCAGTAGTAGTACGCAATAACATTGTAGAATTAAAATTCCGTATTTTATTCCAATAATGATATCATATAATATAATATCGTGTAATAGTGCCAAACATAAGACATTTATAACTATTTCTTATTTCATACATCTGAAAACGGACCTCCCTTAAAACTTTTACTGTTCACTTATTACAATTTGCAATGAATATAGATATCATATGATTCAGAGAATTTACCGTAAGTACCATAAACACCTTTTAGACAGATCAGTTTTCACCCTGACGGGAACTCGAGTGACGGCTTAACGTATCGTAATTATGGAACAGGTAGACTGGTTGACTGTAGTTGACGCTGCTGATCGAACTATACCTAATCATGAAGAAATATAATGATGCAAATTTGATTTCAGTTAACAGTGCTTTTTTTGTCACGCAAGGGAAAACACTCATCGCCATCAAAATATATATAACACAAAAACCGGCTTCGGCTATCAAAAAAATACAAAAATTAAACAAAACCCGGCTTCGGCTATCACAAAAATACAAAAATTAGAGAAGGTAATGAGGTCCTAAGGCACTGCCTGTGGGGGGAAGGTGGAGCGCGTAAAAGGGGATACTCTAAGAATTATACATTATCTTTTAGTATCACCCTTTACGTCGGGTTCATTACCTACACACATTTCACAAGCATTTTTGTATTAACAGTTAATAGACATTTAACATCTTCCATATAAAAAAATCTTTTCCGCATCCCTATCCTATTTTTTTTTAAAGAGTTACCGATGCCAACAAATACACTACAAAATACTACAAAGAAAAAACAAAATATAAAAATTAACTGATAAAATTAGGTCAGTTCAACCCTGTCTGGTTTTATTTATTCATTTCTTATCACCGCTGATATCCTTACTTCGTGGAATCTGTAATAGATGTCTATTTACGTATTTTCTCTCTGTCTTACTCATACAATCTCCGTAAGCGATTTTAAAAATAATATCATTAATTGTGAGTTAATTATAAAAGTCACAACATTGGCGCAATGTTATCAAATATTCTATTTTTCAAGACGAATAAGTTGGTATCAAAATATCCGCATTTGAGTGGTCTTTTATTTTCCATAAGATGGAAGCATAGTCCTTTCGGAGAATATTTCGCAATCTATTTTGAACGGAAATAAAATTGTGTGTCCAGCTGGGGATACTTAATTTTTTTAAGCACACGGTATACATTAAAGTAAAAATAATTATTAATTTAGATTTTTATTTATTTTTGGCGTATGCTCAAATCGATCTGGTTAATTCCACCATCAATATTTATAATACTTTAATTTTACAAATAATTCCACTTTGCTTTCTAATATCGATAAAAGTACTCACACAATTATTGTTGTGAGAGGAGATCACACTAATAACATTGTTTCTTAAGTACAAAATAAACAAGAACATTAGTCATCGTTTCGTTCCGCCAGTAGATTGTGGTTGAGTAACCTGTACGCATAACCTTTAAAATACGAATTAACCAATGTGATTAATTCATTAGTATGACCTATCTAAAGACTATTGACCCCATCAGATGATGGTGAATTACTGTAATAAATATTATTAAATATATTTTTTTAAATTGGCAGGTTGGAAGCTCTAATTTAATAGGAAAATAATATCGAAACGAAAAATCTACATATACTTACGTTAGAACTACAAAATATTGCTGGCTATAACTGTAGTGTTACTAATTTTGCTGCTTCTACCAAACCCGAAGGAGTAAGAGATAGCTAGAAATCCGAATCAATCTCTATATAGCCCGTTCAGTATTAAAACCGTTGCACGTCACATCTGTCATAACTGTACTATGTTGCCAAGCCCTTGAAATAATATGAGAATCTAGTATATATCAAATGAAGTTTATCAAATATTCTAGGTTAGGTTTAGTTATTGATGGTTATTGCGTGCAAAGAAACTTCGACTTATTTCAGTTACATACAGAGATGTTACATATAAAACTTTAATTTGTATGTTAACCGTACAGCACTAAGAAATTCTTATTTTAAAAACTATGGAATTATTTTTAGCACTAAAAAGGTATGTATGGAATAGTTAACACTTTTATTTGTATGTTTATACCACACACTTAATTAGTTAGAAGTTATGGAACTATTCTAGTATTTAAATTGCATGTATATATAGTATCAAGGAAAAAATATTATCTAATATAATTTTTAGGTTACAATTACCTAAGTACATGTTGGCTTCTAAAATGTTGTCACTACAATATGAAAGATTGATGTAAGGTTTACAGACAAATTATAAATAAAAAAGTTCTGATAACCTGGATCTACCTCCTTTTTAAAGGTAGGCAATTTTATTTTATATTTTGTTGAAATAAATCTTAAATTTTTTTTAGAAAAGCCGGGATGTAAAGCTTTAGTGTGTAGGTCATTCTCAACAAGGAAAATCATCCTGAGATATATGATCATTGATCATAGCAAAAGAAAATTGTGCAGCAAGCACCACCACAGCTCAGAAAAGGAGAGCAAATCTATTCTATGCTCCGAATGAAGGTATATGCGAATGATTGACTAAATTGTATCACTGAAATCAATACATATTATAATTATCAGTATCTTGGTGACTTATTTATCACTCCATCATCTTCTAATCAATCAAATTTATATTTACCATTTTGTTTTAGCTCGCCAACATCTACCGCAGCTGAAAGTATTGCTAATAGAACGATTGATCAAATTTCAATTCAATAAAAACTATTAAATTAATTTTTGGTAGTTTTTATAAAACTTTGTGATATACACATTTACCTTTAGAAAATGTTGCCTGAATTACTTATTTTGAATATCAAGATTAAAATAAAATAATAAATAATGCCACCCCAATTTTTATGGAATTGTTTTATTAAAAAGAAACATTGCAAATTTATAAATTAGTTACTACACCGAATACTATTTTTTTAAATAAGGTAGAACAATAATTGTCAAATAGAAATCTTTCAAATTTGAGAGGTTCACTGACAAACCAATTCCAACCCGCAACTTCTGGAATGCATCTATCGGCTTGCTTGGCAGTAGCCAGTATTAACTCAATAGGATTTTTAAAAAGATGGCAGGTAATACTTTGTTGTGACTATACTGTTCTATCATATCCACAATGTATTTTGTTGGGGGGTTTGTTTCTGAAAAAAACTTTTATTGAAAGGGCAGTATTCAAATAACCAATTATTTTCTTTTCAAATATACCTATATTATTATTTTTGTAAAAATAAAAGTAAAACAGCATTTATTGTCTATTAGGTATAATTTGAAGTAGGAATTTTGAATGTATTAAACTAGTTGAGTAGTCTTCTGAATTCTAACATATAATTTGCTATATCACTGTTCAAATACAGTTTGTATCTACTTACTAGGCTGTAATATAAATAAGCTCAGCTTCAACATTTGTTGATTGAATTCTATATTGTGTCATTAACCTAATATTATCGAAAAGCATTGTCCATAATTTATTAAAGGTTCAGAAAGATTCAATAGTAAGTAATTGGTTTTCAAACCATTTGAAAACATGTTCTTCATTCATTTTCCCATGATAATAACTCAACTGAGATTCATATAAAAATATACTTTCTACTTCATCAATATAACCATTTTCATTCTCAGCATGTAATACAAAATATCTAGAATAAAAACAATTTTGCATTCTAAAATTTTACATTATCATTGTAACATACCTTTTGACATGAACACAGTCTACAGCACCATTTTGGAAAATTCAGGATTCATTAATAAAAACAAATTTATACAGTGGTTTATTTTTGTTGAAAGTTCCTCTTTGTGGATTTATCATATTTTAGTAAACTACTCAGGAACATTCTACATTAAATAAATATTTATTGTTCTTCCTCCAATTACTTCAGTAACATTCCTAAAGTGACATGATTATCTATAAAAAAATGTCCATGTATAATTGCCAAGTATTAAGAATAATGTAACAGAATATAATAAATACAGTTGATTGGGTATAATATTGAACTTATACATACTTGCTTCATAAACGCTGTAAGTAGTATCAGGAGCAGGAGTAAATGCATCAACTATTGCAGTATTATTAAGTTTCATTTATACGTTTTTTTGGATGTAACTTTAACTTTGATAACTCATTACTGCTTGTGAAAAATTACTCACAGTTCTTTGCAGTTTTTGACACAACATAACCCCAAAAATGTCAAGACGTCAACTGAACCTGAAATAAACCATTTTAATCGCGGCAACAGCGCGCATTTTTGCCAACATAAAAAGTTTTTATTAAGACTGACGTTAGTTTGAGTTTAATATTTAATTAACCTACGAGCTGTATTTGATATGAAATTAATTAAGAAACCTTTCTTTAAACATATATTTATATTTTTTAATACAATGCGACCTACAAATTTCAATATTTATTGAGTTTAGAGAGGCTTAACATAGTGATTGACAGAGGATTGACAGCAGCAATCGAATGACATGATATAAACGAACGTCTCTTTTTCGACACTTTGATAACGTGCAACGGTTTTTGTACTGAACGGGCTATATGTGCACCTTTTGAATATTCAAAATAATGTCTAAAAAAATCGGTAGATGTTTGATTACTTTCAATGTTTTCTTAGCTATTTTTTTGTAATCTTTGGCTATGCTACGCAGATCTGCCGACGTAAACTTGAAATTTAATTATCGATAATCCTACTTTAATAATATATTGTTTATTTATTTATTTATTTATAACCAAACAAACCTAAAGGCCTAATTACATGGTCAATAATTTTTAAATTAATATATAGTAACATATTAATAATAATAGCAATAACATATCCCAAGTATGAATTGTAGAGGATCAAACAAGTTTGCAACAATATGTAGAAAGAAATTTTATATAGAGATATTTAACATATGACCTAGTATAAGATTGTGAAATTCCTTTTCAGCCAAACACCAATCAATATCCACTAATAAGTTGTAATTATTTATTATTTTCATAATAGTAACAAAAGGATCCCTAACTGTTAAAACACATTTGGTATATGAAACATTAGCATTGAACGACCAGGGACATTAAATGAAATAGATGAAAGAATTTCCGGGCAGTTAATTTTACCATTGAGAACTTTGTAGAAGAACATAATAGCAGATAAAGTTCTTCTTTGCTCTAGCGATAAAGTTTTGAACTGATATCTCAAATGACTTGATCTAACTGTATTATAGTCCGGCCAGGTACGATATTTTTTATAGTATAAATATCTAAAGAACTTGTTCTGGACCTTTTCTACCATTTCCAATGCAGATATGTATTCTGAGAACCAAACAATTGAAGCAAATTCTAATTTAGTCGTACTAGAGCAAAGTATAGCGAATTTATAAGTTTGCCGTTTGTCTCATTACAAACCCTAATATTTTATTGGCAGTAGAAACTATATTTTTTAAATGTGCAGCACAAAAAGAGACGTTATTGTAAGTTATACCCAGATCTTTAGTTTCTGTACATCTCTTCAACGTGTCTTCTCCCATCTCGTACTCAAATAAAATGGGATCTTTAGAACGAGTAATACTCACTACCTTACATTTAGATACTAATATTATAATGCAATTTGTTAATCAAACTCCATTCATAAATATTGTGTATATCTTTTTGTAGCATTACACAGTCTCTGACTGAGTTTATTCTTCTGAAAATTTTGAAGTCATCTGCAAACAAAAGGCACACAGTATACTTAAGAACAGAAGATAAATCGTTGATGAATATAATAAAGAGAGGTCCGAGATTGGAACCTTGCGGCACTTCGGAATTTGCATGGTATTTCCCAGGGACATTTCCATTATGTCTGACGACGAATTTTCTATTCTCCAAATAGCTTTTAATTAATTCGATAAAGTCTGCAGTTATCCCGTAACTTACTAATTTTTTCAACAGCACATCATGATTTACGCGATCGAACGCTTTCCGAAAATCTGTATAAATCGTGTCCATTTGAGATTTAACACACAATGCTTCGAATGCTTGTTTTCCGAACAATAACAAATTTGTGTTAAGGGGCCATCTATAAATTACGTCACACGTTAAAAGGGGGAGAGGGTATCACCGGAATGTGACATTGTGTGACAGGGGACAGGGGGGTGACAAAAGCTTTGTGACGTCATATGTTAAAATTTAAAATACTAAAAGTTTTGTATCTTTAATTAACATAATTAGTCGTTCATTGTTTCCTAGCTATATAGTCGTTTGTTTTCTGTTATCTAAAATATTTGACTATGTAGGAGAAAAAAATGAAAATAACTTTTTTCTTTTGATTATTTTTAAATACATGTATAAAATTGAAAAATGTGAGACGTCACATCAGGGGGGTAGGGGGTTCTAAAAATATGACAACCAGTGACAAGGATGGGGGGAGGGGTTAAAAAGTCCTAAAATTCGTGTGATGTAATTTATGGATGGCCCCTAATAGATTTATACGACATAAAACCATGCTGTTGGGATACTATGTACTTTTCTATATAGTGATATAATTTATTATATATAATTTGCTCAAATAGTTTAGATGGAGCACACATTATCGAAATAGGTCGGTCATTTTCTATGTTTGTTTTTCCACCAGATTTATAAATTGGTGTAGTGATACCAGTCTCCCATTGCACTGGAAATACTTTCGTTTTGACAATTAAGTTAAAAATATAATTGTGTTTTCTGTTTTTGTCTACTACTTCGAGGTAAAATCAATAACATTTTCTCTTGTACAAAAAAATAACTAATATTACGTGATTCTTTCTGTTAATTATGTTGGGAAATTAAACCACAATCTTTTTTATATATATATATATTTTTTTTTTATTACTTGACTTTGTTCTCTCATCCTCTCAAATCATTTAATATAAGGACTTCAGATTTAAAACTTGTACACATCTCCAATATCTGTCGTAACCCAATTTTTAAACAAACTATTTGTGTCATGATATTTAATGAGAAATCGTTACACCAATTGGTTATTTTTAATCAACTTTTACTTTTACCAACGACCGTAATACAATTTTAGTACTATTAGATTAGATGTTATAAGGTGCCCATTGGCCTATTCCACTGCGACCTTTGAGATATTTATCTATACTATATCCATCGAACAAACAGAGCGACCCAAACAACGATAGATGCGTGATCAAAGTGTGCCTTTGCACCTATTGGCTAAAATAAACATGCCTCCACGCGCTGGCCAATCGGATTTAACTGCAGAATTCATTGTCTTTGGTACATCCATACAGAGTCGGAGATATCACGTGCACTATGCATGATACTGTTTTGGAACACTCCGTTGCTTGGATGGACAGAGTATAGATCAGGGATTCTCAACCGGAGGTGCGCGTACTGGTGGTGGTACGCGGGAACGTTTCAGGTGGTACGCGTAAATGAAGTGAGCCGACATTTTTGACAAACTCAACACACTGAACTTGGGACTTCAGGGACCAAACTCAACAGCCTTCACAGCCAGTGGCAAAATAAACTCCTTCACAAATACAGAAGGAGAATTTATCTGCATTTCCCACTCTATCATCATTTTTTAACGAAAATGAAATATCTCCAATGCCAGATGGGGTTGCAGATATCATTGTTCACTTGAAAGGCCTTCAAAAAAACTTTAAGAAGTATTTCTCTGAAGATTATTCAAAAGGGGATTGAATCAGAAATCCTTTTTCGGGAACCTCATCAAATGAATTGGAACTTAACGAAAGATTTATCGATCTTACAGAAGTTAATTCCATGAAAGATTATTTTAAAGAGAAATATTTAATTAACTTATCGGATGTAAAACCGAGTTCCCCTTGATATTCCGGCAAGCTCTGCTATTTTTGATGCCATTTGTTACGAGTTACTTGTGTGAGAGTGGATTTTCTGAACTCTTGTACATAAAAAATAAACATAGAAGCAGAATAAGTGTTGAAGAGGACTTAAGTTAAGTTCCATTACCCCTAATGTTGATATTTTAATTACAGGCAAACAACAAGTTTCGCACCAAAGACTATAGAAGTATATTTTGTATGATGATTAATTGTTTGCCGTTATAAATAAACAAATATCTATCCATTAAGTATGAAGTTTTCTCAGGAATTTAATTCAAAAAGCCTTTGAACACTTTTAGAAGAGTAAATATTATACGAAATCTAGTTTGAAAAAGCTACTGTGTAGCGAAACGCGTCACTAATTTAATTTGAACGTTAGTTCAAAATAAAATGAAGATTTAAACAAATTAAATTGTTTCATTTCATCATTTAGTATGGATCTTCATCAAGTAAAAGCCTCATCTATTCAATTTTTAAATGTTATACGTTATAATATATTATTAATAGTATATTACGGACCAAGGCCGGTAAAGTAAGAAATGTCTCAGATCACATGTGATCTGAGGCCTTCTTACTTACTGGCCGAGGTTTGTATAATATTTTTCTGATCGACGGTGCCGGAAAGCGACAACTTCGTTTAGCGCGGAGGCCCGAAAGTTGATGCTTGCCGGCCGGAGGACAGAAAAATGTGATTACATGTGACCTGAGACATTTCTTACTTTACTGGCCTAGGTTTGTAATATACTATAGGTCTGGTGGTACGCCAAAATTTCTCAAAAAGTCAAGTGGGTCGAAGGTGCAAAAAGGTTGGGAACCCCTGATCTAGATTACTTTTCCCAGCTCGCTTAATGAAGTCCCCCAGCTTTGAGACAGAATCTTTCATATAGTTCATTGCTGGGGCTTTTCATCGCCTAGTGCAAAGAACCGCACATTTGCCAGGCTATCGCTCTAGCATAGAATGTGTTGTGACGTTTCTTCCTCTAATTGATAGAATGTGCACATGGCTTCGTCTGTCAATACTATCAGCTTTCACTACTATTATTACTATTTTCAATTATTTCCGGGCTTCCTCTATGATGCTTTTCGTGTTTCAATGTCAATATAATCATAGAAGCGTCATTGAGTCTGAGACACATTTATTTTTTACTAATTTATCAAGTACTTTTCAAAATAACAAAAAAACTTGAATGCCCCAAGAGATTTATATTATTGAGTTTCAACTTATGAAGAGTAAAATTGAAAGAAAATATGTCGCGATTTGCTGGCACTTTTTTAATGAAATCAACCCAACTGACTCTTCATGTGTGTCAAAGAACGACTGCTGAGTACTAATCATTGGTTTACATACAGATTCTTATTCTAGTTTTTTTTTCAATTTCCGACTTAACTGTTTCAATTTTGCGTCTTGAAATGTTCTGTAAAAATGAGTTGTGGTAAATGCATTTAATTTTGATTTACATGTTTACATTAAACTGTCGAGAAGTATTTAATTTATTCAACTATATTTATTTAGGATTCAAGTAGTAGTATTTTTAATTCAAAATTTTAAAGAAAATGAAGTGGTATTGTCATTTAAATCGTACTATTTCAGTATTTTATTTAAATGTCCTTGTATAATTTTAAATTGATTAATTCTTGTTATGACTAATAATTATCGAAATTATCCCACAGAAACTCCGTCTTAATCTTTGTAGTACATTTCCAGCATCTGATGATTAAATCTCTGTTTAGGTATTTATGTATAAAAAATGGTCGTAATCCAGCCTGTGGCATATGGCACGTTGTCGGCTAATATTAAATGTAGCTCCAAAATAAACATCAGGATATAGTACAGATTTAACGTATGACTCACACATTCCCTCTCTGTTTTCCTGTTGCTTTATCCATCTGTCTTATCTTTTTTTAGTTCAGACGCCTGCCGAGCATATAATGTCTGAAACATTGAATTCTCGAGTAAAATTCAGATTGTATACTTCCCTTTTAACTGTTGGTATTAGCACGTCTTATTATGGATAGTAATCAAAATCATAAATTTATATTTTTTTTAATACAAGGTGAGCTCAAGGTTTATCATCAAAATACCAATTTCCAATATTTTGTATAGTTGGACTAAATTTTAAATACTGCTAAAAGTTTATGTAAACTTAATTAATGCCTTTTTTATTTAGTAAGTAGCACATATTACAAGAAAAATAATGTCTATGAGCGAACAAACTTCTTATTATTGAAATACCCTATATACGTTTACAGTATTACTGAAGAAGGTAATTTTAACTAACATTAAAAAAGTCCTTGAAACACTTACTATGTTTTAAGAAATTTCGTGCATAAAATTTATCTATTTCACTAATCTTGTTCTACTCTTACTTCCTAATTCTTTTATTTGAAGTAGATAAGTTTAAACATGTGTTAGCTTTAAAATTAAGCTAAATACTTATAACACTCTTATACAATTTATTTTCATATAATAAGTTCTCAATCCACTTGTAAATTTATTTATATTTAATTTATCATTTCTATTGAATTTCAAAAGTTTAAATGAAATTTTAGCTGCCTTACTATTAGAGTTGTCGTCATCTGGGTCACCTAGCGCAGCAACCCCATTGAACATTATTTTTAGAAAGACTTATAGCCCAGTCAAATCGTTCCAACTGTTTAACTGTAAACAAAAAAGTTAAATTCGGAAGACACGGAGAAGTTGTCACTATATGAATCATCAGGCCGGCTAAAATGAAGTCGGAGATAATTAAAACAAAATTTGTTCGATATATAAAACGGGATTACCTAGATGATATTACGTGAAACGAATTCTTAGGTCGTTGTTTGTGAACGTTCGCTAGGACGCACCTTTAGGTATTTTAACTAAATTGATTGAATAATTAAGTTATTCATGTTTAATTAAAACAATTCAAATATTAATGTTATAAATGAAACTAACTGTTTCTAATTAATTCCACTATTTAATTAAAAAATTTATGAAAATTATTAAAGGATATTGATAATTATTTCGATATTGACATATCATCGTCAGAATGACAGAAGTTACATTTTATGTGATACCTACTTGATATTTAATATTTTGGCTAGACCAAATAGTAAGTGACCTATCTTGTGATTGACTTAATTTATATGAATAGAAATAAGAAGAAGATATGATTTTACAAATATTAAAGCTTAGGTATTATTAGCCCTATGGGGATATCCTGGATATCTTTTTCCCATTTAAGATCAGTATAACTGTGCAATGATATAGGAAACCAAGGAAAACTATATCTGCTGATCTTCACAATTGTTACTTAAGAAAACAATTTATTAGTGGAGAGCTCCCTAGATTTATCTGTTCATTGACAACTTCATATTGTGGGTCTCTTAAGTGTCTTCTTATTTCTAGTTCTTCAAGGAAATCTAGTTCTTGTTTCTTATCACAAATATGCAGTACTTCTAGTTCTGTGTTAGGTGTTAATGAATGTTTTGTGTCAAGAAGGTGTTTTGCGTAATGTGATTTATCTGACTGTTTTAATCTGTATGCTCGTGAGTGTTCATTGAATCTAATTTCAAAATTTCGAATTGTTTGACCAATATAGACAGCATTACATTCTGGACATTTAAGTTTATATATTCCAGACTTTTTTAATGGGGGTATTTTTGTTTTTACATTTAACAATTTTTTACTCACATTGTTTTCTGTTTTAAAAGAAATTGCTGTATTTGTTGAACAAGATATTATCTTTGAAATATTATTAGAAATATTACCAGCATATGTGATGGTTTTGTAATTTTGTATTTCCCTAGTTTTTTCAGGAAATATTGATTGTAATGCCACTTTTTCCTCTTTTTTATTAATTAATTTATTTATTATTTGTAATGGATAACCGTTGGATGTGGCTATTTGTTTAATTATATTAATTTATGAGAAAAAATACATGATTAATAAAAATCCTCAGTTTCCACAATTATATGGAACTGTTAAATTACATAAAGTATCGAAACCAATTAGACCTGTAGTTTCTTACGTTAATACTCCTAATAATAAGTTAGCTAAAAAACTAAACAATATACTTAATAGCTATGGAGGTATATCTAAATACTCAATTGAAAATTCAATAGAACTAATCAAAAAATTAAAAACATACAAATTACAAGATAACTCTAAACTTATTTCATTTGATGTTACCAATATGTTCTCTAAAATTCCTCCTAAAGAATGCATAACACTTGTTAAAAAATTACTAGAGAATAAAAATATCAATCCAGGAATAATATCAGATATACTTAATTTGTTTGATGTATGTATTAATCAGAATTATTTTACTTTTGATAATAAGGTATATATTCAAAATGAAGGTTTACCAATGGGAAGCCCCATATCACCAATTTTAGCAAACATTTTTATGGACAGTTTAGAAAAAAAAATCTTTGAATGTAACATTTCAAAAAATATATTATTTTGGTATAGGTATGTAGATGACATATTAGCTTGTTTTGTAGGTAGTGAACGACAAGATATATTGTTCAATCATATTAATAATTTACATCCAAAAATTAAATTTACATTAGAAGTTGAAGAAAATAACTCAATCAATTTTCTTGATATTAAAATTCAAAGAGTCAATAATATACTTGATTTTTCAATTTACAGGAAACCAACACATACTGATGTGACTATACCATATAGTTCCAATCATCCCATGTCACATAAATTAGCATCATATAATTCAATGATACATAGAGCATTTTCAGTTCCTATGAACAAATATAATTTTGATAGAGAAATTAATATAATTAAACAAATAGCCACATCCAACGGTTATCCATTACGTATAATAAATAAATAAATTAATAAAAAAGAGGAAAAAGTGGCATTACAATTAATATTTCCTGAAAAAACTAGGGAAATACAAAATTACAAAACCATCAGATATGCTGGTAATATTTCTAATAATATTTCAAAGATAATATCTTGTTCAACAAATACAGCAATTTCTTTTAAAACAGAAAACAATGTGAGTAAAAAATTGTTAAATGTAAAAACAAAAATACCCCCATTAAAAAAGTCTGGAATATATAAACTTAAATGTCCAGAATGTAATGAACACTCACGAGCATACATATTAAAACAGTCAGATAAATCACATTACGCAAAACACCTTCTTGACACAAAACATTCATTAACACCTAACACAGAACTAGAAGTACTGCATATTTGTGATAAGAAACAAGAACTAGATTTCCTTGAAGAACTTGAAATAAGAAGACACTTAAGAGACCCACAATATGAAGTTGTCAATGAACAGATAAATCTAGGGAGCTCTCCACTAATAAATTGTTTTCTTAAGTAACTATTGTAAAGGTCAGCAGATATAGTTTTCCTTGGTTTCCTATATCATTGCACAGTTATACTGATCTTAAATGGGAAAAAGATATCCAGGATATCCCCATAGGGCTAATAATACTTAAGCTTTAATATTTGTAAAATCATATCTTCTTCTTTTCTCTATTCATATATATTAAGTCAATCACAAGATAGGTCACTTACTATTTGGTCTAGTCAAAATATTAAACATTAGGTAGGCATCACATAAAATGTAACTTCTGTCATTCTGACGATGATATGTCAATATCGAAATAATTATCAATATCCTTTAATAATTTTCATAAATTTTTTAATTAAATAGTGGAATTAATTAGAAACAGTTAGTTTCATTTATAACATTAATATGAGTAGATTCCACAAAGTAAGGGTCCAAACAGTAAATTCAATTCAAATATGTTTGCTGCTTTTAAGTTTGCATATGTCAAAACTATTCTCACGTTAAATACTTCAAGTTAACCGAAAATGATCCGTGGAAAGTCGGTAACACGGTTCTCTGTCAGAATCTGGAAAATTTGCAGCAAAAATGTATTTAATTAATATGATAATAATAATAAATAAACTACCTATTTCATACAATAGATCTTTTTACCGCTATAGTAATGTTATTGTAGTACTGGATTGGGCAAAATTCAATGGGACGTGGCTCACAGTAATGTTGTTCTTTATTCAAGTTTCAATATGAATTGAGTAAAAACGTGTGACTTTAAATTAGTACTTTACAAGAATTTTCACCACTAGAAATTATGTTTAATGATTTGTTTTTATTTTTGCAGAAGCAGCTAGGAAGGATGGTTCTAGAGTGCTAGTCCATTGCCAAGCAGGAATCTCCCGTAGCGCAACTATAGCTATAGCTTACATAATGAAATACAAACAGATGTCAATGGTAGAAGCTTACAAAAAAGTGAAGGAAGCTCGCCCAATTATATCGCCTAACCTCAACTTCATGGGTCAACTATTAGAGCTTGAGCAAAGTTTGCGAAATGATAGCAACAACTCAAATCACCAGTGTCGCTGGGCACAGCAATCGACAGACGAAGTGACGCCTGGGTGTAGTGTGTAATATAAAGTTTTTGTTTCTTTCGGAAAGGAAATGGACGTTTAAATGTTTAGTTTTAGCTCTGTACTTAATAATACTCGACAATAACATATGTATCATTTAAATATGGGCTTAGTAATTCTCTTTAGCGAACACGCATCAAATGAAACAAAGCAAGGTTCGTCTATTTCCTTAAGTCATATATTCATTAAGAGTTTATTAGAAGTGTACGGCGAAGTACATATCTCATATAGATTAAACGTAGTTTTAACATGCAACTACATCAATAAATCTGTTGGTAAGTTTCTTTTTAACGATGGCGTTCGAAGTTATTTTTTTATGATTGACCATTTTATTTCTCACAGTTTTGTGTATCCTTTACAGGGAATTTTCTCCTATAATTTATGGAAAAAATGGATTACTTTGTTGAACGTATACAATCTCAAGTTTTTTTATCAACTAGTCATTAATATTTGGTCCATGTTTTGTCGAGACATATTGAGTACATAGCTACTCTTTTTCATTATTGACACAAATAGTCAACAACTCGCCATAGAGTTATAATCTAGTCTTATCTGATTTTGGTTAAAACGGCTGTGTACCATTAAAGATATTTCAAATACATATTCGCAGTAAATCATTATTTTTGGGAAATTTCTAGAACACCAACATTTAACTTACTATTTTTTATTACTATATCAATGAGCAGAAACCATAAATAATAGTGTAACTATTTTCATAAGCTTGAATTTAGATAATGTTCACGAAAGTCAAAATGAAGAAATTTATTTGTAAGTAACCAGAATTATTATATTGAAATAAAATAACCAATTTTTATGAACAAAACCATTCTTAATAGTTCTAAAAAATGACTACTATCTGTTTTAGTTTGATAATGATCTTTTGATCGTACTATACTCATTTTTTCTTAAATGTAGGTAATCAGATAGTAGGCAAAAGTTGACCTTTTTGGAACAAATCGTTGCAGCCTAAAAATATAAATTTTCAACATATGTTAAACTGTTTACTTTACATTTAATGTGTGAAGTGAATTTTAAAAAGGTTGTTATCTTCTACAACTGTTTAAACCTAGTCACGCTTTTAAATTTTTGAACAAACTTGGTTTCTTCATTTTTACTTCTCAATATTTTGTAGCTGGTCTTGTTTTTACTTTAATAAGAGGATCTTTTTCTTTAAACTGCTTTCTAAAAGTCTTACTACTTAAATTTAACTCCTGTCTCTGTTCCATTTCTGACGTTATTTGATGATCACTTGAACATACTCCCATTTTTTGCAACAAACTTATCTTATTGCTGTCCATCACTAATAGATCTTACAGTACCGTTTAATTATTTTTGTCAGTTCAAGTAACAAATTAGCTATAGGCTAATATAATATAATCAACTGACCAAAATTGGTGTTATAGGAATTTCTCATATTTGGTTTATATGGTATTTCTTTTCAAGCAGCTGAAAAATGATTTACCCTACATAGTAGAATGTTGTGCTTGAAAAATCAGAATTTAAAACATTCGTAACGCTGCGAAAATATAGCGAAAATATACTATGTCTGCAGCAGTTTGTACTATATATAATTATTTTATTTATTTACTTATATGTATAGTTATTTTATAATGAGAATTCAAATTGTAATTGTTTTCCTCGGGTATAATCCGCATATAATGTTTTAATTAAGTTTGTTCAGTTTTAGTCAGTGATTATCGAGATATAAATTTAAGAGTGAAATCGTCATCATCTTACAACTAGAAATGAACAATTCATAGACACACTCATACACAACCCTTTATAATTTTGGAAATTAATAGTTTTAATTTGTTTACGAGGGTCAACCTTCTTGGTGGCTACAAAATATGGAATCCATCTTTGATTCGAAAACCATGAGGCAAATTCTGTTTGTTTTTTTATTTTAATTGATTTTTTCAAATACAAATATGAATCTTACTGAAAAATAAAGTGTTATTTTTGAACAATCCTACTCAACCCAAGAGATGCTTGACAAGCAGATATCCAACAGATACCTCCTACAGTACATGGACTCTTACTTACATTTATTATTTTTTTCGAAAAGGCCATCAATTTGATGCATTTCACTGAAAATGTTTGACTATACAATCAATTAAGAAATATGGAAATAAGATTAATAAAAAACCATATATTTGACATACAAAGAGCTCCGTTTGATGGAATAGTAGAAACGAATGAAAGATGGTAATCATAAAGCCTAGAATGTATTTTATATTGTGTATTGCTTTGCTAATGAACATTTCTTAGTATATTGATGATATGCATTCATCAAATACATAATTTGGATTTTTTAAGGTGTATTGATGAATAAAAAGAATATTAATTATATAACTATTACGTAAAAGATAGTTTGAAGAAAATGTGAATGTCCATACTGTAAAAAAAGGAATTTATATTCCAGAGATGGCGTATCACTTATATTTATTTCTCAGTAACTGATATGAAAATGGATATTTTCAGTGCTTGGTGATCCTTGTCGAACTAGTAATATCCAGTTTTTTGTGAGTTTTTTATGAATGAGAATTTTTAAATGTGTTCTAGTTGGATGGCGGATAAGAATATGACATGTATAACCAGGGTTCTGATAAATTTGTATTGTGATTTTTTATAGATTTTAAGTTAATTTTATTACGACAGGTACAAAAAAGTGCGTTCTCAGAAATAACAGTTACGTTTTATTTCATAATATATTGATGGTTATTACTACATGCATTATTAGATGCGGTGAACACGTGACCAAATCAGTTCTTACTGATGGTATGCTATATTTTTGTTTTTAATGCTTTCATTTGGTATTTGCCTCAGTTCAATGTCCAATCGTATTCTCACTATTTAGTGTTTAAAACATACCCGTCGTCCGCGTGTAGCTTAGGAAAATTTAAAATTTTAAAAATAAGACGGTGCAACAGTCTAAATAATGTCTGTTAACACACATGACTAAACTATTGGAGTTGACGATTCATAAACTGTTTTCAGGTATCATTGATTCCTATTTGTATGTTTTGAAATATTCAGCCCTTAAACATATTTAGTTCCATAAAATTGATGATAATTCTTACATAATATCCTCACTGAGGTTCTGAGACGAACATGTAACATGAATGGAATGACCAATTCGACTATTATGTGCTTATTTCAATTAAATTATTACATTTATCGATTTTATACACTCTGAATGGAATAGGTAAGCACGCACATGTTATTGCCAACTGTGACAATATGTAATTCATATTTGGAAACACCATTTTGTGAGGTGGGAAACCACTGAACCAATGAACGAATAACCTTAAATTTAAAAAAATATATGTCTATTTCGTTATGCCAAACTCGTCAAAATGGCGTACATATACGTCAATACGGAAATAAAAATATTAACTATCCCATGTTCAATGAAAACTAATTAATGAATATAATTTTTTTGTCGCAATGGACTCCTTGAGAAAAATTTGGTAACGTTTATAATTTTTCATATGAAAATTGGTAAATTTATCTAAATAATAAATGCAGCACATAGATTTTATATACATATAACTATAATTTTGAAATTCTTCTAAACCATATATTATTTAATTTGTTTTATTAATAAAGAAACCTTTTTTACAGACGGCAAATTTTATTTTATAGAGGCATTTGTTAAACAACGCATAATAATAGAATAAAACTCATATTATTCACATAATTACTTTTTTTATATGCTTTTATTAAACTTGCAATTTTTGTATGTATGTACGATGGGGTCAAATCATGCATCATACGTTTGGATGATAATGCATGGTTAGCTAAGTGACGTCAATATCATCCTATTCCCTAGGCAAATTCTATCGATGATGAAAAAAATTCAAAATGGTGGAACATAAGGTGGCCGCCATACCAATTCAAAAGAGTAATAACTTGGCATAAATCACAAGAAGGTCTACTTATTGCAGAACTAGACTGTACTAAATTAACTAAGTCAACAATGAAGTTAAAATGAAATGAACGGGTTAAGAAACATTTTGATACAATATAACACAGCGTTAACTAGAAAATAACTTAGTAGTAAAAATATATTTTTAAAATTAGGCTTTATTTGAATGCTCTAAAAAGAAGAAAATCAACTTTAAATTAAATCGAACACATCCATTTACTACATTACATGATTTATATAATATAAAAGCTTGTCGCTAGATTTACTTATGTAGATAAACCAAGAATACAATAATAATTATGTAAATTGATCTTGACATGAGTAAATCTAAGAAAAAAGGTATATGTGTTTTATAAAAATGAGCAAATACAGTTACACAAGTAAATCTCGCGACATGATGGGATTGATTTAATTCAAAGTTTATTTTCTTATTTTTAAATCATTCAAATAAAAGCTTATCTTTGAAAATATTTTTTTACTATTAATTTATTTCGAAAACAGGTCACATTCTAATAAATATTATTCACACTGTGAATGAATCTGTTGACATAGTTGTGAAGTCTTCATTAAAATAAAAAGTCTATATTATTTGCAATGCTTCAGGAAAATTACTCCTCGTAATATTTCTAATAATACCTACATTAAGTTTTCTTATTATTGCCAATACAACAGTATTATTTCCTTTGTTTTTCTAGATATATCAGATACGTCGTTATACATAGTTGATAATAGTGGTAATCACTATTTATTCATTATTGATTTTAGTTCGCAGCTTCCCAATAAAATGAAAACCATATATTCCTTGTCTACTGAATTTTGTGCTTAAAATCAATATTATGAAATAAAACTAACTTGTAGTAAAGCTGAGTACCGAAAGTAAGTGGCCTATATGTTCAGTGCTGTAAAAAGGTCTATCACGAAATATGTGCCTTTATATTTGTAATTGTAAACTGTGTATAAATTACAGACTGTAAAAAAGCCTATGATTTTGTAAATACAATAAAATGTTACGAAGATATTCGATTTTTATTAAATTTTCCACCTTTCTGACAAAAAATAGCTTCATACTGTTAGATTTTTGTCTACTTTCATTATTATATTTATTTCATATGGTGAGATGCACATTTCGTAAATTTTGGAACCAAAGTGTTATACATTTTTGAGATCATGAGTGTTTCCAGAGCTTTCAAACGCGGTATCATATGATATACTTTCTAATTAAAAAAAAATTGAGGGATGATTGTCGCGTGAAGAAGGATCAACTACGGTTCGAAAATGGTATATGATTATTTTAAAAGTCCACCTGTCCGAGCTTTTTCGTTATTATACAGGGTGTCCCACGAGGTTTTGGACAGTATATATCTCGAAAACTATTTGAACTACAATATTGAAATTTGGCAGTTATAAACCGTAGGTAGTATTACACATTTTAAACAATCAGCTACTTTGCTACAATGTCACGTTTCGGGTCAAGTGGTATCATTTTCAGAAATGTTAATGAGACAACCTGTATATTGTTCCACTACTCTAAAGGTCTCTCTTATACTAATTCGGCGATACCTATTTTTTTGTGTTAGGTACTTAGAAACGACAAACTAATTTTTATAAAGTTTTTTATTTGAAAAACAAAGAGAGCTGAGAAACAAAAAACATATTATAGTAACAGCTATTCTAGTTGTCAAAAGCTGTCAGTGTCAGTGAACAATCGTTCACTGTATTATTGTTGTTAAAAGTTTTGTTACTTGAAAGTTATCATGCCTTTACATTTCACTTATGACGAGTATGTCGATATGCTGATCATCTATGGAGAATGTGGAAAAAATACAAGACGTGCTAGATATTTATATAGAAATCGTTTCCCCGACCGAACAACTCCTGGTAAAAATACTTTTACTTATGTAGAACAAAAGTTAAGACATGGTTCTTTTCCAACCGGAAAACATCGAAATTCTCGACGTAAGCCTATTGCAACGGAAGATAATATTATTAATATTCTTGCTTATATCCAAGTCAATCCCCACATTTCAACTCGATGTCTGCAACAAGAATTAGGAATAAGTAAATCTACTATTCAGAAACTGTTAAAGCAATACAAATATCATCCTTTCAAAATACATTTAACGCAAGGTCTACCTCCTGCAGATCCAAAAAGAAGACTCGATTTCATTGCTGAAATGTCAATTAAAATCGTAGAGGACCCATTTTTCTTAAATAAAATATTGTGGGGCGACGAAAGCCGTTTTCACAACAACGGTATAGTAAATAGACTTAATTGTCACTACTGGTCGGCTGAAAATCCCAAGTGGACGCGAGAAACGCATTTCCAAACTATTTGGGGGGATAAATGTGTGGTGCGGTTTGTTTAATGGCCGCTTGATTGGGCCGTATTTTTATGAAGTGACTTTGACAGGCGAAAGGTATTTAGATTTTCTCCAGAATATTCTTCCCCATTTGCTTGAGGACATTCTACTAAATGAGAGAGCGACTGTGTGGTGGCAACAGGATGGTGCAACTCCTCATTTTGCTCAGTGAGTAACGTCACATTTGAATGTGTATTTCCAAGACAGATGGATTGGGAGAAATGGTACAATACATTGGCCCGCTCGTTCACCAGATATAACCCTGTTAGATTTTTTTCTTTGGGGATATTTAAAAGGATTAGTTTATGTTACAGCTCCTGATGATGTAGATGATTTAAAAAACAGAATCACAGAATCAGAGCAGCTTGCCAATCTGTTACACCAGAAAGTATTGAAGCAGCATGCACAAGAAATTTACTCAGAAGATTTGAATGTTGCATTAATGAAGGTGGACATCAATTTGAGCATCAACTGTAGTAAAAGTGTTATTGTATCCCAATTCTTTTTGTTTTTCAAATAAAAAACATTATAAAAATTAGTTTGTCGTTTCTAAGTAGGTACCTAACACAAAAAAATAAGTATCGCCGAATTAGTATAGGAGAGACCTTTAGAGTAGTGGTACAATATACAGGTTGTCTCATTAACATTTCTGAAAATGATACCACTTGACCCGAAACGTGACATTGTAGCAAAGTAGCTGATTGCTTAAAATGTTTAATACTACCTACGATTTATAACTGCCAAATTTCAATATTGTAGTTCAAATAGTTTTCGAGATATATACTGTCCAAAACCTCGTGGGACACCCTGTATAAAAAAGGAGAAGTTAAGAGAGAGGATAACACTTATTCCACAGCACTGTATATATGAAATGTTCGGAAATAACCGCGACCTTAAGTTGAAAAAATGTGATTTTTAACACTCTGTAAATATTCACTTAAGGCCCTATGTACTCTATATTATTTAGTATAAATGTACTTGCACGTCATAGCTGGACTATATTTCCAGGCCGTTGAAATAGTATGAGAATCTAGTATATGTCAAATGAATATAAGTTTATCTAATATTATTCTTTTTGTTTGGCTTTAGGTTTATTGGATGCAAATGCAATATAACATAATATAAGAGTTTTATTTTGGATATTAATACCGCAGCACTCACTTAGTTACAAATTTTAACTTTAAAAATCGTGGAACTATTCAAGTACTCAAAAGATATGTATGAAATAGTATTGAAGAACAAATTTATAATGGTGTACGGTTATTTGTTCTAAAATGGTTTATCAACATTAAACATTCAGTATCTCATATAACTTTTATGATAGAATAGCAATCACATGGGCTCCTAATTTTTTCCATATTATGAAAGATTCATACAAGCTCTACAGATTTTCTACAGATAAAAAAGGTAGGTCATTTTATTTTATGATCGGTGGAAAATGTTGTTGAAGATTCGGGATCTGAAGATAGAGTTTGCGGTTATTTTCAACAAGCAAAATCTTCCCGAGGTTATGATCACAACAAAAGGAAATTGTTCGGTCATCACCACTTTAGCCCAAAGAAGGAGAAAAAAAGAACAAATCCCAATCATAATAATAGTCCTATGCTTATACAAACGTAAGGTGATATGCAACACATTTAACACTATAATTTTCGTACACAGAACTAAAATTCTGATGGTCTTAACTCTGAGTATTTAACAAAAGTGGCTAAAGGTACGAATATTACGTCATAGATGCTTATTGAAATGGATGAACAATTTTAGTGAATAATTGGAAAATATCTTTGGTATTTGTGTCATTAAGCGTAATATTAATTTCCCCACATCAACATTAAATGTAAACTATGGAAGTTTATAAAGTAATAGGATTGAATTATGTAGGCTTATCCACAACCTATAAATTAAGTTAGGTACGTCACTGAATTGACATGGAACTAAGAATTAACATAGATGTGAATATAAAACATATGTTTTTGTTTTATGGTTAGCTGCCAGCTGCCTGCTTTTTCGATTTTAGTCTTTGTGCTATTTTGTTGTTCCGAGATGTATTAAAATATTTGTACATACATTTGTAGTTATTTAGTAACTGTTGAAAGTGTTGAAGGAACGCATAAGTCAAATGTTAAGAAATGGCTTTTGGTAGATTTTGCAAAAGAAATCCGATAATATTGCGTAATACGATTGTGCCACAACAGTGGAGTGATGTGATTGTTAAATTAGTTATGTACAATTCTTGATTTGGGGTAATAGATGGAGGACAAGGGGGTGAAACCACGACCTCGATCAAATTCAGCAAGAGTATTGGTTTTTAACGAACCAAAGCCTGGGTTTCGACTAGAGCATAGGCAAAATTCTTGTACTGAATCATGGCTTTCACGAAAACAACAATCAGGTATGTAATGAATACAAGTAGGTATTTTGTTTTCTCCTATCTCAACTGTTGATTTTGTTTTTATAATCATACTCATTTAAAAAAAACTCACTTGGAAGCAGTTTAAATGTAGTATGTTTTTACATTAAAAGTACATTATTAAATTTACATGCCTAATTGTTAAATCCCAACAATATAGGTAAGTAAACAATGAAATTGCCAATAACTATCCTTTAAAATATACTTTTTTGAATGAAACTAACTGTTTCTAATTAATTCCACTATTTAATTGAAAAATTATGAAAATTATTAAAGGATATTGATAATTATTTCGATATTGACATATTCATCGTCAGAATGACAGAAGTTACATTTTATCTGATACCTACTTGATGTTTAATATTTTGGCTAGACCAAATAGTAAGTGACCTATCTTGTGATTGACTTAATATATATGAATAGAAAAAAGAAGAAGATATGATTTTACAAATATTAAAGCTTAGGTATTATTAGCCCTATGGGGATATCCTGGATATCTTTTTCCCATTTAAGATCAGTAAAACTGTGCAATGATATAGGAAACCAACGAAAACTATATATGCTAATCTTTACAATTGTTACTTAAGAAGACAATTTAATAGTGGAGAGCTCCCTAGATTTATCTGTTCATTGACAACTTCATATTGTGGGTCTCTTAAGTGTCTTCTAATTTCTAATTCTTCAAAGAAATCTAGTTCTTGTTTCTTATCACAAATATGCAGTACTTCTAGTTCTGTGTTAGGTGTTAATGAATGTTTGGTTTCAAGCAGATGTTTTGCTTAATGTGATTTATCTGGCTGTTTTAATCTATATGCTCATGAGTGTTCATTGTATCTAATTTCAAAATTTCGAATAGTTTGACCAATATAGACAGCATTACATTCTGGACATTTAAGTTTATATATCCCAGTCTTTTTTAAAGGGGGTATTTTTGTTTTCACATTTAACAATTTTTTTACTTACATTATTTTCTGTTTTAAAAGAAATCGTTGTATTTGTTGAAGAAGATATTATCTTTGAAATATTATTAGAAATATTACCAGCATATGTGATGGTTTTGTAATTTTTTATTTCCCTAGTTTTTTCAGGAAATATTGTATGTCACTTTTTTCTCTTTTTATTAATTATATTAATTTCTCTATTAAAATTATATTTGTTCATAGGAACTGAAAATGCTCTATGTATCATTGAATTATATGATGCTAATTTATGTGACATGGGATGATTGGAATTATATGGTATAGTCACATCATTATGTGTTGGTTTTCTGAAAATTGAAAAATCAAGTATATTATTGACTCTTTGAATTTTTAGATCAAGAAAATTGTTTGAGTTATTTTCTTCAACTTCTAATGTAAATTTAATTTTTGGATGTAAATTATTAATATGATTAAACAATATATCTAATTGACGTTCACTACCTACAAAACAAGATAATATGTCATCTACATACCTATACTAAAATAAGATATTTTTTTTATGTATCATTCAAAGATTTTTCTTTCTAAACTTTCCATAAAAATGTTTGCCAAAATTGGTGATACAGGGCTTCCCATTGGTAAACCTTCATTTTGAATATATACCTTATTATCAAAAGTAAAATAGTTCTGATTAATACATACATCAAACAAATAAGTATATCTGATATTATTCCTGGATTAATATTTTTAACCTCTAGTAATTTTTAAACAACTGTTATGCACTCTTTTGGAGGAATTTTAGAGAACATATTGGTAACATCAAATGAAATGAGTTTAGAGTTATCTTAGAATGTTCATAATTTTTTCATTCAATAGTGGAATTATTTAGGAACAGCTAGTTTCATTTAAAAAAGTAATATGAGTAGATTCCACAAAGTAAGGGTCCAAAAAGTAAATTCTATCAAATATAGAATGTATTTACTTCATGACAATATTGGGTTAGACTAGGGCTCTTGGGTCTAGCATACTTCCAGGTTAGACAAAAAAAATGTTTTACAGGGTTGTATAAAGGGTTGATTACCTTTGGCTTTAACTACCAGGGTGGTGGAGGTGAAATTGTGAAAACAATTTAAAAATCAATTTTTAACTTTGGCATCAAATTCTGTGTCATTTTTCACATTTTTTTAAGTTTTACAAAAAAATGTTATCAAAAAATGAATTATTTAAACAATCGCCATTGCGACTTTATGGTAGGAATAAAAATTTATTATTTGGCATGTGTATGTTGTACAATATTAACTTTGAAATAAAAAATTAGTCATGCAAAACTCATAACATAGATTAGCGAATTTATATTTGAACCTCTATATGTTCCACCTCAGTCTCCATCTAACATTTAAGTATCAGTTCCACTTAGATCAACTAATGCTCTTAAGTGAACAATTTTCTGTTTTCAAATTGTAGTTTATTAACTATTGCAAGTCAAAGTTCCCTAATTTTGTCACTCACCAATCATTAAAATTATAAGATAGGTAATTCTAGCAGACACACAAGCTTCAAATTTTGAACACAAATGGTGTTTAACCTCTAAAAAGCATAGAAAAACTAAAACATACCGCTATTTCAGTCCAGTTTTTTCTAGATATATGGTGTCCCTGACTTATTCCACCAGGCTTTATCTCATAAACAGAGACGTTTGAATGGGCAAAAGCTACTCTATACCATTTCGAAGACACTTTTATATGACTAGAAAAAGCATACCCTAAATATTTAACCCCCTAGGTGACAACCCTTAACCTTAAATATTTCAATAGCCATTAAGTACATCAGTAGTGGTTGGAGCTTGTGGTGCAGGGGAGCGACGTGCTGAGGAGTCGATACAAGATATAGTACTTGAAAAGAAAAAAGGATTACTACCTACAAAAGGAAAGGAGATCCTATCAAAAGATAACATGTTGAAAAATGCAAGTCCGGAAAAAGTTGTGAGACTGTTTTAAAACCAAGTCCATTAATTTACAGTACATAGCTAACAAAACTAATAACTATGAAATTTTTGTCAAATTTAGTAAAACCACATTCATGGCATATTTTCCAAGTTCTGTTAATTTTTATATTATTATATTTATGTTATTTTGATAACTTTATTTATTTGTAGAATAGTGATTAAGAAGCAATATTTGTATACCTTATCAGCTAATTTCCAGGTCATACTACAAATGTAAATAGTGTTGAAAATTAGAGATGTACAAGGGATACTGAAAAAATTCTTCCTAGTTACTACATTTATTATTATGTGCCAAATATAATTTCAATTTTTATATTATTTTGTATTTTATAAGTATTCATGAACCAATGATTAACAAATTTTTTATTGCATTAACGATTACATTATAAAAATAATAATAATAACTAATATGGGTAAAATTCAGAGGATATACATTTATCAGTGACTGAGATGTGACATGTAACTTTACAAAAATTGGTCCATAAACCAATTACATATTTTTAATTGACTACAGAGAAGCAAACATAATTTATTGGTATTCTTTAAAAGTCTGGTAATGGTGTTGGATCCCATTCCTTCACTTACTTCACCACGTCTCTATGAATATCTATTAAATACATTAAAATATATTTCGTAAGTTGTTTATTTAATAGACATAAAGATGAGAATATTTTCTTGTTTTAGAAATCAGGTTTTAGTTTTTGAAGTTACTTTTTATCTCATATTAAATATATTTTTTCATTGTAGTAAATTAGGCTATAAAAAAGTAACTCATTGATTTAATTGATCAGATTGTAACTATAAAAAACACCGTTAGTGGTGTTTTTACAATCAAACAAAAAAATTAAACAAAATACAAACATGTTAAAATTAAAATGTTTGGAATACAATGCTGTATATATTTAGAGGCGATAACTAGAGGAGTATATTCCGTCATCTGCGCATGCAGATAAATAATAACATAACCTAACTTTAAACTCGGCTCCTACAAGAAACAAAATTTAGTATCAGTTCAAAATCGAAAACGGAACCTAAAGTCACAGGGATCTTGCAAGTGAAATAAATCACGTGTTAGCCAAATTGTCGTCAAAAGAAACCTTGAGTCAGATCATTGTGATATTAGTTATTATAAATCACTTTATTTACAAGGACCCGATGAAATACAACATTTACAAATTCCTAAAAGTGATAAGCAGATGATTGCCTCCAAACTAATTTTAGGGGTTCCATCTAAAGGGTAAGTACCTAAAACTCCTAGTAATGTATAAAGAATATGTTATTAATTTTATTTTCTCCATTTTGAACAATATGCTTTAGGTTTCCAGATCTAGAAGTTGAGGAATCAAATGAGAATAAATAAAGCTTGGGACTTACAACATACAACACACACAGATGATGTTCCGATCTTATACATGTTACCGGCAAAGTCCGTTATGCAGTCATACCTAGGTTTGCCTAGGCAAAGTCCGCATTGCCGGTATTCCCTTCCCCTTCTCGAAAAAATATCAAATAATTTGTATTCCACATGAAGTTTTCCAAAAAGGGGGAGGGAATATACCATGAGTGGCCCGGCAATGCGAGGTTTGCTTAGGCAAATCTAGGTATGACTGCATAACGGACTATGCCGGTAACATACATACTTACCTAAATTATGTATAACTTTCTCGATATACATTTTTCAAAGTGAATATTTAATGTTGTTTTTTTTTGGAAATATTTTTTATATTTTGCATACCTACTTACTAAAACTTACTAAAACATTAATTTATAAAAAAAATAATTAAGTCGTTCCATTCAACTAAGAAGAAAGGTCACCAAAAGAAGACTGGATATTCGAAAGCATCTAAAGAGGACTTCTAAATATTGGAAGAATTTGTTAACTCAGATCTAGCCACGTCAAATACTGCAGAAAATGACCATCAATATTGTTAATTTTTACTTTGATGTAGGCATAGATATAATTAAGCATTTTGTTTATACCTACCTACTTATGTCGAGATTTATATTAAAATGTTTTTTTCGAATAAACTGACTTTGTTTTGAGAGCCAGCGTTTTGAATAAATTTCAACCAACTACCTGTTAAAAAAATAAGCAATCTTAATATACCTAACCAAAATAACATTTGTCTTAATATACCTAATACAGTTCTAAAGAATAAAAACTATTTTCTGAACAGAGATACAGAATGCATAATGCACAAATTAGGATCTTATAAGTAACCCCTTGTATAAATTAATTACAAAAGTTGACCGATGTCTCCGACCAACCCTCGTAGCGAGAAAGTCGCATGCGCAGATGACAGAATATGCTCCTCTAGTTATCGCCTCTTGTATGTATTAGTCAGATATAGTGTGAACTTGTTAATTATTGCTTGTTGAAAATATCCTTAAAGCACAAATTTGTAATTGGTTCAATTCACCAAAATAACATCTTAAAATCGTCAACTATCTTTGAATTAATATATCAAGTAGATCGGTACTCTGACGTGACGATGTCGATTGTGGCGAAATTGTTTTTATGTTATATTTTTATCGTTTCAACTTTTACCACTTTTTAACGTTTTTGGCTATGCCAACTCAAATTTTAATTAATTTTAGAAAAAAAAATAACCTAGGTACATTTTTATATTGAAATTTACCTAATTGTACTTTTTATCGACCCCCATTGTTGTTCACGTTGGAATTTACACAGTTATACAGAAAGTTGGAAATAAACAAATACTGAATGCTAGATTTTTTTTTCATTTTAACTGAGATCAAATATTGCTATAGCATGTATATAGCGATGCTCAAAAATCAAAACACAACTCACTTTCAGATGAAATCTACCACTTAAAATTAATTACCAAGGGTTTCAAATGACCCTCCTAAGTTTTTTAATCGATTATTTAAAACCTAGAATGTGCTGACATATATCAAATCCTTATATGTGCAAACAGTCACCTTTTTGTGCAATCAAAAGAAAATATGCAGCAGTCCAAATTTTATCTTAAGAAAAGTTCTCTCACGCTCTGTGATGATAAAGGAAGCTTTGGATTGATATTTGACAAATTTGAAATTTCAGTTGTATAGAAATGTATAAACTTAACAAATATTTCTTGGCGCCACACGAAGTGCCACACCAACTTGACGAAAAGCGTGAGGAGGTTCATTCTGTTTTGTGGTCCTGCACATTTTACTTGTAAAGCAAGTAAATAAATTTAAAAAAAAATTAAGTGAGCAAAGTCCTGAAATATTGAATTATTGAATATTTTGACTTTTATGAAAGCGGAAGCAGAAAAGGGAGAAGTTTCAATTCCTTTAGCAAATACATTTTATAGCACCGTGTAATCCCATTTCCCATTGGACGAGTGTTGAAATAGCTTAGTTTTTCGTGATTTATGGTGTTTTTCATTTATTTTTTGTTCTTCTAGGACAGGGATCACCAATTAGTTTCGCTCGGGGTCCGTTTTAAGAAATGAAATGACCTTCGCGGTCCGCACATTTTAGAGAAAAAAATATTTATTAAACAAATGTAATTACGGAAATAGCAAAGGTTTTTTTTACGTATCAGTGAGAAAAATGACATTTTTTGTTGCGGACTATCTGTCTAAAGTTTGGAGTAAAATTGGTGCAAGCTATTGACATTAAATCCTGGAGATGTACATCAGTAAGTCGAGATCGAAATTTATTCTTAATGAAGTTCGTCTTCAAAAATGCTGCTTCACAAATATATGTTGACCCGATAAATGTAAGAAGTCTCAAAGCTAATTTTTGTAGTTCTGGATATTTATTACCACACATAAATTTTATCCAGAACTCTGCACTGGAAACTGTGTTTTCTTGGAAATCGATCATTTCCATCTACAGAGTAGCTTTATCACTCCCGAAACCAATTGCAGCTTCATTGCTCCATTCACCATCAGGATGCAGAGAGTAAATGCTGCTGAGAATTTCTACAACATTCTCAATTTTCTTAAAAACTGCGAACCTGTTTTTAAATTCCGATTTGAAATCCGTAATGAACGTCTTGTATTGGCCGACGTCAATCTTGATCCCCCTGAACCTGGCACCCTTTTTGACAGAACCCTCAACTTTTTTTGGAGCTCTGGGATTTTTACGAAGAGTTCTAGAGTTCCCGCAGGGGTGCAGAAAGAGTTCTGCCATTTTCCGCCTTTTTTTTTAAACAAATTTTGGGGTGCCAATTTAATGCCGCATCCCTTTTATGGAAATGAGGAGTTCTGATCACGGGATTCACAAAGGAACAAAGAGTTCTAGAGTTCTAGATGGTTTTCAGAAAGAGATTTTTTGGACAGCACCCCTGAGTTCTGGGGCTGGAATCGTTGTACAAATGGAAAATATCATAAGTTCTGTGGGGTGCTATTGATCGAGGACATTTAATTGCAATAAAAATGAGGTTTTCTGCATTTTCACGCCGGTTAGCTCTCTTGAAGAGTCCAAGGATGAATTTCTTCGACAGCACCCTTGAGTTCTAGTATTGGAAATATTGTATGAGTGCAATATAGAATGTGTTCCGTGGGGTGCTGATCAGTAACAGCCTTTTTTGCAATTTCAATAAGAATTACTGGGTTTTAACGATAGTCAAATGAGATAAACAGGCTAGGAAGTGATTTGTTGGACAGCACCACTGAGTTCTGGGGCTCGAAACGTTGTACAAATGGAAAATATCATAAGTTCTGTGGGGTGCTAATGATCGAGGATATTTAACTGCAATAAAATTGAGGTTTGCTGCATTTTCACGTCGGGTAGCTCTCTTAAAGAGTCTAAGGAGTAATTTTTTTGACAGCACCCTAGAGTTCTAGGGTTGGAAATATTGTATGAGTGCAGTATATAATGAGTTCCTTGGGGGTGCTGATCACTAACGGCCTTTTTTGCAATTTAAATAAGAATTACTGGGTTTTAACGTTAGTCATATGTGATAAACAGACTAGGAAGTGATTTTTTGGACAGCACCCCTGCGTTCTGGGGCTGGAAACGTTGTACAAATGGAAAATATCATAAGTTCTGTGGGGTGCTAATGATCGAGGACATTTAATTGCAATAAAATTGAGGTTTGCTGCATTTTCACGTCGGGTAGCTCTCTTAAAGAGTCTAAGGAGTAATTTTTTTGACAGAACCCTATAGTTCTAGGGTTGGAAATATTGTATGAGTGCAGTATATAATGGGGGTGCTGATTAGTAACAGTCATTTTTTAGCAATTTAAATAAGAATTACTGGGTTTTAACGTTAGTCATATGTGATAAACAGACTAGGAAGTGATTTTTTGGACAGCACCCCTGCGTTCTGGGGCTGGAAACGTTGTACAAATGGAAAATATCATAAGTTCTGTGGGGTGCTAATGATCGAGGACATTTAATTGCAATAAAAATGAGGTTTGCTGCATTTTCACGTCAGGTAGCTCTCTTAAAGAGTCTAAGGAGTAATCTTTTAGAGTTCTAGGGTTGGAAATATTCTATGAGTGCAGTATATAATGAGTTCCTTGGGGTGCTGATCAGTAACAGTCATTTTTTGGCAATTTAAATAAGAATTACTGGGTTTTAACTATAGTCAAATGTAATAAACAGGCTAGGGAGTAATTTTTCGTACAGCACCCCTGAGTTCTGGGGCTGTATACGTTGTACAAAAGGAAAATATCATAAGCGCTATGGGATCATCTGCTTCAAAATAAGTGTAAGCATTAATTACCAAGACCAAGATCATTAATAAAGAGATCGAGTTTTCGCGAAAAACTTTTTACTTCTGACATGAGCTCCCATACAAGGTTTCCCTTGCCTTGAAGTTTAAGGTTCAGGTCATTGATATGTTTAAAAATATCCGTCAAGAAAGCAATGGCAGCTACATTTTCTTTTTCGTTTAGGAAACTTGAGTAGGCGTTTGCTGAAGTCTGATCACTGTTGAAAAGATATGTCTTCAAGTGTTCTAAAATGCTGAAGAATCTTTATAAAACGCAGCCTTTGCTTAAACATCTCACATTATTATGCAACAGTAGATCGTCATATTGTTCATTAACTTCTTCAAGAAATGATTTCAATTCACGATGTTGCAATGATGATTTCGCACGAAGAAAATTTACTATTTTCATCACTTGCATAATATGTTCAAAATTTTGATTCAGTTTGCAGCAAAGCACAGTTTGGTGAATAACACAGTGGTAGGAAATCAAATTTTCATTACATCTTGCATTGCTACTCAACAGGTGAACTAGTCCTTTTTTACTCCCAACCATTACTGGCGCACCGTCAGTAGTTACCGATAAAATATTTTTCAATTCTAACTCATCTTTAACAAAATAATCCATCACTGCTTTGATCTCGTCTTCTCCTCGAGTTCTTCCTAGTAGCGGCAAAAGAGCCAAGATCTCCTCAACAAAAGTTTCTCTCGTTTGGTCCAGGTAGCGTACAAAAATAATTAACGGTGCCGAATCAGTGACGTGTGTATTTCTGGTGCTAGTAGAAGCAGATAACGGAATCCGTCGTATCGAATCAACAATATCCTTTTTGTTCTCAAATAAAGTATTACCCGCCTCGAGAAAGCATTCTTTAATTACGTTAGCATCAGTAAATGATTTCATATGCTTAGCAAGAGTCCAAGAAATACGTAAAGAAGCTTCACCACATTTTTTCTGCTCAGTCATTGAGTGACTTATGATCTAGGTCGAAGATGAGTAACTTGATATTAAATTTGCAATTTTAGACTTACGCAGATCACTACCAAGTGGAAAGTTTTCGGCAAATGATTTGTGTTTGGTATCATAATGTCGTTTTATATTCGAGCTTTTAATTAACGCCACTAGTTACAAATCAAGCACATTGGTACTGCTCCAGCACGATTTGGCAGCGTAAAACAATATAAATCGGCCCATTCTGGCAAAAACTGTCTTTTTTCATCTTTAACTTTTACCAACCGCGACGAACACCGCTTTCGCAATCTGCGAACTCTTTCTCACTTTGACGTCAACAAAGATAATGCAGGGGATACATTTTTATTAAATTGCGTACTCTGTAATGCAAGTTGCTGTGTTCTCGTGGTCCGCACAAAATGGGTTGGCGGTCCGCCATTTGGCGACCCCTGTTCTAGGAGGTAAGTTGTTGACTGTCAAGCTTACACGTTAATTAAACCAACTTTTACATTTTTTTTTAATTATACCCATTGAATGGACGAGTTCTATACAAGGGAAATGCTGCCAACATAACGAACAAAAAATACTGAATAAGGTTAGTCGCATAAGGAAGCTGTTTTTTCTATCAATTTTTGGATTTTCTTATAAACCGGGTGTCCCAGAAGTTTCTGACCCATTTTAATTGCAAAAATCTCGTTTAGATGAAAATGAGTAAGTGATTTGATTTTTAATGATAGGCTGTTATGTAGGCATCTAGAGGCGTCAATGTTAAATTATGTTTTGGAATTTTTACAATCTCAATGAACTGACACGATCTGTCAAAGAAATTAACTCCGATTTGAATAGTTCTTAAACGTCTGGCTGATGTTAATTTATTTTTAATAATGGTCCGATTTAAGAAAATTTTGGAAAACCAAAAACTGTGTTATTGTATGCTAAGTTTGAATCGATGATTGATACCAAAAGAAGATTTCGTGGGGTATTTAGGAAAAATCCACCTTCAAAAAACAGTATGAAAAAGTGGTACGCCGCATTTCTGCAAAGTGTGTTATTGGAAGGAATCGAATATAGCTGCGCAAAATATCATGCGCAACGGGAATTTCAAAATCCGAAGTTCAGAGTGGTATGAAGATATAAGTTAACTCCTTATAAAATTCAGATGCACCAAAATATTTAAGCAAGAGATTTTCAAACCAGAATTCTTATTTCGGAGACATTACTAGATTTATTTAGAGAAGTTCCCAATGTTCTACTTATAATGTCAGATGAGGCTGGCTTTCATTTAAACGGGCAATGCTATAAACATAATAGTCGCATATGGGGGTCTGAAAATCCAAGGATAATGGAAGAATACGAAAGAGATTCACCGAAGTTGAACGTTTGGTGTGGCGTTTCTAAAGAAAAAATGTACGGACCGTTCTTTTTTGAAGAAACTACAATTACTGGGTAATGTCTACACAGACATGTTACAAAATTACTTATATCAAGAACTTGAACAACATGGCATCATAAATTCATTTTACTTTCAGCAAGATGGTGCGCTACCACACTTTTCACTTTAGCAGAAACATTTGGAGATACGTGGATTGGGAGAGCCGGACCAATTGAGTGGCCTGCCCACTCACCAGACTTTGCGATTCCAGACTTTTTTATATAGTTTTTTTTTATCAAAGATAGAAGTTATAGACCTATTCCAGAGACTCTGGAACAACTGCGAGGCAACATTGTTCGAACATTTCAAGAAATTACCTCGGAAATGTTACGCAATTCTTTTGATCACTTTTTTTTCAGAGACATATTTATCTAATAAACAATCATCATTAAAAACCAAATAACTGACTCATTTTTCATCTAAACTTATATTTTCGGAAAGGGGAAGAGTTCAGCTTTCAGATAGAATGAAAGTATATAGAGTGTTTTATTAAAAAAATAGACGATATTTGCATTTTAAAAGTACCATTTTTTTAAAACACCCTTTATAAGATCTCACTAATTAAACATTTATACTGAAAAAACTTTATATAAAAAGAAATTGTTCATCGAAGACCGCACCTCTCTATCGTTTCTGAGTTCCGAGATTTTTGCAATTAAAATGGGTCAGAAACTTCTGGGACACCCGGTATTTTGGGTCCCTTTACCACACAAGTTGTACCCGAAAACTTTGGAGGTCTTTTTAGTTTGGGATATTTTATATCTTACAGTTGACGAAAAACTAATGTCAGCTGTCAACACATATACGTATCATTAAGGTATTAAGGCATTCTTTATTCTTTGTTTGGCTTTGTCTTTTACTCTACCTGTCTGTTTGTCATTTGTGTGACTATGATCTGCTTTTATCATTGCAATTACCATCGAGAAGAGTAATTGTTCTACCCTGATTTGTATCTTCGTTGTGATTATACAAATTGCGATATGTATTGTACATACTTATCAAAGTTGTGAATTTAATACAAGACCTTTAGTTGAAGGACGAAGACGGAATTCCATCGAGTTTATTCCATTTCCCAAACCTAGGAGATGTCCCAGCAGATGCCTCAAATGGATTGAGTTATGTGGCAACCAAAATCTGAATTTTGCCACAATCAACAGAACTACTTATATTTGTAGTGAACCATGTTTTTCTGGTCATTGTAAGTTCATGTTCAAAAATGTATTTAAATTATTTAAACAGATGTCTTTTGTGTGTCGGTTTCAATGAGGTAATGTTGAATGATAAATTTTGACGAATTTCGTAATAACTTGGCAACGTTGTATAGGATAGTCAAAAAAATTAACCAGTAATGTAGACCTCAATGGTGATTAAGAAAGTGCCAATATATCCCCACCATTCCTTTTAAAAAACAATTTGTTTCTGTGGCATCCTTTTTTTGGAACAATCAGCAGAAGCCAAAATAATTTTGAAATATAGCTTGATTGGTGTTATATTCAGGTCCCAATTTATTTTTTCATCGCATTTCAAATAACGCCCTAACAGAATAATACACACGTATACCTGAAACATACAAAACCAAATAAACAGGAATAAAAAACAAGGAAGGAAGAATAGTAAATGAAGATACGGAATATAAAGAGACGGATGGAATATTTTACGGAATTACTAACAGAAAGAGGTTGATATAGAAGAAAAGAACAAACAAGAGGTAATTGAGACATCACCTAAAGAAGAAATAAGAGAGATAATTAACAGGAGTAAGAACGGAAAAGCGCCAGGAAGCGACGGAATTAACATGGAACTTATCAAGTACGGAGGGACAAAACTGTTAGAAAAATTATACCAATTGATATATAAAATATGGGAAGAAGAAGAGATGCCGGAGGAATGGAAGGTGGGTCAAATAGTAACAATACACAAGAAGGGAGACCAACAAGCATGTGAAAACTTCAGAGGAATTACACTACTGAATGCAGCATATAAGATAACAACAACAATTATAAAAAGAAGACTGCATGACGCAGGTTACAGAGGTGGAGAATATCAGTACGGGTTTACAAAAGGAAGGTCAACTACGGATCCGATACACATACTGAAACAAATTTTAGAAAAGTCCAACGATAGACATTGAAATACTATTCATTGACTTCCAAAGAGCATTTGACTCAATTAAAAGGAATCAATTACTGAAAGCGTTGAATGAAATGGGAGTGAATAATAAACTAATAAGATTAATAAAAATGACACTAGACCAAAGCGTAGCAGAAGTAATAACTCAAAGAGGGAAACCGGAGAAGTTTACATATAATAAAGGAGTCAAGCAAGGAGACTCTCTGTCGGCAACACTATTCAATTTGGCACTAGAATATACATTGAAAAAATATGTAAAGGAAATTTATGAACCAGAGGAGGACAAATAATAGCGTATGCAGACGACGTAGCACTAGTGACTAAAAACAGAATGGTAATGGAAGAAATACTGGAGGAAATAATAAGGGAAGGAAAGAAAATTGGACTTGTGATAAATACACATAAAACCAAATTATTAAGACTCAAAAAGAATAGTGAACAAAAAAACGTGAAAATTGGAAGATATGAATTTGAAGAAGTGGATAGAGTTAAATATCTGAGAATAACAATAAGTATTGATGGGGACAGAGAGACTGAGATAAGGGAAAGAATCGTTACAACAAACAAAGCATTTCAGGCTAACAAAAAATTAATAAAAAATAAAATAATTAGCAAGCGCATGAAAATAAGAATATATAACACAATAATTAGACCGGGCAGAAACATTAACTATGAATAAAAAACAACAAGAGGATATGAGAATACAGGAACGAAAAATACTCGGAACAATATTAGGACCAAAAAAAAATAGGTGAAAAATATAGAAGAAGAACAAACATGGAACTATATCAAGAGATAAAAAAAGACATAGTAAAGAAAATTAAGGAGCAAAGATTAAAATGGTTGGGACACATATGGAGAGCAGGTAAGAAAGCAATAATATACTCAATGGTAGAGTGGAAGCCTTGTAGTAAGAGAAGAAGGGGAAGACCCAGGATAAATTGGTTGCTGGAGGTAGTAGGTGATCTCAAGACAGTGGGAATTAAACACTGGGAAGAGAAAACTCAGGACAGGAAGCAATGGCTACAAAAAGTAGAAAAAATATGAAAAAGGAAATGTGGACTGATCCACCCTTACAAAAGGATCTACTACGGGAGTGTTAAGCCACTATATATATATATATATACCTGAAATCAATAATAAAATTTAAAAAGATGTAGTTCCTTTCTTAATTCAATGGGTTTAATGTGAAACATTTTTTTGTTATTAATGTCCGGTACCGATTTAAAAACATTAAATTGTATCTTCAGGTACTTGAGCGAAAAGCACCTACAACAAAGCTTAGCAAAAGAACCCTTCAACGTATCAAGAAACAACAAACTGATGAGGCAACAGCTGGAAGTTTTGTTGGCAAAATTAAAAAGGAAAAGAAAACCAAGCTGACAAAATGTATTCTTCGGCGAACGAGAATCAACTACCATGTCACTCAAAAAGCCGTACCAACATTAAAGAAAATTTACGCCTACTACGTGTTTCGTTGTTCTTTAGAATCGTTAAGGAAAGATAATTATCGATTTTGGTTTTCGTTAAAGAAAAATGCTTAATAATAGGAAAATGTTGATGGAACTTGAAAATATACGATAAGGCGTATAAAACAACTTCAGTCGGATGGTACACCTATTGATTTACATGAACAAAACATACATATTGCGAAAATCCCTTGCTTACAATGCGACTTATACAAGTACGACAAGGAAAATATGAGCAAAACTACGTGAAAGAGAGAGAAGACTTCTTAGCCCAGCGATCAGTCCCCTCTACCAAAACAGTTGGGCGTGTATTCAGTCCCCTCCTATTTATTTTAACTGTTGTGTTGCCAAATGTACTTATCTGTAAAAATTATTCCTAATTTTTGTCTATCGTTGTTTTAAAATTTTCAGCGGCATTTCAAGCGGCAACAATGTTAAATACCAATAATTGTTAAATCGAAAGCAGTGTACGGATTTTATTTATTGCAGATTGTGATTTGACCAAATTTTTTCTTCTGGCAACAGCGGTTGAAATAGTGGGGCGATGAACAGACGCCCAACTGTTTTGGTAGAGGGGACTGATCGCTGGGATAACAGGTATTCTCTCTCTTTCACGTAGTTTTGCTCATATTTTCCTTGTCGTACTTGTATAAGTCGCATTGTAAGAAAGGGATTTTCGCAATCTGTACATACATACATTCGTCTCGCACATATCAAAAAAGGGTGGAGTGATAACACTAATGAGTGATTGAGGCAACCAACATCTAACGGTGATTGCTTAATCATAATTCACGCTGGCTTCGTCCTTCGCGTACATAGGGAGGCGCCAAGAAATATTTGTTACAGTCGAGAAGCCGGTGTCATTGAAAGTACCGTCATCGTTAGATTTTTATAAAAATTGATACCTTCTCCAAAATAAAATTATTGAACTTTTTTATAATAGGGTGTTCAACTAAAAATAGATTCTTCTTAATGATTAGCAGATCGTTAATTCTAAGGGAACAAATTACGTCGCACCGTATTTTATCAAATTTTATAGTGTTGTTTTGTTTTTATCCCCATTTAGAAAATTCTATTTTAAAAATTTCTTTAAATCCGCCTTTTAGATTTTGACGTCACTAGTAAGAATTGAAATCACATATTTTGACATAGAACAAAATAATCATAAGAGAGGGTAGTTACCCAAATTTAAGAAGAAAAGAAGAAGTTTAGGGTAGAGTGACAGTGAGTTGTTTGCATTCGCATGTGGTTTCATCTTGGTTTAAATTTTTGATTAGTTCGAGTTTAAGCTTTATACATTTTAATACTAAAATGCTTCAAATTCAAATTGAATAAGGAAAACAACAGAGTGATAGATGTCAGATGTCAACATTTCTGTCCTGAACAAGCTCAAACCTCCCAATGAAGGAAAAAGAAGAAGATACTGAAACATGGAACAGCAAAGGAAGACTATCGACAACTTCACATTTAAACTATACTCTGTCCATCCAAGCAACGGAGTGTTCCAAAACAGTAGCATGCATAGTGCACGTGATCTCTCCAACTCTGTATGGACAATGAATTCCGCCGGCCGATTGCAGTTAAATCCGATTGGCCAGCGCATGGAGGCATATTTATTTTAACCAATAGATGCAAAGGCGCATGGTGATAACGCATCTATCGTTGTTTGGGTCGCTCTGTTTGTTCGATGGATACAGTATAGTGACGTATCTGCATTTTAAGTTGCATAGTTTTAGTAAATGTTTGTTTTCATTTTTTTCTGTTAATCTAAAGATTAAATATAAAATAATTTTATTTGTCACTTATCAATATTATGGGGTCAAAATTTGAAGTTGATGTAAAAAAGGAAGTCCTTGAAATAGAAAAACACGTAAAATTAAATAAAGAGTTTCTACGCGATAATGGTGAAATTTTACCCCCTTTCACACCCTTTAAGTAGGTATGCCATGCCCTTGCGGCTAAAAAAATTGGTAAACCAATTTTTCTTTTTTAAATTAACAAATTTCCTATCGAAAACAGTACAATGCTTTAAGATTCGCGTATCATTTTTTCATTTTTATTGTAAATCTTTTTTTTTTCAATATACTTTAGACAAGTAAATTAACACGTACCAAGGCCATTTTGTTCGTATAATTGTCAATTATCAATTTTTATAAAAATTCAGCGATGACGGTACTTTTAATGTCACCGGCTCCCAGACTATTAAGTTATACATTTATATACCACTAAAATTTCAAATTTGTCAATAAATGTCAATCCAAAGCTAAATATAGAGGGTTGTTACGACCTTAAGTGGGTCACGCTGAATTTACAAAATACTCCCTTTATCATCACAGAACGAGAGAGTGCTACTTTTTTGAAGATAAAACTAAGACTGCTGCATATTTTCTTTTGATATTCCTTTTTCGATCAGATTTGTTTGATTATTTTTCCGTTCCTCATCCTTTGCATATTCAACAACTGCAGTCACTTCTTTGTAAATGGCAGATTTGAATGTGATTTTTTTCATATGTCAAGGTATTTAAGGGTTTGCGTTGAATCAATTTAAAAATATTTTCAAAAATTCATTATTGCGGGTTATGTTTTATCTACGATTCTTGTTTGTACCGAAGAAATTACAAATAATTGATTGGAGGACTGTAAACCACGATAGATGGAGAAAAAAACAAATAATTATTTGAAATCATCCTATAATACTTAATTACAGTTTCCTGTAAAAATTGTCAATTGTCAGCGTGTTATCAATAGATGTCGAAGGTAATAGTTTAATACTGTTATAACGCCTTACAAAGTTTTAAAAATATATTTTTCAAAGAACAGAGACCGTTCACTAAGAAGGGACAACTACTTCTCAGGCTACATGCCCTGACAGACATTGAATTACACTTCTCTGTTCTTTGAAAAATATTTTTCAAAAACTTTATAAGGCGTTATAATAGTATTAAACTATTATCTTCGACATCCACCCTATAATAGTTGCTTAATATCAATGTAATGGTGAATTATTTATGGATGGAGGTTTTTTGACTGTTGATGTTTTAACTGAAAGGTTGTCCAATTTACAAAATCGTGTATTTATTGAAACGGTTGTTAAAAAAAGAGAGAAAATAGATCGTTTTAAAGCCAATAAATCGCGAAAATATTTACAACTGATACAATGCAAAGTTTTGAACACTGTATATTGTATTAAGCTATTTGGAATGTGATTAATACTAATATGACTAATGATTTAAGTACTAAATATCCCACAACCAATTTTTATCACATTACCGTAAAATAATAATGAACGGCTTGACACTATTGTGGTATGTGGGATATTTTTAAATGGAAATTAAGTCACCACAAACTATATACTTCAGATAATTATAAACAAAAGGAAAGAATGTGATGACAGTTCACAGTATTATTGGTTTTAAAAATTGACAATAATTGGTGAGTAAACTAAATTTTAGCTTAGTCTACATATTCATAAGTTCCGATATGCTTTAAAATTGTGTTTATATTAACGCTATACCTACTAATGAATCACAAAATATGTAGATTATTCATCCAAATTTATTGTATCGCCTTCAAAGTAGGCTCCTTCCGAAATAATACACTTACACCAACGAATAATCCAATCATCAAAACATTTTTGAACCGCATTTTTAGGAATCCAATTCATTACTTTCTGCGAATTTTCTCTAATATCTTCTATCGACTGAAAACGGCCCAACTAGCAAAACTAATTTTATAAAGGCTGTAAGAACTGCTATACAGCATATCTTATAGAAACGTGAAAATCTTATAATGTGGCTATAAACCACTATACAATGTCTTTACAACCAAAAAGGGCCCCAGTTTATACAACAATTCAGTTCTTTTGGGACATCCTTTAGTAAACTACACAACCGTTATAGGATAATCAATATGATGACTATATAACTGTCCTATAAGTATGTATTAAAGATTACTTAAACAATGCATTTACAAAACTATTTGGGAACTGCTATAAAACTATTTATAAGAGTATTTAACGAACATTTATAGAACTACTAAGAAAGTATTTTATAAGTATTTATTAATGCAGACAGAATCGCTAATACAATAATTTTGTTTTCTACTGTTGAAATTCGGAATAGAATTGTCACAAGAATATTTTATCAGGTCTGTGTAAACGTTTGCGTTGTGTCCTGACAGTAAGATCCAATTATTATCAGGCATTATTATGGCAGTGGGTGATGGAGTTTTGTATCTATTGTTAATCATATTGAAAATATTAAAGACCTCCAAACCGCTACTCCAGGGGCCAAATTTATTTGCGCAGTTAATTTTTCTGACAATATATATATTTTTTTTGATAAAAAATAAAAGCGCCTCAGTTTAGCATACATTTTATTGGTATTATTAATTAATAAATAATTTTTTTTTTATTTGTTGGATTTTCAACTTAAAACAAAACATGTATTGTGGCTGTTGTAAAAGTTCTTAAAAAAATCTATTTTTATTTCACCTTTTTACGTTTCTATATGATTTTTTCACAGTGGCGTCGGATTCTGAACAAATAAATATGGCGTATCTAGGTAATACAAATTAGAAACCTTATACAATGATGATGTTTTCTTCTGAGCTGTATACGATATTAAAGTTTTATTATGTTGTTAATGCAGCGCTATAAAATTGTTTTTGACAGTCTCAGGAGTCTTTCGACTGTTGCCAGATTTAATAATACATATAAAATATTTTCCCACGCCATTTTGTTTTTTACAGAAAAAATAGGTAGATATTCATATAAAGGATGAGGATTGGACCACGAGTATAGTGAGTGGTCTAACACATTTTGTGCAAAAAATACATGACGCTGTTTTGCATGAAGTGTAGGTACACAAGATTTTTTGCAATAATTATTCAGTTATTATTTAAAAACAGTTGTTTTCTTAGTAAAAATAAAGGGATCTGTCGCAATATTGTGTTTGTTTCTATGACGAAACTCCCTTTAGCATAAGTTAACTATTAAAAGTTACAATGAACCACTTATGACAATAGATGACTTTTATGACAATAGATGACTTTTATGACAGCATTTACTAACACCATATGATGGATGGATATAAGTTTCATCCAAATAAGTTATTGGCTTCTTGTTGTGACCCAGAGCATCATTATCCCTCAACCTTCTTAAATAACGAACAATTTTCTTTTATTGTGTCATTTTTATACTGAAATCCAATATTTTTTAAATGCTTTCTTAAGGTGTCTGGACCGCCAGAGTAATCTACTTTATTTTTCATTTTATTTACCAGAATATTTATTGTTGGAACTTGTTTATCAACCGTATAGCATTCATGTACGGTTCTTTTCAAAATACCCAAGTCACAATCATCCAATTCTATTTTGTTACCACCACTTTTTTGTTTTTTTGAAGGAGACCCCAGTAAAACACCTTCTTGCAACAGTGATTTCTCCTTTCTGATACGTTTTATGGAGGTAGCTGATTTTCCTGTTGCTGCTGCAGCTAATTCTGTGGCTTTTTCCAAAGGGAATGACCACACACCAGCAGCTTTCTGTCTATCAAAAAATTCCACAACGTTTTTAATAATATTGCGAGCTTCAATGTGGACTGTTTTCCTTGATTTTGGGTACATTTTGTTGGGGAAAATTGAACTGAAAGAAAAACAAACATTAATAGGCTTGATTAACATTAAATGACTGGTTTTTGTGTGTTGTTCTAGGTTATGTTTATTAATTATAATTATAGTACTTACCTTACTACAAATTAGTCTTAATAAAGACTGATTGTCCTGTAATTTATGAAGCAAATAATAACATATAAAAATATAGAAGCAGATTATAAAATAACAGCTGACATCAAATATCAAATAGAAAGCAATCCAGTGTTGCCGATGTAAAAATAAATATTATCCGAACTTACAATTCAAATTATCAGAATTTGTCAAAATTACCAAAAGGTCACAGTGTTGTCTAAATAAAAGTCTGCGACCGTACCAATATTGAAAATCCCCAAAAACAATAGCTGTTTTATATATTATCCTTTCTGCAAAACACTGGAAAAACTATTCGGTTAGCGAAATTGTCTAAAAATCGGATAATTATCCTTACATTGACAACGCTGATACAGACACTAAAATTGATGTATATTGATGAAATCATTCGGTCATATTATTTCGATTATGTTAACAATTACTAATGTACAATCGTTAACATTGGCTCCTGATTGGCTAGTTGCGATGACCTTTGTTTTAGTTCGCATATTTTCCGGGGCTCTTGTTTGCTCTGAGGACTGTAACTGCCCGAGCTAGCAACACTGTACGTCAGATTTCCGTGTTATCCGCGTTGGCAAACTCAAACTACATAATAGAACAGAAGTATCGTTTAACATGCGTGCGGTAAGACAGTAAATAATTATTTAGTTATATTGTGTTTCCAATAACTTCTGTATACAGATTCTTTCCAAGCGTGAACTAACCTCAAATTATTGGATTTGTTTATGTTATATATACGTTAAGGCGTTCATTGTAGATTTATAGTTATTACCTAGTTTATATATAGTAGGTTTCCGGGGTTACGGGGGTGTGACTTTTTTACTTTGGACCTTGTCAAGTTATTTTCGAAATAAAGAAATCAGAATACTTATATATTTATATTGCAAATACAACAGTGGCGACGAGATTAACGAACCTAAGAAATGAACGAAGGGCAATTTAAATAATTCATTAAAGTTCTAACAGAAAATTTAAAAGTTACAAGTAGCCAAAATGAGTCAGCCGAGGCAGTTACTTTGCAGCCATTTCAAGAAGAAAATGAGACTTTTGACATTTTCATTAAACGATTAGAGAATTTTTTTAAAATGAAAAATTTGGTAGAAAAATCTGAAGCAGTGGAAAATAAAAAAAGTGAATGGCTCATTCATTCTATGGGTACAAAGACATTCCAATTGCTTTTTAAATTAACTAGTCCAGAAGAGCCAAGTTCTAAATCATATTCAGAGATAGTAAAATTGGTTAAGGATCATTTACATCCTAGTCCAAGTGTAATCGCAGAACAAAATCGTTTTTCAAAACGTATTCAAAGAGAAGGCGAGAGTGTCGCAGATTTTGTGGCAGATCTAAAAAACCTCAGCAAAAATTGCGAATTTACATGCTTATCATGTCGTACTTCTACCGCTAATACTCATTTAAGACTACAATTTATTAGTGGGTTACGTAACCCAGCATGGGTAGAAAAGCTAATCCAATTCAAAGCACCAAATAATACCTTTATTGACTGTGTAAATTCTATACTTGCAAGCGAATCAGCTCAAAAAGATGCCAAAGAAATTTTTACATCGCAAACTTCTGAACAACAACACAACTCCACGCAACAAAATCAAGTTAAATTGCCATTAACAAATTATGTTAATTATAATAGAAATAAATCCAGTTCTAATATTTCTAAAGGCTGCACTTGTTACCGATGTGGTGAAGAGTCACATTTAGCATCCAGTTGTAAACATAAGAAAACACAATGTTCTTTCTGCAATAAGTTAGGTCATCTTGCAAAGGTATGTTCGGCTAAAACTAGGAGACGTGTACAGTCTACACCACAAACCAGAAATAATCGAAATCAAAATCAATTGGAAGAGGAGACCAGGAGCTCCTATAGTAGAGAGTTATCAGAAGAAGAAGAAGAAAAGGATGGAAGTGAAGAAATGTACTATATCAATAATATACTACCAGAATTATTGAAGAAACCTGCCAAATTTATGTTAGATGTTAAGATTAATGGAAGAAACGCCTCTTTTGAATACGACACAGGTGCTGCAGTTTCTTCGATGTCATATGATTCATTCAAATTATTATGTCCAGATTCGTATATTAGTACTTCATCATTACCACTTCGTACGTATACTGGGGAAGTTATTCACCCAATTGGATATTCTACCGTTGAAGTGATTTATAATGCTCAGAAAGAATTGGCGAACTTGTACATTCTTCCTGGAAAAGTAGAACCAATTTTTGGAAGAGAGTGGTTGAAACTTTTTGAGAATTTGCATCCAAATATACACCAGGTGCACGAAGAAGGAGAGATATTTATATCCGATAATGTTGCAACAAAAGCAGTAGAGAAACTTAAACAAAAATATACCGAAGTTTTCAAGGAGGAAATAGGGAAAATTAACAACTACGAAGCAAAATTATATTTAAAAGATAACACCAAACCTATTTATTATTCTGCAAGAAAGATTCCTTATGCTATTCAAGAAAAAGTGGAAAAAGAAATTGATCGGTTGGAGCATCTAGGAATAATATCCAAAATAGATACAGTGAATGGGGAACACCCATCGTACCTATTTGTAAGCGAGGTTACAGTTAATAAGGTATTGAAAGACGACCATTTCCCAATTCCAAATTTAGAAGAAATTTTTGCTAAAACTATGCTAGGAGGCAAGATATTTACTACATTAGATATCCGAGAAGCATACCTGAACATGGTCATGGATGCTAAAAGTGCAGAAATTCAAGCAATCACGACTACAAAAGGTGACTATAAGGTAAATCGCCTTATGTTTGGAACAAAAGTAGCACCATCCCTGTGGCAACGCTACATATCTAGAACCTTAGCAAAGATACCATGTGTTTGCGTATTTTTAGATGATATCAAAATACAAGGAAGCAATATGGAAGAACATTTAAATAGACTTGAACAAGTTCTACAACGTCTCCAAAATGTAGGTTTGAGAATAAAGGAAGAAAAATGCAAATTCTTTAAATCCAATATAGTTTATTTAGGACATAAAATTTCTGCACGGGGATTAGAGAAAACTAAAGAGAAAATAGAAGCAATACTGAAAGCAGAGAGGCCAGAAAATGTGACCCAACTGAAAAGCTGGTTAGGAATGGTAAATTATTACGGAAGATTTTTAGAAAGATTAGCTACAAAAGTACAGCCCTTGTATAATCTTTTACAGAAAAAGGTTCCTTTCATATGGGATGCTCAATGCGAGAAAAGTTTCTCTTTAATTAAACAAGAAATTACATCTGATAAGATATTAGTTCCATACAACCCCTCTCTACCTCTAATATTAGCGACTGACTCGAGCTCATATGCTTTGGGGGCAGTAATTTCACATTTACTGCCAGATGGTTCAGAAAGACCAATAGCATACGAATCGAGAACACTTAGTAAATCTGAAAAAAACTATAGTCAAATAGATAAAGAAGCAACATCGATTTTTTGGGGATGTCATAAATTTTTTCAATATTTGTACGGACGTAAATTCAAGTTGATTACGAACCATAAGCCATTAGTTACAATTTTCAATTCCAATAAACATTTACCAAATATAACGGCCACTAGACTATTACATTACGCATAATTTTTGCAAGGTTTGGATTATGAAGTAGAGTATAGATCTACAGAAAAACATGGAAATGCAGATTCACTGTCCAGATTTATATACAAAAAGGGTTTATCTACTACTTTCGAACTGGATGATATTACAATGTACCAGCTACATCAGATTTTAGTATTGCCGGTTACTCATAAAAATATTGTACAGGAAACGGATCAAGATCCATTGTTAAAACAAGTATACGAACATTTAAAATCTGGAACAAAAATAACACAGTATGGTTTTGAAAATAAGGACACTGAATTTTCTTTAGCGGAAGGAGTGATTTTTAAAGGAACTAGAATTGTTATACCTGCTTGTTTAAGACTTAAAATTTTAAATGAGCTACATGAAGCACATATGGGTATAGTTAAAATGAAAAATTTAGCAAGATCATATGTTTGGTGGCCTGGTATTGATAATGATATTGAACATTTAGTAAAAAGCTGTTTACCGTGTCAGATGGTTCAAAATAATGAAAATAAAACGAGTTTTCATCAATGTGAATTACCAAAAGGTCCATGGCAACGTTTACATATAGATTTTGCAGGTCCTTTTGTAGATAAATATTTCCTAATAGTGATAGATGCATATTCAAAGTGGCCAGAGATATTTATAACTCCATCGATGACATCAACAGTAACAATTCGTTATCTTCGAAATACATTTGCACGTTTTGGCATTCCAATTACACTAGTAACAGATAATGCACCTACTTTTACATCATATGAATTTGAAGGATTTACAAAAAGTAATGGAATTATACATAAATTTTCGGCACCTTATCATCCAGCAACTAATGGACAGGCTGAAAGGTATGTTCAATCAATGAAGAATGCTCTAAGAAAAATGCTATCCGAAAAAGGAAGATCCGATATTGATTTTGAGTTACAAAATTTTTTGATGCACTACCGTAAAACGAAACATTCAACGACTGGATTATCGCCGGCACAACTACAGTTGAAAAGAGATATTCGAACAAAAATCGATTTAATTACCCCAATTCCTAAACGAGAGAATCAAGATCAAATTTTCCTAAAAAAGTTTTTCAATATAGGAGACACAGTTCGTTTCCGAAATTACGATAAAACTGGATTGTGGAAATTTGGAAAAATAGTACAGAAGGATGGTATACTACATTATTGGATTGATGCAGAAGGGAACAGGTTTAGAAGACACATAGACCAAATTGCCAGAACAAAAGTTACATTAAGTGATATGCAAAAATTTCAAGATAATTCACCTCAAAATAATAATGAAGAGGTTCCAGAAACAATCATGGAGACGATAGCTACACCACAAGTACGTGAATGTACAAGTTTATCAGGAAAAGAAATTAACACCGATAATCAGGAAAGAAATAATGTAGAGGACGGAATATCAAATTCAAACAATGTAGTCAGACAGAAACCAAATGAAAACAAGATAAATATAGAAGTAAGAAAAAGTACCAGAGTTAAAAAACCAGTAGCCAGATTCAACTTCAAGTGAAGGGGGAAATTTGTTATATATACGTTAAGGCGTTCATTGTAGATTTATAGTTATTACCTAGTTTATATATAGTAGGTTTCCGGGGTTACGGGGGTGTGACTTTTTTACTTTGGACCTTGCCAAGTTATTTTCGAAATAAAGAAATCAGAATACTTATATATTTATATTTCAAATACAACAGTTTATATACCAGTGTATCCATCGAGTCTCCAATAAAATATCGAATTTTTACTTGAATTTTCTTTTTGTGGCGCTCAACAATAATTCCATTTTTAAGCACTTGCTTTGCCTCGCTCACAAAATTTCGCAGATAGCTGTTAGGTTTCCCAGTGCCACTATAGATTCCGATAACAAGTGGTTTAACTTCTGGGATTTCGTGTATGTTACATAAAATGGGCCAAAATTCGCACTTTGAACTTTTATATATTGGAGGACCGTCCATGTTTATATTTGAGGAAATAGATTCTATATGAGAATATTTTTCCAAACAAATTGTTAAATTGGATTCTAGACCATTGTGCCAATAAGTTCCACTCTCAAGTGTTACCAATTTAACTTGTTGGGGAGTATTTAGGAATGTCCTTGGATCTGTAGGAAAATTAGGAATAGCCAGGTTCCATATAACGAAAAGCTATCTTAATGGAGAATGATTGATGTTAAAAGACGTTGCCCACATCTTAATTTGTTCTTTTATTTTAATCTTCTTTTAAATTTCAGATAAAGAATGCATCAAATTTTCGTCGTCGGTATCAGTGTTTTCTTCATCAGCACTATTAATGTCGACACTATCTTTTGACATATCATGTTGGTCTTCATTTCCTTTGGATTCTTCTTCACTATTATCACTGCTGGCTGAAGTTAAAATTGTTGTTTCTTCTAGGTTAGCCTCTTCGTTACATGCCACTTCAACTAGAGATTGATCACGCGAACTGCACGTCTGAAGTATTCTATGGTATTTCTTTTTAACTGATCTTTTAAAATGACCACTCTTTTTTATTTGTTTCCACTCAGATATTGCCGAATTCATTTTTGAAAATGAAACCTGCTAGAAAACCCGCGTAATTTTTCTACTTATATTTATTATTATTATGTTTATGTTCGTAGGTATATGTAGATATAAATAGATTTTATAACGCAGAACTTGAGATAAATTTATTCCTGGGAACTACATTTTTATTATATAAGCTCTTCATAAGAGAAAATACTGTTGTAGTTATAAGATGATTATAAAATACTCTTATATTTATTGTGTAATGTTTTACTTCTGCGTAGAGCAACAATCTTATTACTTTTCTTAACGAACTCTAATGCAACTATTTATACAGCTTCCTTTACAACAACTTTTAACGTCGCTATTATAAGTAATACAATATAGCTATGCAACCGTATTATAATCTGTATAACACTGTTTTAAAATTATTTTATAGGAATTTTATAGTACGTTATGCAACTGTTATAAAATTTGTATACTTACACTATTTCTTTGTCGTATGATATGAGTTGTAAGAACGTCTATACAACAGCATTATAGAAATCCCTCTATTTTATGATAAAATTGTCGGATTGAGACGCATTAAAAAATAATTTTATTCTTTCAAGCGGCGCTATAAGATAATTATGAAATAATTTCGTTCTTTTAGGGGTCTATTTTGCTAGTTGGGGGGGTGCTTCGAAGTGGTAATTTGAGTTAAAAAAAAGTCCACCGAAGCCATTGATTGTTCAAGATTTGTTGAATTTGTGGTCAGAAATGTGGTCTCAGTGATGGTGCGTTATCGCAGTTCAAAATCCAGTGTTTTTTTCCTTAAATCTGTTCTTTGTCGACTAATTTGCTCTTTCAAACGCCGCATAACGCTATACGCCGCATAAGTATTCTCTATTTGCTGTCTCATCTTCTGGCAACAATTGCCAGTGCTCAATATCGCGATAATCGAACAAAACTGCCATCGCCTTTACTTACAGGCTGAGGCTATTAGGAAATAGGATAAATAATACACACAGAGTTTATCTTTAAACTTGAATATATCTATATTTTTAAAATCGTCACGAGTAAGCTTGACCTTTTCTGTGTGAGAACTAAACTAAGACTCAACTAAAAATATTTCAAAGGACAATCAAGAATACATAATTTTCACATAAAGGTAAGCCTATCTAAAACGAGAGTAATGGCATTTACCTGTAGGCAAAAAGTGATGGACTAGAACCTCTAAGACTACGAGAAAAAATTAATGGAGATGTTAAGTATCTTGGGGTATTAATTGAATTAAAATTTACCTGGACCAACATTTGGAAAAAGTAATAAGTATTTATGTATGTACAACAAGGTGGTAAAAGACCGCCATAACATACGCTTCTTCGGCATGGTGGCCGAAGGAATGGCCGCATGATGAGGTACAAAGACTTGCATGTCTGGGGATCACGGGTTTCATGAGAAATACTCATACAGCGGCAATGGAAGTACTATTAGACCTACCTATCTTACACCTAGTAATACAGGAAGAGATAAGTCACATGAATATCGTAAGAGTTTTGTCAAAGGACGTGCAAAGCATGAGAACAGACTACACAACCATACAATATTTCTTTAATAGTACATAGCTACGCACTGGGAAATTACACCTCTGTATTTCTTGCAATGCTCGAGAGAAAACAACAGGGGCCCTATTCACTAACTTGTGAGTGGTCGTGTATAGGAGCTCTCTCTCTCTCACACACAATTTTGCTTTACTGCGCATGTCACTCTCCTAAAATTATAAAATTCTTATTCAGGAAAAGTAAGAGAGTGCTCAATTGCTCATATACTCCTCATATACGAGTACTCTACTGGGTAAAACCAAGAGACTTTGAGAGAATGGACTTGCGCACATTGTCTGTAGTAACAGAATTAGATAGATAAAGGTCAACAAAATGAAAATTGAAGATTGTAACCGACATATGTCATGTGTCTCTTTAGTCTCTATGATTAAATATTAAATGCATGTTTAGTTTTTGGAGTTTAATTGTTTTTAAAATGGATGATGATGATGATTTAGTGATGTAAGTGCTAATAGACAATGGTGAAGATGCTGAAGAACAAGCTGCAAATAACACAAGTACCTATCCTGTATTTCCAACGTCAAGTCTTGCTTGTCTGATTTTAATTTTATTAAGCATTTTCGCCCAAATAAAGACACTTTAACAGCTCTTTTGAATGAGCCAACGATATTTTTGCAAGATCCCAAAGAACATCTGGTTTAAGCGAGGGTTTAAGTTGTGAAACAAAAGTTAAAAACATTAATTTTAATGGACTGTAATTACAAGCTTCATCTTTTTGCGCCTCAAACAACATTTTCTTTTCAATAAATTATTATAACAAAAGTAACAAAACGCGTAACTTCCACTCTTTCTCACATCACATCCTGTCGGAAAACATTTCTTGTCAAACAGAGTGTGGTCATGTTTATAGTTTGCAAACCTACTAACATTACATTAGAACTAATAATAGGTCAAAGTTACGCATTCCACTTGGCAACGCTGGACAAAATGTAGTAGATGAGTTGAATCATCGTGAATAGGGTTTTTAAGGACCATGTGAGCAACGAGTGAGAGAGTACTCCTATCGATGAGTAGTCGTGCACGAGCACTCTCACATGTTACAGAATAGGGCCCCAGGAGAGCAGCTGAGGACAAGCAGGCAATCACTAGCCAGAAAGTGTCGTCTAAAGTAAATTAATTCTAAAGATTTACCAGATGTAAACAAAAACCTAACCTAAATCGTATAAAAAATAATGTTTAATTTTGCAATATTTCATTAAATTCTGTGTTTATAATCAATAACATACAAACGAAAGTTAATAATGAATCATAACATACATAAAGTAAAACATTATTCCTTTAACGATTTAGGTTAGTTTTTTATGTCAAGCTGACCTGGATACCAAGTCACCAAAAGGTCAGAGGACACACAGCCTGAACCAGTACAGATTCCTGGTATAAAAAAACCGCAGTACGAGGATCTGTAAGGAACTGGATCAGAGAGCAACATAAAAATTACTGGGTAAACATCCCAAGACAAATGTATGGGAAAGCCTTCATAAAAGAATCATTCCTGAAACATACAACGGAACTGCTCACACTGTGCAGAAATCAGCTGAGAATTAGAGCTGGTCGGTACAAAATAAAACTATACAACGGAGACCTTGCATGATGATTATGCGATACGGAAACGGTGACCATAAAATATATGTTAACTAATATGGGGTTTCATCCCCAATAAAACTCACAAAATACTCAAACGACTATTTATTTTATAAGAGCGTACAGTATATTCTTCAGTAACATATCTTTCTTCACTGGTGCATACATGCATGACTCTATACTTCTTCAGTTTTTTTTTATTATATACAGTGGTACTGTCAAAGTGGGTGCGCCACATCACTCTTCAATGATACTACTACGTTGAGATTATAATAACATTATAAGTTAAAGTGGGATCGCCACTGACTTTGTTTTGACATATTATAGTGGGAATGCCACATATTTCACATGAGAATGATCTCTAGTGGGAACGCCACTGCTGAATCTTTTACTACAATTAAGAAAAATTATGTTTGTTTGTTTTCAAATGTAACTTCAGTTATCTGAGACATATTTGTTTGGTTATTCTACCGTTCGGTCCGGATTGTTTATCAAACTTGAAATATACACTTGTAGCGATATGGTTTACATAAACAATTTTATACTGAAATCTCTGAATGAATGTTTTGATTTTACATTTTTCAACACTTAACTGTTTTAACTTAGTTATTTTTGTCATAATGTTATATGATACGTGATAATGTTGTCCTTAAGATAAAGTGGTATTGCCACCTTTTTTTTTAGGTACAACAACTTGAAATTAACAAATGAGAAATTAGGCGATTAAAGATATCACTTACTTTTTATTTCTATTCAGTAGTAGGCCAGAGTCTTAACTGCTCATGAGCAGCCACAGTAGTACGACGCCTTTGATTTTGCAGTACATACCTCTCATTAGGGAGTACATTTCAGAAAGTTGTATGGTCCCTTGTATTTTGCTTTCAGTATTCCTCCCCAGATAGCTGAGAATCTTCGATCGCGACAAGGTCTCCTATACTAAACAAAGTGGCAGGCTTGCGAGTTGCGTTGAATTGCTGAGCTCGTCTACTTGCTATATTTTTATTTTCCTTCTTGCTTCCACGACAGCATTTTCAGGGTTAATGTACTTATCGGTTGGCAATTACGCGTTCACTGCAAAGACTGCCAGGAAGGCTATTTACAAGTCCCGAAGCTAATCAAAATTGTTGATGAGCTACGAAATGAGTTACAGAACCTGAAGGCTTCCCAGATCAACGTTGGTACCATTTCTTCTTCCCCAATGTCTGAAGAGCTGCTTTCAGAATTCTATGAGCGACAGAAGAGATCTAGCAATTTGATGATATTCAATTTACCAGAATCGGATACTGATCGGGACAAGGTATCTGAAATTTTGCGTGATATAGTTGTAACACCTCCTATAGTTAGTCTTCAAAGGGTTGGAAGGCGTAATACTAAGGGAGCTCGTGCCTTAAAAGTTATGTTTAACTCCGCCTTTGATGTTCAAAATATCATTATGAATCGTACCAGACTTAAGGGTAGAAAGATCTTTTTCAACTTCGACCTTACGAGCAGTCAAAGGGAACTTGAAAAACAACTAAAAGAAGAACTCAAGAGACGTCAAGAGAACGGCGAAAATAATCTCACTCTCAAATTTTTGAATGGGTGTTATAAAATAGTTGTTAAAACCAACCCAAAAAGCTGATTAATCCTGGCCCAACTTCAGCTTCTAGCAAATTGCGATCAAATTCTATTTATTATCAGAATGTTCGAGGTTTGAGGACCAAACTAAACAAGTTATCATTAAACGCAGCTACTAATTCCTATGATATAATTGTTTTGACTGAAACTTGGCTATCGGATAATTTTGGAGATGCTGAAGTTGGATTAGATAATTATAATATTTATCGGCGAGATAGATCTGCACTCACTAATCCTGCAACTACAGGTGGTGGAGCTCTTATAGCAGTGGCTAGAAATATAACTAGTAGCCTGCTGCAGTCATCAGAAGAAATTGAACATGTTTTTGTTCTAGTTGGAAACACTAGGAACAAATGTATAATTGGAGCCGTCTACTTTCCCCCACTTTCCCCTATAGAAGATTATTTATCCTTTACGGAGAATCTAGACGCCATTTCTGAAAAGTATACTGATGCTAAGATCTGCATTCTGGGTGATTTCAACTTACCTAAAGCAGTATGGTCTGACTTAAATATTTGTTCAGAAGCTATTTCACCCCCTGGTACCAGAGCTGATGAAGTGAATGCTACTTATACCGTTTCTAATATGTGTGCCTACCATAATCTGTTTCAAATTAACTCTGTTCATAATGAATTTAACTCACTTTTGGATTTAGTTTTTAGTCATGATCGTTTAACTACATGTATTACAGCAACCGATCCTCTGATTGATGTAGATGTTCACCACCCTCCTTTAGTAACTGAATTGAACTTGAGCATGGACCATTGTAATTATTCTCCTGTTGCTGATGAGTTTTATTATGACTACATATCAGCTGATTTTCACTCTATTGAATATCATCTGGGACTTATTCGGTGGGATCCTTTGTTATTGAATAGATCATTAGATGATATGTTAAATATTTTCTATGATATTTTGTATACCGTGATTCACCTGTTTGTACCTGTTAAGAAAGTTTCATCCAAAAAATTCCCCAGATGGTATATTTAAAGAAGCAAGCTCACTTGAGATTCAAACTAACAGGATCTCCTGTTGATTATTTGGAATTATCTCAGCTGCGTTCTCGGTGTAAGCTCAGGTCTAAAACTGACTATAACGATTATATTAGCTTTACTGAATGTTCTGTTGGTGTTAATTTAAAATTGTTTTGGAACTTTTTAAACTCCAGAAGAAGATGTAATACAATTCCTGATGAAATGTACCTCAACAATGTCAAATATCCTGTGGGAATCGATTTAGCTAACCTGTTTCAAGATTATTTTAGCTCTGTTTATTCTGATAAGACCTGTCCTAGCTATGGTTATATATCTTCTACTTCTTTGAATGCTTCTGAGTATTGTGTGTCTATCTCTGAAATATATAAACATCTTTGTGGTTTGAATGTATATAAAGGTCCTGGGCCGGATGGCATCCCTCCTTCTATTTTGAAATATTGTAGTTTTGTATTGCCTCGCCCTTTGCATATCATTTTTAACTACTTCCTTAAACTTGGTATCTTTCCAGATTTCTGAAAATCTAATTTCGTCGTTCCTATTTACAAAACAGGTGAAAAATCAAACATATCCAATTATAGGCCGATATGCATTCAGAGCGTAATTCCTAAATTATTAGATAATATTGTTACTAAAATCCTTACCAAACTTTTGGATCCTTATATCATTAACCAGCAGTTTGGCTTCCGTTCAGGGAAGTCAACTGAGCTTAATCTCCTTACATATATGGACTATCTTTCAAGTGCCTTGGACTCTGGTTATCAAGTTCACTCTTTGTACACAGACTTCTCCAAGGCATTTGATAAAGTTAATCGTGGCCTTCTGATTCAAAAAATAAATAATATGGGTGTTAATGGTAGTCTCCTAAACTGGGTTCAAAGTTACCTTACTGGCCGTATTCAAATAGTCCGTGTGTGTGGCTTCTTATCATCTGGCTTTGTAGTTCCTTCAGGTGTTCCCCAAGGATCATCACACATAGGACCACGTTTGTTTAACATTTTCGTCAACGACATCCAGAACTGTTTTATAAACTCTCAATTCTTATGTTTTGCTGATGATCTATATGACTGTACGTTCATTAGAGGATTGTCAGAATCTTCAAGCAGATTTGGACAATTTATCTCGGTGGTGTACTGCCAATGGCATGGAACTGAATCCAGCAAAATTTCAGTTTATTCATTTTAGTAGAAAGTGTCACCCTATTGTTTTTATCTATAACATTAACCAAACACCTCTTATTAATGTGTCAGAAGTTAAAGATCTTGGTGTTGTGATTGACTCTACCATGTCTTTTCGGCCCCATATATATGTTTCAATTAATAAGGCATTAAGGATGCTTGGTTTTATCAGAAGGATAACTTATGACTTTCGAAACGTGCAATGTCTTAGAATACTTTACTTCTCCTTTGTTAGACCTCTTATTGAATATGCATCTTCTGTTTGGAATCCCTTCTATACGAACCATATTCACAACATTGAACAAGTACAAAGAAAATGTCTAAGACTCATTGCCTATAAATCTGGAATTCATCCTGTTAACACCTACCACTTAAATTACCATGAATTGCATTCCCAGTTTATGTTGGAGCCTTTTCGTTACAGAAGGAATTGCAAGGATCTTTTCATTCTATTCAACATAGTCAATTCTACTCTCGATTGTCCTACTCTTTTGTTGAATATTGGTTTTTCCGCACCAACTAGATCTACTAGAAATAGTGTTACTTTTTCACAACCACACTACTATACTAATTATCGCAATAATTCGTTCATCCCCAGGTCCACAAGATTGGCCAATCGATTGAGTCTTGATTTCTTTACATCTTCTCCTGAGTTTCGCCGACAACTCCAAATTTGTAATTTTTAAAAATATTTTTAGTTGTTATTGTAAGTGATATGTGCTTTATCTTATGTGTTATTTAATGTATGTATAAGTTTATGGTTTTTTCTATTTATATATATATATATTTTTTTTCTTTTTTTTTTCTTTTTTTTTATTCTATTTTTCTGTGTATCAATTATTGTATTCTATTGTATTTAATGGGTTCTAGCCCGTCAATAAATAATTAATAATAATAATCGCATCGTTAAACTACGCGCTGCGATAGGCATGAAACACTTTGCCGGTTTTGTTTTGGTTACGATGACATTGTTTATTATCATTAAATCTATTAGATTGTTTAAATATCTCGCGACAAAATGGGTCGTTCTTTTGTTATTCTTTTAATGTTTGTACGTCACCTATTTTGTTTATGTTTAAAGTTTTTAAAGCACTGCTTCCACTATAGAAAGGGTTTCTAAATCACAGGAATGATATAAGCACTCCGTGGTCCGAAGGCGACACCATTCTTCTTTTGAAGAAGCACAGCTCCTATTCCTATAGAACTTGCGTCAGTATTTAGTACACAAAGTAAGTCTGGATTATACATCCGCAATACGGGTGATTTAGTTAACTTATTTATAATTGTCTGTCTCACACTCTCGCACTCTGGAGACCACTTAAAAATGTTATTTTCACGTAAAAATGCGGTTATGGGTGCAGTTAATTGTGAAAATCCTTCAATAAATCGACTAAAATAACCCGCGAGACCCATAAATTGGCGAACACCTTTAATGCCTGAAGTAGCAGTTGTTTTTGTCAAAGCCGTAACTTTCCTCGGACTAGGACGTATCGTTCCTTCGCTTAGCACAACACCGAGATATTCGGTTTCTAACGCGAAAAAGACACATTTTTCATAATTAAGTAATTCTTCTAAATTTTGTAGCCCTTCTTCAATTGTCTTAGATGGTACAAGTACATCGTCTAGATAAACAAAAGCTTTGCTGCCCTTCAAATCGCCTAAAGCTTCGGCAATTGCACGTTGATATATTGCAGGAAAATCTATATAGGCAAATGGCATACGATTGAACTCATAATGCCCATCTGGAGTGATAAAAACTGTTATATGCTTGGAACTTTCACTAATTTCCATCTGGAAGAATCCCGATTTCATATCCAAAACTGTAAAAAATTTAGCATGACAAAAGGCATTAACTTGGACTTGAATGAGAGGTAGAGGATATCTCTCCTTGAACACTTTTTTATTAACGTCACGATAATCCACGCATATCCTTAACTCGTCATTTTTTTTCTTTATCAGCACAACTGGACTTGCGTATTCGGAACGACTTTAACGAATGATTCCGGTGCTTAAAAGTTCCTCGTATTATTTTCTTCAGTTGCACTCTTTCCTGATGAGATAATCGTCGAGGACGGTACGCTACTGGGGTAGTATCTTTTAACTTGATTTTCACTTTTCCAGTGGTAATATGATCGACTGTTTTATTTTTATATTCCAGCAATAGATTCTCCACTTGTAATTTTAAGTTACTGTCTAATCCATTTTGATTTATTTTGAAATTAGTCGCATTTTTAATAGTCATCACTTTTGTCGTCAAGTTGGTCTGGTCGTAATGAAGTTCAAGTCCGTTTAAATGTTTTTCGGCACGTAAGCAAGGTCGGTTTGTGACATCCCAACCGATAATAATGTTAATATTACTGGGAATAACATTGTCAGGAACTACTACAAAGTTTATTTCTAATGTGAGGGTCGGCAAAATAACTATTAAATCACCATAGCCTAAAGTATAAACAACTCGCGTTCCAAGACCCGAAAAAGCACGTACGTTATCATCAGTTTTAATAACGGCACCGAATGTTTACAATGGAGTGCTTGATGATTGATATATCAGCACCGCTATTAATGTGAATGATTTAGATTCATTGCGGCACAATAATGTTGCTATTGGAGTTGGAGTATTAAGATGGCGTAATTTTTTCAATACAAATGCTTTTTTGGGCTTTCCGTGTTTGTACCAACAATTTTCTACCATTTGTCCCATTTTTTTGCAGGGTGTCATGGGTGCTTTCTTTCGAGGATTCTTGATTGCGTACAATGCGACATGAAGCTTGTTGGTGACCTTGACGTCCGCATTTAAAACAAGCTCCTCTAAATATCTTGCTTGGTCTTACATTTCCTTTGTCCGTGTGTTCCCTTGGCCGCCGTTCATGTTTTCTAAACAGCACTGTGGATTCAGGGTATCTATACTCTGTCCATCCAAGCAACGGAGTGTTCCAAAACAGTATCATGCATAGTGCATGTCATCTCTCCGACTCTGTATGGATGTACCAAAGACAATGAATTCTGCCGGCCGATTGGAGTTAAATCCGATTGGCCAGCGCATGGAGGCATATTTATTCCAGCTAATAGATGCAAAGGCGCATGGTAATCATGCTTTGATCACGCATCTATCGTTGTTTGGGTCGCTCTGTTTGTTCGATGGATATACTTTAGACATTCGTGATGACTCGGCGCGACGTGCGTCAAACTCACTTAACAATTTTAATAACTTGCGATCGGAATTTGGTTTCTGAATTCTCAAAGCAGAAGGTGCTTCTGCATGGTCTAATCCATCGTTTCTCAACCATTTTTATGTGGCGACCCACGAAAAAGCCAAAAAGTTAAGTAAAAAGTCTTGCGACCCCGTCACTATTTTGTTGGGAATAGATTAATAATAATAAAAATCGAACTGGCAACCCTAGCGAGACCGAGCTTCATTTTTAGGGAAGTAATATAGGCCAGGGTTTTCCGGAAAAAAAATCGAAAAAATTTCATGCAAGTTTGACAAGTTGCCTTGTAAAAACAAACTTGATGGTTTCTATGCTGTATTGCTATGTACCGTTACCAACAACAAAGATCACAAACAACACTTACGAATTTATTAATTTTTCAACTGAAACTCAAAATGAATCGGTTTGGAAATGTTTCCGAAAGTAAAATTAATGCGGCTGTTGAAAATAGTGTTCCACTAAATACTTGTTATTTTAATTAAAAAAATGTTGTATTAAAATAAAATGTTTATTTTTAACTCGGGAAATAATCTTACCAAATATCCCTCGTGCATCTAATTTTTCCTGTGGAAAAATTAAATGCACTAGGGATATTACCCCCGAAAAAACGTTATGAATTTTTTTTTCGTGGTTTGTGACTGTGAAAACTACCTTTTACCAAATTTTTATAAAAATCGAACATTTTTTAACGGAACAAAATATAGTTCTACTACTCCACGCAATGGCTCCATAAGTGATAATTGGTCTCACTATGGCAGTATACCATCCATCCAGCTCAGGATTTTTGGGTTACACCCCCAATTTCTCCCTGTCAGATTCCTGCACACCATTAGAGCCATTTTTGCTTTGCATATAATCTCCTTTTCGTGTTTATTCCACAGGAGTTTACTGTCTAGAGTCAAACCTAGATACTTGACTTCTTGTCTCCATTCAACCTCGCTCCCATCAAGTTTAATGGTTTTGAGGTTGAGCTTTCTTTTCTTAGTGAAGGCTATTAAGATGGTTTTGGTGGGGTTGATGTTAAGTCCCACTTGCCTACACCAGCTATTTGTATAGTTCAGACCCTTTTGTACGATGTCACAAAGGGTATTTTCGAATTTTCCCCTGGCTGTTATGACAATATCATCAGCATATCCTTGGCAGGATATTCCGAGGTCAGTCAAACCACACAGGAGTTCGTCAACCGTCAGGCTCCACATTAATGGGGATGCTACTCCTCCCTGTGGACATCCTCTGGTTGTACAGATGGAGACAATGTCTTTGCTCGTCCTCGTCTCTGCTACTCTAGTAGTGAGCAGTTCCGACATCCATTTGGATGTTGTGCTGTCTACACCTCTTCTATTTAATGCTCTTTTGACAGCCTCATGAGGAGTATTGTCAAAAGCTCCTTCTATATCCAAAAAGGCGCATACTACGGCTTCTTGGTTGTCTAGAACACCTCGGATATCCTCCGTCAGTTGTACCAGTGCAGTCTCCGTAGATCTGCCTGCCCGGTAAGCATGCTGATGCGGGTGGAGAGGTAGTCTCTCTAGGATTTCCGCTCTAATATAATTGTCAATAGCTTTTTCCATCGTTTTAAGCACAAACGATGTTAGGCTAATTGGTCTGAAGGATTTGGGGTTTGTTGTGTCCCTTTTTCCAGCTTTTGGAATGAAGGTTACTATTGCCCTTCTCCATGCTTCTGGTATATAACCCAGTTCTAAGCTGCTTCGACTGATTCTAACCAAATGTGGTAGAATTTCGTCTTGTCCTTGCTGGAGCAATGCTGGGAAAATTCCATCAGCTCCCGGTGCCTTGAATGGTGAAAGGTGTTCATAGCCCATTTTAACCGTTCGTTACTACAAATGTGCTTAGCCATTGTAGTACTTTCTCTCGAAGGTCTGTTATGACCTTCGAGAGGACTATCTCCCCTATTTGGGCTACTCCCAGGAAAATGAGTTTCTAGTAAGAGTTTCACTCTTTCTTCCTCATTTTCGGTATATTTACCGTCTGGCTTCCTCAAAGCCATATCTGTGTTGACCCTACTTTTTGCCATGACTTTGTAAAGTCTTGCCGCAGCAGGTGTTGTATTTATATCTTCACAGAATTTTCTGAAGCTATTTCTTTTAGCTTTTCTAATTTCCTTATAGTAGGTGTTTCTCACCTCAGTGTATCTCTGCCAGTCTCCGGTGAATTTTGCTCACTTCTGATGTTAACTAATATCCCCATTGCGTTGAAGAAATTAAGTCAGGAAAGAACATACCGTTCAGTTGCCATCTTCAGAGACATCTAAGCTGCTCGGAAAGCACTCTATTCCATAGAGGTCAATTCTAAGCTAGTATGACAGTGAGAAGGTGTCTTAAACGGGCTCGGAGACCGTTGCGAGATCACGGAAGCCTGGTCATCAGGAAACGAGTGTGAATGAAATGGCCAGACAAGGCTCATCAATGCCATTCATTGGACTGGAACCCTTCTGCGGCTTTGCAAAATCAACAATAAACATGGCCACCAGTAAATCTCGAGAATGGTGGGAAATCTCACAAGGACAGAGACAGGCAAAACAGTGCATTAGAGGACATTCGCCAAAATTTACGAGAAACCCAATAAGCAAAGATAGGAAAACTGCCAAAGCCGTAGTAAGTATTCTAACAGGGCACTGTATGCTTGATCTGCATGCAAAGCTAATGGGGGTGATAGACGAAGCCATGTGCAGATTCTGTCACCTATAGGCGAAAACCGTAAAACACATCCTATGTCAGTGCGATGAGAAGCCACCAGCAAGAAACTACATGGGTTCAGTCTCGAGGCTGGTGGGCTATATAAAAAGAGAATGTAATATAGATTCGGAGGACCAGAATAGATGTGAAAAGGTCGCAGTGGAATAGACCAACTTCATCAACTCTAATCTAATCTAACTTTACTTTTGATCGAATTTGATGGGCTTTCTTCAGTTATGGTTCAGTTAGAAGGCGCAATTATAAAGTTGCGTTTTATGAATGTGGGTTCGGAATTTACTAGTTCTGGTATGTCTCACGCGAGTTTGTGCAGAAAAACAAGGTATTCCTGCACTAGTCTATCTATCAGCAACGCGTTTTATAGCCAAAATTAAACATTTCTGCGGCTACGTCTCTCACACTTGCATGACGATTTTCAGTCATCCTATCCTTTATTTTAGAGATCTTTAGTTTACTTGAAGACGCTGGGGACGGCCAGAGCGTGGCAAATATTCCACCACATCTCGACCGATTTTAATTGTACTGTACCACTCACCTACGTGTTTTTTATAAAGTCGATTCACCGTAAGTCTTATGTGATTTTTTCAGCGATTCAGCACACGGAATTTCATTTGCAATGCAAAATGAGCATATCATAAATAATTCTACAAATTTTATACATTTTTTTTCGTTGAATAAAAATACACGATATACACATTATACTAAAAATTGAATATCTGTGCACCAGCGCTTAAATAAAAATCCGAATTACAATATATCATTGTTTACGATCCAGAAACTTAGTGTATGTGACGTCAGGTAAATTTCCTATTTTAATTCATCGATTGTTAACGGAACCGTTGTTTGTGTTTGAACGGTAAATCTATTAAATCAGGACATTTTGTTTACATGTGATTATTTTGGGTGATACGAATTCATTGATAGAAATATAATTTTGTTAATAACGCTGGTACCTACACACAATCTTCTAACATAGGCCAAGCAATGGAGCAAGCGAATATAGTAATTTTTGACAAAAATCCTAGTAGAAAACTGATGATGCCATCATATAAAAGACATTACGTAGTATAATTTTGATATGTTTTGGACAAGCAAATGTTTTTCAGTTTTTTTTTATAAACATTTAAAACGAAAAAAACCTTATTTTTTAGTTTTTAAAACGTACTGAAGCAATCTCAATGGCAAGTATAGATAAATTGTAGATAATTAAAATACGAACAAAATGAGGGGTCGAGCGAGTCAATCGGATAATTAGTAACCGAGAAAATCAGGAAAAACCGGAAAATTAGTAATTTTTTTGAAAATTGATATCTTCTTCATTTTTCAATTGCAAGAGCTGAAACTTGGTACAAATGAAGTTTACACATTTATACATTTACACTTTTCAAAACCGTTTTCAAATTTAAAATCCAGACACGTTGAGAATTATCGTATGAAAAAATTAAAATTGCAATTGCGATAAAAGTAACCGTTGCTTGGCGACTGCTCTTCGCGCATATAAAGGGCATATGAAGAACTTCTTTTGTACCAAGTTTCAGCTCTTGCAATTGAAAAATGACGAAGATATGGTCAAAAAAATTACTAATTTTCCGGTTTTTCCTGATTTTCTCGGTTCCTAATTATCCGATTAACTCGCTCGACCCCTCATTTTGTTCGTATTTTAATTATCTACAATTTATCTTACCATTGAAATTGCTTCAGTACGTTTTACGCTATATGAAAAAAACTAAAAGAAGGTTTTTTTAGTTTTAAATGTTTATAACAAATTACTGAAAAACATTTGCGTGACCAAAACATATCAAAATGATACTACGTAATGTCTTTTATATGATGGCATTATCCGTTTTGTACTAGGATTTTTGTCAAAAATATTTACCTATTGCTTGGCCTAAACAATGAAGGTGCTTACTTATTTTTAAATACCTCATGATTATCTGGTTGTTTTGACATAGTTTTTTTAATCAGGGTGTTTTTTTCAGTAAAATGTCTGTTAAATAAATTAAGTGATTCCAAAATAATGTTAAGAAAGTGTAAATATTTTCCATGTTATATCCGTGGTGAAATTGCTCAACTGTAATATCGAAAAATTAACAAAACTTCTTAGTGATACTAATCTCAGTAATATACTGTGAATGTTATTTATTTGTGATTATCTGTATCAATTTATCTATAATTGCTAATAACTTCAGTTGCTTAAGCTAATTGCGAATATATTTTCTCCATTTTAATTTAAATAAATTATACTGACAGATAGGGCAGTATTTATATTGGGTACTGTTTAGGTAACTACTATTCCATCAATTTCATTTATATAACGTGATTGTTGTATATCACATGAATAAAGCTCGGATTATAGGAAAAATGCCTTTTTTGCCTATTTTGCCTAGTATAGATGATTTTTGTATATGTTGCCTTTTTTAAACTTTTATGCTACCCTACTGATGATGTTATTCATATTCGGTACTTCATTTTATTACTAAACCTTTCTGTAATAAAATTTTGTGCTCAATATTAATGGTTTGTTTGTTAATGCTCTTCTGGGAAAATTTACCTACCTATTTGCGGATTAAGAAAAGACTTAACAAATGGGAAATCCCTAATGTTTTGACCTTTATATCAGTTGTACAGACGGTTACTGAATCAAAGTTTAGTTTTGTTGCGTATACCGAAAAGTAAAGAACACACATTTTAAAAAGTTTTAGACGTTTTGTGAGTTTATTTAGAAAGATGACTTCTAAGTTAAGTGCTTGGATCCGTCCATATCCGGAACTATCTCTAGAAGGAGTTGGAGCATTTTGTAAACCGTATGGCAAATCAGTAAGTTTCATTTTTTCTTTCTCTCAGTCACCGCATAACTACATAGTATGTATTAAAATTCTAATTAATTATTCTTATTTTTTAAAATACTCAGATTTCAAGTACAAAAAAGTACTTTATTGACCAGCATTGGGAACTCCACTGAACAAACGGAATTTGGAAAAATTAAATTCCTCCAAGTTAGTCCAAACATCTCTGCGGGATAGTGTAAGCAGTTCAAAAAAAAGGAGGAGGACACATTTAAATTTGATTTATGTCAGATGTTGATTGATTTTAATATACCTCTGTATAAAGTTAATCATCCTAGTTTTAAGTGTTTTTTTAAAAAACATTTTAATAAATCCTTACCGGAGGAGAGTACGTTGAGAAAACAAACTATGGACAAATGCTAATTACGCAATGCAAATATTAATTAATAATTGTTTAGTTATGTTGTGCAAATATATTGTGTTAAGTTAATGTTAAGTTAATTCCCTTTGTATATTAAAATAAATTCTTTTATTATTAATAATCAGGGAATTAAAAGCATTTGCCTATATGTTAAGGTTTCTGCCTTGTTCAATAATCTTTGCCAATATAAGCGCATTTTTATTCAGTTTTTGTTGCCTATAAATCCGAGCTTTACACATGAAGTTTTTAAAGAAGAAATAGGTTCAAATATACGAGGGTTGTCTTTTAAGTGTTGCATATAACAGCATAGTTGGCGCCTGTCAACGAATATCCAATGTCAAAATTAACTGTCATGTTGTTAAGTTAACGCCAAAGTTGCAGACCGCTTCGTTTAAAGCTGTACCTAAACTGAATTGATGAGTTAGTCGAAAAATGGATTTAAGTAAAGAAAATTTTCGCGCAATAATTTTTCACAATTTTCGAAGACAGTTGTCTCGACAATTTCTCGTTTGTATGGAGAATTTGAACGTGAACGTATTAAGCATAGCGACGATCCAAGAACAGATCCACCAACAACGGCAGTCACCCAAGAAAACGTCGATTGGGCATTTCGAAGACCACAATTAAAAAAATTTTACCTGAAGTATTATCTATAAAAAAATTAGTTTCTCGTTGGATATCGCATCTGTTGACGGAAGAACAGAACGCAGTTAGAGTCAATTGGCGTCAAAAAACTGTCAAAAACCGGTATCACGCAGGAAACTCAAAAAATATATACAGTGTTGTCAGTGGTGTTGAATACTGGATTTACTCTTATGAACCCGAAAATAAACGTCAGTTGGCCGTTTGGGTGTTCCAAGATGAACCAAAACCGACGAAAGTTATCCGTTTCCAAAAAGATGGTGGCGACATTTGTATGAAAAGCGGGTCATGTAGCAATAATTCATCTGCAAGATCAAAGAACTGTTACTGCTGATTCGTACATATTTGCCGAGTTTCGAAAAACCAACTCCCTACGACGAATGATTGTCCACCAGGACAATACAAGTTCCCACACACCTCTAAAAACAATTGAGTTTTTAAAGCAAGAAAACATCGAATTGCTGACCAAAACTTGTAGACCATCCTACATACAGTCCCGACCAAAGTCCTAACGACTTTTTACTTCTCCAAAAATTAAGAATGAACTGCGTGGTCAAAGGTCCCCAGAAGATGCAGTCAACGCCTTCAAAAACTCCATTTTGAATATACTAACCAGCTAGTGGAATAATTACTTCGAGAATTGGTTCCAAAGCATGCAAAAATGCATTTCTTATCGTGGAAAATACTTTGAAAGACAATAGTGTTTTAAAGTTATCTACTGTTTTTTTCTAGCTCTATAAGCAAAATATAAAAGACATCCCTCGTATCAACACCATAATATGAATTATAAAATATTATTTGTGGATTGTCAGATATAACACTTGGTTTGGAATGTCATACCTTACTTTTTTTACCCTATTCACTTAAACTTGAAAAATTGATAAATAGTTATTTGTTTAACTAGGCAGAGAAGTAACAGATTTACTGCCGCGGCTAGCATTTCATCGAAACTAGCCAAGGCAGTAAATCTGATTCTCTACCGCGTGAAATATATAATTTTTTCTCCGATTGTTTGTACAGTGTGTTTAGAAAAATCAAATTAAAATGAAAACTCCACACCTGTAATTTTTAACCAATCAAAACGTGTTTTTTTTGACAGATCACCATGGCAACGGATGAATTTTAGTGGAATTTTTTTCCTCGTGGGTACCCCGGCGATTGTAAATTGCAGCGGCGGTCAGAGTTTCTATAATCCTTACATGTAAATTGCAGCGAATGGTCATGTATGGGTTCGTAGTAACTATGTAAATTGCAGCGCACGGCCAACAAAGAGCGTTAATCTTGTAATCCTGTAAATCGCAGCGGCAAAATTTATGAAAACCTACTGAGTTAAACTTGAAACAATCCGTACATTATTTATACCCAGTATACTAATAATAAATAATTTTTTCTATGCCCCACTATTTAGAATTTCTGTCTTGATTAAAACAGATCATTGATTAATTTATCGAGAAGGGCAAGGAAAATCATTGATGAAGCCATTTTTTAACACTGTATAGCTTTCTTCAATGATTTTCCTTGCCCTTCTCGATAAAAACTAGTTTAGTGAAATTCTTAAAAGAATTTAATCACTGTAATTTACAAGTCGGATTAAAATCTCAAATTTGACCATCGCTGCAACTTACAGATTCTATTATCAATTCTTATCAGGTATACGGATTAAGGATTACCAAGCACTGAAATTTACATCTGCCCGGGTACCCAACAGCGAATTATACTGGAAATTTTTTTGACGTTTATAATGTCAGAATATTTTTTTGACAGTCTGGTTTTTATTTGCAAAAAAGCAATTTTCTACCACTTGTAGTTACTCAAAACTTATGTTATACTGTGTTGTGTCTTGAGAAGGTATTTTCGTGCAACTACAACGAGTAGAAATCAACAATTTAAAGGTCTAAATTGCTACCAAAACATTTTTACGTCGTGCCGCTTGACAGCTTCAAAACTGAAATAATTTTTAGGTTAGGGTTTCACTTAGTTGCCATGGTAACTAAATAATCAAGTCGACCAAACCTCAAACGTCAAAAATTGACGTTGTTGGAAATCGAAAAATAAATTTTAATTATTTGATTTTCAAACACAATTTGGTGTGGAATTTTCTTACCGAATACCACACGAGGTCAATGTATGTGTGACGTGGAAGTGATTGTTTGATTCCATGGGCCTGCTTAAATCACATTATCATTGCCGTTGCTGAGTAAATTAGATTTCAAAAAAAACAAGAAAAAATGATTTTTACTGCATAGGCAGTAAAAGTGTTACTTCTATGATCGATAAATGATACTAAAACTGACGTTTAATGTCAATCGGAGAAAAAATCCATTACTTCACTGTATATTTTGGCATTTCTGAATTGTTCTACCAATTTGAGGTTGATTTTGTTAAAAAATGTCGTTTTGAAACAAAAAGTTGTAGGTAGACGTTCATGGCGGACTAGCCGACATCGTTCTGTTTGTTTGTGTTTTCCTACTTGAAATATTTTCGATAGCCGCGTCAACTAGAAAGTGGTTGCAACTTAGTATTTTAAATGAAATAACTTGTATATTATTATTTCATTTTCGGTATTTTTATCATTTTCTCAACTTGATATTTTTCTATACCTCCCTTCGATTATAGAAATTGAATGATGAATGTTGAAAACAAAATAATAAATCTATCATACAATACTTAGTGATTTTGATAAAACTTTTTATTTTGAACGTCTCGATATCGACTCATTTGTTCATATTGTCATCGACAGATTCCTAAAAATAAGGATTAGCACAATCATTTGTGATATATATTTTTGGTCAGGGTAAGATGGTTGATATATTGAGTTATGGTTCTGATTTTAAAGCATTGATTGTTTGTACAGTTGACATACAGATTAACATTTTTCTACTTTTCAAAACTCATTCAAACAAAACAAAAATGATTCGCCATGCCTTACAGGTAGCCACAAAGAACGATGTAATCGACTTAATTTTGTCTGAATTTACTGTTTGGACCCTTACTTTGTGGAATCTACTCATATTAATGTTATAAATGAAACTAACTGTTTCTAATTAATTCCACTATTTAATTGAAAAATTATGAAAATTATTAAAGGATATTGATAATTATTTCGATATTGACATATCATCGTCAGAATGACAGAAGTTACATTTTATCTGATACCTACTTGATGTTTAATATTTTGGCTAGACCAAATAGTAAGTGACCTATCTTGTGATTGACTTAATATATATGAGTAGAGAAAAGAAGAAGATATGATTTTCAAATATTAAAGCTTAGGTATTATTAGCCCTATGGGGATATCCTGGATATCTTTTTCCCATTTAAGATCAGTATAACTGTGCAATGATATAGGAAACCAAGGAAAACTATATCTGCTGATCTTTACAATTGTTACTTAAGAAGACAATTTATTAGTGGAGAGCTCCCTAGATTTATCTGTTCATTGACAACTTCATATTGTGGGTCTCTTAAGTGTCTTCTTATTTCTAGTTCTTCAAGGAAATCTAGTTCTTGTTTCTTATCACAAATATGCAGTACTTCTAGTTCTGTGTTAGGTGTTAATGAATGTTTTGTGTCAAGAAGGTGTTTTGCGTAATGTGATTTATCTGACTGTTTTAATCTGTATGCTCGTGAGTGTTCATTGAATCTAATTTCGAAATTTCGAATTGTTTGACCAATATATACAGCATTACATTCTGGACATTTAAGTTTATATATTCCAGACTTTTTTAATGGGGGTATTTTTGTTTTTACATTTAACAATTTTTTACTCACATTGTTTTCTGTTTTAAAAGAAATTGCTGTATTTGTTGAACAAGATATTATTTTTGAAATATTATTAGAAATATTACCAGCATATGTGATGGTTTTGTAATTTTGTATTTCCCTAGTTTTTTCAGGAAATATTAATTGTAATGCCACTTTTTCCTCTTTTTTATTAATTAATTTATTTAATATATGTAATGGATAACCGTTGGATGTGACTATTTGTTTAATTATATTAATTTCTCTATCAAAATTATATTTGTTCATAGGAACTGAAAATGCTCTATGTATCATTGAATTGTATGATGCTAATTTATGTGACATGGGATGATTGGAATTATATGGTATAGTCACATCATTATGTGTTGGTTTTCTGTAAATTGAAAAATCAAGTATATTATTGACTCTTTGAATTTTAATATCAAGAAAATTGATTGAGTTATTTTCTTCAACTTCTAATGAAAATTTAATTTTTGGATGTAAATTATTAATATGATTGAACAATATATCTAATTGTCGTTCACTACCTACAAAACAAGCTAATATGTACCTATACCAAAATAATATAATTTTTGAAATGTTAGATACAAAGATTTTTCTTTCTAAACTGTCCATAAAAATGTTTGCTAAAATTGGTGATATGGGGCTTCCCATTGGTAAACCTTCATTTTGAATATATACCTTATTATCAAAAGTAAAATAATTCTGATTAATACATACATCAAACAAATTAAGTATATCTGATATTATTCCTGGATTGATATTTTTATCCTCCAGTAATTTTTTAACAAGTGTTATGCACTCTTTTGGAGGAATTTTAGAGAACATATTGGTAACATCAAATGAAATAAGTTTAGAGTTATCTTGTAATTTGTATGTTTTTAATTTTTTGATTAGTTCTATTGAATTTTCAATTGAGTATTTAGATATACCTCCATAGCTATTAAGTATATTGTTTAGTTTTTTAGCTAACTTATTATTAGGAGTATTAACGTAAGAAACTACAGGTCTAATTGGTTTCGATACTTTATTTAATTTAACAGTTCCATATAATTGTGGAGACTGAGGATTTTTATTAATCATGTATTTTTTCTCATAATCATTGAAAACATAATTTGAACTATTGACAATCTCTCTAACATTATTAGAAAACTTTTTTGTTGGGTCAGCCCTCAGAATTTTTACATCAGAAGATTCTATAAAATTATTAACTTTAGATTTATATTTTTCGGATTTTAAAATGACAGTGGCATTTCCTTTGTCAGATTTTGTTATTGTGAGGTTATAATCTTCTACTTTTTGTTTAATTGAATTTAATGCTGAAATATCATTTTTTGTTTGACGTTTAACCTTTGAAGGTTTCATATTTTTAATCAAATTAGCAATTTGTAATTTTTCATAAAGAAAACTATTTGACTGAGATTTTAAAGCTATTTCTGACTCTGTAGCTAAAATTTCTTTAATGCTATTTGTGAATTTTGGTGGTATGTTGTATTTTAAGCCTTTATTTAAAAATTCTATCTCACTATTTGTGAAGTAGTGTCGAAAGGTTTTCGAATCGTGGTGCAAAGTGTATTGGTGTGTAAGTACTTACAGTTTTATGATGTTCAGTGTATTGAGTGTTATGTTTTATGTACTCAAGTTGTTGTAGTTTTCGTTCTTGTTTCTTGTATTTCTTGTGCTTCATAATGCTGACACTTTCTCGGATTTTGTCATCTAAACAGAAAAATTCAACTGGATGAAGTTTGAATGTGAGTTCAGAATGAACAATTTTTAAGTATATATCTAAGGAGTCTCTTATTTTAAACCATTTTTTACTCTCCTCTTTAATCCAGACTCGTTGAGCACATTTCACAGCTTTTTGGGCTTGAGGTGTTTTTGTATGGCATTTCATGTTTACATAATTTGGTATCACTTCTTTCTTAAGGCATTCTTGGTTAAACCAGATGTTTTGAGATGCTGTGCAACGTTTTTTCAGTAACTTCTTGTATAGTTGGGTCAATTGTTCTCTCGAAGATTTTTTAATTGAATTTACTGTTTGGACCCTTACTTTGTGGAATCTACTCATATTAATGTTATAAATGAAACTAACTGTTTCTAATTAATTCCACTATTTAATTGAAAAATTATGAAAATTATTAAAGGATATTGATAATTATTTCGATATTGACATATCATCGTCAGAATGACAGAAGTTACATTTTATGTGATACCTACTTGATGTTTAATATTTTGGCTAGACCAAATAGTAAGTGACCTATCTTGTGATTGACTTAATATACATGAATAGAGAAAAGAAGAAGATATGATTTTACAAATATTAAAGCTTAGGTATTATTAGCCCTATGAAGTTGTCAATGAACAGATAAATCTAGGGAGCTCTCCACTAATAAATTGTCTTCTTAAGTAACAATTGTAAAGATCAGCAGATATAGTTTTCCTTGGTTTCCTATATCATTGCACAGTTATACTGATCTTAAATGGGAAAAAAGATATCCAGGATATCCCCATAGGGCTCATAATATCTAAGCTTTAATATTTGTAAAATCATATCTTCTTCTTTTTTCTATTCATATATATTAAGTCAATCACAAGATAGGTCACTTACTATTTGGTCTAGCCAAAATATTAAACATCAAGTAGGTATCACATAAAATGTAAATTCTGTCATTCTGACGATGATATGTCAATATCGAAATAATTATCAATATCCTTTAATAATTTACATAATTTTTCAATTAAATAGTGGAATTAATTAGAAACAGTTAGTTTCATTTATAACTTTAATTTTGTCTGTTTTCATTGGCATCGCCTGTGGCAATCAAACTTTTACTAGAATCCATTGCTTTGTGTTGAAATACTATTTACAAGTTCTTTGACTTCTTGTTTAGCCTTGTCAGGTAAGAATTAAATTGCTTTCGCGGTTGCCTATATTTTTTTGTGGAAATGTGCAGAACACACCTATTCGTTTAACAATTCGTTCTTGTCTGTAAAAATTATATTAAAGTCCAACTAAAAATATATTTTTAATACTCTAATTGTATAGTTAACCTATTTTTATACGAATTCCACATCCCGAGAGATTGGTCTGCAAATTTTATTTTGTCATATATTTGTTGGATAATTTAGTTTAGTTAGACATGACCTTTATAAAACTCATAAAATGTATCCTTTTGGACTAGTTACATACATTAATTCTTTATGCTCTTATAAATTGTTTTAACATTTTTAATAAAAAATGTACAGGCTGTCAATAACAGAAATCCTATGAGTCAAAAAAGTTACTTTTCGTACGAAGTGTGTACAGGGTGTTTTCAAAGTAATCTGAAATATTGTTGTGAGTTATTCGGCATTCAATTTTAAGGCAAAAAGTTCCAATTCTATCAAAAACATAACATGTAAAAATGTGAAATGTTTTTATTTACTTCAAAGCCCACTCTACTGACGGTAGTCAAAAAATTCGTTTGTTCCATTTTCCATGTGACTTCGTACAAACTATACATTTCTATGGGAACATATTTCGAACAACTTTCTCAGAAATTGTTACCTAATAAGTTAACTAACAACTTTTTTTTTGATCGTACCAATAATAGACATTAGACTTTTTTTCTTTAATAAATATAACTTTGCCACCGCACGGCAACGTCGGTTACATAATCAATTACATTTTAAATAACCCTTATTAAATATAGGGCGACCGGCGAGTTGCATCCCAAAAAGTAAAATTTTACCGATACCGATAAATTATTTAAATCGTAAATATTTTTATAAAAATTGGAACATATATCTGTATGAGATTTGAAAAATGTCATCATATTTTCCGATATTTTCTTAGATCAAATCTCTTGAGCTTTTGATTATGGCTAATTTAATCTTAACGATAGTAGAAAGTATGACGTGTTGAGACCTAACCAAACCTAACCTAACCTACATAATTGAATAATGTATAAATTAAATTAATATATTATTCACTATATTGCTATAAAACTGTATTAGACGCAGTTTCGGAAATAAAATTTAGTATCAATTACGATATCAGAGTAAACATGACAACAATGCCCGCTTTTATTTAATTATCTACCAGTTTTAGACACAATATTAAATTTGTTGACGGGATGCAACTCAGCGGTGAGACGGATGCAACTCAGCGGTCAAAAGTTTGGCCTGCTCAAATGGGATGCAACTCACCGGTCCCGAAATATAGTGCTAGTGGGCCAAATTTATTTATACAGAAACATAAATAAAGCCTTAAGAGCGCTATAAAGAAATGAAGATGTCTAATATTTCTTTATTCACAATAATTTATATCAAAGATATAATCTACTGTAAATGGAACATTTTTCTGTGTCGGTGAAAATTATTCTTGATAACGTTAGCTGGAACGCTATCGAAATATTGTCTATCCAAATACATGCAACACCCCGTATATTCACCCCAATATATTTGCCTTGATTAATATTAATAAGTAGGTCAATAACTATTGATATAAACAAAGATGAGTTGAATATAAACTAATAAGTATACAGACGTGATGACGTCGAATATAAATATTAAATATTGACGGTCACGAGAGAGTTCCTATCAGCCATCAGTATGTGTAGTAATATGGTCAAGTGTTGATACGTGAGTTAGAGTAGTCATAATATATAGTTATAGTGTTCCTCAGATGTTTAGCCTGACACTTTTTACATCTTATATGCACTAATCACCAATGTATAACTAAACTATCAATATACTTATGGATTGTATGATGTCTATTTACTACCACCTAACCATCCCTAATGACTAGAGTAAAACATTACATGGTCAGAAAAATACAATAAAAATATTGTGGCTTAATTTCCCAAAAATAACAAACAAAACTGTAAAATGTTAGTTAACTAATTTATTAACAAAGTAATTGGATTTATGCTCCTATATATAGGTACTGAAAAAATGAACCGACTTGGTTTTACAATAGATCTCACAATCTTTTGCAGTAAAACTGAGTTTGTGATGGGATCTCATTTAATGACCTCCTTTTTTCTTTTCGGGTACTATTTCTTGTATCGACCACTGGGCGTCGCCAACCTGCATCGCAAGCGCTAACCACTACTAGTACAAACGTACGTAAGATAAGATAAGATAAATATGGGGCTTAAGTGCTTCTGAGAGCCTCTCCACTACGACCTTTGCAGATCTATTGTGTATGCCCTCCTGTTATTCTAGAGTTCCTTGTCTAAACCCGTCCTTATTACTAGACGGATGGCGTACCTCAGGTCCTCCATATATTGGGAGGGTTGTGGTTTTTCCTCCCCTATCGTTGAAAACCTCAGCCTAGTCAGGCCTTCGCAGTAGCACAGTATGTGTACTGGGGTTTCCTCATCTTCTTGGCAGAACCTACATATGGTTGTTTCTGCCAATCCGATGTTGTTCATGTGTTTGTTAAGTCTACAATGCCCTGTAAGGAGCCCAACCAGGATCCTGATTGTTTTCTTATTCTGACTCAGTAGATACTCCGTGAATTTTGGCGAGGGTTCCTTGATGAACTCTTTGGCCTGCCTCATTTTTGGCGCCTTGTTCCACCATTCTCGAGACTGATTTTTTATCCAAGTGCTGCTATTTGTTTTTTGCAGCGCTTTCGCTATGCCACAGAAAGGTTCTGGGCCAATGGGAGAACAACTTGCCCCTTCTCGGGCTAGTGAGTCTGCCTCTTCATTGCCCTTGTGATCTGAGTGGCCTGGTACCCAAGCTACGGACAGTCTATTACGACTGCCCAGCTCTTGTAGCGTCTCCAAGCAGTCCCAAACAAGTTTGGAATTTATCTGCATGGAGCTGATTGCTTTTATAGCCGCCTGGCTGTCGGAGTATATGGCAATGGTCTTTTCCTCAAACTCTTGCCTTAATAGCTCCCCTGCACAGTGCTGTATTGCTGCCACTTCTGCCTGGAATATCGTCATATGTTTACCCAAGCTCAGTGAGACTCTTATCTTTGGCTTGGCTATATATATTCCTGGATGCTCCTACACCTTCCTCGGTTTTTGAGCCATCTGTGTAGCAGGCCATTTCTGCATTAATTGGAGGTCCTTCCTTCCATGCCTCTCTGCCTGTTATGACTGTTTTGAAGTTTTTTCCGAAGCTATACTTGGGAATCATCTCGTCCGATGCGTGAGCGTAGCCTTATATTCGGCCCAGTCTTGATTGATTTTTGCTTTATTAAAGAGCCTGCGTACTTCCCTTCTTAGGGTTTCCAAGTGTTTATTCCACCAGACTGTTTTGTTATTACGTTGTCTTGTTTTTTCAGGGCAGTTCTCCTCGTAAGCTGCCAGTATTGCCTTGCTTACTAGATTTACTGACCTTGAAAGACTTTTGTCATCCTCTATTTCAATCCTATCACCTTCGAGAGCATCACCGAGCGACAATAGATATCTATCCCAGTTTGTCTCTCTGGGGTTTCTATAGGCTATTTCCATTCGAGGAGGGGTAGCTAAATCGAATCTGATCTGCCTGTGGTTGGAGCATGAGGGCTCCTCGGACACGTGCCAATTTATTATGTTGTCACCTGCTTTTTCTGTCGAAAGTGTAACACCTCTTTTCTAGTTGCAGTGACGAAAGTTGGTTTATTACCTACGTTAGCTATCAATAACCTTTTTGTTAGTATGAAATTTAATAATAACTCACCTCTTGCGTTGATGTCTGTGCTTCCCCATATAGTGTGGTGTGCATTTGCATCGCATCCAAGAATCAGTTGGAGGTTTTCCTTGGCCGCGTATGCGATTACTTCGCCTATTTGCGGTGGTGGGCAAACCTCCTCGCCTGGGAAATACGCTGAGCATATTAGCCAGCTCTTGGCTCCTTCCTCCGTTGACGTGGTCAAGATAGCTGTAACAATATCAGTGGTGCAAAGCACCGAAATTAGTTCACAGTTAACTCTATTGCTATGTACTATACATGCTCGAGGTCTTTTCATGCCTTCTTTGTATAGTACCTTACCTTGATTGATTTGAAGGCCTGCAATCTTGCCTCCGTGTAGCCAGGGTTCCTGCAGGAGAGCTAAATCTAATTCCTCCTTGTCGAACCTCCTACAAACAATAGCGCTGGCCGCCTTAGCATGATGGAGGTTCACCTGCAGAACCCTGATCCCTGTGTTCAGTTCTGTGAACTGAACGACTCTTTTGCCTTCTCTGAGGCTTCTTCCATATCCATGGGTGTGCCGCTCTCCTGTGCTACTTGCCTTTTGAGAGGGCTCTCTCCTTGAGGATGGTCTGCTTCTTCCTCTTGGACCTCTGCGATCTCCGGATTAGAAGCTACACCCTTTCCAGAGCTCTTTCCCTGCTTTGGGCTATGTCTCCCCTTGACCCTGAATTTTATTCTCCCTAGGTTGTAGTAGGGGGACATGTCTATTTTTTGAAGTTCCTCGGACTCGCTTTTCATCGAGAAAACCCATGTTTGGCCTTTTTCCGCTGGAGTTTTTCCCAACACCGTCCATAGATTGGTGTTGAGTCCGTGATTTGCGACCTTGAGCCTTCGCAGAATTTTCTCCGTTTCTGGCCTTTGTCCTCTGTCATCCGGGATGTAGATGGTGCAGGATATTGCCTCTGGAAGGTCCTCCCCTTCCAATACCCTGAGGGTTGCCCCTTCCCAGGGTTTTATGGTTGGGATGGCATCTCTCAGCCAGTCTGCACTAGTGCGATCTGCACACGTCATAACCAGGTAGCCTGGTTTGTGCGTGCATTTTGCAAAACGCACTTATAGTCCCTCAGGGGGGATTTCGTCATGGGCCTCGGAGATTCCTGGACTATGGTTAGCCTTTCAGGACTCAATTTGTTCGTTGGAAACCCATCGTCTACCACCGCAACCTTTACTGAGGCTAGGGCATCTTTGAAGGAAACACCTTCTTGCCTTGGTTTCTTCCTCAGCTGGTTATGCTGTGGCGGAATACTGCTGCTGGAGCGGGGGCGTTTCGTGGAAAACGTACGTAATGACCATTGAAAAATTTCACGTAAGCGTTTTTCACCTACGGGGTAAATATTTAGGGGATGATTTTTCTAAGTCATATTAAAATGTCTTCGAAATGTTAAGAGTAATTTTGGTCCCATTCAAATGGGACAATCCGTATATCTAGAAAACTGCACTGATATTGCGATGTGTTTATTTTTCCTTGCTTTCGGACTAAGCACTAATTGTGTTCAAAATTTGAAGCTTGTGTGTCTGCTAGAAATACCTTAGAGTTTCGATGATCGGTGAGTGTATCGTTGACAAAATTAAGGAGCTTTGTCTCTATATCCAAATTGATTGTAATTTGGGAATATACCTAGTTATTTCGTGTAGGTAACCTCTTGGTCACCGAAAATTCAGGCTTTTAGCTTTATCCATAACTTCGTTATGAAAATGTCCTGAATGACTTCGAGAAAAGGATGGTAAGTGCAGGCGATGCCTTTGTTTTTGTTCCAAATCATAAAAAATAGTGAAATGGAGACTAACCGCAATGTACGATCTTGATTTCTGTAACATCCATTATGTTTAAATTTATAAACTGAATCATTCGTTAAAATTCAAGTTTTCTTTTTTATTTTGTATCACATCCAATTTTTTTTCTGTCTACCCCAATGAAACATTTTACTTTTGTATTTTTATATATATATATATATATATATATATATATATATATATATATATATATATAATCATATACCCTTATACCCTTAGGTGTCGGGTTTTTGTATTTTAAATACTTTTAAAAAAGTCCTTTCTCGATTGTGTTAGAACGCATACGAGTTTATTTACGATAAAAAGACAAAAAAAGACAAAATTTTGTGACGTTGCCAAGCTGTAGTTTTTTTCTTCACTTTAAGAAAACCAGAAATTTCAATCTGACAGTCTCCTTTTTTATTGGCCTGTGCCTCGTAGGTAATGCATGAATCGAAGATGTTTATTTACAAATAAAAAGCAGATATATTTATTATAAGTATTTATTTATGTGAAAAGGCTGGATAAGATAAAAGTAACAGTAAAAATATATAAGTTTCATTAACCTAACTTTAATAACTTTCAATATTCTACGTTTGAATATATAACATTAATTATTAATAATAATAATGTAAATAGTAAGTACTTATGTTTCTTACAGCTGTAAGCGGGAGAAGCAGGCCCCCACTTCTTTGGCATTTTCGTTTGTTGTTGTTTTTTTTTAATTCTAAAGAAACAATTCAAAAGCACCAAAATACTAGTAAATACTAAGACGATGATCGAATGTCAATAAATGTCAAACTAAATTGAAGAATTTTACCAATTGATCTGACAACGTCTTGAAGTTTTGCTAACCCGTAGACTGTAAGTTGCCCTATCCCAGTGGCGCAGCGAGGGGAAGTTTTAGGGGTAACCCCCCCCCCCGTGACGGACGCCTAACACAAATTAAAACTGTTAATCTTGGTTAAAAAAAGCCTAACACAAATTAAAACTGTTAATCTTGGTAAAAAAATATTCTTGGCAACACTCACAGGCCAAGTCTTCCATTATAATGGATTATTGTCAATTTGGCGGTAACATAGTTCAGTTCGTTCTTCAGTCATAACGAAAATTATAGATACACTGGATGATGGATAAATTTGTAATAAAAACCGAAATTGGACTCTATTGGTATTGGTGCTATACAAGGAGAAGTGACACTTTGGGGCCAGTTTATGAAAGATAAAACAGAAAAGCCACAAAATGCGATTGAAGCTTTGGAAAGATGCAATAAAAATTTGTTTACCACAATTTATGAACTTTTAATCATAATGGCAACTTTACCAGTGACCACATGTTCTTGTGAAAGGTCATTTTCGTCCCTAAAATTTCTAAAAAATTATTTGCGAAATTCTACTGGGGACAATAGATTAAACGGCCTTGCTTTGATGTACATACATCCAGATGTTCCGATTCTGGAAGACGAAGTTCTTGATTGCTTATCTCTCCAATCTCGACGTATTGATATTTTACTATAATTTATGTAAATTTGTATATTAATCATTAATATACAAATTATATCCTTAATAATTAATGATAAACTTATTTTTAATTGTTCTTATAATGTTGCTTTGTTTTTTGTTGTCATTATTATTTTTTAAATATGTTTTATATGTACGCTGTCTTAAGTATAGGTACTCCGTCCCTGACTGTTTTTTTTTTGTTTATATTTTTAAATATACTTTACATGTTCGTTGCTTTTTGTGTACTATCATATATTATAGATTTTAAAATTCTTCCTAATTTCTTTTCAAAACCCCCCCTAATACAAGAGTCTGGCTGCACCGCTGCCCTATCCATCAAGTATAAATTGTATTTACGGTTGGTAAATTTATATTTATTCTGATAAGCAGGAAAGTAATTAACGAGTGGCATCATCGTCTTTTTATTGTAAATAAACATAGAAGAAATTTTATTTATTCTGATCACATAAAAAGTTACTACATATTCCCAATACGATTTTTAATTAGTTTGTAATCCTTTTGGACGAAGATTACAAAAACAATTTTTTTGTAATATTTGTTTTGGATTTCGTAACTCGGTTTTATTGCTTACCAAGTTTACGTTGTTAATTGTAAAATCATTACAGGTTTTATGTACACTATTGGTTTCTTCTTGGCAAGACTGTTATCTAAGATTTGCTTTCAAATTATGGTCACTAAAAACAGTTTTCTCTTCCTATAACGTTATTAATAGAAGGTTAATATACTGTAAAAAAATTGAACTATGTAATGTTCGTTCGGAGATATTTCGTATTGACTTATATACTACGAAGGGCGGATCCAGGATTTTTTTCTGGGAGGGGCACAAGGGGCGGACGGGCAAAAAAATCAACAATAACTGTTAGAAATAAATGTGAATTATTATTGTAACGTTTATTCTAATTTATATTTACAATTAATTTATATTTACAGATTTATATGTAATTCAGTCCTTATTTAATAATTTATCTAATACACTAAACACACTAATTATAATTTATATGAGAGTCACTTAATAAACACTTTATCGAGGCGCGATTACTTTTCTTCGGTATCAACACTGACTGATTGACTAATTGCCTGCAGCGATGCTCGTGGCCTATTTATACTCGCGCGCCGTAATTCTAGAAATCTCTCGACGTTCTGGCGGATGCACTGGGGATTCTCGATGTTTCTCGAAGATTGGGCGGAGGAGCCATAGTCGTCTCATACGAGGATTTCACTGGGGGCACTAAGTGAGCATATTAATGCAGTAGCTCGCGTAACATTGCCCCCTCCTTAAGAGACAGTTCCTCCTGGAACTAGCTAGGAAACTGGAACGAGATGACTGTATCGGCAACTGGTCCCCTTGTTGCATTTTCCAGTTGTATGGAAGTAACATGCGACCGTCTTCTCCGTTGGCTGTGTCTCCCGAGCATGGCCGCAAACCAGTACCTGCACTTCGGTGTCTCGGAAGATTACTTCTACCATGTTACGGATTATTCGCCAATCTAAATGCCTACATTCAATCTTGGGCATGGCTAGCCTATGCACGTTCAATTCAAGCACATGCTCCTTCAGGCTTCGTAATGCTTCCCAGACATCCTCGTACGTTGGTCTTTCGTCGAAGGTGTTACTCGTCGCTAGGTGGAAATTGTAGCGGGAGCCATTTTGCAGCTTCAAAGCTTTACCTGGTACTGGTAACTGGTTTGCCAAAAGTCGTGCACCACTCTTCTTTATAAACAGAGATGCCAGTCCGCGCGCATCGGTTACGCTGGCAGGGATGTTTATTGCCAGTGAGTATTCCTCCGGAACGGTAAGCAGGTCTTGTCGTCTCTCAGTGGGGACGCCGAATCTCGCTTTTCCGGTACCACCATAAGCACCCATGAACTCTACAAAAGCAGGATCGGCTACTTCCTGAAGCTGCTTTACTTCCTCATCGTGGTCACCCTCGAATGGCGCTAATCGGTTGCGGTGTACCACCTTTGGCTTTCCATTTGGGATCTTGCTGATACGATAGATGACATCGTTGATTCTTTTCTTTACGAAGTACGGACCGTCCCAAGCTTTCTGCAACTTTGGAGAAAAACCCTTTTGTCTTCTTGGGTTATGCAGCCAGACGTTGTCTCCTTCGTGGAAACCTCCTTCCGTAGCTTGCGTATCGTACCTTTTCTTCATCCTATCGCTAGCGATCTGGAGATTCGATCGAACCAGCTCGTGTACGTCGTCCATTCTTTTTCTCAGCTGGGTCACATAATCTTCACCAGCTATGTCTTCTCCGGGTCGGCATCCAAATTCAAGGTCGCAGGGTAATCTCATTTCGCGTCCGAACAGAACTCTTGCTGGTGTTTGGCCGGTAGACTCGTTGATGGCAGATCTGTAGGCCATCGCGAATAGCGAGAGATATTGGTCCCAATCTCGCTGATGGTTAGATACTACTTTAGACAGGTATTTGCCAAGAGTTCTGTTCATTCGCTCTACCATCCCATCCGATTGTGGGTGCAAAGCCGTAGTTCTCGTTTTCTTCATGCCGAGCTTTTCACAAACTTCCTGGAACAGCTGGCTTTCGAAGTTTCTGCCCTGGTCGCTGTGTATTTCCAGGGGCACTCCATATCGGCAAATGAACTCATTCACAAGCACGTCGGCAACCGTTGCGGCTTCTTGGTTTGGAATGGCATACGCTTCTACCCATTTTGTGAAGTAGTCCATCACCACCAAAATGTACCTGCTGCCATTTGCTGTCGGTGGAAACGGTCCGGCAATGTCCAGGGCAATGCGTTCAAAAGGGCTTCCGACATTGTACTGTTTCATAGGAACCTTTCTTCTCCCGTGCGGTCCATTGGTCGTAGCACAGGTAGTGCACTTCTTACACCAGTCCTTCACATCTTCGGAACTGTGCATCCAATAAAACCGTTCTCGCACTTTCTGGAGGGTCTTCTTCACACCTAGATGTCCTCCTGACGGACTGTCGTGTAATTTCCGCAGTACTGCTGCTATCCTTGTTCTTGGAATCACCAACTGTCTTCTACTTTCGGAACCCTCATCGTTCTCGATTACTCGCTGTAGCAAACCGTTTTCCAAAACCAGCGAGTCCCACTGGGCCCAATACGATTTCATCGTTGGCGAGTACCTTGAAATCTCTTGCCAAGTAGGTCGACAGATCTCCTTTTTCCAATGTCGGATTTTCTTCAAGTCGGGATCGTTCTCTTGTTCCTCTTCCAACTTTTCTGGTGTCCATTCGTCGGTGGTCACCGTGGTTCTTCGAATCGCAGCAGTGAGAGCACTCTGCAGGGCATGGTCTTCTAGAGAGGGAGTCTTTGGAAGGTCTTCGGATCGAAGCTGCCCTCTGAAGGTCGACCCTTCCTAGTTTTCCTGCTGGGCATCTTCGTTTGTAGCAGTTCTCGGCCGCTTGCACGAACTGCGTACAAGTCCCATTTCTCCACAATTCCAGCATCTCACAGCTTTCAGTTTTCTATTTGAGATGCTTTTCATCATGTTGACAATCTGGTCCAGCTTGTTCTCAACTTCTTCGTCTGCTACAGCCCTCACCTTGCCGTATACTCCGGAAGCCTGTGTAGCTGCTTCGTACTCCAAGGCTGCAGAGAGTACGTCGACCAGTGTCTTATGCCGAGCCAAACGTAGAGTTCTCTGCATTTCATGGTCACGAACTCCGTCGATGAATGTCTGTACCCCTAAACATTCCATGACATTCTCCGGTGCCGATGGATAGGCAAACCGCACCAACCTCGCAATGTCTGCTTCAAATTCTTGCAGAGTTTCGTCGCGTTTTTGTTTGCGGTTTTTCAGCTGCGACTGGTACAGATGCTCCAGGTGTTCCAGGCCATATCTCATGTTCAATCGCTTTTTGAGTTGTTCAAAATCTTCGGCCTCTTCCACTGGAATGGTCTGGAGGATATCCATAGCGTCTCCTCTAAGGGGAAGAGTTAAATTTAACGCTTTTTCCTTCCTTCCAGTTGTTTGCCTTTGATGCCGCCTCGAATTGCTTAAGATAGTTCGGCCATGACGTTTTACCATCGAATGTTGGCAGTTTCACTCGGCTGTTAATATCGTTTTCCATTTTCGGTTTCAACTCTACTTTCTCTGCCAGTTCGTCGTTATTCGGGGCTTGCCTAGTTGTAATATCCGGTTTATTTCTAGTCTTCCTTTCGATTTCTTTGATTTTTTGTTTCATTTCTTGCTCCATTCTTTTAATCTTTTCTTCCACGGCAGAAATATCAGTCTTCATGGATGTCATTTCATTTTTCATGTCCGTCATTTTATTTTCTATGTCCGCCGAAAGTTTTCTTTCCATGGATGAAATTTTATTTTCCACGTCGTACAATTTGTTTTCCATGGATGAAATTTCGTTTTTTATATCCGTCGAAATTTTATTTTCCATGTCCGACATTTTGTTTTCCATGTCCGCCGAAAGTTTTTTTATGGAAGAGGTTATAGAGGCGGACGCTTCGTCGGTGAATTCGAACGTTTCCGGGTCCAATCCATTGTTAATCATAGCTATTTTTAGTCGTTCCACTAACACTGACTTGACCCCACTTGTGTCCAGTTCGTAATCCTCCAACTCTCTTCGAAGCTCTGAAACTTTTAATTCACAAAGTTTCTTCGCCATCTTCCTGTATATTTATTTTTTTATTTTTTTAACCCCACACCTGACACCAATGTAACGTTTATTCTAATTTATATTTACAATTAATTTATATTTACAGATTTATATGTAATTCAGTCCTTATTTAATAATTTATCTAATACACTAAACACACTAATTATAATTTATATGAGAGTCACTTAATAAACGCTTTATCGAGGCACGATTACTTTTCTTCGGTATCAACACTGACTGATTGACTAATTGCCTGCAGCGATGCTCGTGGCCTATTTATACTCGCGCGCCGTAATTCTAGAAGTCTCTCGACGTTCTGGCGGATGCACTGGGTATTCTCGATGTTTCGTATTTTGGATGGTTCTCGAAAATTGGGCGGAGGAGCCATAGTCGTCTCATACGGGGATTTCACTGGGGGCACTAAGTGAGCATATTAATGCAGTAGCTCGCGTAACATTATACTTCAAGTTTATTTCTACAAGTTCAAGTATGTATAGGAATGTTTATGAAAGTGTCAAAAATTAAATGTTTAATAAAGACAGTTTTCTTTTGTTTTCTGCTAGAGATGTCCAGCGCTTTATTAGCGTCCATTTTCGCCGCAACGTCTTGATGGATATGCATTAAAGCCAATCCATTCAAACGCTATTCTGTCATCCTGTTGCGAATATATGACTTTAATCGGCGTAAGGTGGAGAAAGATCGCTCGGCAGTGCGAGTAGTCACTGGAAACGTGCACAGCAATTGACAAAGAGTTCTAATATTTGGCAGCACCGTTGCTCTTTTGAAGGCATCTGCTGGAGATACTGGGATATTTTCTCTCATCTGTTGCCAAATTTTTAGCTCTCCCTTCAAAGCTAACAACCATGGAATGTCTTCTTTATATACTTCAGCGCCATGCAAAACATCCTCTACATCTTCGTCACTGAAGTTATGGGACAGCAACTTTTGCAACCTTCCGATTCTTTGCATGGGAGCGCTAGGGAACCTGGATGACATTTCACTTAACATATAATCTAGAAAAGGAATATATACTGAAAGTATATTTATAATTATTGCTTTTGGTTTTGCTTTAGAAGTTTTGTTTGCGATTCCATTTTTTCACTAAAAGCAATCATTCAGCATTGTTTTTATACCTATGCAAAACGAATTGTAAAGTATGATATAACGACAATCTGGTATAATTTTTACCGATTTTAAATAGTTGTTCATATTTTGAATTTTTATATTGTACGGTATACATGTGGATTTGTTTCATTCTATTTGTATATACATATTTGTACATTTTTGACAAATTACAAATATTTTATTTATGTAATGTAGTCAAAGCAATTCAATGATTCTAGTTTATTTCTTATAATTTGATGTTCCCAACTAGGACGTACCTAGCAAAACAACATCATTTTCTGAAACAGTTTTCCAACAACGTACGTTTTTATCAGCCCCCGTACCAAATACTCCATCTATAAATCAACAAGCTATGAAAGTATTAAATCGCGCGACCCGTGTATATACGATGCACGTGTATTTTAACGACCGTTTTTCGGCATTTGTTTATAAGCGCTACATGAAAGTGCCGACGACGAGGGAAACTACTATTCATTGTCTACAGATTCGGCATATAATTATGTTCCATATAGCCATTCTGTGAGTGGAAGAGAGGAAACTATAGAACAACAGAGAGTCAGTGTCTAGAAAAGTGGGCTTTTCGTGGAGGGGAAGTGTACTGTTCTCTCTTGGACATATATAATTTAATTTATAGTGCTCACTGTTGCTCCTATATGAGATTCTACACATGGAAGATAAATATTTGCCGAACCTGTATGTACGGTGATAATGGTTCAATTTAGTGGGGTTTTTTGGTTTTCGATTCATTGTTCAATTTTTCTAAAAATTAGATATTCAATATTTTCTTTTCTCAAATTGAAACAGTGTAATGGTTTGTATTCGGCATGTCATGTAAATTTAAAGTCCATTAAATAGTAATAATGAATAATTATTTTTCAACAACATTTATATTTTTCCTTTAGTAACATAATTGACTTTGTCATTTTTAGTTGGTAGGGGATATAATTAAATAGTTTTATATTTTGTATATTTTGAAAGTTGATGGTACCTAGCCTAGTTGATGTGAGTGAACCTATATTATGTTTTTTTTTTAAATCGGTTTTTATTGACCATACTTTTCCCAATTTGTGGAATGTTGTTTTTACATTACAACCAACATTTTTAATTGTTCACTTTCAAATGTGTGATTTTTTCATTAATCTTTTTAATTATGTATTGAGTATTGAACATCAATACTAACAATCTCAAGTAGTGTAAGTAGAACTTTATTAATATATTTGTAATATTTTGAAAACTCCTGATAGAAATAAACTTTTCCGAAAGCTTGGATAACTGAAAAGAGTGTTCTTTTTACCAAATAATATCTGTGTTTGTTTATATATATATATATATTCTTCTGACCGCGGAAGTCTTTACGAACATATATATATATGTTCGTAAAGACTTCTGCGGTCAGAAGAATGACTAATAGTTTTTCTGGATAAATCGCGTTCAGAAAAATATTTTTCTCGACGTATCGAGAGTCATTCATTCATTCATATATTTGGGTTGTGCTCGTCAGCCCAGGCACTTGAACTGAATCTTTGTACCATTTCCCATGTTATCTACTTCCATTCCAGAAGCTTCGTGTCTTCTATAAAGGCCACTAGTTTGACTGGAGGGATTTTCAGTAGTTGTGATGGTTGTATTAATTCCTCTCCAAAGTGCTTCCGTCTAAGTTTTTGTAAGTTCTCGCAGAAACATCATCAAATTCACATTTTCTGTACATAGGTTCACTAACTTTGCCCATTTTGTACTTATGTTTCCTCAAGGTGCAGTGTCCAGTCAGCAGGTCGGTAACTGTCTTCAAATGTCTCTTACCCAGTTTCAGTAGCCTGGTTGAGAGTTCCTTGTCTACCTTGTTCAGTAAACTCTTTGTATGAAGGTGACCTTCTGTCACCCTCCATTTGAGTTGGTGTTCCCTATCTAGCCAGTTCCCGATTTCCCCTCTTATGCTATCTTTTGTGATTCCACAAAACGGTTCCGAACATATGAAGTCTCCTTTAGAGCCTTCTTTAGCTAACTGCAATCCCCTCATGTGCCGGCACCCATATTAGAGACACTTTGTTGTCTCTTGCCATTCTGTTGAGGGATTATTTGCAGTTTTTCACCAGTCTAGATCTAGTTGTTGGATTACTGATAGCCTTGAGCAGAGCCTGGCTGTCAGTGAATATTTAAATTTTTTGTCCGGTATATCCTCTTCTGATGTTTTCATCAATACAGGCTATAACGGCAATCGTCTCTGCTTGAAACACAGTCGTATGTCGACCAAGGCTAAAGAACATTCTCTTTCTAGGTCCTTTTACACCAGCCCCAGTTCCATGGTTTGTTTTGGAGCCATCAGTGAACCAGATGATTTCTCTGTTCCCTAGATGGGATGATGATATTGACTCGCTCAGTGAATATATTCTCCAGTGTCATGCTATCAAAACTCATGTGAAATATGGGTTCGTCTAGTAATAGTTGTATCAGTGTGTCCTTCCTGAACATTGTTCGGGGACCATGTTTCCCGATTTCAGCCTAAGAATTGCCATCATTGCCTCCGCCCTTATAAAAAGTTCTAGAGGAGGAAGTCCAATAAGGGCTTCCATTGATGCCGTCCCCGTGCTGTTCATTGCCCCGGTAATACCAAGAAGGTCTTTGGATTGCAGTTAATATATTAACTTCAGAGGACACTTCTGTCCTTCTCCACCAGACTATTGATCCATAGGTGATCGTTGGCCTTATCACAGTTATGTAGAGCCAGTTATAGTCGTATTCCCCAGGTTTTGCTCATAACTCTTCTGCATTGGCAGAAAAGCCTAGTCACCCTGGTAGTAATTTTTTCCAGGTGTGCCTTCCAATTCAGTTTGGAATCAAGGGTCACTCCCAGATATTTAACTTCTTTGGATATTTCTAGTTCTTCTCCAAACAACAGTACTCTACCCTGCGGGAGAACTCTTCTATTCGTAAAAGCAACTAGTTTGGTTTTTTTGAATTAACTGAAAGGTCCTTTTTAAGGCACTATTCCTCCACAATTCGCAGTGCTTCCTGTAGGACATTCATAACCACTTCTGGGAATTTCCCATTGGTGACAATCCCTATGTCGTCCGCAAAGCCCTGCGTCCATATGCCTTGATCATTCAACCTACAGATCAAGTCATCCACAACTAGGTTCCAAAAAAGTGGTGAAAATACTCCACCTGAGGACATCGTTTAGTTGTCCTAACGGTGTATGTTTTATCATGCATATGTGCTGATATTCTCCTATGCTCGAGCATGGATCCTATCCATTTGCATGTGGTGCTGTTAATCCCTCTTTTTTAAGGGATCTATTAATTGATGACATCGATGTGTTGTCAAAAGCACCTTCGATCTCTAGAAATGCTGCAAGGGCTACTTCCTTATGATTCAGGCGCCTTTCGAGACCTGAGACCAAATTATGCAGGGCAGCTTCACCTGATTTCCCTGCTTGATAAGCCCATTGTAGTCTATGTAGAGGGATGCTCTTTCTTGTAAGTACATTTGTAAGACTTTTTCCATGGTTTTCACCATTAATGAGGTCAGACTGATTGGTCGGTAGGATTTAACCTGGTTGTACGTTTATTTTCCTGGTTTAGGAATAAACACCACCTTTGACTCTCATCATGCAATTGGTATATACCCTACAGCATGGCTGCTTCGAAGTATGAGAACTAAAGGTCCCATTATGATGTCTAGTCCCTCTTGCAGAAGCCTGGGGAATATGCCATCTGGTCCTGGAGATTTGTAGGGGTCAAATGAGTTTACAGCCCATCTCATAAGATGGGGTCTGAATATTTTATTCGTGAGTTCCCAGTCCTCTTTGGTTGCTTTTGTTTTGGCAACCGGCCCGTTGTCATAGCTTGACTCTATCTTTACCGAACCTGGAAAGGAAAGGTTCTCCATGAGGAGATGCTCTAGAGCCTCTGTCTCTGTATTTGAAAGCTTTCCGCTCGGCAACTGAATAGTACCAAGTTTGTTAGAAGTATCCCTTTTGAGAATCCTGTTGATTCTGACGCTGTCAGGGACACCTTAAATGTCCTCACAGAATTCTCTCCAGGACTTCTCCCTGGGTTCTTTTTTTTGTATTGTAATAATATGTACCTAGTTTAGCTTTATACGCTTCTCAGTTACCCGTTTTTTTCGCTTTGTTGAAAAAGCGTCTTGTTGCTTTACTTAGCGATGTCAGCTCTTTATTCCACCAGATGGCTTGTCTAGAAGAGCGACTCTCCTTTATTGGACAGTTGTTATGGTAAGAGGTCAGTGTAAACTCTTGCAGCCATGCGGCTGCTCCCTCTAAATCCTCAGCAGTTTTTGGTCTGCCTAGGTGTGAACGGATTATAGAAAGCAGGACCTCTTTATAAGATACCCAACCCAGTCAGTGCTCTTAGGATACCTGTATGTTCTAATAACCGATTTCTCTACGTACGTAACTATTTATTCAAGGTCATTCATTCATATATTTGGGTTGTGTTCATCAGCCCAGGCCCTTGAACTGAATCTTTGTACCATTTCCCATGTTATCTACTTCCATTCCAGAAGCTTCGTGTCTTCTATAAAGGCCACTAGTTTGACTGAATGGATTTTCAGTAGTTGTAATGGTTGTATTAATTCCTCTCCAAAGTGCTTCCGTCTAAAGACTTGTAAGCTCTCGCAGAAGCAGAGTATGTGAGTAGGTGTTTCATCATCAAGTTCACATTTTCTCCGCATAGGTTCACTAACTTTGCCCATTTTGTAGAGATGTTTCCTCAAGGTGCAGTATCCAGTCACCAGGTCGGTAACTGTCTTCAAATGTCTCTTACCCAGTTTCAATAGCCTGGGTGAGAGTTCCTTCAGGGATGCTCTTAAGCGCTCCTTCTTGTAAGTACATTTGTAAGACTTTTTCCAAGGTTTTCATCATGAATGATGTCAGACTGATTGGTCGGTAGGATTTAGCCTGAGTGTACGTTTCTTTTCCTGGTTTAGGAATAAACACCACCTTTGACTCTCTCCACGCAATTGGTATATACCCTAGAGCATGGCCGCTTCGAACTTCGAAGTATCAGAACTAAAGGACCCATTATGATGTCTAGTCCCTCTTGCAGAAGTTTGGGGAATATACCATCTGGTCCTGGAGTTTTGTAGGGGTCAAATGAGTTTACAGCCCATCTGATAAGATGGGGTCTGAATATCTTATTCGTGAGATCTCAGTCCTCTTTGGTTGCCTTTGTTTTGGCAACCGGTCTGTTGTCATAGCTTGACTCTATCTTTACCGAACCTGGAATGTGCACACTGAGGAGATGCTCTAGAGCCTCTGCCTCAGTATTTGAAACCTTTCCGCTCGGCAACTGAATAGAACCAAGTTTGTTAGAAGTATCCCTTTTGAGGATCCTGTTGATTCTGACGCTGTCAGGGACACTTTGCATGTCCTCACAGAATTATCTCCAGGACTTCTCCTTGGATTCTTTTATTTTTGTATTATATGTACCTAGTTTAGCTTTTTACGTCAGTGTACACTGTTGCAGTCATACGGGTGCTCCCTCTAAATCCTCAGCAGTTTTTGGTCTGTCTAGGTGTGAAGGGATTTTAGAAAGCAGGTCTTCAGAGATAACTGATGAGTAACTCGCTTACTTATAGAAACGGTAGGCGGGATATTGATTGTATTTGGCTGGTAAGTAATGGTTTCCATGTCGTTGGTAATCGTTGGCTGTGATCTCTTTTGTTCATATAATTTGGACGTTTCTCTTATTTCAGATTGTCAGTGCCGTTTGAAACTGGGTGCAATCTGACCAATCAGAGGTCTTCAGAATTACCAACTTAGATTCAAATTACTCTTCCTTGTTTTTGAATGAGGTTGTATATCACATCAGTTGTTGAAAGTTTGTTTTGGGTTATATCAATTTCGTGATTAAATCACTAATAATGCTTTAGCAGGCGGTCGGTAGCCGAAACTGCAGAAGTGTCCTTGATGCGAAAGTGCTTGTTAAAATGGAAATGTATGTTTAACAGTAACTATCTAATATTAACATTGTAAGAAATTGTTTCCAAAGATGTGGAAGCCAATAATGCATAGGAAACGAAGAAATAACATTTTATACCTTGAATTTAACAATTTGCGGTATTGCTTCAAAATTGTAGTAATTGATGTATTTTATTCACATCAATTTAAGTTTAAACTAGAAAACATATTTACATATATCATACATATTGGTCTATGTTGTTAAAACATATTAATTTAAATAAAAATCTTTGTTATTAGTTGCTTGTTTTTCTTGATCACAGTGTGAAATTCTACTTGAGCTAAAACTCATTCAGTCTAACCATTAAACTATGTTCAACATATTTAAATAGTAGTAATTACTTGTAAGTTTAGAAAATCGCTTACTTTAAGTTGCTCTCAAAATACTAGGTTTCGTTAAAAGTTGAGTAAGAGTACTTCTTAAGAGTATTGGAGTATTCATTTTCAATATTAATTCAGTTAAAAAAATGTACGCAATTTCTTAACCAAGATCTTGTTTATTTTAAAACCAGTAGTAAAGTATCGAATTATAACCAAAAATTAAAATTAGTTAGGTACCCAACTTTGCAACTTTATATGTCTGTAACAAATAGTACTGTTATCTGAGATATATTTATACAAATAGTTGGCAAATATTTCTTCTAAAATTTATGTGAACATATGTTACGCCGAATTTGCGTAATTGCAGATTTCGTGTATTGGGCAGATTTTTGCCGAATTCGCGAAATAAACAGCAGAGTTGCTTATTTCACGTAATAGGCAATTATTTATATCTTCTTCAATGATTTCCTTGCCCTTCTCGATAAATTAATCAATGATCTGTTTTAACCAGCATGACAAGCTGAATTACATTGTTCATTATTTTTAACCGCCAGGAGATTTTATAGTTGTAGTTTTTATCGAGAAGGGCAAGGAAAATCATTGAAGAAGCCATAGTTGCTTATTTCACGTAATAGGCGAAATAGGTGTCCAATTCACGAAATCGGCAATTACACAAATTCGGCGTAACACATGATACATGATCAGGGACATTGAATTATGCCGATTACACTTAATCAGAAGATGTGACAAAAAGTCGAAGAAATCATTACAATAATATATCCCCATCGTTTTTAGTGAAAATAAACATCTGCAAACCGAATGGCTTCAATTAATTACAATACAGATTTTAAACAATAACCGAGATATCTTTTTGCCAATTCCGCTTAAAAAAGTAAAACCAAGCGTCCATTTGCAAAGAGGTCAAAGTTGTGTGTGAACTTCTACGTATGTGTTCCTTGTGGTTTAATAAATTATGTGTATTTATGTGTTTCTTAAAAAATAATGTTCAAGTATTTAATATGTCTTCAACAATTTTTTAAAACGAGTAATTTTCAGTTGATGGGTTTTGATACACAAAAAAAATTATATTATAATGCAATAGTATGTTTTATTGAAATAGATTCTCTGATGCACAAATATGTTTTCATGCACACATTATTTTTTTTAACTTTAGTCAGTGGTGGATTTACCACTAGGCTGAGTAGGCTGGAGCCTAGGGCGGCAGATTTTAGGGGCGGCAAATTTGGAACCAACATTTTTTTATGTCTCACAAAAATATATGAAAAACCATATTTATATACCTAAATGTTGTTAGGTCCACACAAACAATTCAATATGTAGGGAAGCGTGGGCATACGGACAAGTGATGAGCAAAATTCGTCTTGGTCTTACGATTTTGCAATACCAAGACCAAGATGATACATACACTAGCAAGACCAAGAACATGACCGAGAATGCAAGACCAATACCAAAGTACAAAACTAAAATAAAAATTACAACTTTCGTTTTAAATAGGATATATGAGAATATTTTTCTTAACTTGAATATATGTTTGCGTCGAAACAAAACATTTTGTGTGTTTAAGATTTCTAGATATGAATTTTTGATCATTTATCATTTATATCAATCAAAAGACTCGAAAATGTTCCAAAACGACGTAAGTAGGTAGTAAATAACAAACTATTTGAGCAAGAACAAGACCAAGACTGAGTACGCAAGACCAAGATTACGAGCAAGTCCAAGACCGTAACCAAGACTAAATATGCAAGACCAAGACCAAGACTACAAGTATTTTAGCAAGACCAAGACCAACACCGGACAAGCAAGACCGAGACCGTTACCAAGACTGTCTTGGTATTGGTCTTGGTTCTTGCTTTGCTCATCACTAGGCACGGATGACTTCATAAATATGTCTTTGCTATACTCCCATGCTTTAATTCCATCATTATGAATGCAGGAACTGTGCTATCTGGACTATTGAAAAGATCTTCGTTCCTGCGGAAACATAATTTGCTAAACGTTTATGCTAACTTGTATTTAGCTGTTCGCATATAGCTCTATGTTCATCAGCGACAGCAGTTGAGAAAAGCTTTCTTTGCTGCTGGAAACGAGTGAGAAATTGTCTAAGATTTACCTTAAGCCAAGAAAACCAAAACGCCTTTGCTTTGTTGTTCAAAAAATGTACAAAATGGTATTGTGAAACTTTCATACCTGCTGTGATTAAAATGCTGTTATTAAAATGATTGCTAATGAGGGTATAGAATTGTAGAGGTCGGTAGGGGCGGCAAAATTTAAATAGCCTAGTGGCGGCAAATGTGTAAATCCGCCACTGACTTAGTAATATCAAAGATTACAAAATTGTAAGCTTTGGTAATATGCTACAAAATCTGACAACTGTCAACACGCAATATTATGATAATAAGTATATGACCTATTTACAAATGACGATATTGGAATTCTCTTCATCTAGATTAATTTTTAAAATATCTAATGCTTTCAGGAGGTCACACCCTCTCAAATTTTATTCATTTACTTATTTTATTTTCAGATCCTGATAATGGTTCATCAAACCTAGTTCGGATAAGAAAATCGGCGTTGGGGAAGTCGGCTCCATCTTTATCCTTAAATATGGTAATTATATTTATTACATTATTGATATCAAATAAGGTTAATTAATTTTTATTTTTTTACATATTTGTGAGTTATTTTAAAGTATTGGTAAGTGAATCTAAGCCCTTTTTGACACTGTGATGAGTCCCAGTCAATGGGATACATATACAGGGTGGTCCTTAAATAATTGTACATAGAAGTACAGCAGATTCCTCACTTTAAATCATTACGATTTGAAACTATTTGCTTCAAATAAATGTTGATAATAAGAGAGTATTAATAATGAATTATTGATCGCAACGCCTCCTTCTATCTATCAATTTCTACAACGATCGTTCTCCTTCTTCTAACTTCCAAGGTTTTAAGAATTTCTTGAACATTGACTCCGATAAAGCATAGCTACCGAGCAAATATTTTAAGAGATGCAGAAATTATTTATAAAATATTGAATTATTTCAGTTTTAATTATTCACATTCCTACTTGTATGATATTGCCGGTATTTTTAATTAAAATTCGTTGGAATCTATAAATAAAAAATGCTACTGGAATTTAAACTAAAAATACTGATATGATATCTCGGGTACCTTTTGTAGAAGTCACTCGGCAGTTGATTATAACTTTTAATTTTACTTATAATTTTACCGGAGTGTATAATAATATTAGTACATGTATTATCCACTTTAAGTAAAGGAGCTACTAGTCTCTGAGACTTTCCTCAGGAACTAAGTAGAAGTAAGAGGGCACAATAGATCTTTTAGGTCTCAGTGAATATCACCCCAATTTATATACATACATACACCCACTTTAAGTATATAACAGAAACACAAAACGGCATGAGATCAACATTTATCTATACAATAAGCTAAAGCTAAGTTACTTTATGGCCCTGGTTTCGATTACAAAGTTTGCTATTTCAAGCTTTACTATGCCTTGGCGTATCAGGTGAACTAGAAGTAAATTATGTTACATTAGTACTTTGAGTGATGCTGCTGGCTAAATCCTTATTAGTGAGTAGCACAATTATTGGTTTTAGAGTAGAACGTTGTTTATTTGAGGTGTGAATGGAGCTGCTGTTTTTTGTTATTTATTACTATTCATCGACAAAGTTATCTTGGCACTTGTACAACAAATGGCTAAGCGTAGAAAAGCGAGGATCGTCTCAGTATGTGCAGTGTTGCATCTAGTTAACATCGTGCTTTTTATTTGGAAAACAAAGAAGACCTAAATAAAATTGATATGGTGCCACTGTATAAAACTTCAAGACCTATAATGAAGAAGAAATACACTGATATGATGGTTTAAATACCGTACACACCACCTATTTACCCTGAATACTTCACTATGCTAACTGCAAAAGAGTTTAAAATATAGTTTATTATATATTCAATCTGACAGTCTAAACATATACGAGTCTTCTGCACGAGGTCCTGTACTATTGTTAAACAATTGTATTGAACTATCAAATACCCAACGAAATTCGAATTGTCAAGCACGAAGTGTGAGAGAATGAAGAAGCCGCTAGACCTGGAGAGACGGGCACGTTTGGGTTGAGTGCTTGTAAACTGACATGGCTTACATCCCCGTTGCGATTCATATGTACACGAGAGAGTTTTGGTATAAAGTTTATTAAATAATAATTAAATATTAAATCGTTTGACTTTCATTTTACATGACTTATTTTCTTACATTAAAAATTTTACAATCTATTTAAAACAGTTTATGGCGGGCCAGATATTAAGTAAATCCGACTCGCTTTCGCGGGCCGGATTGTTGATGCTCGCGGGCCGTACTTTGGAGACCCATGGTATAAACAATAAGTTTTCAAATGGTATGCGTCTCAAGCCGCTCCGACGAATGCGAATAGGAGATTCATATAGTTCAGGTTTTGGTATCTGCTAAACAAAAAACCCTACGGATAATTTTCAATAAATTATTCATTATTCTGCAATAATTAAAGATCATTCATGAATTTATCTTTGTTTTTGTTGCTGAGCACACAACTGGAAAATCCATGGAACTTTTTAGACGTTGCCGACAGCTGCCGGAGCTCTCTGCCTGGACAAGGCATTCAGCTCAAACGCAACTACACCACCGTATCTCCATTCACCCATAACGGAAAAGTCAAATAAAATCAATTCATTTACTTTATTTTGTTTTTACAGAAGGACTCTTGCTCTATGAACAGAAGAAATAGTCGGTCAGCTGCAATTCATAGATTAAGTATCGTCACAAACACAAGCCCAGTACTACCAAGATCTCATTCACCTGTTTGTGGTAGTCCACTAGATAGCCCTAGAACACACACTAGCTTTAATAATTTCTCTTTCGCACCTATCAAAAGGTAAGAATCTATAAATATTTTATTTATTTTAGATCTGTATTATACACTCATGGACAAAATTATCGAATATTTTTTGTAATCACTATCACTATTATTTCAGAATAATTAAAAAAATCATGTTATTCATCTAGTAGGCTGATACTCACTTATTTTAAAATATTTTGACGTTTAATTGACATTAAAGGCGCATATTACTGTCTCTCGCGCATTTTATCAAAAACAATTCATTACACATATTTTAAGAAATAGTGAATTAAGCTCGGAATTAAGTTATTGTAGTCTAATTAACTAAGTAATAGTAAATAGTGTTTGTTTTTCTTTATTAAAAACATTAATATCCACCAGTTAGACACTGCAATTAAGTTGAAGCGGTACAAATTGTAACTCTATATAACGAAGGATATAAACAAAAAGATATTGCACGACGTCTCAGAAGAGGTCAATCCACAGTATCGAATATTTTAGAAAGGTATCAAGAGACAGTAAAACTCGTACGTCAAGGGCGCAAGAGGTGTACAACAGCAATTTATGATCGATTTTTGATACTTAATTCTACACGAAATCGCACATTGACATCGACGCATCTCAAAAATGACCTACTAAATGTAAGACAAAAACAGTCAGGCGAAGATTAAAAGAAGCAGGTTTAAAGCCAAGACGGCCTGCCAAAGTACCACGTCTTCTCCAAAATTACAAAATTTGCCAGAATACATGTTCAGTGGGATATCGAGAATTGGATAAATGTGCTCTTCACCGATGAGACTAGGAATCAGTTATGGAAGCCAGATGGACGAAACCACGTCTACAAAAGAGTTGGGAACGGTACGCCAGCTGCAATCTCATGAAGACCGTTAGTTTTGGAGGTGGCGGTATAATGTTCTGGGGAGGTATTAGTTGGGAGGCACGCACCGAACTGGTGGAAGTGATTGGACGAATGACTAGTGACTTGTATATCGAAAACATACTGCAAAATCTTGTTTTGCCATATGTCGGCCAAATTGGATACGATAGATTCATATTAATGCACGATAATGCTCGACCGCGTGCAACTGGCAGAGAGACTAATTATTAATCCATTTGTCCAGTATACAGGACGTAAGGACATAAGGAAAAACGTGCACAACTTCTGCGGATATTTTGCAATTAGCCAATGAATTTTTTTTAAAGGGAAATAAATGCTTTCAACAACAAAGAACGACATAAAGCGGCCTTTGGAATTCATACCGTGGTTAAATTACTCTACTTTTCTCCACCACGTGAACGGTGGGATAATGTAGATTAGATTAACATGAAGCCTCCACTACGACCTTTGCAGTTCTCTTGTGTGTGTGCCTCATGAAGACCCGGCTTTATTAGTAGACTCCATAGGCCAGACCTCAGATCCTCCATGTTGCTCATGTGTTTGTTTAGTCTGCAGTGTTCTTTCAATAGCCCAGTCAAGATCCTGGCTGTTCTCCTATTCTGGTGTCATTCCCGGCGCCTTATTTTACTATTCTTGAGACTGCTTTTTCATCAAAGTATTGTTATTTGTTTTTTTGCAGTGCTTTCGTCATACCACAGAAAAGTTCGGGACCAATAGGAGCACATCGTACTCCTCGAGTTAATTAATCTTCCTCTCCATTGCTCTTGTGAACTGAGTGGTCTAGTATACAGGATAAGGACAGTCTGTTTTGTGACTGTCCAACTCTTGTAGGGTTTCCAAGCAATACCAAATAAGTTTGGAATTAATCTTCATGAAGCTGATTGGTTGTATATCCCTTGGCTGTCGGAGTATACAGCAATGGTATCTTCCTTAAACTCTTGCCTTAATAACTCTCCTGTACAGTGATGTATCACCTCTTGAAGTTTTCAAAAAAACATTTCTCATAACAATAGAGTGTATGATTGTCCTAGCAATATTTTATATTCTGTGACAAATATATTTGATGTCAGACGACTCTACTTCATAAATATTAGTATTACTCAATATCTTTTTAAAAATGAAATAAAAACGCTCAGTCATAAATATCATGAAATAAAGTATCATATATATCACTTTATCAGCAAAAAACTGTTGGACCACACAGCTACTCCTACCTGGGTCCTAAAATATGCACTTCGCTTCCAATCCACATTAAACAGGGACACATATTGCCAAAGTATAAAGAGAACATCAAAAGATCTAAACTGAGTACATCTCGAGATAGCGTTCGGGAACTTATTGAAAATTAGACCCATATTATATTTGAATGTATTTATAGGTTTTACTGCATTGTGTAAATTACTAGTATACCTATAATACATATTTTTTTATCTATGTAAATGTAATGTAGTTGTTGTTTGCAATTTTAGTCTTTTAGCTCTTAGATTAGTCTTTCATTTTTTATGTGTACCACATACAAGTAATCAAATTACTTCGTGGTTTGTTATGGGTGTTTATTTCATTGTGTTCAACAAGATAATGTTCTAAATTGCTGTATTTTAAAAGTATACCAAATAAACGCTACTACTACTCATGTATTTTGTACGTACATAAGCTAGCATCAATACTTTGCAACTAATATTACCATTGTAGAATTGTGGCTGGATACAGAGGAGACGGAAGAAGATGGTCTGTAGCTTCTCTTCCCTCATCTGGATATGGAACAACGCCAGGCAGTTCTAATATGTCGGTAAGATACAAATTCATTGTTCGTTTGGCTAAAAAATAAGTTAATTTTTTAATGAATAGTTTAAAAACGAAATTAGATTTGCTGCTCCTCTAAAAAAGTAAATATGGAGTCAAAACCCAAGTAGGGACAACTATTTTCCAGGCTCAAACACATATCAGAAAATGTTATACAGGCATCATTATGTTGAGTTTTGAGAAGAACAAGTGGAGAAAAAGGAATTTGCAAATAAACTCGCAAAAAAATGAAAAATATAGTAAAGTGCCTAAAAAACTGTAGCATTCTGCAGGAGGAGAACCTCAAATTAAACTTGATTTATCAAAACTTACTAATTGGGAGCTTATAAAATGAAAATAATTTAAAGCAATCTCTTTTTTTTTTTAATATGAATCAAGATTTATTAGTTACATGAAGTTGTAGAAAATGTAAGTTATTAAAATGGAATAACTGAATTTTTACTTTCTTATCATCCCCATAAAACTTTTGAGGAGTAACAGATCCTCTAATTGGTCATTTTAAATTTTACTTGATGTAGTATAGTACTTACAATTTCTATTTGTTATCTTTTGATTGGCAATAACTTTTTAATGAATGTTATTTTTTTGTTTTTGTATTTAGTCAAAATGCTCTAGTCAAGAAAGATTACACCAGTTACCACATATTCCTACTTCCGAAGATATACGAATATTAACTCATCATTTTTCGAGTAACGAAAGTAATGCCTCCTTACCCAGTGGCGAAGAAACTTCGTCCATCAGTCATCGGTCTCCTCTTCATAGACCACGATCTCGGAGCCTAAGGTAAGTTTTATTATTTTCTTTAAAAAAATGAATAGACTATTTACATTAAGTGTACTTGGTAAAAATGTTAATTATTTAAAAGAGTTTTTCTCTATCTTATTATTTTAATGTGGAAATCTTATCTTATTAGTTCACTTTTTAGTTCCATCTGCTACGAAAACGTGATTTTTAGTTTTATAAAATAATGTTTAAAATAGTGGAATAATGTCTTATTGTAAACTTATTCATACTATCACTCTGACTATCTAAGAAAGTATTTATCTGAAAAGCTGTCAATCGGGTGGAAACTATAAAGGTCAATGCTGATTTAAATCACGTTCCGATTTTTCAATTCCTTTAGACAAAATTCAACAACTTTTTGTGTTTGTATTAATGAAGTAATCGATTTATTCACCAAGAAAGAAATTTATCAGTGACAGTGATATATCTAAAATAACACCAATTGCAGACATTTTTTTTATGCTGGGTGTGTTTAGGAATAATTCAACAATACCATAATTACTGAAAAAGTTATAATAATATCTTTTTAGGTGATGTGTGTACGATTGGGGTGAACATTTACTGATACCTAAAACATCTCTTGTGCCTCCTTCTTCTACTAAATTCCTTTAGTCCCATCCCTTTCAAGAATTTCTGGATATTAGTATGCTTCAATTTAGGCAAGTCTTCCTTTTCTATCCAGTAGTCTACATATGTCCTGTGATTCTACAGTGCTATGCATTCCGCAAGTATGTGATTAGAGGTTCCTTCGTCCACTCTACAGAATCTACCTACATTCTTCCTTCTCCACATTTTACGGGATACAGATAGTATATTCTCTAAGCTATAGTAATCTAAAATTTAGGATTTGTTTATATTAATGAATGAAAATATATAAATTTAGCAACATTGTTGATTTTTGTATATCAGATGTAGATGGTGGGGGATCTATAGTGGTTAAAGAAGTTGTTAATAACTAATTTATCCACTATGCTTCCCACTTCTTAGAGAATCAGATATTATAAGAAGCATTTAAATAATTCACACATTTTTTATCATTACAGTAGTCCCAGTAGAACTCCAGTTATAGACAACGAAATATGTATGATGAACGTTTTATATAAAGAACGGTTTCCAAAAGCAACCCAGCAAATGGAAGAAAGATTAGCAAATTTCATCGAAGAAAACAAAATATTAGATTTTGGAAAAGATTGTGATTACTTACCTATTGTTCGTTTTGTTCACCATCAAGTTTTAGAAATAGCTAGAGACTGCTTACATAAATCGCAAAGTAAATTAGTTACCAGTCAGTATTTTCATGAGATGTCCGAAAATTTGGAACGGTTGTTAACAGAGGTAAGTTAATATATATATAAATAAATACCGCTTGGTTGAATTGTAAACACAGTAGTAACGATGATTTCAAGAAAAATGTATTTGGTAATTTGTTATTCCAATATTAGTTGCTTTGGTATTTTTATTGTTTGCCCTATTCTAATCTATTTTAATGCACTTTGTACAAGATAAGAATTAACACTGTAGGGATCTCTGGAATGGGAAGATATACTTCTCTTCTCCTCTTACCTTTTTCAGGTGTCGGACGAGTATTCCGGTTCTTCTTGTACCCAATGCTTCCACTCTTTCCTGTCTCTTGCTAATATTTTCATTTCATCTAGTGTTTTTCCTGTCTTATCCACTATCTCCTTTATTTGGTCTATCCACTTTCTTCTCGGTCTACACCTTCTTCTGTGGATAGTACTTCCTGCTTCCATCACCTTTCTTGTAATTTTGTCTGTTTTTATTCTGAAAATATGTTCATACCAATTTACTTAATTGGTTCCTGTTTTGTTATTTGTCATCTCTTCATGTCTACATTTGTCCCACTTTGTTTTCCCTGCTATTCTTCTTAGGTGCTTCATCTCAATTGTGTTCATCTTGGTTTCATCCTTCTTTCTCAATGTCCAATTTTCACTTGCGTATGTTATTATTGTATTGTGAATCTTCATTTTCACTTCCATATCAATATATCTATGTCCCAGTATTGTCTTATTTAGTGAGTAGTACAGTCTCGTTGATTTATTCTCCCTATTTGTTATTTCTGCTTTTATGTTCCCATCTTCTGTCAATATAGTTCCCAGATGTTTATACGTCGCTACTCTTTCCACTGTCTCGGCTTTGCATTTTATTTCAATAGTAATTTGATCCTGTTTATAATTCATTATCATCACTTTAGTTTTATTATGAAGTTACGAACAAATGTGTTAGTCAATATCCCCAGATAGCAAATATTCTTCAAAGGATTATGTACGTAGATGATTTGCTTACTAGTTTAGATTCGGTTGAAGAAGTAAAATTTGTAACTTCTAAAATTTCAGAATTTCTTTTACAAAACGAGGTTTCGAACTACGTAAATGGAAATCCACTAATCCTCAAGCAATTAGCGATATTAATCATGAACATTCCGAAAATGCTATTGAGTTTACCGAAAATAACAAGAGGGTAGTATAGTATTGGGGTTACTGTGGTTATGCAACCAAGACATATTAACTTACACAATATCTACACCAAATGAAATTAATCAAAAAAAGACCACGAAACGCTTAATTCTGTCTCGCATTTTTTTCAAAATTCCTTAAATATTAATAGTTTTTGAGATATTAGCAAAAAACTAAATGGTATCTTTTTTTCATCTAATTGGTTAATAATAATTGCAATTTTTCATGTGCTAACACATACTTTCGATACATTTTTCTAGACGTCATTCCGAATCGAATGAGCCATCGCTCATATTTTTATGAGCTTTATCAAGAATTAACACGTTTTTGAACTTGTTGACTAGTCTTTATCGGCTTTATTGTCATGTCAATATGTAATTAAACCTCTAGGTACATATCAATATACATGGTTCCGAAATTTGATACATCGTAAATTATAAAGCCGATAAAAGCTTTTCAGTGGCATACATTGTTACTTTCCACATTCCAAAAAAGTGTAAAATTAAAAATGTAATACCGGAAAATTGAAAAGGTATTATTGAATATACTAAAAGAAGTAAAAAAAAATTATATAAATATACTTCGTTCCAAGATATTTCGTTTTGACTTATGCTAACATGATTGATTTAAGACCTAAACCCACAGCAGGTAGTCGTTAACCCTTATGCAGGCGCGTCCACTTTTACGACGTCGTCGGTCGCGTGGGGTGTCAATAACACCCTTCGAACAAAAATTAATTAATCAATTTGGGATTACCTGAGATTTTTTTATATATATTTTTAAGATGCATTTGAGTTTGTTTAATATGTCAACATCTCAATACGACCCCAAATGTCAAAATATATAAAAAAACATACATATTAAAACTATACAATTCTGTTAAAAAATAAACATGTATTTCCTAAAAATCGATATTTTCCATAAAAAAAACAAAATCACATTTTTCAAAAGAGGGAAGGCATTAAAAACTCATAATAACTGACAAATGAATATTTTGTAAAAAAATGTTGAAAAATAAAAAATTATTACTTAAAACAATATAAACTAAATAGCAACTTAGAAGGTCGCACGGGGTGTACAGAATACCCCAAGCACTTATCTATTGCACCAACAGATTCACCCTGAAACATAGATAAATACTTTATATACGGGGAAGAATGGACTCTCCTGTACGCAAGTCTGAAGCCACAAAGTTTTGTGGAGTGTTGCGCCATCTATTGTGATGGAAGGTTAGTATTCACTTACGGGGAAAAAATAAAGGAGGAGATCTGCATGATCAGTCACAGTTTACTAGTTATTACTAGATGGCAAACCAAGCAAATACTGGTTACAGTGACTATATACAATACAAGCATTGATTAAAGAAATAACAAAGATACGCATACGCAACACCGCAACACGTATATGTCTATCACGCACTGTCGTCTCGTCTCACTCATCTCCCTTCTCGCACCCTACCGTCCACAAGCTAGTCGGCTGTTCTAATGCGCCAGGCCCAGGCAGGCCGACGGAAGAAATATCAACTACAATTTAACATTTAACCAGTGACAACCCTGAGACGCCCAAGTGCATGCAAAATTTTAGTTCGCAATTCTCCACTGGTCTATTGTGTTGCAAGGTGTAGGTAGGTGGCGCGCATGTAAAAGTAAGGAGGGTACGAGAGCTTATTTTCCCGACTCGGCACCCCCTTCCTAGAACTGTTTAAAAAAGAGCGCGAACTACGAAGCGGTTTAAAAATTCGTTCGTAATACAGAGTTGTTTGAAAAATGATAACACAAATCAACACAAAGAATTGTTTATTGATAAATATAACGAAAAATATGAAAGTGCGTATACATAATACAGATATATTATTATAATTGAATTACAGTATTTTAAAAAAAATTGCAGTCCATGTTGAGCTATTGAGATTTTGTTAGAAAGAAGTTTTGCTAATTAAGGGTATAGCAAACATGTTCATTTTGAAAGTGGAGATAGAATTAATGTAATACAAGAGAGTGTGTGAATTATTATTTTGAATTATTTACAGTAATGTTTTAAAAACTGTTGATATATTTTTATGCGGGAAAGAATAGTGTAGATTGATATCTAATCTAGTACACATAATTTTCTTGAAAAAACCTTTATATGGAATACAAGAAATTGAATAATTTTCTTAAATCACTGTCCTTTCAAAACATTATCAGTAAAATACATTGGATAAAATTTATTTAAGTCGGTAGTTTCTACAAACTACTTATTATATGTATATATTAAGAAACGTAGTTTATTGACAATATATTACACATAAAATTAAATTATTTACAACTTGTTCAGCAGTGGCTAAGCGTCTTTATCTTTCTCTTGGATCACGTGCTTCATTGCGAGCCTGTACGACTTTTCGGTTTTTTCTCTTACACACCAAGGAATTCCTATTCGACACACAGCCAAAATTATTTCCCTGGTGACAGCATCTTCATGGTTGGAGCATGTCAGCCAAGAAAAAGATACATTTTCACGAATATATTGCGAGACTATATAGTTAGATGGTTTTCGTTACAATGATGGTCTAGTATTCTTTCCAACATTGTAACAGAATTGCCAACTGCTACAACAAGTGGTTCAGACTGGTAGTTTAGATGTTCTGAACTTTGTGACCATTCCTTACTTTCCACAATCCGTATTAAGTGCTTCTTCCTGGGTGATGCCCCCACTTTAGAAAGGTCTTTGATGCTGCGAAAAACAGTGTGCTTAATTGGATCAGGGGTACATTGGCTCCTTTGCAACCCTGAACAACTTGCAACTGACAGGCATTACTGCTTCCCCTGCAATGCAAAGCACAAAAAATTATTACACTGCAAAAATAAGTACAAATTATGGTTTCAAAGAAGAAAACTGCAAGTCAATACTACATGAATGTATTGTTAAATGATTAGGGCAACTAATTCCGGTCAACTTAACTATCATCAGACCTGTAAGGGTGTTGATATAAGGTTTGTTCCAACCAGCGTCAGAAACCATCAGGATTCTGCGCAGTTACTTAAATACGTTCCAACCAGATATACAAACAATTCATTAACGATTAGTTTCTTGTTCCAACCAAAATTTAAAACGGTTTGAAAACTATCAGAACGGTTTACGGATTTTCTTCTGACCACTAATCTGGCGCATGCGAATCGCTGCGTTTTTATTTTATTTTACAGTTTCTTTCACTGTTTCATTGAATTGCAGCATAACCTTAAAGTGTGAATTGTGTGTGTATTTAGATATAATTAAAACTAGAACTTTTAAAGTGTGTTTGTATTTAGATATAATTAAAAGGCTTGGTTTTATTCCTAATTTTGATCATAATAAAAATCGTTTAAGCCTTTCGATCAGCTGATTAACGATGTCAACATAAGCGCATGTACAGTACAGACTGAAGTTGTTAGATGTTCCAACCATAAACATGAATTGATCAGGGATCAGATTATGTGATAGACATGCGCGTTGAAAACGATTTGAAAATTGTTGGAAATCAGTTTGTGATTTGTGGTTGGAACAAACCTATAATAGAATTTAAAAAACATACTTACAAATTATGGTGCCAATTAATATTTGGAACCCGAAGGTTCATTGGCGATAAAACCAAATACAGAAAACTTAAATAAGTTTTGTTGAAATTGGAATAAAAGCAGAAAGAATAAAGATTAGGAGAGGTATCAGTTTCATTATTGACTTAGTTTTTCTTTTTTGAAATAATTTCTACCACATTTGAGAAATTGACAACCTTCTACTTACAAATTATTTTGTTAATATTTGTTTGAATGCAAGTAATAGTTATTGACAATACGAATACACAAGTTTTCTTTCATGTTTTTTTATTGGTAGGTTATCAGAAATAAAATTAGTCTGTTAACATACCTTCAATGCAAGATGCTAAGAGATGCTCTTCATTTTTACTGTTCTTCAAAGTTTTATTTACCAGCACTTGTTGATGATTGTTTCCAAGTGTATTGCTAGGTGTACTCAAATTCAGATAACTATCTTGTACTTCATTCCCACCGCTTCTTGTCACAATTTTGACCTATAAATGCATTAGAACTATTATTTTTTACTTTAAAAAGACCAAAAATATTCTTACTTTTTATCATTGGATGGAAAATAATGCATTTTCTCAACCTCTTCTTCACTATTTCCACACAGCAAACAAAGTTTTTGTGACATCTTAACTTCTAAGCACTTCAAACTGGTCGGAATTCTAATAAAATCAAATAACTCTAGCAGAACAAAAAGTAACAAATAACGAGAAAAATAAAAATCAGATACAGAGCAACACAAACATAAACCAAATATGGCGACAGGCGACACAGCAAATGTCAGATGGAATTGAAGCACTGCTACCGCCACCTGCCTACACCTTGCGAGCTTTTAAACAAAGACCTATTTATGCAGTTCCAATGTATCAGACAAAGGAGTCTTCTCATGTTCTCACCGAACTAATTTTCCTATGCACTTGTGGGTCTCAGGGTTGTCTCTGATTTAACGCTTCACTAGCTTTGAGAGTTATTTCGGTTCGATGCCAGTGCAGTCCTGATCTAAATTATTTTTGGCGAGTAACGTCTTGTTTGTTATAACGTGTTTTTAATAATTAAAAACTCTTATATTCTTATAGAGAAAAGTTGTTTGGAATTGGGACCTAGTTTTGTGATTTTAATTTCCTAAAAAATATCCATCCATCCAATTTTGGTTACATCAGTTTGAATAAATTGAAAAATCATGTTTCGTTTGAAATTAAGAGAAGGGAATAACAAATCTATATGATTTAATTTTTATTCTCCAAAGTAAAATAGTGAGTATATTGTTTTACGAGTGTCGAAAGTAACATTTTTTGAAGCGAGTAATGTTCACGAGCTTCAAAAAATATTTTCGGCGAGTGAAATACTATACTTTTTATACAATCCTGTTTTTATGATAATAATATACTAAAAAGTTTCCGAAGATGAATTTACGTGATTCTCAACTCTTCAATCAATAAATTTTCGATAAATTTCTTCATATATCATTTTAGATTTTAGGTACTGATAATTAATCCAAAGAGGTTTCCTCAGCTTAATATGCTATTTCTGGTAGTATATTTGGAAAATCTAAATCATTTTCCGAATAAAAAATCATGATAACTTGAAACACTATCAATGTTTTCAGTGCAATCTGACAAGTCTAAACAATTTACGAGAAACGTCAAACTAATGAACGGTATTTTTACAATTCTATTTTGCTTTATAATTAAACAAAAGTAAAAGAATGCATTCTAATTATAGAAATAATTCCTGTCTTTGTTTATTAAATATTTAAAGTCGTAGAAACATTATATACGAAGGCAAGAAATGATTGAAAACATAAATTCAACTTTTGGCACTAGAGACGAAAGTTAACGTTATGAGAATTTCTCTCACTTGTGGCAGAAATCACGTTTTTGCTGAAGGTATTCTATTACAAAATGACGTCTTTTTGTAAAGGGTTGTAGAAAAAAAATATTTAAAATATAAATAAAGAAAACATTCTTAAACAACAAACCAGTACTTAGGTGAAGCTAATATGAAATACACAAATACAAAAATGCTCCAAATAAACTCAATTAATTTTGTAAAATCCTAACCTTTCTATGAGGTTTAATAATTCCCACTTTCTGTTTTTTTGGATTTACTGAAGATTCCCACTTCACATTTCTAAATATTTTGTTTCTTATGAATAAACTCAACATGTATTCCATGTGTTCCCTACATGCTGATTTGAAATGTGATTCATACCAATATGAATGATTTTCGCATAAATAAATTTTTAAATGGTGATCAATATTTCTAGCAAGACCATCACCGCATTTATATTTGTTGAAAGCGTTATTGAATTAATTTAGTTATTTCTTTAATCAATGATACAAGACAGAGGCGACAATGCAACTAAACCCTTCCGCCATATTGAGGCAAAATTGAATATCAAATATATATAATTTAAATGGAAATCTATGATAAAACTAACAATTTGGAACATAAATACATAAAAATATACATTATATCTGCTGGATTTTGATAGTAAATGGGTATCTTTAAATAAAACATACAATTTTTATTTTTTCACCTAATTATATTTAGTATAATAAGGAAAACTAAAGATACAAAAAATAATAGGTAAATATAAAGCTTGTAAAGTATGATGGAAGACAAATCATGAAAAAAATTGTATTGCTATAGATACAACTGTTATTATCTTCAAATATAACCATAGATTCAGTTAATTATCAAATAAAATCTATAAATAACAAATTCAACAACATTACTCGATCGGTTTCCCAAATTACATTCGCATCGTCAGGATTATAAACTATGACAATTGATATAAATATAATTTCTGACGTGTAATCTATTTTTTATTGATTTTATTTGATCATTTTGGAAAGCTTCTTTTATTCAAGGAAGTATCATATGTTTTTCCTGAAGTGATAGCCATTTCATCCAAAACCAAGACACAATCCTTTTCATGAGTTGAAAATTGCTCCACTTTCAATTCACCTCATTTAGAATACCTGATTCAAACTTCAAGTTCTGGAGTTTTCTCTGTAAAGTTCTGGTTGATGGGATTCTCAACTTAGAGGGTATCCTTGTTTTATTAGTTGTAACGGTGTTGTTGGTCCACTTCATTAGCTTTGTTGTTTTTCCATATTTTTTTCTTTTTTAAAGCTTCTATTTGATCTTCGTTGAATATTTGCTTTAGTAGTTCACAGTCCTAATAATTGGGAGTTTTTTATCTTTTTTTTATTAGCTTCTTTCGTGTGGCTCTTACAGTTTTTTTTTGTATCAATAAGCTCTACGTTTTTCTCTTCCACAACATCCTGTACCTGTTTAATTTAAGCTGTAACTGAGCTATTTCACTCATTGGATCAATTTATGATATTAACGGTGAGGAATCTGTACATAAACTGTCTTCACTCAAACTGCTTTTAGATATTGAAAATTGTTGACCTGATTCTACATCCAAAGCTAAATGTGAAGTAGATGGTTCTGGTAATTCCTATGGCACAGTCTCATCTAGAGCTAAATTTTCACCTAGAACAAATTATTAAACTATAATTGCAACAAAACATATTTAATAGGGCAAAAACTAAGAGTTTTTTCATTATTATGTGGGGATCTGTTGTAATTACCAACAGATATCTACTTACCCGACAAATGTTTAGGTTTTTTTGGAGAATAAAATTTCCTTGGAACTGGGGATTTCCTTTTAGGTTTTGGTTTCACAAAGGAAAATATTGTAGGAACACCATTTAACTTTAAAATTTTCTTGCCATCTACACGAGGTTGCTTGCACATTTCAGGAGCAAAATGAATCTCAAACAAAATCTTACATTAAATTTTATCTCAATAATGACTAACAATAATTTTAAAACAAATATAACAATTAGAAGTCCAAAAGCAAAGGCTTCTACCTACCTCACATAAACACGAATAGTCTGTTATCACTTATCTCTTCTAATTTTAATAAGCCATTCTTTTCTTCTAGATGGATCTCTAGGAAAACGTTTCATGAGAAACCCTTTTTTAGCAGAATTACTGCAATCTATTGCGGCACAGCCCGGCATTTCCAATGTTATTATCAAAAAATCAAAACTTGATGAATAGTATAGAATTTCTAGGGTTAAGCAAGCTAGCTTACCAAATTTCATGAGTTTTCCAATTCGAAATAAAATTATTTATAGGTCCAACTACAAGTCTTTCAATTGTCTAAAGGCAAAACTCCTCATTTTCATTGAATATTAACCAAAAAAGCACAAAACCAATCATTCTAATCACAAATATAACAAGCACTATAAGAAACTTCGTATACACCAAACGTAAACAAAGAGATTTTAGCCTCAATATGGCTGCCAAACTGCCAGCCAATCAAAAACGGGTTACCCTATTGTCGCCACTGTCTTGTATATAGTCACTGTAATACTGGTCGGTTTTTCAAATTATGCCTATATTGTTTTTTCTTAAATAAACAAATAAAAACAGTCGCACAAAGTTTTAAACACTTTTTGAAGCAACCTGTTATTTTATTTTGGCTCAAAAGTAGAACAGGTTGTTTCAAAAAGCCGTTTAAATTTAAACTTTGTGCGACTGTTTTTATTAACCAGGACAATTTATTAAAATATGTATTTCAACAAATATTTTGAAAAAATTTATTATAAATTTTTTCTATAAAATACAGGTGATTTTCTTTATTTTCTCATTAAACTTGAAAGTTACACGTTAGATCTAAATGTATGATATAAAAAGTATGAAATAAATTGCTAAATGTATGATATAAAAAGTATGAAATAAATTGCTTATATTATGGGTTTATTTTACAGCTTACCTCGACAAGTATTAAATAGGATTAAGGTTCATTCAATTGTTTGAGTATACTATGAAATCAACCAAGAAAAAGCAAATACGTTTATTATCAACAACTTTCCATAACTTTTGTCATTATTTGTTATTTTTTCAAAGACCTCTACAGATCTTGCTTTCCCCAAGCTTCACCACCTGAAAATAAAAATAGAATTTTTAATTGAACAACATTTTCAATTTGACATTCAAAAAATCGTTTGCGAATGCGATCCATACTGGATACACATTTTTCAAAAAGTTCAGATTTTTTAAAGGTTTCAGCAGCATACAAACTTTTATTCAGCAACAAAGATGACTTCTTTTAAACTGGGGTAGCTCTTTTTTTAAATTGGGTGGCTCTTTGAGAGACGTCTGGCTTTTGGTGTTAGGTCTTTAACCCTTGAGACATTCACCTCAGCAAGTAAATCAGATCTTTCTAAAGTAAGAAATAATATCATTAGCAATTAATAATTTCAATGCAATATACATTGCATATAGATAGCATTTTTCAATGTTAAATTTTCAACCCTATTTTAGACAATATTCTAATACAAGTAGACAGTCGAAACTTGACATAAGTAAATAATATAAAAATTTATAAATGGATTTTTAAGCAATAATTTTCCATGTTTTTTAATAAATCAAAATATTTGCCTATAATATCTACCATTTCTGTGAAAATTTCTTTGTTAAACACCTATATTAATAAATCAATTAATTAATCACTCACTTCTTTTTGGAGTAACAGCAGCAGTCAAGTCTGCTAGTGCAACATCAGTAGAATCTTGAGCAGCATATGTTGATAATTTCAGCTCAGGTTCAACTGAATAGCTACAACTAGCCTCGTTAACAGCACAGGATTCTTGTGCTTTTTTAGCTTTCAGTTTTGCAAACTGATCATTTATAAAGCTTCCTGTAAAGTCCTAAGACTCTCCGTTCAGCACCAATTTGTGGTACAGCCAAAGAGGTTGATGGTTGAGCTTCAATTATTGAGGAAGGAACATCATCAGATACTGGTTCTAAAGATTCTAAAAAATATAAACAATTGAATAAAAGTATGCTAGTCAGTTATTGTTTGTTTTTTTTTCTTTAATTATTATGGATTTACCTGGTAAATTGACCGATGGGCAAACTCCTCTTTTCAGAACTTTATTTGGACCAAAACCTTCAGGTAAAAAGTGTAAGGCACACACTCTACAATTGTCATAAATGTTTTTGGATGTCATTTTCTCAACCTTCTATTTCCACATAAATTTACCCATTTGTCAAAAAATGCTTTATACTGCTCTTGGCAGTATTGGGAAAACGATCACTAACCCAGCATGCGAGTGAAGGCATGACTCAAATATACAGCTAGCTGGATACTCTGGAACAGAAATTATTTAAGTTGTACAGTGTTTCTAAGATGTCTTGACAATGCTCCACCAGATATATATAAAATGGTTCAAAATAAATTTAAGTAAACTTTGGAGGATATAAGCAAAAATGTTTAGTTAGCCACTGTAGCTTCACTACTTTCAATTTTTGGACTCTGGCAAGTTTACTTAAATCCACTTATTTTGATCCTTTTTATATTTATGAAGACTTGTAAGGAACCACACAAATAAGAATAAACAGAATAAACATAGTTTAAACCTGATCACTTTCAAATATTTCTCTTGAAATAAATTTTTATATACCTATTTGGATATTTCAAATTATTTACAATCCCCGTAAGTACCCTCATGTTGGATTGCTCTGCCTTATTATTCATGTTAATACTTACCCCAAAAAATGCAAATATAAAACTAGGAAATAGTCTTTAAATTTAAAATTATCAAAAACACAAAGCACAAAACAACTCATTAACATTCACTGAACAATGGCGAATGCCGGCATGAATAAGATGCTATGGAATATAAAAATTATTTTTAGCATAAACATCCAAACAGCTTGGTTTGATTAATTCACAGATGACGGTATACAGCAATCTGTAAAATAAAGTTTATTAGTGACCTTCCAGGCGGATAGATGGCGTTAAAAATGCAGTCTAACAATGGCAATAAAAGATCGCAGGGCATGCCTTGAAACGAGACACGGTACCCGAATGTTATTTAGTTAAAAGGAAGGTACACAGTGGCGGCGCGATCAATCTTACTGTAAGCGAAAATTACAATAACTTTTATAAGAGCGGGGTGTTCTCTGCACCCCGCGCGAGCGCATAAGGGTTAATCCGATGACAATAGCACAGTATCGTACGTGTTTCTTCGAAAAGCGAAAAGATAATGCTTAATAGTATGATTATTTTACAACTGAAATATTTGGCTGGTAAAATAATATTTGAGGCTAATTTTTTAATTCACAATTTACTAAGAATAACAATAATACATGCTGGATCAGAAAAAGGTTAGGTTCCAAACGCTTTATTGTTGCCAGCAAAGAATATTAAAGATTCAAGCTTAGATTATCACCAAGATACAACAGCAGAACTCATCGAAGATTGATTTGAAAATTATTTATTGCCGAATATACCGGAAAAAATATAATTGTGATGGACAATGCAACTTATCATAACCGTCAATTGAATAAAGTACCTACCAAAGGACAACAGCAGTAAACGGGAAATTCAAGAGTATTTGTTAAAAAATAACCTGTATTTTGAAGAATAGTACAAAAAACCTGATCTCTTACAAGTTTCAGCAGCGTTCAATTTCGAAAAAAAATACGTTTGTGATACTATCGCTAAAAATATGGACCACACAGTATTCTGGCTTCCCCCATATTATTGCATATTCAACCCCTTAGAACACATGTGGCATCAGCTAAAATCCAGAGTTAGATCTGAAAACGTTTCACCCACAATAAACTCAAGTGTTATACAGTTAATTAGAAACGTGACAAGTAATATTACTATTGATAGCTGGAAAAATTCGATTTAGCATATTATTAAGGTTGAAGGTATATATCAAAATGATAATGTCACAGTAGCACCCTTAGTTATTAATTTAAATGAAGACGATAGTGATACTGACCAGATGCCGAGTCAACGAAATATTCTACTACATTTATTTTCTTACCCATTAGGAGCTCGCGAGAATTTTGCCTAACCAATACTACCTTTAGCGACTTCTTAGCATCTAGCAAGTGCTCCCTCGGTGCTGGTTGCCTACCTAAAAGTAAAAATATTAATATATTTATTCATATCCATACGTTCAAATTCAATAGTTCTTATCCTGAATGGGCGAGTGACCAACAACTGTAAAGATTTGTCAATATGGAACAAAATGTTAGAAGAAATTCAACTAATGCAGCACTATTTTTAGTGATTCGTAGGTTTTATATTTCAGGAAGTTATAATATTTGGTATATAAACATTTTTAATCTTTTATGATACTAGAAAAATTATTGCCTTTTATTGTAAAACTAAAAAATGAAAATGTATATTTTTGTTTATTCTGCACATTTGACAGGTTACCATATCTCTTTGGTAATATTATCCAATTGATTTCAGACTAAAGAAAAATCCGAAGACGCAGCTAATGTATTAACAAGTTTTATTAAAAAATTACTTTTAATAATATCTAGACCAGCACGTCTCCTAGAATGTCTGGAATTTGATCCCGAAGAATTCTATCATTTCTTAGAGGCAGCCGAAGGTCAAGTAAAAGGAATTCAAGGCATAAAAGCAGATATCCCCCAATACATTATTCAAAAATTAGGCCTAAATAGAGATCCCATAGCAGAACTCCAACAAGAACTGCGCGATTGCAATTGGTCAAATGAGAATAAACCAGTGGTTTTGAACGCAACAACAACTATGAGAAAAACGTTATCGAATCCGAATGAAAACGATTTTGAAGTAGTTAAACTTATTTCCAACGGAGCCTACGGAGCTGTATATTTAGTAAAACACAAACAGACCAAGCTGCGATTCGCGATGAAAAAAATTAACAAAAACAATTTGATGTTGCGTAATCAAGTAGAACAAGTTTTCGCCGAAAGAGATATACTCAGTTTTGCTGACAATCCTTTTGTAGTCAGTATGTACTGTAGTTTTGAAACTAAGAAACATCTGTGCTTAGTAATGGAATATGTGGAAGGAGGAGATTGTGCAAGTTTGTTGAAGAATATTGGACCTCTTCCTGCAGACATGGCTCGATTTTACTTCGCTGAAACTATCCTAGCTGTTGAGTACTTACACTCGTACGGGATTGTACATAGGGATTTAAAACCTGATAAGTAAGTTTTACTTTGATTTAAATAAACAAATGCCAAAACTAAATTTTTTAAGTACAAAGTTTTGTGTTGATCGGATCACTGGAAACAGTCCATCTCTATATTTAACAGTAATTAATATATTTTAATAACTTTGTGAGCAACACTATTTTAACAGAAGATTTTCTTCCGATATACAGATTACGAACAAGTTCATACGATTTACAAAAGGACGACAAGGATAATATTAACAACACTACTTGAAAGAAAGAGACAAAAATTGTTCTCTGTGTGAAACTCACAATTAGATCAGTCCCCTATACCAAAACAGGTAGTCGTGTGTTCATTGCCCTTCTTACTTTTAACCATTGTGTTTTGGTAGAGGGGACTGATCTAATTGTGAGTTTCACACAGAAAACAATTCTTGTCTCTCTATTTCAAGTAGTGTTGCTTATATTATCCTTGTCGTACTTGTGTGTAATTCGTATGACCTATTAAACTTTTTCACAATCTGTAGACGTTTGTCATCTGCCAATCTTCCACTTCCCCAACCATTTTATTTTATATAGAAAGGGTGATTTATTATTCATGATCATTTTTCGGGCATCACCTTGTGAAAAAGTTTTTATGGTTAATTATCGAGATGGGCTTCAGTAGCCCACTATGTATGTGGCAAAATTATACAATACTAGTGACGTATAAACCTCCTTGTCACCTACTATTAATGTCTATGATTATTCTTTACATTGATTGACAAGTCGTGTCATGTGTATTTTATATTAAGTCGGATTGAAGTTAATTAAAGCTAAATAACTTATTTAGTTTGTTTAATTTTGCTACAATTTAATTAACTTAATATGACCGACACTGATACGAAACTCCCGCCCAATGTGGCAAGGTACCTACGACCCGAGAAGTTCGATGTGGATCCCACCGCAACAGAAGCGGACCTAAAGTGGACCCATTGGAAATATACTTTTGACAATTTTATACTCGAAGAGATTCCTAAAGGTACCGACTCCATAAAGCTTAAACTTTTGATGAATCATTTATCAGCGCATATCTTTCCGCACGTACGTGATACTTTCACCTATGATGATGCCATGAAGGTACTTGATAAAATATACCTCAAACCAAAGAATGTTATACTAGCTCGTCACTTACTAGCCACGCGTAAGCAGAAGCCTGACGAATCTATATCCGACTACGGAAGGTCACTCAGACTCTTAGCCCGCGATTGTAGCTTCGAAGCTGTCTCTGCTACAACGCATGAAGAAGAAGCTATAAGAGGTGCATTTATATCTGGAATACTATCACTGAAAATCCGGGAAAAATTACTTCAAGAAAACTCTCTCACCTTAGATAAAGCTCTCGATCAAGCTCTCTCCGTGGAAACTGCGGAAAGGGATTCCCGGGCCATGACCAGCGGAGTGAATGAAATAAATCTTAATGCTTTACTAGTGCCGTCATTATCAAGACGCACGACTAGAAACTCCCAGAATCCCCGAGCTACTTTGGAAGAGCCAAGTAAATGGACCTGTTTCTATTGCGGAGGAACTACATCACACCGAAGACTCAAATGTCCAGCTTTCAGCGCCCAGTGCCAACTATGCTCCAAGAAGGGACATTTTGCTAATGTATGTAGAGCTATGAAGGTTACTAATAACGCCGTTACCGTTGAAGAATGTGTCTCGGACTCGGATGAGTCTGAAGTGGTTGCTAATGCTGTCTCAGCTGCCTCTCCATCGAGTCTTTCAAAGGCTACTATCCCCGTAACTCTCAACAACTATCACGCCGACGCGTTAATTGACACGGGAAGTTCAGTGAGCTTTATAGACGAGAAGATAGCAAGACTAATGCAGCTGAAACTGAAACCCCACAAACAGACTGTCACATTAGCCTCTCAAAATAACGTATCTTTCGTAAGAAGTGTTTGCTTTGCAACTGTAACTATGAACGAATGCTCACACAAACACAGGCCATTTCTCGTCGTCAGCAACCTTTGCGCTGATGTTATCATAGGCCATGATATACTTAAAGAACACTCCAGTCTCCAATTCAACTTCGGAGGATCTAAAGAACCTTTGGTCTGCAATGTAATGCAGGCTTCAGTGCCCCCCGCCTCAATATTTACTGACCTCTCTCCGGATATCAAACCTATAGCCGTGAAATCCAGACATTATAGTGAACAAGACGAAAAATTCATCACGGAAGAAGTCTCGAAGCTACTGGAAGACGGCGTAATAGAACCGAGCATATCTCCTTGGCGTGCGCAGGTCTTAGTAGCAGGAGGAGGGGGATACCGAAAAAGGCTCGTGATCGACTACTCCTTGACCGTAAACAAGTTTACAGAATTGGACGCATACCCGTTACCTCATATCGAGACCATTGTGTCGAAGGTTGCGAAATTCAGTGTCTTCAGTCAGATAGACTTAAAGAGCGCCTATCACCAAGTGCCTATTAAAGAGAGTGAAAAACCGTACACGGCATTTGAAGCTGCAGGAAAACTCTATCAATTTACGAGAATCCCATTCGGAGTCACCAACGGTGTCGCAGCATTTCAGCGTACGCTCGAATATATAATAGAAAAGGAAAAGCTTAAAGGGACTTTTACTTACCTCGACGATGTCACCGTATGCGGAAAAGATGACAGAGATCACGATCAGAACCTACTGAACTTTCAAGCTGCTGCAAAAAGGTACAACCTAACTTTGAATGATCAAAAATGTAAATTTCGTCAGCTGACCATAAGTTTGTTGGGCTACACGATCAAAAATAATACCATTGAACCAGACAAAGAACGTCTCCAACCACTACTACAGCTACCAGTCCCCACGAACACTGCTGAGCTGAAACGCGCTCTAGGGCTGTTTGCCCATTTCGCAAAATGGGTGAAAGATTTTTCGACTAAACTACAGCCTTTAACGAACGTAAGCAGTTTCTCGTTACCTGAAAGTGCCGTTATCCAGTTTGAGCAATTAAAGTCAGATATTTGTAAAGCTTCACTGGTAGCAATTGTTGGAGATGAGATACTGACTGTTGAAACTGACGCGTCAGAGTATGCGATAGCTGCCACGCTCTCTCAAAAAGGCCGACCAGTGGCATTCTTCTCCAGGACACTATCGAATGCTGAACGTAGACACCCATCGGTTGAAAAAGAAGCATACGCTATTGTGGAAAGCCTAAGAAAGTGGCGGCATTTCCTGATGGGGAAATACTTCATGTTGATAACGGATCAACAATCCGTGTGTTTCATGTTCAACCAAAACCACTCTAGTAAAATTAAAAATGAAAAAATTCAACGCTGGCGTCTTGAGCTCTCCTGTTTTAAATACGATATCATCTATTGACCTGGCTCCCAAAACACTGCAGCAGATGCACTATCCAGAGTCTGCGCACTCATGGATAATAATAAATTATATGAGTTACATGCTCTACTATGTCACCCTGGCATAACGAGGATGTACCACTGGGTACGCTCAAAGAACCTCCCGTACTCGATCAATAACATAAAGACTTTGACGACCTCTTGTAGAGTATGTGCTGAACTTAAACCACGCTTCATGACAACAAAAGGACAACTAATAAAAGCGTTGGCTCCCTTTGAAAGGCTGAATTTGGACTTCAAAGGGCCTCTTCCATCAAAATCGGAGAATAAATATTTACTCACCATAATTGACGAGTATAGCCGATTTCCATGGGCTTACCCTTGCAAAGACATGTCATCTGCAACGATCATCAAATGCTTACAAGACCTTTTTAGTACGTTTGGACATCCGCTGTACATCCATAGCGACAGAGGAAGCTCCTTTATATCAGAAGAACTTAAAACTTTCTTGAGAGCTAACAGCGTTGCCTCTTCCCGAACTACTCCGTACAATCCACGAGGAAATGGCCAAGTAGAACGCCTTAATGGTACTCTGTGGCGTGCAGTACAACTCAGCTTGCGTTCCAACAACATAACAGTAGAACACTGGGAACGAGTCTTGAAGAACGCTCTTCACTCCATTCGATCACTTCTCTGCACATCTACCAATGAGACGCCTCACGAGAGACTTTTCAAACATCCGCGGAGGTCGCCCAATGGAGAATCAATGCCTAGATGGCTAGCGCCGGGACCGGTTCTCGTTAAAAATCACGTTCGCTCAAAAAACGATCCCTTGGTGGAAGAAGCTGAACTGCTTGACTATAATCCACACTATTCCGTAATTCGAAGGTCGAACGGCACGGAGAGTACAGTGTCTAATAGGCATTTAGCCCCGCTTCCGAACGATTCTCGCTCTTCAATTGAAGAGTCATTTGAAGATGATTCCTTCGATGAATTCTTTCATTCAGTGAACGCGGACGGCCCCACTCCAGATCCTCAAGACGTGAATCTTCCGGGCACTTCACAAGAAGTTAGGGGAGAAACACCTGCCAACGAAAGACCCAAGAGGAATCGCCGGCTACCTTCTCATCTACACGACTTTGTGGTAGGAGGAGAAAAACATAGACGGGGAGAATGACGTATAAACCTCCTTGTCACCTACTATTAATGTCTATGATTATTCTTTACATTGATTGACAAGTCGTGTCATGTGTATTTTATATTAAGTCGGATTGAAGTTAATTAAAGCTAAATAACTTATTTAGTTTGTTTAATTTTGCTACAACTAGTAATGTGTGCATATTATATTGCAACGTTATCAATTTAGTTTCGTTTAAATATAATTGTATTAATTTACATTTACTTTTAATCCTTTATTTTAGTCTCCTGATAACAGCTCTGGGGCACATTAAACTAACCGATTTTGGATTGAGCAAAGTAGGTCTTATGTCATGTAAGTAAATGAAAAATTTTGTTAACACGAATATACTCCTCTGCCTGGTTATGTGCTGGCTGCACAGTAAAACGTACTTGTTATCTTATTGATACTAAACTACACTCCGGCAACGATGAAATGTCCATTTTATTCAGTGGAGGTCCGTCACAACGTGAAATTCAAAAAGGAAATCGTAATTCGTTGTTTCTTTTGTATGAAATTGCTTTTCTGTTCATATAAAGCATGGGACCTAATAGTTGTGTTTGTTACGTTCGAATCTTCTACAAGGTCTGTAGAGACCAGTTATTTTAAAGTAAAAGCCCGCCATCTTGGTAACAGAGGCATAAGCAGAATCACGTGTGGGCGCGCCCATGCCGACTGATAGTACAAAGACAAGCGCAAAGACTGATATATCTAATGAGAAAGACAAAGAGCTTAAGTTAATATTAGCTTGTATATTTTTAGTGGCTACAAACTTATATGAAGGCTATGTGGACACAGATTCTAGAAAGTTTTCTGACAAGCAGGTTATCGGCACTCCTGAATATATCGCCCCCGAAGTTATCCTGAGGCAAGGCTATGGAAAACCAGTTGATTGGTGGTCAATGGGTATTATTCTTTACGAGTTTCTCATCGGCTGTGTTCCATTTTTCGGAGAAACGCCGGAAGAGTTATTCGCACATACAGTGCAAGGTAAGGTTTATTTAAATATCTCTAGAGTGAATTGTATTATTTCCAGACATGTATGAAAAGTGCTATTTGAATTGGGCTAGGTGCTTAAGATCTTTCCAGGAATGCTTAAACCTCTTAGAATTATTAGTATTAAGTTCTCACTTTATTAAGAAAAACGCAGAAGTAAGAATAGCGGGTCATGATCTAAAAAATGCAAATTGATTATCTAAAAATATTGTAGGAATTAATTCACAAAATATAGAGAGGCTAAAAATAAATATAGTAAATTTATCAAAAATGCCAAAAGGCAATTTAATGAACAGCTTAAAAAACAATCAGATAACATATCTAGAATGACATGGAATTTGGGAAACAAGGAAACAGGTAGAAAACAGATGAAATCTGATATAGCTCTCTGCTCTGAATTTGCCCTCACGATATCGCTAATATTTTGCAGAAAAAAGCTTAATAAATCTTTCTATGTAATTTCTATAATAAAGGATACTATGCCGACGACAACACTTATCAATATTTATTACGGTCTTGTTTACAGTCATCTAAAAGTACAACATTTTACTCTGGGAAAATTCTATTAACGGCAACAAAATTTTTGTAACTTTAGGGAAACTTGTAAACCCACGTTCATCAAACACAAGTTCAAGTCATTCTATAGTGGTTATATTTATCGTACTTTTCTGTTTGTAAAAGAAAATTTTACTAATTTTGAAACTAGTTCGTATAGACATTGTTACTATACAAGACATTCAAATATCCTTCGAATGCCCCTGTATACAAACTTTAAAATTAGAAAATAGTTTTGAATTTATGGGAATTAAGTTATACAATAAATTACCTCATGAATTCCAGGAAATTGCCGGCAGATACAAAAAGGAAATTCAAAAATTTATTAATAACTAAATGCTACTATTTAGTCAAAGAATTCCTTGAAGATTCTCTGTAAACCATTATCTGTTTTCCACTTGAATATTTTATTTTTGATATGCCATCTACTTTATTTTATATAATATTTTAACCAATTCAGTAATGTCACCTATACATTTGTATAAATGCCTTAAAGGATTAACAAATATTATTATTATTATAATAATTTAAATAAATTATTATTAATGGTTTAAAAAAAGAAAATGTTTTATTATATATATCATAAACTCTCTTTCAACTATTGTATTTTAGATGAAATAGAATGGCCTGAAAATGAAGATTGGCCTCTACAAGAAGAAGCTAAAGATCTCATTATTTCTCTTTTACAACATTCACCTAGAGATAGATTGGGCACTGGGGGCGCACACGAAATTAAAGAACATGTTTACTTCAGTGGAATAGACTGGAACTCTTTACTTAGAAAAAAGGCTGAATTTATACCTCAGTTGGAACACGATGAAGATACCAGTTATTTTGATAGTAAGTGTGTAGCGAGAATACCGATTTTTAAAAATTATAATATATTTTACTTTGTGAACGGAGTATATTTATTGGAATATATGGTGTTTTATTTTTCATAAGCCATTGAAATATTTGGATAGGATTTAATATTCACATAATGTAAAAGGGGCAAACATTGACACTACTTCATTTAATTATCTAAAATATAGTGCAAATTAAGGAAATTAAATTTGCTAATGCATGCATACGCAAGCTGGACATCTGCCTTATATGTTATTACACGCATTTTCTTCTCCTCTTCACGGTTTAAGAAAAAACATTTTTTTTTAAATAATTACCGGTGTCAATCTTACCCCATGTTCAGTTGAAGATTGACACCTGATCAAATAGCCGTCTCCATTGCCTGTAATCAGACTAAAAAGTCAATCTTAGTTTATTGTCGTCCAAAATTGACACCAAAAAAATTATATGCTCGTAAGTTGAAATCAAATATGAATTTTTTTAATTATATTTTGCCTCTGGCACATAACTTAAATTCAGAGACAAAAAAAATAAGGCAACTTTTTTTATTAAAAAACAAAACGTAAAAACTTTTTAAAGTTGGCAAAAAAACGTAGATAAAAACAAAGTTGAATGTTAACAGGTAAGCATGGGCATGATGAACCCATAAAAATGATTACTTATGGTAACTTTTTGAAACCTAAAGAACATTTAAGCCTATAAATATGACCTATAAACTGGACTAAACCAAAACGACCTCTAATAACTAATTCTTATTATCGGTAAGGTAACACAAAATTAAATGCTAAACAAAAAACTAATGTAAGTTGGAAAAATTTTGAAATTCTTTCAAGTAAAAATAGTGCTTTCTCCGCATAATTACTGGAACTTTGAGAATTTGCAAAATGTCATTACTTGGGATTTCGATTTTTGTATCCAGTATTGTGATAAAATTCTTTTAGAACGGTCTTCCAGGCTTTTTTGGCTGCTTTATAGACACAAATATCCAATGGTTGCAATAAATGTGACGTATGAGCTGGTAAGGATTGTTTTCCGCAGCAGCATCGATTAAATCTGTGGAAATATGTTAGTTGTGGTCATGATAAATAAGTAATTTTGTTCCTTCTTGTTGTGTGTTGACTGGATTGAACGACTTGAAAAACCAGTCCAAAAACTGCGCATATTCTATCTGCCCTGAAGGAGAACAGTTATATCAAACACTTTCTGGACCGCCTTTACACCAACTGGTATACAGATGCAATCCTTGGTAGTTAATAAACATTGGAACATAATCTCCAATTACATTGCAGTACATTAAAACAGTGTACGATGCTTTAGTTATACTTCCTACTACTTTAAAAGGGTTTCGACTGCCTCTTTTACACAAAACTTTTTGCTGTCCGACGACTGTTTGGAAGCCTGTCTCATCGCAATTATATATGTTCTGTGGTTTATTGTGCAGTCCAAATTTGGTCATAATTTGATCTATTAAAAAAGTCCTACATGACTTCAGGCTTGCTAGCGGTGGCTCTATTTTTTGGTAAGTTTTGGGCAATTCTACGACTTATGTCATCTTTCCATGGTTGCTCGAAGAGCAAGCACCAATCCTCCCCCGGTATGCCATTTTTAAAGGGATTTGGCCTATCCAGTCTGCGCAAATAGTCAGCAACACAATGTTTCTGTTGTATTCGGTCAAATCCGTAGCGCCATTTTCTAGCTCTTCTTCCTCTGTTGACAGAACTGTGGCTCTTCCAATATTGTTGCCTTTAACATGATTCATAAGTGTGGTTCGATTTATTCCAAACCTGCTAGCTACAGATTTGCATGATTTTCCACTTTTACTGCCTGCACGGCTTTTGTCATATTCTCATCCGAATAACTTTTATATTTCTTTGCGCCTGGGTTCTTCGGATTTTTTTTTCGAGGCATCTGTAACAACATAATTTGGTGTCAATGTTTAGTGAATATAAAAGTAACATGTCAAATTTATCATGAAGGAAAGATTGACACGTGGCAAAGTTTTCTATGGGGGAAAGATTGACATGTGGCAAATTTAAAAATTATGACTTTTTAAATAACACAAAAACAAGTTTAAATAAATAAGATATTGATGACTTAAGCTGTTTTACAACCGCTGCTTACCTTTATATGTCGACTATCACTACAATTATGATATTTTAAAAAGTTTTTGACGAAAACACCATATACAATATATAGTTTGGCAAACATAACTGAAGCTGTGAAAGGAATGCAGTCAAAACATTCGATATTGCCACGTTTAACTATGAAAAAGCTAAAGTGCTAAGTATGTAGTGATAATAATTAGAAAATGGACTTTTTATTATTAACAATATGTCAATAATGATTAAACGTTAGTTAGTTAGTTTTGGATTTTGTCTATTAACATTATTTTTTCAATTTCCGAATATATAAAGATGAACACTTTCCCAAATATGTTATGGGTTTCCTTCAAGTCGGCAACGTCGTGCGAAAATCATAATTACCACGCCTTCCTACTAACTCAATTGGTGAATATTTATCGAACCCCCGTTGCTAGGTAACCAGCGGCGTTTATAATGTGATTATTTACCTTCGTATTTTCAGTTTTACTTGGTATCTTATTATTTCGTATCCATATTAAATTCAAGTACGATTTTTAACATTATTTGTTTTTAACAAATAGGTACCGTGTTTTGAAAAATACCTTACCTTTAAAGCAAAGCATAAATCAGTTTCTATATATAATTATTATACATATAATAATAATAATTATTTTTAATACTTTTATAAACTAGGTACCGTACGCCATTGGTACGTTTATGACAGATATCGGCCATGATGCCCCGTAGCATGGAGGCTATACAAGGAGATCGAACTCATACGGGAAAATTGTCCTCAAAATCGTCAATCTAAGCAGTTTGTTTTTTCACCGCGGCGTCGCGCATTGTACCTAAGATACCATTTTAAAACTGTCACGACAATAACCTTACTTTTTATATTTTACCAATTTGACAGTAGGCAAATAGTAAACATTACTTATTACTTGTGAATTATAAAAACTAGAAAATTAAAATTGTTAAAAATTGATAATGTTGTTGAAATTTATTGCAATAGTGGTTGGTAGTGCAGATTATTTAAAAGGAAGACGTGAATTTAATTTAATTTAAGTAAACTAGAGTTTTTTCAATTACCAAAAATAAAAATAAATATTCAAAGATAAAAATAAAGTAGGAAAGGAAATATTTATTATGATAGACTTAAAGTATATACCTTACTTGTGAGAAGTCTAGAAAAAGCACAATTGCAGACAAAATACTTTACTTTTGCTGATGACATTATTATGTTCTATACAAGTACAATTTAAGAGAACTGGAAGAAAAAAGGTGAACAAAGATTTGAAGAAAAACCAGAGATGGTTGATAATGAATAAACTGTAATACTAATTTGAAAATATTACTGGCATGTTCTTTATACAAAAAAATATGAATTCAGTTGATATTCAGATAAAAATAGGAAATGAAAATATAAATAAGGTAAGAACATATATTGAAGCAAATATATACATCAAATAGAATAAAATTTATGTTTGCCAATTATTGGTGCACTTTACCAATGTAGGGATTACTAAAACCATAAGTCATTGAAACTAATCGGTGACACTTATTTCTTACCAATCTTCAGCTACCTAATTCCAGTGTGGCACCCTTGTAGTATAACATTCATAGATAAAACACAGAGGATTCAAAATAGTGTAGAGAATGTTTTGTGCAAGTTCAGTTACAGTATGTCCACAGTTATATATTTTGTGTACGTACTTATGTATGTTACTAATTGTGACTTTCCACTGTGTTTGCTTCGTTAGGAAATACACTTTTGTAAATTGCAATTTTTGTATTTTTAAAATAAAGTACTTAAAAAAATGATTTTCATGTATGATACGGAATTATTTAAATATATTTTATATTGAAAATCTGTGCATGAACTAATGTCATTAGTAAGTTGTACATATTGATTGAAAATATATTGTATATTTCATTGTTATTGAACAGATTGAAGATTATGCATTGAGTTTTAAGACTTTGGGCTTCATCCTACACATGTTAAACCATTTCAGTATTCTGTTGATAAGTTTTTGTAGCTTATTTACTGTTATTTGAGATTATTATGACTGATCAAAGCGATGTCATCTATATACTGCAATATGTATGTAAATTTAAATGTTCTGTTGCTAAATCATAGTAGTAACAAGATAGATAGATTGTAGAGCAAATAGGACAGTGAGGAATACTGGATCTCCTTGTATAGTCCTTAAATGTTTTGAATAAAACTGTAATTCACTTTTACTTGTGGTGTTCTATCACTAAGGTAGTTTTCAAGATTAAAAGCAAGTATTTAGAACACATCATTTCATATATTTGTAGAATATACTACAGTTCCAAACACCATCAAATGCTTCAGTAATGCCTAGAAAAATAGCAGCACTATGTTTTCATCATAAACTAGAGGTTTGTACTCGCATATTTGATGTCAGGTTCGATAGTGTGCATAGTTGAGCATCTGGTATCAAGATATAGATGTATTTTCTGATATCCTTCAGTTAAATTTTTTTGCAAGAGTACTCGTAATCCTATAAAGCCTATTGGTAAATTGAGCAGTAAATATGAAGTATTCTAATTACCTTATTTTAACTTCAACAGTTCACTTATTACTCATAATACCTAAGCTGGATAAGTATAACAGGCAATAGGATAGGTAGGTATCAAGTTAGAGACAAAATACTGATTGTATCTGAACAATGTTTAATGATCGAAGGATTGTACACTTTATATTTAGGTAAAAGAAGTTACATAGTGTGTAGTAAATTACTTCTCGTGCAAATCTCTGTATATTCAATATTTTCATAATTTCTTCTTGTAAAGGCTTGATCAGTTCGGAAGCAATCATCTTTTCGTTCATTTCATAGAAAATAACCTGAAATATTAGATATTATTAATTCTGTAATTGTTTTATTACTTCTTATTGATAGGACCAAATTTATGTGTTATTAGAGTTTATGACTACTGGCTATTTATCTATACATACTTTCTATGTTTTCAAACTGTATTTCTTCTAGTTGCAATTCTCAATTATTAGAAGGCTATTTAATATAGTACATTTGAAGTGGCACATTTCCTCCAAGCATTTCAAGTGATTTTTCCTTTTTTTCCTCCGTTTTTTCATATTTTTGTGTAGCTAATATTTTTTTACTATTTAGGAAGCCAGATTCTGAAAAACTTTATACATATTGTAAACATATCTCTTTATTCATCTTCAATTTATTTTTTATAATTGGGCAATCCAACTTGTGAACTTGGTTCTAGAATATACTTACTTGCACGTAGAGTGTCTTCTTTATTCTTCAAATTTATCTTTCAAAGACATACTCATTCCAACTGTGCTGGACCTTTAAGATTGTTCTAAAATTCCATACTGAAGAGAAGACATGATAGTAGATATTCATATTTTTTATCACGTAAAAACATAAGTAAATTCAGCAGCACAGAGTGGAACTGATTATTTTACCACCAAAGAATTACAATTTTCGATATTTTTGAAAACGAGGACAAAATACGGATTTCTTATTTACAATATTTTCCATTTCTGTGACCTAACCTCACTTACCTCACACGTGAACAGCGAACTGTCAAAGAAGCTAGTAACCAATAAAACATCATGAACTCGAGTTTTATGATTGGCTGCCGTCAGATTTTTTGGTATCGCAACTTATGTGGTGCCCTCTATAATGACCAGAAATTGGAATACATGGAGTTCGATCTCCTTGTATAGCCTCCATGCCCCGTAGCTTCAGATAGACTTGCCAAACTATACATGCCCAGTTGAGAATTTAACCAAACTGAATAGGCGCCTATTGCGAAAGTACTGAGATTCCCTGGCGGCGCCAGGTGGCGGCGTATGTTCGGTATTTAATAAAGTAAAACAGAGCCGTATTACATAAAATTATTTTAGATTATAATTAGATTTTGAAATTGTGTCAATGTTTAACCGGTGTCAATGTTGGTCCGCGTTACCTTAATAGATAATTTTAATAAAAACTATATTTTAGAAATTGCTTTAAATTCACGAATATTTTATAAATATGTAGGTTATGTACAGTGATTTCTAAAAAATATGCATCATATAATTAGACTTCATTATTGCTTAAATGACAATTGTAATGGGTAATAATTTTTTTAATAAAAACAACTAACCTATTGTTACAATAAATATGAAACCGGGCGTTGACCCAGCACTGTAGTGGAACGCCTCTGATGCGATAATTGTCGAACGCGGTTAGTACTTGGATGGGAGACCACTGGGGAAACACCGTCGTAGAGCTCGTACAGCCTGCATCGAAACTCTCTCGCAGGCATTATACCAATGAGCACGAGGTATAACGTAGATATGCCGTCTTTCTGAGGAGACGTAAAACCGAGGTCCCGAGTCTATGGATGTGGGCTCAATAAAGATCCCTACCACTGGTTGGAACACTAGTGGATTCGGCAAAATTTCCGGTTAGGGGTAATGTACTCCCGGCGTCGGTGATTAGCCTCAGTCGCAGAAATAGACCGACGTTAAATATGAAACCTGAAAAATAACAATAACATGCAGATCAAATGAGCGTAGAATCACTTGGCCGTTGCAAATATACCAAAACAGCTGTAGTGGACTTTTGCTTGCTTCTCCACTGCCGTCATTCGAGAGCATAGAATCCAGTAAGATGTCAGTCGGTGGAGTACATACGTCCTTGCAGCGCGCCATCTATGGGCGGGGTTACGAGGTTTCGTACGGTTATACTAGTTGCCAACTTGACTGGGGCAAATGGCATCGCGACGACCGCTGCACAATAAATAAACATGTTTTTTTTTTTTAGGTAGGATCGACCGTTATTGTCATGAACTAGAAGATGATACCGACGATACTGATGATTCCCCGGTGTTTGGTTTGTTTTCTTCTTGTTCTCCACAATATAAAAAAGTATCGGAATTAAGTTCATTAAGTACTGGTACAGACACTGATCCCGAAAATAGTAGTTCGTCATTAAAACTTAGTGCTTCTGAAGCATCAGTACCTGGAACTCCTGAAATTATAGAATCAAAACCAAAATCAAAACTAACAGATAATTTCATTATACCCCCTCGAGCAATAGAGAAGAAAAAACCTGAGAACAAAATGGTATGTTACTGTAATGTTTTTTTTTGTTATTTATTTAAATAGTTTTTACTTGTGGGATAAAATTATACCCACTACTATGGCTAATTACTATTTATTTATTTAAAGAAACACACACTCTATTAAACTTAATTTATATACACACTCTACTTAATGTCTACTAATTGATTTACACTCGGTATAATAGTTCTAATTTATTTTTACCACTTGAATATTACTCTATCTTCACTATTTCATTCACTGTCCGATTACTAAGAACTTCTCTTTACTGTCCGTTTCACTTTTTCTTTCGAACTAGCTGTTAACTCGCTCAAAAACCCGCGTATATATAGTCCTTCTCGACTCTAGAAAATTCTAGTACCTTCCGCACTCGTCCTATGCACAAGCAAAAACTTTTTCCAGAAAGTTCTCGAATCTCCAGCGCAGCCACCAAAATTTATAATCGAGGGACAGGACCGGCTTTGAGTTGGTGACCTCGCAACATTACATTAATTATACCAGACGGCTTTATGTATATGGAATCCTTAAAGATATCCATATAGTAGATTTTACATATTAAAATATTACGAATTTGCGTTTAAAAAAACTAGAATAAAATGGTCCAACGCTTTTACAAGTTTATAGAGATATAAATAATAAATCTAGTTTTATCAGATTTTTGTTAGGTACTAAAGGTCATTTCAGGATTTTTGGCGCCTCATGTGCTATAGAATGCTACATCTTCTCGCATTGTAAAAAAAATCTTGTAATTCTACACTTCATATAACAGTATGACGAGTGCGCGGAAAAATTTTCAGATATGAGTAAAAGAACTTTACACTGAGGCCCTGTTTCATTTGCTTTATTCAATAAGACGCCACTGGAAATAACAGAGTTGATAACAATTAGATAATTAGTCACAAGAGGAAATTTGGAATGCTTATACGACTTCGGCCTGTTCAGTTCTATCCGCAAGGAATTTGAAGAGCTAAGCAGTTTTGCTACCATTTGAAGAAATCGATATAATCGTATTGAGAATTTCTAAATATAATATTAATGTTTAGACACCTAGTATACTAAATAGTTATTTATGCAACTAGTGTGTAAAGTAACCCTTTTTTGACGAATGTGAATATTGTCGACGATCACATGAGTCAAAAAAAGAACTTTGCTCACGAATTGCATACAATATTTTTTCTACTACCGATATTTTAATAAAAAAAACTGAAGATTTATATATATTTTCTTTTACTGTCGAAGAAAGCCAAAGCAAGATTAAAATGGATAAAAACTAATAATCTAGAGGACAGACAAGAATACGAAAAGAAAGGAAAGCAATAAAATAATCAAAAAGAGAGAGCGAGAGTGGGTAGATAATAATATCAGGGAAATTGAAACAGAAAAGTCGAGGGGAAACACGAAAGGTTACTATAAAAAAATTAACGAAAACAACAAAGCATATAAGGGCAAAACAAAAGGAATAAAAAACAAGGAAGGAAGGATGACAAAAGAAGAACACCAGTATAAACAAATATGGGTCGAGCACTTTAAGGAACTCTTAACTGAACCACATTACTTGGATGAAGATGAAGAACTAATAGAAGATAATAACCAAGAGACATTAATAGAAGAACCAACAATTGAGGAAGTTAAGGAAATAATAAATAAAAACCGAAAGGGAAAAGCACATGGAAAGGATGGAATAAGCATAGAGCTAATCGAATATGGAGGGAATACTCTACATGAAAGAATATATCATCTGATTAAAAAAATATGGAACGAGGAAAGGATGCAGGAAGAATGGGAAATTGGACAAATTGTCACCCTACATAAAAAAGGAGACCAACATGAATGTAAAAACTACAGAGGAATCACATTATTAAACGTTACATATAAAATACTATCAACATTAATTAACAGAACACTTGTAAGAAGTACAAAGGAGGTGATAGGGCAGTACCAATGCGGCTTCACAAAGGGCAGATCAACAACTGATGCTGTACACACATTAAAACAAATAATGGAAAAAGCCCATGAATACAAATTAAACATAGAAATGCTCTTCATCGATTTTCAACAAGCCTTCGACTCAATCAAAAGAAGTGAACTCATGGCAGCATTAAAAGAACAAGGAGTAGACGCAAAACTAAGAAGGTTAATCAAAATGACAATGAATCATACAAGGGTTAGTATAATAACACAAAAAGGAGAAACAAATGAATTTATGATTAATAAAGGGTTAAAACAAGGTGACTCATTGTCCACAACGCTATTTAATCTATCATTAAAATACACAATGAGAAAACTACACAAGGGTAGCTTAAGATCAGGTGGCAGCCAAATAATAGCCTATGCGGACGATATCGTGCTTGTAACCAAAAGAAGAAGTATCATGGACAATATGCTGAAGGAGGTAGTCACAGAAGGAGGGAAAATGGGGCTAAAAATTAATGAAAGTAAAACAAAGCTAATGAGACTGGGGAATCTAAGCCAAAAAGAAAAATCAACGCTTATGAATTTGAAGAAGTTGAAAAATATAAATATTTGGGGGTCATGATTAGCTACACAGGAGATAGAAGCACTGAAATTGAAGAAAAGATAATAGCTACAAATAGAGCATACCACGCTAATAAGAAACTACTTAAAAGCAAAATGTTAACAAAACAAACAAAATTAAATACATATAAAACGATAATAAGGCCAATAATGATGTACTCAGCAGAAACAATGACGTTAACGAAGAAGGAAGAGGAGAAATTAAGAATAACTGAGAGGAAGATCATGAGAACAATATTGGGGCCTGTAAAAATAAATGAGAATGAATATAGAATTAGAACGAATCGTGAACTTTTGGACGAACAGAAAGGAGGACATTGTAAAAAGAATAAAAGTACAACGAGTTAAATGGCTAGGACACGTATGGAGAGAAGGAGCTAAATCAGTAACCTACAATATCTTGCAGTGGAACCCAGGAGGAAGGAGGAGACGCGGTAGATCCAGGTCAAAGTGGCAAAATGAGGTAGAGCAGGAGTAGCAAACTGGAAAGAAAAAGCAAAAAAATAGGAAATTAGGGAGGGACATAAGTGAAAGAATTTAAACGTACAACGGGGACTGATCCACCCCAACTAAGCGGATCTAGAAAGCATACGCGGCGTAACCCCACATGGGGTGTCAAGCCATTGTATATTTTACTGTCGATAATTTGTTGGACACTAAATATAAGCAAAAATAATTTAATTTAATGTTTGGACCTTTACTTTGTGGAACCTACTCATATTACTTTTTTAAATGAAACTAATTGTTTCTAATTAATTCCACTATTTAATGAAAAAATTATGAAAATTTAAAATACTTATTGATAATTATTTCGTATGTACAGTTAACAGAACCAAACAAGAGCCCTGGGTGGGCGTGTCCATGTCACTGTAGTTGTATTCTTGTAATAACAATCGATATTTGGAATCGATGACCAAATATCGATACTATAGGTGTCAACTGTCAAAAGATATGTAAACAAAATCAAACTTGCTAAAAATTTAACCCTAAATATTAATAAAAAAATATGTATTGCACCAAAAATAAAACTACCATCTTTTCTAAATGTATATTTTAAAATTTCATGACTGTAGTAATGTCGTAAAAAAGGGTCAAGTTCGTATTGGAAGCAACAAAATATGAACTGGTTATGTAGCCTATTCCTACATTCTGCTTACACATCAGGATCTTTTGGAGTAGAACCGCCGAACCCAGCCATTTGTTAAGTTTGTGTTTAATTCAAATTAATAGTGTGACCAATTTCGTATATTTAGATTTGTCATTTTTTCCAGTGTTCATTTCTCTTAACAACAGCCGAAAGTTAAAGTGCATAACAGTGTTAATATTGGAATATACACTTCAACACTACCAATTAGCTAAGTCTTATATATTTGGTTGTTGTTATAAACAAGACTGTATGGCAATAATTTTGTGTGATTTGTCAAATATATAAAAATATTAAATGCTGTTCTACTTCAATTCATTTGCTTTATTCAAACACAACGGTTAGATATTAGAAACTATTATTTAGTCAACAACATTGTCAAGTTTCACATTACAAAAGAACCAATTACTAAAATAAATAGGTAGATATTTCATTAGCATATGTAACAAATTACATTCTAAGTTAAGTCCAAAAAAATGAAATTAATCAGAAAATTGATGTGTAAAACCTAGTTATATTTTTTGTAAATGATATTACTTATTCAGTTGGGTTCACACATAAAACAATTTTTCATTTTTTTAATTTAATACAAACTTATAATTAAATATTAATACAGAGGTTCCAATTGAAAAAAATTGTAAATGACTTCATTAATTGAAAGTATTATACATTATATTTTGAAAAGACATTAGATTGCAAGCAAAATTCAACATGTATTACATTAAAATTGTTTATTTAGCTAATAATGAACCATGTCTGTCTTATATGTTCATGTAATGAATTTATGTGTTACTTTATAGCACAAGATATTAAAATTGAACGAAATAAAACACTGTAGTTTACAAAAATGTTATTCAGTTTATTATTCATCACTCTCACTTTCATATTCATCACTCTTACTTTCGTATTCATCACTCCCACTTTCATCTGATGAACCAGTGTTGACAGTGAAACACATATTTTCCACCACATCATCTAATAGTCCATCATTCCTCCACATTTCCTCAGCTATATGGTCCACATGGTCGCAGTGTTTGTTCCATTCCGAAGAACCAACTTCATCAAAGGCTGCTCGAACTAATTGTTCTATTTAAGCAGCACTTTGAGAAACATTTTTCATTGCCACTTTATGTTTAACGCTACTCCATATTAGCTCAATTGGATTGAGGTCGCAGTGATATGGCGGCAACCGTACCACAGTATGTGCACGTTTTTTCAACAACTCATCCACATAGTATGTTTTAGAATGGTTGAAACGTTTGACGAGATCCAGAAGTTCTGCTTTAAGCATATCATTTGTTGTTGAGATGCCATTTGCTTCAAGCCATTCTCTAATAATATGCTTCCGAGTTGATTGGGTTGGTGGCTTATCAATTTGAACACTGTGGTAAGGTGCATTGTCCATAATCACAATACCATTAGGAGGTAAGTTTGGTATTAATCGTGTTTCTAACCAGTTCATAAAATTTGTATGGTTCATGTCATCGTGATAATCCCCTGATTTGCTTTTCGACTTGAAAATTAGTAGTCCATTTTTCACAAACCCATAACGTCCACCAGCGTGTACTATTATGTACCGTTGACCAGCTCTGTTGGATGTATACACTCCAGGTTCATCTTGCCAGAATTTACTAACGCCATATGATGGATGGATATAAGTTTCATCCAAATAAGTTATTGGCTTCTTGTTGTGACCAAGAGCATCATTATCCCTCAACCTTCTTAAATAACGAGCCCGCCAAGCTACAATATCATTACGTTCCATCAAAGTTTTTCTTTTATTATGGCATTTTTTATACTGAAATCCATTATTTTTCAAGTGCTTTCTTAAGGTGCCTGGACCGCCAGAGTAATCTACTTTATTTTTCATTTTATTTACCAGAATATTTATTGTTGGAACTTTTTTATCAACCGTATAGCATTCATGTACGGTTCTTTTCAAAATACCCAAGTCACAATCATCCAATTCTATTTTGTTACCACCACTTTTTTGTTTTTTTGAAGGAGACCCCAGTAAAACACCTTCTTGCAACAGTGATTTCTCCTTTCTGATACGTTTTATGGAGGTAGCTGATTTTCCTGTTGCTGCTGCAGCTAATTCTGTGGCTTTGTCCAAAGGGAATGACCACACACCAGCAGCTTTCTGTCTATAAAAAAATTCCACAACGTTTTTAATAATATTGCGAGCTTCAATGTGGACTGTTTTCCTTGATTTTGGGTACATTTTGTTGGGGAAAATTGAACTGAAAGAAAAACAAACATTAATAGGCTTGATGAACATTAAATGACTGGTTTTTGTGTGTTGTTCTAGGTTATGTTTATTAATTATAATTATAGTACTTACCTTACTACAAATTAGTCTTAATAAAGACTGATTGTCCTGTAATTTATGAAGCAAATAATAACATATAAAAATATAGAAGCAGATTATAAAATAACAGCTGACATCAAATATCAAATAGAAAATAGAATGCAGTCCAGTGTTGCCGATGTAAAAATAAATATTATCCGAACTTACAATTCAAATGATCAGAATTTGTCAAAATTACCAAAAAGACACAGTGTTGTCTAAATAAAAGTCTGCGTCCCTAGTCAATATTGAAAATCCCCAAAAACAATAGCTGTTTTATATATTATCCTTTCTGCAAAACACTGGAAAAGCTATTCGGTTAGCGAAATTGTCTAAAAATCGGATAATTATCCTTACACTGACAACGCTGATACAGACACTAAAATTGATGTATATTGATGAAATCATTCGGTCATATTATTTCGATTATGTTAACAATTACTAATGTACAATCCTTAACATTGGCTCCTGATTGGCTAGTTGCGATGACCTTTGTTTTAGTTCGCAAATTTTCCGGGGCTCTTGTTTCTGACAACTGTAACCAGTGATGAGATATCTACTGATTTATCAGTAGATCTACTGATTTCAGGTTCTTTCTACTGATCTACTGATTTATACATGCAATCTACTGATTTAACCATAGTTGTTTTTCTAGTGATATTTCGGTAAAATAACTATCGATATTCATTGATTGTTATATTTTTACTGTTGATTATTATCGATTATTTTCGAAAGTTTTACAATTGGTAACATCTTTGTACGATTTTTGTCAAAAGTTTTGAAAAAATGGTCAATAATTGTCGAAAACTATCAAAAATAGTCAAATATTGTCAAAATTTTGAAAAATGGTCTATAATTGTAAAAATTGGCCAATAATTGTAAAAAACTATCAAAATTGGTCAATATTCTTCAAAAATTGTCAATTATTGTCAAAAACTGTCAAAAATGGACAATTATTGTCAAAAAACGTTCAAAAATAGTTAATAATTGTCAAAAATGATCAATAATTGTTAAAATTTTGAAAAATGATCAATAATTGTCAATAATTCTCAAAAATTGTCAAAATTTTGAAAAATGGTTAATAATTACCAAATATGTTAAAAGTTTTTGAAAAATTGTCAAAAATTTTGAAATATGGTCAAAAATTTGGAAAGATGGTCAATAATTTTTAAAATTTGGGAAAAACTGTCAAAAATTGTCAAAATTTTTAAAAAATGGTCAATAATTGTCAAATATTTTGAAAAATGGTTAAAATTTTTGAAAAATTGTCAATATATAATTGTCAAAGACGGTCAATAATTGTCAAAACCTATCAAAAATTATCAAAAATTGAAAATATTTTGAAAACTGGACAAAAATAGTGAATAATTGTTAAAATTTTGAAAAATGGTCAAAAATTGTTAAATATTTTAAAAAATGGTCAATAATTGTCAGAACCTGCCAAAATGGTCAAAAAATTTCAAACACTGTCAAGGATGGTCAATAATTGTCAAAAATTGTTAAAATTCCGAAAAATGGTCAAAAATTGTTAAATATTCTGAAAAATTGGTCAATAATTATAAAAAACTGTTCAAAATGGTCTAATAACAAAAAAAAGTCTTACAATATTCCGAGGGTCGCGAACCTTACCGAATCCGTCTTAGATTCTGACAATTTGAAATAACGATTGTAATCACACGCAATACGCTTTCTTTCTCTCTCTCCCATTTCCCTCTCTCTTCCATATCTCACTTTTTCCCATCTCTCTGTATTTTCTACCTATCTCTTTCTCACTTTCCCATTTCTCTCTCGCTCTCTCTTTCCCATCTCTCTATCCCCCCCTCTCTCTCTATCTATCCAAATCTGTCTCTCCCATCTCTCTCCCTCTCTCTCTGATCTTTCTCTCACTCTCTGCCATCTCTCTCTTTCTCTCTCTCTCCCATCTGTCTTCCATCTTTCTTTCCTTCTCTCCCATCTCTCTCGCTTCCATCTCTATCTCTCTATCCCATCTTTCTCTCCCTCTTTTCCATATCTCTGTCTCTCCCATCTCTCTCTTTCCTATCTCTCTCCCATCTCTCTCTTTCCTATCTCTCTCTTTCTCTTTCCTATCTCTCTCTTTCTCTCTCTCCCCATCTCTCCCTCTCTCATCTTTATTTCTCTCTCTTTCTCTCATCTCTCTGTCCCATTTTTTGATCGCATTTCTACTCATCTCACTATATGGATATAGTACCGAAAACTATCGATTTTTTTCGATAGTCAAAAATATCGATAAACCAACATCGATAGTTCTCCATTCCTAATTCTGTGTTGTTCGACGTCCTTGTGACGGTGTACTGATTGCTACTGATTTTTTGGTGGTGTAGCATCTACCAAAGAATACTTGGGTGGTGTATTCTTTGCATCTACTGATATACAAAAAGTTGACATCTTATCACAGACTGTAACTAGTTACATTTTATAAAATGTAACTTCTGTCATTCTGACGATGACATATCAATATCGAAATAATTATCAATAAGTATTTTAAATTTTCATAATTTTTTCATTAAATAGTGGAATTAATTAGAAACACTCAGTTTCATTTAAAAAAGTAATAAAAATAATTTACTTGTCTAAAAATGTTCAATACTTAAATATAAATACTTTTGCTTACCCTAGGTATAGTCGGAAGATCTCAATTTAAATTTTAAATGTCAGATTCAATGCATGAAGAAATCTCAGTCACTCACAGCCAACTTATAGGTACCTACCTACCTATGCATCCTATTCTATTATTTTCCAGTACCCAATAATTATTTACTAATAATTATTAGATGTACTTTACTGAATTCTATATGTTTCAATCTCTGATTTAAAAAAAACTCAGATTTAATATCCGTTTATTATACCTACCTACATTTTTATAACACTAGGTATAACTACATACAAATTGGAACTTTTTCTTTACGCACTAGTGCGTAAACGAAAAACTTTTACGCACTCGAAAGTGTGTCTAAGTACGTACTTTACGCACGGTAGTAGAAAAAATGTTTTATATTAAGAGATTTATGGATATAATTACAGCGAAGACATTAGCCAAAACATTTTTCAATAATTCCAAAAATCTCAAGAATGTGCTTGTATTAACTGAATGTTAAGGTGGTATAAAATGGATCATCAATATAGGCACATAAAATTTAAATTAATTTGTTTACTTCTACACCTTATCAGGTGATTTGATGTAAATAAAGCTTTATTTATTATAGATCTCGCTTGATTTATCTTGTACTATAAGCACTCCGGAATCATCACAAACGGATAGCGACGATGTCTCTCCGCAAATAAATAGAAGAAAGAAAACTACACACACCAGGGACTTCTTACCCAAGTTTTCTATATCTGTCGAAGATGAACATTGCATTGGATTAGAAAGTAGAGAATTTCCGTCCTTAAGTCAGATTAAAGCTGGATTGATTGGACATTCATCTAGATCTGTTGTGAGAAGCGCAAGTACATCAGGATTATCGCTTATGATACCAACAGGTACAATTTATGTATGCACAATACTTTGTTTCCAGCCATTGTAAAACCAAATAACACTGGATTTAAAACTATCTAATTTCCCGGTAGATTCATATAGGGTTTCGTATTTATTTTCAGAAGTAACATGTTTTTAACGTGCTTTTATTTGTATATCTTTACTTTTAGATGATATAACGTCAACACCTCATCTAATTCATTCACCAAGTGCCGGAGGAGGTTCAAGTACTGCTAGCTCTCGAGATACTTCTCCTTGTCGAGAACTATCTCCTTTGGGAACTACTCTAAAACCGCCTATTATTATACGGCGAGGTCCTAAAGGCTTTGGATTTACAGTACATACAATTAGAGTCTATTATGGAGACACTGATGTATACACAATGCACCATTTAGTTATGGTAAGTATATAACTTCAAAAATACTTTTAGCTATAGACAATAGTATTTTAACTTTATTATAATATTTTTAGGCTGTAGATGAAGGTAGTCCAGCCTTTGAAGCTGGGCTCCGTCCAGCCGATCTAATTACTCATATCAACGGTGAAACAGTCCAAGGCTTGTACCACACTCAAGTTTTACAACTGTTGCTAAGTAAGTAGCATAAATAAGTTTTAAATAGAGGTTATGATATAACTTTTTTTAGATTGACTTTAAGAATAATAATTAATAAATTTTTCATTATTAGGTGGTGCGGAACACGTAAGCTTGCGAGCTACACCTTTGGAGCAAACTTCTATTAAGACTGGAGGTCGAAAAAGAGAGCCAGGCCAAAGTAAATTAGCAAGAAGAAGCCTAAACAGACAAAAGAAGCAAAAGAAAGAAAGCGATAAACGACGAAAAACTTCTCTGTTTAAAAGAATTAGCAGTAAAAGAGCTAGTGTTGAGATGCAACAGGTACGTTTTTATTAATGATAAATATATATACACTGCCGAGCATAAAATTAGGATCACCCAGTAATTTGAAAATATTGTAGGCATTTTCATTTTTTTCGGATTTTTCTCGGTTGTAACATAGTTTACTACCGGATTGCTTGAATAAAAAAAGTTTTTGTTGTTATTTCGAAAAGCGGTTGAACAAAAAAACGGCCCCTCGCCCAAATTCCTAAAAACAAATTGCAAATTGTTTGTTTAGTGTTGTCATTGTCAGTGTATTGCAATGAGCTCAAATCCTGTTGTTATGTCACGAATTACGGCGGCTTTAGAAGATGGCCGAGGTCAGCGCGAAACTGCCAGAAACGGTACGAAGAGACTGGTAAGCTCACTCGAAGACCTGGTTCAGGGCGAGACAGAACATCAACAGCTAGAAATATCGCTTTCTGGTTTCTTTCTGCAAGAAGTGAGAAATGTAAACATAAGTGAGTGGAGAGTTAGGCGGCGACTTCACGCTGCTGGTTTATCTTCTCGTGCACATCGGATTGCTAGGTTGAATTTTGCACGGGAACACTTGGCTTGGACAATAGCGGATTGGAGTCGCGTATTGTTTTCTGGTGAATCGCGATTCTGTCTCACAGGCTCAGATAGACGTGTAAGAGAGTGGCGACGACCAGGCGAGAGATATGCTCAAGCGTGTATTGCTGAGCGACTTCCATTTGGTGGAGGATCAGTTACCGACGACGCAACCTTTATGCATGATAATGCACGGCCTCACACTGCTCGGATAGTTACTGCGTATCTTGACGAGGTTCAAATCACGCGATTTGTTTGGCCTGCCCTCAGTCCAGATTTAAATCCAATAGAACATGTTTGGGATTAAATAGGGAGTCATTTACGTAGACATGTGCTGGCCCCCAGAAATTCTAAAGAGCTTACTTACGGCATCTGAGAGAAGCAATCAGTATGAGAGGGTCTTTGGATCGATCCTGGGTCGGTGCCGCCCCCTCGTAGCCGACCCGTTCTAGTTTTCCTGGGACTGGGTTTCTTGGTTTGCTGGAGTCCTAGGGCGCTTACATGAACTGCGTACATCTTTTTTTCTTCTGCTGACGTGCCTTGTGTTCTTAAATCTGCCATTTTTCTCCTGGATTTTCTCGTCCATCGTTGTAATCTTATTCTCAATATCTGATTTTAGGGACGAAATTTTATTTTCGACTTCAGCGGCAATGTCATTTTTCATTGATAATATATCGGCAGAAATATCGTTATTAATAGTAGAACTCTTCTCGACTATAGTAGAAATCTTCTCGTCCATATTAGCAGAAATTGACGAGATTATCGTGGAAGCCTCGTCGTTGAATAAAAATGTTTCCGGATCCGAGCCGTCCAATTTTCAGTGCTATTTTCAATCTCTCAACTGGTTCACTCTTCTTTCCGGACGTTTCCAACTCGTGATTTTCCAATTCTGCTTTTAGTTCCGTCACCTTCAACTCACTTAGACTCTTAGCCATTTTTACGTAATTATTTATATTACCCCACATCTGACACCAATGTAATGTTTTTGTTATTTATTTAAACAGTTTTTACTTGTGGGATAAAATTATACACACTATGGCTAATTACTATCTATTGATTTATTTATTAAACTTAATATTTATACATGGTGTTCCGGGACTTGATGCAAAAAATTCGGGAGTGAGTATATAAAAAAAATTTTCTCATACGACCGCTCGTTTCTGAGTTATAGGCCTTTAAAGTTGCGAAATCCGAACTTATATTTAAGTATATTTTCTAAATCATACATTGGAACATTATGAATTTTTAACGGATGATTACGTATGTCCATGTAGTGTGTTTGACGGAATAAATAATTCTACACTACTATCTGAAGGCCAGGGGCGGCTCATGCCCAATGCTTAACAATCCGTAACTTTTACAGGAACAACCTGTACAATCTAAAGATAGCAAAAATGAATTTTTCTATCAATTTTCTAACAAAAAGGTACTCTATGGTTAACTCGATAAAATTTATGGTTTAGGAGATATGTAGATTTTTAGATCGCTCTACATGCCAAGGAAACCGTTTCGCCATAAAGAGACATTCTGATGAAAATTATCATAAATTGTAATTATTTATTGAAAATACTTACACGAGGTATTAAAACACAATCACACATTTCTTGGAGAACTAATGAATAAATAAGTAAACATTTGTACTACATACTATCGAAGATCATATTACTGGCATAAGGAAAAACTTGAAAGAGATTAATAATTATTTTTCATCTAGTTGGCTCCTGTCAAATAAGCTACTACGTGATTTGTTAAATTTTCAATATGGTAGAATTTACCTTTAGTGAATATGCCAACATGCATTTGATGTATGTTTTGGCTTCTGGTAACTCGTCAAAAGCCAGAAGGTTGTATACTGAACGCTTTCCGGGCAGAATTATACCCGACTGTAGAAATTTTGTTAGGGTTGATCGCAGCTTACGGGAAACAGGTTTGTCTACATAAATTAAGTAAACTAGTTTCCATTATTTTTATAAAATGATATTTTAGGAAGTGTCCTACCAAAAAAAGATGGCGAAGGTCACCAACGAACTATAAGAACACCAGCTTTAGAGCAAAATGCATTAGATGCAGTTGATGCTGATCCCACAACTAGTGTACGCAAAATGTCACTACAATTTAATGTATCATCGACAACTATTCATAGGATTCTCCAGGAGCAACTTCTTTACCCCTTTCACATCCAGAAAGTGCATGCCAAGGAAGTAGATGATTATCCAGCAAGACTGGCCTACGCTCGTTGGTTTCTAGATAAACAACGAGTTGATAATACATTTGTCGGAAAAGTAATGTTTACTGATGAAGCTGGTTTCACACGAGACGGTTTTATTAATTCCCATAATTACATTTATGGGCAGATGGAAATCCTCACGGTACAATTCAAACAAAGAATCAACATCGATTTTTTGTTAATGTGTGGGCAGGAATAGTGGGTAATGATTTAGTAGGTCCATATTTTTTTGATAATAACTTGAATGGTCAGCGATACTTAGAATTTCTCCAAAATGATTTCCCACCCATGTTATGTGATATTCCTCTGAACATTCGCAGATACATGTGGTTCATGCACAATGGAGCCCCTCCCCACTTCCTAAATGAAATAAGAAATCACCTTAATAACATTTTTCCTAATAGGTGGATTGGTCGGGGAGGTCCATTTGCATGGCCACCACGTTCCCCTGAATTAAATCCAATGGATTCATTTCTTTGGGGATATCTTAAAAGCTTGGTATATGCAACACCAGTAAACACAAGGAACAAAATAATCGATAGAAAAAACTTCCACTGTGACGCTATGAGGCAGAATCTTGGAATGCTCTTCCAAGTTCAAAGAAATATCCTCCGTAGACTCCGGAAGTGTGTAGAAGTGCAAGGTGCCCACTTCGAACATTTATTATAGTTTTTTTTTTTGTTTTTGTTTGATAAGTTGTAGGCTAACCAACTAATTTTTTCTACATTTCAATTTTTTTTATGCAAGTAACACGATGCTCGACAGTAAGCAGTTCAATTAGAAATGTTTGATTGTGTTTTAATTGCTCATGTAAGTATTTTCAATAAATAATTACAATTTATGATAATTTTCTTCAGAATGTCTCTTTATGGCGAACGGTTTCCTTGGCATGTACAACGATCTAAAAATCTACATATCTCCTAAATCATAAATTTTATCGAGTTAAACATAGAGTACCTTTTTGTTAGAAAATCGAATGAAAAATTCATTTTTGCTATCTTTAGATTGTACAGATTGTCCCTGTAAAAGTTACGTATTGTTAACCATTGGGCATGAGCCGCCCCTGGCCTTCAGATAGTAGTGTAGAATTATTTATTCCGTCAAACACACTACATGGACATACGTAATCATCCATTAAAAATTCATAATGTTCCAATGTATAATTTAGAAAATATACTTAAATATAAGTTTGGATTTCGCAAATTTAAAGGCCTATAACTCAGAAACGAGGGGTCGTATGAGAAATTTTTTTTATGTCACAGCATTATTTTCACGTCATCTACTCACTCCCGAATTTTTTGCATCAAGTCCCGGAACACCCTGTATACACACTCTACTTAATGTCTACTAATTTATTTACACTCGGTATAATCGTTTTAATTTATTTTTACCACTTGAATGTTACACTATTCATCTTCACTATTTCATTCACTGTCCGATTACTAAGAACTCCTGTAAACTGTCTGTGAACTAACTCTTTGTCTTCGTTTCACTAATTGTCAACTCACTCAGAATCCCGCGTATATATAGTCTTTATCAATTCTGGAAAATTCTTGAACTTCCACGCCCGTCCTATGCGTAAACAAAACGATTTTCCAGAATATTCTCGAAAGGAACGCATTCGCCAAAATTTATAGTCGAGAGACAGGGCCGGCTTTGAGTTGGTGACCTCGCATCACTATATATTCAGTGACAGTAAACTATTATTTTGATGCATGGGTCTATTAAGCCATCCACTGCGATTCACAAGAGTCTAGTGTGGCTCACACCTATTCATATTCCATCAGGCAAATTCAGCTTCTTAACAAAGCCGATTAGTTTATTTCGTCAATGAAATTTCAGGTCTAAGGGCGAGAGAGGGACTCTGCCTAACATCAGATACCTGATTCGAGCCGCAGCGGGGCAGGCACAAAGTATGTGCTCTGCTGTTTGATCATATTCCAGTCAAAGACGGATCTTCCGACAGTGTGAGTCGTACAATATGATTTAGACGACAGTGGCCTGTCAGACAACGTAGGTCATCCCTGCTATAGTCACACTTGTTTGGAGACATTATTAGATACATGAATAAAATCCTTTGAATGAACCAATCCGGGTAAATTATGCCAGAAATCTAAAATTCTTCTTGCTGTCCAGGTATGTAGTGTCTGCTTGGCAAATCTTAATGAGATGTCTTTTTTGGCAGTTTCCTAAGTGCTTTTAAACCCGCTTGGGTGACCGAGAACATTTTTATTATTCTATGTGTGAGATTGGTTTCCTCCAAGCTCTCCACACATAAATCAATCATATGATTGCATTGCATATGATCCTAGGGAGGATGATATTCTGTCCTAGGTCTGCGACCATATACATCTACACCAGACCCTGAGAGTGCTTTTGAGCCATCCGTGCTATCTGCTTGTAGTACTTGAGCATTATGGAAGACCCAGTCATCTCTATTCGGAATTGGGACAGTATAAGGCAGGCCGTATTTTACTGTTGGAGGCATTATGTCAGAGTACATTCCCAGAATACTGTTAATTTCAGTGTCCACCAGCAATTTGCTCTGTATAAACCTCTTTCGTGCATTTGGAAATATGCGCAATTCTATATGTTCTCCATCTAACCCTTCTTTCCAGAAATATATGGAGAGGAGTTTATGGCTGCTGACGGTGTGGTGCTAATGGCACCAGTAATTTCCAGACAAGCCTGTCTCTAACTAATATATTTGTTTGGGTCCCAAACCCCAAGATTTTTTACAGACTCTATGACGTCCACAAGGATAGTCTGGCCTTGTGGATAACTGTTTCCAAGAGAACGTTCCATGTAAGTTTTTATATTTAGGATAACCCCCAAATATTTTACTTCCTCTACAAATGGAATAACCTTACCATTATAGGAAAGTGGAGGAAGTTCCTCCAATCTTTTCCTAGTCAAGGGAACTACTACAGTTTTGTTGGGGTTAACAGACATCTGTCCCCTTTGGCACCAACTGTGAACATCGTCCAATGTCTTTTGGAAGATATTACATACTACCATTTCTCACTTGGTCCTTGCCATGATGACAGGGTCATCTGCATACGTTTGCAGTTCTACACCTCTTCTTTCGAGAGTACTAAGCAAGTCATCCATCAAGAGTGACCACAGTAGGGGGATAGTACTCCGCTCTGTGTTGCAGCCGCTGGAAACCTTGAAGTTGATGTAGTGTCTGTTCTAATTGTGAGCATAGCATATATCCAGCCGGTAGTAGTTGGTTTTCTGCACTTTTCTCCAATTCTGAACCAATGGGGGTCGGTAGTGCATTGTAAAATGCTCCGTCGACGTCAAGAAATATGGCCACCGCAATCTTTGTATTTTTAAGGGATTGGTTCTGGAACGCTAAATCTTTTGATTTGCCAGTTTGATAAGCGTAATGTCTTACTTTTTGTTAAATCTTCTTTATATAGAATTTCTCATTTTACATTAATTCAAAAATGTGGGGTAAAATTTTACTGTACAATTTTTGTTATTTTATATATTGAAAAAAATGTGTATAAATTGTGTAAATATTTTAAAAAGAGCATTTGAAGCTATTAGTGTAACGTCAATCACCAAACAATTTCAATTTAACATAAACATGACTCAATTTTAGATTTCCAGTGCCACTCTTCAATCTCCAGTTGGGGTTACTCCAAGCAGAAGTTTTCAATCGTTCACAAGAAGTAGCGATAGCAGCTTTAGTCCAAGTACAGTCAGAGCTGTTACTCCTAGATCAAACTTATCAACTCCAGATTCTTTTTCTCTAGCTGCTGTACAGTTCTCTAATCAGTCTTCTTCGTCAGAAAGTCCATCTCCGACTACAGTTCCCTGTAGTCGCAACAGTAAACAACATTATCAGAGACCGTCAACATTACATGGCCTTAAACACAAGCTGCATACAACAGGGTGTTCAAAAGCCTTACACACAACTGGCCCAGCTTGCTCCCCAGCAGTGCAAAGTAGAAGGAAATCCGTAGGACATATTCCTCTTTCGCCATTAGCTCGTACACCATCTCCATCTCCTCTACCCGCTTCTCCAACAAGATCTCCAAGCCCGTTGGCTTTTCCCATAGGACACCAACCTGGCAGCTCTAATACGACTCAGTCCTACAGCCCCAGTGCTGGCTCTGCTCCTATAACCGTAATTGGACAACCAAAAAAAGGTTTTGCTAGAGCGAAAGGCGGAGAACCTGGGTCTCCATTATTGAGAAGAGCATTGTCTCCGGATAGACTTCATCCCAGAAGTGCTGAAAGTAAATGTTCAATATCTCCGTTATGCTCCTCAGGTAGCACCTGCAGTCCTAATGTTAAATGCCAGGCCAGAGTTGGAGGAAGTTCTTCAGTTTGGCATCCTAATACCCAACAAGATCGAGATAAAGATAGTGATTTGGATAGCTCCCAATCAAGCGATTCGAGTAAGTGTTTTTTAAATATGTAAAAAAATTGGTATTCAAATCATCGAGTTTGTCGGGTGAATCGGAAATAATATATATAACAATAACTAACAGGAAGCATATAGTTTATAATAATTGATTTCTCATTTGCAGAAAAATAGCAATAGATGCATGGGTACAGAAAAAAAATAGTAAAAAAGTTAATAAACGATATATTTAATTTTATAGAACAAAATGATATGTGGAAATATACTCGTAAAGAAGTATATCAATACTTCAATTTCAGTCAACGCAACTGTCGGAACCAAAATTTCTAATAACGTTTTGACATTTAAAGGTAATATTTTTATTATGTATTTTATACTGTATGGTTGTCTGTTTCTTAGGTTCGAATTCCTCTACTTCCGAAAACCGTTTATCTCTGAACTTGTCAGGTGTTGGGGAATTGCTACCACGTATAGCAGAGGAAAAAGATTCTCCAACAAATGGCCAAGAAGTGAAACAGAAAAAATTTACTAAAGGCTATGAAGAAAAATCAAACAGCAAAGAACTTGTTAAAGAAGATAGTACTTCAATCGAAAAAACTGATAAGAAAGATAAAAAAGATCCATCCAAAACAGAGAAAAATACGTCTGGGAATATCGACAATAGAGGCTTAATAAAAAAAGATGAAATCGATGAAAAGTTGACAAAGGATGCACAAAAAAATGATACAAGCAAAAAACCCGAAAAAGAAAAAAAAACAAAATCGGAAGAAATTCAGAAAGTTGACAAAGAAAAGAAACCTAAAGTAGAGGAAAATCAGAATAAAAGCGATAAAGATAAGAAAGGCAAGGCTACGGAAAATCATAGCAAATTAAGTAAAGCAGAAAAAGACGGAAAAAAATTTAGTAAAACCGAGGAAACTCAGAGTAAAACAGAGAAAGATAAAAAACTGATTCCAGCGGATACTCCACTTTCTAAATCTGATAAGAAAGATAAAAAAGATACTATGAAATAGGTTGTGTGTAATATACATAGCATTATACGTCCTTTTTATATTTTGATCATATGAAAGTCGATCTTAGCAGTCTTGGTGTGTATTCAGCACTGCCAAATTTTGGAATTTGTGTTCACTACCGACCTTTTTCGGTATATTATGTATGTGCACTCATTTACCTTATTCCTTATTTACTCATGTTACACCATATATACCAATTTTTAATGTAACTTCAAATTGTTTATTAATTATTTACTTAATTACAGTTACCTGTCAAAAATTGTCATATTTTAGTAAAGCGTGATCAATAGACGTCAAAGTTAATAGTTTAATACTATTACAACGCTTTACAAAATTTGAAAAATACTTTTCAAATTTTGTAAAGCGTTATAATGTATTAAACTATTAACTTTGATGTTTATTAATTAATGGTGTAAATAATGAAAACCTTTTGTTTCGATCGTTACTTGCATTTTGCACAGTACAATTAAATTAACTTGACAGAATTAGCACATAGCAGATTATTCACATTCACCAAATAAATGTCGTAATTACCATTGACAATTCAAGAAACTACAAAACCATATGTATTTAAGCACCTTTAAAAGCCTAATAAAAGAATTTATACATATATTATGTGTGTGTGGGATATATGGTTTTATGTAACTCCTTTTCATAGGTACACGCTAATAATCTGCTGTAATCGACTTTGCTAAAAAAGACTAAAAAGTATAGTTAAACTACGAGTGTCGCAATTTATTCTGAGCACTTTCTAAAATATGTTATCGTGTTTATATAAAGCTGAACAGTAAAACTTAATTGATGTTTAAATTGTGACAACCAATTCTAAATCGTCGTGGTAAAGGCAATATACGGGATGTCAAACCTTAGTAAATTTTTAGAAGCAAAGTTTCTCGGGGTTTTTAAAATGTTAATTAAATATTAAATGCTTCTCATTAATTCTCAAATAATGTCCCATATCAAAATATTTAGTTTTGGGTAATTGACAAGTGCATTTTTGATAGGTACTAGTCAGTTTAGTTGATATTGGGTGGATCTTTAGAATAATATGGAAATAAAGAAAGCTTCTTTATTAATAAACCTGTATAAATATCTTGAATTTAAATATAATAGTACAAAAATAGTTTATGAATTATCGTTTTTCGTGATAACTTATTTAGTTTATATTGCTTCAATTTTGTTGTATTATGAATATAATTTTTGTTAATTTTCTCACAGTAGGTTGCGATACCTAGTTAAATTGGACTATCTCTAGTGTATTGCTCAATCCTATAATTATCATGATGAGTAACACCTTGAAACTGTTAAACCAGTATAATCAAATTCTCTTTTAAGGAGTGGTCATCTTCAAGTTGTTTTATTTTTATATAATTGTTGTTTTAAAGTAATGACGAATCCCAATTTACATTATGAAATGAATTTCATACTCAACAGCATTTAGATACCTTAGAGAACTATAGTGGAATTCAAATTCAAATGGCAGCATTTGAGAGCTATCGCAATGCTTTCTATATGCGAGCATAACTAGCAATGTTGCCAAAGTCTTTAATCGGTAGTTATGGACCGACTCCTATAAAAGAGTAATATTGTGGGAAATATTTGAATGTAAATAATCTAGCCAATATCATATTTCGCTGTTCTTCTTTTACAAAATTAGCAAAACTTACAATTGCAGTAAGATTGGCAACGATGTTATCCTATACATTTGTAGTGCCATCTGAATGTGAATTCTACTATAGTTTCAGAATTCGTAACTAAGATACGTACTCAGTTTTGAGCACTGTAAAAGCTCTACTCATTAAATCACATTTTGCAGTTTATGTATTTTAGTAAATTTGTTTTTGCCTTTTGAGATGGAAAAATTTGTTTTTCCGAAAATCTGATTTTTCAACTAAGTTGTGTGTGGAAAAGGAAAAAAATGATTTGATTGAAAACTCAAGGTAAGGGATCTGTATCACAGTAAATATTTTTTCCAAAACATTTCATTATCTACCCCAAAAATGAAATGAATAATATGTTGGCTAGATTTCGTTTTCATTTTGGTATGTTGATTTTATTTGAACATTTATAATACTTTTGGGGATATCAATGAATGGAAAAAGGCTTGAAGGGAGGAGGACTATCCAATGTCTGTCTATCCAATGAAATACGGAATTTTATCAAAAATTAATATTTAAAAAATACTCGCAAGCTCATCCTACTTTCGATCTGATCTGATCCGATCTGAATCTAAAACTGTTTATGTTGGTTTTTTCAAGCTCCTTATTTGATTGTAAAAGTGAAAAGCCCATTTTAATAATAGTAAATATTTTTACTTCTAGATATAGATCATAATTCATAAGTCATAATTTTTGTTTAACAGAGAAACATTTCCTTTTCTACAGACTGTAGTTCATCAAAGAAGGATACGAAATCAGTCAAAATGTACCCATCGAAATTCACTTTAAACCTCTATATCCCTAAAAATCATCAAATATTTTACTTAACAGCAATAATAGCTTTTGTTAAGAATATAAAGTGTACCACAAAAAGATAAAGAAATCTGACTGAAAGCAATTTCGTATTAATTGGGGAGTAGGGAAAATAAAAAAACCTCATCTGTTGCACCAACATTATTATAATAACCTAATATGGAGTAAGTTTGAGTGAATGCCAAAAGACAAAATATTCATAAAATCTAGAATACAGATAGATAGATAAACCTTATCTCTGAGGAGTAAGCAGATTGAGACCACGAAATACTGAACCCTATTCTTCCTAACCTACTTGATAATGGCTCCAAAGCGGGAGACAAAACTTGAGAAAATTATTTTTCCGAACGCGATTTATCCAGAAAACCTAGTAGTCATTCTTCTAACCGCGGAAGTCTTTCCAAACATATATGTATATATATATATATAAACAGACAAATACTTTGGACTATCTCTATCATATATATATATATATATATATATATATGTACAGTATATATATATATATATATATATATATATATATATATATATATATACTGTACATATATATATATATGGTATTTTATTGCCACATCCCCACATAAATCGTCTCCGTTACTGAGTTGGCAAATATTTCTAGTAATTTACATATATATATATATATATATATATATATATATATATATATATATATATATATATATATATATATATATATATATATATATATATATATATATCTGAAAAAGTTGGCAACATATGAGAAACTTTTTTATTTGTAATGTTACGAAAAAAAGTTATTCTTTATAAAACGTTCTGCATGGCCCATAAAGTAAAGCGTAAATGTCAGATGTCAATTTTTTTAATCGTATACGAGGCTTGTCTAAAAATGTGAATTTGATACAAGAATAAAGTACCTTTATCTTTTACAATATCGAAAACATTGATTATGAAAAGTTGTTGGAAATATAAAACTATGTTTTAATATCCAATTAGATCATATTACTTGAAAAAATTATGTTATTTTTACAAATTGTTCTCAAAATATTAAATGTAATTTTAAGGTGTCGATAGGAATTGAAAATTACGTTTAAGTGCAATTACTGATTACTTCACTCATTATCTCATTGCAAACTTTAACTTTATCTGTTAAGAATTACCTCAAATAGACAAATACGTAATTAGAATTATTTATTTCTAAAACGTAACATCAAACTTTATGTGCCTGAACAAGAAAAATCCGTTTTAACTTTTTCATCACTAAATATGCGTCTCAACTTGTCCACCGTTTCTTTCTAAGCGTTTAATTGTTCTTTTAGAAAATGCTTTTATTACATTTCTAATAACAGCGGGAGTAATATCTTCACATTTTTCCTGAATTGTTCTTTCCAAATGATCAATATTGTCGAATGGTCTTTTAAGGTACACTTTTTGCTTTAGGTATCCCCACAAAATGAAGTCTAGTGGGTTCAGGTCTGGAGATCTTGCAGGCCAAGCAAATTCCACAAATCTTCCTAATACTTGTTCATTAAAAGTTTGAAGTAGATATTCTCGAACATTTCTGGTACTATGATATGGTACCCCATCATGTTGGCACCATATGCGTTGTCTTTCTATTATTGGTAGGTTATCAATAAAATCGGAAATTTTATCATTCAAAAATTCCAAGTAACGTTCAGAATTTGTGTATTACACTAGAAAATACATTATCTGTTGGGTATTACTTATTTATTACTGATTTAAGTTCATTGCTAAAATATTTCAAATCAACAAATAAACATTTGAGGTGTATTGACTTGTTAAATAAGATAAAAGTTGTTTCACAACTAAAATTTGCAAAATTTAAGTTGAAATTGAAGTGGTCAAAATATTCCTATTAATCATTTGCAATTTGTGGACACCGTATACATCTAATGTCAAATGTAAATACCTGAATATTGTTATTTTCGAAAGCAGAGATTTTCATAAAGAATAACTTTTTTTCGTAAAACAATAAAAAAGTTTCCCATATGTTGCCAACTTTTTCAGACATACTGTATATCCAGGGTGTTTTCAAATGACACTTACAACGTTTGCATGTAGATACATACCTCTCGTAAAATTGGACAAAATGATATAAGGATTGGGGGGACTAGCCTATTTACTTTTCGAAATACAGGGTGTTAAAGTTATGAAAAATTGAATGTTTTAATTTGATAACTTTACAATGGATGAATATATTGATTTGATATCTGGCAGGTTGTTTTTAAATGTAAAAGGGCATATTTTGATGGAAAAACATGTTCCAATTTTTGATCCAGTGGTGTACATTTGGGAGAATATGTCACCTTTCCCCTCCCATTTTTTACGCCACTGGCATTTGAAGCTATTTCTATTTTGTATTCCTCAATGGTTTTCACGTGAAAAACGCATAACCTTTACATATCAAAAAATTTGTAGTTTTCAAGATATTTAATGTTTTTATGAAGTCTGCAAGATCAATTTTTAATAATGAAATAAAAAATATATTTTTCTTTAATTGTTTTAATAACTACCAAACTACTAATGGTTAGAATATATAACAGGAAATAATTTCTGGAACAGCAATGCATCTAAAACATTGAGAAAAGATTGTTGAAAATACTGTTCAAAACATGTGATTTTATTAAATTAAAGGAATTAATGACAATAAAAAATAAGATAAGTAATTACAAAGTTGAATAATATCCCATTCAAACATAATTTTTCACTAAGCAGCCAACAAATTACAAGAGATGTTCAAAATTTTGTCCATTTACATTTATACATAATCTGCAACGTTTTCTCATTGAAAATCGCATTCTTTGAAAAGACTGGCGATTGCCGGAAATAATTTCTGTAGCTGCATGGATTCTTGCTATCAGTTCCTCCTCCGTTTCTACTATTGTATATGGGGAACCCTGATTAATATTGTGGCTTTTTTAGAGAAAAATATCTATTTTCAAAGGACACACTTTATTTTGTTCTGATGAAGTTGACGAAGTGCAACGAAAGCTCAACAAAATAAAGTGTGTACTTTGAAAAAAGCCACAATAATCAGAGTTATTATATGACTAGAGATGAACTATATATATATATATATATAAAAAAGAGTAATCTCTGGTATTTTATTGCCACATCCCCACATAAATCGTCTCCGTTACTGAGTTGGCAAATATTTATAGTAATTTATATATATATATATATATATATATATATATCCTTCTATCGTTAAAGCGTCCATACATTCTGAAATCGCATTCAATAGAGCGTCCAAGTGCATACAGCGTCCGTATACGGACGCTCTATGCACACCCCTTGTAATAATTTGTCCAGGGTCTTGAAATTACGTCACGAACCTACCAACAAAATTTTTGGGGGACGCTTTTTTGATCATGAAATGAACGAAAATATACGGTTCCCGAATATATTTAGTTCGCGCAACTCTCCGGCAGAGACGCTAGGAGTATTAAGTTGTATATAGAGTATACATTTTATCTTGATAGTTATTCGCGCTTAGAGCGTCCCGAGATTTGACAACACTGCCGTTTCAGTAGAACGTTAAATTGCTTATATTGTTGAATGCAGCAGTTAGAAAAATACATTTCTGGTACATTACTCAACTCTGAGTATTCTCTCAAATACATGCTCTCGTCTTTAGAGCGTCACGTCAACCACTCTCCTCTAATAGCGCCAAATTAAGAAAGTCCGATACATTAACGTGAGTAAAGGTTTAGATATGAGGTAGGAAGGTCAGTGAGCTGGCGCATTTCATTATTAATAGTATTCTACAGTGAACGGCTAAATTATGGAATATTATTATTATTTCGAGAACCGTCGAGTTTTAAGGGAAATCCCGAAACAGATCGATTTTTGTTGTAAAATACCCATGTTATAACGTTCATGGAGTAGGGATGACGTCACCGGTGTAGGTGTAGTGACGTAATCGTTAATTTTTTCAAATAGAAATCGGTATAATGTGACACCTCATTTGAACGAGAATTTAATTCCTTATTTAACGACATTACATTTTCAACTAAAATATTTTTTTAAGAGTACGAAATCAATTTTTTTAATTTAAATTTAACCAAATTTCAACTAATGATTTAATTAATAATGTACTTTGAAGTAACCAAATTATGCATAACAATTATTTTAAATTAAGTGTTCGAAATGCCATCCATCGGTTTCTTGACAATATGGGAATGTACGGACACATTCATCAAGTACATTGCGGATGACTTCTGGAGTAATTAGACTCTTTTCATGCCTAATTCTATCTTTCAAGTCCTGTAAGTTTTGGGGTCTATTGACATAAACTTTTGATTTCATGTAACCCCACAGGAAAAAATCTAGAGGAGTTAGATCTGGCGACCTTTCTGGCCACTCTATAAAACCTCGTCTTCTGATCCACCTCCCGGGAAAGTAATTATTTAAAAATTGACGTACTTCACGTGCGTAATGCGGAGGGGATCCATCTTGTTGCAACCGGATATTTTCACTAGGTAAATTTGGATTATTGGCATTTGGATACATGTTAGCAAGGACAGGTATAAGTTGATTTCTCAAAAAAGTTAAATAGCGTCTTCCTGTTAGATTTTCTTCAAAGAAAAAAGGGCCAATGATTCTGTCATTGATGATCCCTGCCCATACATTCACTTTCTGAGGATATTGCGTGTGTGCCTCAGTCATCCAATACGGGTTTTCTTGACTCCAATATCTGCAATTTTGACGATTCACGGTACCATGTATGAAAAATGTTGCTTCATCGGAAAAAAGGATTTGATTGATGAAAAGTGGATTGGGGATACATAAATCGTGCATAATTTCAGAAAATTGAAGCCGGCGATCGGGATCGTCGTCGTTTAATTCCTGATGTAGTTGAATTTTGTAGGGATGGTATTTTTCTTTTTTTAAAATATGTAATACCGATCTTTGGGAAACTCCAGCATATTCACCCATTTGTGTTGAACTACTGTGAGGATTGTCATGTACATTTAATAAAATATCAAGTTTCACATTGTCCTCAATTTTAGGACGCCCAACGTTTGGAACATGTTTAACGTGCCCAGTTTCTCCAAATTTTCGGACTATTTTACTTACTGTTGATTGGCTGATGGGTCTGTCGGGATATTTTGCGTTGAATAAATTGCATACCTCGTTCTGTGTTCTTTTTTTTATCTCGCATCCGCTAAGGATTAATATTTCTATGCGTTGTGATTCATTTAGGTGAGCTATAATTTACTATTCAAAAGTAAAAATTACAATTGACAACTGATAACAATTCACAAAATCAAAACATTTACGACAATAAATATTACAGTAACTATGCCACTATCACTTGCTTGAATTAACATATGACAAAAAGTTTCAGTGTTTATGAGAGTACTTTTCGTGTCCATTATTATTTTTACTTATTTTTGCTTTTCAAGTATTTCAGAAAGTCATGGATTCAAGCATTGATTGTAATTTGATTGAATTTAAATTAAAAAAAATTGTTTTCGTACCCTTAAAAAATATTTTAGTTAAAAATGTAATCTCGTTAAATAGATAATTAAATTCTCGTTCAAATGAGGTGTCACATTATACCGATTTCTATTTAAAAAAATTAACGATTACGTCATTACACCTACACCGGTTACGTCATCCTTACTCCATGTACGTTATAACATGGGCATTTTACAACAAAAATCGACCTGTTTCGGGAATTCCCTTAAAACTCGACGGTTCTCGGAATAATGATAATATTCCATAATTTAGACGTTCACTGTATAATTAATTATTGAGTAGGACATTATATACAAACTATTCTCGGTCATCTAAATTATATTATGTTGACTACCCCTAAATTTATTTGGAAGCTAAAACGTGTTAAAGAAAACCACTTTAATTAGGTTATAAATCTAGATTTTATTGTTTTAATACCTAGTAAGTAGTAATTATAAAACAATGTCGAATATGGGACAAATAAAAAGTGAATTTTTACACAATACAAAAAAAAGTTTTCTACTATAAAATCTACATATACACAGAGAAACAATAGTCCTACAATAGGTACTACAAAGTTATTCAGATTGAAAAAAAATCCTGCAGGGATACAAAAATCAAAATCATTCGAATTTAATGAACTACAGCCTTCATCTCTTACTTCTTTGTGCGTTTCCATTGCATGTACTTGTACGTATTCTTCGATCATAAAAATATTTAGTTTTCTTAAAAAAAATGAGTTAGCACGTTGTATGCGGATGGTCAGTGGACGCCGTAAACGCGAAGCAATATACGCAAATTATACATGAAACAATATGAATGAATCTCTTTTTCATTTAAAATCGAAGTCCCAAGTTACTTCCCAGTTCTTAATTTCTTAGATACGTTCCTGTATATAGGGTGCGTCCAAGTAACGCATAAATTTATTATAAGCTGAATAAAAAGTACTATTAAAAATTCCCCAAACAGGTCAATTTTTGATTTTAAATTACCAAAATAAACAAAAGAAAATTTACAATAAATGTTCAGCTTGTTCATCATTGACCAGTAGACATGATTTAACCGGGCATTAAGGTCTACTCTAACACTTTGTAGCATAGAGGGTGTTATGTTCCGCATTTATTGCCTGTCTCGGTCTTATAGCTCTCGAATAGTTGAATGAAATTAAAAAAAATTGCAAAATATACTTTTAAACAATAAAAATATATATACAGGGTGGTCCGTAAGTAATGGTCCAAAGTGAAATGGAAGATTCTTGGCCTGAAAATATAACAATCTGACGCAACTTGCTTCAATAAAATATTGATAATAAAAAAGATACAGGGTGGCAAAGTTGAAATGTCAAAAATGTTTTTTCTCAGTAAATTGAAAGATTTTGGATATACAAACGTAAAAATTTGAAGATAGGGGTTTTAGTTCCTGAGAAATCATAATATCATATCCGTTTTGATGTATTTTTTAGAGGGCGCCACATGAGCTACGTTATTGGTGTAACTGTGCACTTAACTTTTTTATCGTTAACACTATCTCGCTTTTCATTAATAAATATTAATATGACATAATTTTTGTGAAAAAAATGTATACCTATCATAAGTCTCAAAGGTTGCTAGTTTTCAAGATATTCGCATCTTAAAAACCCTCTACGTAATTTGCATTTTATTTATTAGTACTTTGTCATATTAATAAAGCAACCATTATGAACTCAATAACTTTTAATCAAGAAAAAAAAAAGAACAATTTATTGAAAAATACAACAACAAAATTTAAATATTATTTCACAGTAATTGTTCAATATGTCCGCCATTCATCTCGATACATTTATCCATGCGTTTCATGAAAGATCGCCTAATATTAAACAATGTCATTGGCGTAAAAAAATTTTTTGCTGCTCTGATTTCTTGCCAAAGTTGAACTCGACTATTTATAGGGTTTCTGTGGACTATTTCCTGCATTGTGCCCCATATACTGAAATCCAAGGGGTTATATTCTGGACTGCGTGGTGGCCAAGGAAAGGAACTACCACGACCAATCCAGCGTTCAGGAAACAAGGTGTTTAAATAGTTTCGTACTTCAAGAGTGTAATGAGATTAACTGTCAAAACACGAATGATTAACTGACAGGAGTATTGTTGATATCGGCACCTACTATGTTAATTCTTGTGATGATAAATTTGCTGACATCAGCGCCTACTAACGCTATTATTTGCATCGTTCACTAACTAACGACGTTAGTTAGTGTACGGTGTTATTTGTGCTAATAAATAAAATAATAATTATGTAGGGGGTTTTTAAAATGCGAAAACTAGTAATTTTTGAGACTAATGATACATATTTATTTTTGTCGCAAATGATGTAGTTTTAATATTTTTCAATAAAAAGAGAGATAGCGTTAACGATGAAAAAGTTAAGCGCACAGTTACACCAACAACATAGCTCATGTGGCGCCCTCTAGGAAATACATCAAAACGGATATCATATTACGATTTCTCATGCCTTAAAACCCCCATCTCTTAATTTTTACGTTTGTATATCCAAAATCTTCCAATTTACTGAGAAAAAACATCTTTCACATTTAAACTTTGCCACCCTGTATCTTTTCCATTATCAATATTTGATTAAAGCAAGTTGCAAGAGATTGTAATATTTTCAGGCCAAAAATCTCCCATGTCATTTTGGACCATTGCTTACGGACCACCCTGTATATAATACTTCATTTGGAATGGCAAATCAGCAAGAACCAACTGAAGAACTCATTGGAAAACCAACAACAGGTTGATATGACATAATTTCATTAGATTAATAACAAAAAATTCAATTTTTTTTAACAACAGAAATATTAGTACAAGGGCCAAAAGTTATTCCTTTTCCTATACACAATATTGATGTATGAAACATAAAAGTAGCCGATATCGCCAAGAGGCAGATTTTATAAGTATTCATGAATATATAGGATGTTCCAAAATTGATTGAAGAACCCAACTAAACCCAAGTAAATATAGGGACATCCATTCTTTTTTAAATAATCAATTGTTTTAGCTGAAAAATCTTTGAAGTTAAAAAAGTGATTTTCAACACCCTGGAATTTAGAAACTACAACCATTTGACCCCAACTGCTATAGTTTTTCGAAATCAGCTCTTCGAAGAGAATCGAAAGATATTAAGAAATACAGGGTGTTACATAAAAAATATGTGTTTGTTTCGTCACTGAATTTTGGAGCAGACTGTATGTATGAATATTTTTAAAATCTGGTCCTTGACGATATCTATTTACTTCTTTTGTTAATAATGTTGTTTCGTGGCACTAAGGATAAACAAGATATCTAGCTCCGACTGATGTATTAGAATATTATTTGAACCAGTTGATGTACCCAGATGACTTCACCTTATGCACGAGGCTATTAGTTTTCACCCAAAATTTGTTTTCTAATACTTTACTTGAAAAAAACTAAGAAAACATTTTTTTAATAACAAAAATTTCATAACACTACTACAAGAAATGGATTCCGCGTATTAAAATACATGATACTGCATAATTTTTTCCATACATTCAATATAAACCAGAATTTACAATTTTTGGGTCAGGACTGCAAAATGTTTAACATGCATCTCAATTACTTACTACATTTGAATTCTTTCATTTTATATTGTAGATAATATACAGAATTAAAGCTGAAGGAAATTTCCAAAAAAAATTTGATTCCGATTTCGGAGAAATTTTGTATAGGAGGTTTTTTGATACGAAGATTCCAACAAATTTGTCAGTTATTCGTTAAAAAAATTATTTCGGGTGGAAAATTGAGAAAACTGCATGAAAATGGAATTTTCCGAAAAACTGTAAATCAGATTTTAATCATTTACAGAATTAGCCTCAGTTTTTATGTTCTGAACCTACTTATAAAATTTCATTGAAAAATTCGGTAGTGTTTTTGAGTTATCGTGTTGACAACTGACCGACCGACATTTTTTAAAAATGGGTTTTTTGGACTAATATGAAACGTGTAGATCCATTCGAATCTCGAAACGTCAAAATCACTCCATCACATCACTTCCCTTATAGTATTTTCCCGTAACCCACAATTTTAAGGAAATAAATTATTTATCTACGCAGGAAAAATATTAGTTCTCAACTAGGGTTAAAACTTTTCCCCGACAATACTCGTGTCCTGAATGATCACAAATGTCACAAAAAATCATATTTTTTGTAACTTCCTACATAAATAGCTATTCTTCAACTAGTACCTAACAAACACCATATAAAATAATAACTATCATGTAATTCTGAAATTAATGCAATTTTGTGAAGAAATTGTGCATTTGAAGATTTATTTAAGTTCACTGTCTTCAATATTTTGAGTATTTGTAGCTTGTTAAATGAATACTTCTGAAATTTCATTGCAATAACATAATATAGATCCCTCCTACTTACAATAAACACATTATATCTTATTTGTCCTCCTATTTTCTGTAAATAGCAGATATGTACTTACTGCGGCAACAACGCAATAACAAAATTGACGCCCTAAAGGCTATCATATATACGTTATGCTGAATATAAGAGACGCCCAATTGTCCATCGACTGAAAGGGCGCCATAATGTTTAGAAAATATACAGCAAGGTTGTGTTTTCCGTGTCAAAGTCCTTTTTTCCATTTATTTTAACCATCCTTTATCTATATTAAAAAGTATTCAGCTCAATTAACACTATATCTGCAGAAAACAATGTCGGACGCCATAAAGCACATTTTTGTCTGGACGCTTTAACGATAGAAGGATGTATATATATATATATATATATATATATATATATATATATATATATATATATATATATATACATATATAATATATTATGCATGATATTCCAATAGAAATACAAGATAGGCAATGGAATTAACATTAATTTTGGCCTCTGCCGTCACAAAACTGATTTGATTTGTAAATTTAATTTTAATATTCTATTGAATGATGAAATATGGTTACTGATAGTAATAGAAATTACTGTTTTGTTGTTGAAAATCTTACGGTATATTCTTGGTGACTTAATAGTATCGTAAGAAACATTCTAGAAGTGATCACAATTTTGTTTTTAAAATTACGAATAAAGGGAAAATTTGTCATAAAGCTCGTTACGAGAATTCACTCTTAGGTATCTAAAGGTGTAATATGAGGTACCATATTACTTGCACCAAAAACGTATTTAACATATTTTATTGGTTATTATTCAAACACGTTTTTAAATTATTTTTTTTTGTTATAGGTAAGCGCTTTTTAAATTTATGCGTATAAATAATTATATTGTATTATTGTTTTTGGTTAGTAAAATATACTTACAGTGTCGATTTCCTTTTGTTATATCTGAGTTCATTTTGGCGCAGGTCTTAGATTTGAGTATTAGACATTAAAAAATAAAAGCGTTGGCAAAAACTTATTAACATCGATGAATATGTTGATTTAAATGCTATGTTCATCGTATAATGTATATGACATGATACATGTTTCAAACATTTAGACAATTTTAATATTACCAAAATTGATTTTAGTTGCATGCAATATTCTAATCTAATGATAAATATTAATTTAATTAAACTTTTAATACTAAAATAACAGTAAAATTGATTATAAAAAGGAGTTATAATTTTAATACTCTTATTTAGTAGAATATTTTTTAATTAAAATCAACTGAAAAAAAAATTGGTAAAAGTAGAAAGATGAACCAAAGGGAACAACTATTTCATCCCCAAAACGAATGAAGACATGAGAAAAGGGTTAAATAAAAGAACGTACACAATGAATGAATTTTTAGAGAATATTACTTCAGTCATAAAAAAAGGAATAATAGATGAAAAGTTACTAATAATTCAATTAAATAGAACAAACTACTATTCTTAGAAAAAGAAAGTAGGAGAAAAAGTTTAAACAAAGACGATAGGTAATAAATTAATTTGTAAAATATAACTTCTGAAATAGATGAAAATCTTTCATGTAATTTCTTGCCGGTGGCTTCTCATCGCCTAATACAAGAAACGGCACATTCGCCAGGCAGTCGCACTGGCATAGGATGTGCTCTGAAGTTTCCTCTTCTAGGTGACAGAATCTGCACATGGCTTCGTCTGTCAACCCCATAAGCTTTGTGTGCCTGTTAAGCTTACAGTGCCCTGTTAACATTCCTACTACGGCTTTGACAGTTTTCCTATCTTTGTTTATTAGGTCTGCCGTAAAAGTTTGCGTATGTCCTCTAATGAACTGTTTCGCCTGTCTCTGTCCTGGTCAGATTACCCACCATTCTAGATATTTCTGTGTCACCCACTTCCTTGTGGCCATATTTATTGTCGAGTTTGCAACGCCGCAGAAGGGTTCCAGTCCAATGAATGACATTGATGAGCCTTGTCTGGCCGTTTCATCCGCCAGTTCGTTGCCCTTATATCCCTCGTGTCCTGGTACTCAGGCTACCATGACCTTGTAATGGTCTCCAATTTCGTTTAAGGCACCTATGTAATCCCATTTTCGCTTAGAGTTGACCTCTATGGAATCGAGTGCCTTCAGTGCAGCTTGGCTGTCTGAAAATGGCAACTGAACGGTAATGTCCTTTCCTGCCTTTTAATTCCTTCAACGCAGTGGTGAATCGCCGTTACTTCCGCTTGGAAAGTTGTGACGTGCTTACTTCGCAAGTATACTTGCAATATAATTCAAACTAGTTTTACGGCAATAAAAAACATAGAAAATAGGTAACCCGGAGACTGTCACAGAGACATTTTGCAACATTTCAAACTCTCCTTTAAATAAAATATAGAACGTAGAATAACCTAACGGCAATCAAACTACTTTCGCTTGATACTAAATTCATAGATTTTCTGCTCCGTGGTTTAGTTAAATTATAATACATCATGCAATGAACATTTTTGGTTGTTTCACTACAGATTTGCAATACAATGCAATTGACAGCAGAACAAAGATAATAATGTTCACTGTACAGTGTACCAAGCAATTTGTCGTTTTTTTAATGTCTGATACATCAACGACCAAAATAAGTATGTGCTGTTTCACTAAAAAAATATTTCATTTTAAACCTTATATTTTTATATGTATCAAATGATAAGTGTCACACTAGTAATTTGTTAATTAAAATTAGGTAATATTTGAATAAAGTAGGAGTTGTCTAAAGGTAGTCCAAATTTTTTTAGAGAAAATAAATTATTAGGGTAATAAAACTCTTCTAATTACGGTAAGGCAGCAAATGTATAAGAACTATCATTTGTATTGGGAAGATTAAGTTCTTTCCAGAGTAGTTTTAATGTCAATAAATTGCGCATAATAAGCATTGTTGGAAATTAGTTCATTAATTTAATTTGTTGTATATTTTAACGAAAAAATTTGAAATTGTAATATATGAAAATACTGTTTTGTGGTTATTAATTTTATGTTTATGGATGTTTTTGTATATTTTGTAAAATCCGATACTCTTCTAGTCATTGCATTTTTAACTCTAGTCATCTGCATCGACAACTAAATATTCAGCTCGATACTGAGTATGTGAAATAAAAATTTCCATTATATCATGGCAATATCAACGTAAGTAGTCTATTTAACCCATTTCGTAATTACTTATTCCAAGAACGTCATAGGGTTTTAGTTTTGTGGTAGTTGAAGAACTAATTTTGAAGTTCAGTATGTAAGTAGAGTATTCCAAAACAAAAGTCTTGAGAATCATCAAGCAAGTATAATATTTTTTACCCTTGGATTATACTCAAGTAATTACAGCCAATAAGACTAATGCCTTACCGTACATGTGTAATAACTATAGTTCTTAAATAATTATAAAATTTACATGGCTGGTGTACCTAAATACTTGAAAAATACTTTAAAGTGCACTAAATGGTAAATAAGATATTTTATTGATAACAGTAAATAATAAACAGTGATTTAACAATAAATAACATTTTTTCGCTAAAATTCAAATCAATTTTATATCATTAATTTAACAATTTTCATGAAAATTTTATTTAAATAGGTGTTCTTTAAATTATTGTATCTCACCTTGTTAAAAACACCGTGTGCGGATTAGACATAATAAAGGTTATGTTTTTGTGAGCATTAATAATGAAAAGATTCGCAAATATTTTTTATCAATACATTTAACCAGAGTAATTGAAGCTCAAAATACAACAGTTACTGGAAGTGACGCCTTAATATTAATAATAATCCTACACTTAGAATATCTTAGTTGACAAATGGTGGAGTATAAGACATCTCAGTTGTATTTTGTTCTTGAGCTAGAGCAGTATATTTATTCAAGTAACCGCAAAATTGAAAAGTGTAATAACTTACTCTTCGATTCCAGTTCGCGAATGTTAGGAATTTTCTTTGTTGCGGTCAAGGTTTGGTATCCGTTAATTTCGTATCATTAAATATTTAATTTTTTGCAAGTATTCCATCAAGTATATACGGCTGTGTAAAACGGATAAAAGCTTTTGACAAATATTAAATTTTTAAGAATGTTTTTGTATTAGATATATATTTTAAAATATTTTTCAGGTATATAGTATAATTGCAATAAAGGTTTTAAATTGAAATTTCAGTATAATTTAATCAAATGTTCATACCACCTTGTAGACATAATATTATATATTAAATGTAATTTTTAAAGATTCTGATATATTTTATTTTCTAATGTGTATATTTATTTTGTATATTTTGATTGGTACTTTTATGTAGTATTGATGTTTTGTTTTGTATATTTTGAAGACATCTCCTACTGTTATCAATTGTATAGATGTTAGTATTGATGTAGTATCGTGTTTGTTTTTCATTAAATATTTTTTCCTTGTCTAGTTCGGTTTGCTTGTGTGTAAATTTTTTAATTTTGTAATGAAATTTAGCAAGTTCAAGGTTATTTTTATATAAAAATGAATCATTCATGTACATATGTTTTACCCGGTAATATAGCAAAAACTTTTTTTATACTTCGATTAAGGTGCAGATACGAACTCTTAATTTAAAAAGAACATATTTTTTAGTAACTAATTTATATTTTTAGTCTTTGGTTTTAAAAGACGACACTTTTTTACAAAGTACCTAGAAAACAAAATGAAACTGGTAATAAACTGAGTCGTCATATATAATGAACTAAAATTATAATACATTTATGAATTTTGACAATTATTATTGTTTCGTCAGTATTGGTAACTTATTATATCAGACATAATTATTATCATTACTTGCTATGTTCGTTTTATAAAGTTTTGAAATATTGAGGAATCTAGTGAAGCAACTAAAAAATGTTAAAACCTACAAGGACCTTAAAAAGTTCATTGAAGTGAAGCAATAAAACTCACTTACACATGAAATGATGAAATAAGGTACTAAAATTAAATTGGCAAAACAATATGTACTACCAACATATATCATCTCATATTTTAAACAATGGCAAGATATAGAAGAAATAACTATTACTGAGTTTATCGCTTTTGTTTTTCAAAAAGGTATTTAATCACAAACGTAGGTAGTTGAAGGTTTTCTTCTGTATTTTACTTCTCACGACGATTCAAAGTCGTATGCATCGTTTTCAAGGGGTTGTCAGAAATTAGTTTATATACAATCTCGATAAGACAATAATAATTGTAGAAACTTTGAAACTTATGCATAAGTAAGTTTTACAAGATGAAATCAGTAGGCAATTTACAACCTATTCCATAAACTTATTGGAACTTGTGATCTATGGAAGTAAACTAATTAAGATTTTATTTTAAGGATTTGCTTTAACACTGTAATCTACGAGTTCAAATTAAAGTTATGTTCTCTCCCTGATTGAATATTTTGAAAAGTTGAATGTTTGATATGAAGAATTATGTCTTTTAAATAAGAATACATACGGGAAAGTCATGTGTAAAAATTCTACAACTTAGTCGAACATACACAGTACAAGAGGAATTGAAATGGAGCCGTGCAGCTTTAATTAAAACCCTAAAATATGAAGATTTTGGATAAAGCATGAATGATGGCACGTTTCACTATTGCAACTTCGTTCGATCACCAGATTTTAACAGATGAAAAACTCGCTAAATATATTTACTCTTGACTAAAAATGCTTAGCATAACCGTAAAATGCGACAATCGATATATTTTGTTAAATCAATGTTTCAGACTGGCATTAAATCATACAACTAGCAATAATCTCTTTGCGTAATGCATTCTCGGAAAATGTCGAATTTTAAAACCAAAGCTACTCTTTAGATAAGGACAACTATTTATTGCTTTTTTTACAAATATACATTTTTATAAACGCTTGACAATTATAAATAACATTGCTTTGGAAAAGTTTTTGTTAATATGTCTGGTATTATTTAAATATCATAAAAAAGCTAATTTTAGAGACTGTGATGTTTCCCTCGTATATTGTTATTTTTTATATCTTCTTTTATTAAAATTGTAGGTATTTGCGATCATTATTAATAATTCTCGTTTTTTAATGTTTAATTGTTTACACTCTCCCAATTAGGTTAAAGGTTTCCTTAAATTTGAACAACGTTGAAATTATCAGATATTCATTTCAATATAAATTGTTTTCTAGATCAGGAATATATACAGGGCGATTCACTATAATTTATTTGAAAATGATTTATGTTCATGGCAGCAGTAAAAAAGTTTTTTTTTACAGCTTGTTCTTAGCGAAAAATACGATTTTTCAACAAGTGATTTTTGGGTGGCTCTATGAAATTTGTGCTATCTTCAAATAAATTATAAAATACACAAAACAGTTAGGTACCACCTAAGCTGTTTCTGCACTTCGTTATACAACGGAAGCAAGTATTTTCAGTTATGTATATCAATTCGCTTGAAATGTATGCATTAGGTAGACATTTGGATTGAGTTGTATATTACTGGTCTGTTTGCATACATTGTTTTAATAATTTTAAAATGCACGAAGAAAAAATATTGAAACTCCAGAAGCTAAAACGTACAACGCTACGGGGCATGGAAAATCCTTGGACAGAATGCAATTTTGAACGCTTGGATTTATAAGCAATTATTACTTTACATGCGCGTATATGTCTTGAGTAAAGTATTCTTCTTATATTTTTTGACCATTGAAACGCTGGAGAAATCAAACTTGTTTTCTTACATTTCAAACTTTTTATTGTAGCCTCCAATAGTCCAGAAGTTTTTTAACAGGTCGCTGCATTGGTTTCAGGCTTCACTCTGATACTATGAGCGCTTTGCTACTTACTTTTCTGTAATATTTGATGTAAACAGTTTAATTTTAGCTAAAGTAGAACCGACAGCTTTTTGTGATTTTCATCATTTTTATTGACGGTTTCTAAACTATAGACAGGGTGATGGGGCACACCGAGGTGATTTTAAGTAACCTATTTTATGGGTCTATCGTTCTTTATAACCAAAATACAGGGTAATTTATCAATTTTCCTCATTTTTTCAATTAATCATAACTTATGAACCACCCTTTACATTTCTGAAATGTTTGGTAGGTATGTTCTTTGTCTACAGTGGTGTCGATTAACATAATAATTAAAAATATTATTCCAGGTCCGGACTTGAAAAAATTAATAAGTAAGTTCACTATGTTAAAATTTTAATTACATATTTGGAAAGAGCAGAAAAAAATGAGTGAGACTAAATGTATTTGGTGTTTTCGCATACAACTTTTTTACTTATTAACTTGAGGCAAATCTTGATATTTCGATATAAGGTGGCACAATTTGAAATAAATGTTTCTTACCCGGTACTTTCCTAGCTTAATCCATTAAATCATCAACTTATTCTCTTAATTTCTGGATCCCAAACTTACCTATTGGAAAACGAGAATACAGGTCCGTATTTATGACAAATTATTATTATTACCTCGCATTGATGCACAACTACGCCGAAACCGGTCTATGAGTGATAATATCTCTTCTAATTCAAAATAAATTATATATCAATGAAAAATTGTATAGGTGAATTTCTCCTATAGATCGTTGCAGGACATAACATGCCTGAGCTATTCTTCTTACCTTTTTTTTGATACTTTATATACCGGATGTTGAATGCTAAACACTAGCATATAATATAATTTTTAATAGTGTTTAAAACTTTCCAATTTTAACACTGGTGGAATGACCAATTTAATTTTTTTCCAAAATTTGTTTGCATGCTTATTGAATACTAGCGTTAAGTGAAAAATATAACTATATTTTTCACTCGACTATACCAGCGACCGTTTATGTAGCAAGATATGGTGATAAGAGTTTATCTGTATTAAGATTCCGGGTGAGGATTAAATTTTTGGAGATCTTCACATTTGTGATACAAAGTAAAATGCAGGGGAAAAAATACTTTCTTCAACATTAAGACTCCGTATAACCATTTAGGCACAATATGCCACGGTTAAATAAATATTCCACTATTTTTATCTTACAATGTGGGGTAAATTCGTTGCACCAGTTTTCGTTTTTTCTTAAATTTATAATATAAGTTTCAAAAGTTTCTTCGACACTCGAGCATTTGTTTATCCCTTGGTGTGGAAGTCCGACTGTATTTTACAGTTTTTGTGAATTTTCATACCATTATTAATTATTTATTAATTTTCATCTTACATTTCTTTTCTGATTATTTTTTATGTAGGTACTGAAACGATAAATGTAAATGTATATAAATGAAATTGTTGATGTGATTTTTCTGGAAGTAAATTAACTACTATTAACAATATACTCCACTTAAATATAATGTTTGTTTTATTCAAATCATATATTTCACGCGGTATGGACGCTAGAACTTTAAGAAATAACCCGCCCCATAACATACAGTCCAAACCATTCAAAGGCGTACACGAGTACTATGATTTTAGTAAGTCTAGTTTTCTATCTTCCTTACACTACCGACCGATCTACAGCAAATTGAACCAGAAAAAAAGTCGACCATGGGCGAGGATATTTATAATGTGTAATAATGAAAGAAAATATTTTTTTTGTTGGAGATGGGACTATTTAAGAACAATTAGAAGGTTTCGATCAGGGGATAAATATATTTATAATTTGGATGAAACGTGGTAAAGCCTTTGTCCTCTGACATCTGGGAGGTATGTGCAGGCTATTGCCTCTAGAAAGTCCTCCCCTTCCCAGGACTTTATGGTTGGGATGACATCTCTCAGCTTGTCTGCAGTTTTATTTCCTCTATGGAATAAAAAAACCTTGTTTTTGGGTTTTGGTGCTTGCTGGGCAGCTTTAGCACCAGCCAATTTTTCCTTTTGCTTGTGACTATAGGCGTGCTCGCCTCTGTCCTTTCTTTTTGTTTTCTATTGTAATTCATTTGAATCCCATGAGAAGATAGGGAAAGCTAGCCAGCCTAGACCTATTAGCCTGGATACCGCCTCCTTTGCGTAGCTCTCTGCCCTCGGTTTTTCTTCTCCGAATAGGTGAAACCGCTAGGCCTTCGCACTCACAGAGTAAGTGCTCCGCGGTTTCGTCTTCTTCCTGGCATAACCTACATAGGCTGTCATCTGCTAGGCCAATTGTGTGCCTATGCTTCCTTAGCCTACAATGCCCTGTCAGCATTCCCACCATCATCCTCGTCGTTTCTCGAAGTTGACATAGTAGGTCGCGAGACAGTTTTACCGAAGGGCTTTTAAGGAATAGCTTAGTTTCATGCCACCAGCGCAACGCCTGGTTGTTTATCCATTGATGGATGCTCTCCTTAGTGAGGCATTTAGCAATTACGCAGGAAGGTTCTGGCCCTATCATGACCTCAGTCGCTCCCTGCTTGGCTAATTCATCGGCCTTTTCATTGTCTTTAATTCCTTGATGGCCTGGCACCCAGGCTAGGGTCACTCTATTATGACTACCTAGCCTTGCGACACTCCCACACCAGATTTGACGTCCGATATGAGCTTATCGCTTTTAGTGCTGCTTGGCTATCGGCGTAGATGACGATTCTTTGGCTATCTACCTCCCGTCTCATCAACTCTTCTGCACAGCATTGCACCGCCTGAAAGACAGTGGCATGTTTCCCAAGGCTTAGAGAGATCGTGATCTTCTCTTGTGCCCAATTTATTCCGGCTCCTACTCCAGAGTCTGTTTTAGAGCCATCAGTGTACCAGCTGAGATTCGCTATTATAGGAGGCCCTGTCTCCCAGTCCTTTCTCTCTGGAATGACTACTGTGTATTCATTTTTAAAACTATATTGTGGGGCAATCTGATCCATTGGCATTCCCAGTATTGGATCTACCTTTATTTCTTCATATAGCTTTTTGTAGACCTTACCGTGTCCTTGACTTATCGGAGGAGGCCCCCTGTAGTAATCTGTGACTTACAGATCTTGCATTTCCCCGAACGAAGATATGCAGTGGTGGCAGGTTCAGTATTACCTCCAGGGCTTCAGTCGGCGTCGTTCTCATGGCCCCTGCGATACTTAGGCAAGCTTGCCTTTCGATACCAATCTGCAGTGTCCTGGGCTACCAGACTACTGATCCATAGGTTATCATTGGCCTCACGACCTGTGTATATAACCATTTGGACATGTTGGGATTAAATCCCCAATTCTTCCCACACATCTGCCTACACCTTCCGAGAGCGATTCTGGCCTTGTGCGTGGTTTTTTCGATGTGAGAATTCCATGTAAGCTTCTGGTCAAAGATTACCCCTAGGTACTTAACTTCTTTAGCAAATGGAATTTCCACTCCGTTAATTTGTGGCTTTTGTAGACCTTGCAAATTTCTTTTTTTTTGTAAACGGTACCAGTGTAGTTTTGTGAGGGTTCACTGCCAGTTCCTCCTCCCTACACCAGCCACTTACTATATTAAGCGCCATTTGGGTGCGCTCTGATATCGTGCTTGGAAACCGTCCTCTTATGACGACAGCAAGATCGTCCGCATACCCTAGGCACTGAATACCTTCATCGGACAGCCGTACTAGAAGAGTATCTACAAGAATCGCCCACAAAAGGGGCGATAGCACACCTCCCTGAGGGCAACCTCTCCCCACCCCCGCCTTGATGGTTGCCTCTCCCAGGGTGGATGTGATTATCCTATTCCCTAGATTGACTGCAAGCCACCTGCAGATGATGGGTTCGATCCCTCTTCTTTCCATACACCTGGTTATAGATATTGGAGACGCATTATTGAATGCTCCCTCTATATCCAGAAAAGTAGCTACTGCTATTTCCTTGTCGTCGATCGACTTGAAAAGTAGCATGTTTAAGTCATCCACAGCCAGATCTGTTGACTTGCCTTGTTGGTAGGCATACTGACGCTCGCATAGAGGGCGAGTTTTCAGAGCGTTGTCCTTTATGTACCTATCTACTAGCTTTTCCAAAGTCTTAAGCATGAAGGACGTTAGGCTAATTGGTCTATATGATTGGGGCGTTTGGTCTGAGATTCTACCTACTTTCGGAAGGTAGATGACCTTCACCTTCCTCCATATTACCGGAGTATATTTACAGGCTAGGCTAGCCTTGAAGATCTTACTTAGTTGCGGCACTAATGCCTCTTTACCCTTCTGCAGTAGGGCTGGATAGCTTCCATCCTCTCCCGGTGATTTAAAGGCTTGGAATTCATCTATCGCCCATCTTATTTTATCTGGTCTTGTAATAGCAGTGGCAATTTGCCAGTCTTCCCGACTGGGTCTACCTACCTCTTGGAGATTTCTGGCTACCTCCTGCCGACCTAGATACATGATAGCTCCTGGGAAGTGTGCCCTTGTCAGCAACTCCAAGCTTTCCTGAGCCGTTTCTGCATATAGTTGCCGTCCGTTTTCTTCAGGAGACTCACCTTTTCATTGGAGCCTTCTTTGGCCAGAACTTTGTGACTTTGTGGATTAGGGCGCATTCTGTGGTCTCTGTAATTTCCTCACAGAACCTTCTCCATGAGTCCCTTTTGGCCTTCCGGATCTCCTTATTATAGTGAGTGAGCTTACTCCTGTATAGGTCCCAGTTTTGGTTGAGCTTGGCTTTATTGAATAGCCTTCTTACCTCGATTCTTAATCCCTCTAGGTAATTATTCCAGCAAACTGTGTTCCCTTTGTGTTGCCTTGTTCGTTCTGGACAGTTCACTCGATAGGCATTCAACATTGCCTCGTTAACCTGGTCAACTGCCACTTCTAGGCTTTCTTTCCCTTTTATAGTGACTGTCCCTTCCTTAAGTGACTCTCTGAGGGATTCATCATATCCTTCCCTGTTAGTCTCTTTTGGATTTCTGAACTTAGTCGCTATTAGGGCTGCTGAGTTCAGCTCAAATCTGATATGCCTGTGGTCGGAACATGATGGTTCCTGCGATACCCGCCAAGCTACTATGTTATCACTTATTCTGTTGGTACTCAAAGTCAAGTCTAATACCTCTTTCCTAACCGCTGTGACAAAAGTAGGTTCTGTACCTCTATTGGCAATAAATAACCCTTCCCTAAGTATGAATTCATAAAATGACTCACCTCTTTTGTTGATGTCCGTACTGGCCCAGATTGTATGATGGGCGTTGGCATCGCATCCCGGTATATAAGCTGCATGTCCCTCTCCCGGCAATAGTCTACGACAGCCTTTAATATCTGTGGAGGACAGGTCAGCTCATCTCCTGGACAGTAGGCGGAACAGACGACTACTCTCTTCGTCCCACCCTGCGTTTGGTATGAAAGGATTCCTGCAACCAAGTTTCCGGAGCAAAGCCCTGGAATTAGTATACAATTAACTCTTTCACTGTGTATTATACATGCTCTTGGCCTTAATGCTGGCCTATGATAGAGTAACGTACCTGTTTGTTGTTTGAGGCCCGCTATGGTCCTTCCATGTACCCAAGGTTCCTGCAGAAGGGCCACATCTATGCCTTCTTTTTCCAACCTTCGACACAGCACGGCACTGGCAGCCTTGGCGTGTTGAAGGTTGACCTGCAGGAACCTAACGCTGTCCTCGAGGTCGAAGAGTGGGAATCCTCTGTGACCCTGGGCTCCCCCTGCTCCATGGCTTCAGCCTCCTCCCTGACCGGTGACGGCCTTTTGAGAGGGCTAACGCCACTTTGCTGGTCAGCTTCCCCGGGTCTAACCTCTGTAGAAGATTCCCCCTTCTTCTTCTTCCCCTTCTTCAGCCCTGGGCTCTTCCCCGAGGCACTTGCTCTCACCTGTGGGGAGGCCGCACTGCCGGTTGTGCCAGTGGAGGCTCCAGGCTTTACAGCCTCCCTCTCCACTGCACCTTTGGACTTGGGTCCCTGCTCCTTGACCTTGAAATGAATTCGGCCCATCCCGAAGTAGGGACTCATGTCCAGCCTTTTGATCTCCTCCAAGGATTCCTCATCCATGTAGAAGGTCCACATCTGACCCTTTCCATCGGGGTCTTTCCCCATATGGTCCAGAGCGATTTCCTTAGCTTCCGGTTGCTCACCTTCAGCCTGCTTAGGATTCGTTTACCCTCCAATCTCTCGCCATCCTCGTCAGGGACAAAGACGTAGCAAGCAGCTGCAGGTCTCGGTAGGCTGTCTCCCCTCAGGGTCCTGAGACTTGCGTTGTCCCAGGGAACCAGTGAGGGAACCACCCCATCCAACCATTCAACACTCGCCACGTCCGCGCTAGTGATTAGAAGGTATACCCGGGTATATGGGTGCATTTGACAAATCTCACCTGAGGTCCGTCATCTGCCACCCCCTCGTATGCCTTCATGATGGAGTGCTGGAGAGCTTTAAGCCTATCCGACTCCATCTGACAACTAGGATATCCTCCCTCCACTATGGCTGCCCTCTCCGACGAGGCCGCATCTCGGAAGGACGGTTTATCCTTCCTTCTGGGCCTTTTCGTCACGGGTCTTGCCTGTGGAGGGGTTGTCCCTTTTGACCTGGGGCGCTTCTTCACCTCTTCCGTAGCTTCCGTAGGGCGCTTCCTCGCCTCTACTTAAGCTTTGTTAGGGTGCTCGCCTACCTCTTCTCGTTTTTTCTTTGGTAGAAGCGACTTTGCGAGGTTCTCCTTGATTACCGCCTTTTTGGCTTCAATATAATCAAGGCCCCCGGCCTTTCAACAGAGCCTGCATCCTTTTCCAGCAGTAGGTATGTACCAGTATTCTTTTCATATTTTTGTGTAGCTAATATTTTAGGTACTATGTAGGAAAGTAGATTCTGAAAAACTTTGAACATAAAATTATTACATAATGAACAACTTGGTTCTATACTTAATTGCACTAAGGGTGGCTTTTTCACATTCTTCTTTCAGACTTATTATACTCATTATAACTTTGCTTCAAGGACAGCTGCTTATCGAAAGCATATTTCTTATAGTTCTTGTCTTGCTCGTTGTTTTGTTATTTACCTACACTCGTTGTTTCAATTGCTCTTTGTTGTTGTTGAAATAAAAATATTTTCTAAAATAAATATCAAGCTGTACATATTTCATACCCTCTTCAAAATAAAATTATGCTCAAACACTTGAATTGAAAATTTATCTTGTCGTGTAAACGACTTTAGATATTAATTATAGTCATTCGCATCGTAATTTTTACATTTGCACAAAAGTGTGATTAAAGTTTGTAGTTGAATAATTCATTTATTTCATTAAGGAACTGAAAAACTTGATATACTTAATTTTCTGCGGTAAAAAATGAAATTTAAAAGGCAATAATTCTTTCCTAATATTAAGCGTTTGACGTCAAAGTTAATAGTTTGATTTAGCGCATTATTTCCTGATTGGCTGATTTTTCAATATGGCGGCGTTTTGGAATTTTTTTTTACAGTCGCGCGTAAAAGGAATCTTTTTCGCTCGCTTATTTCATCAAATTTGGTGGGATTAGCCATGACGACGAAAAACAATAAATGAACGTCAACTTACCAGATAATACTATACTATCTACTTTATCAACCATTTTAATCGGCTTTATTTATTTCTCACAACATTATAATAATTTTTATAACAATTTATATAATAATTTAAAAGAAATTAAAAGGTGAATTTCAAAAGTCATTGTTATTGTCGATATCTCGGGCACGCCTCTACCTAGAGCGACGGCGAATCAAATGTCGGCATGGGAGGGAGGTATAAGCGCTCTGCAGATTCTGACAAGTCTGAACAATTCAGTAGAGCTTTTTAACGCCATAAAGAGAAAGCATTCAAATACTCAAATTGAAATAGGTACTTAGATAGATAATAAACCAGAAAAACACAAAAAGGTTAATGCACGTTCTTTATATCATTTGTGAATTTCATTTTCAATCTTCAGTAATGGAAGAAATTTCTTCTGAATCAAAAATTGCAATAAATAATTGTAACAATTGTACTTTCATATTTAACATTAATAAATAATATGACAACTAAAATGTCAGAGTACTATCTTAAATCATAATCCACTCCTATTATAACATAAGATAATATAAAAAACTGTTTTAATTATTAAAAGGGCGACTGTAGAAAAAATTATGTTACTTTACGCTCTAAATACACAAATAACTATTATTGGTCGTGCGCGGTAACACACCTTTTACTGTATTTACACCATGCTAGCAGCCAATAAAACACCATGAACTCAAACTCAAAGTGTATTCAAGGCTTATGATTGGCTGTTATTGTTCCGCTGTGAGATGTTTTGGTACAGGTTTTAACTAGCGCCCTCTAGCAGAACCTCCAGTCCTTAGAACTTAGAACATTCTATGTTCTAAGCTCCAGTCTGACAACAATGTTCGATTTCCTCTCTCCCTATACATGCTCCATGCCATGGAACTAAGTATGAACGAAATAAGATATCGCAGGTGCTTTGTGATATCGACTATCGAAATACGAAATTCCGTATCGAGATATCGAAGGTGATATGTGTGAATGTGATTTGTTTTGTTTTTTAGGTTAAGGAATTGTAGATAAAATTTTAGAAAGGAGAATGGATAAATAAGTGGGTTAACTTAGTGATACAAGATCATTCCGTAGGTATAGTAATTAACCCGAATATTTAGCGACAATCAGTATTAAGCTGCTTATTTGTATTAAGGCATCAGTATTAAAACATCACATTAAATTACTGACTAAAAATGTCAGTTCCAAAAGAAAAAGTTCATACAACAGTTTATATTATATTTATATCATTACTATTAGATTTATTAGCATTTACCATGATATTGCCACTTTTTCCATCGTTACTGGACCATTATAAAGCTAATGATAGTGAAGGATTGTACAAATGGCTTTCAAGCCAAATATATGGTTTTCAAATACTAGTTGGAGCACCTGAGAAGTATAATTCAGTTTTATTAGGAGGTTTTTTGGGATCCTTATTTAGCTTCTTGCAGTTTCTAGCTGCTCCTGTTTTTGGAGGAATGTCTGATATTATAGGAAGAAAAAAAGTAATGTTTGTATGTTTGGTAAGTAAATATTTAATTCTTTATAACTATTAGATCAATAAGCAAAACAGGTGAAATAATATTTTAAGCAATACATGGATACTTTTCTTAGTATAACTACTATAGCAATGAAATTTTGTTTGCTTACGATATTTTTATTTTCTATAAAAATATTATTACACAGCCTACATTTATTGTTTTCAGTTTAAAATATCTGCTAATGCTGGAAACTGACAATTTTCAGAACAAATTAGTGTATTTTGTTTACCCTATTCACTTTATTCACATAGTTATATCATAAAATATTTATTTTAAACAAATTTAACCTAGGTACTTAACAAAATATATTGAAACAAGGAATGTCCTGCATTTAAATCATATTTACAACTATTTTCTGTAAATGGCTAATGAAAAAAGGGAGGACTTGCATAAAGATAAATATAAATATGTACCTAAATATTGTGGAATTTTAGATTAAGCTTTGCTTTATAAATTTATAAAAGTATGTACCACATACAAGTTTTCAATATCATAATAAAAAAAATAGAATTGATTTTCAAATATCACAATGTACTTGTTGAATAATAGAATTATATTTACTTTTTAATTGTATATTCTGTTTTATGTTTTACGAGATCACTACAATATCCATTTTCTGATGCTTCTGTCTTTAACCTAAGCAGCAATAGCAAATCCACTTCACCCAAATTCTGTTGTTATTTAAACAATTAACAGATATAATTTTTTTTTTCTTATTTTCGATATTTAAATGTATTTCAAATTGAGGAAACTTTTGATTGACTACAAAAGTGTGACCATTTATTTCAGTTTAAAATTGATACCTAATCAGGTATACTAACTTTTGTTAATATTATGATTAAATATTAATTTAAAGTAAGCATCTAAATTCTTTTTGTTATTTATTTTGGGAAATCAAACCACAATCTTTTTTGGTTTGATTTCCCAAAATAAACAAGAATAATGTATATACCACAAGGAATATACAGAAGATATTAAGCATCTAAAAATGTATCACTGTATAAATATGTTTATCATTCTTCAGGCATTTTCAAATATTTGGATCATACGTTTTAATTTTTTTGTTTGTGTATATTGCTTAATTTACAATCTACATCATTATAGAGAATTAAGTAAATGAGATGCAAGTTTTGCACGTGAAATATCCAGTGATATTTCACCTTATTCTATTGCCATTTAGTTTTCAAGCAGGTCTGGAGGCCAGGTTCTAGCAAGTCTTCTTGTGGTGGGGCCATTGTTGAATAGCTCTTCTACTAACTGATTTATATGATGCATGGTATGTTCTTTGTATGATACCGTGGCTTGATGGATTTCATCTCTGATAAAAGGACGTTTTAAATGAATATTTGTGAAATATGGATCCCTTTTAAATCCCTGCGTATCAATTGTATGATGCTAAGCACACCCTAATCACGATATTCAATCACAACGGAAATTAGATTTCCTGTCTGTACGTTTTGCTAGCAACATTTCCGGTATCGCAATGCACTACCTGTTGTTTTTTTAAAATCATTCTGAAACTAACCTATGTGGTATGGAATTCTAATACACCCTGATGATAATGTAGATAGATGAAAACATATGGGCCTGAAACAATGAACGAAGCATTGAAAATTGAGTAGTTTGATAATTTCTAAAATCTTGATAGGTGTGGGTAGAACAACGTGTTGAATAGTTTCAAGTACAAAAACAACTTCCGCCCTTATCGTGTACCACTAGATTAATTGAAAGGGAAGTTGATAATCTAAGCATAAAATTTTTTATCCAATAATATTATTGAGATAAGTGTACTTAGTAAAGTTAGTTTTGTTCTTTTACAACTAGCATAATAATTACTTAAACAAAATAACTATGTTCAGAACATTTCACTTCATACCCACAGGTTAATACTTTTACAAAAAAAAAAACTAGATACTTGGAAAGCACAAAACGAAGATACTCTAAATTTGAAACTAAATAATTTTACTGATCAAAAATTGAAATTCAATTTCAGTGTCTCTAAAATAATCTTTTCTGTAGATATTGAGCCAATTATTGGTACTTAATTGAATCTAAAATATAAATAAGTTATGAGATCAAGCAGGCCTTACTTTGTGTCATGGAGTGAATGGGAAATATAGTTTTTATATTTTATGCATTGTAGGTTACATTTCCTACTGTTGTGTCTGACTCTAGACTATTATTATGCCCAATAAAGTAAATTCTACCTACCATTTATTCTTAAGTATGTGATATTGTTAATGAATAACAAATATGTAATTGTACTTAAAACTAAATCTTAAGGTACACCACTGCTTGATATTAATGGTTAGGATCTTTTGAAGGGGGTGAAAACCATACACAGAAAGTGTTGATTTGAAAATTTTGATATTCACCTACTTCTGATTTTTTTTCAGTATAAAAGATTTGATCTAGATTAATCCCTTATAACCCAGTTATCTGTGACTTCTACTTCCCCCACCTCTTTTTAAATTAATTCACTTTGTCTTAAATTATGAACTGCTTTATTTAAAAAATTCCCGTGCTTTTGTTTTTAACAAAAATTTTAGGTTTAAACATACTCATATGTACTCCAGAACAATTATTGAGACCCTACCAATTTTTTTATTTTGTTGCAGGTGGGCATATCATGTTCATATGTTCTTTGGGCATTATCAAGCAATTTAATAATGTTTATATTGGCAAGATTCTTGGGAGGAATTAGCAAAGGAAATGTATCTCTAAGTATGGCGATCATTACAGATGTGTCTTCTATTGAAACTCGAGGAAAAGGAATGGTATGCATTCGTTTTATATACAGGGTGTCCCGTGACTAATGGTAAAAAAGTCAGTATTGTATAGGTTAATGTTAGCACTTTATATACATTTTTTTAATATAGATCCTCGTTTCCGAGTTTTAGACTTCCAAAGTTGGACACTGACATTTGTTGTTTATTTCTAATTTCAGTACTGTATATTTAATCTTTATAAAAATATCATTACGCTTAGAAGGTATGAGGATGTATTTTGAAAGTGGAAGGAGATTTGCAGTATAGCTTTGTCAGCCAGCGATGTACTAGTCCTAATGGTTAAGCATCCAAAATTCTTACAAGAACTCAATAAAAAAAGGCTGATGTTTGCCATTGCACTACAGGTCAATTTTCACAGTTTTACCAACTTTCTAATGTGTATTCAATGAAATGAATTTTTGTTATCTCCTACTATTCCTATTATTATTTATTTTCATTAATTGAAATCTATGGAATTGTATTATTAAATTACCTTTCCTTCGTACTAGTTAATAGCAATTATGATGTCCTCAAGATTATCCTTATAAAAAATGTAGATCTTTAATAAAATGATTGATTAAATAAGAATTCTCATCATTCATGGAGCTCATATGTCAAAATCTACAAGAGTTGATTTTTTTGTAAGGAAATTTTAGAATAAGCTCATTTGTTATAAACGGGGATCGAGCGCAAATAAACGGCTGAATCCAAATAGATACATATATTGAGTACATATCATTATTTTGTAGTGTTGCAAAAATGTTTCTCATATGCATACGAATGTTATTTTTCAGGCATTTGTTGGAATTGCATTTTCTCTGGGATTTATAATCGGACCATTGATTGGAGCAGCATTTGCAGTGTGGGCTAAAAAGCGTTCAGGAGATTGGTTTGTTGTACCCGCCATATTTGCGTTTATATTGTCACTTATTGATTTGATTTTCTTTATGGCATTTTTCAAGGAAACATTACCAAAGGTAATAACATTTTAATTAATATTATACATTTTATTTATTTTTGAAGCGTCACCGCCATGCTGATGTAACCTGCTGCGCCTCGACTGTATCATGTGCGTGCGTAAATTTTTGTGGTTACTTTTAGGGTCCTACCGGCTTGCAGAAACTCTGTTCGTGTATTATCGCGGGTCGTTCTCAGTATATATAAATATACTAGATTTCAGTGTACAAGATATTAACAAATTTTTAAAAGTCTTAACAAGATTCGGTTTCGGCCGAAAATATTGTTGTATAGTTAATTTACTTGTAAAAATTTCCTTCAATCATAGGCGTACGATGAAATTTTTATAAAGGATTAATTTATTTGTTTAAATGTCTAACATGGGCGTACGATAAAACTTTTAAAGGTGGTCAATTTATTTGCAACAATTTCCATTTACTATGGACGAACGATAAAAATGGTTTAATTTATTTGTCAAAATTTCGATATCATGGGCGTACGATAAGATTTTTGAAGGGGGTTAATTTATTTGTAACATTTACCATGGACGCAAGTACGATAAAATTCATTTGTGTTTCCAGTTTTTTCGGCAGTCCCCGTGACTGCTTATTTATTTTTTCATTATGTTCCCAATTTTCAATTTATACTTGTAGTTGGATTAGTATTTCTTCATAGATTGAAATAAAATTGGCGTATCCCTTTCAAACTAATTTTCTTTTATTAAAAAAGCAGTGAACAACTGAATTATAACCTCATTGAAACATATCGTAATTTTTTATAATACGTAAATATCATAAAAAGTGCACATACAAATTATAAATGTATATAATATGCAGTTTTTATCATTTTACAACTTTAATCAATACTGTGTGAATTTGACATTATATTTAATATAAGATGTTTTCTAAAAAACACTAGCAAGCACGAACTGATTTGACTTAAAACGTGTTTTGAAATAAATCGTGCATACGTATATCTGACTAATAAATGAATAAATGTTAGTAACTAAACTTGTTTTTAGGAAAAACGTACCAAGGATGTAAAAATGACATTAATGAATTCTAGTGCTCTGATAAATGTGAAGGAACTATTTAGGTTTACTGCCATTTCAGGAATAACTTCTTCCGAAAGAAAAGAATTAACAACGTTGGGACTGATTTATTTTGTATATCTATTGATATACAGTGGGCTAGAATTTACACTTACTTTTCTCACACATCACGTTTTTAATTATACTGCTATGCAGCAGGGATGGATGTTTTTTGTAATAGGTAAGTAATAGGTGTTATCAGATATATCAGGAATTGTGTGTATAGTACAGCTTTGACAAAAAAATGAGAATAACCTAAGGAAATGTAATAGCAGATGAACTAGCAAAGAGGGGGACTGAAACACCCTTTTGGGGGACGGAACACTTTTGCGGTATCAGCTTCAATGTAATATTGGAAGAAATAGGCAAAGCCGAAATAAAAGAGATCTCACCATTGGAAATATCTAGTAGGGCTGGTGGTACCCATCGGGCGCGTCCCCAGGTGGCGGATAGGGGAACCCTGCATCCGGAAGGGCTGCTTGAGCGCTTAAAACCGCAATATGGCAGTTCTGAAGGGTGCGCTGGGAAGTGTGGGCTGGTATGAGCGGTTTAAAACCCACAAGATTATCAGCTGGACTCTGAAGGCCCCACCGCGGACCAACCCCCCAACCCGGCTGTAGTGTAGTGGCTTAGGGTTTCGTAAACGATGCCGGAGGGCCCCAAGTGGGACCTCCGCGAGACCGATAATCTGGATGTCTGTGGTCATGTCTCGCGGGCTAGAGAGTCGGGGGTCTTGGCTTAGCCGCCTGGACCAACCTTATCAAAAACCTGAATCCTGTGGTGGGAGGACCGGGCCCATAGGATGCGTGGCCGAAATGAGGATCGGCAGGTTCTGACCTTGGGGCATCGGGCGACACCCCATTGTAAGTAGCCTTACACCCGCATGCGGGGTTCTGCGGGGGTGGACCGAAGATTTCCCTAGTGGGACCAGAAATGGACAACATAAGTAAGAAGACGGAAGAGGAGGGGACATCGGAGGAGACTCTTGAGATGGGCGACCTTTACAGTGACCTTCAGACGGAGTCTTCCGAGAGGGGCCCCGAGACCGGGCCCCCGGTGGCGCAGGACGAGGTGGGGGGAGCGGTGTGGGCCCAGGCGATGCCGGGAACAACTGCCCCTTCACCTGAGGGGCCGAAAAGGCACCGTAAGTCCGTTTGTGGTGCCGAGAAGAGGTGGAGACGCCGGACTGCAGAAGGGACACTGAAAGGTGGCCCAACTGGCAAGGAGGTGGCGGGAGGAAATGGCTCCGGGTGGCTGACACGCCGCTAGAGACCAGACTGGCCCCCAAGAAGGCGTGTACTGCGCCTGGTGGGCATAAGTCCTACGGGGACGCTGCTAGCAGCGACCTCAAGGTGGCCATCATTTGCGATGGCTACTCGGACAATATGCTCACCAAGGAGAAGAGCGCGCGAATCCACGCGCATCTCCTCGTGGAGATATACAAGCCTGGCACCACGGTACCAAGCTTTGAGGGACACTCGTTTGCCCGGGGAGCCTCTATGGTGACCTGTACAGAAGGGGACTCTCTGGCTTGGTTTAAAAATGCCGTGGGCAGGGTTAGGCTGGAGGGCTTGTCGCTCAAGATTATTGAGCAGTCGGCCCTCGAACGCCTGAAAAGGGCGACGGTTTGAGTACCGGCGCCGATCGAGTCGCCTCCCCATGAGGTACACAGAAGAATCCGGGCGGGCAACCCGGCTCTGGGGACCGAAGGGTGGGTGATTCGGGTCTCAGAGACAGAACGTCGTATTGGGGATCGATCCTCGGTCAGTGGAGGTGCTCGAACGCACGAAGGGGGAAGTCCGGTATGGGCTCGGGAATATAAAGTTTATCGTCAGATCTTTGATGTCTGCAGGGACCTTAAATTTACCCAGATAAATTTGCAGCATTGCCGGGCTGCTGCGGGAGTAATCGCGCAGCGGATGGCAAGTCTGCAGACAGGCATATGCCTCATACAAGAGCCATGGGTGTATGGAGGTCATGTGCGAGGTCTGGGCACACCCGGGCGTAGTTTATTCTATGCTGTGGGTGGCATGATCGCCCTGGGAGCATTCTTGGACATACAGGGGGCTTTCGACAGCACCCCTGTAGAATCAAAGTGTAGAGCTGCAGTAGACCATGGAATAGAGCCAATGGTAATTCATTGGCTCGGGGCCATGCTACGCAACCGCACAGTAGAGGCTGCATGGACATGTGGCTAAAATGGACGTCGACAGGGGATGTCCACAAGGGGGCGTCCTTTCGCCCACATTGTGGAACCTAGTAGTCGACGAATTAATATCCTTATTAAACGGTGAGGGCTTTCTGGCAATTGGGTGTGCCGATGATATCGTTGTCCTTGTTGTTGGAAGGCATATCACCGTCCTCAGGGACCTAATACAAAGGGCCCTGAATAGGGTATAGGGGTGGTGCAACGACCACGGATTTGCAGTTAATCCTGCCAAGGCTGAGGTAATTGCTTTCACCAAGAAGAGAGGTATAAGACCTAATGGTCTGCACCTTGGTGGAGTGCCACTTCCAGTGGTTGAACAAGTGAAATATCTGGGAGTGATCCTGGATAAGTCGCTGACATGGAAGGCTCACCTTGATAGTCGCCTGGGCAAGGTGACTAACACGTACTGGGCCTGTAGGTGAGCCATTGGTCCGAAATGGGGACTAACCCCCAAGACGATATTGTGGTTCTATAAAGTGATCATGCTGCCGATGCTCACATCCGCGGCTCTGATCTGGAGGCCAAGGGTAACACTTGCCATGGCTAGGTCGCAACTGGCACGCCTCCAAAGGGTGGTCGGTTTGGGGGCAACTGCATGAAAAGTACACCAACTGCTGCGTTGGAGGTGATTCTTGGACTTCGGCCTCTTCACCATGTGATCGAGGCTGAAGCTGGGAGGGCACTCCTACGCTTGAAAAGTTTGGGATATGTGCGAAACGGGGAAGGGTGCAGGCACGTCAATAAGCTCAGGCTTCTTGGAGATGTCCCTGTTCTGGCTCGAGCGGCTGATGTCTGCCTGCGCAGGTACTCCTTCGTAACCCCCTATGTATGTATGTAAATTGGGGTGACATTCACGGAGAACTAAAAGATCTATTGTGCCCCTTTACTTCTACTTAGTTCCTGAGGAAAGTCTCAGAGACTAGTAGCTTCTTTAGTCCTATTTCCCGGAGGAATTTTAGGATATCTGCAGGCTTTAACTTAGGTAAATGTCCCTCTTCTATCCAGTAATCTCCAAGGTGTTGTGCCCTAGGATTCTGAATTGCTGTGTTGTTCGCAAGTATGTGGATGGAGGTTTCTTCTTCCATATCACACAATCTACATTCTTCTTCCTCCACTATTTTGAGCTTTTTCAGGTGCCCATTCAGGCGACAATGTCCCGTAAGGATGCCTGGTAAAACTCTTAGTGCAGTTCTACTTTGACTTATGCATTCATTTGATCTCAACAGGTTGTAGTCACCCAGAAGAATCTTTGATTGCCTTAGTCCTACTAGATCTTTCCAATGGTCAGATCTTCTCTTTTCTTCGGCTTTGCCTATTTCTTCCAATATTACATTGGAGCTGATACCGCAAAAAGGTTCCGGCCCCCAAAAGGGTGTTCCAGTCCCCCTCTTTGCTAGTTCATCCGCTATTTCATTTAATTCTATCCCTGTGTGTCCTGGAATCCACAGTAAGGTGACTATATTGTTCTCGCCTAGTTCATTTAGTTTGCCTAGGCATTAACACACCATTTTGGAACTGATAACACAAGAGCTCAGTGCTTTAATGGCTGCTTGACTATCCGACATTATGATAATCCTTTGCCTTCTATATCCTGTATCAATATTGAACTGGGCACACTTTCTTATGGCGAGAATTTCCGCTTGAAAGATACTCGGGGTTTTTCCCAAGCTTTCAGAGTGTTTGGTTCCTGGCCCGTACACTCCTATCCCAGTTCCTTCTATTGCTTTTGAGCCATATGTGTACCATTGAATGGCATTCTTTCCAAGTCTGGTATTGGTATTTGGATCCCATTCCTTCTTGTTGCTTAATTCCGTAACGAATTTCTTTGAAAAGTTATACTTTTTCATCATACCATCTTGTGGCATGTCCCAGGTTTTCTGATTTCTAAGAAGTAAGGAGGTGGTTTTTTTTAATGATTCCCTCTCTACTTAGTCTGTATCTTGTTCTTTCTGCAACACTTTCCACCACCATATGTAGTGGTGTGAGGTTGAGAATAACTTCCATGGCTGCCGTTGGGCATGTTCTCATTGCTCCTGTAATGCACATACAGGATAGTCTAGATTTTCTCTCGTTGTCAATAGGCTAGTTCTACTACTCCAAGCAATGGCTCCATAAGTGATAATTGGTCTCACTATGGCAGTGTACATCCAGCTCAGGATTTTTGGGTTGCACCCCCAATTTCTCCCTGCCAGGTTCCTGCACACCATTAGAGCCATTTTTGCTTTGTATATAATCTCCTTTTCGTGTTTATTCCACAGGAGTTTACTGTCTAGAGTCAAACCTAGATACTTGACTTCTTGTCTCGATTCAACCTCGCTCCCATCAAGTTTAATGGTTTTGAGGTTGAGCTTTCTCTTGATGCCTGCGCAGGTACTCCTTCGTAACCCCCTATAGGGTGAAGATTCGGAATAGAGAATTCTGGGAAAGAGAGAGAAATTCACAGCCTCATGGGATCGTCTGGAACACAGATGGCTCATGCTCCAGCGATGGGGCGGGGGCTGGAATTTACTCCAGGAACCCAAGGACACAAGTCTGTGTTCCATTGGGTAAGGGTGTGTCTGCATATCAGGCTGAGGTATACGCTATCTTGGAATGTGCGCAGATAAACCTAGACAGAGGTTATACGGACCGACGCATAACCATATACACCGACAGTCAGGCGGCAATCAAGGCCCTGAGTGGATATACCATCAACTCGGGGCTTGCTGCTGAATGTCGTGAACGCCTTGCTGACCTAGCAAGGCGGAACACAGTGTAGCTAGAATGGATTCCGGCCCACTCTGGTTTTGAGGTCAATGAAGAAGCGGGCACGCTGGCTGTGGAAGGGGCGGCTACCCCTTTTAACGGCCCGGGCCCGACCTTGGGCCTCGCAAAAGAAACAATCCGTAAGGAGACGAGGAACTGGTTGAGAAACCAGCACCTCGCTCACTGGAGGGCTCTACAGGGTCTCGAGCAGTCCAATCTCCTATTGAGGGGATGGACTGATGGACATGCTAGAGCTGCTCTAGAACTACCAAGGAGTAGGTTAAAAAAGTTAGCAGGACTCCTATCAGGGCACTGCTGACTGAGGAAACACCTCTGTAACCTAGGTTTAGAGGAAAGTCCCCTATGTAGGGGTTGCGGCATGGCTGACGAAACGTCGGACCATGTTCTCCTCGTATGTCTACATTGGGCTGTGCTACGCAGGCGAATCTTCGGAGTCCCTGTTATGGCCCCTGGGGACATAAGCAGACATCCACTGAAGAGGATTGAGTCCTTCATCGAGGGACTCGGCTTCATCGATGCATAAGTAGCAGGAATGACACAATGGGCCGCCAGTGGCCTCAGTGCCGGAACCTTGGCTTGAGCTTTTCTTGGCCAAGGTTCGCCTGACTAAATTAGTAGTAGTAGGGCTTGGACAATCAAAGGTACTGGGTGACTACAACCTGTTGAGAAAAAATGAATTCCTAAGTCATAGTAAAACTGCATAGTAAAAATTTAACAGGGGTCCTAACGGGACATTCTCGCCTGCATGGGCACCTGAAAAAGCTCAAAATAGTGGAGGAAGAAGAATGTAGATTCCGTGGTATGGAAGAAGAAACCTCCGTCCACATACTTGTGGATTGCACAACATTTCAGAATCCTAGGGCACAATACCTAGGAAACTACTGGATAGAAGAGGGACACTTATCTAAACTGAAGCCTGCAGACATCTTAAAATTCCTCCGGGAAATAGGTCCAAAGGAGCTACTAGTGTCTGAGACTTTCCTCAGGAACTAAGGGAGCACAACAGATCTTTTAGGTCTCAGAGAATGCCACTCCAATATACATATATGAGAATAACCTGCAAATTATTACTATCAACGTTCAGTGGAAGGAAAGGTTTTAACTTTATTTTGTATATTTGAAACTGAACTCTGTTTGAATGTTTGATCGCAATTATATATTTTTAGGTATAACAATGGCTGTGATACAGGGTATCTATGTAAGAAAAATACATCCACATAAAATAAAATCAATTGCTGTTAAAGGATTGTGGCTAACTATACCGGCTTTTTTCTGTGTTGGAATAGCAATAGAATATATTGTACTATATTTGGGATTATTACTATTTTCTATATGTGAGTACCTATAACTATTTAATTTTTTGAAAGTTTAAAAACCATTTCTAATTTTAAGTGACCTCCCATGTTATCCATCAAGTCTTTTAACTAGTTCAGACAACCCACAACTGTGACTGTTTCCATTATTTTGTGAAAAAAACCACGAGCAGGAAGCTACGGTGTGTAGTCACTAGAAACCTATTAACGCCAAAAAAAACTTTTTGTAGATATCCCAGGAATCTAGATTAAAATTAATATCAGTTACATATATAAATTTAATTGAGCATAAAACGATCTATACATAAACTCACATAACGCACTTTGGTGATAAAGGTATTTAGTAGTGACACTCAATGAAATAAATGAAGATCGACCACTATCACTTTTTGGTTCCTATAATATTCGATATTTGAAACAAGTTTAAAAGCTCGTATGTTGTGATACAATAGGCTTTTGTTTATATTTCGTTTATTTTAAAAGAAGTTTGAATAGAATATCAAGAGCCAACAGCTGATAGTAAACAGACAGTTCAAACACTCTTGGATTCTGATGCAGATGTAAATAGTCTTAGACTTAAATCAGAGATAATATGTGTAGAGAATTCCAAGGAGAAATTGTTTTGTATGTGTGGAGACTCCGAGACCAAGATGTGCTCCTATAGGTCCAGAACCTTTCTGTGGTATAGCGAAAGTGCAGAAAAAACCAGTTGCAGTACTTGGATAAAGAAGAGTCAAAAATGGTGGACCAGGCCGGGAATGAGACAGGCCAAAGAATTTATCAAAGAATCATAGAACCTACTAAACCAGAATAGGCGAATAACCAGGATTCTGATTGGGCTCCTGACAATGCACAGACTCAACTAATACGTGAACATCAGATTGGCAGACACAACCAAATGCAGGTTTTGCCAAGAAGACAAGGAAACATCAGCACACATACTGTGCTAATGTGAAGGCCTGACTAGGATAAACTCAATAGATCGGCAAAGGTCGTAGTGGAGAGGCTCCTAGAAGCCCCGTGTTAATTAATCTTAATCTTTATTCTTTTTGTTAATTATTTTGGGAAATTAAACCACAATCTTTTTTATATTTTAATGAATATATATAATAATAATGAATACACCACAAGAAACATACAGAAGAAATCCTAATCTTAAACCAACCTCACACATGGAACAATGAATATATTCTTAGTGACTCAGTGCCTCAAATTTGGTAACAAACTGTCAAAAAAGACTCTTCAATAGCAAGACTCAACAAATTGTCTCTGGTGCAGACCAGAACCTTCCAACTTCATCAAGTTTTGCCAAACAAATATTGAACAAATTTACCAATATTGGTTGAGTCAAAGCCTTCCATACATTTTTCGAAAAATATTACCAAGAAATTATTGGACCAAAAAACAGGAATTACCTAGGTTAAATTGAATTGAAATAAGTAATTTTCTTAATGAGCTTTTCATTTGAAAAATGCAAGAATTTAAAATGTGTAATATACGAGATGGTCCAAAAGTAGTTTTCAAGAAAGCTGTCACAAAGTAAAAATTCTTTTATTTCAGGTTCTTTCTCAACCGGTTGCGGCTTGATCAAATTACATCCGGGTTAAATATACCTTCAAAATACGGCTAATTAGAAAAAATAATTGACAATGTATTACTAGAACATGGAGCACTTGAGGAAGGAGAAGAGAAACCCGCTAGAAAAATGGAAAAATTAATGAGGATAGAATAGTATATTCTGTAACAAGGTTAGAATGAAAATTCGATGCGAGTGGAAAGTTCCGAGCGCGAGCCGAAGGTGAGCGTGAGGAACCACGAGCATCACGAATGTTCATTCTAACCGAGTAGCAGACCATACTTTCTCCACGATCAAAGATTTTAAATGGAAATGAACAAAAGATAATTTATATTACAGAGCTCAATCACAATTATATTAGGTAAACACTCAATGTGACAGCAATAATTTTGACACTCGAGTTTTGCAACTATGATGACAATCAACTGCGTCAAGGCTAATGTTATTATTGCTAACCAGTGTGAGAATATTATTCTATCACAAGAGAGAGAATGTAAATACATTTAAATTGCATGGGGGCAGAGGTGTTGCAGAATATTTCTTCAATCTCAAGAGAGAGAATTCCAGCATTCTGTAATCAAATTTGATTTCAGAATTGGCAAATTCCGTCATGATCGTGGAGAAACCCCAGTATATCACTAGAGTAACATATGGTGTCTTCTTTAAGAGATCATCTAAAACGAACTACAATGCTATTAAAAATTATGATGATAAATTATTCATTAACTTACGACCGCAAGTAATAAAAGTTACTGTTCCACACAAAATAGGTAGACGGTCAGCCATTTTCTTGACAAATAGGAACCAAAGTGGTTTATTGGTGTGGTTGCCAATGCCTCAAATCAATACTAATCTCTCTCGAGAATATTCGTAAGTACGTCGATTAAAACGTATAAATAAGTGACAAAAATACATGAAAAAATAGACATGACAAAAAACAGTGACTGAAGTTTATTCATGAAGCGATAAAATAATAAATACCTCGTGATTTCGGTAAAAATATGCTTATATGTAAAACTTTTCGAGCTTTATGATACGGTTTTTATATTGTAATTTTAGTGACATTTGTATGTCAATTTTTTTATACACGTTTTGTTACAGCCACAGCAATGGTAGTTCCAAGTGTAATGACAATGGCCTCAGAACATGGTTCGGAGCAGCAAAAAGGAACGGTTATGGGTATATTTCGGTCTCTTGGAGCACTAGCTAGAGCTGTGGGGCCAATTTTTGCAAGTATTGCATTTTGGAGCGTTGGTTCAAAAATTACGTACTTAACAGGATCTCTACTTTTACTTTGGCCTGCAATTACATTAGGACGGATGAAATATACGAAATCTAACTCTCGAAAACAATAATTTTATAAACATATTTATATATTTTGTAAAATATATTTATTTCTGTTAAGCTTTGTTTTTGTCTTGAAATTTCGTTACCCAAGATTTCAAAAATAATTTTGAATGTATACTATCGCGAGGGTAAAATGGAACAAATTTAAAATAATTATAATTTTATTAACAAGTGGAATTTGTAATATACACAAAAAGGGGTGAGGCAAATTAGTTAAAACTTTAGATGATACAATAAGTAGCCTTAAATTTCATTTCCATTAAAATACATTTTTACTTAGGCTATTCCTAAACGACGCATTTCTTTAAGCAACTCGTTTCCCATTTGAGCTGGGGACTTCGTAACTATAACTCCAGCTTTTTCTAAAGCGTTGATTTTGTCTTGAGCGCCTCCTTTTCCCCCAGAAATAATGGCGCCTGCATGTCCCATCCGACGACCCGGAGGAGCAGAGAGACCAGCAATGAAAGACACCACCGGTTTAGCATTTGTTCCCTTAAACAAATTATTCAAATGTTAAAATGTAATTTTATGGAAGGTATTATGAAAATGAATCAGTTACTTCTAAAATTGTGATATATTCTGGAGTAAACTAATATATTTTCGAAGGTCTTTTTGTTACATCCAATGTTAAAACGAAGAATTCCTATAAATATTGGTGATAAGTTCTGTCACTATTGATATTTTTCATAAAAAATTAACACAAGTGAATTATATATTACCAGTTAAAATACCAGCAGCTATTCAATGGATAATAACATATCGAACCGATAATTATATTCACTTAATTTTTTATACTTACAGAATTGTGTTTCATTAGATATTCGGCAGCTTGTTCTTCAGCAACACCTCCAATTTCTCCAATAAGAATAATACCTTTTGTCTCGGGATCTTTTAAAAATACTTCTAAACAATCGATAAAATCAGTTCCGTTGAACGGATCTCCTCCAATTCCAACACACAATGTCTGACCCAAACCGACTTGAGTAGTTTGATGAACAGCTTCATAAGTAAGTGTTCCTGATCTTGATACAACACCAATTACACCTTTCTGGTGAATATGTCCAGGCATGATTCCTATTTTGCATTGCTCTGGGGCAATGATACCTGAAAACGTACATAATGTCTGATTCGTGTGAAGGTGAAATGTACATCTTACAGTTTATTTTAGGTACATTAATAAATGAAATCATTCCAAATGATCAAAATGGTTAGTAAAGCATTGGTAAATATAAGTACAATTTAGAACACTTGAGTGAATTAAAACACAAAATCCAAGTTGCTACTAGCATACTAAATGAAAGACAATATTTACGGAGAATTATCATTACTATTTCAATAATTACCAGGGCAGTTAGGTCCAATAAGTCTAGATTTACTCTGGCGCAATAATTTGTGCTTAACTCGTACCATGTCATGTTGAGGGATTCCTTCTGTAATACATACAATGAGAGGAACCTCTGCGTCAATGGCTTCCAAAATTGCTGCAGCAGCTCCAGGTGGGGGAACGTAAATTACAGTTGCGTCGCATCCAGTAACATCACGTGCCTGAAATACAAATCCCGTAATAGAGTATGCCTAATACCTAAAATATTTTAAAAGTCAAGAGACAAAATTCATTAGTAAACAACATATCTGAGTTCGATCAATATCAAAATGTATACAATTTGAAGAAGTAAAATAATAACAAATATATTATTTCAATTTGTCTCCTATTGTGTTTTATAGGCTATTTCACGAATACAAATACGCCTGTTTCGAATTATAGGTGATAATAAATATTCAGTTGAGCACGCATACAACCGCTTTTAGATACTACGAAAGTAAATTCCTCTCATATTTTTAGGCAAAATAAACGCACCTGAGTTATTTTTTCAGGTGACTCCTTATTTTAGTAAAAATACCAAATCCCTTCTTAATTGTAATTAATGATTTATACCTTATTTCCTGCTTATATGCATCAATATTATAAATTGGTTGAATGCCTTTTGTCAAGTTTTATGAGTTATTATAACAAAAATCAACCCACACCACTTATCCAAATCATTCCTCCTTTCGTTCATAAAATTTCTCAACTATTGATTAAATTTCCTACGGTTTATCTCACATTCTCCTATTGTCTGGCTGTGATAAGCAGTGGAAAATTTATGATCTATATTTAATCTATCTATGTATCTGTTTCATGAAAATTTGCTCTTGATATGATATCAGCCTCCTTGTTTTCCACTGGTGTCATAACTACAGACTTTGTGAGTTTTACTGATACACACTATAGCAAATTCTTGTGGTGCTTCCGTTATCGCTAAGGGTTCATAATGGCTATGTTTTGCTTTATTAATTTGACAAAATTTCTTATATCAAAATAAATCCTTTTCCATTTAAATTTGGCTTTTACTTTCCATATCATTCTAGATACTTCACAATTACCAGTCATGGGATCATTATGGTACCTTTCTAATATTATTCGTTTCCATTTTATGTCTGAAACTACTTTTGACACTTCACACATTACTAATTGCAATTGAGTCTATTTAGCTTAGCTTTTGTCCTAAGACAAAGCTATTTTCATTAGTATTGTATATTTTGTTCCTTACACTCAGCCTAAAAAAGTCTAATTCTATCCTTGTTTTTAAACTAGGAGCATTTTAGGAAACCTCAATCACACCACTAAAAGTTACTAGATTGGGAGTGTGTTCCGAAAGGGTCGTTTTCAGACTTTTTGAACGAATTGACAATTACGTGAAATATGTATCATACTGCTTAAAGTTATCGTGACCAATGAGGGATCAAGGCATGTCGAAATATCGTTGCCCACAGGCAGTGGCGAAAGTAGTAACCAAATGTCAAATATTGTGAATAAATGTGGGGTTATAATAAGTAGTTTTTGTAAAATTTGTTAATAATTTGAGGATAAATAAGTATGTAGAAAATGCAATTGTATGTTCAAATGATTTTTTTTTAGTTTTTTGGCCTTAGGGACTGGTTACCATTTAAGCCACGAAAATTGTAAATTAGTCCTTAATAACATTTGAAGCTTAGGTATAGCACAAACTAAAAGTAAACAGAAGATTTTACACTCGTACTATGATAACTTGCATTATACATAACTACTGTAGCAGGTTCTTCCAGGTCCATTATAAGTTGGTATTCAAACGATTGATGGTTGTAATGCTTAGTTGCAAAGCTTCTGCAATTCTGTGAAATATAGTTTAATTTATAAAAGTATATCACAAGTTTTAATAATCTAACCTATCATTAAAAACATTCAACTTTGTAAATTTAAATATACATATATCATTGGTATTGATAAATAATAATTAAATTAAATCGTATTACTCACGTCTCTTACAACAGTAAGCGGGCCTCATTGTAGCATTCTCATCAAATATAACTTATCAAAGATGTGACCATCTCACACTGCGGATTTGCCTAATTAATTAGTTACGAAAATAACTAAATTTTTTCAATATTGAAGAAACAATGAATTTATGAGAAGCAGAAAAACTCGTAAATACTAAGACGATTATAGATGTCAGTTAACAATAAATGACATGCTAAACCTGACCTCCAAGTCTCGATTCATTGGTACCATACTTTACATTCCGATCCGTATCGATACTTTCAAGTGTATCGCGCAACCCTAATTCAAATTGCTCCTATTGGTTTAAAAACAAGGTTTTATTTATAGGCAGTGTTTTTTTATCAAAAAAAATTTCAAGGGATTGTCTATAGACCGGGCGCTAGAGGTAACTGAGTATGCAAAATGTGAGGACCGAATTCCACCAATGGATTCAAGTTAAGGAAAGGTCATAAATTAATAATGCGGATCTTGCCGGTCAAATATTAGGTCCATTTTTTTACCCCTCTACTCTTGTCGAATGAAAAAAATAAAATAGAAAAAAATAATACATTTACGTAGAGAAATACAAGATAATTTTGATTTTTTGGAACTGCAAGACATTGTGCGACAATTTGTAGTACAGTTACAAGGTTGAATTAATAACTCTTGTAAAGGCAGCTTAGTCATTTGTCGTGGACGTAAGTCATCATTCAACGTTTCATAACCGTACAAACAATAATCGATGGGGTGTAATTCTGTTTGATAAGAATTTTTCCAAATAAATGTTTGTACTGTAGCCCTTAATAAATGCAAATGCAAAGCATCTGATGTGCATATCACTTCCATCAAATTAAAACCGAAACCTATGTTTTGTGAAATCAGTTTATATTTGAGTTCATCAGCAAATAATTTTTTTTTTGAAAAGAAATAAGTGCACACTATTTCTAACTGTTTCAATTGTTCATTATTTAGGTCAAGGTTTCCCAAAGATATAAGGGCTGTTTGTACAAAATCTTCAGATGCAGCTTTCAAATATTGCATTTTACTGCCAAATCTGCTAGTAGTGTCGCAACCACTTATAGCATGTAATGCTGGCAAACTATCGCATATCCTTTCACCCAGTGATTCAGCAGCTAAATGGCATCCTAGAAAATATTTCTTTGTATGAGAACCATCGAACCATAGACCAGGGCACCCAATATTTGCTAAGTATTTCCAGAAATAAATTCCGAATATGAATGCACCTGTATCAGCGCTGATTATAATAATACGAGCAGATTGAATCCTTACTGCATGGTACATATGGCAAAACATTATTGAATCAGCTTCTAAGTGGTTTGATTGTAATTCAAGTACCTCACAAAATAAAGACCCTTGTAACTTGAAACATTTAGTTGGATCGTAGAATCCTCCACAAATGTACATCTCTTAGTCTTCTTTAACTTGTGCATATTTTGGAGCATTAGTGCAAAGAAATCGAACAAGTTGTAATTTATTTTGAATGTTTGCAAGAAAAGCTCTACAATCAGCAGGAATTTTTGTTGAATGACTTGAAATATTTTTAATAATTTGGCCTTCACTACATTTTTAAAGTTTTTCAATACAGCACACTTTAAACTAAGCGCTCTATGCTTACAGTTGGCACAAAGAGGGGATGTGAAGGGAGCGGGAAGGGACCATCACAGCTGGTGGCAAGATGTGTTTTGTTATTGTTTGGGGTCTCAGGTATAAGAATCCGACCATAGTTGCCGGTCCTCACATTTTGCATACTCAACTACCTATAGCGCCTGCACTACTATATAAAATTATAATGGGTCTATGCTATAATAAAAATGCCTCAATCCCCCCCTTCCGAAATATCGCCCGTAAACTATGTTGAGTACAATTGCGTTTTTATTTTTTCAAATCTTAGTAAAGATGGAAATTAACACTTTGAAATGATATAGCAGATGAACTAGCAAAGAGAGGGGCTGGAACACCTTTTTGGGAGGGCCGGAACACCTTTTTGGGAGGGCCGGAACCCTTTTGCGGTATCAGGAAATAGGCAACGCCGAGAAGAAGAGATCTGATCATTGGAAAGATCTAGTAGGGCTAACACAATCAAATATACTCCTGGAAAATTACAATTAGGTGATCTGCCGCCTCAATGGGCACCTCAAAAAGCTCAAACTAGTGTAGCAAGAAAAATGTAGATTCTGTGGAATGGAGAAAGAAACCTCCATCCACATACTTGCGGATTGCACTGCAATTCAGAATCCTAGGGCACAACACCTAGGAGACTACTGGATAGAAGAGGTACACTTACTGAAGCCTGCGAATATCCTAAAACTCCTTCAGGAAATAGGTCTAAAGGAACTACTAGTCGCTGAGTTTTTCCTCAGGAAGTAAGTAGAACAAAGGGGACACAATAGATCTTTTAGGTCTCAGTGAATGTCAACCTAGTATACATACATACACTTTGAATGCCATGTGTATTGATAGCATTAAGTTGTATTTTTACTACTAAGGCACTTTCATTCAGATGGCAGTGCTAGAGAGATATAGCAAAGCTTTCTATATGAAAAAACAACTAGCAATGCTGCCAAAGTCTTCAATCATACGTCCAACTCCTATGAAAGAAACATATTGATGGAAAGTCTTGTAAATGTATTGAATCAAGAAAGTATAGATCTATTAGTTGATCGCAGACTTTTGTGTCATATCGATTTAAAAATAGCCGCAGGTGTAGTGAAATTCAAAATGGGTGAAGTATTGAATTGAAAATGCAAGCGGTTAGTTTTAAATGATTTCGGCTATTTGCTCAACAGTAGCAATGATAAAATTGTATCACCTATTATTCTAAATCTAGCAAATTATACCCTATATAAATCAATAAGAAATATCCTCTCTGTTATCACAATCTATTTCATCTTTGGTAATTATTAGGAACACAACATTTTTGGCCATAGTTGGCGCCAAGTTCTTGTTACTTTGCTATTGGCGTTTAAAGTTAGTTTTTCAACACTGTATTCCTTCTTCAATCATTTGCCCTACTCGATAAATTAACCAAGGATGGTTTTTGAAAGGTCCTATTATAATGGCGATATTGTCAGATTGTCAGCTTAATCTTATTTCTCCACGATCATCGCACAATTTGCCTATTCTGAAATCAAATTTGATCACAGAATGCTGGAATTCTCTCTCTTGAGATTGAAGAAATATTCTGCAACACCTCTGCCCCCATTCAATTTAAGTGTATTTACATTCTCTCTCTTGTGATAGAATAATATTCTCACACTGGTTAGCAATAATAACATTAGCCTTGACCAGTGGCAAAACTTGAGTAAGTGTCAAAATTATTGCTGTCACATTCGAGTGTTTACCTAATATGATTGTGATTGAGTTCTGTAATAGAAATTATCTTTTGTTCAATTCCATTTAAAATATTTGATTGTGGAGAAAGTATGGTCTGCTACTCGGTTAGAATGAAAATTCGTGATGCTCGTGGTTCCTCAAGCTCACCTTCGGCTCGCGCTCGGAACTTCCCACTCGCATCGAATTTTCATTCTAACCTTGTTACAGAATATACTATTCTAATACTGTAATACTGTTGTTCTCATCAAGTAAGTTAGTTTTTTTTATTAAAAAACAATATAATTTAATATAAAATAACAAGTTGCCTGTTTGGTGCGCTTACTGAAACTTGCAAAATATGCATTCCACAGACATTTTAAACAGTTTTCTGGTAAAATTGGCTCAAACTAGGAGAATGTTGTGTTCTTAAGAATTCACGCCAAAATTTTTATTCACATTATGCATTTCAAACTATATAATTTTCATTGAGAGGTAGCACAATATAATTTTTAGAAAAAATAAAAACCCATTTTCCCAAGCATTATAGAATAATGTGATTTATTTTTATAGTTTACTGTAATTTCTTAAATATACTGTGTACCTTTTGTAATAATTTACATTATTTACCTCTTTTACACTGTTAAAAACAGGTAGATCAAGATGCGTTTTTCCCCCTTTTCCAGGAGATACTCCTCCAACCATCTTTGTTCCATATTCTATAGCTTGTTTACTGTGAAATGTACCTTGTTTCCCAGTGAATCCTTGGCATATTACTTTGGTTTGTGCAGTTAATTTTAGATTTTTCCTAGTACTTTCATAACTATTAAATCTAATAGGTTGTTTCACTTTAATTCCTTCAGCTAAAAATTAAACGTAAGTAAAAGGTAATTTAAAAAAATATTCTTTGCCAGTTTCGTTTATTATGTAAGTACTTACCCAATAGACGGCTTAGTATCCTTGTAGGTGCAGCCATTTTAATAATTTAACTATAATTACAAATAATAGATATGCCTTTTTCTTTTGTTTTATCTACACATTTAACAAATTCAATATTCCTGTAATCTGTGCAGCAGTTTTAATTATAAACGCTACACATAAAACCATTGAACTCACTCTCCACCTTGCAGCCGAGCAGAACGTCAATCAAGAGGTTGTTCACAAAGTCACAAAATAGATGTTTTGTTGGGCAGGGCAGGACCAATGGCATCTGACCTTTAGACTTTGAGCTATATAAATAAATAAATAAATCTAGTTTCAGTTTCAGTGCAATCTTATCTAAATAATGTTTGATTTTACATGTTCCAATAATAACAAATTAAGAAAAAACCTGAGTTTTTATTTTTCTATTTAAATTAGGGATTAGGGATTTTTGGATCTGTCAAATTAATAAATATTAAGTATTTATTTTAATAAGCTTTCCACGTTATCCATAGTCATCAGTTGCAAGGTTTTTAATTTAAATATTAAGATGTTTATAACCAATTTGGATTTCCATTTCTGCTACAATTTAGTTTCAAAAAAATTACTAAAACATTTGGTACTTACAACGTAGTTGATAAGTTGATAGTTTGATATTGTAATCATCATAGATAACAAACGCCATCATTCGATTTTGTTTCGATTGCTGAGGTTTCGATCACAGTGGCACCGTATTCGGCTATATTTCGTCCGTTGACAGCCGAAATTGCAACCGCAAATTCACAGTCTACCATTTTAAAATAGTAAGGCTAGTAAAACCAAACCTATGAGTAAAACTAAGGGGTATACATGGGGTAACCCAGAACAAAGGACTATGCTTCCATCTTATGGAAAATAAAAGACCACTCAAATGCGGATATTTTGATACCAACTTATTCGTCTTGAAAAATAGAACATTTGATAACATTGCGCCAATGTTGTAATTTAATTAATAAACCCACAATTAATGATATTATTTTTAAAATCGCTTACGGAAATTGTATGAGTAAGACAGAGAGAAAATACGTAAATAGACATGTATTACAGATTCCACGAAGTAAGGATATCAGCGGTGATAAGAAATGAATAAATAAAACCAGACAGGGTTGAACTGACCTAATTTTATCAGTTAATTTTTATATTTTGTTTTTTCTTTGTAGTGTATTTGTTGGCATCGGTAACTCTTAAAAAAAAAGGATAGGGATGCGGAAAAGATTTTTTTATATGGAAGATGTTAAATGTCTATTAACTGTTAATACAAAAATGCTTGTGAAATGTGTGTAGGTAATGAACCCGACGTAAAGGGTGATACTAAGAGATAATGTATAATTCTTAGAGTATCCCCTTTTACGCGCTCCACCTTCCCCCCACAGGCAGTGCCTGAGGACCTCATTACCTTCTATCCGCGAAGTGTAGCTGAAAAAAAAATTTTTATTGGCCTAAGCCGGTTTTTATATTTTTTTGGTAGCTAAAGTCGCCTTTTTGCTTTATTGAATTTTTTTGATGGCCGAAGCCGGGTTTTGTTTAATTTTTGTATTTTTTTGATAGCCGAAGCCGGTTTTTGTGTTATATATATTTTGATGGCGATGAGTGTTTTCCCTTGCGTGACATAAAAAGCACTGTTAACTGAAATCTAATTTGCATCATTATATTTCTTCATGATTAGGTATAGTTCGATCAGCAGCGTCAACTACAGTCAACCAGTCTACCTGTTCCATAATTAGGATACTTTAAGCCGTCACTCGAGTTCCCGTCAGGGTGAAAACTGACCTGTCTAAAAGGTGTTTATGGTAATTACGGTAAATTCTCTGAATCATCTTAGCTATGCATTTATTGCATATTGTAATAAGTGAACAGTAAAAGTTTTAAGGGAGGTCCGTTTTCAGATGTATGAAATAAGAAATAGTTATAAATGTCTTGTTTGGCACTCATATACGATATTATTTTATATGATATCATTATTGGAATAAAATACGGAATTTTAATTCTACAATTTTATTGCGTACTACTACTGAACTGAGTCATAAATACATACACGTAAAGAAGCTAACCTAACCTAACATATAACCTAACCAGGGTTTACCATTTTCACTTAGCATTACTTCAAGCATTTTGTTTATCACTATAGCGTACGACAACAAACGTTCGGAAATATGTATATTAATAAACTGCCGTTTCGAAAATGACAACTTAATATAATAGAAAATATAATAGAAAAATATATTCATAGCAATTAGTACTGACAGACCCCCTAGCCACCCCAATAGGTTATTCAACTTTTTCATTAGAATTCAGGATTACGAATATTACGATTTACTGGAATTTTCAAAACTATTTAGTTTACCTGTAAGCGGATTAAATCAACTGGACGGCAATTCGAGTGCGGGATTAAGATACCTGCAAGTGTCGGACGGGAACTCATGTGTATTTTATAGTCATTAAGAATCCTGACGGGAATTCGTTTGTACCGGAATTGTTTACGAAATACGTGTCGGTCAGTTATTAAATGTACCTATTATAATTTTACTATTATAATATAGAAAACGTTATAATAAACTGCTATTACAAAATGACAAACTTATGTAAAGATGTTAGATTGTCAATTGAGAGATGTATCTTTTTTACATAATTTGATTGCAATCTATCATATCTTTATACAACTGAAAAATATAATCCTATTATTTTGTTTCAACGAAACTGGTATTCATCGTATGTACAACTATATTCACAAGTCCGACTCTGCTTCACCGCAGCAGGTGGAGTCCTATTGAATGGTTAGATTTTGTAATCGAATCGAAAATTTCTGACAAATGAACTGATTTTGTGGGTTTATTAATTAAATTACAACATTGGCGCAATGTTATCAAATGTTCTATTTTTCAAGACGAATAAATTGGTATCAAAATATCCGCATTTGAGTGGTCTTTTATTTTCCATAAGATGGAAGCATAGTCCTTTTGGACAAGCTGAAACTTTCAGGATACCTTTTTTAGGTTTAGGTTCCTTAAAAATCGCATGTGCCGTACTCGCCCAATCGCACGTCAAACTCAAAAATTCGTATCTTTATTGGTTTCTTTGAAAATATCTAAAAAACTATGAACTTTCTAAAAATTTTATAAGAAAACAAATTTGTTGCCAATAAAAATACCTACAAAACCGCTTTTTGTTTTCCAAAATCAACCTAAAAACTTATGGGCCTTCAAATAAATGGGTCATTTGGGCTTGAGCTCCAATTATATCTAAAAATTGAACGAAAACAAGGATACCAAATATTTATTTTTTTATTGTGTAAAATGGATAAAAAATTATATCTCATTATCCCAGCAGTATTTTTGATGAGGTTTCTATGAGGAAAAATACTAAAACTTCACTCATTTCTTATTTTGACAGCAAACTTAATCCAATTATAAAATTTCCAGACGGGCAAAAGATCTTTTGTTATTGACGGTGGATTTCTATTAAAAAAAGTTATCTGGGATTCAAATGCAGTACTGTACAAAGACACTTTGGATCAATATGTTTATGTTAAATACGTTAAGTACCATTATATGCATCTGAGGGTAAAAATAGATGTAAGCATAATAGTATTTGATGGATATTCTAGTGATGCTCTAAACACTAAATATACGGAACATCAGCGCAGATCTAAAAATATCGGACAAGAAATTATTTTTAATCCTGAAAATACGGTAAACATTAGGGCTTCACACGAGACGAGAGTAGTGTATCAAAAATCTCGATCTCATCAACTCCGAAGAAATTGAGTCTCGTTCAAGTCTCGGTCACGTCTCGTTACCGGTTGTCTCGTCTCGTCTCGCTTAATTCTAAATATTGATAATAAAATCCATAAATAATTTTTTAAAACTAGGTATGTATAACAATCACACTCGTTGACATTTTAATGTAACTGATGTCCGAAAATCTAAGCAAACGAGTGAAGTTATAATGAAAAATTTTTAATTTATGCAGTGCATAAATAGGGAATTTTAAGAATATTGACAAAGTATTACAAAATGTTTACATGGAAATAAAGTACAAAAAGTGCCTAAATACAATAATACAAGAGTTAACAAATTAAAGTAAAAATATGGAAAAATCATACTCGGTTAAAGGATGCCATGATGTTTTGTATTGATAAGCTATGATATATTAGGGGAAAGATGCCTAAGACTGCGCACTTAACTTGAAATCTGCTATAGAAAAAACCCGGTACACCTCAGAAAAGGGAAACAAAATGTATCATGTAAATAAACTTTTAATCTTGCAAAAAAAAATCAAAACATAAACATTTATTTCAAGTTGAAGTAACAAAAAAATAAATTCTAACAAAACTAAAATGCGCACTCTTAGCACATAAGTGGTGAAAGAATGCGCACGGCGCTAATCTAAAAGTGCGCAGGTGATCAAAGAATGCGCACTTTTTACACTTTGAGAAAGACTAGTGTTTTTGCATTTATCACAATAAAAAAAGCCAAATCCTTCATAGTCGGTACAAACTTCATGGAACCACTTTTTACACGTCGAGCATTCAATTAGGTCTAACTCCGGAGGGTCTGTATATGGTTCATCGCAGACTGGGACAAATCACACAGTGTTTTTTGGAAACCGTTGCTTTTTGAGTAGTTTCAGTTTTTTCTGCCTCTTGTTGCCTTTGGATGCATTAATCTGCCGTTTTGCAGCTCTCGCAGCTTTTTGGTGTTCTAGGCTTTGTTTAGTTGTTTCTTGTTCAACCAAGGAATCCTTGAAAGGCGTTCCTGTTATAATTTCAGATTTTTTTCCTACTCTCTTCCGCTTTGTATCTCTGCCGGCTGATTTAGGAAAAGGACAGATTTCATCCAAAATCTTTGAATAATCTACTGCAGAAGAATCTTTTGTTGAGGAGGTGCCTGGAATGGTACCAGAAGTACCCGAAACTTCTGTTAATGAACTGGCTGCAGCACGGCCTTCTTCTTGCACGTCTTGTATGGTAACCTCTACAAAAATTGATTGAATATCAAAACAATTACCTACTTACGACCATACACATATCTTACCTTCATCTGTTTCAATGGTGGGACATAGTAAAGAGAGCCACTTTCAGAATTCTCCGCTACAGACTCATTTTCAATAATCGGAGATTTCGTTTTAACTTCCTTCAAACCGTAACTACCCGTACTTGGTATTGGAGATGTATGTTGAGGAATTAGCGGAAATGGTTCATCACAGGATGGTATTTCTTCGGCGGTACTATTTATTAGTGCCAGCAATTCTGGATCGTCCACGATGATTTCAATGTTATTGGAAGGCAAGGGTGTGGACATTTCATTTGAACTCGTGGGGGCTGCAGGCAAATCAGTTACAGAAGCAGGCGCAAAATCTTCTTGTGTAAAAACAACAGGATTATAGGGCCAAATGCCTGTCGAAGAAAAACTCTTCTCTGCTTTCTGAAGGGAAGAAATTCTGCTGTAGGCTCTGCCAAAAAGTTCAGCGATTTGAAATTGCGTTATCACTTTGCCCGGATTAGAGACTTGCCTCTTGACTGTAAGCTGTTTTCAACGGTCCAAAAAAGCCTACGTCCAGTGGTTGAATTTTATGGCTACTGTGGGGAGGTAAGCTTAACAAATGTATTTCGTTTTCTCTACAAAAATTTACGGCTGCGAGGCTGATGTGCGAACTATGATTATCTAGTAGAAGGAGAACAGGATTATTTACTGAGAAGTTCTCTTTTCTCCCGTTTTCGAGGGTAAATTAAAGCGGATGGTACATAAATCCCTGATGCACTAAGCAACATATACTGCTGTTACTAGTTGTCCTCTCTCCCCAGAAACTATTTTTCCTACGCCCTTCTTCCCTTTAATGGACACAGTTTTGCGGATTTTATTCGGAACGGTAAGCAGACTCAGTTTCGTCCATGCTGAAGACAGATTTTGCTGTGAATTTGTATTTTTCGTAGACTGTCTTCAGATTATCATAAAATCTAGAGACTTGAACTTTATTGAATCCACTTGCTCGTGCAGCACTCACCTTCTCCGGCTGCCGTATTGCTAAATTGTGCCGTTAACAAAATAAACTAACCCATTTTTTACCAGCTAATTGTGTACTTTTGTTAAATCTGTGATTGAACTTGCAAGATTCGGCGTATTTGAAAGCTAAGCTCTGAAGATCTTTATAGTTCAATCCATAGAATAACTGATCTAATTTGCGTACTTTTTCAGCTAGGTCAGCTTCCATTTCTGCAGTAAATGTTACTTTAAATCGTCCCAATGATTCTTGGATGGTTCCTTCTTTTAAAAGCTTCCTCAAAAGGGATTCGTTTACACCGTACTCCTTAGCAAGACTCCTTTTACTTCTGCCAGCGGCAAGTTTGTCCCTAATTTCTTCTAGTTCTGTTTGATTTATTCGCAGTTGTCGATTGCTTTTTCGTATGTATGGAGCCATATTAACTTATTCTCGAACTTTTAACAATTTGAACCTGAAAGTGAATGATTTCTATCAATTTTCGGCAATAAAATGCAGCATCGTTTTAGACTAAATAACTGTCGTCTAAGTGTGCGCATTAGAACGCTTCAAAATGCGCACTCTTAGGAAACGGTCAATTTTCGCTTCAAACACGAAAAGTTCTAATTAATAATGGCAATAAAGACCAAATTGGCTTCTTTTCAGAATCCAAACACATGTCTAAATGCGCTAATCCGCGGGCGGATAACCTCAAATACATGCCCTTTGGTTCAAATAAAAATGTAGAAATATTACATCGTTACGTACCAAATTTTTGAACATTTGATAATTCAGTTCTTGCTCCTCGGATTCCCCTAAACTCTTCACAGGTTCGTTAGGTTTGTTGCAGCTATCGACAGAACACTGAACCGAGCACACCACTAACCCCTTGCCACTGTAAACAAGCTATGCGCATTCTTAGATTGTGCGCTATCTTAGGCGCCCTTACCCTAATATGTATACTCCAAAAATTTAGTTTTAACTTTGGGTTTTTTTTTAATTTACAATAAAATATTTCACTGATGGTCACCAGACTTCATATATTGTAACTATGTAGACCTTTTCTAATTTTTCGAATAAAAACTTCATAAAAAAAATTTAACGAGACCAAAAACGAGACTCTCGTGCTGCGCTGTATGTGGTCTCGGTATCGCCCATATTTTCAAAAATGTCTCGTCTCGTCTCGCTTTTTCGAGACGAGGCGAGAAAAATCTCGCTCTCGCCTAGTAAACATAAGTCAGACTAATTTCTTAGCTATATCCTTAAATAAGGAAAAACTTGTAAGTAAATTATTTAAAAATTCATTTTGCTGAAGCTGGTATTTTAGTTAAACAATCAGAATCAGCTGCAGATTATATGATTGCCGTGACCGCAGCCCGCAGCAAAAGAGGCCGAGCAAAGTCAATCTAATGTTTTTGTTGATGGAAAAGACACAGATTTATTTGTCTTGCTCATTGAACATTGCAAAACACAAAATCTGTATTTTTTGAGACCAGGTATTGCAGGCAAAATGGACAAAATACCAAATTTACACATTTTAAAATCGAAACTAGATCCTGCAATAGTTAAAAACATATTATATGTTCATGCAATGTCGGGTTGCGATACCACATCGGCATTCTTTAAAAAGACAAAAAAGTGCTTTAATTGTTTGTCTAAAAATGAAAAACTTTCCGAAGATTTACTTGAATTTAAAAGGGTATCCAGTGATATTAACACTTTATTAAAATCGGGAGAAAATTTTATTCTAATGTGGTACGGCAGCATTAGAAACCAAAGTTTAAACTCATTTAGGTATTTAAAATGCAATCAGATAATTGCACGCCAAAAACTTTGTAGTAACTTTGAGCTAGCTTCTTTACCCCCGACAACTAAAGCTGCTGAATTACATCTTAAGAGGGTTTACCTTCAGGTGCAGTCGTGGTTGGGAAATAATTTAGACCCAAGGGAGTGGGGTGGTTGGGTGGAAAAGGACAGTCACTTAGACCCACAAAGGCACAGTAAGGACCTCGCCCCTGATTTTATTATAAAATTATTATTTTGCCAATGCAAGTCAGGTTGCTCCAAAACTTGCACCTACAAAAAGGTAGGAATAAAATATTCATCAAGCTGTACAGTTTGGGTTGGACAGTATTGTGATAATGCAACAAATGTGTTTTTGTTGAAAACGATGAAGGTATAGAATAATTTTTTTCTTTTAAATTTTGTTTTATTTAAGTATATTTGTTTAAGACCATATGACTTTTGTACCAAGTTTAATAATAAATACAACTGGCATAACCCTCCAAAAAGTGACATTTTAGTACCAAATTTGATACCGTGCCATACGGACTTTAGTTTTAATACTATGTTTCTGTTTCCTTTATATTATTTGAGATTAGTGTTAATAAAGTAAGTAGCATTAAATTTTGGCAGAGTATTTTTTGCTTTCACCCCTTTACCTAAAATTTTAAATAATAGCTAGTGATTTGTATGCAATTTTACAGACTGGTTTACATGAAAAGTATCATATTTCAGTTATTATAATCATGCAATTAATTTGCGTCAACGTTAATAAAGTCGAATTTGCCAAAAGAAGTTTAACTGGATCCAAGCCCAAACGGCCCAATATTGATAAGCCCATAACTTTTTACTTTTTAGGGCTATTGTAAAAAGCAAAAAACGGTTTTGTGGGTATTTCTATTGGTGATAATTTTGTTTTCCTATAGATTTTTAATAAAGTTAATAGTTTTTTAGATATATAAAAAAAACAATGAAAAGCCACGAATTTTTCAGTTAAAAGCCCAATTGGGCGAGTACGGCCCATGGGATTTTTAAGGGGACATTGTCCACCTCCTAAACAAGATATCCTGGCAGTTGAGGCTTGTCCCAAATTTGTTCCGGGTTGGACCGATAGTTTTGGTGGCCTATATAATGGCAATCAAGTACCGCCGACAGAGGAAAAGCTATTTCCAAAAACTATTCCTACAGAAATCTACTCATCGGACCTCGGGAAAGATGCCCTATTATACTACTTATGATCATAGATGTGCTCTAAAAAAACGATAAAATATGCAGTATCAAAACCGCAAATTTTCCTTATCAATTTTTCTATTATGTGATTTAGAGTGCGTTCCGAATTACGCATGTAACGCAAAGGCTGCATTACTGTTGCACGGCGCTTCGAAATCGTTTCATTTTATTAATGCATGAAGCGCTATAGTTATTCGGAACGGCTGTATGCGCATTCTGTCATAGGGTTCATAGATAACCTAAGGGTTGTCAGCTACTGATTCACTACTATTATCATGTGCAGGTGCAGCTTGTTCTCTTGCAACAAGGTTTTGCAAAAATACTGCGTCTGTGGAAAATATCACTAATGTAAGCAACACGACCAACTCTTAACCTAAGCATCAAATAAATGAAAGGAAAATAATATATTAATATTACCATGGTTTGATCTTTCCGTATCGTTTTCACTTAAAAATAAGGTTATTATCTCATTCGTTTCTTCTATTAAAACTGGAAACTCATACAATTTTGTTTCCATTGTCAAGCCGGTATCCATTTCTGTGTTCACTTAAAGCAGTCTCTGTTTAAAGTCAAGTCAAGCTGAAAATGTGTTCCGAATTACGCATGAGACGCATAGATTGCACAAACGCATCAATTGCCTCATGTCGATAGTAGAAGCAGTCAATGCGCTGGAACGAGCGTAAAAATTCAGTACGGTTTAGTACAACATTGCAGAAGTCTCAGCGCTATCAATGCGCGCATTGATTAAATCGGAACAATTTTCTATGCAGTCAACGCGCTTTATGCGTAAATCGCAATGCACTTCTACAGTAGAGTAAATATTCAGATTATGAAAATAAAATAAAAAGTTCAATGGACATATATATTATTTTATTGGTTACAAATATAGGAATGTACCTAGGGGAAGTGTGCCTGAGATGGCATACTTTTTTTGGGTACTATAATTTTTTAATTTATGGCCAAAAAAATATTTTTATGTAGGAAATATATAAAAATGGAATAAATAAAGTAAGTTTTCACAAAACCTAAACGGTTTTTCTATTAACAAACGAAAAAGTATATTTTAAAAAAGAAGCATGGTATGCCATCTCATGAAAGTAACTATTGATGAGATGGCATAGTATTAAAAAATATATAAAACTAGGTACAAATTTCACATTTGAACATTTTTGTCCTTCTGTCTACTCCAGCACATTCTGCATGGACCCATTTCTTACAGATGTGACACTGGAACCATAATTCCCTTTGATAGAGACCAGGAGTAAAGTTCATTGCAATAAATACAAGGCGAGTCCTGATCATCTAGGTGATCTCTACGTCAAAACCCTCGGCTTGCTCATCTTCATTCTCATCCTCCATAACACATTTCTTATTCACAGTTCTCTCCGACTTTATTATCATCCCTTCTTTTTTTTGTGCATCCTCGTCCTGCTCAATCTCTCTACCAATTTTCTTCTTAACAGTTCTCGCCGCCTTTCTCAACATCACTTCTTTCTTTTGTGCTTCCTCATTTTTCAATTTCAGGGGTTGTTGTTAGATTACCATATGACCCTTTTCTTCTTTTTCGTCGCACTATCTCTGCGACTTTTGGCATTGGTGAAATTTCCTCAATTGATAGGTCAAGATTTGTTCCTGGAAATATGTTTTGAGAACATGATGAAGGACCTGGCAAAACTAAAGTTTCATTGGTCTTTTCGTTAGAGACCTTGGTAGATTGGAAACTTGGCACCGAGTTTGTCATGACGTTGACTTTATTTAACTGACCATCTTGTATTTGATTTTCGTCCCGATTATCATCCTCTTCAGCGTTAGTTACTTCTGCGGCAGCAAACATCCAATCGGGGAAGATGTTGTCGTTGAATGGTGCTATGCCAGTCGCCGAAAATCCGCTTAGAGCATTGGGAATGGTTGCTGCCTTGATATATGCTGCGTTGAATAAAGAAGCTACTTGGAAATGAGTTACTACACGCCCAGGGTTATTTTTAAGCCAATTAGTTAGTTCTTTATTGTTGCAAGCATTAAGAGGACCAAAAAAGCTAACATCCAACGGTTGTGTCCTATGGGTACAATGTGGGGGAAAACAAAAAAGAATTATGCCATTTTCTTTAGCATATACAAGTGCACCTAAGCTTTTATGGCTAGTGTGTTCATCCAATAACAGCAAGACTTTATTTTGCTTTGATGGATATTTCGCAAAGTGCTTCAAACATTTAGGAAATATGTCACTATTCATGTACCCATTTTCCTGGGTAAATGCCACAGATCCAACAAGTGCTCCATCCATTAATTCAGCTTTCATGTTTTTTCTTGGAAATATGAGAGCAGGAGGGAGATATGTCCCTAAAAAAAATACATAACGATTTTTTATAGGTACCTACTTTAAAATCATAAACTTAGGTACCTGCTGCGTACATACAACAAACGGTCGTTAGTCGCTGACCTCGTTCAGCACTACTTAAAACGCCTACTTGTTTTCTGCCTTTGGTGGCCAAAACTTTTATATTCTTTCAGTTATTAACAATGTATTGTGATGGTTTTAGATGTAACTCGTGGAAAAATGCTTTGGGGTTCATCGGTAAACATAAATATGCAAATCTAACATTAGAGCAATGTAACAACACAATAAGGATTTGCAGTTTACATTATCCGGCATACAGTTTTATTCAAGATCGAATGAGAATCACTTTAAAAATAAAATGATGTCGAAGGTGCTAATTGCATGAACGATATTAATGAAGTTTTATTAGACATTAATACGGACTCGGCAGAAACTTTTAAAGATATTATCCCCTTTTCTACTCCAAAAACACCTTTAAAAGTTTTTACCTGTGACTATCGAAATCTTACTAGCTCAGAAGGAAATTCAATAGTTTATGTCAGTGGGTATGTTTTGAAAAAATGTTTGTTGCAACATTCTTGTCCAATTTGTGAAGAATTTAACCAACAAAACTTATTGGATAGAGGAGCCACGATTTTCACTAAATTGAAAGCCTATGTACAGCAAGAAAATTTGCCTTTTGGAGGTTTGACAGTACCCCCTATCAATATTGTGCAATATATAGTACAACTTGAAAATATATTTATGGGTAATTTTAATAAAATGGCTGGCAGAGATGGCATTGGAAAAAATCTGCTAGAGATGTTTAAAAATGTACCTTTTAACCACCCCTGTACAATTTACTTAATTACAGTTACCTGTAAATAATTGTGATATTAGTAAAGCGTGATCTATAGACGTCAAAAAATAATAGTTCAATACTATTAAACGCTTTACAAAATTAGAAAAATAAATTTCCAAAGAGCAGACCGTCCATTAAGAAGCAACAACTACTTCTCGGGCTATATGCCCCGACAGACATTGAATTACACTTCTAAAGTAAACGGGGTTGGTATATCTGTTAAGATAGAACCAACCATTCTGGTTTGCGGTTAGAAGGAATAACATCACTTGTAGACCGGTTTCGGCGTATTTGCGACTCATCAGCACAAGGTAGATGCTATTCGTCCAGAAGCTATGAGCTGCAGAATGGTTGGTTCTATCTTAACAGATATACCAACCCCGTTTACTTTAGAAGTGTAATTCAATGTCTGTCGGGGCATATAGCTCGAGAAGTAATTGTTGCTTCTTAGTGGACGGTCTGCTCTTTGGAAATTTATTTTTCTAATTTTGTAAAGAGTTTTATAGTATTGAACTTTTATTTTTTGACCCCTGTACAAATTTTCCCAAAAGTTATATATTATCGCTTTATACTAGATTACGTATTTATTATACAATAAAACTTATAAATCGCGACCTTAAAGGCAACAAATCAAATAAGCCTGATATAAAGTTCTCAATAAAAATTTGTAAAAATTGTCTGTTATGTTTATTAAATGCTTATTCCTGCTACTTATTGTTTTATATTTCAGTCAAATATTTTGTAAACAATTCAGTACTAGTTAAACTTCTAGTGTGGTAGTTAATATTCGATGGATACTTACCAAAATAAAACATGCATTTAAAAAGAAATAGTTTTCTAGCAAGGTACGTTTTTACTGGCCACCGTAACAAACACTCAATCTATAAATCAACAACCTATGAATGTGTACGACCCTCGTAAATAGGAGGCACGTGCTAAATGGTCTTACTGGCGACAGCGGCTTTACTTTATAACACGCCATCAAAGACCCAAAGGGTGAGTTGGACTACTATTCTTTGTTAATGTACGGTGACAAGTACTACTAAACATTATATTTAGGCGCATACCGCAAACTAGATAGCAGAGCAACTACCCCCTTACTAGGGTAAGGCCTGTGAGGGGGGGCTTGGCTTGATTGCCTGGCCTGTGTGGATGAGGACCACTATAATAACCTCCCAAATCCTAACGTTAAGTGGTCGCTGAAGGGATGGATGGCCGTGGGTTATTCGGCCTCGAGACCACTAACCTCGGGGCACCTGGCGCACCCCGTTGCATTTAGCCTTGTACCTGTACAAGGAGCTCTGCAGGTACCGACCTTCTTTCTCCTATACTCGTGGGAACAAATATGGACCAAGAGAAACAAAAACCTATTACGGAGCCTATAGAGACTCCTAGTAAAAGGGATTTGGAAGATCCGGCAGCAATGGAGACAGAAGTGTCTCCAACGCAGCCAGACACTTCTGGAGCCCAAGATCAAACCACGCCACCAGGAGACGTTATAGCGAATCCTGTGGCAAGCAAAGCTTCGTTCGGGAAACTTTCAGGTGCCCAGCGAAATAAGCTGAAAAAAATGAGGGAACGAGGTATTGACACCAAAAATGTGGTGCTGCCGACTCCCTCAACATCAAAACAGGGTGTAAACCAGCAGACTAAGGGCGTTAAGCGAACTGTGTCAGCCAGGAGCACTCCTGAGGAAAAGAAAGATAAGAGGGCCAAACGTACCACTGGTACCGGTATTAAAACTGGTATTAAATACAGCGTGGCCCTCAAAGGGATCAAGGCAGCTGTGGTCCCAAAAAATTTCCCAGAGACAGTGGTCTCTGAAGATCAGGTGGGGTCTATCAAAGAGAACCTAACTAACATGATCGACGAGGTGCAGAAGGCGCCTAGGTTTGAAGCCAGTCGATACATGGACGGCTACTACGGGCTAATCTGTGACAATGCGGAGTCCTTCGTTATAACGAGGGACTATTTGTCACAGAAAACCAACTGGAAGCTCATCAAGAGTGATGAACTTCCAAAGCAGCAACGAGTCCTCGCCCTACTTCCTGAGACTAAGAAAGAGGATCTGAAAGTGGGGTTCAGGAGGGCTCGAGAAACAGAATCCAGGGCTGAAGGTTGATCGCTGGATGATCCTCGGCTCCAAGTCATCCGACAGGGGACTGCATGTGAGTCTCCGGATTGACGAGGAGTCCATGAAAGGACTGGTGCGGGCTCAATGGAGACCGTACTATCTATTCCAGCGGGCCAGCTTGAAAACTCGACCGAGGAGAAAACAGGGACTGATCGAGAACCTGTACCATCAACCTCAAAGGACCTTCAAGGTGCTACAAGTTAACTTGCAGCACAAAAAAACAGCCACCGCTGTCCTACAACAAAGAGTGGTGGCTGAAAACATAGACATCGTTCTAATTCAAGAACCTTGGATAAACAAAGGTAAGATACTGGGGCTTAATATTAGGGGAATGGGACTGCTAATGGGAACTGATCGTACAAAAATAAGAACTTGTATTTGCTATAGATCCGAATACAACTTGATGCCGATTATGGAACTATCTACGGGTGACATGGTGGCAGCAAAGATTATACTCGAAAAAGATGGGGTAGTACTAGAGACAATAATAGTGTCTCTGTATCTTCCCATCGATTCAGAAGAACCACTACCGGGGACTAACATGGAGAACCTGATGGAGATATAATCTGGATGTCATTAGTAGGGGCTGATACCAACGCACACCATAGCAGTTGGGGCAGCAAAGACAACAACACCAGAGGTAAGAAACTATTTGACTATCTATGTACTACTGAACTTGATATTGCGAATGTGGGTAATAGGCCTACATTTAGAACATCAAAGGGGGAATCATTGATAGATGTTACTCTTTGCACTTTACGTGTCAGCGAAATGATTCGCAAGTGGCATGTATCGGATGAACCATCTGAGGCTCTAGAGCATCTCCTCAGTGTGCACTTTCCAGGTTCGGTAAAGATAGAGTCAGGCTATGACAATAGGCCGGTTGCCAAAACAAAGGCAACCAAAGAGGACTGGGAACTCACGAATAAGATATTCAGACCCCATCTTATCAGATGGGCTGTAAACTCATTTGACCCCTACAAAACTCCAGGACCGGATGGCATATTCCCCAAGCTTCTGCAAGAGGGACTAGACATCATAATGGGTCCTTTAGTTCTGATACTTCGAAGCAGCCATGCTCTAGGGTATATACCAATTGCATGGAGAGAGTCTAAGGTGGTGTTTATTCCTAAACCAGGAAAAGGCTAAATCCTACCGACCAATCAGTCTGACATCATTCATGGTGAAAACTATGGAAAAAGTATTACATATGTATTTACAAGAAGGAGCGCTTAAGAGCATCCCTCTACATAGACTACAATGGGCTTATCAAGCAGGGAAATCAGGTGAAGCTGCCCTGCATAATTTGGTCTCAGGTCTCGAAAGGAGCCTGAATCATAAGGAAGTAGCCCTTGCAGCATTTCTAGACATCGAAGGTGCTTTTGACAACACATCGATGTCATCAATTAACAGATTCCTTAAAAACAGAGGGATTAACAGTACCACATGCAAATGGATAGGATCCATGCTTGAGCATAGGAGAATAACAGCACATATGCATGATAAAACATACACCGTTGGGACAACTAAAGGATGTCCTCAAGGTGGAGTACTTTCACCACTTTTGTGGAACCTAGTTGTGGATGACTTGATCTGTAGGTTGAATGATCAAGGCATATGGACGCAGGGTTTTGCGGACGACATAGTGATTGTCACCAATGGGAAATTCCCGGAGGTGGTTATGAATGTCCTACAGGAAGCACTGCGAATTGTGGAGGAATGGTGCCTTACAGAGGACCTTTCAGTTAATCCAAAAAAAACCAAACTAGTTGCTTTCACGAATAGAAGAGTTCTCCCGCAGGATAGAGTACTGTTGTTCGGAGAAGAACTAGAAATATCCAAAGAAGTCAAATATCTGGGAGTGACCCTTGATTCCAAACTGAATTGGAAGACACACCTGGAAAAAATTACTACCAGGGCGACTAGGCTTTTCTGGCAATGCAGAAGAGTTATGGGCAAAACCTGGGGAATACGACCTGAGGTGGTTCACTGGCTCTACACAACTGTGATAAGGCCAACGATCACCTATACGATCAACGATCAACAATAGTCTGGTGGAGGAGGACAGAAGTGACCTCTGCAGTAAATATGTTAACTGCAATCCAAAGACAAGCTCTTCTTGGTATTACCGGGGCAATGAACAGCACGGGGACGGCATCAATGGAAGCCCTTATTGGACTTCCTCCTCTAGAACTTTTTATAAGGGCGGAGGCAACGATGGCAATTCTTAGGCTGAAATCGGGAGACTTATGGTCCCCGAACAATGTTCGAGAAGGACACACTGATACAACTGGGACATTACTAGACGAACCCATATTTCACATGAGTTTTGATAGCATGACACCAGAGAATATATTCACTGAGCGAGTGAATATCATCATCCCATCTAGGGAACAGGTGATGCACCCAGGTAATTCTGGAGAAATCATCTGGTTCACCGATGGCTCCAAAACAAACCATGGCACTGGGGCTGGAATAAAAGGACCTAGAAAGAGAATGTTCTTTAGCCTTGGTCGATATACGACTGTGTTTCAAGCAGAGACGATTGCCGCTATAGCCTGTATTGATGAAAACATCAGTAGAGGATATACCGGACAAAAAATTGAAATACTCACTGACACCCAGGCTCTGCTTAAGGCTATCAGTGATTCAACAACTAAGTCTAGACTGGTGAAAAACTGCAAAGAATCCCTCAACAGGCTGGCAAGAGACAACAAAGTGTCTCTAATATGGGTACAGGCACATGAGGGGATTGCAGGTAATGAAATGGCGGACCAGTTAACTAAAGAAGGCTCTAAAGGAGACTTCATAGGTCCGGAACCGTTTTGTGGAATCACAAAATATTGCATAAGAGGGGAAATCGGGAACTGGCTAGATAGGGAACACCAATTCAAATGGAGGGTGACACAAGGGCATCTTCATACCAAGAGTTTACTGAACAAGGTAGACAAGGAACTCTCAACCAGGCTACTGAAACTGGGTAAGAGACATTTGAAGACAGTTACCGACCTGGTGACTGGACACTGCACCTTGAGGAAACATCTGTACAATATGGGCAGAGTTAGTGAACCTATGTGCAGAAAATGTGAACTTGATGATGAAACACCTACCCACATACTCTGCTTCTGTGAGGACTTACAAGAACTTAGACGGAAGCACTTTGGAGAGGAATTTATACAACCATCACAACTACTGAAAATCCCTCTAGTCAAACTAGTGGCCTTTATAGAAGACACGAAGCTTCTGGAATGGAAGTAGATAACATGGGAAATGGTACAAAGATTCAGTTCAAGTGCCTGGGCTGATGAGCACAACCCAAATATATGAATGAATGAATGAATTATATTTAGGCCAAAATATTACAAATAATGTCAAATATAATACAGTTAAATAAAGTAATGCAGAAAAACATGCAAAAATATTTGTACTGATTAAAACTGTTGTGATTGGCATCAACATTCCTTCCTAATGACGTATCAGAAACTTTATTTCACTTAACAATCCTTTGACAGCCACCCCTCACTTTCTATTTTCAAATGGCACCCCCTGTATATTTTCGTTGAAAATTGCTTGGAATACAACGATGTAACATACTTGTTGGTTTTTTATTATTAGCACCAAAAAAATTCACATTTTGTTATTTCTAAGTTTCCTTATTAAAATAAAATTCAAATAATGAAGAAAAAATTACAGTAAGTGTCCAAAATTATTTCCCGCAGATTCCATACAAGCTTCAAAACGTCTTGAAAAGGCTCTTGTGTACACAGCCTGAATCATAGCTGGTGTAATACTACGACATGCCTCACGAATGCGTTCTTTGAGATCATCTAAATCTACAGGCTGTGTTTGGTATACTAATTCTTTAAGATAACCCCACAAAAAAGTCCAGTGGCGTTAAATCGGGCGAGAGGGAAGGCCAAGCTATTGGTCTGTAAGTACCTATCCATCTGTTGTGAAAAGACTGATTGAGATACTCCGCAACAATACCTGCATTATAGGTGAAGCACCGTCCTGTTGCCAGATCATTGTATTTCGCTCATTGTTGTGGAAGCGGCTTTCATCACTTCAAAATATTGGATTTACTAGTAAGGGATTGTCGGCAATAATAACATCGATTAGAGATATGAATTCTAACCTTCTGTCGAAATCAGTAGGCCTCAGTCCTTGAACTAAATGTAGTTTAAATGGGTGATATTTGTGTTGCTTCAAAATCCTCTGTATTGTGCTCTTGCTTATTCCCAGTTCTTCAGCTATGTTTCTAACAGAAGTATGAGGATTGATTCCAACATTAGCAAGTACATTAATTAAATTATCATCAGTTCTCACTGGATATCGGTGCGGTGCACGGTTTTTGTTTGGGAACGAACCGCTGTGCATCATCCGTTCCAATTTAGGAAACACCATGTTCTACTTGAGGACGTTGAGGAAAACGTTCTTGGTATAAACGGGTCGCTCGTCAAGCATTTTTCTTGCATTCACCATAAACCAATAGCATATCAATGTACTCGTCTGGACTGAATGTAAATTCAAATTTGTGGATAGTATAAAAATTTCATTCGTCGATTCACTACAACACCCTAGGTACTATTCGCAAATTATTGTTCTTCTACACTTATTATTATTAACCGTCATTAATTTTTTGACATAAAGAGCATCAGTTTTTTAAACAAAAGGTTAATCTACTTCTGATCTCGTGAAGTTTTTAAAAACAGTGGCGGAAGCAATAAGGATAATTAGGTAAAGCAAAATATCATAAAATGTAATTTTTTTTGTGCTAATAATAAAAAACCAACAAGTATGTTACATCGTTGTATTCCAAATAGAGTGACAAGCAATTTTCAACGAAAATATACAGGGGGTGTCATTTGAAAATAGAAAGTGAATGGTGGCTGCCAAAGGACTGGTAAGTGAAATAAAGTTTCTGATACGAGATTAGGGAGGAATTTTGATGCCATTCACAACCGTTTTTACAGTATTGGATTATCTTTTAAATTAAGCGATAACTTAGGACACGGTGTATATACGAGAGTTTTTGAGTTAGTCAGTCAGAGTTAGTTCACAGACAGTTTACAGAAAGTTTTAAGTAAACAGAGAGTGAATGAAATAGTGACTTATTTAAGATAAATAGTGTAATATTCAAGTGGTAAAAATAAATTAGAACTATTATACCGAGTGTAAATAAATTAGTAGACATTAAGTAAAGTGTGTATATAAATTAAGTTTAATCGTTGAGTGATAAATTATCACTCAACGGTTTAATACAGTGTGTGTTTCTATAAATAAATCAATAGTAATTAGCCATAGTATGTGTATGATTTTAACCCACCCGTAAAAACTATTTAAATAAATAACAAAAACATTACATTGGTGTCAGTTGTGGGGTAATATAAATAAATAATTACGCAAAAATGGCTAAGAGAATTCCTTAGTGACGGAACTAAAAGCAGAATTGGAAAATCGCGAGTTGGAAACGACCGGAAAGAAGAGTGAATTAATTGAGAGATTGAAAATAGCACTGGAAAGTGACGGCTTGGATCCGGAAACATTTTTATGTGCTTCAGACGATACCTCTTGAAGAAACGGATGACTTCGAGCAGCTGAGGCTGGACTTGCGATATGGTCACGAACATCTAGAACACTTGTACCAATCCCAGCTGGAGAACCGAAGGCAGAATCGACGAAACTCTTCAAGAGTATGAAGGGCGATATCCAGCCCGACTAGTTCGATTTGCTTATCCATCAGCACCGGAAAACATGATGGAATGTCTGGGCATCCAGGCCTTTATTGATGGCTTACGTGACCCTGCATGATATGCGGAGGACGCTTTGTTTAGCCCATTCCAAAACATTGGTCGATGCATTAACAGCTGCTCTTGAATATGAAGCAGCCACGAAGGCTTCGGGATATAACAAAGTTAGGACCATTCATTCATTCATATATTTGGGTTGTGCTCATCAGCCCAGGCACTTGAACCGAATCTTTGTACGATTTCCCATGTTATCTACTTCCATTCCAGAAGCTTCATGTCTTCTATAAAGGCCACTAGTTTGACTGGAGAGATTTTCAGTAGTGTGAGGTTGTATTAAATCCTCTCCAAAGTACTCCCGTCTAAGTTCTTGTGAGTTCTCGCAGAAGCAGAGTATGTGCGTAGGTGTTTCATCATCCAGTTCACATTTTCTGCACATAGGTTCACTAACTTTGCCCATATTGTACAGATGTTTCCTCAAGGTGCAGTGTCCAGTCACCAGGTCGGTAACTGTCTTCAAATGTCTCTTACTCAGTTTCAGTAGCCTGGTTGAGAGTTCCTTGTCTACCTTGTTCAGTAAACCCTTGGTATAAAGGTGCCCTTTTGTCACCCTCCATTTGAATTGGTGTTCCCTATCTAGCCAGGTCCCGATTTCCCCTCTTATGCAATCTTTTGTGATTCCACAAAACGGTTCCGGACCTATGAAGTCTCCTTTAGAGCCTTCTTTAGCTAACTGATCCGCCATTTCATTACCTGCAATCCCCTCATGTGCCTGCACCCATATTAGAGACACTTTATTGTCTCTTGCCAGCCTGCCTGTGTTTGCAGTTTTTCACCAGTATAGACCTAGTTGTTGGATTACTGATAGCCTTAAACAGAGCCTGGCTGTCAGTGAATATTTCAATTTTTTGTCCGGTATATCCTCTTCTGATGTTTTCATCAATACCGGCTATAGCGACAATCGTCTCTGCTTGAAACACAGTCGTATATCGACCAAGGATAAAGAACATTCTCTTTCTAGGTCCTTTTATACCAGCCCCAGTGCCATGGTTTGTGTTGGAGCCATCGGTGAACCAGATGATTTCTCCAGAATTACCTGGGTGCATCACCTCTGTTCCCTAGATGGGATGATGATATTCACTCGCTCAGTGAATATATTCTCATGCTATCAAAACTCGTCTAGGTCTCAGTTGTATCAGTGTGTCCTTCTCGAACATTGTTCGGGGACCATAAGTCTCCCGATTTCAGCCTAAGAATTGCCATCATTGCCTCCGCCCTTATGAAAAGGGCTTCCATTGACGCCGTCCCCGTGCTGTTCATTGCCCCGGTAATACCAAGAAGGGCTTGTCTTTGGATTGCAGTTAATATATACTGCAGAGGACACTTCTGTCCTCCTCCACCAGACTATTGTTTCATAGGTGATCGTTGGCCTTATCACAGTTGTGTAGAGCCAGTGAACAGGACGTATTCCCCAGGTTTTACCCATAACTCTTCTGCATTGCCAGAAAAGCCTAGTCGCCCTGGTAGTAATTTTTTCCAGGGGTGCCTTCCAATTCAGTTCGGAATCAAGGGTCACTCCCAAATATTTGACTTCTTTGGATATTTCTAGTTCTTCTCCGAACAACAGTACTCTACCCTGCGGGAGAACTCTTCTATTCGTAAAAGCAACTAGTTCGGTTTTTTTAAGATTAACTGAAAGGTCCTCTTTAAGGCACCATTCCTCCACAATTCGCAGTGCTTCTTGTACGACATTCATAACCACCTCCGGGAATTTCCCATTGGTGATAATCACTGTCGTCCGCAAAGCCCTGCGTCCATATGCCTTGATTATTCAACCTACAGATCAAGTCATCCACAACTAGGTTCCACAAAAGTGGTGAAAGTACTCCACCTTGAAGACATCCTAACGGTGTATGTTTTATCATGCATATGTGCTGTTGCTCTCCTATGCTCGAGCATGGATCCTATGCATTTGCATGTGGTGCTGTTAATCCCTCTTTTTTTAAAGGATCTGTTAATTAATGACATCGATTTGTTGTCAGAAGCACCTTCGATGTCGAGAAATACTGCTACTACTTCCTTATGATTCAGGCTCCTTTCGAGACCTGAGACCAAATTATGCAGGGCAGCTTCACCTGATTTCCCCGCTTGATAAGCCCATTGTAGTCTATGTAGAGGTATGCTCTTAAGCGCTCCTTCTTGTTAGTTAGGACCATTCAAGAACAAGATGACGAAGACTTGACTAGATCGTCAACTTGTTAAATGGAATTGTGGCGAGCTAGGGCATGTGCGCAGTTCGTGTAAGCGCCCTAGGATTCCAGCAAACCAAGAACCACCGACCCAGGATCTTTCCAAATTCCAAAGACCATCGAACATCGGTCTGGCGTAAGTCACCGAAATGCCGACTCCCTGTCTAGACGACCGTGTGCCGAGCAGACTGTTCCCACTGCAACAAGGCGGAATCTAAGGAAGCTGCAGTTTCAAGAATTACAGTAGATAATGATCCTCATCTGAAGATGATCCGGCAATGGAAGGAAGAAAATCGGCGACCTACCTGGCAGGAAGTGTCAAGATTTTCACCGACACTCAAGGCATATTGGGCTCAGTGGGACTCCCTTGTCCTGGAAGAAGGCCTGTTGAAACGAATCCTTGAAAACGATGATGGTTCCGAGAATAGAAGACAGTTAGTTATCTCGAGAACGAGAGTAGCTGAGGTACTGAGGAAGTTACACGACAGTCCATCGGGAGGTCATCTGGAAGTGAAGGAAATCCTTCAGCGAGTCCGTGAAAGGTTTTATTGGATGAACAGCTCCGACGACGTGAAGGACTGGTGTAAGAGAAAATGAACGACTTGTGCTACGAGTAATGGACCACATCGCAAGGGAAAGGCACCCATGAAACAGTATAATGTTGGAAGCCCATTCGAAATTGCTTTAGACATTGCTGGACCATTTCCGACGACAGAAAATGGTGGTAAATACATTCTGGTTGTGATGGATTATTTCTCAAAGTGGGTAGAAGTTTACGCGATCCCGAATCAAGAGGCCACAACTGTCGCGGATATTTTGGTGAAATAATTCATCAGCCGATTTGGAGTGCCCTTGGAAGTTCACAGCGATCAGGGAAGAAATGTCCAGGAAATTTGTGACAAGCTAGGAATGAAGAAGACCAGGACAACGGCGTTGCATCCACAGTCAGATGGAGTGATCGAGAGAATGAACAAGACTATTGGAAAATACCTGTCCAAAGTAGTTTCCAGCCACCAGAGAGATTGGGACCAGTATCTTTCCCTATTTTCATTGGCTTATCGATCTGCCGCCAATGAGTCCACAGGTCAAACACCTGCGAAAATCCTATTTGGACGCGAAATGAGGAGAAGATTACGTAATCCAGTTGAGAAAAGGGATGGACGATGTACACGAATTGGTCCGAACCTGCCTTCGAAGAATTTATGGGCGCATATGGAGGCACCGGTAATGCTAGTTTTGGAGTCACTACAGAGCAACGACAAGATTATTCACTAGCACACAACATCCCAGCCAGTATCAAAAACGCACGAGGTTTGGCAACCGTCTTTTGAAAGAAGTTTGGGCATTTAGAAAAACTTGCAGAACAGATTCAAACCCCTGGCAAGACACTGAGACTCAAACACAATTCATGGTACGTCTTCTACCTGGTAACAAGTGTAACAAAGAACGAATTTCAGGATCGATCCACCTACTGGAATTTGTGGGAAGCGCTACGAAGCCTTCGAGACCATGTGCTGTGAATCCAACGTGAAGAAACTAGCTATGTCCAAGATAGAGAGCAGTCCGTTGGATTGGCGAGTCATCAGGAATATGGTGGAAGTGATCTTCGAAGATACCGGTGTCCACATATTAATCTACAGCTATACCCCCCGTTATCAGTATCCGATGAAGACAGTGCCTTGTTATTTCCATACGACCGGAAAGTGTAGAAATGGGTCCAGTTGCCGATTTAAATATCCAGTCCCGGCTACACACGAGTTCCAGGAGGAACGGCCCTATCAATGAACTATAAATTTTGGGGAATACGAAGCGTCTGTTTTCTAGAGTCTTCTGGCACGACATCGTTTACGAATACGATGAACGTGGTAAATTCAAGAACCTTCGAGAATTGAGAAATACTATATATACGAGAGTTTTTGAGTTAGTCAGATATTTATTTAACAGTACATTACAGAGTTAGTTCACAGACAGTTTACATAAAGTTTTAAATAATCAGACAGTGAATGAAATAGTGAATTGTTTAAGATAAATAGTGTAATATTCAAGTGTAAAAATAAATTAGAACTATTATACCGAGTGTAAATAAATTAGTAGACATTGAGTAAAGTTGTATATAAATTAAGTTTAATACAGTGTGTGTTTCTATAAATAAATCAATAGTAATTAGCCATAGTAGTGTGTATAATTTTATCCCGCCCGAAAAAACTATTTTAAATAAATAAGACAAACATTGCAATACAAACACTTGTTTAAATAATAACTTAATAACATAAGAAAATAGGAAAAACAACATTCATAATACTAAATTTTATTTGGGCTAATGACCAGGGACGTCGATCCCCTCCTTATCGCAAACAAAAAAAAAATTTATTCGTACTGGAATACAAAATATTACTGATCCGGAATGTATTTGTTTTTCTTCGGTGTGCCCGTGCATGTTGTTGTCTCTGCTAATGTCAATGGAAGAGTTCTATATAAGGTCAATGTAGCCAACACAATAAAATAAAATGATAAAAATGACATATGAAATGGGGGTCACTGAAAGGGTTCACCTATTGACTTAATTTTTCAGTTTTTCAGATATAAACCATGTTTTATGCAATATATCTTGTACCCGAATGATAAAATGCTCGTTTTAATTTAGGGGGTTTTGCTTTCTAATGTTTACCACAAATGTCACAGGTAACTGTCAACATTGTCAGTGCAAGCAACATAGGCGTAGTTTTAGCTTGGTATTTGTTTTGTATGTTTCAAATTTTCAAAATTGAATTATAATACACTGGAAAGACATATATACAAACGAATAAAGTTTATAAAAATAAAACCACGCTATGGCAACCAATGTTATGACGTTGACTTTGACAGTTAACAGACAGGCCATAAGCCTTAAGAATCAAAATTCCCTAACTTAAAACAAGCTTTTTATCTTATGGGTACAATATATATTATATAAAACATTGAGTATATCTGAAAGAAACAAGAAGTAAGTTAAATGGTGACCCCTTTCAGTGACCCCCATTTCTTATGTCATTTCGATAATTTTAATTTATTGTGTTGGTTACATTGACCTTATATAGAACTCTTCTATTGTCCCGCTTTTATACTTTTCACCTGTTCCAGCCAGTTCTCGACTTTTCGATGACATATCTAGACTTTTCGATGACAGTTCTAGATGATTCCAGATAATTGTCTTCTTCTTTTCCTTTAAGGACCTCTACATATCCTCAGTACAGGTCCGACGTAACAATACATTTAATAATCAATTGTGCATTGTACTTGATTGATTTATGTTGCTGGTGTATCTTTAAATTATCCTCTAGCTAGCCGGTCTTGCAGCGTACATAATATACGAGCTAGGAGTGATCACCAATATAAAACAGTCGAATAATTATCTATTATAAAATTTACACATAATACAACCACTTAACCCAAAATTTTCCTTTAACAGTCACCTTTTTTGGTCAATAATAAGGAACCGAGTACATACTCTTACAATTGAGACAAATATTTTTAGTCCGGCCCATACTTCTAGCCCAGAATAGCTACTTCAAGGACGAATTTTTCGAATAGATCCGTTCCATATAAATCGTCGAGAATCGAGAATTAACACAGACCAGAAGAAGTCAACCATAGACAAAAAATATTTCTCTATGAAGTCAACCGTCAACGTGTTGATTGTTTTATGCTCTGTGACTATGTTGTCTCTAGTGTTGGGAAATACGGTGATCTTCCGGTAACCGGTCAAGCGGCGACAGTGATTTCTAAATCACCGTCATTCTAAATGGTGATTTCAATCACCGCAGTGACTAAGTATAAATAGCTCAGACAAATCAAAATATAAGACCAGCGCGCGGTGACTGGCGACGAATACGAATATATTATTTATTATTCAAGCATCTCATATCGGTTTATTCTAAAACAATAACTTGTTGGTGCCCACCAGCCGCCACCAGTCCACCGCCGATCGTATTATCTATAATAACATCATATACTCATGTACCTATCGGCTTAAATCACCGTTTTTCCTTCACATAATATTTAATATTTGTAAATAATGATATTTTATATCGATATTGGATCGGCGCAATCTTCCAACCAACCAATGCTAGTGTCGACTGTTGTTGAAACAGAATCACCGATCACCGCATCTGCCAGAAGCCAGAAGTGAATCACCGGTAGCGCCAGTGATTTTACATTCACCGGTGAAATATCGTGGTTACCGATATATCGACCAACACTAGTTGTCTCTGCTATGGTCTAAAATGATTAATAATAAATTGTAATGTTTATGATTGATTGAGTGCAACTTTTATTCTTTTAAAGACATTAAACATATTTTCACGTAAAGTACAGAAAAATAAAGTATATAAGAATGGAATGATTTTAGTGTCCTTAAGAAAGTGACAATATACTTTATATGTTCCAGAAACGCCTTGACTGAATTAAGTTTTCCTTGAATAATTTTAATGAAATCAATGAATGAGTATTTTTATCAAATTTGATGACACATAATAACGTTATTTTAAAAGTATTAAGTATGGGTGTATTTCATATAGAAATAAATATCAAAAATGTCTGCATTTAATATTAAACCCACAGGAGGGTGGATTCACCCTGACAAACTGATAGCACAACAAGGGGCTACTTATGCTGTTAAGGTGAGTTATGTTTTTAATTCAGAAGAAATAAGGTATATAAATATTACCTAAAATTGTGTTTTGTATAACTTATATTTCACAAAACTATAAATTTGATTTTATTTTCCTTTTTTGACTTCAGTGCTGATTTATTGGGTTTTGGAACTTCCTAATGACAAAACTAAAGTAGGTTTTTGATCACATCAGAGTTTTTCAAACATTTATAAAAATAATGTTAATATTGGGGGTATTTGAGGAAAAAAGAATCAAAAGTAACTGATTTATTAGTGTGATTTTCATTTACTGAAATGTTATTGTTAAAACAAACAATTTAAAATACAGAGAATCCTAGAACCTTTACTGCTTTATGAAAAAAGTGGAGAAGGATATATTTATTAGTATATTTGCCCTTATAATTTTTGAAGAATTGAATTAGGATACCTTCATAGGTATAGGTAGTAGATAGTAGATTCAGATTTTTTAAGCTTATGCCCATGGCTACCTATCAATTACCAGTTTACATCTAATAATATTAAATGTTGATCATTTTTCATCCTTCTCATTACTACACAATAGTACAGAGTAGTAGGTATTGACAAGAAGGTTATTCCCATTAATGTGTTTTTCAAAATGAACAACACTCTACTTTATGTCACAAAACCATATAAACTATCAGGTCAGATGTAATTGTTCACTGGAGCACTTGAGACTATAAATCATTGTTGCAATTGTGTGATCAGTTCTTTTACTGGAGCTCATAGCATATTTATTAGGACATACTTATTCTAGAACTACTATCGAAAGTTGGTAACAAACAATTTCCTGCAATCAGTGGAACTAGACATATAACAACCATCAGTCAAATGTCTTTGGAAAGTTTAAGAGATAACATTTAATGAAGTGAAATTAGAATAAATATATAAATATCACTAATTGTTAAAGCTCGATTTGTTGCTTAGTATTATAAAAACATTCTATTTAGATCTTTTATGACAGACCAAGATAAAAAAATAATAGGAACAAGTATTAAGTTTAGTCAAATCAATCGATTCACCCGCTTAATGCCATCTGGATGAAATTTTTTTATTTCTATTTCAGTATGTTGGATGTTTGGAAGTAAAAGTTTCTATGAAAAAATTAAATTTCAAGACAAGATCTAGTGTTGCAAAGTAAGTAAATACTTTATCACTACTGCTTTAAGACATTTTATTTGAACTGTGCCTATGTTTACATGATATTATAGTGAATTGTAATGTGTATCTAATTTTAATAATAACATTCTTCATTGTTTAAAGATTTTCCCAAATATGATGATATAGTTCTGAATACTAGCAAATATTTTTATAATTGCTTTCACCAAAAATGCATTAAGTTCCAGCTGTTCAAAAACAACTTACAACCCTTTGCTAATTTCCAAGATTGATAATATTCAAATTGTTTTTACTATTAAAATCCTTTTTTCAGAGAATGCATCAATCGAGTTTGTGAATACTCGAAACTTAAAAATCTAGACAAAAAACGGAAAGTCGACAAAAAAGTACTAAAAGCAATAGCTGAAGTACCTAATTTAAGATACGCCGGATCGCACGCCAACTTGAATGTTTCTAGCGTTCATTTAACACTAAAATCACTAGAAAATAATCAAATAATATCTTGTCATGAAATGCCGAGAATCTCATTTGCCTGTGGAGGAGACACGGTATGTTTTTTAGTTTATTTTATACTATTATCAGACATTTTAATTGAAATCTGGAGTCTAAGAAGAATAAAATATTTTCTATCACCCAGCCTTTTTTTAATCATTACTAATATAATGAATTTCAGATAAAAAAATGTATTCATTTTATATACTTTTGAGAAATTTTACTACATGCAATATAATATACAATGTCCTCATTTGAAAAGGACCCATGCTTAATAATATTTCAGAAATGCGACGTGTTGAAAGAACTGCCGAACTTTTAACTTGCAGCCATAAGGGATGCATTATCCCAAGGCTTTAGAGCTGGGATGATCTTTCGCCCACCTCGTATCTGCGTCATCTGCCCACATTAGTTCTAGTAAACTCTGTTCATATCCATCTTGACAACCGGGAACCCGGTACAGACTGCTGATACCTTCTTCTTGCATTGGCTTTCGGGTGGCGTGCTTTCATCCGACCTTGGCCTTTTAGAGCCACTATAAAATTTTAATTTACTACTGTAACAATGATTTAAATTTGAATAAGTTGACAATTAATTTAATTATCAGAACAATAGTAAATAATTAATATACTTTTTTACTTGTCTTAAACTTGAATCATCCCTCTTCTGTGCCTTTGCTAAATATTTTTATTCTGTTTTTTTATGATATATTTTATTTTAGGATACTCTAGATTTCATAGGTTATATAGCTAAAGACACTGACGAAATGAGAGCATGTTATGTGTTGGAATGTGCTGGGGGCTTAGCTAAAGATGTTATATCTACCATTGGACAAGCATTTGAATTGAGATTTCAACAATTTACGAGTAAAGCACCTTTAGCGTAAGTATTGCGGAAGATTTGGGATGGTTGATAGTTGGTTGGTATACTTTTTGACAACATATAAAATATTAATAATTATGAAGGATAATGCATGATTGCATTGAAATTAAACCATAAAAAATAATATAAATTCAGAATAACTAAAATAAAATGTCAGGTTTTGATTTTTTTTTCATTTCATTTTGGTGTATTGTTGTAGTGATTAGTGATTTTATCAATATTCCTTATATACTTCCGAGTTCTGAGCAGAAGTCCATAACATACACTCTTCATGTATACTACCCACTTCTTTTTGAAGAAACTGCTGAAGTACAATACAAATTTGTAAGAAATTTTTCAAAACTCAGAAATATATTTAGTTTCACTGCTTACCAATAACGGTCGCCGACGTAACTTAAACTTGAAATAAGACTCCCAATGTATTGTACCAAACTATTATTTAAATGGTCAAATACATGTTGATTATTAGACTGGGTGATTCATAACTTTAGGCACAAAGGCATATCTTTAACAGTATAATTTTATCCGTTTTTGAGAAAAACGCAAGGTATTCCTTTAATGGTACATGACCAGTCATAAAACCTGTTATAATTCTCAGCTGATTCATGCACAGTGTGCAGTTCCGCTGTTTGTTTCAGGCATGGTTCTTTAATGAAGGTTTATGTTGCTCTCTGATCCAGTTCTTTAGAGATCCTCGTACGTTTTTGGTATACCAAGAATTAGTCCTGGTTGAGGCCGTGTATTCTCTGACCCTCTTTTTGCAAGTTTGTCAGCTTTTTTATTACCTTCGATACCTTTGATGACCTGGCACCCAGATCAGCCTGACGTTGTTCGGTTTGGCTAATGTCTTCAGTACTTTGAAGCAATCCAATTTTTGTCGGCGTCACATTCTGACTCGAGATTGCCTTAGGTGCTGCCTGACCTGTTAACCCCATTAGCTTGTCGAGAATGAATAAAATAAACTTACTCTAAGAGATTTAAATTGTATGTCAACTCTTCTTTCAATTTCTCAAAAAAAAATCAAAATGAGACAAATACTTGGCTATTACTGATATATTAACAAATCCTGAATTACTAAGTGATCGAACCTGTAATTCGTTATTTACAGTTTGGGGGCCACCATGGGCCATTTTTCGGCTTCGACTGGAGGCGATGCTGACAAAGACTATTACAACGATCTTCCGGGAAAAGTTCCACCAGATGTATGTGAACCTCCTCCTGTTCCTCCATTACCTTCTCTTGTACCTCCATTTACTACTTTACCATATGTACAAACATCTAACTTGATAGATTTAACTGCAGACGTGATCCCAGAGGGCTGCCATCACTATGTCAACGACAGTGTTATGGTTGTACGAGAAAGAGATGTATTTGATATGCGTAAGTTCATAACATGTAGAATAAACGTAGTTTACAGAACGATACATTTCTTTTCTGTATAAATCTTATGGAATAAATAATAACACATATATTGTCTACAATCACTTATACCTCGTTTGCACTGCACATAAATGTACATGAGTATCTACTCAAAAGACTTGAAAACATTCTCGTTTCTTACCATATAATCATGCGACCGTGTGCTGACTAAAGACTAGTGTAGAACTGTCTTTTGGACATGTACTTTGAGTATTATAAAATGAACTCTCTTGAGAACTGCTTAAATGTTTTCAATATAATATATTGATTGAGTATTAGGGTGTTTCATTTTTGAGCTATATGTTTTTTCTGTCCTACCTGCCGTTTGGAAAAAAATTTCAAGTGAATTAGAGGCTTCAACATCAAAAAATTCGATTTCCGATAATAAAAATAACACGGGAAAATTTGATTTTATAGGTTTCAACTTGATTTTTCGGTATTAAAAAACATTTTTTGGGAAAAATAAGTATAGAGCTTTTGTATGGTATTAAAAATTGCTACAAATAGTTCCTTTTTATTTTGAACAAACGCTATCCAACCAACAGTTGTTGAGTTATAAAGCTGAAAGGTGAATGCAATTTCTGAATTTGTTGTAGCATTAACGTTTGCTTATTAGCATTAGGCTTCGTTTGCATTTCCATGTATAATTAAAGACGTGCAGTACCTATTTGAAAATTGTTAAACAGGTATTATAATCTTTATCAGATTTCCACTGATTTGAATATAATTTTAAAAATTCAATGAGAAGCTGAAACCGTTCAATTGAAACTATACAGTGTGGAACAGCCAAATGGGATAAATTTGGTAACGAATAAATGAGGGCGTGTTTTCGGAAAAACGCTTAGACACGTCGATTTGTATTTTTAAATGCATTATATAGAGCGTGTCATGTGACAGTGGCCAATACCATCTTTCTTATTTTAAATGCAACCCCCTGTATATTATGAATTTTTTGGATTCTTCAGAAAATTCTATACATAATTCATGTACAATGTCCTATACCAATCTTCCAGCTGTTTCGGAAATATTGAGTGTTTTCAGATTTATTACAAAAATTAACATTAAAAAATGAAAATTATTTTATTTCCCAAATTCCCTACATTACACTAAAACCCTAATAAGTAATACCGATTATTTCTTAATAATGTAAAAAAAAACTAATGTCAATGTAGGAAATGTTGAAAATGCTCGCCGCGAACGTCTTGGCAACATGCTAATCTGGTATAGAAATGTCCCTAACGTTACTCAACATTTCAGGCATGACTGATCTAATCGCAAGCGTGATTCGTCTTTTTAAGTCATCTAAGTTGAGGGGTTTAGTTTTGTATACAATACTTTTGACATATCCCCACAAAAAGAAGTCTAATGGTGTTAGATCAGGAGATCGTGCTGGCCATTCTATCCACTCCCTATCCACTGATTTGAAAAAATTTGGTTCAGTTACTGCCGGACATTGATTTGGTAATGGGGCGGTGCTCCATCTTGCTGAAACCATATTATATTGGCAGGAACTTGTGGGTTTGCTGGATCAGGATATAAGTTTGTCAAAGTTGGCACGACATTATTTTGGAGCAGTTATAAATATTTATCTCCATTCAGGTTGCCAGCAATGAAAAAGGGACCTACGATATGACTTCCAACAATTCCTGCCCAAACATTAACTTTTTCAGGATATTGCGTATGTTCTTCTCTCATCCAGTGAGGATTCTCATTAGACCAATAGCGGAAATTTTGACGATTAACATGACCGTGAAGTGTAAATGTGCTCATCAGAAAACAAAACATCTTCTAATTGGATCACATTGTTATCTAACATTGCCATCATTTGTTCACAAAAATACGTTCTCCTATCAAAATCGTCTTCCATGGCATCATTTTATACGGATGCATTTTACTTTCCTTTAATATTCGAAAAATGCATGTGTGGCTAACGTTGAACCAGAATTAAGTGGGTTTTATTAAAAGCATAATATCCAATTTCGTATCATCACTTACTGCATTAGCAGCTACTTTTTTTTATCTCTCTTACATGTCCAAGCTCGCGATACTGCTTTTCTATTTTGATAATTGTTCCTTGTGATATAGGCGGCAAATTTGGAAATTTTTCGTGGAATAAGCGAGAAACTTCCATTTGTGTCCGTGTGTTATCTCCATAACCAATCATTTGTAGAATGGTTATTTTGTACATTTCTGTTGAATGAACCATTTTTTTGATATTATTACGTACAGTTAACGAAATTCAAACAGACAACAAGTTGCTAATGCTATGAGTTTTATACAAAAAAAAACAAAACTGTTTTTGTATTTTTTTATTTCATATCAGTAAAAAGGAACGCAGGAATGGTTTTTGCTTACTTTCTCAATATCACGAGCTAAATAGGAAATAAGCATTGAGTGTAATGTAGCGAATTTGTGAAATAAAATAATTTTCATCTTTTAATGTTAATTTTTATAATAAATCTGAAAACACTTAATATTTCCGAAACAGTTTAAGATAGGTGTAGGACATTGTACATCAATTATGTCTAGAACTTTTTGAAGAATCCAAAAAATGAATAATATACAGGGGGTTGCATTTAAAATAAGAAAGTTGGTATTGGCCACTGTCACATGACACACCCTATATGTATTTTTTAAATGCACATTTAAAAATACAAATCGTTTTTCCCAACAGGCCCTCATTTATTCGTTATCGAATTTATTCCATTTGGCTGTTCCACACTGTATACTTTTTTATTACTTTTTTAAATGAAACTAACTGTTTATAATTTATTCCCCTATTTAATGAAAAACCAATGAAAACTCTAAAATATCATTTATAATTATTTCGATATTTGCATATCATCGTCATAATGACAGAAGTTACATTTTACATTCTGACGATGATATGCAAATATCGAAATAATTATAAATGATATTTTAAAGTTTTCATTGGGTTTTCATTAAATAGTGGAATTCATTATAAACATTTAGTTTCATTTAAAAAATTAATATGAGTAGATTCCACAAAGTAAGGGTCCAAACAGTAAATTATATACTTTTTCAATGCTAAATCGCACAAACTTTTTGTCAAGTTTAAAGCAGATTTGATATCAATTATTATTAACATTCACCTTTAAAGCTCTATAACTCTACAACTTGGTCGAACAGTGTTTGCTCAAAGGAATTTTTTTGTTGTAAATTTAATGACCTTCAAGCGAGGGGAATTTCTATAATGTTGAAAGAACTTTCTGTCTTTAAATGCATCTAGTAATTTTGTAGATCAAACATACAAAAAACTTGAGAATAGTTTATTAGCAAGTTTTTGTATTTAACAGGAATTTTTATTTATTTAAATTTTCAGAGCCATTTACGCACCCTACAACGAGTACAATTTACGAAAAAACTGAAGATCCAATAGGAGAACTTGAGAATGAAATATGGTTTCATGGACACATTAGTCGAGCAGAAGCTGAAAACTTACTTCAAAAGGACGGCGATTTTCTCGTTAGAGAATCCACTAATACATTAGAAAGACAATTTGTTTTGTCGGGTATGCAAGACAATAATAAAAAACATTTACTCTTGATTGATCCTCAGGGAGTAGTAAGTATATTATATATTCTACAGAGTTTATTCAATTTAATAATCAATACAAAACTTGACAACAAATATTATTTATTGAATTATTTAAAAATTTACATAAATTGAAGATTAAAGAAAACAAACGAAAAGAATAATAAGTTATAATAAATAGCACGCCAAAGCCAAATCTTACACGCGCTAAAAATAAGACGGAGGAACTTATCTTAAAGGACTGCTTGACAGGAATCATGACTAAAACTTGAACTTGTCTGCTGCAGAGCTGTAGAAAAAAAAAAGAGAAAACCGGGATAAAGAACGAGAATAAATTATTAGAGAATGAACGAATGGATTGATCAGATCGAGTAAAAAGGAGCTTATGCTATAACGCATATAAAACTCGAACTCCACGTGTTAAAATATAACACAGATCTGTTTTATTCAATTCGATCTGTTCCCCAAATACGAAAGAATATGCAGTACGCACTACACAAGAAAAGTGAAAGTACTAGAATCAGAAACTTACCCACCAGACAAAAAATCAATTTTAACCACACAATTAATCAAAAATGAATATTATTTGGTAATAAAAACGTTTCTGTAATTTATCTTTTTTTTAATAACTCTGTACCCTGTATATTTTTACTATACTAATAAAGTTTGTCAAAAATTAATTGCAGGAGCTGAAACACATGCTCCTCTCCCTTGCCGACTATTTCCTTTATAGCTGGAGATATTATTTGTAAAATGTCATATGTCAGAAACTATTTGTTAAATGGCAATCGAATCGTCATAAACTGAACGGCGTTATGCGTGAATCACGAAGCGAAATTATTTTTAAAAATGAGATAATGACAACTATTGAAAAATATGAATAGTAGATTGTATAATAAATATCTGTAGTCAAACTTCGTGTTGCAAAGCGAACGTATATCTAAGTTATGTTTGATATTAATTGTGGTTTTTAATAAGTAATGAGTTCTCCATAGTGTCGAAGATTTAATGCACCACCAGTACGTAGATAAATTTCATACTTCAAATATAACAGCATCCCCAAAAACTTTTAATGAAAACTCATCCTGTCACACCATATTATGATTGGGTTATCAGATTCCTGAATAGTTTCCCTTTTTGAGACAATCGAACATAATATATTTAAAATCATTTGTTGGGCTTGAATGAGAAAATCTTTATCGTCAAATTCATACATATCTCTATCCTCACTACCCTGTACAATTTCATACTCATAGTCTCCACAACGTACAAAAATATTAAAATATCACAAAATTTACGAGATCTTTGCGAATCAATACAAAACCAATCGGTGACGTCACTGAAAAGAATTAGAACCAAATTTATAAAATTCTTGTTACGCTCATAACCTTATCTTATAACGGGACGATTCTCTTTCATATCAGCATCAAGACAAGTCAATCGTACTAGTAGTAGTACTAGTAGTACACATGGCCGATTTCTTTTAATTTAGCCGCTGCTGCGAGTTGTGAAAAGTGATTTATGGGTATAAAATATTTCCTTTGTTCGTCGTAAAGCCGACCGCGACTTTATACAAGGTCTTGACGATAATTGACGGATCAGTAGTAGATTTATGATTTTCCAATGATTGAAGATTAAGAATCGAGAAAATCTTAAACGACCCTGTACGTAAGCTAGAATTTAAAAGTTTGCAATTGATATTAGAAAAACGAATTTGATTTATTTCAGAAAACTTTTATTACACGCTTTTTTTGTAAAGGTGGATTCATGCAACATCAACTAAAATAAAACTAATATAATATTAAATTGAAACTAAGAATTTTCAGCTGTTCATACAACATACATTATTAATAAACCAACCGGAGATGCGCACTTTTTTCAATCATCTGTCAAAACTTCAAATAGTAATCGAGCTATCAGATAACTGAAGATAAATATTAAACGTAAACCAACTTATTTACGAAAAATAAAGTTGAAAATTATAAAAAAATTTAAACATGTAACACAAGCTCATGTAAACAATAACTTAACTTATATGGTGGCTGTTCGGCAAATTCAGAACCAGTAGGTGATCTGTGGTCAGGACTTCACGCATGCGTTGCTTCGAATTCATGGAAGACATTAATTTCTCCACGATCATCACAGAATTTGCCAATTCTGAAATCAAACTTGATTACAGAATGCTGGAATTCTCTTTCTTGAGATTGAAGAAATATTCTGCAACACCTCTGCCCCCATGCAATTTATAGTTTGGCAAGTCTATCTGAAGCTACGGGGCATCGGTAAGGGGGGAGGAAACATGGCCGATATCTGTCATAAACGTACCAATAGTGTACGGTACCTATTTTATAAAAGTATTAAAAATAATAATTATTATATATAGAAACTGATTTATGCTTTGCTTTAAAGGTAAGGTATTTTTCAAAACACGGTACGTATTTGTTAAAAATCGTACTTGAATTCAATATGGATACGAAATAATAAGATACCAAGTAAAACTGAAAATACGAAGGAAAATATTGACATTATAAACGCCACTGGATAATCAATGTCAATCAATTGTCGAAGTGAGAGGGAAGAACACACGCACGCGCTTGCCAATAGGAAGTCAGGTGGTTACCTAGCAACGGAGTTTCGATAAATATTCACCAATTGAGTTAGTAGGAAGGCGTGGAATTATGATTTTCAAACAACGTTGCCGGCTTGAAGGAAAACCATAACATATTTAGAAAAGTGTTCATCTTTTAATATTTAGAAATTGAAAAAATAATGTTGATAGACAAAATCCAATGAAACAAGCACATTAAAGAACTAACGTTTAATCATTATTGACACATTGTTAATAATAAAAAGTCCATTTTCTAATTATTATCACTACATACTTAGCACTGTTTGCCAAACTATAAATGTATTTACATTTTCTCTCTTGTGATAGAATAATATTTTCACACTGGTTAGCAATAATAACATTAGCCTTGACGCAGTTGATTGTCATTGTAGTGGCAAAAATTGAGTAAGTGTCAAAATTATTGCTGTCACATTGAGTGTTTACCTAATATAATTGTGATTGAGTTCTGTAATAGAAATTATCTTTTGTTCATTTCCATTTAAAATCTTTGATCGTGGAGAAAGTATGGTCTGCTACTCGGTTAGAATGAACATTCGTGATGCTCGTGGTTCCTCACGCTCACCTTCGGCTCGCGCTCGGAACTTTCCACTCGCATCGAATTTTCATTCTAACCTTGTTACAGAATATACTATTCTTAGTTTTAATTTAAATCTTAATTTCTCAGTTTCTTGCATGAATATCTACATTACATGGTTTTATGTTCTTAGTTTTAAATTAATCTAAGTTTTAATTTTTGCTTGCATGAATACTCCTTTAAGCTAACAGAAATCGAAATATTACTATTTTATGTTACTTCTTGTGCACACTATTGTATGAACTGTAATCTGTTTTACTTGTTGGTGGGTTTCATATTAACTGTTCACACAATAATCAGTATTAATTTATTCATTGTTTTTATTTTTGTAGGTTAGAACAAAGGATAGAATCTTCAATAGTGTTAGCCATCTCATAGAATTTCATTATGAAAATGCTTTACCCATTATATCAGCAGAAAGCGCGTTGGTACTCAGGTATAAAGTACCTCGAGCTCTATAATTTAGATTTTATATTGTATACAAAAGTGTAATATTTATCAAATTTGTATTATTATTTTTAAGCTAAAACGCATTTATTATATACATTAATAAACTATTAAGCGAGGGGGTACTATCATTATCCACCTTAGTGCACTTTGATTCCAGAGATGAATCGACTTTTATTTATAGAAAACGCACGTGGTCTCTAACTAAGGGTTGGTTCACTAAAAACTACTTTTTAAAGACTGTTTGGAACAATTAAAGGGTTTTACAAATATGAATTGAACTAATATTGTATTTCAACCTCATATTTATAAAAATCTAATATGCTTATATATGTCGCAGGTTTATGGTAAAATCAGTCTTATTATAATACGCCTAGGCTTTTTCAATACGACTAGGCGTATTGTAATACTACGCAACTCGTGGCTCTTACTTTTTCAAGAAGGGAAGGAAAAATAACCATAACAAACCATTTTTCAAACAAATCGGCTGTCATATCTTGGTGATAATTAGCAGAAGACTTTGTAATATTTTTAGCCGACAATAGCAACGCTTTAGGTACAAAGCCATCTTTACTTCCGACATGAAAAATAATAACGCGTTTTCCTCTCTAACACGGAGTATCTAAAAAACAGTTTTTTGTGTCGTCAACCCTACCATACTTGACAACGTCATGCGTATCAAACCAAGTTTCGTCTAAATAAATTAAAGTTCTATTTGGATCAACCCGGCCTTTTATTTTGCGCAAATACTCATATCTAAGTTCAACGGTACACCAAGATTCCATTATTACCATTCGATTATCTAATTTCTTATATTTAAATCCACAATTTAACAAAATCGCGCGCAGTGTTTCCAAACATTGATAATTATATTCAGGAATATCCCGCAATTTAGCACGAATCAGTTCTAAAGTTGGTACTATATTGTCCTTGTAAAACCCGTAAACCCGTTGAATAACATTTTTCGTAGCATTGTCAACCTTATTCAGTTTTTGATTTTGTCGTTTTCGCTTTATAGAATGATCCATAACAGTACCTAGTTTAATTATTTTATAAATCGATGTAAACCCGATTTTCGTTAATTCGTGAATTCTCGCGATAACCGCACTATCAGAAATTTCAGAATTTTCTTTTTTCAAACACGCGTACATATTTAAAACAACGCGTTGACAATGAACATATAAATATTTGTTTTGAAATTCGGCCGTATCATTTATTGCTCAGTCATTTGTCTGTGGCGCCAAATTATTATATTCCCGCGATACATCATCTTGAACTGTCGTTTCTAATGGTCTCCAAAATGCCATTCTAATTAATTACTAATAAATTATATTTGTAAAACTTACCCCAACGTCTACGAACAAATAAATAATAATAACAATTCACTCACGCCACTTAATTAACTAACCTTACTAAACCAACAAATATATATTATATTAATAATACTTTTCTACAACTAAGAACTAAACTCACTCAACCAACAAATATATATTATATTGATAATATTTCTCTACAAAACAATTCACGCACACATCTGGATGGTCTAACCCAGGTTAGGCCAGATGTAAAATCATATTTTTTATGTCCCAGTTGGCCGAGTATCTGTCCGTAGCTCTAGGCGCCGACGGTGCCAACTTTCAAGAAAGTGACATTTAAAAAATGTGAATAAAATGAGGTTAAGTGTTGAGGTTGCTACGTTGCCAGCTATTCAAAATTTTCTTAAATATAGTAACATACATAAAGTTGTTTTTAATTAATTATTCTTTTTCCGGCAATTTAAGCGACTTATTTTATTGCTTACTAATAAATTTATATTATGTATATATTTTTAAATATTTCCAAACTAGCTTTCTAAGTACATCACGAACTAACAGTTTACTGAAGTAAGTAGAACATTTGTATAGTGAACCTAACAATTCTAGAAAATATATCTGACAACATTGCTTTATTTTATTGTCGTTACACTGACTTTGGTTACACTATACCATCAGTCTATATAAAAATATTTCAAGTTTCATAAACCTAACCTTAAAAACATTCAATCTTCACATTTAAATATATAACATTAATATTAATTAACGTGTGAGTGAGTGAGATTTCGTTCTAGACACACGTGTTTATATTTCAATCGCTTTTAGACAGTCTTTTATGTACAAAAGTGAATTTTAATATTCGATTTTTTGACACAGCACTAAGTAAGTGATTTTCTATAAGTACATGTTGAGTTAACGAACTTTCACGTTTTTGGTAATCAGATATTTGATAACAAACCAGTGCTGAAACATAAATCAATATATTTTACATATAAATTAGTTACTTTTTTCCACTAATTACTTTTCGATAAGAATGGACAGTCAGACATCATTTAACGCAGAATACAGTGGCGTATCAATAGAATCATCCCAATTTCATATTTTAATGTCTCAATTGTCTGTTATAACCGATGGTAAGAATGATATTCGTTCCTTGTTAGCTGAACATAACAAGAAAATAGATGGTTGCATTACCAATATTGCTTCTTTGAAAAACGAAAATGAGACTTTGAAAGCAAAAGTCCAGCATTTAGAAAAGAAATTTGATTCGTTTTCATTATCCTGTATATGTGACGAGATTACTGCTAGAAGTCGTCGTGAAAAAAATGTTCTTTTCTATGGTGTGGATGAAAGTGCAGACGACTCCAAAGCAGTGCACGAAATTTTGGCAGAAATTAATTCCTCCAATATTGTGAAGCCACTTCAAATTATTAGGCTAGGCAAACCTGGAAATTCATCACGTCCTTTAAAACTTGAATTTTCATCTCGTCAAGATGCTCTTGGTATTTTGAGACAGCGATCTAAAGTTTTTTTCAAGAAATTCCTTAATTTAAAAATCAAAAATGATTATACTCCTACACAACGGGATGAGCTGGTTAGGATATATCAAGAAATTAATAGAAGAAATAACGCTGGTGAGAATGTTCGCATGAAGTTTATTTCCGGCCAACCCACCATTGTTTCTGTTCAGAAAAGACAACGAGAAGAAGATGACTCTCCAAATAAAAACTCTGCTAAAGTCAACAAAAATATTGTATTGCCAAAAAAGTTGGGATAACCTTTTGGAACTGCCATGGCTACAGTAACATTTTTAACTTATGCGAAGAACTAATTAATTTTGACATTCTGTCTCTCCGAAACTTGGCTTACCAACGATAATCTTAATGTGCCTAATTTTTTGTCTTCTTATAATTACGTAACTGCGAATGCTACTAAAGAAAAATCTTTGGGGCGGCCAAGTGGAGGATTGTGTATTTATTTTAGAAATTATTATAAGGTTAACGTCTTACATAAATCATTTTATTGTCTTATTTGTTTATTTTCCACACTTAGCTGTAAATTCATTGTGTGCAACATATATTTCAAACCATCAATTGAATTGGGACACATGCTTGATGTTTTTCAAATTTTACTGACGGATGTTTCAGAAAACTATACTGACACTATGATTATTATTGGCGGAGATTTTAATAGCCGAATTGGTAATATTGGAGCGGTTCCTGTAGAACTAATTCAAGATTCTATTCTACTTGAAGAACGATTAAGTTTAGACACTACTTTGAACACAAGAGGTAGAAAACTTACGGATTTTATGGACGAAAATTCCTTTTCAGTTTTAAATGGCAGAACATTACTCGATACTCCCGGAAAATTTACTTTTTTGAGTAAACTGGGTAAAAGTGTTATAGATCTGGTTTGGATAAATAATATATTTCTATCAGATATTGAAAATTTTTTTGTTACTGACAATGATTTCTTATCAGATCACTATCCTATCAATTTAATTCTTCACTATAGTACTCAACCACACAATCACAGCAATAGAGAAGTATTCAATAATTTGCCCAACTTTTCATATAAATGGAATAATGATTTTTCTCTATCTTATAAAATGTGTATGAAAAATTCAAATAGAACAATATTTATTCGTGACCCTTCTAGTTCTTTTTCTAATCTTACAGATGCCATTCGTGAAACATCAACTCAGCTAGGTATGTATTATTTGAAAAGGGAGCACTCTACTCAATTAAATATTCATAAGACTAATAAGCCATGGTTTGATGATACATGTACTATTGCCAAGAGAAATATGCAAAATGCATTAAGAACTTGCCGAGAGCAAAACTTTCCTCAAGATTTAAAAGCAATATATATAAATCTAAAATTTGTGTACAAAAATATAATTAAATCTAAGAAAATCGAATATCAATCAACAATTATTACCAAGTTATCAAACTTACAAAACTCAAAAGAATTCTGGTTGACAGTAAAACAATTTAGAAATAGTTTCACTCATAAAGCGTTACCAGTTCAAGTATGGGAAAACTTCTATGAAAATTTGTACCCTTCTCTACCAATATCTACGGTTGATTTTCTAGATGCTGGTCACCCCTATCTGGACGTTCCGTTTTCAATGCAGGAAGTATATGATGTATTGTATAAATGTAAAAATAATAAGTCTCCAGGAGTTGATGGCATTTCTTTTGAATTTTTCAAGAACCTACCACATAACTGGGTTATATATTTAACTTCTTTGTTCAACTTAATCTTCGATTCCTCAATAATTCCCAATTCATGGTCTAACATTTTATTGTCTATGTTGCATAAAGGAGGCCCACCTGATACCCCTGATAATTATAGAGGTTTGGCTTTGGTAAATTGCTGTACTAAGATTTTCTCAACTATTATTCTAAACAGATTAACTTTATGGGTTGATAACTGCGGAGTTATGCCAGAGTGTCAGTCTGGCTTTCGTGCAGGCCGAGGGTGTATTGACAATGTTTTCACCCTGAGCTCTGTTATTCATTTACATATTAGACATAAAAACCGAAAAGTATTTGCAATTTTTGTCGATTTCAAAAGAGCCTTTGATTCAGTACATCATAATTTATTATGGCTGAAACTATTTAATCTTGGAGTTTCTTCAAAAATTATTCGCTTAATAAGAACACTTTATTCACAAGCCACTGTTCAAATAAAAGGCTCTGATGGCCTAACAAAATTATACGATCTAACTTTAGGTGTTCTACAAGGTGAACCCCTGAGTCCCCTTTTATTTGCACTGTTTATCGCCGATTTGGAAGACTACTTTTATACTCAAGGAGCTCAAGGTGTAAATATCGATAATAAAAATGATGTACTAACACTCCTGTATGCTGATGATCTCGTTATCCTGGCTCATTCTGAAATTGATGTTGCAAGGAAACTGAAAATTTTAGAAAAATATACGGACACTAATCGTTTAACTGTCAATCTTAAAAAAACAAAAATTGTTAGGTTTTCTAAAGGTGGTTTCCAAAAACCAAACTATAAATTTTATTTTAACAACGAGACCATAGAATTGAGTAATGCATATACATATTTAGGCGTAACGTTTACTTCCTCCGGCTTATTCAGCGAAATGTCAACAGTAACTGCAAAAAAAGGTAAACAAGCTGTTGGCGCTATCATTCCTGTGATGTGTAAGGCAAAAATTGACATGTGGTACCCTAGAATCAAATTGTTTGAATCTCTAGCGTTAAGCGTTATGTTTAACAGTGTCTCTGTTTGGGGTCCTCGTTATTTAGATGTACTAGAAAGAGTGCAAATCTATTTCCTAAAACGAATCCTCTTAGTTGCTGTTAATACCCCTGACTCTATCATTCGGATAGAAACAGGAAGAGTTAAGTTGTGTTACAATATTTTTAAAATGACAATAAATTGGTTACAAAAGATTCTTCAGATGGAAAAATTTCGCTATCCCAGACTTTGTTTTGAACAACAACTACGAATTATCAATTCCGTTACCAGAAAGTATAATTGGGCATCTCAGATCAAACAATTTTTTGTTGACATTGGGTCATTGCAGTTATGGAATAATTTATCTTATCGCCATCTAACAACACAAAAAAAAACTACTGTTTTCTAAATATTATACCTTCCTGCACCAATCTGATATTGCTAAATCGTCAGCGTATCCTTTCATGGCTCTATATAATGCTTTCACCTCAACACATGAACCAAGCAATTATCTATTGTTGAAGTCACCAATCCGGATCACTCGTACTTTGGCTCAACTCCCTATGGTTAATCAATTTAAAATGAAGTTTACATCAAACGACATAACCTACAGTATAGATCCTACTCTAACATGTCCTGTTTGTAATATGGACGAGAAGGAAACTATTTTTCATATTTTGTTTGAGTGTCCGATATATACCGTCATGAAACAAAATACATCCTGTCTGCAAAATTTTGAAACATTAGTAAACGCTCTACAAAATGTAAATCTCTCTGAGGGAAAAACTATATGCTGCTACCTTTGGAATATACTCAAATTAAGGTCATTTATACTAGATGAATAATGTATTTATTTTATTTTTTTTTTACCAACTGTCTTGTAAACTTTAGAATATTTTTTTTTGTATACTATCACACACTAACCTTGCTGTGAACATTGTTCTCTATAAGCAATAAACTTATTATTATTATTATTATTATTATATTAATTAACGTAAATAGTGTCTATACGTTCAGCAGTGAGCGGGAGAAGTGGGCCATCATTTTAGCATATTCTCGTTCAAACTTAACAAAGATGTTACAATTTCTTGGCATTTACTGTTCAACTGCTTGGACATTTTAATGCGTTCAACTACACACTGCAGATTTGTCTAAATAACAGAAACAACCCTTAAATAATAAGATTTTTTTTAAATCTTTAAATCAATAATTAATTCAAAACCACAAAAAATCTTGTGAATACTGCTAAGACGATAATCGAATGTCAAACTAATCAGAGGAATTCTACCGATTGATCTGACAACGTCATGAAGTTTTGCCAACACGTAGACTGTAAATTGCCCTAATTGTATTTATGGATGGTAAATTTATATTTATTCTGATAAGCAGGAAAGTAACTAAAAATGACGTCATCGTCTTGTTATCGTAAATTAACGATAACTAATACCTACGTTTAAAAAAATTATACCGAATGTTAAGCACGTCTTATTTGTTAAAATGGGTCAGAAACTTCTGGGACACCCAATATTATGTAAAAGGCTTCAGACATCTATTGGATGATGGACTGGTTGACAGAAACTGGAATCTTGTATTTTCTTTTCGTAACTGCTGAACCAGTTTGTTTGAACGGTGTTTCCATGTATTGGAAAATATTATTGGATACAAATAAGTTGCAGGTGGTATTATTGTTGTTTGGCAGGAATTGAAAACAAAGTGGGAGTAGGAAAATGGATTAGTATATAGTAACGGAAAATGTAAGATGAATATTATGGAATGATTTGCGTAATAAGCATAGACAGTCAAAGTATTTGAAAATATTTTTTCCCATGCGTACGGCAGTTGGTGTTGGGAATGATGCTCTAGCATCTTATGAACTACCCATTTAAGTTCTTCGGGTTTGATCAGGCTATTATGTACTACATTCTTGCGAACGTGATTGCTATATCTAGAGGTTATTTAGAATCTAGGTTATGACTTGAAGCCTTGAAGCGCCAAGTTATGCTGATCTAGTATGTTTCTTACTTCCATGTAGTCGTTGAAGTCTACGAATATGTTAAATTCCGAGTAGATTATATTTTTTTTCAACTACCGTGCGTAAAAAGTACGTACTTTAGACACACTGTCGAGTGCGTAAACCTTTACGCAATAGTGCAAAGAAACTGTTCCAATTTGTATGTAGTTATACCTAGTTTTATAAAAATATAGGTAGGTATAATAAACGGATATTAAATCTGAGTTTTTTTTTAAATCATAGATTGAAACATATGGAATTCAGTAAAGTACATCTAATAATTATTGGATACTGGAAAATAATAGAATAGGGTGTATAGGTAGGTACCTATAAGTTGGCTGTGAGTGACTGACATTTCTTCATGCTTTGAATCTGACATTTAAAATTTAAATTGAGATCTTCCGACTATACCTAGGGTAAGCAAAAGTATTTGTATGTAAAATTTCTTGAAAATTGTAGATATCAACAAAATATAACTCTTTATTGTACATTACCATTTTACGATATCTCCTTCTAAGGCAAGTGAATTATTTTTGCTTATATTTAGTTTCCAACAAATTATCAACAGTTAACGAAAATATATATATAAATCTTCAGTTTTTTTTATTGAAATTCCGGTAGTAAAAAAATATTGCATGCAATTCGTGTGTAAAGTCCCTTTTTTGACTCATGTGATCGTCGCATTCGTCTCATGCGACAATATTCGCATTCGTCAAAAAAGGATTACTTTACACACTAGTTGCATAAATAACTATTTTGAAAGACAATAGTTTGTTGATTCTGGGCTAATAGAGAGATAGTTTTAAATTGTCCATACTTTGTTTGTTAATACTGACATGAAGATTTATTTCGGTAATTATGTTGGTTTTCAACTAGGATATAGATGGCTTGGTTATTTTTCAGCATCTTGGTTCAAGTTCTCAGATATGCATTCAATGCTGTTCTAGATACTCTACTCGCTACTCCGATTGATTTCGAATCTTCGAGACCATATATGTTGTTCTGTATCTAGTCGCCCATCACTTATTTTGTATTCTGGAATTCTGCCAGAGTTTCCTTCCCGTTTTGTCACAACTCCCATCGCTTATATTTAATTAGTCAATTGTCCTTTGATGATTTTTGAGAGTATCTTATGGACTCTAGCACATTCGCAGGTCTGTTCTACCTCTTCACAGTGTCCTCCACGAGTCTCTCTTAGCGTTTGCTCCTTCTCTTCCTTTTTCCTTCCCTCGAGGGTCCATTTTCCCGTTTCAAGGTTAGCATTTTGGCTAGCCAGACGATGCGCACGAGGTCTCCTGACCCAACAACTGTCAAAACAGCACCTTCCCAAAGTTCTTCCAAACCTTCCACCCCGTTCCTGGGCAATTCCTTCATATACTCATTCCCACAGGTCACCCAGATGGCCACCCTGAATGGAATGAGGTACGTTGGAATTGAAATCGGTTTGCACTTCCCTCAGTAGTGTCAAACACGGCCAAACGGTTTTGAATCATGTCTGGCTGTTCCTGATTCAGGATATTTTCTTGATGGCGTCTGTGGATCACCGTAATCTCAAGATTTGCTGTTATGCGTTTTAGCTATAGTTGACTTGTCAGATAGAGGTCTTTTACCTCTTGCTGACCGTTCTTTTCCACCTATATTGGAACGTCCTGACGTTGTTAGACCTGACCAATTAATCAAGGGAGTCGGTATTCATGCAAAAATAAGATAAGTACATTTATTTTGCCTAAGAAGGAATTCTTTTTCGTACTTCCTAAATAAGAGTGTATGTGCCTAGCTGAAAGTCTGCTATCTACAGTGTGTCTACTTAAGTTGGACTCATATGGGAAACTTTTTTATTATGGGTTTTAGGAAAAAAAGTTATTCCTCATAAAAAGTTCTGCATTATCTAAAACCTAAAATGCAATCATTAGATATTTCTTATTTTGAGCCGTATACGAGGTTTGTCAAAAAATATTAATCTTACTCAAGAGTAAAGTACCTTCATTTTTTACAATACAAAAAAATTGTAAGACGTAAAGTTGTTTAAAATTAAAAGTTATATTCAAATATGCAATTACATGCATGAAAATTAAGATTTGGAGATTATTTACTATTCATTCCGTATTAATTATTCTGGCTTGGTACAATTTAATGTAATCTAGGATGCTCTGTCATGAAGTATTTGACAGTGAATGTCAGAATGGGTTAGTTTTCATAAAATTACAATAAAAATGGCAGCTTTACTGACTTGTGAAGAAAAAATAGAAATAGTTTTAATTGTTGGAGAAAATTACAATACACATAGAGAGGCAGCAAATATTTTCAACAACAGTCATCCCCATAGAAGCATCGGGTATTCAACAGTTACCAAAATAATGAAGAAATTCAAGACCAGTGGAAGTGTTGATAATAAGTTTAATAATAAACGCATAAAACGGGTTGCCAATGAACTTGCCACTGAGTTGAAAGTGATGCTTTCTGTCGTCGAGGAACCAAAAATCGGATTACGCAAAAGGGCTTCTCTAATCACAAATACTTCGGTAAAAAAAGATACAGTGGCAAATATTTTAAAACGTTATAAATATCATGCATACAAACCTCAATTCGTACACACATTACTACCAAGGGATTACGATGTTCGATTTGAATTCTGCGCTTTGATCCAAGGAAAGTTGGAAGCAGACCCGTTTTTCGCAAGAAGTATAATTTTTTCCGATGAAGCCACATTTTCATCCAACGGAACCGTCTCATCACAAAATTGTCGCTGGTGGTCCAAAAGTAATCCAAATTTTGTAATAAAAAGTCATAGCCAATATTCGTTTAAAACGAACGTATGGTGTGGGGTTTACAAAAATAAATTAAGTGGACCATTTTTTTATCGACAATCGTTAAATGCCGCACGTTACTTACAATTATTAGAAAATCAAGTAAGTGATTTTTTGCACGAACTTCCGTTAGAAAAACGTATGAAAATTTGGTTCCAACAAGACGGTGCCTCCATCCATAGTACCGTAAACGTTAGAGAACTGCTTGAAAATATGTTTAATGGAAAGGTGATTCACAGGTATTCAGCTATTTTTTGGCCTCCCAGGTCTCCTGATTTAACTCCACTTGACTTTTTTTTATGGGGTTACTTAAAACAGAAGGTTTATGAGCGAGGACCATTTGATGATGTAGACCATTTGGAAAGGATTATTTCTGAGGAATGCCAAAAAATTACTCCAAATATTATACGGAAAATAATAAAAGAGTTTCAGACAAGAACAATTACATGTTTAGAAAGAGAAGGTGGATATGTCGAAGCTTTAGTAGTTTAAATTAAAATTTAATTATGTTTGTTGGTTATAAATAGATTTTTGTTTAGGTACATAATATTCTTTGTGTGGATTCTCATATTTCTAAGATAAATAATTATAATGCAGCACGTATTTAAATGCAAGATTGTCCAAACACATTAACAAATAGAAAGGTTATCATATTTTTAACAGATGAGAGGGATAAAGTCAGTATTGAAATTTACGATTACAAATACTTTATAATGTAAAACGTAAATAATCACCAAATCTTAATTTTCATGCTAAATAGCTGTAATTGCATATTTGAATATAACTTTTAATTTTAAACAACTTTACTTCTTACAATTTTTCTGTATTGTAAAAAATAAAGGTACTTTACTCTTGAGTAAGATTAATATTTTTTGACAAACCTCGTATACGGCTCAAAATGAGAAATATCTAATGATTGCATTTAAGGTTTTAGATAATGCAGAACTTTTTTTCCTAAAACCAATAATAAAAAAGTTTCCCATATGAGTCCAACTTAAGTAGACACACTGTATAATCCGGAACAGGCGTCAAGTCGTGTATATGTCGTAGGCATAATGTAAATGTAGGCTTTTTATAAACTGCCTAGGCATTTTACAAAAAGCCGGCAAAACGCGATCATAAAATGCATTTTTCGTTATGCCGACACCAATTCAGGCAAATTGATAAAATGCCGGCAAAACAAGAACAGAAGAATGTATATCATGTTGTGACTGATTATTTTTAGGCATTTTACAATTTGCCAAAATCGGTGCCGTCAAAACGTGAAAATAAAGTCGAAAACACTACTAAATTAAATAATACAGTTACTGTAAATCTTTTTATTAAGAAAACAAATAAACAGTTAACACTTCATGATATAAAAATATACAACTTGAGTAACTACCTAACACAAATATGAAACTGCAAATAAAAAACAAATCCTATGAAAAGAATGAAATATTCTTAAAATTTAGGTAGGTAAGAATGCGAATAAAAATTGAAAACAAATTATTTATTTATTGCTGCATGTCAAACTTCCATGACATTTAGAAGAGCATAAATTGTTATTTTTAAAGCAAGCACATTTTTTTGTATTGCACTGTTTACTACTAGCCTTACAGCTACATTTTTGAAAGCCTTGACCTCCGAATCGTGACTGATATGCAACTGCCTCTCTGAGGGTAATTAGTCGATCAGGAACTTCTTCTCCAAAACCTACTGAGGATTTTTGAATATCATTTCTAGAAAATAAAGTTTTAAGAATTCCTTTGGAGGTACCTACTTTGTAGAGGCTATTTTTCAGGTCAATCACTTTTCCAATGATATTCTTGGAATCGAGAGGCCCTCGATCTACCTTAGGAACTGTTAAATAAACATATGACCCGATTGCAATCGACTTAAATTTTTTGTTGGATGCCTCAGTCATCTTTTCAGCTGCTCTTTTTTGACCAGAGTACGATTGTTGTCTCTCAATTTCAATTTTATTTTGAGTTGCACAAAGTGAACAAATCCTTGTATCTAGTTTTGAGGATGGTCCTGAACTTAAAATTGTACAATCTGAATGTATTGTGGCATTACATATCTCACAAGTGAATTTAGATTTTTCTGTGATTTTTTCACTACACGTACAACAATATACAATACTATCACTTAAAATCTCAGTCGCATTTTCTTCCATATTGTCCAGTTGAATGCTACCCTCTGAGTTCGAATCAAGATTATCTTCTGGTATTTCCCGTTCAGTGTTGTTGGTTCGTGAAGGATTCATTATATCTTCAAGTTCCTCTTCTGTCCGAAGTTCTTTAATTACAGAATCTGGAAGGTTTGTCGAATTTAATCCAAGTTTAGGATTAGCTCCAAACAATGCACGGTACGGAGTTCTTCCAATAATGCGATGTTTTGATGAATTTTTCTGCCATTGTACAAAATAGCACCCCATGGCCCAATTTGTGGAGGAGTGATCGGACATCCAGGAACGAAGCATGTTTTCAACATCTTGATTACTTCTTTCTACGCTACCCTGGCTTTGAGGGTGACGTGGCCTACCATGAACAATTTTGCAATCAGGCCAGTAGCCAACAATTTCTTCTATTACCGAAGTAAATTCCCGGCCATTGTCACTTTGCAATATGTGCGGTGCTCCAAACTCCAAGAATATTTTCAGTAATTCTATAGCTACCTCCGCAGCACGTTTGGTATATAAAGGGCGAAGATACAAAAATTTGGTGGCATAGTCTTGATAGTTAAGAAGCCATTTATAGTTTCCGTCAGGAGCAGATTGGAAATCTATCAAATCTACTTGGCCGCGAACATTAAAATCTTTAGAAAGGATTGGTCGCACAACCAATTCCTTATGAGGTTGCGATTTCTTAAGTTGACATTCCTTACATAGTGAAATGAAAGTTTCTACTGCTCTTCTAGGAATGTTATATTTATTTTTTAACGCAAATATCATTTTATCACTGCCACCATGACCTGTGGATCGGTGAGATTCTAACAACACATCAAAATACTGTTCTATGGGAATTATGTAAACAATAGGTTGATCAAGAGAACTTCGTTTTACGACTAAATGTTCATCAGTACCGATAGACAAAATATCATATATTCTCATTAAATGATACTGCTTATTATTTTTTTTGTTACCTGTTGAGTCAGCTAATTTACCATGTCTAATGTCTGTAATAACTTCTTTAACCCTGTTAGCCGTCCAATATTTTTTAATAACATCTTTTTCCACTCTTTCACTATAAAACTTTTGTAGCTGTTCATTAAATTGCGCTTTCATGACTTCTAAATCTCGTTTCTCATTCTCGATTTGCACTTCTTCGTTGTTTTCGCTCATTTTGATATTTTTGAACACATCAAAATAGATAAACAACAAAATAAAGGTTACGCGAAATATTAAATTATAACACAATGTGCGTTTTTACCGACCGCTGGCTGATAGCAAACTGCAAACGGGCAATTCCTAATATCTAATGTACCATTCAATCGAAAAAAGTCGACTTGTTCATATCTATTCACGTTTTGACGGCACCAATTTTGGCAAATTGTAAAATGCCTAAAAATAATCAGTCACAACATGACATACATTCTTCTGTTCTTGTTTTGCCGGCATTTTATCAATTTGCCTGAATTGGTGTCGGCATAACGAAAAATGCATTTTATGATCGCGTTTTGCCGGCTTTTTGTAAAATGCCTAGGCAGTTTATAAAAAGCCTACATTTACATTATGCCTACGACATATACATTAAAACTACGTTACTCCAAAATGCTCAAGTGTGTATCCACCTTTAGACGCACTCTGTACAACTTGGATTTTAAATATTGAAACGCTATGTTGCCGTAACTGATCTACATTATAGTCCAGGAAATATAGAGTTGGGAGCATTATTTCCATCAAAGTGGATGATTGTGAGTGAATAGAGGGCAAAATTGATGTAGAATAAGATGCACTTTTCCCGATCTTCGAAATCGTTTGGCAAAAAAATTTTCTGGGGTGAGTATGGTGCGATTTGAGTAAAAATAACGTTTTTCTTGTACATCTTTTCACCCCTCAATTTTACAATAAAAACGTCAAGAACTTTTCTTTTCCTCTTCAAAAGATCTACAAAACTAGACTTTGCACGTCAAAAAATATTAATTAGGTCCGAAGTTATGAGCAAATAAACATTAATTTCAATATTATTAATAAACAAATTAAAAAACCCGATATTATTATCATGACGTCTTTATATTACACCTAATTATGCCCTCGCATGTACAAATAACGTGTACAAAATCCGGAATCTGTAACTTGATTAGTTTGCAAATTATTTTGTTATAAACAAATTTATTTATTCTAGCCCTGTACAACATTGCCCATCACCCGTATTTATGCGGTTTGCTTTGTTGGCAGATGTCACTGTGATAAGTCATGTGTCGTTATTATTTTTCAAAAATATGCAATTCCGCGGCCGTGGGAATGATTATTTAAAACGGCCTTAGTTGCAAAATGCAATATACCGCGTGCTCAACGAATTTTGCAATATATTATTACGTACATTGATAGAGCATAAAAAAAGCTGTAGTCTGAAAAAAGATTCGTTTAGATTGCTTGAAAAACAACGGAGTAACAAACCGTCAAAGTTAAAGGCTCATTGTACAACAATTTCGAGGTGCAGCGAAAAAAATAATATATTCAATGTGCAAAATATTTATTCAAAGGGGAACAGATAACTAAGCCAAAAGCCATTTCCAAAGTTCACGCGACGCTATCATTTTTGCTATCTGGCTCGTGACGACGGAGTGTGGGGAGCCGACTCGGACTCGACTCACTCGAGAAAATTTCTCGCTGCGCGATAAATTAATGATTTTTTTTTAATTTCATACTACTCGACGAGAGGAATCTATTTTTATTATCTGCAATTATCAAATTTCACATCCCGAGTCGTTAATGTCGCTTTTATGAAATGTCTGAAGTTTGCGGTATTTTTTTCGGCTGACATTAATAAAACTGTCTATTTCATGTATAGCAATTATTAAAAATTATGATAAGTTGTGAAAAAAGTTATTTGTACAGTAAATTTTTTGGAATTTTTTACAACATAATTTGTTTCAAATTTAGGATAGTAATAGGTAATGTAAGACAAACGTATGAAACATTATATTTATTAATTTTTTTTAATAATATATTACACATTATAAATACAGAGAGCTGACGCAACAGAAGACGTTAACGCAGATTAACTGTACTTTTGAGAAATAAGTACAAAATACATAACGTGAATAACAATTTTTAAACAATTGAAATAATTTAATGAAAATACTCAATTGTTATATATGAAATAAAAGGATAGTTGCTAATGAGTTACATTTTCATGTTATTACAATACAATTATTCCAAATGAATATTATTAATGTCAGCCGAAAAAAATACCGCAAACTTCAGACATTTCATAAAAGCGACATTATCGACTCGGGATGTGAAATTTGATAATTGCAGATAATAAAAATAGATTCCTCTCGTCGAGTAGTATGAAATTAAAAAAAAAATCATTAATTTATCGCGCAGCGAGAAATTTTCTCGAGTGAGTCGAGTCGAGTCCGAGTCGGCTCCCCACACTCCGTCGTCACGAGCCAGATAGCAAAAATGATAGCGTCGCGTGAACTTTGGAAATGGCTTTTGGCTTAGTTATCCGTTCCCCTTTGAATAAATATTTTGCACATTGAAAGTAGTCCGTTTTCCGACCATGAATATATATTTTTTTTTTCGCTGCACCTCGAAATTGTTGTACAATGAGCCTTTAACTTTGACGGTTTGTTACTCCGTTGTTTTTCAAGCAATCTAAACGAATCTTTTTTCAGATTACAGCTTTTTTTATGCTCTATCAATGTACGTAATAATATATTGCAAAATTCGTTGAGCACGCGGTATATTGCATTTTGCAACTAAGGCCGTTGTAAATAATCATTCCCACGGCCGCGGAATTGCATATTTTTGAAAAATAATAACGACACATGACTTATCACAGTGACATCTGCCAACAAAGCAAACCGCATAAATACGGGTGATGGGCAATGTTGTACAGGGCTAGAATAAATAAATTTGTTTATAACAAAATAATTTGCAAACTAATCAAGTTACAGATTCCAGATTTTGTACACGTTATTTGTACATGCGAGGGCATAATTAGGTGTAATATAAAGACGTCATGATAATAATATCGTGTTTTTTAATTTGTTTATTAATAATATTGAAATTAATGTTTATTTGCTCATAACTTCGGACCTAATTAATATTTTTTGACGTGCAAAGTCTAGTTTTGTAGATCTTTTGAAGAGGAAAAGAAAAGTTCTTAACGTTTTTATTGTAAAATTGAGGGGTGAAAAGATATACAAGAAAAACGTTATTTTTACTCAAATCGCACCATACTCACCCCAGAAAATTTTTTTGCCAAACGATTTCGAAGATCGGGAAAAGTGCATCTTATTCTACATCAATTTTGCCCTCTATTCACTCACAATCATCCACTTTGATGGAAACAATGCAAAATGGTTATTTTCAGGCTATTTTTCCTGGACTATTAATGCTGTACTGACGAAGACAAATGAGCTAAAACTATGCATATCTGTTTAGATACCACCAAGTAAGTTCAAGTGTGTATACGATTACAAGGCGGTCTTGGAGAACCGATTTTCACATTTTCAATTATACTAATGTAATAAAAAGGAACGGGTTTCAGAAGGAACTAGGAATTTATTCAAATTAACGTGAACAAATTATATCAAAAGATATTTATCTATCTGTATTTACATTACTTTTTACATTGTGAGAAAACGGCCTACTTTATATATTCTCTAAATATACATGCAGCCACCTCAATCAATAAAAATGTACAATTAAATATAAAAGATTTGGTAATCAAATGCATTGTTTTGAAAAATTATTGAGTGAAAATAATTCAATAGCTAAAATAAATACATCAAAATAAAGACATTCTCTCAATAACTTCCCAAAGTTACTGAGTAACTACTAAATACACAAACGTACATATAAACATGCACATTTTCATCAATCCATGTCAACTTCAAATTTACTTCCAAATATCACTAAACTCGATAAACGGAAGCAAGCTATAGCTTAGATTGCACTATAAAATATTGCCACCTACGAGTTGACGTTGGTAAAAATATAGAATTTTCAAGAGTCCGGTGTAACGTCACTTAAATGAAACAATACAAATACTATTATCTTATTGAAAACGTTAAGGTTGGTCTGAAATAATGAGGAAGTTTGAAAATAATTGTACAATAAAAAGTGCTAGTTTTGACAACTAATAATAGAATACTCATTATTTCAAACTATCCCAAACTTTTTTGTCAATTCTTTTAAAAATAAACCCTCTAGTTATTCAACCATACTAAATAACTAGTATCGACTTTTTGTAAAAATAGGGGTTGGTAATTTTAGTATTTTAGACATTTCAAAACGGTAGCAGAACAAATAAAGAGAAGATTACTAAAATAAGGGTATACGACAATTTCAACTAAGTTACGTTTCTGTATCGGTTGTGAAACAATTGGTATTGAAATTATTTAGCTGCTCGTAGTTGTATATCGTTCAAATACTATTTCTGTTTACTATATTCTTAACTACTTATTTGATATGCCAATGATTGAGACGTCACAGTAAAAATTCTATATTCCTATTTCATAATAAAACAATTATTGAAAATTTTCAAAGAATGTTTATGTACAAATTGACAAAACCATCATTTTATATCAAACCGCAAGCTAATTTTTGAAAAAAAAATTCAACAGCAATCTCAATGTACAAAAAAAGTTATTTTAAAATAATAAAAAACCAACGAACATTTTTTTCAATTTTCAAAATGAGGTATCAAAAATGTAACTTGATAAGTAATGAAAGGACGAAGTAAAAAAAACAAAAAAAAAATAATACAAAACGATTATTGGAGTCAACATAGAATGATTATAATTAAATTAAGTAAACTACTGTTGACGTCTGTCATATCTATTATAATTGTTACGATCGGGTGGCCGCCAATCTCCCAATGGAAATCTATCCCTTGGAAAAGGTTGGTCTCCATTATACATTTGTCCTTGGGAATAACCTTGATAGTACCCCATGGCCATTGGTGGTTGCCCTGGCATTAACGGCATCATTTCTCTACTTCTAGGAAATTGTCTCCAATCACTACTTTTTTCTGGAGATCTGAAAATGAAAAATTTGTTGGATTGTTCAAGTAATTGTGAGAAAATAGTTTTTAATCGTTCTGGTCAACTATGAGCTTGAATCAATTATGATGAGATGTACTTTGTTTACACTAGAGACGCTGAATCTTCACTGCCACGTGAATTAATTCTTGATATTATCAAACACATAATCTTATCGACTATCTTCGATCAATAGAAAAAAAATTAAACCACATGCAAGAGCGATTATTTTCTGAACAAGAATAACTACAAGACAAAGGCGAGTTTCTTTAAATTTGATTTAGATTATTGCAAAAAGAGACAACAACAAGTAAATAGCTGATTGTCACTACTCGAGCAAAATTTGAATTCTTAGTGGATTTTTTGGATTGAAGAGTATTTTATTGTTAAAATCAGTATATGTATACAATATATTTAACACAATAACATACAATGTTAACCCATTTCACTTTTTAATTCTAAAAAATGTATTTAGATTATAGTAGTATCAAACCTGATACTGGGTATTATAGAATGTTTTTACCTTTTCTCGGGACGTGGATACTCTCGTTCCCTATGAAAGTTTTGAGGCCGATGATAATCCTGTTGTCTGTTGTGGTCATTTGGAAATCTTTCTCGTTGTTGAGACCACCGTTCCTCAGTATGTGCATGTTCATGCCTATAAGGTTTTTGAGAATTTCCAGGTTTTCTGTGCCGGTTAAAGCGATAATCCGCATCATCCTCACTAGTTTCATCTCTAACCCTTTTTCTTTCTTTCTCTTTCTCTTTTTCCCTTCTCTCTTTCCTGAAATGAATAATTGTATCATTTAAATTCGTTGGACAATATGATACCAAATAAATGCTTACTTATCAGAATGATGTTTTTTCTGTGGTTCTTCTGCATCGCTTTCGTGTTTTCTTTTATGTAGCTTTCCTTCTTTCTTGTCATTTTTGGGAATCTTAATCATTTTTATTTTCTCGGTACTGGTTGTCGCAGCATCCTAAAGAAAAAAATTGTGATTCGCGTAAAAAGACAATTGCTCAACTTACATCTTTCTCTTTTTCCCTTCGCTCCGATTTTTTTTCTACCTTCCTTTCTTTTTTCGTTTCTATTTTTTCCGTCTTCTTACACGCTTTTTTGTACAGTTTATACAACTTTTTGGCATCATACTCAGTAAATTTGGATACAAAGTACCATAAATTACTGAAAAATAAAAAAACAAATTCAAGTGACATCAAACAACAGTGTATAATATTTTATACATTGTACAAAAGACACTTCTCGTTTCAAACCACAAATAAAACAAATGAAAATGCGAAACATTTATATCAATTAGTTTTTTGTTTGAGGCAAAAATTAACATTATCCTGGTTCATTGCATACATTTCTTTGATCAGTTGACTCAAATCTTCAAACAACCTAGTATCAATTCATATTTATATTCAAAAAAATTAAAAAAAGTAATGAATAATTCTTCTTAATGAATTGTAATAAAATTGGATTAAACGTGACTAGTGAACAAAAATAGTGAACGTAAATATTTACATCATACCTTCTCCATTCTTTGACCTTTTCAGGATCTGTGTATTTGGTGAGACAAGTATTAATCTGTTCCCCAATTTGTAGTAGGCAGTCTCTAGTATGTTGTACTTGTTCAGATTCGGATAAAGATTGATCGGGATTGTCTAAAGCTTTTAATGCTTTTTTAACCGGTCTCATTTTTTCCTTGCATTCATTGAAAATGGTGGGATCTAAATCACCTAAAACATTTAAAGCAACTGTTTCGTTGGTTGAGAAGTGCATGGGTCCTGAAGCTTTTTTCTCTCGTTTCCGTTCTTTCTTTTTATCCTTTTTGTCGAGCGTTGAATCGTCTTTGTCTTCTTTTTTCGATTCTTTTTTAACCTTCTTGATAATTGGCGATGTTGGTACCATGGGATTAGCGGTTATTGAACATCCATCATTAGAACTCTCTTCGCCTTCAATTATTTCTTTAGTAAGAACCTTTGCTTCCTTTTTCCTTTGTCTTTTTGGTTTTTGTACACCTTTCTTTAAATCTAGCTGTTTTTTCATTACTTTCAGTAAATATTCGGCTCTAGACTGAAGATGTTTTCCTTGAGGTTTTTTCTCTTCATTGTTAAGGAAAATTTTATCTCCAATGCCTAGCAAAGGATCCAACTTAATCTGCTCCCATGATCCAAGACCATACTGATAGATACCTTTTAACAATTTTGTGTCTTCTTCCATACCCCAATCAACGTCAAAATGGGAAGTTTTGGTTCTCACATCAAATGTCCACCTCAATCGTTCGTTTAGATCTGTTGGAATAACTTCATTAAGTGGTTCTAATTCTTCTTCACACGCCATCATAGTTTTGGCGTTAACCGAAACTCCTCCTAACTTGAACGATGGACCACGTTTGCGACCCTTTGGTTCTTCTTGATTATTGGATTCTGTATTTTCTTTAGCTTGTTCATTCATAAATGCTCGACATCTTTCATGAAGAAGTTCTCCTAACTTTTTCAGTTCCTGTAATGGCTTTTCTTGCAGTTCTGCATCACAAGCAACATCCTCTAACCGTTTCAAAGGAGCTGAGAATTTTTTATAGCTTTTAATAAACCGTCGAATCTAAAAAAAAGTACAAATGTAAACAACAATATATAAGATGTCTACCAAGACTCACTATAAAACTGGAAAATAGCCCAAAAAAAATTCTATAGAAGACCATAGTAGATGACGTTTTTTTAATTTCATCATAGAAAAAACGATAAGAAAGTATATTACAAGATGATCATTCATGGGTCATTCAAAAGTTTTCGGCTAAGGTAGGTTACATCAGAAATCATTAGCCATGTATTGCCGCGAGTTTGATAAACTCGTAAAATAAGCACCAAGAAGGAGAAAGTTAGAGGATATTATGTAGACCAGAAAAACTGACGAAAGACTAAAATATGATGGATGGAACGATGAAAAAATGCCAAACAAAAACAATGAAGCATTACCCAAACAAAACATTTATTTACAATTTACCTCTATATCTGTGAAGTTCTTTATTTTTTCTCGTGTACTAACAGGAGGTCTTCCACGTTTTTTCGGTCTCTCTTCGTCGGAGTCATCTTCCGCACCACTGGAGCCTGCCGATTCATCCCCCTCTTTTTTATTTTTTTTCCTTCCCTTCCCTTCGTCTCCGTCACTTTCTGATTGGTTAATTTGTTGAAGAGTTTTTCTGCTTCTTGGTGGTAGATACAAATCTTCCATTTCTTTATTCTTTTCTTCTTCTTCGACTTTAATGCGAAGTTTTTCAGGTATAATTTCATCCCAGTCTTTACTTTCGTCATCATTAACATTGTTGATTGGCGAGGGCTCCGCGTCTTCGTCAAATGCTGCAAAACTAGCAACCTTGAAAGCAGACAGTAGCTCGTCACCCACCATAGAAGGAGCTTCGTCTCTAGTTTCAGCTCGACGAAGAATTTCATCAATATCACACTGTAAATACAAAAAGGATACTGAATATTGCATTGCCAGCGAATCTATCATTACTATAATCAAATCGAGTTAATTGTCCTACTAATCATAGAACTTCCGTGTGTAAAAATTGTCAAAAATAACACTTTCAATTTTCTTTATAGAAAGAAGCCAATGCATTCTGCATATTCACTACCTTCGAAATTATCTCTAGTTAGTTTTGAAACAACAGTTCTCTAGCTAGATATTGTAATAAATGGAAACACAAAATTTAAATAGAATTATATTTATTGGCATCTAATAGTATATTACATACCCATTTTCCTTTTTGTAGAGAGCACTGTTATAGCTCAACACAGAAAATAAACTTTCCATTGAGGTTTGTATTCTATTTCATTTATAACCACAATTTATTTTTCCTAACATTAACATTTGAATGTTGTAAAATGATAAAATTTTGACTTAAATAAATCCAGTTCACAAGTAGGCTAATCTCACTGATATAAATAGTTACAAATTATTGTTTGGCACGGTTTAATTATTGATTAATAATAGCTTTAGAGATGTTAAATAATTTTTTGCTGATCGCACTGAAATCAGTGTTTCAGAAACGTGGCAAACGACCTCGTTGTATATTTTCCATCCTTAAAATCAGTCAAAAATAACGTCTTTGGATACATGGTTGTAAATAATATGTTAAAATTAGTTCAGGATTATTGTTATCTAATTATCTATGCTTATTTGCTATATTCCTTCCAACTGCATATTTAACACTGGTGTGAAAGGAACGAGAAATGAACTCAGTATAATATTATTCAACTACTACTATAGTGTGACAATCACACAAGCATAGGCGTGCCCACGGGGGGGGGCAGGGTGGGCCATGGCCCACCCTAATCGGTCTAATTCCTCAAAATATCAATAAATTAAAAACATTTTATAATTTCAAATTTTTAACGTTCTTCTTTTTAATGCTTTGGATAATGTTCTAAGATCATTGAAATTGAAGTGGGAACAAGTAGTTTTGACGGAGCTTCGACCATGTTTGGAAATATTTCTGGTGTTCAGTCGCGATGCAAGCAAAATAACCCTGATATATTATAATTATGTTCACTGTTACGCACACTGTTTAAATTTAACTCTGGAAGATGCTTGCTGCTGTCACTCGAATAACAAGTTAATATTTGATTTTTTTGGAATTATTCAATGTGTTTATTCGTTTCTCGAAGGTAGTTGCGTAAGACATGCAATTCTAGAGAAAATAGCTAACAGTATAAATATGTCACTCAAGACATTGAAAATCGTTGTCAACAACTAGATGGGCATGCAGATCTAAAGCGGTTTCTGCAGTAAAGGATAATTATGAAATTTTGATATTAGCTCTTCAAGAAATTATTGAAACCTCCAAACAATCTGATGTTAAAATAAAAGCTGTAGGATTACTGGCGCAGTTGAAATCATTTAATTTCTTGATTTGTTTACATATGACTGCTCCTATTCTAGTAATGATACTCAAAGTAAGCAAAGCATTACAAACGGAAAATTTGAATTTACTGTCCGCAATCTATTCTGTGAAGAGTTTACAATCAAGTTTACAAAAATTGAGACTGGATTCTGAAACTTTTTTTAATAAAATGTATGTTGAAGTTGAAAAAATATTAGACAAACATGGTATTACAATTCCGGAAACTAGGAAAAGAAAAATTCCGCGTAAAATAGATCAGATGTGTGATAATCAACATGAATTTGGAAATATGAAAGATTTTGTTAGAATAAACACATTTTATCCATTTTTAGATTCACTTGTCTCCAGAATAGACCAACGTTTTAGTCAAGAAACGACAGACATTCTTAAAAGTGTGAACGAAGTACTATTATTGAATTGTGAGGGCGATTTCACTCCAATTGATTCAATATATTTTGTTATATTACTTATAATTGCGTAATTACTAAATCTTTCAATTAGAAATGGGGCAACGACGTTTTTTTATTTCGCCGATGAGCCTGCAATGGACTTTTGCATTATAGAAAAGGCAGCGTTATTGCTTGATTATCATTTTTAATAGGCATACTCAAATGAATCAAGGGCCCCCCCTAATAAAAAAGTCTGCGCACGCCTATGCACACAAGTTGAAATTTTAATATAGGATTGATTTGTATGATCATAACAACAATTGAAATTGTTATAAAGTTAGATGAGTATTACTTACGATAGGTTCTTCATCTTCATCCTCATCTTTGAACAGTTCCTCAGCACCAAATTTCAAAATTGCAGTTAGGTCCTCTTTATTAAATGGAGTATTATTTGAGGAACCTTTTTTATCCAAAACAGTTCGTCCAGTAGTATCCATTCTTTGAATTACGAGATGGTCCAAGACCATCTTTTGTTTAGCTCGTTCCACAATTTCTTCTTCTACAGATCTTGCAGTTACTAACCTAGAAATAAACCACCATATGAGCATTTTATATGAAAAACTAACCTACTCTACTGAGATTACTGTCAAATAACTTACCGGTAGATATTAACTTGGTTCTTCTGTCCAATTCGATGGGCCCTAGCTTGAGCTTGGAGATCGTTCTGAGGATTCCAATCAGAATCAAAAATTATCACAGTATCAGCAGTAGCTAAATTAATACCCAACCCACCAGCACGAGTTGACAGAAGAAAACAAAAATCTGGAGAACCTTCCGCATTAAAATGATCCAATGCTTGTCTCCTTAGTTCTCCTTTAATACCACCATCCAATCTTTGAAAAGGAAAATGCCTAAGTTGCAAATATTCGGCAAGAATATCCAACATTCTGACCATCTGAGAGAATATTAGGACTCTATGACCTGTACCACGTAATCTGATCAACAATTTATCTAAGAGTACAAGTTTACCAGAACCTCTGAGTAATTGTTGAAGATGATCTTGTTGAGCAGTTTGAATTTCAGTTTCTGGAGGTTTAATCAGAGAAGAATGGTTGCAACACTTCTTCAACTCAATTACAATATTTAAAAATGTTGTTGTAGATCCTTTTACACCTCTTCTTAAAGCATTGTAATTTTTGGTTAGGATCCATTTGTAATATTGTTTTTGAATAGAAGTCATTTCCACTCTTAAAATTTGTTCTACTTTCGCTGGTAGGGACTTTTCTACGTCTTTTTTCACTCGTCTCAAGATGCATGGTTCTAGTTGCTTGTGCAGTTTATTGTAGCCTTTGGTAGATGCATGTTCATGTTCTTTTTCAAATTCTTCCCAAGTCTCAAACCTGCAATTAAATATAAATCAGTGTACACTATCCAGAATATGAAAAATAAATTACTCACTTTTGAGGCATAATAAAATGAAGAAGCGCCCAAAGTTCCTTAAGACTGTTTTGTAACGGTGTACCTGTAATAAGCAACCTATGGTTTGTATCAAATTCCATTAATGCTTTATATAACAAAGAGTCGTCATTCTTCAATCTGTAACAATAAAATTTACATTATTTTCAATAAATATATAAACCATTTGTTTAAAATATAAAAATTTCAATAAAATGCTATTTTATATACATCAAGTAAATTTTGTTATATCTCAAATTTTTTGACAATATTTACCTATGAGCTTCATCAACTAATAAAGCAGCCCAACTTAAACTGCCTAAAAACGCTTTATCCTTCAGAACAATTTCATATGTAGTGAGAATGGCATTGAATTTCAATTTTTTGGATCCTTCAAACCACCATTCATACTGACGAATCTAAAACGAAGAAAATGAAAAATTTTTTAAATATTCAAGTATCTCATAATACAAAGTTGATAAGTTTACAGTCAATTATCTATTGACCTATTATCCCATGCATTCAATTTGTGAAAAAAGAATTTATTAAGCAATGCAATCAAGAATAAAAGCTACCCAATAGACAGTTCTAATTAATATTAGAATAGATAATAGGTTTGTTCGTATAGCGATCACAAACGGTTAGAAACTGGACGACTCGCGCGCAGTTAATAAAAACCGTTCACAGAGAGGCTCTGCGCATGAGTCGTCCAATTTCCAACCATTTGTGAAAATCTTGGGATGTGAGATGCAGTAAAGTATAAAAGTAAATTCAGGATATATGGAGAAATATACAAAAACTGAAAAAAAGTATCAATAATAACTTGTGGATTCGAAACAGAAACAAACGAAAAATTGAGGTTTTAAAAGAGAGTGGAAGGTAAATCTAGATCAGACAAAAAAAGCGATGGTCCATGAAATAAGTTTTTGGTTTTGATACAATTTGTGAATACCACTTACTGATTCAAATACTTAATAATAAATCCAAAGGAAGAGAATAATATATATATGATAATCAATGCTCTAATGAATTAAAAATAAACGAATGCACACTTCAAACCACTTGTCAAACATTTATAATCGTGTCTGAACTTTAGAACATATACATAAGGACTTGTTTACTCACTGTTTCTCTGGACTGAACATCTCCCAAATACGTCACCAAGTTCATATCCGGTGCCCACTGAGTAAATTCTCTCTGCCAAGATGTCATAGTAGAAAGAGGTACAACGCACAAAAACGGTCCATACAGGTGTTGTGTATTGAAGAGATAGTACAGAAAGCATATTGTCTGAACAAAAAAGTATATCCATTAGAAAATCTAAAAAACCAAACTTGTATATAGCTTATTCTTGTTACCTGAATAGTTTTACCGAGTCCCATCTCATCGGCTAGAATAACAGAATTATCTTTGGTCCATGAGTGTATCATCCAATTGAGGCCATGTATTTGATAGTCCCTCAATACCAAACTCTAGAATTGAAAAAAAATTATACCTATAGAACTTCATTGTTGATCAGAGTTATTTTATAATGAAGAAGTTAGTTCAATAAATAACGGTGTAATAAGCTTTATCGTACTTTTTGACAATGGACTTGTTTATTTTTGTGAATTGTCAATGATGTTTTCTATTATAGTGGAAGTGGGAAGTTGAAGATTACTGTTCTTCTGCAACTGTGCAGCCTCCTGCACGTTAACAGAAGTTGATTGTTTCCAATTTATGTGCCTATCACAATTTGTTCCAATGCAATTATGTGGTTAACAGTAGGAATGTTATTCTTGACCTTATCCTTGCTCCGGAAGAACTTGTTGTTTCCAAAGCAAACGATCTTGTAATTTCACCTGACCCTCATCATCCTCCTTTGGTAACTACCATAAAGCTAAACGATGGTAAAGAGTCAGTGTTTGGTGAAGAATTTTATTACAACTTCAATAATGCAAATTTTCCAGCCATTTATCAGACTTTAGAACTTATAGAATGGGATAGCCTTCTCCGTGATAGAGATCTTTCCGACAAGATTGACATTTTTTATGATATCATTTACTCAGTTATTGAACAGTTTGTTCCAGTATCACGCATCAAACATTCGAGATTTTCCTGTTGGTACTCCTCAGACCTCAAACAATTAGTACAGGACAAAATTAGAGTTCACAAAATGTATAAAACTGTTAAGACTCGTTCGAGTTATGCGGAATTTTGTCGACTTAGAACAGAATGTAAACAACTGACAAAGCATTGCTATAATAATTACATTCGTCTCACTGAAATTTCAATCAAAAATAATGCAAACTTTTTGGAAATTTGTAGCTAGTAAACGTGAAAATAACACTATACCCGACTTAATGACTTTTAATACCTTGGTAGGTACTTGTGGAGTTGACATGGCTAACTTGTTTGCAAATCACTTTTCATCGGTGTACACTAACCTAACCTTAAACTGTAATGTTGACCATATCCAATCTAAACTGAATAATATCTTCACATCATATCCATATTTCAAAAATATATGAAAAGCTTTCATCATTAGATGTCAATAAAGGACATGGGCCAGATGGAATCTCGCCTCTATTTCTTAGAGAATTCAGTTTTATACTTTCGCGACCACTTTTTCATATTTTTAATAAACCCCTAAGCATAGGGTGTTTTCCCGAGTTTTGGAAACTTTCCTACGTCACTCCAATATATAAATCTGGTGACAAATCTGACATTAAGAACTACCGCCCCATATCCATCCTTAGTACTATTCCAAAGGTTTTTGAAAGTATTATTACTGATTTTCTCGCTTATGATTTTTCTGGGATCCTAAATTCCCAGCAATTTGGTTTTACTTCAGGTAAATCGGCAGAATTGAGTTTGATAACTTATGTTGGTTTTCTGTCTGAAGCCTTGGAAAAGGGATTACAAGTTGATTCAATTTACACCGACTTTTCCAAGGCGTTTGACAGAGTTAACCATGAGCTTATGGTCCAGAAACTTAATTCATATGGCATATGTGGTTCCATGTTGAAGTGGTTTAATAGCTACTTAATTGACAGAACTCAACAGGTACGAGTAAATCATTTCTATTCTCATGCATTTTCTGTTACTTCGGGAGTGCCCCAGGGGTCTCACTTGGGTCCATCACTGTTTAATCTTTTTATTAACGATATTACTGTTTTCATGAGAGCAGCGCCCTTCTATTTGCAGATGACTTGAAATGTTTTAAAATAATTAACAAATAAGTAGATGCCTCATTGTTGCAAGAAGAACTAACTAACCTGTCTTCTTGTTGCTCATGTAATGGCATGGATATTAATACCAGTAAGTGTCATGTAATTAGCTTTCATCGCACACATCATACAATACCATTTAAGTATCACATTAATGGTCAGTTGCTAGATTCTGTCAATCAGATTAGGGATTTAGGAATTACTCTCTTAGTTTCAATTGTCACATCACTAATGCCATACAAAATCAATGAAAATGTTGGGTTTTGTAAAAAGAACAACTTGTGAATTTACCAACATAAATGCTATAAAAGGTCTTTACTTTTCGTTAGTTAGGTCTCATCTTGATTATTGCTCATCTGTTTGGACTCCTCACTACTTAACTCACATTAAGAAGATTGAACAATTTTTTTTTCGCTATATAGCATTGAAGCTTAATGCTTATCAGGATTACAACACATGGCAGCATCAATTGGGCATCTCTTCTTTCGAGAGCCGTAGAAAACAAAAATACCTTTTATTGCTATTTAACATCTTGAATGGTATTTGTAACTGTCCTCGGCTTCTTAATAAGATCTGCCTGTTCGTGCCACCTCGCATAACTAGGCAGGTGAGAACATTTAATGTGCCTTTCCATCGATACAATTATGCTTTCCACTCGTTCTTGCCCAGGGCCATGAGACTAGTTAATTCCCTTAGTAGTTTACAGATTTTCAGTAATTCTATTAATCAATTCAAGAGCCACCTGTCTCAACTAATCGTTTAAATTTAACGGATGTAATTGCCATAGTTTTGTTTTTGTACTATATATTTAGTAGTAATGTTTTTATTACACATGTAAAATCCTTATATTTTTTTTACCATTTTTACTAAATTGTATTTTTTTATTACTGTATTTTACACTGCATTTGTAGGTATTTCTATTATAAAAAAAAATTTTTCATGTTCACTTTTTTATATGTAATTAGGCTTGCCGGTAAATAAATAAATAAATAAAAAAATTTAAAACTCATTTTGTAACAACACATTGTATCGAAATATGACAAAAAAACACGATTTGACATAAAACTGACAGTTATGATTACTTACTTTGTCTTTACCAGTCATGTAATCTGGCTGTGTTTTGACTTCATGAAACTTGGGTCTGTATTTAAGTACTTTACAATGTCTTGTCGGGGTCATACAAGATTTCTCTCTGCTGTCATACTCGCTGATTTTATCAGGCCATTTTCGTTGGATCAATGCTGAATCTTCCCACGTTGATTCGGCATATGGAAGACTTTGCCATTTTATGAAATAATCTATACCTCCATCTGGTTTATTGTATTTAGCTAAAATTCAAATGTATCTTTGTTATACAATCACTATTTACACCACTTTTAATGGACATTTGCTATTGCTTCTAAAATTGAAGAGCCTACATTACATTACTAATTATAAAAATTTGTTCATCAAAAATATGAAAAATTCTACTTTCAAAGTTTTTTTTCATTTGGTGCAATTAATTCTATTGATTTGTGACTCACGAGACCAGAAATTCTCATTTAAATCAAAGTAAGGCTAATAAGATATCAGTGATGACAAGTCGTTTGAATGAAGCGGAAATATTGTATAAATGAAAAATAAAACAAATTATCGGGTACATTACCTATTATCCTTTCCACTTCATTGTAACTTTTTAGTAAATCTTGTGACAATTCCATTTGACATTCATAGTATTCTACATCTTCAGGAGTTGAATATTTTAACCACTGTTGAATCTCGACTTGCTTTTTGATGTAGTTCTCTAACTTTTTTATACCTTTCACTTTTTGTTCGCGTAAAGTTTTGTCAGATTCCCAGGTGTTATGAATGTGGGCCCAATCTTTCCATTTAATTAAATACTGATCTTCTGTACTTTCTTCATTATTTTTATCAACACCATCATTAAGATCACCATTTTCTTCGACATAGTAACATGTCGTGATATTACCAGTTACTAAAATAATCAATGATAACACTATTTCCAAGAGTACTAGATAATTGAATACCTCCTATTTTTCCTCTTCGTGTTGCCAAAATTTTTTCTATAGTTTCACATTTTTCTTCTGGCACTGTTTCTACCACTTCATTATTGTCTACTTCTAATAAATCTTCAGAATCGGTCTTTTCTTCGCTATCTTCCTTGTAACTAACGGTAGCTGCGTTTCTCCTAGACGCAGCTCGTCTATTTTCATCATCCGATTCATCATCACTACTTTCGTCTTCTGAACTATATTGACTACGTTTTTTCTGAATTTTTTTCTTTATCACAGCTGTGCGCACCCTAGATCCAACCCGTTTACTAGGCGGAGGGCGTTCTTTTACAACATCTCCTTCAGATTCCGAAGAACTCACGTCGTTATATTTCCATTCTTCACTTTTGCTACTACTTGTTTTATCAGTCCTATCACTGTCCCTACTTTGAAGTCTTTCAGGTTCCCGTCGATTTCTAATCGATCGTCGGATATTGTATGGATCCGGGCTTCTCTCAGACTAAGAAAAAAAAGTTGTATACATTCAACAATCAACTACTGTCAGAATTCATTGTAATTGTATAGAGAAACCAAATGATTTGGCATTTAAAATTCACTCAAAAGAAGAAAACAGTTAATAAATTTGTCTTTATAGTCAATAAATATTTGACATTTTGTTTTGACAAGATATCTATGAAACATGTAGAAAGATAATATATTCCAGCGAACTGATAGTAATCGAGAATTCTAATCCAATTTCAGGTGGTTGGAACGAACCTATTAACAACAAGTAGTTGAATGGAAAATATTAATATCAAAGAAAGTCGGTAATATCATCAACCTATAAAAAAAGAGTTTAGTGCAAATTATATTCTATTTGAAAAACACATTTTATGGAGCAACTAAAAAAATCGCTTGTTAAAATCGTACATAGCCGAATAGGAAATCAAATATTAGAATATACCTTATTTTTTTCACTCGATAAAGGATGCAACATTCAATGAGCAGGGTGAAAATAAGCTGGTAAGAACATATAAAGGAAATAAAAGATGCCAAGAACAATTCAAATAATTCGGGAAAGAGAAACAGATATAAAGGAATTTATAAAAAAGAAAATGAAATGGGGAAATTGCAATCAACCTGAAAAATTATTATTGAGCTGGACTAGAAGCATAGTCAACCTAATGGAGAAAAATCACTATCTCTACATAAATAGTTGAAATTAGTAACATAATAATTTATTTAGTCTTTTTAATATAAAAAGTATATCTATTTAGAGCAATCCTGTAGTTTCTAATCTTTCTTACTTCTTTTGAACTATCAAGTTTACTTGATGTATCGGGACTAGCTGAATTTGAAAAGGCAGTATCTTGACTGTCTTGATTGTTATCATTTTTGGTTTCTTCATCACTCCTATCACTTTTATTAGTTGATCTGTTTTCTACATTTTCTCCTCCACTATCAGAACCATCTGAGGATGAACTACCAGTTCCACTGAAAAAAAAAATCATTGAATGAAGAAAAAAAAGGATCTAACTTAAACAATTACATACAAAAATTGAAAGATATATATCAGAATTACAAGCCTTTTATGGCAAAGTTTCTTGAATTTTCCATAATATTCACATGAAAGTATCTGAATTATTTTAGTAAAATAGTTTTTATCATCAATCAAAATAATAAATAATCTATAAATGAACAGACAGATACCCTTCATTCTCCATTGTCAGATTGTTTTTTGGATAGATACACAAGTGTCTGATCATGAAATATTTTAGTTAGTACATAAGGTTATTGACAAAGGAATCAAAATGTCAATGAATATATCAAACATTTTAGAAATTCAAAACCGTTACTGATAGTTGACTAGCAGGAGCTACTTAATGTGGTAAGCCTCTGTTATAATCAAATATTCATCTTGTTGAATTCTTATATAAAATTATTTATAACAGTCACACTTTGTTTTTCTAAAAAATCACATTATTATGTTTTTGTCCTGGAGTAAAACAATTAAAAATAAAAATTATCAATTAGTCAGTTTAGTTATGTGGAATTGATCAATCAAATACCTGAGAAATATACACCAATTAAAATTCCTTTAAATAACCCTTTCATATTTATGGAATTTCTAGATTTTGTAAAATGTTTTAGTGAATAATACTTAACAAACATTTTTTCACATTACACATAGTCTAAATATGTTTTATCTTGGATACTTGCCAATTTACACTAATTACTATGCTTATTATAAAAATACTTAATTTTAAAGTCATCAATATGTTATTAATCACCAATCATGTAATGCATAAACAAATCAATTGGTAAAAAAGTACTCAAAGCAAAAATATGTACAAATATAAATGGAAAAAAATTCTTCACAAAATAGAAATACTTTGATAGCACTACATAAACAAGGCAATCAGATTGGCATATATTTTACTATCAATGGAACTGATCATTTTAGTTTTTTTACATTAATGGTATTAATAGGGTAAGATAAGGTTTCAATATCAAAATTATGGAGACTATACAAGGAGATCAAACTCCATGTATTCCAATTTCTGGTCATGGCAGAGGGCGTCATTTAAATCCCCGTACCATAACATCTGAGGACAGAACAATAACAGTCAATCATAAAACTCGACAGTGGCGGCTAGTACATAAGCGCTGCAGTGTTCCCAAAAAATCTTCTAATTAATTAAAATATTTCCTTTTATCAAATATAAAATTTATAATATATTTTGTAAGACATTCGCATTGTCATAATGATAAAAAAACAAGTCACTGAAGCCTCATCTGAAATAACAAACAAGCGTAAATAAAGTCCACCAGTGGAATAACGAACCTATTTCGCGCGATCGTTGATATTTTATATAGCTGGGCCACACCAACGTGCTCTGCGGGCACTTTGAAACACCCGCGCTGCACACTTCTCCCCCTTGACCGTCTAAAACCAAGCCGTGATCATGCTCGATTTTCCCTCTTAAAATCGCTGCATTTAGTCCAGCGCATCGAGGCATACGGTACGGTTCGATTTAAGTCCGTAGTAGAGGCCGAACGATGTTTTTCAGCACTGAAACGAATTAAAACATTTCTTAGAAATTCAATGACCGAAGATCGTTCAACAGCTCTTTCCATGCAATATCTATTGAAAAAAAATTAATCTCCGAAATAGACAATTTTAATGACAAAGTGATTACAACATTTGCGAACCGAACAGAACGTAGAATAGACTCAATTTATAAGAAATAATTTGTTAGAAAATTAGTGCCTAAGAGACTCTTATTTTCTGTAAACCGAAAATAACGTCGAATAGACTTAACTTATAAGAAATAATTTTTTGTTAGCGAAGTAGTGCTTAGTGCGTGACTTATTTTTCTTGTGTGGCAATTGAAAATCGTTCCAGAAATCCAATATTTCAACACGGAAGGCGGAGAAAGGACGATAAAATCTATGGTTTACAAGGTAAACTTTTCAAAAATTGCAGAACACCTTGAAATTTTTACCACTAGCCGCCACTGAAACTCGAGTTCATAATGTTGTATTGGTTGCTAGCTTCTTTGACAGTTCGCGGGTGAGATAAGTGAGGTTAGGCCATAGAAATGGAAAATATTGTGAATAAGAAATCCGGTTTTTGTCCTCGTTTTCAAAAATATCGAAAATTGTGATCGTTTTGTGGTAAAACAATTAGCTGAATGTATTCATGTTTCTACATGATTAAAAATATACGAACATCTACTATCATGTCTTCTCTTCTGTATGGAATTTTAGAACACATTTAAAGGTCCAGCACAGTTAGAATGAGTATAAGTATTTAAAAGAGAAATTTGAAGAATAAAGAAGACACCCTACATGCAAGTAAGTATATTCTAGTACCAAGTTTACAAGTTGGATTGCCCAATTATAAAAAATAAATTCTAGATGAATAAAGAGATGTTATGTTTACATTATGAATAATTTTTTTTAGAATCTGGCTTCCTACATAGTAAATATCAACTACACAAAAATATGAAAAAATGGAGAAAAAAAAAGGAAAAATCAACTGAAATGCTTGGAGGAAATGTGCCACTTCAAATGTACTATATTAAATGGCATCATATTTTGCAACAAGAAGAAATACAGTTTGAAAATATAGAAGGTATGTATAGATAAATAGCCAGTAGTCATAAGCTCTAATAACACACAAATCTGGTCATATTAATAAGAAGTAATAAAACAATTACAGAATTAATAATATCTAATATTTTAGGTTATTTTCCATGAAATGAACGAAAAAATGATTGCTTCCGAACTGGTCAAGCCTTTACAAGAAATTATGAAAATATTAAATATACAGTGAGTTGCACGAGAAGTAATTTACTACACACTATGTAACTTCTATCACCTAAATATAAAGTGTACAATCCTTCGATCATTAAACATTGTTCAGAGGTTCAATCAGTATTTTGTCTCTAACTTGATACCTACCTATCCTATGGCCTGTTATACTTATCTAGCTTAGGTACTATAAGTAATAAGTTTACTGTTAAAGTTAAAATAAGGTAATTAGGATACTTTATATTTACTGTCCTAAATACTTGCTATTGATCTTTAAAACTACCTTAGGGATAGAACACCACAAGTAAAAGAGAATTAGTTTTATGCCGAACATTTAAGGACTTCTCCAGGGCTCCTCACTGTCATATTTGCTCTACAATCTATCTGCACTGTTACAACTATGATTTAGCAACAGAACATTTAAATTTGCAAACATACATATTGCAGTATGTAGATGACATCGCTATGATCAGTCATAATAATCTAAAAATAACGGTGAATGAGCTACAAAAACTTATAACAGAATAGTGATATGGTTTAACATGTGTAGGATGAATCCCAAAGCCTTAAAACTCAATGCCTAATCTTCAATCTGTTCAATAACAATATATTTTCAATCAATAGGCACAACTTACTAATGACATCAATTCATGCAAAGGTTCTCAATATAAAATATATTTAAATAATTCCGTATCATACAAGCAAATCATTTTTTTCAAGTACTTTATTTCAACAATACAAAAATTGCAATTTAAAAAAGTTTATTTCCTAATAAAGCAAACAAAGTGGAAAGTCACAAATAGTAAAATACAAAGTACACTGAACTTGCACAAAACATTCACTACACTATTTTGAATCCTCTGAATTTTATCTATTAATGTTATCCCACAAGTGCCCCACACTGGAATTAGGTATCTGAAGATTGGTAAGAAATAAGTGTGACCAATTAGTTTCAATGTCTTATGGTTTTAGTAATTCCTACTGCACTAATAATTGGCAAACATAAATTTTTTCGATTTGTTGTACATATTTGCTTCAATTTACGTTCTCACCTTATTTATATTTTCATTTCCTATTTTTATTTGAATATCAACTGAATACATATTTTTTTTGTATAAAGAGCATACCCGTAATTTTTTCAAATTAGTTTTACAGCTCATTCAGTATCAACCATCTCTGGTTTTTCTTCAAATCATTGTTCACCTTTTTTCTTCCAGTTCTCTTAAATTGTACTTGTATAGAACAGAATATTGTCATCAGCAAAAGTAAAGTATTTTGTCTGCAATTGTGCTTTTTCTACACTTCTAGGAATATAATTTTAGTCTATCATAATAAATATTATTTATCACTTTATTTATCTTTGAATATTTCTGATTGCTTTTGGTAAATAAAAAAACTCTGGTTTTCTTAAATTAAATTCAATTCACTTCTTCTTCGTTTTCAATAATCTGCACTACCAACCACTATTGCAATAAATTTCAACAACGACACCCTGCCCAATTTAAATTTTCTAGTTTTTATTATCCAGAAGTAATGTTTACTATTTGCCTACTGTCAAATATAAAATTTAAGGTTATTGTGGTTACAGTTTTAAAAGAGGCGGATTAATCTCAAACGTCGATCCGACGTTGCCAAATTTCAAGAAAGTGACATTTAAAAAATGTGGAGAATAAAATGAGGTTAAGCGTTTGTTTTCGTTTTATATATCTTATTTCTTACTTTTTCAAGAAGGGGAAGGAAAAATAACCATTCCATACACCCTTCACCTTAATGAACCTTCAAGGGGAAAGGTTAATGTAATGGTTATTTTTCCTTCCCCTTTATGAAAAAGTGAGAGCCGCGAGGAGCTAAGAAGGAAAAAGAACCATTCCATTAACCTTTCCCCTTGAAGATTCATCAAGGTGAAGGGTGTATGGAATGGTTATTTTTCCTTCCCCTTCTTGAAAAAGTAAGAAATAAGATATATAAAACGAAAACAAACGCTTAACCTCATTTTATTCTCCACATTTTTTAAATGTCACTTTCTTGAAATTTGGCAACGTCGGGTCGACGCCTTTGTTTTAAAATGGTTCACGAGTTAAGGTTATTCCCCATGCATCCAGAATTGCGAAATTCCGAAAAGCGGAAACTTTCCTATTGGCTGTGGTGTTTGAATTTTAATGGCGGGAAATATTCGTACGGATGTTTTAAGAAAATTGCGGCACCGCAAAATGTTGAAATAATTTTAAGATTTTGGGAATTTCGTAATGCCAATCGTTGTCATTTGTCACCTAACTAGTTGTTTATAACCTCAAAATTGAACAAAAGCCGTCAAATCAATAAGGATTTTCTCAGTAAATTATTATAATAATTGTTATTATCTTCACATGCATTAAAAAGATCCATATTAATTTTAAAATCAATTGTCATACGTGATCAACGTTATTTTATAAACAAAATCACCAACGTGAATTTGAATTTATTGTTTGAACCCTTACTTTGTGGAATCTTCTCATATTACTTTTTTTAAATAAAATATTTGCATATTGAAATAATTATAAATAATGTTTTAAAGTTTTCATTGGTTTTTGAACTACATTTTGATTTCATCATTTGTTGCATAAAAAATATATCTCAATATTTTTAAACAAATATGGTGCTTTATATAAAATGTGTTTACATGTATTGAATTCAATTTTTAGGGCAGTCTGCTTTGTATAAATAAAAAGTTGGTAACTACTTCAAAACTCAATAAATCCTGTTATGGGCAATTACCAGTTTCCTTTGTTTTTATTTTCATTAGTAACTTATTGTAATACTGTATATCAAATTCATAAAATCATATTTATAGACTTCTTCAACAAATTATCATAAATTTAAACACAACCAGATCTTAAAATTCACAAATTTTAATTCAAAAACACAGTAAGTGCTCCATTTCCAGTTAATTAATTAATACAGTATGCAGTATAATCGGAAAAACAAATTGCATTGAAAAAAATTGATAACTACATACATTTGGACATTTTGACTAATCATTAATTTTTTACACTTTCAGCAAAATATTTAAAATATTTGGTAATTTATTGGAATTGTTGATTTGTATAATATTGCAATAGATTCTTTATGCGTTTATGCATGGCAACATTGTAACAAATATTCAAAATAAAAAGCCTTATTAACTTATTACATGAATCAGCCTTCTTATAATTAATATATTTTTTGTAGTATAAATATGGTCTTGTAAATAACAAAATGCTATTAGCTGTAAAATATTTATACCTATATTAATAATATTTATTGACATTTAGAATTAGTTGTTCCACAAGAATTCAATCTGAAACCTTGCAATGTTAAATCTTATTTTTGTTTCACACTACCTACCTTCACAGTGCATTAGGTTAAATCTTTTTTAAATAAATCCCCTATAATTCACAATTTGAGTGATTTAAATATAAAAAATACCAGGAAATGTATATATGTACCTTCAATTTATTGCAATTAATAGACGACATTTAAAATATTTGGACAATTAGGAATTTTGAATAATTTATTCAATTAAGAATATTTTTTTGTTAACTTACCTGCCTGAATTATTACTTGATGTATCACTTTTACTATCATTTTCCGATCCAGATGCAGAATTATCTGACTCTGAACCTCCTCCCATCTGCCAAAGAAAGTGTAAATTGTAAAATTAAAAATACAAAATTTATTTTCAATTTAAAAAAATATAAAGTAATGTAAATTTGCAATAAATAATAGATATTATTATTAAATACTAATTAATGATTTATTCAAAATTGTTATTGTTCAACATATCCAATAAAAAAGGCAAAATTTCTTAATTTTATGATTATTTATTATAATTAAGCAGGGGTTATAAATACAATTTTATTATAACAAACCACCTATAAGAAACAAATATTATTAAACTAACAATGTGTATTCAGTAATCCTAGACCTATTATTAAATATTAAATTAGGTACCCCTAATAATTTGGAAGTTAAAATTACAATAAAATACAATAAAACAATATACAATTGTCAAGACAAAATTTGGAATAATAATCAGTTGACTATAAGGGTACTGGACATAAATATATACATTCACAGTAATTAAATATATAAAAATATCTGAGAGAAAAGGGGGCCAAAACAAATTTTCTGCAAAATTGGATTTTAAAACCCACTTAAAGTGTAAAAAAAATTGTTTATATCTAGGCTAGAGGATCATAAAAGAGTAAGTTGAAGTAGAATTCCTTCACAGACCAAAAATGTTTAATACAACCCCACCTTACTGGGAAAATTCAACAAAAAAAACCTGTGACCACTTGAGCATTTACCTAGTACTATATCAAAATACAGAATTAAAAGTTACTTCAACATAAAGAAATATACATTTTTACAAGAATAATATTATACATATATTTAAACAAAACAAAATTAAGGGGTAAGGGGGGTTAAAATGAATTTTCCACAAAGTTTTCCAAAGATTTATCTATAGAAGGAAAAGAAAAGTTCTCCTCTAAGAGTGACACACATTTCTACAGGGAAACCTAGGGTGGGTATCATTCTGTGGCTAGGTAAAAGTATGTTCAAATTAACCCCCCAAACATAAAAACTCATTGAAAATTGCATGTGGGGATTTGGAAACCTTAATCGTCAGTTAGCTTGACAAAAGACTTATTTTAACAAAGAAAATGGTCTTATAAGATGAACAAACATCCAGAGGAACTAGATACACAAGTAAAATGCTGTGAAGTCACAACTTTGGCCTAAAATTGCTCAAAAGGGTCCACCTTAAAAATTCAAAATTTGAGGACGATGGGTTAGCAAAGGGATTGAAAAACGTAAATCCAAAGAGAAAAGGGTGGAACACACCTTCCTAATATGTAATATTAATAAAAAACTAGTTGTAAACAAAAATATTCAAAGAAAATATGAAGAATAAGTTACATGAAATATGAACCACGCCCTTGAGTTCACATTGAGACAGTGGAAAGAGGACATTCTTTAGTACAGAAAAAATTAATATTCACAATAAATGAACTTTAATTCAATATTTCTAGGGGTAACTCACCTCTGGCATTTTCCAGCTGGAATTTTGCAGTTTTCAGTCTTTTACAGTAAAATATCCTCTTTAAAACTAATTATATTAATAATATAAACATCCCCCGATGTTATCATAACGTTAAAATTGATAAATAGTTGAAATAAAACTATGAAAATTAAAGTCTACTTAAAAACCTATCATTCAAGAACACGACAAGCCGCCATTTTGTACTGAATCCGAGAAAAACGAAATTTAACAACTTAATTAATGTACAAAAAAATAATTAAGTACACTTATACTGCACTTTTTCTTCAACTTCACTTTATCTTGGTTATAATATCACAATTTACCACTAGATACGGTTAAGTTTATTATTTGACGGATCTACAAATCAACGCAAATGCAATTCGTAGCCATGTTTTAAATTTTTGGTGAATCGACATCTAGAGTGCGCAGCGAAAAGTAGAAAGGGAACTAGTAGTCTGACGACATTCACATTTTATCCATAGACGTTACGATAAGAATGCTTACGGGACAAAATTCAGCATTATGAGGAATGAAATAAAGAGAGATAGCTAGATTCTCCAACGAATCAGAGAAACGTATGACGACGACATCCGTTTCCGAAGGTACGAAATATGAAATAACTACAACACAATTTTATTTTAAACGTTCGCCATTTAAATATACCAAAAAAAAATATATATATATACTCGGAACACAGTAGGCTTGTATTCGAATAAATTAAAATGTAAGAACAACAATCTTCTCAAATTTAACATCAACTTTACATCCATAAACGAAAAGTATAATTTAGTATGTTATACGACATACAATCCGCCATTTACTAATATCATTGTATAAGGCTTATTGCTAATATAACACAGAAAAGTTCGACATGAACTGAGACGGACTAGCTCACTTTGATTTATAGGTGCGTAAAAAGCACCCAAACTAAAAAAAAATATTTTGGGAAACTATACGCATTCAACTTTGGTGCAATTAGAATAATTACATTCAAACTTTCAGTATTGAACAGAAACATATTAGCCAATAATCGATTACATTTTGACTACCAATTTGTATAAAATACGCGAGGAGCAGAAAAATTGAAGAGTCTTAAAATTACAGTAGTACTGGTTCAAAGAATTGATATCATTACGGAAACTGCCATTCAGAGATAGCACAGTATATTAAGTCAATTTACAAATCAATAAAAAACTGGTAGAAAATTCGTACTCCAAAGATTTCCGCTTACTGTATCTGCAATGCTATAATGGAAGAGTCTAAGTAAGAACCATGATCTGAACGGCGTATTATCCTAGAAGCTTGGGGCTCAAAATGTTGGGTGGAGGAGGATGACGTGACGTCTCACATAGATCAAATATAAGTACAGTGGAGCTCCATATCTATTAAAGTTTGTCCTAAATCAAATGCAGAAGCTGAAACCCGTGTTCATCGCATATGCCGATCATAGGAAAATTCGGTAAGGGCCATGAAACTTGTTTTGGCTCCTTCAATTGATTTTGAACAAACTTTACCTTCATAATATAATAGGTTTGTTCGCGGGTGCAATTCAGAACGAGTTCAGGGACTATTCGCATGCGCTTTCTAAAAAGTGGCGTTCGCGGTTATGTAGTTCTGAATTTTAAATAATAGCTTTGTTCGCGGGTCAGAATCCGAACCAGTTCAGGGACTATTCGCATGCGCATTCTGAAAAGTGGCGTTCGCGGTTAATATAATTCTGAATTTGTAGTAATAGTTCGGTGTTCGCGGGTCATATCGGATTGGTTCGTTATCGATTCGGAATCAGTCCTAGCGGTTCTCTGATTTTGGTAAGGACTGAAAGTTCGGTTCGGCTGCTCATGCGCATATGATCGATATGTCAGTTGTTTTCTTATTTTAGTTACATGTTTTTTCACTTGTTTATTGTTTGCTTTGTTTTGTTTTAACGTTGTAAACAAATATCAAACTCTAACTTAGCTGCGTACTCCAAGTGTAGTATAAGGTAAATTTAAATTATTTTAAGTTCTGAAAGGTGATATGTGGTTCTAAGACCGTTCGCGGTATAATTAAAATTATTTACTGGTTCGGAACTAGGCATGCGCTCTAGATAATTCAAAGTTAATTCCAGACTGGTTCGTAATCAGTTCAGATTGTGACCCGCGAACATAGCTAATAGTTCATTGTTCGCGGATCATATCGGATTGATTCGGAATCAGTCCTAGCGGTTCTCTGATTTTGGTAAGAACTGAAAGTTCGGTTCCACTGCTCATGCGCAAATGATCGATATGTCAGTTGTTTTCTTATTTTAGTTGCTTATGGTTGTTTCTTTTTTCATTTGTTGTGTTGTAGCATTGTAAGCAAATATCAAAAAGAATCGATCACTTGTTTTGTTTTCGTTCAGGTCCTGAGAGGTGATCTGTTGTTCTGATATCGTTCGCGGTATAATCAAATTATTTGATGGTTCGTAACTAGGCATGCGCCCTAGACAATTTAAAGTTAATTTCGAACTGGTTCGGTTTGTAACCCGCGAACATAGCTAGTATCACGTTGGCATAATCATCCACAAAATTTTGCACATATGCATACGGTATTCCTTTTTTTTTCCAGCTCCTTATTCATTCATGCGTAGGCATAAATATAATCAGGCGGCGGCAGTATCACTGCCGCCAGCATCACAGAGGAGCCGCCGGCATATTCAGGGGTCGTGGAGTCTTCAGCGCTCATGAGGGGGGGAGGTACTGGACAAATTTAATGATGCAGATAAAACACAAGTATGGGAGAGAGGTTTTTGTAAAAAATGGTACAGTATTTAGATAAAAGCATTACAAAAAATAATATGCTAGCACTAGACAGTGTTGAATAAATATCCGATACGTACCCTAAAAACATTAAAGACAAATCAGGTACACCATATAATTAAAACTACAAGTAGTCACATCAAGTTAAGGGGACTAAAATAAAAACTAGTATTACACAGAGCAATAAAAAAATATTAATCTTAAACATCAATCATTTCTAAGTATGTATGTTTCATTAAAGGTAACGTTTACAATCAATTCCAATTATTTGAATTGACATTTGAATTTTGATGTTTATCAGATCAAACATTTTTCAGTCATTTACATTACAAACTATCTTCATATCTTCAAGGTCATTCCCACGCCAAAATCAAATTTGTCCTAGCAGCTTGAAGGATCAAGCAAAAAATCGGTAATTTATATATTTTAAGGTTATGATCACGGAGTGTTCTGTGGTTATATATTCAAATTGTAAATTTAATGTAATACATTTTATTTAAATAAGTACCTAACTCCAGAGAAACATGATGGCCATGGGCTAGTGATGAGTATATAGTAAATACTGAAGATTCCTCGCCGGATTTTAATGAGGAACGGTTTTAACATGTTTCAATTTAAAAAGTAAACAATTCAACGTAAACGACCAGAAATTAATCTGTAAACTATTCGAATTTGAATTGGAACTGTCTGCTCTAACCTAAATTATAACATTAAAAATGATGACAACCGTGTGTCTATTTTAGAACTGCTGGATGCTGTTAACAATATCTTAAATAAAGATGTAAGTAATATAATTCAACTCAAATACTTAGACATCCCCTTCTAAAAATGTATGCACAGCACTGTAGTGATATCTGGTTTTTAGACGCAGCGTCAATCTACTGAAACTGAATAGGTACATCTCATAAAATTTCACGAGATTGGCGGAAAATTAAAGTATTTAATTTGCATTCGCAGTTAAAAATACAAAAATATAGGTAAGTAGGTATTATTTCGTCTCAGCCAGTAGTACTCAATTTTTTTTAAATTGAGATGCAATCACATTTTACCAACTTGTATCTACCACATTGTAGTAATAAAAATTTATTACCGTACAAGAAACTAAATAATGGTATAGTTTGTCCAAAATCAATGCCGACTTTTTCTTTTGATCGGCATACTTTTACCTTTGATCAGCATATGGATTTGTGGAGAAACAATTCACGGCTTTTTTCTCATGATAATGCACCTGCTCACATGTCGTTGCAAAAATCGAACCCACCCCCCTGCGACTTTTTCCCTTTTCAAAAGGAAAGGACGAAGTTCTGCCACGATTGATGAGATGAAAATCGGATCGCTTGAAGAACGAACTATGCGAAATAATCGATAAAAAAATTAGTTCAATAGGTATGAACTTTCAAAATAAAAAATATCTATTTCCATTTTATATTAGTTATGTTTATGTCTGTATTATTTATTAATGGTATAATGATTTTTTTTCATGCAAATTAATGTGTTTTATAAAACTTTGTAATATTATTTAATGACTTGTTCTAAGTACGGTCCTGCTAATACATTATCCAGTTGTCTATACAGAGTTTATCACGCTTATGGATAGAAAGAGAGTTGATGTTTTGGCCCAAGAGAGAAGGAAACATCAATTTACAAGTAATAATAATACAAGCGTAAGACTGCATTGGAGAAGGAAAAATGTAGATTATGTGGAAGAAGAAACCTCCACACACATACTTGCAGAATGCATGACAGCACAGAATCCCAGAGCGAAACACCTGGGAGACTAATAGATAGAAGAGGAAGACTCACATAAACTGAATCTCCAATATTTATTCAAGGAATAGGACTAAAGAAACTACTAGTCTTGGAAACTTAGCTAAGGAATTGAGTAAAAGGGGGCATTATAGATATTTTGGGTTTGCAGAATGTTCACCCCAAAAACAAACCAGTACATAAACAAGTCATGGACATATTCACCTTAAAATAATCCCATCCTTTCTGATGGTAAAGTAGCACTGAAAGCTCTAACAAGGTCCCAGATCAAATTTGATAAGCTAGTTGAGTTAGGTTTCAAGTAATAGAGCCATATTTCGGCCCACCACTGCGACTCGCGTCTATTATAACTCACATTTAGGTAGAGAAGTCCAAAAGCAGCAAAAAAGTCATCTGTATAAAATGTACAAGTTTCGTTTTGGCTGAGACCACAAAGCACGTTGGCACACTTTTTATCAAAGGATGGAAGCTTAAAGCAATTAAAACAACGTAAAAAAAGACCTTATTAAAAACCAAATGGGACTCCAATACGTTCAAAATAACTATTAAAAACCTGAGAACGTTCTGTTTATCCTCAGAGCGATACGTCACTGCTAGACCGTTATAACAGATTGAGTACAATCGGATTATTTGTACAAACAGAGGAGAAAAATATCTCTTCAATTGACAATACTTGAAAGACTTACAATAATTGTACAAATATACCAAGGGAAATAGTGCAGTAGACATATGTATATGAAGTAACTAAAGAAATCGATACAATCGACCATCAGAGGTAGGTGCATGTGTTCAAAAATTTAATTTTTTTGTATTAAAAACGTTTTTTAAAAAAATGCTAGAGCGGAGGTTAAAAATATAGTGAATTTAATATATTTATACATATATGTATTTAATTAATAACAAAACAAATTTCCGAACAATGAACCTACTAGTAAAGTAAATACACAAATTGCCTCAAGCAAACATTAAAATCCAGAATCATCACAGATTTAGTAATATCGTATTTTTTTAAATAAATAAAATCCAATGACACTTTTTAAAGGTTGTTTCAATATACAGGGTGTATCATGAGGATCTGTACATACTCCTACCTCGTATGGAGACCCCTATGGGGAATGAAAAAAATAATGAAAAAATAATAAAACAAATTATTACCGCGTCCAGGATTCGAACTCTACGCTAATAATTCATAATTTTCGGAGCCAAACCGCTATACCACTCGTCTACGAAGACATAATGATAAGTTATCAACCAAACTGTTGTGTATAAACCATGTAAGTCAAAACTAAAAAAAGTGACTTTATCACATAATTAAACGAATTAATAATTATTATTTTTTTATTTAATGAAAATTAATTATCATCGGTATTTTCTGCATATACACACATAAATAATCTCGAAGTGAAAGGTGTGCAAAGGAACTAACGCCTCACTTTTAGTTAACGCTTGATATTACTCCTCATAAAATTTTCATACCACTGGCTAAATATGAAAATCGTTTCTTAAGGAGATAATCTCCAAAAATGATGTCCGCATATTGAAAATTGATGTGCCATTTTGCAATTAATGGAATTAATTTAAATCATATACTACATTAAAAACAGATGGAAAACCGTCCAATTAGTGAATAAACACTGTACATACTCCTACCTCGTATGGAGACCCCTATGGGGAATGTCAAATGGCCATTAAAAAGTGTCTGCTCCCATATTTTAATAATATACAGGGGGAATTGTGAATTTTGACTGATATTTCTTTTGATCATAACTTTTGAACGGTAATTTCGATTTGTCTCATATTTTGGTAAAACGTTACACTACTATCCTTATTAACTGATTTATTCAAACTAGAAAAAAATCAGGACCGGTCTTGGAAAATTAGTTTGTTTTGTTCATATAAAAAAATTTCACCCTGTATATGGATTTTCAAAACTCTAATAAGGATCTTACGAAGTACACAAATAGACAACAAAAATGGTATTTATTTTTCTCCCCACACGATTGCTCAATTTTTAACAAGAAAATTAAATTTAACTATAAATTGAAAGCTTTGCAACATGAGCCATAAATTTCAAAAAATATAATATGCAGTAGCTCGCGTAACATTGCCCCCTCCTTAAGAGACAGTTCCTCCTGGAACTAACTAGGAAACTGGAACGAGATGACTGTATCGGCAACTGGTCCCCTTGTTGCATTTTCTATATGTATGGAAGTAACATGCGACCGTCTTCTCTGTTGGCTGTGTCTCCCGAGCATGGCCGCAAACCAGTACCTGCACTTCGGTGTCTCGGAAGATTACTTCTACCATGTTACGGATTATTCGCCAATCTAAATGCCTACATTCAATCTTGGGCATGGCTTGCCTATGCACGTTCAATTCAAGCACATGCTCCCTCAGGCTTCGTAATGCTTCCCAGACATCCTCGTACGTTGGTCTTTCGTCGAAGGTGTTCCTCGTCACTAGGTGGAAATTGTAGCGGGAGCCATTTTGCAGCTTCAAAGCTTTACCTGGTACTGGTAACTGGTTTACCAAAGGTCGTGCGCCACTCTTCTTTATAAACAGAGATGCCAGTCCGCGCGCATCGGCTACGCTGGCAGGGATGTTTATTGCCAGTGAGTATTCCTCCGGAACGGTAAGCAGGTCTTGTCGTCTCTCAGTGGTGACGCCGAATTTTGCTTTTCCGGTACCACCAAAGCACCCATGAATTCTACAAAAGCAGGGTCGGCTACTTCCTGAAGCTGGTTTACTTCCTCATCGTGGTCACCCTCGAATGGCGCTAATCGGTTACGGTGTACCACCTTTGGCTTTCCATTTGGGATCTTGCTGATACGATAGATGACATCGTTGATTCTTTTCTTTACGAGGTACGAACCGTCCCAAGCTTTCTGCAACTTTGGAGAAAAACCCTTTTGTCTTCTTGGGTTATGCAGCCAGACTTTGTCTCCTTCGTGGAAACCTCCTTCCGTAGCTTGCGTATCGTACCTTTTCTTCATCCTATCGCTAGCGATCTGAAGATTCGATCGAACCAGCTCGTGCACGTCGTCCATTCTTTTTCTCAGCTGGGTCACGTAATCTTCACCAGCTATGTCTTCTCCGGGTCGGCATCCAAATTCAAGGTCGCAGGGTAATCTCATTTCGCGTCCGAACAGAACTCTTGCTGGTGTTTGACCGGTGGACTCATTGATCGCGGATCTGTAGGCCATCGCGAATAGCGAGAGATATTGGTCCCAATCTCGCTGATGGTTAGATACTACTTTAGACTGGTATTTGCCAAGAGTTCTGTTCATTCACTCTACCATCCCGTCCGACTGTGGGCGCAAAGCCGTAGTTCTCGTTTTCTTCATGCCGAGCTTTTCACAAACTTCCTGGAACAGCTGGCTTTCGAAGTTTCTGCCCTGGTCGCTGTGTATTTCCAGGGGCACTCCATATCGGCAAATGAACTCATTCACAAGCACGTCGGCAACCGTTGCGGCTTCTTGATTTGGAATGGCATACGCTTCTACCCATTTTGTGAAGTAGTCCATCCCCACCAAAATGTACCTGCTGCCATTTGCTGTCGGTGGAAACGGTCCGGCAATGTCCAGGGCAATGCGTTCGAAAGGGCTTCCGACATTGTACTGCTTCATAGGAGCCTTTCTTCTCCCGTGCGGTCCATTGGTCGTAGCACAGGTAGTGCACTTCTTACACCAGTCCTTCACATCTTCGGAACTGTGCATCCAATAAAACCGTTCTCGCACTTTCTGGAGGGTCTTCTTCACACCTAGATGTCCTCCTGACGGACTGTCGTGTAATTTCCGCAGTACTGCTGCTATCCTTGTTCTTGGAATCACCAACTGTCTTCTACTTTCGGAACCCTCATCGTTCTCGATTACTCGCTGTAGCAAACCGTTTTCCAAAACCAGCGAGTCCCACTGGGCCCAATACGATTTCATTGTTGGCGAGTACCTTGAAATCTCTTGCCAAGTAGGTCGACAGTTCTCCTTTTTCCAATGTCGGATTTTCTTCAAGTCGGGATCGTTCTCTTGTTCCTCTTCCAACTTTTCTGGTGTCCATTCGTCGGTGGTCACCGTGGTTCTTCGAATGGTCTTCTAGAGAGGGAGTCTTTGGAAGGTCTTCGGGTCGAAGCTGCCCTCTGAAGGTCGACATTTCCTAGTTTTTCCTGCTGGGCATTTTTGTTTGTAGCAGTTTTCGGTCGCTTGCACGAACTGCGTGCATGTCCCATTTCTCCACGATTCCAGCATCTCACAGCTTTCAGTTTTCCATTTGAGATGCTTTTCATCATGTTGACAATCTGGTCGAGCTTGTTCTCAACTTCTTCGTCTGCTACAGCCCTCACCTTGCCGTATACTCCGGAAGCCTGTGTAGCTGCTTCGTACTCCAAGGCTGCGAGAGTACGTCGACCAGTGTCTTATGCCGAGCCAAGCGTAGAGTTCTCTGCATTTCATGGTCACGAACTCCGTCGATGAATGTCTGTACCCCTAAACATTCCATGACATTCTCCGGTGCCGATGGATAGGCAAGCCGCACCAACCTCGCAATGTCTGCTTCGAATTCTTGCAGAGTTTCGTCGCGTTTTTGTTTGCGGTTTTTCAGCTGCGACTGGTACAGATGCTCCAGGTGTTCCAGGCCATATCTCATATTCAATCGCTTTTTGAGTTGTTCAAAATCTTCGGCCTCTTCCACTGGAATGGTCTGGAGGATATCCATAGCGTCTCCTCTAAGGGCAAGAGTTAAATTTAACGCTTTTTCCTTCTCACTCCAGTTGTTTGCCTTTGATGCCGCCTCGAATTGCTTGAGATAGTTCGGCCATGACGTTTTACCATCGAATGTTGGCAGTTTCACTCGGCTGTTAATATCGTTTTCCATTTTCGGTTTCAACTCTACTTTCTCTGCCAGTTCGTCGTTATTCGGGGCTTGCCTAGTTGTAATATCCGGTTTATTACTAGTCTTCCTTTCGATTTCTTTGATTTTTTGTTTCATTTCTTGCTCCATTCTTTTAATCTTTTCTTCCACGGCAGAAATATCAGTCTTCATGGATGTCATTTCATTTTTCATGTCCGTCATTTTATTTTCTATGTCCGCCGAAAGTTTACTTTCCATGGATGAAATTTTATTTTCCACGTCCGACAATTTGTTTTCCATGTCCGCCGAGAGTTTACTTTCCATGGCTGAAATTTCGTTTTTTATATCCGTCGAAATTTTATTTTCCACGTCCGACATTTTGTTTTCCATGGATGAAATTTCGTTTTTTATATCCGTCGAAATTTTATTTTCCATGTCCGACATTTTGTTTTCCATGTCCGCTGAAGTTTTTGTATGGAAGAGGTTATAGAGGCGGACGCTTCGTCGGTGAATTCGAACGTTTCCGGGTCCAATCCATTGTTAATCATAGCTTTTTTTAGTCGTTCCACTAACACTGACTTGACCCCACTTGTGTCCAGTTCGTAATCCTCCAACTCTCTTCGAAGCTCTGAAACTTTTAATTCACAAAGTTTCTTCGCCATCTTCCTGTATATTTATTTATTTATTTATTTTTTTTTAACCCCACACCTGACACCAATGTAACGTTTATTCTAATTTATATTTACAGATTTATATGTAATTCAGTCCTTATTTAATAATTTATGTAATACACTAAACACACTAATTATAATTTATATGAGAGTCACTTAATAAACACTTTATCGAGGCGCGATTACTTTCCTTCGGTATCAACACTGACTAATTGCCTGCAGCTATGCTCGTGGCCTATTTATACTCGCGCGCCGTAATTCTAGAAATCTTTCGACGTTCTGGCGGGTTCACTGGATGCGGTGGGTATTCTCGATGTTTCTCGAAAATTGGGCGGAGGAGCCATAGTCGTCTCATATGGGGATTTCACTGGGGGCACTAAGTGAGCATATTAATGCAGTAGCTCGCGTAACAGTACTAATAAGTGGTGAGAGGTGAGAGGGTAGAGAACGAAATTGATTTCTCAATGTTTCTTGTTTAGTTTTGTTTAATTTAGTTTTATTTATGTTTGGCCCCATTTTGCAGTTTCTTGAATTTAAATCAAAATAAAATTGAATTATGTATTACCGTAGCTTTGTATTTTGAGCAAAAGTAAAACAAAATTTTGATAATTCGATACAATGACAGTATCGATGAATCATTAAAGAAATGTTATACAGGGTGATGTTTTAGTATTATACAAAACAGTGTGTACCTTTTGGAAGCCGATTCGGAAATGAATAAAACATTTGTATTGTTAAAAATATAGCACGAGCTATGGTACTACCAATTATTAAAAGTGTAATTTTTAAACGAAAAATTATATTTTTGCAAGAAAATTATATTTTTTGAAATGTATGGCTCATGTTGCCAAACTTTCAATTTATAGTTAAATTTGATTTTCTTGTTAAAAATTGAGCAATCGTGTGGGGAAAAAAATAAATACGCCATTTTTGTTGTCTATTTGTGTACTTTGTAAGATCCTTATTAGAGTTTTGAAAATCAATATACAGGGTGAATTTTTTATATGAACAAAACAAACTAATTTTCCAAGACCGGTCCTGATTTTTTTCTAGTTTGAATAAATCAGTTAATAAGGATAGTAGTGTAACGTTTTACCAAAATATGAGACAAATCGAAATTACCGTTCAAAAGTTATGATCAAAAGAAATATCAGTCAAAATTCACAATTCCACCTGTATATTATTAAAATATGGGAGCAGACACTTTTTAATGGCCATTTGACATTCCCCATACGAGGTACAGTTCCTCATGATACACCCTGTATATGTCAATCTGAAAATTTCACCATTTTTCAGTAAATGCCGCTTATATTGATAAGTGACAGTGACATATTGTTGTATCATTAATTAATACAGGATGAGTCGTGAGAAACTACACATACTCCTTTTAAGAGGCACAGTCTGTTTTGAATAATACTAAAATTTCGCTATGTATATTTCTTTAGTGATTAATCGGTATTGTCATTTTATCGAATTCTCAGAATATTGTTCCAGAAAATAAATTGTTAACTTTTTTATTAATGGTTGGTGTTTATTCACTATTTGGACGGTTTTCCATCTGTTTTTAATGTAGTATATGATTTAAATTAATTCCAATATGTGGATAATTTTTGGAGATTACCTCCTTAAGAAACGATTTTCATATTTAGCCAGTAGTATGAAAATTTTATGAGGAGTAAAATCAAGTGTTAACTAAAAGTGAGGCGTTAGTTCCTTTGCACACCTTTCACTTCGAGATTATTTATGTGTGTATATACAGAAAATACCGATGATGGATGATGATTAATTTTAATTAAATAAAAAATAATAATTATTAATTCCTTTAATTATGTGATAAAGTCACTTTTTTTAGTTTTGACTTACATGGTTTATACACAACAGTTTGGTTGATAATTTATTATTATGTCTTCGTAGACGAGTGGTATAGCGGTTTGGCTCCGAAAATTATGAATTATAAGCGTAGAGTTCGAATCCTGGACGCGGTGATAATTTGTTTTATTATTTTTTCATTATATTGTGTATTTGTATATGAATAATTTTTTATAGGGCCAATATTTTCTAATTTATATCAAAAATTTAAACCATTCAATTTTTAATTTCGGCAAAAAATCTTGGCAGCAATAATAATTATTATTATTAGGGCCAGGATTTTTGCCTTTTAAATAAACTCCAGTTGTGCGTCGGAACTGACACACACACACACTTTTTTTATTACTGATTTTGTGGTTTATCGAGAAAATATTACACGACAAAGACTAATTGACAAGATTATTGATTCTTATAACATTAATGTGATCCCTAAAAACTCATAAAGTTAATTAGACATTGGATATTCGGAGAAAGAAGTTGTAGAGAAGTAGGCGAATTTCACTTCGAAAATCTGGTCTAAATCTCAACAATTTCCCGTTTGGTTTTCGATATATTCGTTTCGGTTTTAAATTATTTTCTGTAAGTTTCAATTCTTGTGTATTCTCAAATTTTCTTAATGTACATATAGTTTGGCAAACATAACTGAAGCTGTGAAAGGAATGCAGTCGAAAACATTCGATATTGCCACGTTTAACTATGAAAAAGCTAAAGTGCCAAGTATATAGTGATAATAATTAGAAAATGGACTTTTTATTATTAACAATATGTCAATAATGATTAAACGTTAGTTCTTGAATGTGCTTGTTTCATTGGATTTTGTCTATTAACATTATTTTTTCAATTTCTTAATATTAAAAGATGAACACTTTTCCAAATATGTTATGGGTTTCCTTCAAGCCGGCAACGTCGTGCGAAAATCATAATAACCACGATCTCCGGACTAACTCAATTGGTGAATATTAATCGAACCCCCGTTGCTAGGTAACCACCTGACTTCCTATTGGCAAGCGCGTGCGTGTGTTCTTCCCTCTCAATTCGACAGTTGATTGACATTGATTATCCAGTGGCGTTTATAAATGTCAATATTTACCTTCGTATTTTCAGTTTTACTTGGTATCTTATTATTTCGTATCCATATTGAATTCAAGTACGATTTTTAACATTATTTGTTTTTAACAAATAGGTACCGTGTTTTGAAAAATACCTTACCTTTAAAGCAAAGCATAAATCAGTTTCTATATATAATTATTATATAATAATTATTATTATTTTTATTACTTTTATAAAATAGGTACCGTACGCTATTGGTACGTTTATGACAGATATCGGCCATGTTTCCTCGCCCTTTACCGATGCCCCGTAGCTACAGATAGACTTGCCAAACTATACATTCGTTTATTTTTAAGGCTCTATTTTCTTTTCTTCAATTTAAATAAAAAATCAAACTGCATTTTTTTTCGAAACAATATTCTGAAAATTCGATAAAATGATAATACCGATGAATCGCTAAAGAAATTATACAGGGCGATGTTTTAGTATAATTCAAAACAGCTTGTAACGTTTTTGGAAATTAACTAAACCGGTTGTATTATTAAAAATACAGTGCGTCCATAAAGTAACGCATACATTCATCATTATTAGCTAAATAAACAATACAATTATAAATTCTCGAAACAGAACGATTTTTGATTTTAATTTACTATTTTGTCAAATTATAATCTAATATACAGGGTGAACCACCTTCGTGTGATGACATCATCACCATTTTTTTAATGGAACCCCTCTTTTTTCAATTTCTGAATTTTCCTTGCTGAGCTGATTCCAATAATGTATAACACGTTGCTTCAAATTGGTACAGGGTGGGCAAAAATGCAAAAATTTCAAGTTACTTACAAAATAAAGAATAACCGTAATAAACACATTAAATGAAATTACGTATTGTTATACAACTACTTTAATAAACTATTAAAAACACCCTGCATTATTTTTAACATTGTATCTAACAGCTTTTATTAGTGATCCAAGCCCCTGAACCATAAAAATATTTTTATTGTTTGACAGTATTTTTTACCATTTTTTTCATTTGCCGTTAAATACTGTGACAAACATTATAGTACAATTCTGTATTGTTAACGCTTTAGAGAAGGTACGTTTTCGTGAAAACTATCCAAGCAATTTATCATTTTTTTTTTCAAAATTCCTTCAACCGAAAGTATTAGGATTGAAATATTAATGATGATTGGTATTGGCGATAAGATGCGGACTCAACAAGAAGTATGCTGATTATTCCATGAAATGCACCCAGATCGTGAACCAATTTCACAATCTACGATAAGCAGAATAGAACGAAAATACAGAGAATTAGGACATGTGAGGGATGCAGCAAAGCAAAGTAGACCAAAAATTAATGAAAATATTCAACAAGACATAATTTTGTCGGCAGTAGAAAATCCACACTGTACAGTGCAAGGATTATCTAGGGATTTTGGTATTGGAAAGTCTTCAGTATCAAACATTTTTAAAAAGGTAAAATACCATCCTTATAAAGCACGTCTTATCCGTGAATTGGCTGAAGACGACTCTGACCGAAGAACTGAATTCTGAGAGTATATGATGAACCAAAATAACAATTTCATTGACAACGTTTTATTTGAACGGTCATGTTAACCGGCAAAACACCCGTTATTGGTCTGATGAAAATCCACACTGGATGCAAGAGTACCATACGCAAAGACCACTAATTTAGACCGCAGAATCTGGTTTCAACAGGATGGCGCACCGCCACATTTCGCAGTAACTGTGGGCGATTATTTAAACAGAACTTTTCCACAACGGTGGATAGGAAGAAGGGGACCAGTGGAATGGCCCGCTAGATCACCTGATCTGAGCCCATTAGACTTCTTTTTATGGGGTTATTTAAAACCTAAAGTCTACACAAACAGACCTGGAAATATTCGTCAACTACAAGACCGAATTAGACAAGAAATACAGAACATAACACCCGCTTTGCTACAGAATAGCACAGAATAGAGACGAAAGTAATGCCCGGTTCAGTCATTGTCTAACGATCAATGGAGAACAATTTGAAAATTTATTGTAAATTTTCGTTTGTTCGTTTTTGGTAGTGTATCACAGTAATTGCATAACTACGTAATTCCATTTAATTTGTTTATTACATTCAGTAACGTATAACTTTCCATATACAATTTTCATATTTTTTTTGCCCACCCTGTACCAATTTGAAGCAACTTGTTATATATTTTTAGAATCAGCTATGGACGCACTGTATAATACGAGCTGAGGTGGTACTAGTTGTCGAAAATTAAATTTTGTACAATTTTGAGAACATTGTTGTACAAGAAACAGTTTGTGTGCCACCATTCCAATTTCAACAAAGTAGTTGATGGAAAAGGGGTTCGTACCAATAAAAGAATTAAAGGGAAAGGGTGTACCGCATCTATAGAAATTAAAAAAAAAATCAATTTACAATAAAAAAATATAGGGTTTATTCCAACAACGGATCTTCTGATCGTACGTGAACCGCTGAATACGCATGATCCAAATACGTTCGGTTCAAATACTATACTCTGTTCATTGAACCGAACGAATTTGGATCATGCGTATTCAGCAGTATTAACAGTGTTCATCCAAGCAACGGAGTGTTCCAAAACAATATCATGCATAGTGCACGTGATCTCTCCGACTCTGTACCAATGTACAAAAGACAATGACTTCTGCCGGCCGATTGGAGTTAAATCCGATTGGCCAGCGTAGGGAGGCATATTTATTTTTGTCAATAGATGCAAAGGCGCATGGTGATCATACTTCGATCACGCATCTATCGTTGTTTGGGTCGCTCTGTTTGTTCGATGGATATACTTTAGTTCATTACGTAGCTGTGTTTGAATGCTTTAACGAGTTTGATCGAGAGTAAGAAAAAAAAGGATTGTTTTTTCTGCAATTATAATTAGTTAGATCAACGAATATAGACGTTTATAGAAGAGCAGGTCTTATGGGGGTCAGTTGAGTTACTCACTAACAGATCCTTTAGTTCTGTTAGGCAGCCACCGTCGCTGACTAACAAACTCAAAAACCGATTTAAGGGCTTGTTCGCTCGCCGATCCCACGTGCTCCGCCCCTACTTTTCAGCAACGCGGTTTCTCCCGTTCTCAGTCAAAAGTGTCAAATGTCATATTAATTTTCTGTTTTGTTTCAGTCGAGTGTGTGATAAATTCAGATTAATCGCTTTCAACTGCCAAAATTCTCAGGGTAAAAATATCATCATCCGATTGCTCCGATTAAAATTGCCGAACGGTCAAGATTTATTTCCCCTACATTTAGACGTCATAAACAAACGATTCAGATTAATTAGATTGGTCTGGGGTTAATACCGAACGCTACTAATATACTATGGAGGGTAGAAGGAAGGAGAACCGTCTTGTATGGGTGACAAGTTTAAAAAGTGACAGCAAATTATAATTCGAAGATTCACCGAAATGGCGCTTGTGTAGCTAATGGAAATGATGTGAATTTAGCGGTTATAAAACGAGTGAAGTGTGCTGGGTTGAAAAATTCAGTATTTTACGTGACTTTTGTAGTTGAGAAATATGCAGTATTTAAAATCTCAACTATTTACGTAGTCAGTTACTTTAATAATTCATCGCGATGTTTTTAAAATCTTTCCACTTGCTACTATGGCGCCACCTTAATTTGCTTCCCTTTCGATGGACACTTTTTAATACATTCAGATGGTTCTCCTTCCTTCTACCCTCAATATAATATACATACTTCTGATTGACTAGTGACAGTAAACAAGTGACCGGACACTAACAGTCGACGTCATGTTAACGTTAAAGAGATCTACTCTAACCTAACTTTAGCCCAGTAGTGGGCAGTAAAGTAGAATATTATTGATAATTGCAAAAAATATTGCAAAATATATCGATAGTCAAAACTATCGATAGTTCTCCTCCTCTACCTCTCGGTCTTACACATTGGCCTGCCCTTCTATACCTAAGCGTCTATATTGGTTGGTTAAATAATTAACTATATATATGAACATACTTAAATAGCTAGAACGTAAAAATTATTCCATTACTCAAATAATTTTTATTTTTTTCTCGTTTATTATTACCAAGAATATAGAGTTCTTTATCCTTGCTACGTTCAGAAGAAGTATATTCAATATTCGAAACAGAGAACAAAATAAATTTGAAATATTTTAGTTTGATTACGTATGTTTGTTTACAGACAAGTGACACAGTCATATAAAAACTAGTAAATTGATTTAAAGCGCAGGACTCGGAATAAAATTTCCTGCTCAAGTCTGAACCATTTTGTGACAGTTCATAAACTGATTCATGGATAGTTTGCAGTTTGTTGGACCACCGAACTAGTTGTACATAAACTCGGTTTCAAATAAGTTGGAACGCGATTTTATTATTTCGCATGTTACGGACGGTTCACAAACTATACCCTGTCCATCCTAGCAACGGAGTGTTCCAAAACAGTATCATGCATAGTGCACGTGATCTCTCCGACTCTGTACCGATGTATCAAAGAAAATGAATTCTGCCTGCCGATTGCAGTTAACTCCGTTTAGCCAGCGTAGGGAGGCATATTTATTTTAGCCAATGCCGCATCGTGATCATATTTCGATCACGCATCTATCGTTGTTTGGGTCGCTCTATTTGTTTGATGGATATACTTGAGTTCATTGGTTTTTGGAACGAACCAATTTTGATTACTTGCTCTTATAAAGGTGGGTGTTTTCATCAATATACAATTATTAGGCAATATTAATATGAATTTGATATTAGAGGAAGGGTACGTACATTATATTTTGGGAATTTTATGGATACATTTTAACAAACAATAAAACTGCAGTATTATTTGTCCCTTCGCACCGCTTAAAATCGAATTTTTTTTCCAAAACGTTGGAGTATTCGCGCCGCAGATATACAAATACATTCAAACACAAACGGAACATAGGGATTTTAAGCATTGTATCAGAACTGCTTTTGAACTAGTCGACCAACATCCAGCTTCAACAGATTAAAAACACGATTATTACAATTCTCTATTTGGACACCTATAACATATCGTACATTTTCCACCACTCCGACTCCGTATTCTCAACTGTGGGCGGTCCTTAATTAGCGTCAGACAAGGTGAGAGTGTTCAAGCCCATAACTTTGTTTCAATTTAAAGAATCCTATTTTGTTTTATTTGCGAATTTATTTTTATTTTGAAAGCCGTTATGGCCAAAAGAAATCAAAACATATTATCCTAACTCGAAACATTAATTGTTAAAGATAATTTAACAATTAATTCTCGATTTTAACAACATAAAACGTAAGCATATTGTTTCAATATGTAGCGACGTTAACTACCCCTATCAAATAATTATTCAATGCTAAATCGCAGTTCGCACACACCTCGCACATAACTAACAAATTTTGGAAGGAGAATGGGCTTACAGTGGTTCTGAATCCAGCTGTCCAGATCAATACTTGATATTCATTGAAGTGAACTTACAGAAATGTTTTGTTGGTGGACTATTTAGATCGGAGAATACACTAAATTCCTATGTTCCGTTTGTGTTTGAATGTATCTGTATGTATAGTAGGTACTAAACACACGGCATAAATGTGTTTCCGATTATAGTATCAGCAATAGGTATAGTGACACAAACGGTGCCGCCAAAGTTTCCGCCTGTTATTAAAACGTGTAGTAAAGGAAAAAGGATCCACTCTGAAAGGAGAACCGCAGATACCTCGTTGTACCTACGCTCGACTAAATTCGTTCTCGCTTTACAGCGCGTTAATAATAACGGACGAAAAATTTGTCGGCAACCGTATGCATCACCTATACCCATTGCTGCTACTAAAAGTACGAATGCATCGACTAAGAGGTACAATAACTGTGAATCCTCCCAATATTAAACTAGACAATTTGTTATATCATGCTTACTTTTATTATTTACAATAAATAAAATCGTTAAGGGATTTGGTATTTCTACGAAAACAAATGTTCAAGAATTTCGCGAAATATATGAAAGCAGCCCTTATTTGTCCTAAATACATTCAGATATCGATATCTACATGTGAGCTAAGAACACGTTTGCTAGATTGTCGTTGAAGAGATTCGATCGCGTCCACCAGCTACTTGGTATACATTATATTGGTAAAATTGGATTCTAAAATTATTGTTCTCTATTTACAAAATGTCAAGTTTCTATAGAATATAAAACTACCGATATATTTGAAATTTGTGAGGTATATCACAGTAAAAACTAAGGCCCAGTTTCACCAAACTACGATTGATCTCGGATTAATTAAGCTCTACTTAATAGTTAAGCTGACTTAACAATATTTCCTGTTTCACCATGCATCAACCCGTCCGAGATGACCGCGATTTATCAAATCACGATTAGATCAGCAAACCATTTTGACAACGTTGTGGAATGCAGAAAATTCTATTGTTCTGTGAAGATGTATAGTTCTGTGTCAGTCATTGAGATTTGATAACGTAAACATAACCCTAAATAATATTTTGTGTTTACACCGCTCTGGTTATTTTATTTTTGTAATAATAAACTTAATAAATAAACAATAGTAAATAAACAATGACGTGCAGAAGCTAAAAAAAAGAAAGACCCAACATTCACAGTGGAGGATAAACAGATCTTAGTAGATATTATCAGAAAGTATTCACATTTAATTGAGAACAAAAAAACTGATAATGAATCTATAAATTCAAAAAATGAATGTTGGGAGAAACAAATAACACAAGAATATAATTCCGAAGCAGCATGTCCAAGAACAACGATTGTGTTGAAAAATTGTTGGAAGAACTTGAAAGCTGAAGGAAGAAAAGTTGCAGCTGATGAGAGACAAGGAAGAGTTAAAACAGGTGACAAAATATATCTCTTCTAGGCATAACAGTTGCTTTATATTCAATTTCTTCATTGCAACATTCATCAATTTTAGGTGGAGGTCCAAAAAAAGAGGTTACTGTAGATCCAATCATGTACCAAGTTATTGACATGATTCGTCCTTCTGCAGTAGGATTGAGTAACCCATACGACACTGATGCAGACTTTGACAATGGTAAGTTGTTTCTACTCTCCAAATCCTATGTGAAGTAGTATATTGTCAGAGGAAGTGAATTACTTGATTTTGTTTCAGGTGCAATAATTTTTGAAAATGACAGTAACTGTGGTACAGAAGTAGAAGTTGTCAATAATCAGGAGAATGTGAGTTCAAGAACTACAAGTTACTTTTTAATTAATATTTTAATTAGGAATCTAATATTCCTAAAATTGGCCAGGAAGCACTTCATTTCACAATACTTACCTATTATCAGTTATAATATCACAAGAGCATAGACAATATTTGATTATTCACCGAGTCACGAGACGTATTTGGCGAAACATCACGAGAGCGCAGCTCGAGTGGTGTTTCGCGAAATACGTCGAGTGAAGAGGTAAATAATCGAAAAATATTGTCTATGCTCGAGTTGGTATTCGTTACGATTATATAACGAATAATAATCTATTTTCTGGTGTTAAATTTTCAATTTCTTGATCAATTCCACCACTTGAAATGAAACCAAAGCGCTGCATTTTGAAGAATTAACTGACATTTCATTGAGCTTGCCCGTTACTATGGAAATGATCACAATATGGCAGGAGGCGAAACACCAAAACGATTATATCACGTCGTCAAGGGGTATATTCACTTATCAATACGTCGTAACTAAGGGAAATTCAAGGATTGTATTGGTTCATTAGAACATGAGTTATATAATCTTTGTAATATATCATACATTTACAGCTGCTGCAGGAGGACATTAATTTAAATGGTGACCGGTCTCAATATTCACCAGGACAACTGCGGAAGCCTAGAGCAACCATTTTAAGAGAGTTGCCACATAGTTCACTTGAAGTTGGGGAAGATGGAACATTATTTTTGTGTGCCAAAGACACAGTTGAGGTAAATAGTATACCATCAGAGCTTCACCAAAGCACTCCAGTAATAGAACAGGTCTCCCATACACATAAAAGGCCTGCATTAATGCCTATGAGTGTAGATGAAATAGCTCCAAAAAGACCCAGAGCTAACATAGAAAATTCAAGTAGGCACCAGACAAACAGAAGAACTTTTGTCAAAAAGAGTAGATGCCTTAACAACTGTTAAATGTTACATCACATGCTGAAGAGGAACATCAGGATATTATGGAAATACACCGGGAGAAGTTGAGGCAAGAGAAGATTCGAACAAGAATACTCCTCCTGGAACTTAAAGATACCAAGTTAAGGTTTAGAAATTGAAGAATGGACTTTATTTTTGTTGGTCTAGTTGATGCTATATTTTATGTTTTGTATTTGTGTACTTTTTTTATTTATTTTTAATGTGTTAATGTTTTGGGCACTGGAATATTGTTTAGTTTTATTTTTCTTGTTTGTGAAACAGAAACTTTTTTTATTTTTAATGTGATATTTTGATGTTTTGTTTTTGTGAAGGTGTTTTTTGTTTTGAATATTGGAATATCGTTTAGTTTTATTTTTCTCATATTTGTGAAACAGAAACTTTTTTCATTTTTAATGTGATATTTTGATGTTTTATTTTGGTGAAGGTGTTTTTTGTTTTGGAATATTGTTTGTTTTTTTATGAGTTCCTATCTGTGAGTTTTTAATGCAATTAAAGTCAGTATATTTGTAAAATATGTTTTTATTGAATAACACTGAAAAATATGAATATATATTCTGAGTATAGAATCTATAAAGCAAAAACCTAAAATTTGATCTATCATTATTCACAGTTAAGGATGTGGATTGTTTATATCATCTTCATGTTCTTGCTCTCTTCCAATTTCTCTATTTTGGTGACCCATCTGTGCCAGCCTGAAATAAGACTTTCTAATATAAAATTTCCATATTACATCACAGGGAAACACTAACCTTGAGAAGTATTGATGAACCATGGTAAGTCTTGCTCTGTGTTCAGGATTATTTATCCTCCTATTCAATGGCTGATGTAGGCCGGAATGGGATAGTGCCCCATGTCTCCCTGAGCCATTATAACTTCCCATGGTGCTGGTAGGTTAGCTTCAAACTCTGGCTCGAATTGAGGAGCAGCTTCTCCTCGTCTTCGGAGGATATTATGAAGAACAGCTGTTGCCACAATTATGGGAAAAACGTTATCTAAGTTCACCCTTATTCCTGAAGATAATACAGGAAATCGCCTTTTCCATACTCCAAAAGTTCTTTCAACTATTATACAGTATGGGTACCTACTTGTCGTTTGCGAATTCTAGTCAATAGAATCCAGTATTTGAAGAGCAGCTTCTTTTGAAAGTCGAAACCTTGTCTCAAAATCTTTATTGTCCAAATTCTGGAAATAATCTTCTCTTTCTTGAACCCATCGAGGACGACGAAAAATAAATTCATCTTCACCACTATCGTCTTCGAAGGCAAGATCATAAACTCTTCGAAATGCCATAATGAACAATATATCACAAATATTTATTATTCATCTATAATATAATATTGAAATCTGAACTAATCGGACTTCACACACAGATAAAACCACCAAAAATGACCGATTTGTACTAAATCGCGATCAGTCGATTTAATCCCGCTTTTGAGCATGGTGAAACGTTTCAATATGTTAATCGTGATTAGACGCTCCACTTAAGAAATAAATCGGGATTAAAACTGTTGGTGAAACTGGGCCTAAGTATGGTAAAATTGTTTTGAGTTTCGAGTGTCAAAAGAAGTTATATAATGAATGATAGAGAAATGAGCTGATGATTGAATATCAAGTAAAAAACATGTGCTTGGACTGATTATTTTATTAACTGTAATGAATAGCTTATATAAATTAGATGGAAACTTCCGCTAGGCTAGTCATAATTTATTTTGGTCATTGTCTAGAATAGGACCTTCTCGAATTTTACCAAAAATTTTTATACCAATAGATTCGTATTATGTCAGTATTACTGGATGATATGTTTTTTCTTCCGCAAATGTTTCTATTTTTTATAATGGGCATTTAAAGTTTACCGTAAATTCAAGTATACTGATTTCCTATAGTATTCGGTTGCATATGGAGGATATTTTTTGTAATTTACGATTTTCTTTTTTTTGTTACATATTTTTCGATATTACTATATGATATACACTTTATTGATCTGTATCAATTGGTCAGGAAGCAGAATGTGTTGAATTATGATGAAACCTATTTATTGTTACTACTATTATTTGTGTAGGGTTATAATATACACTGTGTTCATTTGAAAAGGACCCACCCTTGATATTTCAGAAATGGGGCATATTAGAAAGAAATGCCGAAACACGTCAACTTTTAACTTGAGGGGGACACTGTTTAGCGCTAATGTCATAAACGTCAGATTCACACCCTCCCTACTGGGGATACCCCTTACATTTTTTCAAATGGCATTAGGTATCAAGTCACACATCATTTAAAAGGTCTGGTAAACCTCTATTCAATCATGTTGTTTTGCCTTTGATACCAGCCTTCCATTGTTATTTAATCGAAGTTTAAAATTGGCTCTCTTTCAACTTTTCGTATCCCCCGTGTTATGCTATGACAGAAAGACTCTTTAAAGAATAAAAAATTTACAAATAGTGAATAGACAACTGTTAACAAGAAATAACTGTTATTTAATCATGTGTCCAAAGGGACCACCGTTAACATTCAGGCAATAAAAGTTGAAATAGTGCCATTTTTAAACAACGATTAAATTACAATGGAAGGCTGGTATCAAATGCAAAACAAAATGATTGGATAGAGATTCACCAGACCTTTTAAATGAGGTATATGACTTGATAACTAATGTCATTTGAAAAAATTCAAGGGGGATCTCCAGAAGAGAGGGGGTGAATCTGACGTTTATAACATTAGCGCCAAAAAGTGTCCCCCTCAAGTTAAAAGTTCACATTTTACGGCATTTCTTTCTAATATGTCCCATTTCTGAAATATCAACGGTGGGTCCTTTTCAAATGAACACAGTGTATTTAGTTATAGTTATTAATGATTTATAGTTGTTTATTGAGTATATTTCTATTGATATTTACTATATTCCTATTTGTGCTAATTATTCATTTATGATATTATATTATAGACAGTTACACTTTGATCTGTGTCAGTTAGCCGGAAAGCGATGTGTTGTTTTTATAAAAAAAAACACCGTTTTTCGACTCTGCACCCAGTTTTTTTAGTACATTTATATTTTCACTTTTTTAAATTTACCAAGATTATTTGATTTGTGGAAGATTTGGCAACACTATAAATGTAGTGACTTTTACATTAAATACTAGTGATTTTTGTCTGGAAATTTCCATTATTAAGCATTTTTTTATACAAATTTATTCCATTTTTTTCCCAACCAACACCCCGCCTATTTACTCCCATATCCCGTGGAATTCGTATTTGCGGCACATTTTATTGTATAAACATTAGTTCTAGAAATTTCCTATAGATTAATGAAAAAATTTTGGTGCAATTCGAGAAGGTCCTGTTTTAGACAATTACCTTTATTTTTTGCTTATTTTCATGTCTCAACTAAAGTTTGGTGCATTGAAAAATATTAAGTGGGTACTTAACTACATAGGTAAATTGCGTGCTTAAGCTATTGGAACTTTTATTCTACAATAAATAGCTATAAATACCTAATGAGATGAAAACTTTTACTGGAGTCATAATTTACAGTTTTTTCTTTTATTTTTCAAGTGATAATATAGGTAGGACTATCCCACAATTGGTTTCCTTAAATATTTCTGTATTTTCAAAACGCCATGTTATAACCACTATTACTATTTTAATGAAAAATATTATGGGGCACGCCCATAGTTTATATGCAAAGAAATGGATGCATACTTTTTGATTTATCAACTATTTTTATACTTACAAAATGTTAAGCTTTGAAAATCACATTTTACCGTCCAAACGGCTCTCTCTCGCATTACTTTTCTTCGCACTGAAATTGCTGATATTCTAAACGAGATGACTTTCAGAATTCGCAGTACCCCATTCTGAGCCTCTAATCGTAACCCTGACCCAAACCAATGACGAATTACTGTACTGTGTATTGTAGATAGTGTAGATACAATCTTACCATACAAAAACAACTAATTGTTTATGGATACGCATACTGTATCAGTACTAACAGTGAAAATTCAAAAACCAAGATTTTTTTCACCAAATTATAAAGAGAGATTGAAAACAAATATTTCATCTGTCGTTGCAATTGTGCTGTCACATCTCGGAGAATCCATATCATTTTATTTTCTCGGCAGTCATCATTCTGATCATCATCTGATCATTCACTTCATGTGACAATTCTCATCATAGATATTTAACTTAATGGACGAGTTCTATACAAGGGAAATGCTGCCAACATAACGAACAAAAAAATACTGAAAAAGGTTAGTCGCATAAGGAAGCTGTTTTTCCGATCAATTTTTGGATTTTCTTATATATTTTGGGTCTCTTTACTACCCATGTTGTACCCGAAAACATTGGAGGACCTTTTAGTTTGGGGTATTTTACATCTTACAGTTGACGAAAAACTAATGTCAGCTGTCAACACATATACGTATCAATAGTCTCCATTAAATGCACGAAACCTGTTAGAAAAATGAGGCACGTTTTTTTTGACATCATTGATTTACCATTGGTTGAATGACGTCAGTCTCCGCTGCACCGACATGTTAGAGTCACCAGTGGCACATAAAAAAACGCAGTTGTTGTTTACAGCATTCATCATTATCTGACAAATGACAATCGAGACCACTTGAAATTTCTTCAATTTCTGACGCTGAGTGCAGTCAATACTTTATTATCACATTCTAAATTGATTTCTATTTATTCGTCCATTTCTTTAATAATTTGCTATATCCGCTTCAAATTTTTACTTTTTTGAGGTTGACCTGTCATTTTGTAAACCACCAAATTTATCCACCACCTCGTTACAGCGGTGGAATGGTTTGCAATTTTGGTTGATGCAACAGTAATAAATGAACGCGTCATTTCTTCAATCTGAAATCCACCAATGAATATAAAAACGCAGTTGGTGAATTGGTGGATCTACCGGTGAATAAAAAAACATGCCTATGTATGGTCCTTGAAGCAGCCATTCTGGGCTAGAGGTCTGGGCCGGACTAAAAATATTGATTGTACGAGTATGAACTCGGTTTCTTATTATTGACAAAAAAGATAAATATGGTATTGGGTTCAGGGGTTGTATTATATAGAGAGAAATTTTTTGAAAAGGAAGGAAGGGAAGGAATTAAAAGTTAAAACTTGCTTATCTATATTATAAAAAGTTTTTTCTTTTATTCTAACAAAACTAAGGAGGACATAAAACAATTAAAAAAGTAAACAAAAAATGGAAAAAATAATAAAAGCTAAAAATATTTTTTTATTAATAATAATCATAATTAAATCGTTACTGCTCTCAAGAATGTACAGGGTTTCTCATTATATTTGATTAATTTCGGGAATACCAAAAAAAGTTTCAAATAAAAGTTGTATCATATTTTATCTGTACCAAACCAAAAATGTAGCAACAGACTGAATTTTGTATAAAGGGAGTGCCCAATAAAATGCATCTTCAATATTTTAAATGGGACACCCTGTATTTTTTTATAGTTTTGAGTAGCCTTGCGTTTCCTGATCACAAATATATAACATTGTGTAGCATTAGTTTTGTTCTATAATGGCGTATGGTACTACAAAAGGCAAATTTTTGCTCTACAAAGACAAATGCTTATTCAAAACCAAGGAAATAAAATTTTTGGGTCACATATTATTCTCATCAGGAATACGACCTTTGAAACAAACAATATATTGACATAGTTAAAACATTCAGAAGACCAATAACATACACAGCTTCCTAGGACTAATCAATTATAAATAAATGGATACCAAATATGGCAACCTTTAACAGAACCTCTACGAAAACTTCTCCGTCTGAAACTGGGAAAGCATACCAACATAAAGAAATATTGGAGAAACGATGAAAGAACAGCATTCAATGAACTTAAAGACACCCTATCAAAATATCAAGACATTAGGCTACTATGACCGAAGTGGTCGCTGACGCAAGCCCGGCCGGCTTGGGGGCTGTACTTATTCAGATTGACAATGGTGGTTCTAGGAAAATAGCTTATGGAAATAAGAGTTTGACAGATGCCAAAAAGCGTCGAGAACTTTGAGATATTTTTATATGGAAAAGAAAGTTTTGAACTCATCACCGACCATAAGCCATCAGAGGTAATTTTTTGCCCATGATCTCGCCTATGCGCTCGTATTGAACCCTGGGTACTGCGCCTACAATCATTTAATTATAAAATAATATACCGTCCTGGAAAAAGTAATATTGCAGATCCTCTGTCTGGGTTGTGTCAAATATATCCTTGCCCCCCTTTTGGAGCATATGATCAGGTCAACCAGATTGTAGAGAACTCTCGCCCCATGACAGTCAGTCTTCAATAAACCCGAGAAAACTCCCAAACTGACGAGGAAATAACGAACATAAAAGCTGGAATAGAATTAAATATTTGGAATGAGCCAAATAAATATTGCCAGTTTTCCGAAATGAATTTTGCATGTCTGATAGAATTCTATTGAGAGGAACAAGAATAATTATACCAAAAATTCGAAGGCAGAGAGGTTTAGATGAGGGTCACCCAGGAATCATAGCTATGAAGGGCAGATTGCGAACAAAGGACTGGTTGCCGAAGATAGATGAAAACGCTGAAAAAATAATCGAATCATGTAAAGGTTGCATACTTGTATCAGATCCTACAGCCCCACAACCAATGAAAAGAAAACAAATTCCTTATGGACCCTAGATAAACGTGGCCGTAGATTTTATGGGGCCACTACCAAGTGGGGACTTCATTTTTGTTTTGGTAGACTATTTTAGTAGATACAAGGAAATCAAGATAATGAAGACTATCACAGCAGCCAATACTACTCTATCAATGTTTTCAAAAAAAATTTTTCTAGACTCGGTTTTCCAGTATCAATTACTTCGGACAATGGCAGACAATTCATATGTGATGAAATAAAAACATTTTGCAGCGAAAATGGCATAAAACTATATAACACCATACCCTATTGGCCTCAAATGAATGGTGAAGTAGAGCGACAAAACAGACACATTCTGAAAAAAACTTAAAATTAGCCAAGCCTTGAAAAAAACTGGCAACAAGAACTTTTCGACTATCAAATGATGTATAACAGTACTCCTCACACAACAACTGGTAAAACTCCAAGTGAATTGTTCTTTAGGCGGCAATTTAGGAATAACCCAGCAAACACACAAGACTGGCAAAGCATTGGGCCAATTAATTTTTTGATGGCGTAATGGTGGCCAAATTCATAGATCATTGAAAAATCGCTATTAATTCGCTGCTAAAATGTCAGTTGGAGATACACCATTGGGCCAATAATTATTTCACGCTGTGTAAAGTTATTGCAGACAATTCAACTTTTTTTTCGTGATGGGCCAATGCCCGTTTTAAACCGCTTAAAATGCACCGCTGTAATATTGATGAGCCAAAGCACTTTTTAAAGCACTTACCATGTTAAAATACAACATTTAAAAAACGCATTTTTTTTGTATGTTAAGCACTACTGGTCAGTAAGCTGTGAAATATGCTCTTGAAAAGCGCTCCTTACCCAACGGTTAACAAGTGGCAATTGACAGATGACAATTGTTCTTGTCGTGAGTTTTGTAAAGTATGTGAGGTTGGAATTTAAAGACAAAAGTGGACGTTTTATTTTCGTGAATTTATCACGAACATAAATGAAATATGGAAAATAGCAATAAGTAAGTACCCCTTTAGAAGTATTTCATTATTGTAATTCCTACAAGCCGATTTAACCTAACTTTCTAACATTCCCACCTTTTTAAACAGTTTCCTTGATTGTATTTTATCACTTTTTTGTGGATTGTGGAAAATGTATATATTTAAAAGAAAAAGTAAAAGTGAAAATAGACGTGTTTGAAAACGAGTGCAGCAAATATTACAAACGAACTCTGAAGCTAATAAACAAAGTGTTAGCCATGTAAACTTCCCTGCTGTGAAACAAATGTATCAAAATTAAGTACACTTGCCGGTAGTGATTCTCATATACCAGTAGCAGTATTAACTGAATCTGATGTAACAATCATATTCAACAGAAATCCCTGATAGTAGCTTACTTACATCTAACACATTCAATACAATTATTGAATCTGATACTTCTATCAACAGATTATATATAGTTGAAAGTAAAAGTAGACATAATCAGGATTCTACACAAAAAAGTTTAGAAAGCAATATAAACTTCCTTAAAAAATGGATCATTTCAAATAATATTTCGCAAGTTGCTGTAAACCAGTTGTTAAAATGGTATAAGACAGGACCTCTTTTAAGAGATTTACCAAAAGAGCTAGAACTTTGTTAGGTACTCCTATATCAGTAAGCCTAACTGATATGGATTCTGGGCATTTTTATTATTTTGTTTTATCTAACACTATTTTAAATATAATTAGAAATGACAAGTTAAATCAGTCCGATTATTATTTACAGTTTAACGTAGATGATTTACCTCTACATAAGAGGAGGAGAATTTTGGTGAAAATGTTCAGCCATGTCTTGGCTAAAAAACTCAATTGGACAGGAAGAAATGAAAAACCAGCTTTGGAAAAGTTTGAAAATGTGGTGAAATTAATATTAGGTATGATATTTATTTTTTATTTCACCTTCTTTGGTTTATGCATATTCAAATTTTAGAGTGTGTTTGGAAAAATCCCTTATGCAGTGGCTTCACTCAGAGAGACATTGAAAAGCAAATACAGTTATGGTTAAGAGGTTCTATAGACAGTCATGCGGGAAGGTCCGAAAGAAGAAAATAAGATTTTCTGTTTTTTTTTTGGCACAAAGTACATGGTTATTAATTATAAATCACCTACCCTTTATCATCATTATTATCACATAGACAAAAATGTTTTTAAATGGGATACTCTATATTATTATTAAATTTTTGTAATGATTTTTTTCCTGATTTCAAAAATGTACCATATGATACCTGTACTGTATACCATTTTCGACCTATTGTATGCCGAATATATGTTAGTTAAGCTAGTTAGCTATAAATATGGGAAAGTTATCATTATTGAGGTAAGCTGTGAAAATGACAAGTACTGTATGTTTGATAAATGGCATTTATTCTTTAGTTAAATATAAATCCTATCAAACATAAAAGTTGTCATTTTCTGTCTTTAACTAATACAGTTGACGTTTAATGAGGTAAACAAGTAAAGTATGGTATATTTTTTAAATCAGGAAAAAAGACGATTCCAAAAATTTTACAATATACAAGGTATCCTATATTAAAAAAAAATACTATTTTTTGTTGTACTCTGAGAAGTCTGCACACCACTGCACAGCAAAATTCAGTTTAGCCACACAAATTTTATCTAAAGCTTTTTTTGTATATACAATAATAACGATGATAAAGGGTGGTAATTTATAATGAATGACCCTCTCTAGTTATTAGTTTTTATTTATGAAGTATATTTATTTTTTGTTTATTGTTTTGTGAATATATGTTACGTTTATTATTATTTTAAAATAAAAAAGGCTGAAGACTACAAACCTGTTGACTACATACCTTATTTCTTTAATGTTTATGGACGCAATTATTAGGTAAAATATGAAAATATATAATAATTTTTCTACATATTTGAGAAAGAAATTATTAAATGACGTGTCGCTCAGACTGTTTCACATCATTAACTTCAGTTGCTGCACACCATTAGATAATTGGCTTTCTTAAATATTGTGCAAAAAAATGAAAAAAAATTTGATTTCCAATTTTTGGTAGAGGCGAGGCAAAGCCTGGCCTTAAAAACGTTGTAAAACCATCATCTTTTATGGAGTACTTTCTGCGCAATGCTGGTGATGGATTAATAACACCAAAAACACGCTAAAATAACGCTGTTAATGATGCATGATTGGCCAACGCTTTAAAAGCGCTTTGCCCCGGCGCGTTTTTTGCGCTTTGCCATTTATGTTTTGTCAGCACTTTGCCATTGCTTTTGAGTTGGCTGCTTAGCATTTTTTTTGCAATGTGCCATTGTTCTGTGTTTGCTGGGAAGCTTCCTACTTCCCAAGATACAGAGAATATACTAGACAGGGATGTCACTGACAAAGATCGGCTTGAAAAAGTTAAAGGTAGAGAATATGGGGACAGAATGAGGAAGGCAACTGAAAATATAGAAATGGGGATAGGAGATAAATTATATCAAAAGAATCTCATTAAAACAAAAAAAATCACGCCAGACTTTGATCGAACTCCTCATACTGTAAATACATAAATAGAACAGGCGGTGACGTTATTGCAAGAGATGATAATTCGGGTCAGGAGTACAGGCGAAACATTGTTCACCCAAAGAAAGTAGAAAGTCAGTGGAAAATAGCAAGCGATGAAACCCAGAATTGAAATAAATGATTTATCATTTGATAACGTCTCACTTATCAAAACATATCCTCATTAAATAATATTTTCATATTCATAGTTTTAAGATGTTATAATATGTATTTTTATAGAGTAAGAATATTAATATTTTGTTACGTGTGTTACTGTTTATACAATATCTTGGTTGTACTAGAGTTTTCATTATTTACGTATTTGTATATAGTAGGTTAAGGAGTTGTTTGTATTGGGGTGAATATTGTTTCTAATTTGTTAAATACTAAATAGGCATACTGGATGTAATGTAGTCCTCATATTTTCGAATGACGAATAAAGGTTTCATGCACACGATTATGTCAGAGAGAAGATGATTCATTTCACTCCGAGACTGAGACACGGTAGATTGTAAGAGAAAGAAACTAAATTAAACAGTGTTTTATTTAATACCTAATTACCGAATTATTCTTAATAAATTAGTGATATACAAATAACGTGATCACTACACTGATTAAGTACGAATACTAATCGATGTATATGTATGTAAGGAAAAGGTACGACTATGCCGAAGGTACAATTGTGAATCCTACCAAGATTAAACCCGAATATTTAAATGGATACTTCAAAATTGTCTTTACTAAACTTTAAACTTTACTTGACTAATAAAAACTGGAATGAAAGCCTCGTAAGTGTTGGTAATTTGATACATTTTTGATAACACTCTTGTGCCAACAGTTGATGTAGGTTTTTAAAATCTTGGAAAAAACCCAAACGTTTGAGCTAAGAAAATGTCACTCACTTTTCCAGAAATAAGTACCTACAATGGATCCAACAAATGTTCGTTTCGGAACACTTTAAAATATATATATATATGTGTATATTTTCCAGTTTGCAGTAATAACAAACCAAGTTGGATTTAAGTACAATAGAAAGAGGTGCCATATCGTAGAAGGTATGAAAGAAAACAATATATGATCTACATAGGATATACTTAAAATTCTATGAATGCATATGTACAAAATTTAAGTAAATAATTGGACAAAATATATTTACAGCTGAAGAAACAACATTTTACATATTTCACGGTTACTAAAATTTACATATATTATAATAAAGCTCCTGAACTATGACACAAACGAGTACATCGTCAAAATAACTTAGGACACATTTACAAATTTCAAGAACTATAAAACAAGTTAACTGCACCTTTGCCTTGATATATTTAATTTAATTAAAATTGGTCAGCTAGAAGGTCACACAGTTCAACGGAAACAGTCTCTTTACTTGATCGGACAGTTAACCTGTACATCTGAAAGAAAAAGAAATGGTTAGTAAGATTGCAATCAAACTTTTAATATCAATTTATATAATAAATATTTTGAAAGGAACATCACAGTCTAACAAAACCAAAAGTATTGTCATATTTTTAATATTCTTGATTTCATGAAGAAATTATAGTTCTTTAAATACAACATGACCAATTTCAATAGATTTACGGATTATTTAAAAAAGCAAATTCTCAACTTTAATTTAAGAAATTTGTTTAACCACTGGAATATAGATATTTGCGCATATTTGTTAATGATTTATGTTATTTTATCTCGTATAGGGCAAACTTCAAAAAATGAGAACAGACTGTCAGAATAATAATTAATAAAAAATCACAATCTGTCAAAATGTTACTTCTGTAAATACTAGTTTAATTCTTTTCATACCTAATAAAATATTGATAAATACACGGGGTATTTATTCATGAGCTGTTAGAATAGTGAATGAAAGTGCCCAGCAACATTGATCCTTCAACCGCCGAATCAGTATACGGAAAAATAGCAGTCCAAATAGAAAAAGGTCAGATTTTCTAGCTATTTATTCTAATCGTCTCGATTACATATTTCAATATTTTATAACTCGTTTAGTACTCATTTAATGATAATATACTGGTGATTGCACGTTTTAAAAAGGCATACATTTTAATATATTGTTTAAAACTAATATTGAACATCTCTTCCATCGATCATTTATTAACCACATCATATAAAATAAAACTTAAAAAATAGTAATTGTGAACAATGGAGGAGGCTCGAATAATTGATCAGAATTTAAAACGTTTAAAATACGAAAGAGGCCATTTCAAGACTATATTAACACGTTTAGAAACATTTGTAAATAAAATAGATATAGCAGATATACCCTTTGAAAACATTAGAATCCGTTGTGACACAATAAAACCTCTTTTAACCAAATTTCAAAATGTGCAATTTGAAATAGAACAAATTTACATTGATAATTTTCCCGATCAATTTGATGAACGAGAAGCAAATGTAGAATGGACAAATTTTGTTTTGAAATCAAATATTATGAAACCGTCGCCATGTGTCAGCGTTTATTATCGCAATTACAATACTCCAGCGCTAACGATAATCGCAATTTGCGTCATAGTTCGAATGGATCAGCGGAATCACTTGCTGAATTGGTACCCTCAGCTATGCCAAAAACCACGGCAAAATTACCAGAATTCACCAACACATTCCATGCACTTATTCATGAAAACAAAAATTTATCGAATGTTGAAAAATTCTACTACCTACAAGCTTCACTAAAGGGGGAAGCAGCTAATGTTATTGCTTCGTTACCAATATCTTCTACAAAGGCATGGGGCCTACTCAAAAAAAGATATGAAAATAAAAAGGTTAAAATAACTTCTCATTTGCGCGAAATAATGAACTACAGTGTGCGGCAAAACAATCGCATTCATCGTTAAGACAGTTTTCTAATACCTTTCTCAAAAATTATCGGTCTCTGGAAGCTTTAGGAGAAAATATTATTGAATGGGATACAATTCTTTTATTCATATTGACCGAAAAATTGGACTCATTGTCCAGAAAAGAATGGGAAATATATAGTACGGTTGTAGAAAATGCGAATGTCAATGACCTTATGGAGTCTATCCAACAACGTTGCCAAATTCTTGAAGCAATAGACGATAAGGCAATTACCAACTTGCGCAAACCACACAGTAGTAATTCATTCTTAAACACGGATACTCGTGAAAACAAACAGCTTTGTCCATTTTGCAAGGCATCTCACTTTATATATTTATGCGATAAATTCAAGGCTTTATCAGTAAATTCACGTTATACTGAAGTAAAGCGTCTTCGCCTTTGCACGAATTGACTCCGACAGGGTCACAAGTATCCAGAATGCCGATCTGGACCATGTAAAATATGTCGTCAACATCACGCCACCATACTACACTTCCCATCAAATCAAAACCGACCCTATCATACTGATCAGTGCAAACTGATTTATTTTCGATCTTGACTCGATTCCGGCAACATGACGTAGTAATGATTGCCGATTTAAGCAAATTTTATCGCCAAATATTAATTGAAAACCAACGAAATTTACAACGGATTGTTTGGAGATCATCTCCAGACGAACAAATAAAACATTTTCAGTTAAACACAGTAACTTATGGAACAATCTCAGCTTCATTTCTCGCCACACGCTGTTTAAAACAGATAGCGATAGAAAACTCTGATGTATTTTTTGAAGAAAGCAGAATAATAACATCCGATTTCTACGTGGATGACCCTTTAACAGGTGCCACAGACCCAGCTCAGCTTATAATTATAAGAAAAAATATATGCGATATTTTAAACCGATATGGATTGGAACTTAGAAAATTCCAATCGAACGATTCACGCATACCTCCGGATTTAACACTAAATGTAAATAGCAGTTCACCTTTCATAATATATGACGACTCAACCACCAAAACACTTGGTATTTGTTGGATACCACCATTAGATATTTTTGAATATAATGCTCAACTCACTTCTCACAATTTTAAGCCTACTAAGCGCACGATTCTATCATTCATTGCCAAAATTTTTGATCCGTTGGGTTTACTCGGGCCTATATTGATCAGAGCAAAAATCATTATTCAACAGCTTTGGCAACTTCAAATCGATTGGGACGAAACGTTACCTAGTCATCTGCATTCCGATTGGTTAAAACCGTATTATGAAATTTCTCTCGTAGGTCAATTCACATCCCTCGACAGGCTGTGGTTAAATCCGCCGTAAATATTCAAATTCATGGATTTGCAGTCGCCAGTGAAGTATTAAAACTCATGTATTATGTGCTAAATCACGTGTCGCTCCATTAAAGGCTCTTTCAATTCCTCGATTGGAACTTTGTGGTGCTCTTCTACTCGTTAAGTTACTATCTAAATGTCTAGATGCTCTCACTATAAAGATTGAACAGATTCTACAATCGTACTATCTTGGATAAATGGGAACCTCGGAATTGGAAAGTTTTCGTTGCTAATCGAGTCTCAGAAATTCAGCGTTTGTCTAAAACAAAGGATTGGAACCCATTGCCTCGGAAATCAATCCGGCTGAAACTATATCACGCGGCGCTAAGTTGGCAGACTTATCTCATTGCGAAATTTGGTGGCATGGCCCTCCATTTCTTAATCTTCATTATGATCAATGGCCTCTGCATAATCATTGTTGGAAATTAACGACAGGTATTCCCGAATCAAAACCGAAATCACTTGCAACCACCGTAAATATAAAATTCGACATACTTAAAAAAATGTCTTCATTGACTAGGCTCATTAATGTATTTACTTATTGCTTGAGATTCATGAACAATACAAGGGCTAATCATTCAAATCAAATATTTACAGGAAATCTGCATCTCGAGGAGACACAAATCGCTACTATAAAGTTAATAAAATTAGTACAGGATGAGCTGCAAAATTTAAAGAAAAATAAATGCGTTTCTTAGGAGTAAATTGAAATTGCTAGACCCACTTCTCGACAACAAACGCTTAATAAGAGTAGGAGGTAGGCTACCTAATTCCGATTTCCCGTATTAACGCAAAACATCCCATTGTTCTCCCTAAAAAACACGCATTTACTCAACTTCTCATCGATCATGAACACATACGAATGCTGGCATTCAAACTACACTCTCTCATGTGATGCAAAAATACTGGCCAATAAATGGATGCCAATGCGTAAAGTCTTACGTACAAAAATGCGTCACGTGCTTTAAGGCAAATCCAAACATTATCAAACCCAAAATGGGCAATTTACCAAAATTACGAGTTACTCCTGCTAGGCCATTTTTATCGGTGGCGCTTGATTACGTCCATTTGACCTAAAGGATGGCAAAACTCGATTTACGAAAATAGTCAAAGGTTATATTTGCATATTTGTGTGTCTTGCCACGAAGGCGGTTCATATCGAACTTACATGCGATCTTACTAGCGACGGCTTTTCAAGTTTATTAAAGAGATTTTTCTCTCGAAGGGGTGTTTGGGCAGATATGATATCCGATAATGCCACAAATTTTGTTGGTGCAAATAATACACTTAAATCCCTTCAAAATCTCCTCGATTGTTCAAAAATGAAAAATTACTTTTTACAATCAAATATTAAAATATTAAATGGCATTTTATACCCTCTAGGTCTCCGCATTTTGGAGGCTTACATGAATCAGCAGTTAAATCATGCAAACACCATCATAAACGAATTTTAAACAGTATTCATTTAAATTATGAAGAATTTTATACTTTAATTACTCAAATCGAGGCGATTATGAATTCCCGATCTTTATTCCCGCTGTCTCCGGATCCGAACGACCTAGAAGCTATCACGCCAGCTCATTTCTTAATAGGACATCCACTCACGGAACTACCGGAACGAGATCTAACGAATACACCAATCAATCGTATCAAGCGGTACCAACATCTTCAAAAAATGGGCCAGCACTTTTGGTCTCGCTGGGTCAAAGAGTATTTGCATCACATGCAGCAGCGCACAAAATGGCAATTCAAGCAGCAACACGAGATTAAGTAAGGAGCCTTAGTACTTCTTCACGAAGATAACGTACCGTCTATGCAATGGTCTTTAGGGCGTATATTAGAAGTTCATCCCGGCAAGGACGGAATTATACGAGCAGTCATTGTAAAAACAAGGACTGGAATAGTGAAACGGGCTATCGTGAAGGTGTCGTTTCTGTTGAAGCAAACCCAATAACACAGAAATACTCTATTAAAAGACTTTTATGTTTAAAGAAAAATTATAATAATGACAACTATTAAAATTATATATGACAAGTATCAATTTGTATATTATAAACAAGTACATAACAACTAGTAAACTAGAAGGAAAAACCTAGAAAATGATAATATTTCAACACTTTCCCTCATTAAGTGGTTTTTCTCTTCACTAAGTTAGTTTAATCCTATATTTGTACAAAGCTGTACTAATCTAGGTTTTGGAAGAGCTTTGGTCATCATATCAGCCAACTGATGCTCAGTATGTACTTTCTTAACGACAATTTCTCCTTCTGATACCAATTCCCGTACAAAAAAGTGCCTTGTTCGAATATGTTTGGTACGTCTATGGAATTCGGGATTTTGAGCTAACCTCAATGCTGGTTCATTGTCAATATGAAGTTCTGGTACAGCTGATAAGTTAGTTATTTCTGTCAAGAGACGTTTAATCCAAACTATTTCGCGAGCAGCCTCACTTGCAGCAACTATTTCTGATTCGGTTGTGGAAATTGCTACTGAAGTTTGTTTTTGGCTTAACCATGATACCGCACCTGCAGCCTAAATACAAACAATTCCTGATGTTGATCTACCAGTGAGTGTATCACCACCATGATCAGCATCACTGTATATTCTTATGATTCCTTGCAGATGGTGTGGTTTATAAGTGATTCCATAATCCAATGTTCCTTGAAGGTATCTAAATATACGTTTCACCTTAATAACATCTTCTTTACTGGGATGTTCCAACGATCTAGAAACAACTCCTAGTGCATAAGATATATCTGGTCTCGTAGATACCATAAGGTACATTAATGAACCAACAGCTTCTCTATAAGGAAAATTTAGAGATTCATCTTGATCTTTCCCTGATTGAGAATAGTCCTTAATAATAGGTGTTGAAACTGGTCTGCAATTTTCCATGCCAAACTTTTCTAAAATTTTCTTAGTATAGGACTTTTGGTGTATTTTTATTGAACCATTGTCTTTGGTAGATATCTCTATACCTAGAAAATATAAAGCAGGCTTGAGGGTAATTTTGAATTCAGATTTCAGTTTTTCAACAAAATCTGCAGTATGCTCAGGATGATTAGAAGCTAACAGGCCATCATCTACATAAAGAGCAAGTAAAAGTTTGATTTTTCCATGTAGCTTTATAAAAAGACAAGGATCAGCTTCGCTCATTATAAATCCATATTCCTTTAGAAATTTAACAAAACGTTGATTCCAGCACCTAGGCGCCTGTTTTAACCCATATAGGCTCTTGTGTAATCTGCAAACCTTTTGAGAGTTATCATTGAATCCTTCAGGTTGACGCATGTATATTGTTTCATCTAGCTCTCCATAAAGAAAAGCAGTTGATACATCGAACTGAGTGAGTTTCAACTTTTCATTTGCTGCAACACTAAGTAAAAGTCTTATAGTGCTAGATCTCGCAACTGGACTAAATGTTTGATCATAATCTACGCCTTCTTTTTGAGCAAAACCTTTTATGACTAGTCGAGCTTTATACTTATCAATGGAGCCGTCGGGATTCGTCTTTACTTTATAAACCCATTTACATGGAAGTGGTTTAATTCCTTCCGGGAGTTCTTCCAAAGTCCACGTTTGGTTTTCTTGTAAAGATTCCATCTCTATCTGCATTGCCTTTTGCCATTCTTCCTTCTCAGAGCTGTTTATAGCTTCTCTGTATGAAGATGGTTCTGAAGGTTCAGTTATATTTGCTAAAGAAGTCATTACAAAGTCTTCAAAACGTTGTGGAGGTTTTATTAATGCTCTATTTCGTAGATTTCTTGTTTCATCTATTTGCGGTTCTGAATTTTCTATTTCACCATCATCATTATCTTCGTCTTGACTTATAAATTCTGTTTTCTTCAAGATTTCTTCTGTTTGAATATCATTATCCTTAACATCTCGATTTTCTTCATTTTTCTGTCGAACAAATTCTAATTTGAAATTACTTTTAATTTGGAGAATGTTCTCTTGGAAAGTTACATCACGTGACCTGATTAATTTATTATTTTCTCTACACCATATGCGATACCCATCTACACCATCATAGCCAATTAAAATACCTTTCATGGCCTTTTTATCCATTTTCTTTCTTTGTTGTTTAGGTATATGAGCATAGCATGTAGTTCCAATAATTCTAAGATGCTTAATACTTGGTTTCTTCCCAGTCCATAATTGTATTGGTGATTTTCCTTCTATTCTAGAAGAACCACTGAGATTGAGAATATATTTAGCTGTATTTATCATCTCAGCCCACAATCCTTGAGGAATTTCTTCATGGGAGTGCATAAGAGCTCTAGCTGTTTCTACCAGCGTTCTATTTTCTCTTTCTGAAGAACCATTTTGTTGCGGTGTATACGGCATAGTAAAGCGTTGTTTTACTCCATACTTAGCTAAAATCTCTTTAACTTCTTTATTATCAAACTCTCCTCCATTGTCACAAAGCAGTTCTTGCACTGTATGACCTGCAGCTCTTATCTGAAGCAACATTTCTTGCAGCTTAGAAGAAACTTCTGACTTATGTTTGATAAAAAATACTTCACGAAAACAAGTAAAATCGTCATTAAATAAAACGTAGTATCTAAACCCTGACATAGAATTTAAAAATGGACCACATACATCCGTATGAATACGTTCTCCAGGTACATGTTCTCTTGTACCAAATTTTCTTCGATTGGCTTTTCCAAACACACATCCTTCACATATTTCGCTATCGAGATATACTTTGATTCCAAATTCTCTTTCTATTAAGTTTTTCACATGTCTTTTGTTTTGATGACCTAGTCTTTCGTGAAATAACTGTAGTTGTGATTGATTTGATATGTTATTCAATTCAGGTAATTTCGTAATAGTGTTTATATTTAGTTTAAATAATCCGGAATTTTGGCTTCTGTAACCTTCAAGAACAACTATATTATCAATTTTTAGAAAACATTTTGTGGCTCTGGAGATAAATTGACTATTTGGTTTTTTATCTTGAGCAGCGAGATCGGAAAACAAATTTTTCTTGATTTTTGGTACAAGCCAAACATCACTAAGAATTAGTGTGTTTTTTTTATTATTGACCAATGTTTCAAAAATTATTGTTCCTCTTCCTAGGGCTTCAATTGATTCACCACTTGCAGTTATCACTTGATGAGCTGTTGTGAAAGGTTCATAAGTATCAAATAATTCTGGACAAAATGTAATGTGATTTGTAGTACTTGGCTTAGGGGGTTTGCCATCAGCACGCCACTTTGGACACATTTTAACTTTATGACCTTTTTCTTTACAATATTTGCAATACCAATTCTTGAACTTATTTTTATTTGGATATGAAGACGTACCAGTAAAAAGAACTTCTTGATTCACCTTATTTTTATCTTTTTCATTCAAGGCTTTCTCATAAACACACAATTGATTCGTAAGGTTGTCTATTGTTCTGTTATTTTTGGATATTAACATCCAACTAGATCTAAATGAGAAATAATTGTCTGGTAATGTTCCTAAAATTTTACAAATTAGCAACACTTCTGGTAGTTCAATTGCATTTTCTTTTTGAACTGCTAATTTCATTTCATTCCAAAGATTTTTAAGCTTAGACATATGTGTAGCTACATCGTCATTTGGTTCTTTTTCAAAGCTAAAGAATTCTAAACAGAGATCATAAACTTTTTCTTCTGTTGCACCATCAAATAGTCTATTTAATTCTTGCCATATTTCTTTTGCTGTTGAAAATCTCATAATTTTCTTTAAAGTATCTTCGGTCATATTGGTTGTTAGGATAATCATTGCACTGCTTTCTACTTTTCTGTACTCTTTCAACTCTTTTTTGTACTTGATACCTTCTACCTCCGTAGCATTTTCTGCTAAAGTTGTAGGTTCTTTTAGTGTACCTTCTACAATTTCTAGAGCTCCAATAATACCTCTTAGTAATATGCAAATTTTAAATTTCCACGTAGACCAATTTGATTTACCTTCTAAAAGTCCAATTTGTACTTTTGTATAATCCATTTTGTCAACTAAATCTGTGACGACAAAAATTGGGGTATATTTATTTATTGCGTTCCTGGGCCCATAACCTGTTGAAGCAAACCCAATAACACAGAAATACTCTATTAAAAGACTTTTATGTTTAAAGAAAAATTATAATAATGACAACTATTAAAATTATATATGACAAGTATCAATTTGTATATTATAAACAAGTACATAACAATTAGTAAACTAGAAGGAAAAACCTAGAAAATGATAATATTTCAACAGTTTCTACCTATAGATTGACTCAACAGACATTAAAAATTTTGAAATCCTAATATTTCAAAGAGGGGGGGGGCATGTTAATGATTTATGTTATTTTATCTCGTAGAGGGCAAACTTCAAAAAATGAGAACAGACTGTCAGAATAATAATTAATAAAAAATCACAATCTGTCAAAATGTTACTTCTGTAATTACTAGTTTAATTCTTTCATACCTTATAAAATATTGATAAATACACGGGGTATTTATTCATGAGCTGTTAGAATAGTGAATGAAAGTGCCCAGCAACAATATTCTTAAATTATATTAAACTACACTACTCAATCAACTGAAATTGGAGAAAAATATCGGTAAGCTATAGAAGATTTATAGGGTACCTCAATTTGTACTATGTACATGATACCATACTCTACCAGACAATTAGCTACTGTCAAATTTCGCATGTATCTTTGCAAATATTCAACTAAAACAAATTTTAGTTACGATTCCCTTTGTAAAAAATAGAACCTCTACGCTTCACCATCTTGTAGCCGTAAAATCAACACAAGTTCGTAATCTTTTTGTGGTTATCAGAGGGTTGTCTCTGTGCTTATATACGGCTTAAAAGCCCATAAATAAATATTCATTGCTGCGTTTAGAGAAATTGAATAAAGATGACAACAAAAAGAAAGGAGAAGAAGTGATACTAAACGAGGTGTACTCGACTCGACCATAGTATATGTGGTATACCAAGAAAAAAAACGACTTATGTTTGTTAATTTTTCATTTCAAGAGCTAATGGTTTTTAAACTACTAACTATTGCACTTGATAACACCTACCTGAGCATTCTTATTTGGTTCTAAACGTAGAAGACAGCCAACTTGCTGTGATCTCATATGGATAATTCCAGCGCATACAAAGTTGTCCGGGTTGGGATCAATACCATCCAGAAGTTGCATACCAAAACCAATAATCTTTGTTCTAGCTGCCTGAAGGTCCATTGGCGACGTGGCTTTAAATATTTTTTGAGACCTTTGTTGATTGGTGCTACAAAAATATAGCGTGTTAGGCTTTATTCAGGATACGAGATTTTATATGAATTATATGTTTTTAATTAGTGAAAGATAATTTAAATAGAATATTTTGGAAGATAGGTATCAGTTATTTCCAAATTTATACAAAAAAAATGAACATATAACTATTGTTAATGTTAAAAAACGTTTTTTTCCATAACTTACTTTCCAAGGTTTTTCCATCTGGCAAAGAACGATTCCCCATTCATCTCTGTTGGTTCAAAAAACTTGTTTATAGTCAACGGAAGCTTGATATTTATTTTATTGGGCACCTTATTACAAACAAAACTGACTATAATACTAGGAGTATCTAAAAAAAAAGGTACATTGAAATAAACCCGATATAAAAATTGTAACCTGTTTGGTTGTATGGTATACAACTATGGAGCTTATTTTATTTATTTATCAACGCCCAATATTACATAAACTTAATTTAAAAATACATACATTTATTACAAATAAATCAATGACAGAAAACAACAACAAAATTACTAATTACAAAAATTAATTAATTAAATTTTATACTATGCTCTCATTTCACATAGGAATCGCGAGTATTCAGATATATTGAGAAATATCCAGATCCATCCTGTTCGTGCTAGATAAAATTCTACTTATTGCAGCAAACTTATGGAATGGAGCTGCAAACGTTTGATTATTTCTTGTTTCCGTGTGAGGGACATTTTTTTTGAACACGACTATTTCGGAACACGCTCTTTAGTAACTGATCTAGTAACTTTTAGTTGTTAGTAAGGCTTTGGGAATGACTCCTCCTGGTTTTTAAATGGACCATAAATAATTATCAAAATCCTGCCTTCTTGTAGGGTTATTATGAATTAGTCTTCTAGTTAAATTGTGAATGGGTTTTCAAACTAAACAGACGGATTCCAAAGTAAATAGTGCAGAGTCAAAATTTTGTATTTTTAAAAATATAATTCGCAATGCATCCTAATACTTGAACCAAATATGTAACAGATTACCTTTTTTTTATTTGAAAATAAAATCAGTACAAACTACAAGAGCTGCAGAAAAGGCAGACAATAGCGAAGGTGAGATTCAAACAGAGAGAGGTAAGCTGTTTTGAGACAGATTTTAATAAAGTGTATATTGTACAGACCATTTAAGGGCATCGCCAATAAGGAGGCCAAGCAAATTAATCGAATTTGTAGATTTTATCAAGTTATTGTTTGGTTTAAGAGGTTGCAAAGTTCCTCAGTAACATAAAACTATATTTTCCCAGTGTTAAAACAAAGCCCATACGTTAAAACACTTTTTGAAATCCTATTTATTTTTCACAGGAAAAGAGGTATGTTGGTAGTGTATATTATTTTTATATTCATTAACTAGTTTAGTAACATTATTTACCTGTATAATCATCCATACATTCTGCATTAATCATCTGTTGTATTTGAGCACCTGCCTCGAGTATTGGTTCAACTGGTTTCATATGTACAGTTAATTTTACATTGTTTTCTTCTGTCCATTGCAATGTAGTTACAAAATTGTGTATGGGCGCGCTAGTTTTGTTGCCATAGAAGAGTCCAAGACGTCCTAAATTTTGTCTGAATTCGCTTTTCACACCAATTTGTATCAGATCATTTTCAAATAATACACCATTGTTCTTGCAAACAAACCTAAAATATAGGTTAATTTTGTTAAATTTTAACAACATTCATATATGACACTATTGTGGTAGCTATATACAGTGTGTCTACTTAAGTTGGACTCATATGGGAAACTTTTTTATTATGGGTTTTAGGAAAAGAAGTTATTCCTCATAAAAAGTTCTGCATTATCTAAAACCTAAAATGCAATCATTAGATATTTCTTATTTTGAGCCGTATACGAGGTTTGTCAAAAAATATTAATCTTACTCAAGAGTAAAGTACCTTTATTTTTTACAATACAGAAAAATTGTAAGAAGTAAAGTTGTTTAAAATTAAAAGTTATATTCAAATATGCAATTACAGCTATTTAGCATGAAAATTAAGATTTGGTGATTATTTACTATTCATTCCGTATTAATTATTCTGGCTTGGTACAATTTAATGTAATCTAGGATGTTCTGTCATGAAGTATATGACAGTGAATGTCAGAATGGGTTAGTTTTCATAAAATTACAGTAAAAATGGCAGCTTTACTGACTTGTGAAGAAAAAATAGAAATAGTTTTAATTGTTGGAGAAAATTACAATACACATAGAGAGGCAGCAAATATTTTCAACAACAGACATCCCCATAGAAGCATCGGGTATTCAACAGTTACCAAAATAATGAAGAAATTCAAAACCAGTGGAAGTGTTGATAATAAGTTTAATAATAAACGCATAAAACGGGTTGCCAATGAAGACACTGAGTTGGAAGTGATGCTTTCTGTCGTCGAGGAACCAAAAATCGGATTACGCAAAAGGGCTTCTCTAATCACAAATACTTCGGTAAAAAAAGATACAGTGGCAAATATTTTAAAACGTTATAAATATCATGCATACAAACCTCAATTCGTACACACATTACTACCAAGGGATTACGATGTTCGATTTGAATTCTGCGCTTTGATCCAAGGAAAGTTGGAAGAAGACCCGTTTTTCGCAAGAAGTATAATTTTTTCCGATGAAGCCACATTTTCATCCAACTGAACCGTCTCATCACAAAATTGTCGCTGGTGGTCCAACAGTAATCCAAATTTTGTAATAAAAAGTCGTAGCCAATATTCGTTTAAAACGAACGTATGGTGTGGGGTTTACAAAAATAAATTAATTGGACCATTTTTTTATCGACAATCGTTAAATGCCGCACGTTACTTACAATTATTAGAAAATCAAGTAAGTGATTTTTTGCACGAACTTCCGTTAGAAGAACGTATGAAAATTTGGTTCCAACAAGACGGTGCCTCCATCCATAGTACCGTAAACGTTAGAGAACTGCTTGAAAATATGTTTAATGGAAAGGTGATTCACAGGTATTCAGCTATTTTTTGGCCTCCCAGGTCTCCTGATTTAACTCCACTTGACTTTTTTTTATGGGGTTACTTAAAACAGAAGGTTTATGAGCGAGGACCATTTGATGATGTAGACCATTTGGAAAGGATTATTTCTGAGGAATGCCAAAAAATTACTCCAAATATTATACGGAAAATAATAAAAGAGTTTCAGGCAAGAACAATTACATGTTTAGAAAGAGAAGGTGGATATGTCGAAGCTTTAGTAGTTTAAATTAAAATTTAATTATGTTTGTTAGTTATAAATAGATTTTTGTTTAGGTACATAATATTCTTTGTGTGGATTCTCCTATTTCTAAGATAAATAATTATAATGCAGCACGTATTTAAATGCAAGATTGTCCAAACACATTAACAAATAGAAAGGTTATCATATTTTTAACAGATGAGAGGGATAAATTCAGTATTGAAATTTACGATTACAAATACTTTATAATGTAAAACGTAAATAATCACCAAATCTTAATTTTCATGCTAAATAGCTGTAATTGCATATTTGAATATAACTTTTAATTTTAAACAACTTTACTTCTTACAATTTTTCTGTATTGTAAAAAATAAAGGTACTTTACTCTTGAGTAAGATTAATATTTTTTGACAAACCTCGTATACGGCTCAAAATAAGAAATATCTAATGATTGCATTTAAGGTTTTAGATAATGCAGAACTTTTTATGAAGAATAACTTTTTTTCCTAAAACCAATAATAAAAAAGTTTCCCATATGAGTCCAACTTAAGTAGACACACTGTATAACTTTTATTAAAATTTCATTTTTGTTTTATAAATAAATAAGAGGTGAAATTAAAAATCACAACATCTTATCAATCTGAAGGTAATATTGATTTATCGCTTAACTATTGTAAATTGAAATTATTGATAGTTTTTATATTATATATGTAAGATAAGGTTCAGTTGAGCAATTTATATGAAGTTTTCCTTGGACCATTGACAATGTTTTGGTATATTTGACAGCAATACTAAGGCACACTGGGTAATTAAAAGTGTTAATGAATTCACTTCCTTTCACTTCCCAAAGCTTTGACAATGCACATTAAAAGTTTTTCAATAATGGAGTATATTTTTTGGAGTATGCTGGTGTCAATTATTAAAACCAACCACAAAATACTGGATTTACACTAGGAGCACTAGAGTTAGTGCGACAAAATTCGGGGCTGGGAAATTTTTTTTCACGTTGTCAAAAATGCTTCAAAAAGCGTGTATTCACAAATAAAAAGTAATACCAAAAACAATTTTCAGGTGTAAAATATCAAATCTTCGAGATCCGATAGAAATTTTATTTAAAAAAATCGAGGTAAAACCAATAACAGGAAGTTACAAATCATTCTGATAAAGGGGCGGTACAGTACTGTATTTTTCCACTAAATTTACTACACGAGTATAATATTAATAGATGGACTGAAAGAAAAAGAGTTCCTAAAAAAAGCTATATACTGAGGAGAGAAGCAGAACTTGACTTACTTCTTGGGATCTACAAACCAATTTCTGTTAGATGAAGCTGTTGAATTATTGTTCGCTGGCTTCGCACCACTGTACATATCACCCAATACATCCAAAAGTACACCTGTATTTCCTTGATTAGGTGCTGAGGTCGGCGGAGTTGATAGTCCTAATAGATCTGCAGAATTTGAGCTGAAATAAAATAAAAATATAATTATTGGTAATATATTGTATTGTGACATTTAATAAAATAGTCAAATTAGTTGATGGTTTCGGGTTGTAATAAAATTCCACTGAAAGAAATAATATACTAGTATATATAGAGTGTACCACAATGAGCTTCACCTAGCAGGATATAGGGACTTTTGACAATTCTGAGTATAATGATATTTTTAATTTCACCACACTTATGGTACTTTTAAATTTAGATATCAGTTCGTTTACAGGGCCGGATTTAACCATAGCGCCGCCCCTTAGCATCGTAGAAAATGCCGCCCCATCACCGAAATTTTACATAAATTTATAGTTTTGATGTACAATTTGTTAATAAATACAATGACTCATTTATAACAGAAAATTTATTATATAAATATGAAAAATACCGAAAAAACAATTTTTTTGCCTAAGGAATATGATCTTTGCAGCAGGGATTACTCATACATTGCAATATAACGTCTATATTTTCAGATGCAAACACATCTGACTTTTTGATTTGCAAATTGGTCAATTAAATCTTCACAGTCTAAGTCTCGTTGAATAATAAATAATTATGAATTAACTACCCATTATCGGATAGTTAATTAGACCAAAAAATAATTGCCGAAAAAATTTATAAAACATAAAACTCTAGAACTTTTATTGTTATATTGTTGATCAAACTGCAACGTTGAAATTATGAATAAAGTTCTATAATTAATTGTAATTTTAAGATGATTTCAACACATTTACCTTTTTTAAAGCAATTTCGATAACGCTAAGACTTTTTTCTCACGTTCCAAATTTCGCCTCCTCAGCAAATTTGCCGCCCTTGGCATTAGCCCCGAATGTCCCTAGTGTAAATATAGCGCTGTTCGTGTAAGAAACTCTATATTTGACGCTAACCGTCTACGAGAAATGTTTAAAAAAAATTTTACAGTTATTTCCTTAGTATAATGATTATATTATCTAAATAAATAGATTAATGACAGTATAAGTTTATTTTTTGTACCTTAAAAATATGTTGTCAGATTATAGTGAGTAGATCTTTTATTACAAGTTTTTAAAATGCTATTATTTTAAGGCAGAGAAAACAGTTTTACAGGTTATTGTGTAGGTTAAAACAACACTACTCAGTGAACAAGAACCAAGAACGTGAAGCTTAATGGGTCAATTAATCTAGTAACAGTTATAATAATAGACTTGAAAACATCTGAAAACATGATATAGCTAATCTAATTTTAGAATTACTTACTTGGTATTGTTAACTTCACTTGTGTGATTAGTAACAGGAGTGGGACTTTTATTATCCTTAATTTCATTTTCAGGAACTCTTCCTGGTTTTTTCTTCTTTAATACCGCTAGAATAGAGCTCTCGCGTTCGGGAAAAGCAGGCATTTCTTCCAAGACAGTAGCGAGAACATCTGAACTGGCTATAATGCTCAATTGTAGATACTCTGATGCTCTTTGTTGCAGTTCTGCGTCAGCTGATCTTAAATTACTGTGTTGTTTGAAGACTTCTTGTACTTGAGTACGGATTTCAGGGAAGAGGTTGATAAACTTAATGTATGTGGAAAGAAGGAGAGCACGCGTCATTGGAGAACAAAGGTGATATTTAGAATGCAGAAGTTGGAATTGTACAAGTGGAGAGGATCTCTGATCACCTGCTATTAGGTTTCCGAATTCTCCTAGTATATAACCACCTACTTTTACCATGTTTTCATGACATGCTGGTGCCTGTAAAGCCTACAATAAAATAATTTTTACATTATGTCATTTAATAATATAATGATAAAATATAAGTTTTGATTTTTAATTCGACATTTTTCCATTTTCGTTCTGGTCAAAAATCTATTCTTAACATAAGGTAATCGTTTTTGGAGTTTACCTCCTTAAGAAACGATTTTCATTTTTAGCCCGCGGTATGAAAATTTTATGAGTAAAATCGAGTGTTAAATATACGTTACGTTAAACGTCATTTATTTAGTTTCGACATACATAATTCGCTCTATACAACAGCTTGTTTCAGACATTATTATGTCTTTATAGTAAAGTGGTTATGGGCCTGGCTAAGAAAATTAAGAATTGTAGGCGTAGGGTTCGAATCCGCGTCGAAGTGATAATTTTTTTTCATTTGTTATATTGTGACATTTGAATATGAATAACTTATTTTTGTAGGACCAATATTTTCAAATTTATATCAAAAATTAAAACCATTCATTTTTTAATTGCGGCAAAAATCTTGGCAATAATAATAATAATTATTATTATTAGAGCCTTTAAGGCAAACTTCAGTCGTGCGTCGGAGCTGTGACAAACAGTTTTTTCAATTTGTATCGCTCATAAGTCGAGAATTTACAATAAATAGTTTGCTAATTGTTAATGGTGTATGTAGCGTACAAAGCACCTAACCGGTGAATTGATACGCCTCAAGGTCCGGAGTTAGTTTCGAAGTTGAAAATATACAAAGAGTTGATGATATCTTTTAAAAACTTATATTTTTCAATATACTTGACAATCTGTCTCAAAATTAAGAATGACAAATATTGACAACTACTAGTTAAATAAAATACAAAGTGTCAAAAAAATACACAAACACTAGCATTTTCCAACATACTCCCACCTTGTGCCATGCTTCCAAGTGGCACAGCTTCTTAGGAAAATCTACGACTCAAATCTCGACGGGGGCTTAACTTGTCTTCCATATCTTGTAACAATTGGGGTTTTGCTTTCCCTAACGGTAGTTATTTTTCTTTCCCTCATCGTTGAGTATTCTTCAGAAGTATTAGACTTAGGCTGTTCGTTCTCAATATCTAACCTTTCTAAGTGTCTTTTTTGCAGTTCACATCTCACCGAAGTATCTTCTTCGGTCTCTATTTCAAGGGGGTAAAGTCTTTGAATGGGTCTCATCAGAGAACCCGTTGAAGTACGAACTTTCACCAGACGAATTTTTCCATCTTTTCCGGGAAAAATATCTTCTACTATACCCAAAGGCCAATCAAGTCTCTTCAAATGTTCGTTTTCGATAATCACAATGTCTCCTTTAATAACTTCTCTGGATGTTTTTCTTTTCATGTGCAAAACTAGCTGGCTCAGGTATTCTTCTCTAAATCTTTTTCTTAAATTAATTCTTATCTTCTGAATGTATCTCAGATGCCTTTTAAGAGATGTGGCATCAATTTCGTCCATACAAGGTGTCCCGATTTCCTTGACATCTTGAAGAAACATAGACGGGGTTAGAACAGCTAATTCATTTTTCGTGTCGGTAATATAGGTGAGGGGCCGTGAATTTATTACTGATTCACATTCGCATATAACTGAAAAAAGCTCTTCATAGGTCAGACAAGCTTTTCCAAGTTGTTTATTTAACAGCTGTTTCAATATGCCTATCAGACGCTCCCACCATCCGCCCCACCAAGGAGATCCAGGAGGGTTAAATTTCCAATTTAACCACGATAGGAAGTCGTCTTTCATATTTTCAGGAACTTTCGCATCCCATGATAACTTTAAATCCCATGATTTCTGAATCAATAATCGAGGAAAAATTATAACTGGACAACAAAAACCAACAGGATCGAAAAGTCGTTGTGTTAAAGAAAGAATTATTCTTTTTGTGATCATATCTGTATTAATATTCCTGAAAGGATCGAAATTCATTTGAAGAGTATCTGTCTCTTTGTTCCAACGAAGGCCTAAAACAGTAGTCAAATTCTCATCACTATTTTCTGTTGATTTATTAGTCATAGTATGCTCCCACCCTCGAAGATCAAATTTACCTTCTAGCATCAGTTGAGTGGATTCCAAAATAAATTCATTGAGATCTTTTTCATTATCAGCACTGGTCACACAGTTATCTACGTAAAAGCTATTTATCAATTTTGTTATCACCCAATTAGAAAATTTCAAATATCCTTCCGGCTGTTCAAGAGCCTTTTCTAAATGATATTTAATTACTGCTGCCAGTAAAAAAGGACTAGGAAGTAACTCCGAAAACAACTCTTGCATGACGATAACATTTCAAACTACCTTCCTTATCAAACCATAAGAATCTTAAGAAATCACGATCGTTTTCATTCAAACTTATTTGTAAGAACGCTTTTCTGATGTCTGATACAACACCAATCTTATGGAGTCTAAATCTAATAAGAATCGATGGAATGAGTTCGATAAAATTTATTCCTTTTTCTAAGCAATGATTCAAGGAAACCTGATTTCTATCCCTAGCAGATGCATCGAAAACAGGCCTTAATTTAGTAGTGGCATTATTTAATTTGACCACATTTCGATGTGGCAAATAAAAACCAGTCTCCTTATCAATTGGAAATATTTCTTCAATTTCGCCCTCGTCCTTCCATTCACCTATAGTTTTATCATATGTATCATAATAACCATCTTTTTCTAATTTCTTAATAAGATTATCTAGTCGTTTTTTGGCCATATCGAAATTATTAACAATTGGAGGATGTCCATCAATCCAAGTCAAACCTACTTCATATCTTCCTTCACTGTTGATACAAATCGACTCTAGGAAATTTTCCATTGTATCTTCTTCTATCTTCTTTCGCTGATTTCGTTTCTCAGGATCCGTAATACCCAACGTTTCCAAGTCCCACAAATGTGAGATATCATGATTGCAGAAAAAAAAAGAAACCAACATTGAAGAAGCATATCAATTTCTATAATGGTCTCTGGGAATTTTTCCCATTACAACCCAACCCAAAAGAGTTTCCATTGCTATCAATCCACATTGCAGAGAATATCGTTTCCCAGTAAAAAGTTTTCCTGCAATATCAGCTCCGATTAAAATTTCTATTGGACCGTCGTTCCTATCTGAGATCGAAACACCTAATTGATGAACTTCGTTCATCCACGGACCTTCTGATATGGAAGCGACGTGACTACAAATCAATGGTTGATCAAGAGCATCAAAGTTACAAATATACTTCTCGTTCAAATTTTTCAGAGTAATTCGATATCGATTATGATGGCTAGTTTCCGAATTTGTTCCTCCAAATAGAGCATGAATTAATTGTTCTGAACCCAAAGCTTCGTATCCCATTTCAATCGCAACATACAACACACAATATATGATCGTTGTGATCCAGTATCAATTATTGCTCTAACCAATCGAGTTTTAAAATTACTGCTTAGCTGCACAACAAGTGTTTGAAGGATAATTTCATTGTGATACGTGGTGTTTGATAAATTATCAACAATCCCAGAAGCATCATTCGTGGTTAAAATATTTGATTCTAACAGAGGTTTTTTCTTAGAGCACATGAGAGTAGCATGTTTCTCGTTACATTCAGAACACCTAATATCTATTTTACATTTTCTAGCTAGGTGTCCAAATCTCAGGCATAAATAACATCTACCGTGATCAATCAATACCTTCCTTTTCTCATCAAATGATAGCTTTTTCATCTCATCGTCGTCACAATCTGAAGAAAGATGCAATTTCTTGCAGAAAATACATTTGGGACATTTATTTTTGTTAAATAATCCGGATGCAGTAGATACAGAAGGTAATTTTGATTGATTTTCTCCTTGCTTTCTATTTTCATTGCCAAAACCAGATGTTGCCAATGAAATTCTTTCTTCGTTTTCAACTTCTTTTTTGAGAAAATTCATTAATAAATCTAATCGATTTTTCGAAAATAATGATACATCGTATTTTTCACTGCGCTGCCATACCCTCAGTAAACTTTCTGGTAACATGATTCGACAAGTGGATAAAGCATTGCTGCACAGGTATCGGAATTTACTCCCAAAGTTTCAAGTGATCGTAATTGTGATTCGATTTGATCATACAGATAACTGAGTTTGGATTTCGAGTTAAAATTATTTAAAATCAATTTTAAAAGTTGTCTCACATAAAATGCAACCAATAAATCGTCCCTACCAAAGCGGGATTTCAAACACTCGATGACCTTTGGGTAATTTTCTTTGGTTGGAGGATAACTTTCAACAAGTTGACGAGCACGTGATTTTATAGAAGTTGCTTGAATAAGGTATTGAAATTTGTCCTCGGTGGGTATAAATTCATCTTCATGTATGCGTTTAAATTGGCTCTAGAATGATAACCAATATTTTATATCACCATCAAATTTTTTAAGTTCTATCAATGGCAATTTCACTCTACGTTTGCTATGACACGAATGATTTGAGTTAGATAATTCAGATAAAGCATCCTTATTCAAACTTCTTTCTACTTTAGCCTTAAGTCTATTATACTTCCCTAATATTTCATCCGCTCTAGAAGTTTCAGCATCAATGTCCTCGGCAGTCGTATCATATTCTAACATCAGGTTCAACATTTGCTTATCAAGTTCCATTATGATTTCTATCTTCTGATCCAAAACTTTAAGATTTCCATGTAGATCATCAATGTCATGATTCGGGTCCAATAATAGTTTCATCGACTCTTCATATAATCGTTCGAACGAAGTTCGATATGTGGTTACAGCTTTCAAAACCTTCTCCATAGTCCTGTCACGGTCGCCAAAATATGTAGCGTACAAAGCACCTAACCGGCGAATTGATACGCCTCAAGGTCCGGAGTTAGTTTCGAAGTTGAAAATATACAAAGAGTTGATGATATCTTTTAAAAACTTATATTTTTCAATATACTTGACAATCTGTCTCAAAATTAAGAATGACAAATATTGACAACTACTAGTTAAATAAAATACAAAGTGTCAAAAAAATACACAAACACTAGCATTTTCCAACAGTGTATATTTTCAAGTTTTTAATTTGGAATATTCCCATAGCAAAAGTAAAAAACAGTTAATTCAAATTTTGATGAAATTGTATTAATTTCTTCTATTCCCAATTAATAAAAGACAACCCTTTGGGATAATAGTTTATTTGTACTTTCATATTGATTTGATTCATATAAATATCGTATGTCACGTGGACGGTTGGGATTCAGCGTTTCTACTGAATCTAGAAGATGCCTTTTGGCTAGAAAAGCATGTGTACTTTGAGTTAAGAACCAATATAAACTCCGAAGCGATTAGGATTAAAAAAGGAATAGGCAGTCACGGGAACTGCCGAGAGAAGTGAAAGCACGAATAAATTAGCCCCTTTTAAAAATCTAATCGTACGCTTCTGGTAAATGGAAATTGTTTCAAATTACCCCCTTTAATATTTTTTATAGTAGGTCCATGAAATAAAGATTATTACAAATAAATTGATCCCCTATAAGAATTTCTTTATAGCTTTTACAAATCAATATACCCCTTATAAAAATTTTATTGTACGCCCATGGTAGTTGGAAATTTCAACAACTAAGTTAACCCATTTTAAAAATGATATCGTACGCCTTTGGTAAATGGTATTTCAACAACTAAATTAACCCCTTTTAAAAATGTTATTGTAGTGCCAATGATGTAGAGACTTTTACAAATAAATTGATCTCTTATAAAAATGTAATTGTACGCCCATGGTAGATGGAAATTTTTGCAAATAAATTACTTTTTAAAAACAGGGAAGGGAAAGACGAACTGGAGCTATCAAAACTTCAGAGGCTTGCCTGTCTGTGCATAACGGGTGCGATGAGAAGCATTCCGACTGAGGTAGTAGAAGCTATATATTTCGCCTCTTGTTTAATGTCATTATGATTTCGTTAATAAATATTATGGAAAGCAATGGGCTAAGTACTCCACCTTGCATTACTCCTTACAATGTTTAAAATTTATCTTATTCATTATTGTGCGATCTTGCAATTGTATTACTATTTCTGTACACTGCTTTGATCAGTTTCGTTAAATCATTTCTGACCTAAAGATTTCAAAGTGAATTCCATATCTGATGTCTAGGGACTGTGCCTTGTTGTACAGATAATCATAATCAATTAAAAAAATGTAATTTTCAATTTATGTCATTTTATTATAACTTTTTTCAATGTACATGTTTTGTTTAATATCTGTTGATTTTAATTACATTCTTGTACATCGGTATTTCAACATGCTTGTTTACAAAAACACTACGAAAAATATGGCTAATACTGACGCATGCGTACAAATAAATTTATGATGAAAAGGCCTATATGCACTTGTATTCTTACCTCAAATACAGTTTTTGCTGCGTATCCTTGCACCTCATCTCTATTTATTACTATCTGGATTACACGATACCACACTTCTTCTGATACATAATCGCCAGCAATTCTTATTAAATTCAAAATAACGTCCACATACCTATAAACATAAATATAGTATACAATAATAATGATTTTCAATATGTTATGAAAACATTCCTATTTCTATTATGGCTCTAAAATCCAAGTACTTATAAATTAGGCTAACCCAATGTAATTTTTATTAACTTTTACCTCTCACATAGGTTATAGAAATGTCAACAAAGAGACATCATGTCGTCGTATTTGCAGACTAAAAATCTATATGCCAATTAGAAGTAGAAAGGGGTATTGAACAAAGAGAAATATAAAAGCAAATGGAAGAAAACATGGCCACAAGACAATATGGTCTTAGTGGAGACAAAAACAATACTACAAAAATAATTCATGATATAAATACAATAGAGACAAAACATACCACATCCAAAATCGACCAAATTCATACAACAAATAGATGGGTATATGGCCAGTCATTGCTGGTCTATTCGATCGACACGATGCCCTATATGTGGTTATTTACACAATATCTTGTCAGAAATTCACCTGAGAAAATTTCCCGCGAGAAAGACGGATTTACGGAACATGATAATTTGAGGCAAATATGTAAGTTGGTCTAAACTAGTAGCCAGAAGAAGACAAGGTTCTGGTAGACTTCGCGACCCTCGGAATTTTATGTTAATTTTAAATTTGTTTGATAGCTACCCTTAAATAAAGTAGATTAGAACAAAAATTTCGTTGGATCATTCAGAAATTACTTTAAAAATCACGAATTTAGTTCAAAAAATAATACTTTTTCAACACTATTTAATGCTATTTACGATGAATATTTTCACTTTAAACTGTAAAGGTTATTATCTTTAACTAAATTTGAGTCTGTTTCACAAAAAAAACCGGAAGAAAATACTTTAATTTTGCCAATTTTCAGAAATATTTTGAAGTATATTATTTTCACTCGACACTTTTAGGTTATAAACCAACACACTCAAATCTTATGTCTAAGATACCTCACGATCACAAATCATGATTGTCCTGTGATCAGGTGATAGCTAAGCGGCGTTGGCAAATGGTGTTTATTTTCTTTTAGTTGAATTAATTTTGCATTGTAATAGATTACAGGAATATATAAAACTATAAAATGATTTGCATTTATAATCATAAAAATTGAAATATTAAGCATCCTTAGAATATAATGTTTATCTTAGATTTGCTTTATTTCTTACATTAAATGTAAGAGTTTATAACAAACTTACTGCTGCACCTAATACAGTTTTATAGCAATATAGTGAATAATATATATTAAATTAATTTATACAATATTCAATTATGTAGGTTAGGTTTGGTTAGGTTTGGTTAGGTTAGGTTTGGTTAGGTTTTGTTTGGTTAGGTTTTGTTTGGTTAGGTTTTGTTTGGTTAGGTTAGGTTTTGTTTGGTTAGGTTAGGTTTTGTTTGGTTAGGTTTTGTTTGGTTAGGTTTTGTTTGGTTAGGTTTGGTAAGGTTTGGTCAGGATTGGTTAGGTTTGGTTAGGTTAGGTTTGGTTAGATTAGGTCTCAACACGTCATACTTTCTACTATCGTTAAGATTACATTAGCCATAATCAAAAGCTTAATCTATATAGGTACATACATATTTATTAGCTTCCCCTTATCGAAAAAATTACATATAATTTGTATTTCACATGAATTTTGAAAAAACTCATGTTGAATATAAAGTATTTAACTATTCTTCAAATAAAATATTTGTCCAAATAGTGGTCATGGTGAAAAAATATTGTTTTTTGGATTTTTCTCTATAAATTCTGAATCTTCCACAAATTTTTTAGTAAAAAACCTTGTGTAAAGCATTTCCAAGCCGTAACGAGTTACGGAAATGAGAACTGGCAACATTGTTCAATCCACCAACTGATATCTAGACATAATTGTCAAAAATTGTCAAAATTTAAAAAAAAATGACGGATTTTTAGTACTTTCAATTGCGATTTTCTCTTTCAAAAGTACATGATCCAAGAATTTTTTTCTTCTAAAATGTTCTATAGAAATAGGGCTTTCTAATAAGAAAAAGATCGTTGCAAAATTCCGAGGGTCGCAAACCTTACCGGACCCGAAGACAATGTATCTCAATAATATCAGAATAATTATACAACAAAATAAAGATGAAACTAGAGATGTGGTTAAGATATTTTATAACTTTGCATGATTTGTATTTTGTAAATATGTTTTAATTAACAGTGTTGTGTGACTTACCATGTATAATCAGTTGCATATTTTTCCGCGAGAATAGCAACTTTTAGTACCATTTCCTCACGAATGGAGTAATCTGCAGTTTCAAGATAATTCAACATTTCTTGTACAATTTCTTCAGCATTACTCTTGTCACACATAGCATACAATAAATCTACTGCCTGCTGACGAACGGACACATCTTTCTCCATCTTCATAGACAATATGACAACTTCTTGATGTTTCTTGACTGCTTCATGTGAGAATTCTGAAGTAGCTAGGTGACACATTGATTCTAGTGCTAAATATCGCAAATTTGTTTCTCTGTTGCTCAAAAACTGACCCAATTGGTTACAAGCCCTAACTAGAAGATTTGCTTCACTAAAATAAACATAGCTGATCAGCATAACAGTATTTAATGGATTGTTTTTAATAATGCATGATCATTTATAATAATGAATGTACCTGTCATTGTGAATAATCAGACTTATAGCCTCAAACAGAACTGCATTCTTAGCATTTGAATGTTGAACTTTCTTAGATTTTGGTGGCTCTTGAGCTTTGTTCAATATTGTTTCAAGACATTCATTTAATCTACCTCGAACACCTGGATCTTCAGCTGAAACATAATATTTCTGTGGCAGATATTGATAACATGAAGAATTATTGATAAGTATTTCTTACATGTTAAACTGAAATAACATGGAGTATTTCTTACCTGGAGGAGTATAGTTTTGTAGTAATCTTAATAATTTCACAGAGAGCCATGGAGCAGGTACAAAGTAATAAGTATAATCCTGTAGATCAGTGTAACTAGCTGTGACAATCTAGAATATGAAAATGTTTTATGTTATGTAATTCTAGTCGATTTCTTCAACTTTAAATCAGTAGAACCTTACAATGATCCATAATTTTTTTTAGTTCTTAATTATGTGTTTTGATTGCCATGTACTCTATTTGCTTTCAGGGAATAAACTTTGTTACTAATTTTTCCATATGTTATCGGTATGTTTTTCTTCGGTCACAAGATTACTTTGTAATTTTTATATTACCTTCATTTTGTATTCCTGTGTCACAATATGTAAACGAATTGACTATAAAGGTGAAATGAAAGGAATGTAAAGTTTGCCACAAAATGTTGCAACTAATAACTAACAATAGTTATTCAATATGTTAATAAAAATACAAAAATAAAGATAATAATTTTGTAAAAACTTTATTTAGTTATTACTTTTATTTCAGTTATAATTATAGTAGGTACAAGTTACAATGTAGAATGGTTATTCATTTCACCCCGAAAATGTAGCAAATAAATTATAACAATTACAGTGTAAACATTTTGTTTCCAGGAAAATATGCATCCAGTATTAAAAGGAATTTTATTTATTATATCAAGAATAAAACTGCGATTAATGATGACTAAAAGAAATTGACTTACTCGACTTAATCTGGAAACAGCTAGGGAAACGCATCCCTTGTATTCCTCAGGGTTTTTCTTTACAAGAGCATCTATCAGACTTGTCGCTGCTGTTACCACTCCCATATGTTGATCATTTAGCAAGTGAATTATTCGAGATGTCCATTCTCCTCCAGGTATAATATCCTGAGAGGTTCTGAACAAGCGTAATAAACAAAGAGCAGCACTTTGTTTCACAACATCCATTGTATCACTGCAAAAATATTAGAATCAATAATTCAGTCAGTATTATTTAGTTCTACTGATTTTTACTCAAGGAAGTACCTGTCTTGATTGATAGAGATAAAAAAAACATTACTCCCTTATTATAAATATTTGCATAAGAGTGTAGTATTTTTAAGATATAAAAATTGTGTTATTGAAAATAAATAATATTGAACATCGTGTAGTTAGCCTACCGGAGACACCACGATATAAAATGCACAAAGTGCACTATCTCGGTGCGGAAATGTGTGCATATTATGTAGAATACTTCTTCATTCTTTAGAATCACGATATCTCAGAAAAAGTGATTCTTAGAAAAAAAGGGTAAGAACAATTTTTATAGATAGTAGCACGATCTAATAATTTTCTTTGGTCTATTTTTATTACCGTTTACCAAAAAAATGTAAAAAACCGATATTTTGGACCTTTGACATTGAATAAATTTTTTAGCACACATTGGATTTTTGATATTTTATTTGTAATTGTGTACCAATTTTCAGCTCTATGCGAAGTATTGTAAATTGAAATGTCTCCTTCGACCGGACTATTTTTTGAACGGATTAGACAATCCATATTCTTGACATCACACACACTAGGTCACAATTTTTGCTTGGGGGTTCTATTGAGATTTTCATTTTGTATATGTACTTTTGTTCAAAGATTGCTTTATTATTTGGTAAAGTGTCATGGAGACTATGGAGAGTGGATCTTTTGATTTCTATATCCAATGTTCATTATATTGCGCACATTAGGTCCTGCTTTTGTGAATATAGCCTTTATTTCATCTATGATGTAGGTTACGAATTACTATTCTGTATGCTCTATATTCTTTTAACTGGTATGTGTGTGTGGTGAATTATTTTCTCATTTCTTAAGTACCTGACTAATATTCTATTGGTGTCGGTTGTGTGTGCGCGCTGATTTTCACAGTTTCATTGGTTAATGCTTGGGAGTAGTATGTGACAGCTTTTATAATTTTTGTCAGATTTTCGATCATGGTCTTAAAATATGTCATATCATAGATGAACATTGGTCATGATTTTGATCAGGCCGGTTCTTTTTGTTGTTTGGTTTGTGCTTTCTGGTGCTTCCTCTGTGTTGGTTTCTAGAGGTGAGAATCGGTTTTTCGTGTTTACTTGAATTGTGCTAGGTTTCATGGTTGGTTTTTGGTGAGCGTGTTCTTTTCCGTTTTTTGACCGACTGCCATGTATGTCTGGTGTTTTCGGTGGACACTTCGTCTTCAGTTACCCATATACTCATTAGTTGTCGTTAGGTCTCCACTAGAGTATTCATTTGTTAATCTAAGATTTTTGTTGCAAAGCTGTTAGGATGTTGAAAGATAAGTTATGACGTATTTTTTTTCTCAGAATCTATTGGTTCTAGGAAAAAACTTCAAGAGTATAAAAAGTTTTTCAAGACAACAGATATTTTTAATAATATTTTTATTTCACAAAACTCAAACTCAATTTTACTCAAAACCTTTTAGGGGTGATATCTCGGAAGGGGGTGGGCAGAGGAAATTTTGTTATAGAAAAAACCCATTATAATTTTATAAGGATAATCACCTCCTGAATTTTTTGGCATGAATTTAGAAGCACCCTGTATCAGAGCTGGGATCGTTACTAAAAAAAAGTAACGCGCTACTTTTCTGAAAAAGTAACGATGTATGCGTTACTTTCCGAAAGTTATGCGTTTTTTTAGTTCGGCGTTACTGTAAAAGTAACGAAATTCTAAAAACGCGTTACTTTTGGCAATAAACTAATAAAAAGTTGGAGTACATATTACTCCTTTAGATTTAATAATACAAGAAAGGGAAAATCAAGGTTATATTGTTATATGTATGTACCCTCAATGTTGCTGTTGATGTACGGGAGCTAGAGACAAAAATGTTGAATTAAGCTTACTTGCTTTTATAAAAAATTGATGGTAAAAAAGTTACAGCATGTCAAAGTAGAAATTTTAGTGCTTTTTTACTCTAACTCTAAAACGAGTCAACATTTTTATGAAAATGTAAATATGGGATGTTAGTATACATTTATACATTGACCAAAAAGGTAACGCGTTACTGTAACAAGGTAACGCGTTACTGTAACAAAGTAACGATTTCAAGTTACTTTATAAAAGTAAAACAGTTACCGTTAATATTCGCCAATGCGAAAAGTAACGAAATTACTAGTAACGCGTTACTAAAAGTAACGTTTTTTTTTCGTTACTCCCAGCTCTGCCCTGTATATATTTATCAACTATTTTTTCTAACTAACAGATTTACAAGTAATTTTCGAATTAACCAATCTTTAAGAAACATATTTTTCCCTGCTCTATCCATGGAAATTTTATTTAAAAAAGTTAAATGCACTTACCCCGATACCAGCAGTTTTGGAATATCGTTTCCAAAAGCTTCAGCCATTTCCCTACTACCAATATTGGCAATGCACTGCAATGCCAAATTGATGTGAATAGGACTTCTTGATGCAAGATCATTTTTAATGCTTTGGATAATAAGCTTTATAAGCTCACTATTAGTGTTGACTAGAACTGATATAAACAAATATCCCTATAATAGAAAAATGTTCAAATCACTAAAACTGTTGAAGAGATAAAACATTTATATTTTTTATTTGATAAAACTTTTCTTATTAAATGTGGATTTTAATCCAGGAAGAAGTACAACTCAGCAAAAAATTAGTTAATTAATAAAAAACAAATTAAGATGATGGAAACTTTTGAAATCAAAGAAAATAATGCCAGCCCATTAGTAAAAGTAAAATAAATGATTGAAAAAAAAGGATAATGTAATGTATAACAAATTAAAAAAAAATTAGAAACAAGATTACCTGAGTTTAAATCTTACCTATACAATTGAGAAATTACCAAAAAATAATATAAATAAATGAAAAGTGGCTCAAATTCAATTATTGATAGTTATCTCAAATAAATCGATTGCACATGCTTATAAACAATTTGCGAAAAATATTATAAACAAAATTAATTGAAAGATACTGACAAAAGTTATGTGCAGCAGGAAAATTTCGATCATATTACATGGTTGTTCATTCAGATTTCAATTTGAATGGTTGTGTATACAAAAAACTACAAATAAAAATAATGGGTAAGGAGCTTTGCTCATGCTGGATCATTAAGAAGAAAATGAAAAAGAAAACTAGTAGAAAAACTTCACTTATGGTTAGGATTTTCAAATGAACAGAATAGTCTTAAACACTTAAAGTTTAATAGGAATGATTATGTACACTCGGTATTATTGCTCAAAATCTATATTCTGACAGGCATGAAATTACATAAATATTCAGAAGTTTATTAAGAAATGTCTAGTTGTATTGAAAATATCGAATTGGCAAGTATTAAAAAATTGAACAAACAGCAAGAGGTCCGACAAAATATTATTATTAGAAAATGCCATACATGTTAAGTTGATTCACTAAATAAGTCACCACAGGTGAAAGGTTTATTTTTAAAAACTTTATTAATTGTTAATTACAATTTAAAATATTCCCGACAATAAAATAGGTGTTGTCTACTTAAAATCTAATTACTGACCAACTGCTCCATGTGATTTTAAATAAGAAGTAAATTATTTAGTGTAAACAAAAATAATGGTATGTCAGCTTTTTATATATGATATCCTGGAAAAGGGATGACATAATTTCTCCCCTTGAAGTTTCAGCTTCCGTTGGCAGTAGCTAAGGGAGATGGAACATCTTGAAATTGGTTTTCTTGAATTGGGTTTCTATGTCGAAACTTCTTGAAGGCTATGTATAAGCATAGTAGGCTTAGGAGGCAATAGATTAATATTGTCCAAGTGCTTGGAACGAAAGAAAGTGTAGTTTTCTAGAATTGGAGTGTTTTTAATTATTCTTTCTCGAAGGGTCTCGAGGGTTTCGAGTCTCTTGAATAGTTGTTGAGAACTGCTAAGCATTTGATGACAGTTGGAGGTGCTCTTGAGGTCTAGAAGTTGGATTTCACACGGGCTATTGGAATTTACTTGTTGTAGGCTGACTTCTCCACACATATATTCTTGTCTAACTAGTTGTGTGCATGATCCATCCAAAAGTTTGTAGTACAATTTATTTTTTATAACAAATTTATTTTGAAGGATTATCACCTTTAACTGACTCTCACATCTCTACATCTAAATCAAAAGGATGTGATATGGGGACACGTAAAATATGTTATTTTCTTTTTTATAATGTAATATGATACTTTTGTTAAACTTTCAAAAATTGGTATGTTGCTCATTTTTAATTGTAATGGCAATTGGTTTTCTCTGATATTTCTGTAAATATCTTCTAGAAGCTTAAATAATTCGCTGGGTTTTATTATGCTAGGATGCATAATTCCTACTTTTGGAAATGATACTGAATTTTCTATGTCTTGTAAAATTGAATTAAGTATTTCGTACATGTTTAAAATTTGGAAAATGACATCTCTTATAAAGGTATTTGCTTTAAAATTAGCTTGGTTACTTAAGTATGAGTCGATATAGTTTGCGATCTAATAAGATTTTATTATGGTTTATTTGTTGAACAGTTTTATTAAAGTTATCTATTAAACTACGGAATTTTGAATTCTTATTTGATTAGCTAGTTTATTTTGGTTTTGTTGAAACTGTCTAATAAGGTTATCGTAACGCTCTCCGTCACTTGCGTCTAAATTTCCACTAATAGTTTTAAAAACTGAGCCAAGACTATTGATTAAGCCTCGCTTGGTTCTATTTGTTTGGGGTAGCAGCTCTGTCAATTTAATTTCTATTTCACTTTCGGCGAATTTTAAGAAACGTTTATAATTAGTTATTTCTATTTCTTCTCGGTATATGTCATTTTTTAATGCCGAGTTGAAAATCTGAATTGTTTTGGATTTAAAATTTTCTACTTGTGTCACTATAGGGTTTATGTCGTAATAATAAAATATTGAGTGATAATATTCAGTTATTTTTGCGGCTAAGCCAAGTTGCAGAGGCAGTAGACCAGAGTTATCTTGAAGATTTCGTAAAGTAATTATTTCTTGGAATCTAAAGATTCCTGGGATTCTGAAATGATAATAATTATGTGTCAAATGAATATATTCTCTTAAGTGGGCGGTTTATATTATTCATATTAATGTTTCCTTGTTTTGCAGTTGTAACTGTTTTGCGTTTAGAGTTTACTGATTTGATACTAACTTCCGTATGAAATTTATTTGCGTTTTTTTGTCTCTTTTTCTTTTTTGTAAACACGTTTTGGTTTGGTACAAATAATTCGGGACTCTCGCAGTTTTCGTTTATTGTTTTTAAATGGTTTTCTTTCTGATTTGATAAGTCGGAGTTAATTTTTGCATATAATAGTTTAGAACGTTCTTTGTGTTTATTAACGTAATCGTTGATTAACAGTTTATAGATTGCGATATCAAATGGGTCATTGTCAGTAATAAGTCCGTTAATTACATCCATTGGTTTTAGTTTAGTAGCTGAATGTATTGAGTTGTTGTATGCCAAAATGGCATTGGTCATCTTAGTCTTTATAGGTGTGTTGGAGAATCCTTGAGAATTTAAAAGTCTTGAGTGTTCTATTATTGTCGAATGGAATCGTTATACAATACCATTTGATTGAGGGTGATCAGGGGAATAGAAATGAATTTTAATTTTGTGTAGTCCTAATAGTTCAGTAATTACGGTGTTTTTGAACTCTGTACCGTTATCACAAATAATTTGGTTTGGTATACCGTGATGGGAAAAGTAATTAATTAGGTTGTAGCTACTTCTGTACCAGAATAGTATATTCTGTAACAAGGTTAGAATGAAAATTCGATGCGAGTGGAAAGTTCCGAGCGCGAGCCGAAGGTGAGCGCGAGGAACCAAGAGCATCACGAATTTTCATTCTAACCGAGTAGCAGACCATACTTTCTCCACGATCAAAGATTTTAAATGGAAATGAAATGAAGATAATTTATATTACAGAACTCAATCACAATTATATTAGGTAAACACTCAATGTGACAGCAATAATTTTGACACTTACTCAATTTTTGCCACTACAATGACAATCAACTGCGTCAAGGCTAATGTTATTATTGCTAACCAGTGTGAGAATATTATTCTATCACTAGAGAGAGAATGTAAATACATTTAAATTGCAAGGGGGCAGAGGTGTTGCGGAATATTTCTTCAATCTCAAGAGAGAGAATTCCAGCATTCTGTAATCAAATTTGATTTCAGAATTGGCAAATTCTGTGGTGATCGTGGGGAAAGTGCATTTAAGTGATATGCTTGTGCGTATTTGGAAAAGCTATCAACTATTGTTAAAAATTTGGTTTTTTCGAATGTAAATGAATCTATATGAATTATTTCAAAAGGTTTACTTGCAGAGGGGGTCAAATTCATTTTTAATTTTAATGGGTGCCTATCATATTTACATTGTTGACATATCTCGCACTCATTAATAAATGTTTGAATGGATTTTTTCATATCGGGCCAATAGTATTTTTCTTTAATTTTTTGAAAGGTTCCATTGATTCCACGGTGATTCAATTTGTTTTCATGATAATTTTTAATAGTTTCTTTGATATGTCGTCTAATAATTTGGTCGTGCATTTTTTAAATTTTATAGATGACTTGAAATATTTCTGTAAGCATACCGATAAAGGTTCGTACAGGCTAGGATCTTTAAAATATAGATAGTATTGAATATCTGGGACTATATATTCTTTAATGAAATTGATTACATCTTTATCAAAATTATTTTTAGAAATTTGGTCGGAAAGTCGTTGTTTGTTTTCGAAAAGAATTATTCTTTTTAATTTTGCAGGAGAATGTAAAACTGATTGTATAAATATTTGGTTCTTACCGTGATTTGCGGCACATTAAATTATGGGTATGCCTATAATTGGGTTTTCGTCGAAATTTGAGTGTATGACCATACTGTCATCTGTAATATTTTGATTTTGCTGGTCGTTTTGAATTTGTGATTGAATGTTGTCTTCTGTAAGTATTTCGTCAATGTTTACTATCATTGAAAAATTGTCATTGTCTTGTAGGAGGTTTTCTGTTGTGGTTGGGATTTCGCTTATTAATCTATTGGTAATTGGCGAAGGAGTATTTAAAGTTTGGTATGCCTGTTCGGACGTATTTGAGTTATTATAGTAGTTGGATTCACCTAAAACTTCATAGACATTCTTCCAAAATGAATTGTTGTTCCAAAGTGGATGTCTATCTTTAGTATGGAGATCTATTCGCGATCAAGAATCTACATTGTTCGATTTATTTTTTCTTTTCGAGTTTTATTCGCCAACGTAAAAGTTTAGAATTTGGTTCTCTTAAGGAATTTAACCACACGAGAGGTTTGATCCGTTATTATATTAAATTGACGGCCATATAAATATGGGCGAAAATATTTAGTATAGCAAGTAACTCTTTCTCCAAATTTAGAGTAATTTTGTTCTGAATCGTTGTGTTCTTAAAGCGTATGCTATCGAAAGGTCTTGTCCTATAGGACCTTGTGATAAGATGGCACCTAATGCTACATTAGAAGCATCAGTGGTTAGGTTAAACTTTTTATTAAAGTCCGGATATTGTAATAGGTTCATTGGTGAGTAAAGTTTTACAAGTGTTAAAACAAGTTATGTATTCGTCATTAAGTTCGATTTTTGCACCCTTTTTTAAACATTTAGTGAATGGCTTTGTTACTCGCGCAATGTAATTTATGAATCGTCTGTAATATCAGAGCAATCCTAAAAAACCTTTGATTTGTTTGGGTGTTTTGGGAATCGGATAATCAAGTGTAGCTTGGATTTTGTCGGGATTCGGTTTGACCCCATGTGGTGTAACCTCGTGACCTAGTTATGCCACTTCTTTTCTCAGGAACTCTGATTTGTCAAGCTGCACTTTGTGTTTGCTTCTCTGAGTTTCTGAAAATCAGCTTTGAGGCGTTCTAAATGTTCTTGTAGTGATGTTGAATAGACAATGATGTCGTCTAGGTATACTAGACACATTTCATTTTGTATACCTCGTAATATATTATCGGCGATGCGCAGAAATTCCCAATGGCCATTTTCAGTATTGAATGCCGTTTTTTCAATATCTTGTTCTTCCATTTCAATTTGATGGAAGCCACTGGCTAAGTCAATCGTAGAGAAGTATTGGCAATTGCCTAGTTTGTTTAGTAATTCGGTAGTGTTAGGTAGGGGATATCGATCTTCTATAGTTTTTTCGTTGAGTTTCCTATAATCGATGACCACTATCCATTTTTGTTGATTACTAGCATCCATTTTCTTGCTTACTACCCATATGGGAGAAGACCATTGTGAACTCGAAGGATATATTATATTGGATTTTAGCATTTTTTGGATTTGATTAGCAACTTCTTGCTTATGTACAAACGGGTAACGATAGGTTTTTGAATACGCAGGTATTTCATCCTTTGTATGTATTTTATGTTTAATTTTATTTGTGAAGGTTAATGGCTCACCTTATTTGTAGAATATATCGCTATATTCCTGGCATAGTTTTAATATTTTTGGTTTTTCTTCATTATTCATATGATCGGTTATAATTTTATTATGGTCTAAGGGTATATTATCCGATAATTCGATATTATTTAATTCAATGTTTTGTATCTCGTTTTCGTCAAAATTTTCTACTAGGAATAGTTCTGAAAAATCTAATGATACGGTACTATCAGAATTATTTAGTATTGTAGTTAGAGCATAGCCATTTTTTGCTGTAGTAAGACATTGTGAGATTTCACAATTATATAATTTTTGATAAGGAACAGAAACACTTGTTTTTACTTCAACAACTTGTTGCGATCTAGGGGATACGGTTACAAGATTAAGATCCATGTTAACTTGTGGTAATGTAATTTTATTTTAGGACAAGCGATCCTTCTTGAAAATTTAACTCAGCTTGTAATATTTTTAAGTTATCTAGTCCAATAAGACCATCAAAAACGTTATGAAATTTGAACAGGTAAAATTTCAATTTTATTGGCTATGGAAGGTTAAATATTTCTGAGGACAAGATATCCGCTCGATATTTCTGGGCAGATTTTTGAAAAACTGTTGTCACTACAAATGGATCATTTTTAATTTCACTACGATATTTAAATGCTAAATCAGGATTTATGAATGATCGACTTGATCCAGTGTCTATTAAAAACTTTAAATTGTATTTGGGTAAAATTATATAGGGTAATTCACTTGATCTTACATTATTGAAAGGTATTATTTTGGTATTGTTACTATAATATTGGTTTTCCGAGGCACTTAACAAGAATTTACGTTTTTGTTATCTCTGTCATCGTTATCGTTACTAAAATTTGTATTATTATTTGAAGTTGCGTTATCAGTATATAGTTGATCAACTGTATGATCAGAATATTCGTAATTATTATCCAAATATTCCCAATTCTCGGGATCGTAAGCTTCTGTGTCGACATTATAGAGTTCTTCGGAAGTAAAATTCGGACGTTTAGTTTGTTTGAAATTATTTGTAGACGGCGGTGGTGTTTCATAAGTAGATTGATTTTGATTATTAGGGTATGTAGCTCATGTGCTAGTGTACATTGGCGTTGGTTTAGGTAAATTAGTGTTTGGATTTGGCCTAAAAAAATTTATGTTTTGGTTGGGCCTTCGAAAGACTCAAGAGCTTCTAGGAAAATTCTGCTGAATAGGTCTTGGATTTATAGGTATTGGTTGTGAAGGGAAATTATTCTGCCTTGTGAAAGAATTATTTGGAGTATGAGCATTGAATGATTGTAAATTAGGCGGATTATAATTTGAATATTGATTTTGGATAGGTGGTTGGTAGTCGTATCTAAGTTCAGGTATTTGTCGAAAGTTTTGTCTGAGAGGTTGTGATGGTTTTTGGTTAAATTTTGTCGAATTTCGTAAATAGTCCGCATTTTCTTCTTGTAAAACGAATTGCATTGCTTCACTTAGTGATGTTGGTTTCATGCATGGTGGTACCTAATGGTTCTTTTAGCTCGGAATGGAAATGTTTTAAAGTTAAATTTTGATATAGGTCTTTTTAAAATTTTTACCCTCTTCCGTCAATTCATGTAAACCTACACAACTACAATGTAAGTTCGAAATGTGTAAACAGCTGTCATAAAATAATTGTGGATTTTCATTAGAATTTTGTCTTAGCATTACAAGATCCCTATTTAGACAGACTTCATCTCGTTGATCTGAGAAATTTCTTGTTAATACATTTTTTAATTCATTCCAAGTATTACATGTTTGAATATTAATTACCGTTCTAGCTTTACCTTTTATTTTGGCAATTATAAAATTCAACAAATAAACGTTCTGAAAATTATTAGGGTTTGCTCTATCAACAACATTATTGATAATTGTTTCACTAACAAAAATAAATCTATTTAGGTCATTTGGGTACCCATCAAAATCGGGGATACGATTTGAATATTCCCATTTAAATTGCTGAAAGGCCATATATCTATTTGATTATTATCAGTACTATTTGAATTTGTTGAGTTCGAGTCAGTAATGGTTTCTAAAATTAAATTATCAAGTGCTTCACTTAATTCGTTTAGTTTCTTCAGAATTCATAAATTGTACTTACAGAACAATGAAGACGATTTTAAACATGCCTTACTAGATTATAAGAAATCACAGCTGGATTCTTGCAGATTTTGGTCCCAAATCTCGTCGAGTGATTGGTAGTGGCTGGAACAGGTCCTCTGTGGATGGATGAGTAATCCAAAGATTTGGTATCTCACTGAACAATTCACTTCCACAAAAGTTCAAAATTTTAATTTAGTGTTCCATTTATTTCGGTAAATCGTTGAAACGAAATCGCACATTCGATATGTTCGACCCGGAATATCCTACTGACTGCGCCAAATAAGTCACCACAGGTGAAAGGTTCATTTTTAAAAACTTTATTAAATGTTAACTACAATTTAAAATATTCCCGACAATAAATTAGGTGTTATCTACTTGAAATCTAATTACTGCTCTATGTGATTTTACATAAGAAGTAAATTATTTAGTGTGAACAAAAATAATGGTATGTCAGCTTTTTATACATGATATCCTGGAAAAGGGATGACATAATTCACTTGTTACAAATAGAAAAAGGTGGGAATGATAAAGTTAGCAAATATGTAGGTATGTTTTTTCATTCCAAGTAAATATTTTATATGTAAAATTACTCCATAGTTGATAACGTATAACACAGTCACAGTTAATAGTAATATAGAATATACTTACTATTTGTTTCTCAGAATATTTATTCGAGGATAGCAGATTTACAGCTTCCATGTGACCAAAATCAATGTCATGGCCTAACAAAAATATAAATAAAAGCTTGCAAACATATTTCTTCTTTTGGTAACCATCTAGGGTTTTATCACCTTTAAATTTACTACGAATATTAGCAAGTTCTTTGTTGATTCTTTTTATTTCAGCTTCTTTACTTTTACCTAAAAATATCATGTAATATACCGACTTACTATAAAGTAACTTTTAACTTTATATATAAAAAAACTTTTCATGCACATATATGTGTGGAGTTCTCCAATGATTAAAACATCCATTTAGGCGAAAATTAAACCATATACTAAAATATAATTACACACTGCCTTATCATATTCAATATTTTATTATTTTCTAGCATTTTTTACTTACAATTTCTAATATCTGAAATAAAGACTGCCAGGCCCCTCATGCCATCTCCACGAACTGCTGGCATGTTTATTCCAGTATCCTAAAATTATTTCATACAAAATTAACCAATATAATCATGATAACCCACATTCTTCTAATTCCTTATATATTTTCAAAATTTAATATCCTACAATATCCTCCCCCTGAGATAGTATTTTAGATTTAGACAAAATTATGATCTTAAAATGAAAACCCGTACCTTCTGTTCTCAAATAATATCAATAAATATTATTAATCAATAACCTTCCACAATCACAAATTGATTAATTGTTAAATTGTTGTAATACAAAATTTGTCTGCAGGAATTTTGTGTACTCGGTTTTACATTTGTCACTACAGTAAAATGTCAGAAGTCAGAACAATGACAGAACTGTCAGAGCAAGAAAGCAGAAGAAGTTATGTTCATTTGATCAAATACGTGTACTACGTGTTCTAGAGAATCTTAAAGCCGGTTTTCCACTAAACGGACAAAACAAAACACAAACTGGTGTCGAATAAATCAAAACTGCAACTTTTCGCAAACTTTTTGAAGACTGGCGTGTTTTGCAACAGTTGGTGTTTTGTTTTTCGGGTCCCGTTCGGAAGCGGTAACATCAAAAAGTTTCGACGTGTTTTGAAACTTGAGTTTGTTAGTTGAAACAATGGTGTTGGGATTTCTTTAGGTATTCTACTTCGATATTTTCGTTTTGCTAGTCTAGACACAACTTTTGCACCAAATTGGTAGGTTGGTAGGTAGGTAACTAACGTATTTTTATTTCATAGATGGGAAATTTGTTTTCAAACGCTGTATATAAATTTAAGAAATTGAATGCGGGGTTTATATGCCGTCATCATAAACATAAGTATTGACCTTGTGAGTTGTCCAATGTCATCATTTTGGATATCGTTCATTAATTGTGCAGCACCATCATTTCCTCTTCTAGATAAAAGTGATCGAACCCAATATCTGTGTTGTCGCCGTCTTTTTCTTCTAAATGATAATAATGCTTTACTTATTAATAAATTATTAGTAGTAAAAAATATATATGCTCTTACTTTTTTCCAAGGACCTCAATATAAACCAGCCACAACTAAGAATAAGAAAATCTTTTTCTGTAAACATGTTGGTTGTTTATTGAAGAAATGTGTTCGGCTATCGCGACACCCAATGGAAAAGGACCGAAAGCAAAACTCGAACAAAACGTAGTTCGCTTAATGGAAACAAGAGTTTTTGGTTTGTGTCAGTTTTGTTTTTCAGGTTCAAGAAAACACAAACTCAACTGACTGTTTAGTGGAAAACCGCCATAAGGCTGCCACAGGCCACTTGCGTCTAGTGCCACCGTTTAATTTTCTAAGCTCGCATGCGCATTTCATGATCAGTTTCCAGTTTGCCTTCTAATTTATCGAGAAGGACAAGGAAAATCATTGAAAAAGCCATACAGAAGAGACAGGGTGAATGGAATGGTTATTTTTCCTTCCTCTTCTTCAAAAATTAACCAATCATCTGTTTTAACCAAGAAAATTATGAAACTTATTAGAAACAAAAACAAGTATTAGTTCCTAGTTATTCTAACCTAAAAATTCAAAAAGGCAAAGGCAATATGATGGCAAGATAATATACAATACGCCGTTGCCAATTGTTCGGCGGAATTGAGTAAACAAAAACAAAACTTCCTACAATAAGTGTACGTATTCCAAAAGGATTCAAAGCGAGAGGTCCAAAATAATTTAGAGGAGGTACAATCTGGTAGTTGTGAAATTTTTTGAACTGAAGCTGTCAGTTATTAGATGGTTATCAGTTATTTCTATTTCAGTGTAGGGACAAGTAGTAGGTATTCCACAAAGAAGTAACAAGTTAATATTAATGAACTTTTAGTGTATGTTATATTTATTATTACCTATATTATTTAAATAAACTACAAACCAAAAGTACCAGTATAAAATCCTAAGTGTTTAATTTATATTCAGACTTGAAATGTAGAGATCTTTTGAAGAAATTAATTTTCTTTAAAAAAAATGTTAACATTACCTTTCCATTATCAAATTCGAAAGCTGTATCTATTTTAATTGAAACTGTACACTATACCCTCAATAGTAATTTTTCTCATAAAAACGACAACTGTGGTAGTTAATCGTGGATAGCGTATTACATTTGTAGTTGTAAAACGTATAGGAGTAATAATAAGTATAAAAACAAAGCTATGAAGATAATTGGAATCGACGTAAGTATGTAGTAAGTAATGTAGACAATGAACTATCATGAAAGGTGGACAAATTCGAATAGTTCACAAAATCAATTACATTATGAGCATAGAAAACGGGAGAAAAATCTATGGAAGTTCTAAACAATTCAATTTAATTAATTAAACATAATTGAATGTACTGGGTGCATTTTCATAGAATGAATTCTTCATGTTTTGAATTATTATTGTCCCTATGTGCATCCCATCTGCAGAAATCTTCCCCACGAGAAGCCATAAAGCCAGCAGCTCGGTTGATGGTTACACTTAGATTTTTAGCAACTGGTGATTCATATCCAAGCCTTGGATATGCTTTTCGCATTCATCCTTCCACAATATGTAACATAATTTGGGAAACTTGTAACATTTTATGGGATATTTTGTCCCCTATTTACTTAAAATCATTATCAAAAGAAGAGTGGCTGAAAGTTGCAGAAGATTATTATAATATCTGGCAACTTCCCAATTGTTTGGGATCTATAGATGGCAAGCATATCAGGATTCGAGCACCTTCAAATTCAGGATCCAAATTTTTTAATTATAAGAAATACTTTAGCACCATACTATTAGCAATATGTGATGCAAAATATAATTTTATCTTTGTTGATATTGGGTCTTATGGAGCACAGAGTGATGGTGGCATATTAAAAAATTCCACATTTGGAAAAAAACTTTCAGCAGGCACATTAAATATACCAACTAGTAATCTTATTCCCCATACTGCAGATGAAGTGCCAACATTTTTTATTGGTGATGAAGCTTTTCCTCTTCAAATTAATTTAATGAGACCCTATTCGAAAAAAAGAAATCAACAAATGCCCGAGGATGAAAAAATTTTCAATTATCAGTAGGTATAGCATACTATTTAGCAACATAATATTTTATTTTAATCTTTAATATTTTTTAGACTATCACATGTAAGGCAAACCATAGAAAATACTTTGGGAATAATGGTTGCTCGATTTAGAATTTTTCATAGAGAATTAAATGCAAGTCCCGAAACTGTTGATGCTATTGTTAAGGCAGTCGTCTGTTTGCACAATTTTATCAGATCCCGTAAAAGAGATTCTTCTATCTATTGTGATGGAAACTATGCTGACCGGGAGGTAAATGGGAATCTTATTTCTGGTCAATGGCGAAATGAATTGCCCATATTCAATGCTTTGCAGAACTCGCAAATAAGGTTTGGAAATAGAAATGCCCCAAGAGATGCTTGGAACCTTAGAAACTTTATCAAAGAATATGTTAATAACGCAGGTATTCAAATATGCCCCTGGCAGTTTGAATATGTTAGGAGAGCCAATTAAAACATGCACATATATTGTTATTTTTTGGTATGCTTATCTACTACAAATAACTTATTTTTGTAGTACACTTAATTTTTTACTTAAAAAATAAAAACAATTTAATTTCATTCCAATGGGTAGTTTTATTTCCCTTTAGGTTAACAAAAAAATCAGGTACAAAACAAAGTACATAATTAGTCAAAATATGACTAGAAAAAAGTAAAATTGCTTAATATTAATAAACTAAAGGAACATATATGAATAATAAACTTAAAAAAAATGTTCTTAAGAAAACAAACATTTGGTAACAAAATTATCGAGTATTAAATGAGAAATGCCCATAATAACAATAGTTAATTATGGGGTCGATCTTAATTTTCTTTTATTTTGCAACAATCTTATAATTGTTTCGTCTATGAACTCTTCTTGCACATTTTGTGGAAACTCCCTGACTTCTGATTCAACATATTTTATGAATGTTGCAATTTTGTCTGAAGCTGGATATGTGCTTACTTTTTCCATAGATGATGATATCTTTCCTAATATTCCTAACATTTCACTGCCTTGAGTGTCTTCTAAATAATTTGTATTATCTGCCTGTGCAGTTCGCTTTCTTTCTCTTTTATATTTTTTTGGAGGCACCCCACTCAGTGTCAAGTTAATGTTTTCTGATCCAGTGACTGACTCTGCAGCTTAAGACTGGGGAACAGGTTTAATTTAAATCATTGAATGAATCAAAATTTTCATCTGGAATATATCACTTTCCCAAACGGGACTAACAGGGAGAGGTGCTTGAGAATTATTGCTCATATTATTTGTTTGACAATCTATCTCCAGAAGAGCACTTGATGAAGTTCTAAAATATTTTACAAATAATGATAAACAAGATTAAAAATCAACTATGGTACTTACTTTCTAGGTTCTTTCTTATCAAACATGTAATTAAAAAATGACATTAAAGGCCGTGATATTGTATGTGAAGCTGCTGCTCCACTTCTTGTTAGCATATCCAATTTTTGTTTTTCCCTATAATATTTTTCACGGAGAGATTTCCACTTTTTCTTACATATATCAACTAAAAATTTTTAAACGAATTATATAGTATGTACATTGCTATTAGGCTACGAAGCCTAATTATTTAATTTTAAACCCACAGACATTTAAAATTTTTGGTGCTTTAAAGTAGGTATTCTAGATACTAGTTAACAAAAAATAGTTTGTAATTTGTAACATTGCCACTTGCCAGTTGTATGCATTGATAGAGAAATATGACTCAATGCCTGGTCTGTTAAATGTCTATTACTATATCCTCTTTTGCTTAGATCATAAAGAACTGGAAAATTTGTTACACACTTTAGGAAAAACTCTTCATTGAAATTTTCGGTTTCCATTTTAACTGTATCACAATATATATCAGAGATAAGATACACAAGTAGATGGGCCACTGTATATGAAAAAGTGGCCACGCGCACCGAAAGTAGTGACTAGTGACATCTACATTTGGAGGCGGAACTACCAACATTTCTAAAGGTTCAGATCCATGCTAGGGGTCCAGAGCCATGCTAAAGGTTCAGATCCAGGCTAACCCTCTAATTTGAAAAAAGCGGGAAATTCAAAAATAAATTTAGGTGGGAAATTTAAATAGTTGTATTCGTAATAATTCTGTAGTAGAGAGGTGATCAGTTGTAACACACTAGTTATTTTAGTAGTATTATTGTCTTCACATTACACTCTTTATTTTGCTATTATAGTAAAATAGAACCAGTGTAATGTAAAGACAACTCTACTAGTATAACTTGTAGTTACAACTGATTACCTCTCTACTACAGAATTATTACAAATACAACTATTTAAATTTTCCACCTACTTATTTAGTTAAAAGTAGGTAAAAAAATTCAAATGCGAAATGAGCATTAATCTAGTTTTTATATTTCCACCTGGTATAGGACATTCAATGTTTACATAAATACAATTACGAACTTTTTAAAAATCTAAGAAAAAAACAATTTAAAAAGCAGGTAATTTCACTAGATATAATAAATGAAAAATGGGAAACAATTACATAACACACTTTATTTAATAGACTGGGATAAATATCCACTTTGGACGCAATTTCTGGGCTTTCTTGGCAGCTGCCTTCCACTGGCTTAGTTTTCTTTATAAAATTCTTACATCTGGAGAAATGTTTCCTATTGCCCCTATATCCATGAGCTAAAAAAAAAGTCAACTATTGTTATCCTCATTCAAGTTGTATGCAGTGAACTTATAAGTTATATACGCAAAAGCAAGGTATTGCTGTGAACAATTTTTTCTGTAATTTAGGTTGATTTCCTTCAAAAATATAGTTTTTGACATCACTTGTACTTACAATTATTAAAATTCAAGGTATGACTAGCATATGCAATAATGAGTTATTTAACTTAAACAATCTTACCAGTTGCAGTTAAAACTCCTTTATATCTGCCCAGATGCCAAGAAATGGATGGTGCTTGTATGAAACTTGATGTGGACGGTAATTGTGAAAAACTTGATGTGGATGAACTGCAAGCTGAAAATTACATAAGAATTTTTTACAATTGAGTTTTCAACATAACCACAAGTAGGTCACCATAAGCTATACTGCCTGAAGGTGATTTAAAAATACTTACCAGGTACTTCATCAAACTCATGTAGTAAACGCTTCCTTGTATATGTCTTGACTGGTCGTTGTACTTTTCCTACTGGACTATTACTACTTTTTGTCGTGGAAGCACTTAGAATAGAAATGGATTCTAAAAAAGGTTTTTTTAAATTAATATCAATAAAACATAAGTTGTTGCTCTCGAAAAACTAGGCATTATACAGTTACAAATGATTTATTACTGGATATAAAAAAATATTGCAAAATATTTATAGATACCTTTTAGCTTCTCGGGAGTTGAAAATGATTGTTGTTGCTCTGGTACCCAAAAATGATCACCTTCACACTTCTCTTGTATCCTAAAAAATATTAATCCTAATTCAACATAATATTTATACACTAATCATTATTTGTATATAGTTACAATCAACTATGTCTATTGTAGTACTAATAACTACTATTTCAAACAGTGCAGTTCACATATAGATGAGATAAGTTCTTACCATGCAAATGTAGTGAGGGATTTCTTCAATCTGCCACAATCTTCAAAATGAATGTTACAACTTTTATAAGATATGTAAGACTCAAAAGCCAACTTAGAAATATTAATTCTCTCATTCTAAACGGCGTTAACCTCTTGGTTAGCAGGTAGGTATTCTATGCCTATAAAAAAATACTTAGGTTAATACTTAGTTATAATACTTCTCATTTTTATTTCAAGGAAATCGTTGACTTAGTATAAACCACAATTAATACATCTAGCAATTCCAAATATTAAGTCTAACTATCTTAACTAGTATTTGAATTAATTTTATTAAAAAAAATTTCTTCAACTGATAATATTGGTAGAAATTAACATAATTAGTACTAACCTTCTCAATGCATCCAGGAACACAGCAAATTCTCATCATAGGAACTCATCTTTAAATACTTTAGGAATATAAATGAGAAAATAAAAGCACCAACAACGACGAAAGAACGAACTCGCACGCCCTTTATTTACGATTAGGGATGGCAACGATATATCGATAGTTTGGAAATATCGATATGTCAGCCCAAATATATCGATATTTTACATCGATATTTTTCTGTGGCGATATATCGATATATCGATTAAACTTTCATATATCGTTTTCCAATATAATCGTCTGTCTTTAGTCAATAGTTGGTTGCCTACTTTCGAACGAACTGGTGCGGACTAGCGGAATGCAGACGTACCAAATATTTTGTCATGTCATTATCTTATCTATCAGTTCACCATAAAAAGAGACAATCAACAACCAATAACCAGTGATCTGATTTTGATTGGTCAAATCAGGTTAGTTGTTACTTGTTTCCGAAAAATGACGTGTGACGTGACAAATAACAGTCGGGATCGGGCGGGGGAGTACCCAAACTGAATAGAATAGTTGAATAATTTTTGTGATTTGTAGCAATGGTAGTAATAGAGTTTTATTCATATAAATATTTATCTGACATGATATTAGAACTTTCTGTTTTGTTTTTTTATTTTATGTTAAATTTTCTAATGTTTGTTTTCTTGTTTTATGTTGAATTTTCTAGTTTGTCTCCTTGTTTTATGTTGAAAATAAATAAAAATGACATTTTTTTACACCTTAAAAACAGTTACTATACTATACAAGAATAATAATTATATAAAATATGCATAAACAACAAAAAATAATTAAAAACATCGATATTTTGCAATATCGATATTTTTGTTTCGATATATCGCATATATCGATACCTTGGTTGCGATATATCGATGTTTCGATATATCGTCATTTTTATTCGATATTGCCATCCCTATTTACGATACGATAGGGATGCGCGATACTATCCGATATTCCTGTGTATCGATACTTTTACTTTCGATACTCGATATTTTGTATCGATACTATGCTTTTCGATGCATTCCAAGTATCGATAAATTTGTAGTGTATCGATACCTTGCGATACGGGATTTTCAGTGGTAGCGGCAAGTGGCGTTATCTATAGTGATGAGCGATATCGTGATTTTTTAATCACGTTGTGAAATGATGTGCTTTTTTTAACGAAACTAAAAATAAAAAACGAAACATGTGCAGTTTTTTACGTTTTTCGAGCTAATTTTGAGGTTATATGAAAAAGTCACCAATGAAAAAGTTGTAGGTTTTCTCAAGATCTACAACTTTTATAATCAACTTTTTATTCTAGGAACTCAACTTTGGCCGGAAATCGCAATAATGTCTTTTTCCACCCCCCCCAAAATAAGTGTGTTTCATCGAAAAAACGTTATAACTCGAAAAATTTCCAATATTTCAATCTGAAATTTTTTTCATAGGTTGTGACTATGAAAGCTACCTTCTACTAAATTTTAATCAAAACCGAACATTTTCTAAGGAAACTAATAATAATAGACGAAAAATGCAGTTTTTTGCGTTTTTCACTATTGAAAAAGTTGTAGATTTTCTCGAGATCTACAACTTTTATAATCAACTTTTCATTCCAGGAACTCACTTTTGGCCGGAAATCGCAATAATGTCTTTTTCCACCCCCCCCCCCCCCCCCAAAAAAGTGTTTTTTACCGAAAAAACGTCCTAACTCGAAAAATTTCCAATATTTTAATTTGAAATTTTTTTTCATGGTTTATGACTATCAAAGCTACTTTCTACTAAATTTTCATCAAAATCGAATATTTTTTAAGGAAACTAATAATAAAAAACGAAAAATGCACTTTTTTGCGTTTTTCGAGCTAATTTTGAGGTTATGTGGAAAAGTCACTGATGTAAAAGTTGTAGATTTTCTCAAGATCTACAACTTTTATAATCAACTTTTTATTCTAGGAACCCAGCTTTGGGCGGAAATCGCAATAATGTCTTTCTCCACCCCCCCAAAAAAAGTGTTTTTCACCGAAAAAACGTCATAACTCGAAAAATTTCCAATATTTTAATTTGAAATTTTTTTTCATGGTTTGTGATTATCAAAGTTACCTTCTACTAAATTTCCATCAAATGCGAACATTTTTTAACGAAACCAATAATAAAAAACGGAAAATGCAGTTTTTTGCGTTTTTCGAGCTAATTTTGAAGCTATGTGGAAAAGTCACTGATGTAAAAGTTGTAGATTTTCCCAAGATCTACAACTTTTACAATCAACTTTTTATTCTAGGAACTCAACTTTGGACGGAAATCGCAATAATGTCTTTTTCCACCCCTCCAAAAAGGTGTTTTTTACCGAAAAAACGTCAAAATTAGCAAAATCTCGGATCGTTAACGTATCGATACTTCGAGTATCGATAAATTAATATTCGATATTCTACTGTATCGATACTTTACATTCCGATCCGTATCGATACCTAATATCGATACTTTCTAGTGTATCGCGCAACCCTACGATACGAAGAATAATAGAGAGTTTAAGTGATGTCACGAACGTTAACGTTAACGCAAGAATATTACGTTTACGTTCGATTGTATAAAAGAGAGTTTAAGTGATGTCACGAACGTTAACGTAAAGTTTTGTTTACACACATTAACAAACCTAACCTTTTGTTTTTTAATTTTCTACGAAAATTTGCATTTTAATAATTCTTGTTATTAGAGAGATATCGGTAACCCAAATAGCGTCAGGCCGTATTAGCGCATATGTTATTTTGACATTTAACCTATGCGCGAGTCGATTCTTAAAACAACGTCCCTAAATAACGTTACCGCCAAGCGTAATTTACGGAGCCTAACGACAGGCGGTATTTGAAATAGCGCTTGATAATTAATATGCCGGGCATGCGCAGTTTTCCTATGATAAAGTTATTCATCAAAATGGCGGCTTCAATGTCTTGATCATTTCCACCACCAATAATTATCGCTTCAAGATCTTCATCCATTGCAAAGATTCTATAGTGGAAGTTAAGAAAAAATAATTGTAGATAAAATGAATCTATAGATACACTATTAGGAACCTCAAAAAATAAATGTTCGTCTTTTATTTGAACAATAATAATACAAAAAATACTGAATATGGCTAAGACAAACACACAAATTTAATGAAAAACTTACAAGACACACAATAGACAGAATAACAATAAAGCTAGGTTAAGTGACATTTTCGAATAGCGCATAGCGCGGGTAACTGCTTCCGATAACTGTTAAATAAAATTGAAATACCGCTTTACGTAAACCCAATACCGCAGGACGTTAATTACGTTCACAGACGCTATTGATTTTACCGATATCTCTCTAATATCTATTTCATCCTCAATCACAGAACAAGATCCAAATCATAGATAAACTCACTTAATAACAAAATATGGGAATCGGTAATCTCCGGTAGGGCTTCGGACAGCATCGATTAACGTTAGACGTTTACGTGGGAGCACGTAAGTTAACGGAGGCCCGTAAACCTTAACGTGAATATTTATTTACTGCGCATGAGCAGCTGTCAATTTACACGTTTACGTTAACGTTCGTGACATCACTTAAACTCTCTAAAAGGTTTGTTCGTATAGAGAGTTTCCAACGGTTGGTGACTATTTCATACTGCGCATGCGCCGCCTCCAACTGGTTTGGGATTTGCTATCCATTTTTATGTTCTACGAACGCATTTCGAATAGCTAGTGATTCTTCTGTTTCTGTTTTGAAAATTTAGATAAAGGGACAAAAAAAGAAGAATATAATACGGTTTTTTTTTTAAGTTTGGTAGCCAGATCATTTGCTACTGCCCTAAATATCCGAAAATGTTCGAAGAATTCAAAATCGCTGTATTCGCCAATAGCGTGGTTAAAAAAATGTTCATTCCGATGTTTTGGTTGACGATTCAATACATCGTATTCGTCAGTATCACTACTTGAACTTGATGACGAAATATCGCTTTATAAAAAAGCGTCGGAAGAATCACTGAAATCAGAAGAATCTACAATTTTAAAGAGCAATTTATTTAAAAATTATTTTATATTTTCGTAATATGTACCTACCTAAATCCAAATAACATACAAAAACCGAAAACACAAAAAAAATTGGTTAGGTTATATATATGGCTGATTATGATTTTATTATGAACAATATTCAAAGGTTGCATGACCGTGATTAAAAATTTGGAGAATAGTCTGAGATTTTTCCAACTATTCCCAATCAGTTGGCAATCACTTATTTTTTCACTACGAACACCCAACTAATAATTGGAAACTGTCAGTGATTCTTCTACGAACGCCAAATATTCAATGCGCATGCGATTTGCAGTTGGAAACGGCTGCTGACAAACAAACAAACAAAGCTAATAATAATAAACAATATGGCTGCTAGCTCCATGCATGATTGCTGAACCTAATTTAATTTTAGACTCCGAAACTTAATTTCACCTTAGGCTCCATCTATCAGCTCTATTTGAAATCTTTAACGTTTAGTTCCGCCTCCAAATAAAGATGTCAGTAAAAATCGTACCAATTTTGAATTAATTTCGCCCACCCTAGTGCCCAGAGGGGCCGTATTCTTGACTGAGGGAGTGAAGCTTCTCGAGAGAACGGTTATTTTGTCTTTGTCACTGCAGTGACAGAGTAACCAAGCAAAATAAAGACAAAATATTCGTTCTCTCGTGAACCTCTACTCCCTCAGTCAAGAATAGGGTCCCTGGCCTGGAGAGGAGTGAGGTTAGCAGCACCGTTGGCGAGTTTACACCATAGACAAAAAAAAATATCAACATCCGATGATATAATATTTCTCTATGGTTTACACTTTACAGCCGGTCCCCGGTTGAGTAGAAGGGTACGTAAGATTCTGATTGGTCTGACTCAACTGGCCAGCGCAGAAACATTGTTCCGTTTCTGCCTATTAACTTGAAATCTCTTATGGTGTAAACCACAGCACACTCCCCCTGCTGTGGTGTGAACGTTATAAATAATTTAATTGAAGAAACGAATGTCATAAGACCAATTGAACAAGAGGTAAATAATTATATAACTTTTGAAGATTCTAATAATAATATAATGGAGACAAATCAAGCAGCTCTTCCTACATTTAAGGAAGAAATTGAAATTGAGGAACATGCTTTTGAAATCGACGTTAAACAAGAACTTGATAGAGATATGCATAGTGTGAACGTTATAAATAATTTAATTGAAGAAACGAATGTCATAAGACCAATTAAACAAGAGGTAAATAATTATATAACTTTTGAAGATTCTAATCCTAATATAATGGAGACAAATCAAGCAGCTCTTCCTACATTTAAGGAAGAAATTGAAATTGAGGAACATGCTTTTGAAATCGACGTTAAACAAGAACTTGATAGATATATGCATAGTGTGAACGTTATAAATAATTTAATTGAAGAAACGAATGTCATAAGACCAATTAAACAAGAGGTAAATAATTATATAACTTTTGAAGATTCTAATCCTAATATAATGGAGACAAATCAAGCAGCTCTTCCTACATTTAAGGAAGAAATTGAAATTGAGGAACATGCTTTTGAAATCGACGTTAAACAAGAACTTGATAGATATATGCATAGTGTGAACGTTATAAATAATTTAATTGAAGAAACGAATGTCATAAGACCAATTAAACAAGAGGTAAATAATTATATAACTTTTGAAGATTCTAATGCTTCAATTAAACAAGAAAGTATTATTATTGAGAGCATTGAAAATAAATTGAACTATTCGTATGGGAAACGGAGGAGAAGAATTAAACTCGGAGGTAAGTGAAACTTATTAACCTTAAAGTATAAAATGGTACATTTTTTCCACCCTGGGTAGCTCAGGGCATTGTTTAAGAATGTACAAAGGAGGCACATAAGTATATCAACATTTGGTTTAAAGTAACAAGGTTCACCTACTTTTTTCTTTACTTAACGAATATTTTCTGGCATTTCCTTACTCACTATTTTTGTCGTGTCCTTCAATTTATTTTTTATTTACAGGAAGTTCATTGAAAGGAAAACATATGAAGAGACGAGGTATTATTATCTGTGCAATTTGTGGAAATTTATATACAAACCTAGTGGAATATTCTTATCACTATTCAATACATTATTTAAAGAATAATAAATTATGTAAGACTCAATTAAATAGGAGAGATACTAGTAACTTGATCAATCCAAATGAGGAAGTGAAATGTGAAATTGAAATAGTTGAAAATGAACTGAAAATAGAGTTGGAGGAAACCAAAAACTGTGCTCAGTTCAACGGTATGGATAATTACAAGCCATACTCACGTGGAACTGTTGAAAATGCCCAATTGTGCCGCTATACTTCTCGTAAAAAGCAATTCAAATGTGTTATTTGTTCTAAATCGTTTACATGTAAAGGTAACCTAGTTAAACACATGCGTATTCACACTGGAGAAAAACCATTTAAATGTGAAATTTGTTTTAAATCGTTCACAGTTAAATTTGGCTTGGTTCAACACATGCCTATTCACACTAGTGAAAAACCATTTAAATGTGCAAATTGTTTTAAATCATTTACATGTAAATCTTACTTAGTTAAACACATGCGTATTCACACTGGCGAGAAACCATTTAAATGTGCAAATTGTTTTAAATCATTTACATGTAAATCTTACTTAGCTAAACACATGCGTATTCACACTGGAGAAAAACCATTTAAATGTGAAATTTGTTTTAAATCGTTCACAGTTAAATTAGGCTTGGTTCAACACATGCCTATTCACACTGGTGAGAAACCATTTAAATGTGAGATTTGTTTTAAATCGTTCACAGGTAAATCTGGCTTGGTTCAACACATGCCTATTCACACTGGCGAGAAACCATTTAAATGTGAGATTTGTTTTAAATCGTTCACAGGTAAATCTGGCTTGGTTCAACACATGCGTATTCACACTGGCGAGAAACCATTTAAATGTGCAATTTGTTTTAAATCGTTTACAGTTAAATTTGGCTTGGTTCAACACATGCGTATTCACACTGGTGAGAAACCATTTAAATGTGAAATTTGTTTTAAATCGTTTACAGGTAAAGGTGACCTAGTTAAACACAGGCGTGTTCACGCAGGTAAACAAAATATTTAATTATGTGATACATGTTGGAACATATTTAAATATATCTACTAGTTTCTCTCGTATGTCCATTTTTTGTCGGGGGAATCACGGACAACAGAGTTTATAAATCCAGCTTCAATCTCACCCTGAGATTGGTGTATTTTACGGGTTGCGTGAAATGAGAATCCCATCTAAATCAGGGAAAAGCCAAGAAATACATGGTATCAACGGCGTAATTTATAGTTTTTATTACTTCATTTTGTAATATAGTTCTAGTGTAGTACTTCCACTATTTATCTTATGTTTTTTTAATAAATTTACAATAAATACATTTAAATAATTAAAACAGCAGCATTTTTATTTGGGAGAACCATCACGCTCAAATTCGAAGCCGCATCTGCGAACTGCAATTCTTGTTTTTTTTGTCAGTATCATACCGACTTCCAAACTACTACTAGTCTTGGCCAAATAAGATTTATAGTTACCTACACATTTACTATACCTATCTGGTAGTTTTCCAATTATATCATTAAAGTGCAGTATATGCTTTTTTGTAAAATTTTACCGATTTTCAATCTATCAACAAATACTTACGGTAAGTTTTCATCTTATTTACACACGAACAATTTTATTACAATAAACAATTGGTTTTTAATAATACTAGTACTACTACTACTAATTTATTCAGGCGAACCTTGGCCAAGGAAAACTCAAGCCAAGGTTCCGGCACTGAGGCCACTGGCGGGCCCATTGTGCCATTCCTGCTACTTATGCATCCATGAAGCCGAGTCCCAATCCTCTTCAGTGGATGCCTGCTTATGTCCCGGGGGTCATAACAGGAACTCCGAAGATTCGCCTGCGTAGCACAGCCCAATGTGGACATACGAGGGGAATATGGTCCGACGGTTCGTCAGCCATGCCGCAACCCCTACATTTTTGAGTTATGAAAGGTTACAAATAGTTATGATATAGTGGACTGTACAATACATTGGCCGGCTCGTTCACCAGATATAACCCCGTTAGATTTTTTCTTTGGGGATATTTAGAAGGATTAGTTTATGTTACAGCTCCTGATGATGTAGATGATTTAAAAAACAGAATCAGAGCAGCTTGCCAATCTGTTACACCAGAAAGTATTGAAGCAGCATGTAAAGGCATGATAAGTTTGAAGTCACAAAACTTTTAACAACAATAATACAGTGAACGATTGTTCACTGACACTGACAGCTTTTGACAACTAGAATAGCTATTACTATAATATGTTTTTTGTTTCTCGGCTCTCTTTGTTTTTCAAATAAAAAACTTTATAAAAATTAGTTTGTCGTTTCTAAGTAGGTACCTAACCCAAAAAAATAGGTATCGCCGAATTGATATAAGAGAAACCTTTAGACTAGTGGAACATTATACAGGTTGTCTCATTAACATTTCTGAAAATGATACCACTTGACCCGAAACGTGACATTGTAGCAAAGTAGCTGATTGCTTAAAATGTGTAATACTACTTACGGTTTATAACTGCAAAATTTCAATATTGTAGTTCAAATAGTTTTCGAGATATATACTGTCCAAAACCTCGTGGGACACCCTGTATATATATATGTATATATATATAATATTTTGTTTTGTGTCATAATCAAACTAATTAATAAAAGTCAATTTTCATGATTTTTTTGTTTCAATATACCTGACCGACCATCTTCTCGAAACAGGTATGAGCTGCCGCCCCTAGCTGAAATCCTGGGTACGCCCTTGAAACAGCACCTCGCTAACTCGAAGGCTCTACAGGGTCTCAGACAGTCCAAGCTCCTATTGAGGAGATGGACTGATAGACATCGCTAGAGCTGCTCTAGAACTACCAAAGGAGTAGGTTAAAAAAGAGAGCAGGACTCCTAACAGGGCACTGCTGTCTGAGGAAACACCTCTGTAACCTAGGTTTGGAGGAAAGTCCCCTGTTAAGTATTCATTCATTTTATTTTAATAGATGTTGACCATTGTTTTATTTATATTTAATTTGTAAGCTAATTTAATAATCTCAAATTCTCGTGCAAATCGTTGGTGGTATTCACACTTAATGGACCTACGGTATACAAACATTATTTTCAATTCAAAAACCAGCTCTCCGAGCGACGAAAAAGCAGAATGATAAAAATTGTCGAAGTGAACAGTTAAGATCTACGCGCTAGTGCCGGAAACCTTAAGAAAAACCCCATTGAACCCCTGGATACAGTCCACTATATCATTGTCAAGAAGGGTTGCAATCCCGCCGCAGATCATCCGAGACCTTCAGGTAAGAATACCATCTTGGGCGATTTGCTTGTATAATATTTTATATGGTTATTATTATAACTATTTGTAACCTTTCATAACTCAAAGATGTAGGGGTTGCGGCATGGCTGACGAAACGTCGGACCATATTCCCCTCGTATGTCCACATTGGGCTGTGCTACGCAGGCGAATCTTCGGAGTTCCTGTTATGACCCCCGGGACATAAGCAGGCATCCACTGAAGAGGATTATTGGGTCCTTCATCGAGGGACTCGGCTTCATGGATGCATAAGTAGCAGGAATGGCACAATGGGCCCGCCAGTGGCCTCAGTGCCGGAACCTTGGCTTGAGTTTTCCTTGGCCAAGGTTCGCCTGAATAAATTAGTAGTAGTAGTACTAGTATTATTAAAAACCAATTGTTTATTGTAATAAAATTGTTCGTGTGTAAATAAGATGAAAACTTACCGTAAGTGTATCAGATTGTAATCCAAGTAATCCATAGAGGCACTATTTAAATTGTCCCCTGTGATATTACCATTGAAAAAGAAATTAAGCGATAACCACAAAATTCTTCTAGCCCCAATTTAAAAATAAAAAGATTTTTTTAAATAGTACTGTAGGTTCTACTTAATTATTGATAAGTAAAGAAACAAACAGCCGAAATAGCATAATTTTTTGAAAAACTATTTCTAAAACCATATCAAATGTACTACTACTTTTATAAAATAAGTACCCGACTGTACAATAACCAAAAAGATTTAAAAAGTATATAATTTACTCTAATTTAAGAAGAAATATTTGCCAACTATTTGTATAAAATGAATTTTTGCATTATTGCCACATCCCCACAAAAATCTTTTTTTTTTAATTTACTCCATCGATAAATGTTACAAACTATTTGGGAATCAAATAAAAACTCAATTTGTTGATAGATTGAAAATCGGTAAAATTTTACAAAAAAGCATATACTGCGCTTTAATGATATAATTGGAAAACTACCAGATAGGTATAGTAAATGTGTAGGTAACTATAAATCTTATTTGGCCAAGACTAGTAGTAGTTTGGAAGTCGGTATGATACTGACAAAAAAAACAAGAATTGCAGTTCGCAGATGCGGCTTCGAATTTGAGCGTGATGGTTCTCCCAAATAAAAATGCTGCTGTTTTAATTATTTAAATGTATTTATTGTAAATTTATTAAAAAAACATAAGATAAATAGTGGAAGTACTACACTAGAACTATATTACAAAATGAAGTAATAAAAACTATAAATTACGCCGTTGATACCATGTATTTCTTGGCTTTTCCCTGATTTAGATGGGATTCTCATTTCACGCAACCCGTAAAATACACCAATCTCAGGGTGAGATTGAAGCTGGATTTATAAACTCTGTTGTCCGTGATTCCCCCGACAAAAAATGGACATACGAGAGAAACTAGTAGATATATTTAAATATGTTCCAACATGTATCACATAATTAAATATTTTGTTTACCTGCGTGAACACGCCTGTGTTTAACTAGGTCACCTTTACCTGTAAACGATTTAAAACAAATTTCACATTTAAATGGTTTCTCACTAGTGTGAATACGCATGTGTTGAACCAAGCCAGATTTACCTGTGAACGATTTAAAACAAATCTCACATTTAAATGGTTTTTCTCCAGTGTGAAGAAGAATCACTGACAGTTTCCAATTATTAGTTGGGTGTTCGTAGTAAAAAAATAAGTGATTGCCAACTGATTGGGAATAGTTGGAAAAATCTCTGACTATTCTCCAAATTTTTAATCACGGTCATGCAACCTTTGAATATTGTTCATAATAAAATCATAATCAGCCATATATATAACCTAACCAATTTTTTTTGTGTTTTCGGTTTTTGTATGTTATTTGGATTTAGGTAGGTACATATTACGGAAATATAAAATAATTTTTAAATAAATTGCTCTTTAAAATTGTAGATTCTTCTGATTTCAGTGATTCTTCCGACGCTTTTTTAGAAAGCGATATTTCGTCATCAAGTTCAAGTAGTGATACTGACGAATACGATGTATTGAATCGTCAACCAAAACATCGGAATGAACATTTTTTTAACCACGCTATTGGCGAATACAGCGATTTTGAATTCTTCGAACATTTTCGGATATTTAGGGCAGTAGCAAATGATCTGGCTACCAAACTTAAAAAAAAACCGTATTATATTCTTCTTTTTTTGTCCCTTTATCTAAATTTTCAAAACAGAAACAGAAGAATCACTAGCTATTCGAAATGCGTTCGTAGAACATAAAAATGGATAGCAAATCCCAAACCAGTTGGAGGCGGCGCATGCGCAGTATGAAATAGTCACCAACCGTTGGAAACTCTCTCTACGAACAAACCTTTTAGAGAGTTTAAGTGATGTCACGAACGTTAACGTAAACGTGTAAATTGACAGCTGCTCATGCGCAGTAAATAAATATTCACGTTAAGGTTTACGGGCCTCCGTTAACTTACGTGCTCCCACGTAAACGTCTAACGTTAATCGATGCTGTCCGAAGCCCTACCGGAGATTACCGATTCCCATATTTTGTTATTAAGTGAGTTTATCTATGATTTGGATCTTGTTCTGTGATTGAGGATGAAATAGATATTAGAGAGATATCGGTAAAATCAATAGCGTCTGTGAACGTAATTAACGTCCTGCGGTATTGGGTTTACGTAAAGCGGTATTTCAATTTTATTTAACAGTTATCGGAAGCAGTTACCCGCGCTATGCGCTATTCGAAAATGTCACTTAACCTAGCTTTATTGTTATTCTGTCTATTGTGTGTCTTGTAAGTTTTTCATTAAATTTGTGTGTTTGTCTTAGCCATATTCAGTATTTTTTGTATTATTATTGTTCAAATAAAAGACGAACATTTATTTTTTGAGGTTCCTAATAGTGTATCTATAGATTCATTTTATCTACAATTATTTTTTCTTAACTTCCACTATAGAATCTTTGCAATGGATGAAGATCTTGAAGCGATAATTATTGGTGGTGGAAATGATCAAGACATTGAAGCCGCCATTTTGATGAATAACTTTATCATAGGAAAACTGCGCATGCCCGGCATGTTAATTATCAAGCGCTATTTCAAATACCGCCTGTCGTTAGGCTCCGTAAATTACGCTTGGCGGTAACGTTATTTAGGGACGTTGTTTTAAGAATCGACTCGCGCATAGGTTAAATGTCAAAATAACATATGCGCTAATAGGGCCTGACGCTATTTGGGTTACCGATATCTCTCTAATAACAAGAATTATTAAAATGCAAATTTTCGTAGAAAATTAAAAAACAAAAGGTTAGGTTTGTTAATGTGTGTAAACAAAACTTTACGTTAACGTTCGTGACATCACTTAAACTCTCTTTTATACAATCGAACGTAAACGTAATATTCTTGCGTTAACGTTAACGTTCGTGACATCACTTAAACTCTCTATTATTCTTCGTATCGTAGGGTTGCGCGATACACTAGAAAGTATCGATATTAGGTATCGATACGGATCGGAATGTAAAGTATCGATACAGTAGAATATCGAATATTAATTTATCGATACTCGAAGTATCGATACGTTAACGATCCGAGATTTTGCTAATTTTGACGTTTTTTCGGTAAAAAACACCTTTTTGGAGGGGTGGAAAAAGACATTATTGCGATTTCCGTCCAAAGTTGAGTTCCTAGAATAAAAAGTTGATTGTAAAAGTTGTAGATCTTGGGAAAATCTACAACTTTTACATCAGTGACTTTTCCACATAACTTCAAAATTAGCTCGAAAAACGCAAAAAACTGCATTTTCCGTTTTTTATTATTGGTTTCGTTAAAAAATGTTCGCATTTGATGGAAATTTAGTAGAAGGTAACTTTGATAGTCACAAACCATGAAAAAAAATTTCAAATTAAAATATTGGAAATTTTTCGAGTTATGACGTTTTTTCGGTGAAAAACACTTTTTTTGGGGGGGTGGAGAAAGACATTATTGCGATTTCCGCCCAAAGTTGAGTTCCTAGAATAAAAAGTTGATTATAAAAGTTGTAGAACTTGAGAAAATCTACAACTTTTACATCAGTGACTTTTCCACATAACCTCAAAATTAGCTCGAAAAACGCAAAAAAGTGCATTTTTCGTTTTTTATTATTAGTTTCCTTAAAAAATATTCGATTTTGATGAAAATTTAGTAGAAAGTAGCTTTGATAGTCATAAACCATGAAAAAAAATTTCAAATTAAAATATTGGAAATTTTTCGAGTTAGGACGTTTTTTCTGTAAAAAACACGTTTTTTGGGGGGGGGGGGGGTGGAAAAAGACATTATTGCGATTTCCGGCCAAAAGTGAGTTCCTGGAATGAAAAGTTGATTATAAAAGTTGTAGATCTCGAGAAAATCTACAACTTTTTCAATAATGAAAAACGCAAAAAACTGCATTTTTCGTCTATTATTATTAGTTTCCTTAGAAAATGTTCGGTTTTGATGAAAATTTAGTAGAAGGTAGCTTTCGTAGTCACAACCTATGAAAAAAATTTCAGATTGAAATATTGGAAATTTTTCGAGTTATAACGTTTTTTCGATGAAACACACTTATTTTGGGGGGGATGGAAAAAGACATTATTGCGATTTCCGGCCAAAGTTGAGTTCCTAGAATAAAAAGTTGATTATAAAAGTTGTAGATCTTGAGAAAACCTACAACTTTTTCATTGGTGACTTTTTCATATAACCTCAAAATTAGCTCGAAAAACGTAAAAAACTGCACATGTTTCGTTTTTTATTTTTAGTTTCGTTAAAAAAAGCACATCATTTCACAACGTGATTAAAAAATCACGATATCGCTCATCACTATAGATAACGCCACTTGCCGCTACCACTGAAAATCCCGTATCGCAAGGTATCGATACACTACAAATTTATCGATACTTGGAATGCATCGAAAAGCATAGTATCGATACAAAATATCGAGTATCGAAAGTAAAAGTATCGATACACAGGAATATCGGATAGTATCGCGCATCCCTATCGTATCGTAAATAAAGGGCGTGCGAGTTCGTTCTTTCGTCGTTGTTGGTGCTTTTATTTTCTCATTTATATTCCTAAAGTATTTAAAGATGAGTTCCTATGATGAGAATTTGCTGTGTTCCTGGATGCATTGAGAAGGTTAGTACTAATTATGTTAATTTCTACCAATATTATCAGTTGAAGAAATTTTTTTTAATAAAATTAATTCAAATACTAGTTAAGATAGTTAGACTTAATATTTGGAATTGCTAGATGTATTAATTGTGGTTTATACTAAGTCAACGATTTCCTTGAAATAAAAATGAGAAGTATTATAACTAAAGGTGGATTCATGCAACATCACTTTATTTAACTTATCTTAATTTAACTTATGATTTTCACTTAAGAAAGCTCACCTAGTTCATGCATCATAACTTCAGCTATTACTTAGTAGCCAAGAGGCATGCGCAAAAGATCCTAATTATTATGTTTTGAGAATGACAGACCCGGATTGTTTGTGTTCTGTAATGAATGGGAATGTTGAGGAAAAAAAAATTATTACTATCTGCTTCTGCATTGGTCATCCCTAAAAGGAGGATACGCAGATTTGGGGTGAAGCCTTTTTTCAAAAGGAGGCCTTTATTCGGACAATATGAGAAAATGTTTGTCTATTTCATCAGTCATCGGCATTTATGTCTGGTGTTCTATGACCCTATGTTTCCGCACATGCGCATACGCAAAATTACTGAAGAATCTTAAGTGAAAAGATAAAATTTGTCGAACTTCTTAAGATAAATTAAGTAATTGTTTGAATGCTTGTGTTATTTGTGGATACTTCATCTTATTAAGATAAGTTAAGTTAAATTAAGTGATGTTGCATGAATCCACCTTAAGTATTAACCTAAGTATTTTTTTATAGGCATAGAATACCTACCTGCTAACCAAGCGGTTAACGCCGTTTAGAATGAGAGAATTAATATTTCTAAGTTGGCTTTTGAGTCTTACATATCTTATAAAAGTTGTAACATTCATTTTGAAGATTGTGGCAGATTGAAGAAATCCCTCACTACATTTGCATGGTAAGAACTTATCTCATCTATATGTGAACTGCACTGTTTGAAATAGTAGTTATTAGTACTACAATAGACATAGTTGATTGTAACTATATACAAATAATGATTAGTGTATAAATATTATGTTGAATTAGGATTAATATTTTTTAGGATACAAGAGAAGTGTGAAGGTGATCATTTTTGGGTACCAGAGCAACAACAATCATTTTCAACTCCCGAGAAGCTAAAAGGTATCTATAAATATTTTGCAATATTTTTTTATATCCAGTAATAAATCATTTGTAACTGTATAATGCCTAGTTTTTCGAGAGCAACAACTTATGTTTTATTGATATTAATTTAAAAAAACCTTTTTTAGAATCCATTTCTATTCTAAGTGCTTCCACGACAAAAAGTAGTAATAGTCCAGTAGGAAAAGTACAACGACCAGTCAAGACATATACAAGGAAGCGTTTACTACATGAGTTTGATGAAGTACCTGGTAAGTATTTTTAAATCACCTTCAGGCAGTATTGCTTATGGTGACCTACTTGTGGTTATGTTGAAAACTCAATTGTAAAAAATTCTTATGTAATTTTCAGCTTGCAGTTCATCCACATCAAGTTTTTCACAATTACCGTCCACATCAAGTTTCATACAAGCACCATCCATTTCTTGGCATCTGGGCAGATATAAAGGAGTTTTAACTGCAACTGGTAAGATTGTTTAAGTTAAATAACTCATTATTGCATATGCTAGTCATACCTTGAATTTTAATAATTGTAAGTACAAGTGATGTCAAAAACTATATTTTTGAAGGAAATCAACCTAAATTACAGAAAAAATTGTTCACAGCAATACCTTGCTTTTGCGTATATAACTTATAAGTTCACTGCATACAACTTGAATGAGGATAACAATAGTTGACTTTTTTTTTAGCTCATGGATATAGGGGCAATAGGAAACATTTCTCCAGATGTAAGAATTTTATAAAGAAAACTAAGCCAGTGGAAGGCAGCTGCCAAGAAAGCCCAGAAATTGCGTCCAAAGTGGATATTTATCCCAGTCTATTAAATAAAGTGTGTTATGTAATTGTTTCCCATTTTTCATTTATTATATCTAGTGAAATTACCTGCTTTTTAAATTGTTTTTTTCTTAGATTTTTAAAAAGTTCGTAATTGTATTTATGTAAACATTGAATGTCCTATACCAGGTGGAAATATAAAAACTAGATTAATGCTCATTTCGCATTTGAATTTTTTTACCTACTTTTAACTAAATAAGTAGGTGGAAAATTTAAATAGTTGTATTTGTAATAATTCTGTAGTAGAGAGGTAATCAGTTGTAACTACAAGTTATACTAGTAGAGTTGTCTTTACATTACACTGGTTCTATTTTACTATAATAGCAAAATAAAGAGTGTAATGTGAAGACAATAATACTACTAAAATAACTAGTGTGTTACAACTGATCACCTCTCTACTACAGAATTATTACGAATACAACTATTTAAATTTCCCACCTAAATTTATTTTTGAATTTCCCGCTTTTTTCAAATTAGAGGGTTAGCCTGGATCTGAACCTTTAGCATGGCTCTGGACCCCTAGCATGGATCTGAACCTTTAGAAATGTTGGTAGTTCCGCCTCCAAATGTAGATGTCACTAGTCACTACTTTCGGTGCGCGTGGCCACTTTTTCATATACAGTGGCCCATCTACTTGTGTATCTTATCTCTGATATATATTGTGATACAGTTAAAATGGAAACCGAAAATTTCAATGAAGAGTTTTTCCTAAAGTGTGTAACAAATTTTCCAGTTCTTTATGATCTAAGCAAAAGAGGATATAGTAATAGACATTTAACAGACCAGGCATTGAGTCATATTTCTCTATCAATGCATACAACTGGCAAGTGGCAATGTTACAAATTACAAACTATTTTTTGTTAACTAGTATCTAGAATACCTACTTTAAAGCACCAAAAATTTTAAATGTCTGTGGGTTTAAAATTAAATAATTAGGCTTCGTAGCCTAATAGCAATGTACATACTATATAATTCGTTTAAAAATTTTTAGTTGATATATGTAAGAAAAAGTGGAAATCTCTCCGTGAAAAATATTATAGGGAAAAACAAAAATTGGATATGCTAACAAGAAGTGGAGCAGCAGCTTCACATACAATATCACGGCCTTTAATGTCATTTTTTAATTACATGTTTGATAAGAAAGAACCTAGAAAGTAAGTACCATAGTTGATTTTTAATCTTGTTTATCATTATTTGTAAAATATTTTAGAACTTCATCAAGTGCTCTTCTGGAGATAGATTGTCAAACAAATAATATGAGCAATAATTCTCAAGCACCTCTCCCTGTTAGTCCCGTTTGGGAAAGTGATATATTCCAGATGAAAATTTTGATTCATTCAATGATTTAAATTAAACCTGTTCCCCAGTCTTAAGCTGCAGAGTCAGTCACTGGATCAGAAAACATTAACTTGACACTGAGTGGGGTGCCTCCAAAAAAATATAAAAGAGAAAGAAAGCGAACTGCACAGGCAGATAATACAAATTATTTAGAAGACACTCAAGGCAGTGAAATGTTAGGAATATTAGGAAAGATATCATCATCTATGGAAAAAGTAAGCACATATCCAGCTTCAGACAAAATTGCAACTTTCATAAAATATGTTGAATCAGAAGTCAGGGAGTTTCCACAAAATGTGCAAGAAGAGTTCATAGACGAAACAATTATAAGATTGTTGCAAAATAAAAGAAAATTAAGATCGACCCCATAATTAACTATTGTTATTATGGGCATTTCTCATTTAATACTCGATAATTTTGTTACCAAATGTTTGTTTTCTTAAGAACATTTTTTTAAGTTTATTATTCATATATGTTCCTTTAGTTTATTAATATTAAGCAATTTTACTTTTTTCTAGTCATATTTTGACTAATTATGTACTTTGTTTTGTACCTGATTTTTTTGTTAACCTAAAGGGAAATAAAACTACCCATTGGAATGAAATTAAATTGTTTTTATTTTTTTAGTAAAAAATTAAGTGTACTACAAAAATAAGTTATTTGTAGTAGATAAGCATACCAAAAAATAACAATATATGTGCATGTTTTAATTGGCTCTCCTAACATATTCAAACTGCCAGGGGCATATTTGACTACCTGCGTTATTAACATATTCTTTGATAAAGTTTCTAAGGTTCCAAGCATCTCTTGGGGCATTTCTATTTCCAAACCTTATTTGCGAGTTCTGCAAGGCATTGAATATGGGCAATTCATTTCGCCATTGACCAGAAATAAGATTCCCATTTACCTCCCGGTCAGCATAGTTTCCATCACAATAGATAGATGAATCTCTTTTACGGGATCTGATAAAATTGTGCAAACAGACGACTGCTTTAACAATAGTATCAACAGTTTCGGGACTTGCATTTAATTCTCTATGAAAAATTCTAAATCGAGCAACCATTATTCCCAAAGTATTTTCTATGGTTCGCCTTGCATGTGATAGTCTAAAAAATATTAAAGATTAAAATAAAATATTATGTTGCTAAATAGTATGCTATACCTACTGATAATTGAAAATTTTTTCATCCTCGGGCATTTGTTGATTTCTTTTTTTCGAATAGGGTCTCATTAAATTAATTTGAAGAGGAAAAGCTTCATCACCAATAAAAAATGTTGGCACTTCATCTGCAGTATGGGGAATAAGATTACTAGTTGGTATATTTAATGTGCCTGCTGAAAGTTTTTTTCTAAATGTGGAATTTTTTAATATGCCACCATCACTCTGTGCTCCATAAGACCCAATATCAACAAAGATAAAATTATATTTTGCATCACATATTGCTAATAGTATGGTGCTAAAGTATTTCTTATAATTAAAAAATTTGGATCCTGAATTTGAAGGTGCTCGAATCCTGATATGCTTGCCATCTATAGATCCCAAACAATTGGGAAGTTGCCAGATATTATAATAATCTTCTGCAACTTTCAGCCACTCTTCTTTTGATAATGATTTTAAGTAAATAGGGGACAAAATATCCCATAAAATGTTACAAGTTTCCCAAATTATGTTACATATTGTGGAAGGATGTATGCGAAAAGCATATCCAAGGTTTGGATATGAATCACCAGTTGCTAAAAATCTAAGTGTAACCATCAACCGAGCTGCTGGCTTTATGGCTTCTCTTGGGGAAGTTTTCTGCAGAAGGGATGCACATAGGGACAATAATAATTCAAAACATGAAGAAGTCATTCTAGTAAAATTGAAAAATAAGGAAGGGTGACTTATTTTAATCTCTGCTAGTAAATTATTAAATAAACCTTGAGATTCCCTCTTTAAATAAATGTCTCGTACCCAAAACCTTCTTTTTGGCGAATTCTCTTTTTCGCACAATTTTTGGGCCGTTTTTTATGTAACGTTATTATAGATACTGCTAGAGAGCTTAATACTAATTGGTTGTCTCTGATACTAAGCTTTTAATCTTATTCTCGTCCATTATTTTTATTTTTATAGGTGTTCAGCCAATGAACTATGAATACGGATGGAATGGCCCCTTCCCATTTAAACAATGAAACGTTTTTGCGGCCAACATAAGAAAAGGAGGTCCGAGAGAGAGAAGGAGCTAGTCAGGGCAAAAGGCCCGCAAATTTCAAGGTGGTGTATAGCGGATTTATAGTAATTTTGATTTTAAAATTTATTTAAGCAATTGTAATTGGATAAAAGGGAGTAATAGGGATGGGTAAAGAGTATAAAATTATTATAAATATTAAATTTCAATAAAAATACTGATTTTGGAAGATATATATTATATTAAAAAAAATTATTTCTCAAAATACAAAATATTTTTAGCAGATTTGTGTAGAAAGCAACAGTTCGCCTTATGAGGCTATTGGTTTTTAAAATGAATAGCTTTAGTAAGCTTTTGTGTGATTCTATCAGGAATTTGGTTTTTTATTGAATTTATGTGGTGAAGCCGAATTGTAAAATAATTTTTCATTATTAATCTTACCAATTGAATTATATGACCATGAAGTGGATCTTGATCTAGACAATGCTGAGATAAACATAAAAACAATTCACTGATGTTCAAATTTCTCATTGCAAGAGAGACCAGTCTCAACATTATATTCGGCACAGAAAAGTTTATTTCAGACTTAATTACGCTTTCTGCAACCATACAAATTTTAACTATATCTTTTGTAGGCTTGCTAAGACCCCCTCTATTTTTTTTCTATTCAGTAGCATGCAAGCTGAACTAGAAGTTATTAAAGAACGGGCACATTCATTGCAATTAAGAGCTTTAATAAGTTTTTTGCTAATAAAACCTGCTATATATACTCTACCACATCACAAATACAGGGTGTTTCTAAATACATGCGACAAAATTCAGGAGGTCAATAGAATAAACACCATAATTTATAATTCTATTAGTACAATTCACTGCACTGCAAGATTAAACCATTTTCAGACAAATATAAAACAAAATAAAAATCTCTTAAAGGCTATAAGTCTATAAATATTTATAATAATCACCAAAAACTACTATTATTAATTTAAAAATTCAGCAGAAGCAAAATTATTTAAAAGCAAACACGATAAATACACTTCCTCTAATGTTAAATACAGGTTTTCTGCCCTGACTAGCGCTATCCTTATCGTCTGTCTCATCTTGACATCAATTCATACGCAAAATGCCCCTTCCATCCGTATTTATAGTTCATTGTGTTCAGCTAACGAAAAACCGTCAAAACAAATAACATAACCAAAAAATTTAGAACCAATGTAAATGATCATTATGTGAAATGTCAATTAAGCAAGAGATTAAGCACGCGCGTAATTGAATGTAAATGTACCTTAAAGTCACACTGACCTTAAAATATAATTTTCAAAACAATTGTAACATAACCTTAAAATTTTGAATGAAATTGTCTTGCTGCTTGCATTTGTCGAGCAGAATAACAAGCCCGCAAAACAGTGTTGCCGCGGCTACATTGCCAAATTATCCTCGAAAGGAACTCAAATTATCCTCTTTTATCCTCCGAATATTTACAAATATCCTGTTTTTATCCACACGATTTTTACTGTACGTAGATCAAAAAATATTATCACATGACTACAATTTCTGATAAAATAATACATAATCGATTAATCAACACCCCAGAATAGACATCACACAGAACACAGAAGCGATAAAACCACAAATCACTACGTGGTTTGTGGATAAAACCGATTCGGTCCAACATTTTTAGGTGGGGGAAATTTGGGACAACTGTCAATCGAGAATCGAATAAGAATCGATAAGGAATGAACAGTGAACTGTAGATTGTAGAATGAATCGTTGTTAATAAAAACAAAAAACCGAAAATAAATCATATTTATTATTATTAAATGTACATAAATATATTTTATGTAGCGAAAATAAAACAGTCTAAGAAAGTAAACTTTCCACATATTCTTTAAAAAAATAAATAAAATAATCTAAGAAAATAAACTTAAAATGATAAAATGAGCATTCTAAAATTTTTGTATGGGTAGTTGAATTTTTCTCCCTTTGCTCATTCATGACTTTGTGTTTTATATGAATATGAATGACATCACATGGGCAAAGGAACAAACGTTTAACTTATATACAATAACATCACTAATAAATAAATAATATTTTTTGGTATAAAGTATTACAGATATTTTCCTATTTTTGTACTAACATTTTGTTTGAGGGTTCAAATTGAACGCAACCTCCACATTCGGTAACGCCTTGTTTGGTGTGAAGAATTGAAGTAATTGTGTCCATATTCAGTCTATTTCTGTGGTCAGTTTTAATTGGTTTTAAATTACTAAAAACTCTCTCCACAGAGGCATTTGCAAATGGGAGAATGAACAAAAAAGACACAACTTTTTCTAATTTTGGAAATAATTCCATGCCTGCACTATTTTGCATTTTGAATATTTGTTCCCAGTACTCTTCTGATGAAATATATTGCAGCTTCAGCTGATCATGGTCGAGAAGAGCATACTGCTTCCATTCATTGTCTAACTGTTGTGAATCTATATGTTTACTTAAAAATGGAAATCTTAAAAAAACTGACTCTAGTGATTTTAATTTATATTCTTGAGCATATTTGGGCTCTACCAATTCTAATATTTTAAAAATGGGGTCTGAAAAATCAAACCTTTTTTTAAAATCTGAGATAAGTTCAATATAGAACTGCTGACAAGAATGTAGAAATCTCTGGGTGGCATGTGGATCTTCATTTATCTCTTTTCTTAACTCATTCAAGCTATGATGAGCAGCAACACCCAAATAAAGTTGATTTAAATCAAGAAGTGCTGTTTTGTTACTATGGTCTAGTTCAAATATGCTACGTGCCTTTTTTATATTCTCTAGTTTCACAAAATTGCAACACAAATTTTTCAAAAGTGTTTCGCTTTCAGGTTTCAATTTATGCAGTAGTGGTCTTTCCGACTGAAATAGTTTATTAAAATCAGTCAGAACACCTAAGACATAAGATATAAATTCCAAATATACTAGTGTGTATTTATTTTCAAATGTATTTAACATGTCCTCTGTAGTTTTAGAAGGATCTGAAAATACTTCATGCCTCATGTATTCTTTAAGAGGAGTATACTGCTCCAATACCCTATCCACACAAGCTTTTAGAGACAACCATCTAGTTATAGAAGGCGATAATATTTTATGTATTGTAACTTGAAAATATTCTTGAAACTCTATAAATTTTGAAATTCTTTTACTACTTCTATTAAAATATGAACCTAAATTTCTCAACAGATCCTCAACAGACCTTGGCAAAACCAAACAAGCCTTTGAAGCAGATAAATGAATCATGTGGCATGAGCACTTTATGCACACAATATGAGGGAGTTCTTTTTTTAGTAGTGTATAAACCGAATTTTGTTCCCCAAACATAACGTTTGTTGTATCAGAACAAAAGCCTACCAAATTTGTAATTGGAATTTTTTTTTCTGATATGGTGTTTTTTAAACAATTAAATAAATCTTGAGAAGAAGCTGAATCTATTTCTTTCATGTCAAAAAAGCGTGTAATTACCTTCTTCTTTACATTTGAGTAATAAATCACTGTAAAAGCACACTGTTTCAATGTTCCTACATCAGTTGTCTCATCCATTATTATGGAGAAGAACGAACCATCATTTCTTAAATTGTCGCACAATTCTTCTTGAAATGAAGGCCCCAATACATTTCTAATAATCTCGGTCGATTTTGTGCGCCTTACAGCTATTTTTCTTGCTGTCACCGAATCTTCAAAGATATCACCCAGCAAGGGGCACAAGGAGTCCATGAATACAAATGGAATATTATTTGTTGCTAAAGCAGAACACAATTTTAATTCTGCCCGTCGAATTTTGTTTTCATTTCTTTTTTGTTCCGTTATTTCTGAAATAGTGCGATTGTTCGATATCTGTCTTAAAATGTACCTATCAGCGAGAAGCTAGCTCCTGGCTCCAAGCGAGCGTAATTGATATGGCAACACCGCTCAGCCGACGATCGTCGGTTATCGGATTCGACAATTACGGGGGGAATATGCAATTGAAGCAATTTAAGTATGATATTTAATAAAAGAGTACAATTTTTTATTAGGCAGATCAAACTATCAGGAAAAGAAAATATAGAAAAAAAATTAATTAAAAAAAAATTATCTTTATTTTGCTACAGTAATGATATATGATCATAATCGTATCGATATCGCTCCTTGAAAATTAACAACTTTCTTTTTATTACTGTAATGCTATACATTATTGTGCCTCAATTAAATTTGACACAGAGGTTGTTAACATAATAATCTTTCATATTCCATATTCAAAATTCGCTGACAAACGGTACGAGGGTAGGAAAAATTAAAAATAAAGAATTTTTTTTAAAAAATTTACAATTTTCTTTTTATTACTGTAACGCTATATATTGTTGTGCCTCAATTAAATTTGGCACAGAGGTTGATAACATAATAATCTTTCATATTCCATATTCAAAATCCGCCGACAAACGGTACGAGGGAAGGAAAAATTAAAAATAAAGAATTTTTTTTAAAAATTTACAATTTTCTTTTTATTACTGTAACGCTATATATTGTTGTGCCTCAATTAAATTTGGCACAGAGGTTGATAACATAATAATCTTTCATATTCCATATTCAAAATTTGCTGACAAACGGTACGAGGGTAGGAAAAATTGAAAATAAAGAATTTTTTAAAAAAATTTACAACTTTCTTTTTATTACTGTAATGCTATATATTGTTGTGCCTCAATTAAATTTGGCACAGAGGTTGATAACATAATAATCTTTCATATTCCATATTCCAAATTTGCTGACAAACGGTACGAGAGTGGGAAAAATTGAAAATAAAGAATTTAAAAAAAAAATTTACAATTTTCTTTTTATTACTGTAATGCTATATATTGTTGTGCCTCAATTAAATTTGGCACAGAGGTTGATAACATAATAATCTTTCATATTCCATATTCAAAATTCGCTGACAAACGGTACGAGGGTAGGAAAAATTAAAAATAAAGAATTTTTAAAAAAAATTTACAACTTTCTTTTTATTACTGTAACGCTATATATTGTTGTGCCTCAATTAAATTTGGCACAGAGGTTGATAACATAATTATCTTTCATATTCCATATTCAAAATTTGCTGACAAACGGTACGAGGGTAGGAAAAATTAAAAATAAAGAATTTTTTTTTAAAATTTACAATTTTCTTTTTATTACTGTAACGCTATATATTGTTGTGCCTCAATTAAATTTGGCACAGAGGTTGATAACATAATAATCTTTCATATTCCATATTCAAAATTCGCTGACAAACGGTACGAGGGTAGGAAAAATTGAAAATAAAGAATTTTAAAAAAATATTTACAACTTTCTTTTTATTACTGTAACGCTATATATTGTTGTGCCTCAATTAAATTTGGCACAGAGGTTGATAACATAATAATCTGTCATATTCCATATTCAAAATTCGCTGACAAACGGTACGAGGGTAGGAAAAATTGAAAACAAAGAGTTTTTTTAAAAAATTTACAACTTTCTTTTTATTACTGTAACGCTATATATTGTTGTGCCTCAATTAAATTTGGCACAGAGGTTGATAACATAATTATCTTTCATATTCCATATTCAAAATTTGCTGACAAACGGTACGAGGGTAGGAAAAATTAAAAATAAAGAATTTTTTAAAAAAACTACAACTTTCTTTTTATTACTGTAACGCTATATATTGTTGTGCCTCAATTAAATTTGGCACAGAGGTTGATAACATAATTATCTTTCATATTCCATATTCAAAATTTGCTGACAAACGGTACGAGGGTAGGAAAAATTAAAAATAAAGAATTTTTTAAAAAAATTTACAACTTTCTTTTTATTACTGTACTGCTATATATTGTTGTGCCTCAATTAAATTTGGCACAGAGGTTGATAACATAATAATCTTTCATATTCCATATTCAAAATTCGCTGACAAACGGTACGAGGGTAGGAAAAATTGAAAATAAAGAATTTTTAAAAAAAATTTACAACTTTCTTTTTAGTACTGTAATGCTATATATTGTTGTGCCTCAATTAAATTTGGCACAGAGGTTGATAACATAATTATCTTTCATATTCCATATTCAAAATTCGCTGACAAACGGTACGAGGGTAGGAAAAATTAAAAATAAAGAATTTTTTAAAAAAATTTACAACTTTCTTTTTATTACTGTACTGCTATATATTGTTGTGCCTCAATTAAATTTGGCACAGAGGTTGATAACATAATTATCTTTCATATTCCATATTCAAAATTCGCTGACAAACGGTACGAGGGTAGGAAAAATTAAAAATAAAGAATTTTTTAAAAAAATTTACAACTTTCTTTTTATTACTGTACTGCTATATATTGTTGTGCCTCAATTAAATTTGGCACAGAGGTTGATAACATAATTATCTTTCATATTCCATATTCAAAATTCGCTGACAAACGGTACGAGGGTAGGAAAAATTAAAAATAAAGAATTTTTAAAAAAAAATTACAACTTTCTTTTTATTACTGTACTGCTATATATTGTTGTGCCTCAATTAAATTTGGCACAGAGGTTGATAACATAATTATCTTTCATATTCCATATTCAAAATTCGCTGACAAACGGTACGAGGGTAGGAAAAATTGAAAATAAAGAATTTTAAAAAAAAATTTACAACTTTCTTTTTAGTACTGTAATGCTATATATTGTTGTGCCTCAATTTTTTTTTTTTTTTTTTTCATTCAATTGACGTGCTCGGCAACTATGGCCACTTGCACAGAGCGATTACAAAAAAACAGTAGTTATTACAGAATAGTTAAAAACATAGCTTAAAGTTTATGATAGAGTGACATATCTTTTAAGAATTTCAGTGTTGCCTCGATTTGGTTTGGGTCCCCTAGGATGTCTTGCAGCTGGCATTTGAGATTATGTTGTCGTCTTCTTGTGCTAAATTGGCGACAATCAACCAGGATGTGTTTAACAGTAAGTGGGCACTGGCAACTTTGACAGGAAGGTCTGTTGCTTGAGGTCATTAAGTAGCTGTGTGTGAGTTTGGTGTGACCTATTCGAAGTCTATGTAGTATTGATACATCTTGTCTAGAGAGTCCAGTGGGGTCAGTATACAGAGGTGTGTTGAGAATAGGCTGGATAGATAGTAGGGAAGTCTTGGTGGAGCTCCAGTGAGTTTGCCACATATATCTAACGTTCCTTTTTGCTTCTGCCTTAACATCCTTGCAAATTTGGATGTGAGAAGTAATTGTGGCAGTAGTTGACGCTGTTTTGGCATGCTGATCGGCCAGTTCATTTCCAGGTATACCAATGTGTGAGGGTATCCATATAATGGTGACTGTGGTGTTTAGGGAATAAATATGGTGATAAGAGTGATGGATTTCTTGGACAATGGGATGTTCAGTAAATAATTCTTGGATAGATAGGATAGACGCTAGAGAGTCTGTACAAATGGCAACTTTTTTATTGGAATGGTTGATGTGCTTAAAAGCTTGTAGAATACTGTACAATTCTCCAGTATGCACACTGCACAAAGGAGGTATTAGGGAAGTGCTGATGAGTTTGTTTGCTGTGGTTACTGAGCAGCCAACGCCAGCATCACTTTTGGAAGCGTCGGAGTATAATACAAAGTCGTAATGATTGTTATGAATGATTTCAAAAAATGATTTAATCATGAGCTTTTTAGGTGTTTCGTGTTTATTAAATTTGGATAAATAAGTATTGACCTGAGGAGGGTGCATAATCCAGGAAGGAGATGTAGAAAAAGGAATGGGGTTTGTGAGTGAGAGGTTAATGTTATTTGTTAATGAAGCTAATATAAGAGCGATAGGTTTAATTATTGGTGAAGGATTATTAAGAGGGCTGGCAGTTGATGTGAACAGAGAATAGACAGGATTGAGAGGGTTTGAGGAGACTGAGGCTGCGTAGGATAGAAGCAGATATTGTCGTCTAATCCATAGTGGGGGTTCATCAGCTTCGCAGTAGAGGCTTTCAGATGGGCTGCTACGGAAAGCGCCTAAGCAAAGTCGCAGGGCCGTGTTATGAATAGAATTAAGGGATCCTAGGTCTGTTTTAGATGCTGACATGTAAACGATGCAGCCATAATCTAATTTGGAGCGAATTAGTGCTTTATAAATTTTCATCAAGGATTTCTCGTCTGCACCCCAGTGATATTGAGACAGTGTTTTAATTATATTTAATCGTTTGTAACAGATACCTTTTGTTTCAAGAATATGCTGTTTCCAAGAGAGACGAGAATCAAATGTCATACCTAGAATTTTGCAGTGATTAACCATAGGAAGGGGAGAATCATTAATAAATATGTGGGAGATAGGAGATGAGGTCGCCTGCCAAATTTAATGGTTTTTGATTTTGTTGAAGATAAGGTTAATCCTATAGAACGTGTCCGCGCGAGTAAAAGATTCACCGCGGTTTGTAGAATTTTGGAGCTAGTGGTTGCTGAACGACCATGACAGTATAGTATTGAATCGTCAGCGTAAGCTACATATTTGGTAGGAGAAGGTAAGTTATGGCACATATCACTTATTGCTAAGTTGAATAGAGTTGGGCTTAAGACTGATCCTTGAGGAGCACCATCGGTCTGGGTGTACAAAGATGAAAAATGGCCGTTTACAGAAACCCTAAAGGACCTTTGAGTTAGAAAATTTTGTATAAAATAAAATATATTTCCGTTAATATGGTATTGATTTAGTTTAGAGATTATGGCTTGACGACTTATTCTGTCAAAAGCTCCTTCGATATCAAAGATAGCGGCGATAACTTCATATTTGTTATTTATTGAGTTGGCAATATCATTTTGTAGCAGAACAAGATTATCGCGGGTAGATCTATGTCGTCGAAAGCCTGATTGTTCTTTTGGTATAATGTTGTATTTGTCAAGGAACCAAACGACGCGTTTGTTAATTATTTTCTCTAGTATTTTACACAAGGTACATGTGAGTGATATAGGTCTGTAAGAATTAGGAGAAGTAGCAGGTTGATCAGGTTTTTTTATTGGTATTATTATGGAAGACCGCCATTCATTTGGAAATTTTTGGGATAGCCAGATATTATTATACAATTCGAGAAGTTTTTGGAGACTTGGAAAGGAAAGTTTTTTGAAAAATATATAGGGGAGATCATCTGGGCCAGAAGCAGTGTTTTTACAGGATTTTAGTGCAGATTTTAATTCTGGAAACGTGAGAGGAGAGTTGAGCATATCAATATCTTCAATGGAAGAGGATGAGCAAGGCAAAGGTGGTTGGAGAAGCGACTTCGATAAAATAGGACTGCGTTTACTGCGAAACTTCGCTGCATAGCTTTCAGCTAGGACCTTGGCAATATCTTGATTATCAGTGACATTGGTTTGGTTGTGAAATAGACTGGTAATTTTTATATTACTTTTCTTGCCCTGGATTTGTCCAATTTTTTTCCACACTTGATTGGGGTTAGTGTTTTCATTTACGGAAGAGACGAAATTTCTCCAGGAAGATTTTTTACTTTGTTTTATAATGTATCTGGCTTTTGCTCTTGCTCTTTTGAGATTGATGAGGTTTTCTTGAGTTTTATCACGGCGGAATAATTTTAGTGCAGTTTTTTGCTGCTGAACTACATGTTTGCATGATGAGTTCCACCATGGAACAGTTTTTTGTGAAGGAGAGATGACTGATTTCCCAATGTGAGCCTCCGCAGCAAGTCGAATAGTATTTGCGAACAAGGTAACAGACTCATCAATGTTGTTGGTAAGAGAGAGATTGGGTATGGATTGTTCAGTTTTAGTAATATATTCAGGCCAATTTGCATATTTTAAACGCCAGTAACTTTTTGTTAGAGCTCGGTCATTTGAATTATCGGTGTTAGTTATGAAGATGGGAAAATGATTACTGTCGTGAAGGTCATCATCAGTAAACCATGTTAATGAAGGAGCTAGTTTAGGGTCACTAAAACTAAGATCGATTTTAGAAAAGGAGCCAGATGAAATGTTGAAGTGGGTATTGGAACCGGTGTTCAAGATACAGATACCTGTGCAATCTATAACGTTTTCAACAATCTTTCCTTTACCAAATGTATGATTGGAACCCCATATTGTATTGTGAGCATTGAAATCTCCTACGAGAACGTAGGGTTGCGGAAGTTCAAATATGAGATTCGCAAGCTCTTCCTCTTTAAGAGGGTGATTTGGTGGAACGTACAGACTACAAATAGTGAGTTTATCGGGACACCAACAGGTTATGGCTATGGCTTCTAATTCAGAGGAAAGCGGAAGGTGAACAGAAAAAAAGTCAGAGGAGACAAATATTGAGGTACCACCACTAGCTCTTAGGCAATTGGTTCTAATATTATGATATCCCTCAAAATTTTTCAATAGGGGAAGTTTGGAACTTTTCGCATTGGTTTCCTGAAGGCATACAATGTCTGGGGTAGATTCTGATATTAAATGTTGGATTCTCTCCAATCGGGGAAAGAATCCATCACAGTTCCATTGTAATAATTTGAAAATAGAAGGGTTATAAAAGATAAAAGGATTAAAAGAGTTAATGTTCGTTCTGTGAGCTGTGGTTCGATTCTGTATCTGTAAGGTTATCCGAAGAGATGCTTACGTTGTCGGGGAAATCAATTGGGTTAAGCTGATGTTTTAATTTGTTTAAAAGTCTGGTGAGACGATTTTTTAGTGCTCTTTCCCTTGTAGCAGTGTAAAGCTGTGCTAAGTCCTTTTGTATGCCATCTACATCAGAGGAGAATTTTTGTGCTTCCTGTAGCGGGTGAGGACATCCAAAAGAATTTTCGAGAAAAGCGATTAGTTGAGTTGAGGTTAGAGTAAAGTTAGATGGGTTGTCTTTGTAGAGATTTTGGATAACAGAGACACAGTTAAGTCCTAATGAATGATCTGAGCGATTATTAGCTTTGGTTTTGGACTTTTTCTTTATTGGTTTGAGTGGAATCATCTAGGGAGGACTCAGGTTCTATAGGTGTAGGGCTAATCAGTGTAGTTGAAGAGTAAACAGGGGAGGAAGAGGAATGGGGAGGATTAGCTGAGAGTAAATTGGTATCAGGGCCACTAGGGACTTTAGGGCAGGAGTCTGCGGTATGCCCGGTGAGTTTACAGAGAAAACATTCAAGTCTGTCGGTGGATATGAATATTCTAAAGGATGTATTTTCGTGATTAATTAGTAAGGAGGTTTGTAACTCAAAGTCATCCTTATCGGGGATGATGAAGGTTACCCTACGAAAACTCATGACATGATCATAATGATCGTCAATTGGTCCACATTTCACAAAAGTGACTGGAGTTGCAAGCTGCAAACCAAGATCTTTTAGAGATTGCTCAATTAGAGTATGTGGGATGGAAGGGCATACGTTTGAGATCAGAATTCTCTTAGAAGGTGAGATTAGTCTCCGGATGGGAACGACAGTGGAGTTAATCGTGATGTATGGTGTACTGTTCAGAAGTTGATCTACAATTTGAGTGGAAGAGAGGAAAATGCAAATTCTGTTATTGGAAATACGAGAAGCAAATGTGATATTTTTTGGAGTAACTATTTCACCAATGGATTTAATATATTCACTTAGTACAGTGTTTGGTATTGAGTGCATAACAATAGCTTGGTCCCTTTTGGGAAATGAAGGAGGAGGAGGTTTGGTGAGTGCGGCAGCGACATATGATTTTGGTTTGGTGATAGGATTGTTGTTTGATGAATGTAAGTTATTGTGGGTACTCATTGTTTGTGTGTGTGTGATCCTGGTTACCAAGATCACTACACAGAATGAGAAAAGAAAATTGAAAAATAAAAATGAATAAAAAAGGGGGGGATAGTACAGACTCTCTTCCAGAGCGGAAGAGGTTGAGAAGGAACTCACCTTAGTCTAGTAGAATTTTATAGCGATACACCACTGGAATTCACTAATAATTACTAGGATAATAAGAATCCAATATAATTGTAAAAATATTGCAACAAAAAACTCGTTTACTTATCACATTTTGGTGATAAAACTCGTAGACGAATTAGCAAAAATTTGTTGTTTGCTTTAACGATGTTTACTCGATGAAGCTCAACACGTGAATGAGTGCCTCAATTAAATTTGGCACAGAGGTTGATAACATAATAATCTTTCATATTCCACATTCAAGCTATAACACAGTAGCCCGACCGTATGAGATACTCCCGAAATGTTTGGAAGATTTATTATTGCCTGTGTACCTAATACAGATTTTAAGAAAATGTTATAAACTTTTGGGAGAAACTTTTGTGATAAATTTCAGAGTAATAGGTATACGGCATAATTCTTTACTGTGTAATACGACTCTTAGTGTAATGATTTTATGATTTTTTCAATATATTAGCTGTTTTCAATTTTAAAGCAAATTTTAATTACCAATAATATATACCAGATCAAAGAATACCCAACTAACAAGAAGCGAAACTTCGGATAAAAACGAGTTCACAGACGCCATGTTTTAAATTAGTCATCATGTGTCATGCGATCACATTTAGGCCTCTTGCTTATGGTCTTTACAAACCCAAATTAGAATGGAGTTTGCATGTAGGTTGAAATTATTGTCTTAAATGATCTATTTCACGTCTACAATGTCACGAAAAGTGCAGAAATAGTTACTGATGGAAAAATATACCTATATTAATACATTTGATAAAACACACTTTATGCTGAAATACTTTTTCTCAGTGTGATTCGAGTAAGCTGTAAGCATTTATTATGGTTCTCAGTGTATGCCAAAGTTAGCTGTCACCTTCAAGGTTATTTATTTTTGCCCCTCAAACATCAAAGGATTTTCGCCGGGCTTCACTTCTTGTTGTTGTGTATTCTTTGACCAGATGAAAAATAACGAAAAAGAAAGACGGACTTCGTCTTTTGTAGATATTTAATATCGAAATTTTCTTTAGGGACTACTGTAAATTTTGGAGGCAATTCAAAACAAAGAAAATCCCCACTGTCCACATAAATATAATCAGTGGAGATTTATTCCTTAGCGAAGGTTGCATAGGACATTGTGTGTCGAGAGACTTCGGAATGTTCAAAGGTATCGCCCTCCAGTTTCGGTAAGTCTATGTCACTAACCCTGTTTAATCCGTATGTTGATTAAATTTCGAATCAACTGCTGTTGTAGCGTTTCGCTCTCTTTACCATGCTTAGCCTAGTGTCAACTGAACATTGGTAAAACCTTTGTAATTTTTTTTAGAAATACATTCAACAACGTTGATATATTGAAAGGGCAAAACAAAAATGTAGGCGATGTAGCCATACTATTGGATGGAGATCGCTATGTATACTACCTAATTACGAAATCTCGGTATTTCGAGAAACCAAGGTATAAAATGATTTTCAAGGCGCTAAAGGCGATGAAGGTCCACGCCCCCAACAATTTGGTGAAGATAATATCTTTACCTAAAATTGCTTGTGGCAGGGACCAAAAATCATGGCCTGTAGTGATCGCGATGATTCGTTTTATTTTCCACAGAAGTGGAATAAAAATAATAATTTTTGAACCGTAAATTTTTTGATTGGGTAGTATAGTAGTGCGCCCCAAACAGAAGAATATTTTTTATTACTGTGGATTAGGCCTACTGGGGGGAAACCACCTTAAAAAAAACGCATCGAATCCTCTACCTCCTGGGTGATGTGGAAATGAGGATACTTTGGAACTGTTTAATACTGGTTTTCAATTTTTCCTACCCTCGTACCGTTTGTCAGCGAATTTTGAATATGGAATATGAAAGATTATTATGTTATCAACCTCTGTGCCAAATTTAATTGAGGCACAACAATATATAGCGTTACAGTAATAAAAAGAAAATTGTAAATTTTAAAAAAAAATTCTTTATTTTTAATTTTTCCTACCCTCGTACCGTTTGTCAGCAAATTTTGAATATGGAATATGAAAGATAATTATGTTATCAACCTCTGTGCCAAATTTAATTGAGGCACAACAATATATAGCGTTACAGTAATAAAAAGAAAGTTGTAAATTTTAAAAAAAAACTCTTTGTTTTCAATTTTTCCTACCCTCGTACCGTTTGTCAGCGGATTTTGAATATGGAATATGAAAGACTATTATGTTATCAACCTCTGTGCCAAATTTAATTGAGGCACAACAATATATAGCGTTACAGTAATAAAAAGAAAGTTGTAAATTTTTTTTAAAAATTCTTTATTTTTAATTTTTCCTACCCTCGTACCGTTTGTCAGCGAATTTTGAATATGGAATATGAAAGATTATTATGTTATCAACCTCTGTGCCAAATTTAATTGAGGCACAACAATATATAGCAGTACAGTAATAAAAAGAAACTTGTAAATTTTTTAAAAAAATTCTTTATTTTTAATTTTTCCTACCCTCGTACCGTTTGTCAGCGAATTTTGAATATGGAATATGAAAGATATTTATGTTATCAACCTCTGTGCCAAATTTAATTGAGGCACAACAATATATAGCATTACAGTACTAAAAAGAAAGTTGTACATTTTTTTTAAAAATTCTTTATTTTCAATTTTTCCTACCCTCGTACCGTTTGTCAGCTAATTTTGAATATGGAATATGAAAGATTATTATGTTATCAACCTCTGTGCCAAATTTAATTGAGGCACAACAATATATAGCGTTACAGTAATAAAAAGAAAATTGTAAATTTTTAAAAAAAATTCTTTATTTTTAAATTTTCCTACCCTCGTACCGTTTGTCAGCGAATTTTGAATATGGAATATGAAAGATAATTATGTTATAAACCTCTGTGCCAAATTTAATTGAGGCACAACAGTATATAGCGTTACAGTAATAAAAAGAAAATTGTAAATTTTTAAAAAAAATTCTTTATTTTTAATTTTTCCTACCCTCGTACCGTTTGTCAGCAAATTTGGAATATGGAATATGAAAGATTATTATGTTATCAACCTCTGTGCCAAATTTAATTGAGGCACAACAATATATAGCGTTACAGTAATAAAAAGAAAATTGTAAATTTTTAAAAAAAATTCTTTATTTTTAAATTTTCCTACCCTCGTACCGTTTGTCAGCGAATTTTGAATATGGAATATGAAAGATAATTATGTTATCAACCTCTGTGCCAAATTTAATTGAGGCATAACAATATATAGCGTTACAGTAATAAAAAGAAAGTTGTAAATTTTTTTAAAAAATTCTTTATTTTCAATTTTTCCTACCCTCGTACCGTTTTTCAGCGAATTTTGAATATGGAATATGAAAGATTATTATGTTATCAACCTCTGTGCCAAATTTAATTGAGGCACAACAATATATAGCGTTACAGTAATAAAAAGAAAATTGTAATTTTTAAAAAAAAATTCTTTATTTTTAATTTTTCCTACCCTCGTACCGTTTGTCAGCGAATTTTGAATATGAAATAATAAAAACTATTATATTATTATATATAACTCAGTTCTTTCTAATCCAAATTTTTATACTAGATTTCAACATCCCCCGGTATATTAGATTGGTCCAGCCATGAGGCGACCGTGATAAACGGACGTCTTGGTGCGCTGTTGCCGGTTCAGTCAATTGTCGCAGATTTGCTTTTGGAGCTAGGAGCTAGCTTCTCACCCGTAATGTACCTATGTTTTTCACTTTTGCTGTGCTTTAGTAAAGTTGTTTTGTGAGCAGTTATGTTTATATTACAAACTTTACAACCTGCCAATTCACTTCCACTTTTGATATCATTATCTTTCGATTTTACTAGCCACCCTTTGCACTCAGGTAATTCTTCCCATAATTTACAGTATTTATTCTTTTTATTTGTACTTGTACTTGTATCGAACTGTAATTTCTTAGTACTACTGCCAATTTCTAAATCTTCACTTTCATCCTAAAACAAAGTGTTGTAACTAATATGGTATTTGATATTCACAAAATATTTACGGGTTTTGCCATTTTCTTCAAAAAATTTTCCATTCTGCAGATACTATAGCAACAAATTTTTTAAACTTTTGATGATTTTTGATTTTACTTTTTTAGGTTAAGTTCTTGATTTTCCGTGACACTGTGACACCTAATTCCTAATTCTTCTTTTTTAAACCAAGTTCATAAGGAATGCAAGGGTGACGTCATTTGACATTCATCATGCCTTTTCGTTGTTAGAAGTATCGACTCAATAATCGAAATATCGATAAAAATCGCGAGATCACTTCAACCACCGAGAGAATGTATGGTAACCAGAACAGTCAAAATTATCCGCAAATTATCCTCTATCCTCATCATTATCCTCCAAGCATCAAATTATCCTCTTTTCGGATAATTATCCTCCAAACGGCAACGCTGCCGCAAAAGTAAAATTTTCAATGTAAATGGATACATGGAGACGTCATATGTCAAGCGGGCAAATTTCAAACTTAAGCCCGCGCGTAATTGAATGTAAATGTACTTTAAAAAGCTTCCATCGAAAGGAAGCAAATTAAGGAGGCGCCACTATAGCAAGGGGAAAGATTTTAAAAACAGCGCCATGAATTATTAGAGTGAGATACAAAATTGAAAAAGGAAATACTACGTAAATAATTGAGATTTTAAATGCTGCATATTTCTCAATTACACAAGTCACGAAAAATACTAAATTTTTCAACCCAGCACACTTCACTCGGTTTATAACCCTAAATTCACATCATTTCCATTAGCTATACGAGCGCCATTTCGGTGAATCTTCGAATTATAATTTGCTGTTTACAGGTGGACACTTTTTCAACTTGTCACCCATACAAGATGGTGCTCCTTCCTTCTACCCTCCATACGCCCAATGAACTACGTAGATACAATTATGAAGAAAACTTAAAGCAGCGAATGATGGATGACAACCTTTGCGTTGTGCGATGATGCAAATAACAAATAATGCGCCCTCTAGTGTTATTAGCATATGAGGGATTTATAATTAGAATTCGATCATTGAAATAATTCCAATCTGCCCATCACCAGTGATAGTACATCCAGCACTGATTAAATTACGGCGGTGATTTTTCAGACAAATCGTAATAATTTATTTTTTAATTAAATACCGCCCCATCTGTATAATAAAATTAGGGCTTCTAAACAATAGACAACGTATGCAGGGTGGGTGCTGTCAGTAGACAAAAGTGTTTGTATAGATAAAATTGTATAAATAAAACTTAAAACTAATTTAAAATTGTTCTAAAACATAGTTCCTGTTGATTGATTGATTAGTTCGGCACCACCAGTCAGAGGATTAAGGTGGATTCATGCAACATCAACTAAACTAAAACTAATTTAAGATTAAGATTAAATTTAAACTAAGAATAGTCAGCTGTTCATGCAACATAAATTAATGAATCAACTGGACATGCGCATTTTCTTCAATTATTTGTCAAAACTTCCAATAGTAATCGAGCTGTCAGATAGCTGAAGATAAAATTAAACGTAAACTAACTTTTTTACGAATAACATTGTTGTAAACTGTAAAAATATTTCCACATATGTAATATAACCTCATGTAAACAATAAATTTACACAAATCACCAGTAGGTAATCTGTGGCCAGGGCTTGACGCATGCGTTGTGTCGAATTCATGGAAGAAATTAATTTCTTAGTTGAAAGTTGGACATCTTTCTTAGTTTTAATTTAAATCTTAATTTCTTAGTTTCTTGCATGAACATCTACATTACATTACATGGTTTTATCTTCTTAGTTTTAGTTTTAATTTTTTCTTGCATGAATCCACCTTTAGAGACCTCGGCACCTCAGTCGTTACGCTTTTTGTGCTCTTGGTTATACCGTTTCTGTGAAGAGACCAGTAGCTCTTATCAAGCTCAACAGTTTTTTCACTAGGTCCTTCTTGGAGAAATCTTCCTTTGGATACTCTAGTCCTAGGAGTCTATATCTAATGAGACATTGCTTCACATTCGAAAATATTGTAAGAGGCTGTTTCCTCCTCTTCCATGCACAACCGACAGATAGGTTCCTCCCTATATATGTCAATTGTATGCATCTGCTTCCTTAAGGTACAGTGACCGGTGACTAATCCCGTCACTTTCCTTATCTGGCCCCTGCTGAGGTTTAGTATTTCGTTAGTCAGAGACTCCGAGGGTTTTTTGACCAAGAGTTTGCTGTGCTCCTGTTTTGGCACGTGTCCCCAGTACGTCTGATGTTTAATTTGAATCCACCGAGATGTACAACCACGTGCAGCAGATTCTGATATTCCAAATACTGGTTCAGGACCAGTGAATTCAGTTTCAATGAGCAAAGCTGTGTCTGCCTTTTTATTGCCTACACGATACCATTGTGCCCCGAGATCCAATTAAGAGTTACTCTATTGTGGTTTGCCAGGATTAAAAGTTTTTGAAGGCAGTCCCAGACCAGTCTAGATCTGATCTGAGGACATGATAAAGATTTCAGTGCTGTCTGACTATCTGAGAATATGAGGATCTTTTGGCCTCTTTACACCCCCTTTCGATGTTCATTTGCAAACACGTGTCGATAGCGTAGATTTCTGCCAGGAATATAGATGAAAACTTCCACAACGATGCGTGGACATTGGACCTGGGTCTGGCACCATGGACTCCAGCTCCTGTTCCTTTGTCAGTTTTAGATCCGTCTGTGTACCACACCAACGTTCCTTTTCCTGGCTGAATGCTTCCAACCCATCCCAGTTTAGCTGGATATGGTAAGGTTGGTTGTCGTTAATTGTGGCCAACATGTTATCACTTCTCATTTTTAAGAAGCGAGTTTGTGATAACATCTGTGATTCTGGAATGACTATGGGAGTTGGTTCCTTCGTGCCAATTCCCATTGGATTTTCCAGCCGGTATGCAGCCATTCTCGCTTCCACCTTAACATGCAGAGCAGGAGGCGGGAAATTGAGAATGGCTTCCAATGCCGCAGTCGGGCTGCTTCTCATCGCCCCGTTATGCACAGACAGGCAAGCCTCTGAAGTTTTGATAGCTTTAGTTCGGCTTTCCTCTGATATTTTTTTGTCCACCAAACTAGGGCTCCATAAGTAACCATGGGTCTCACCACAGTTTTGTACAACCAGTGAACTATCCGTGGATTTAGTCCCCATGGTTTTCCTATCGCCCGTTTGGCAGCCATTAAGGCCATCTTCCCTTTATTGGTTTTGCCAAAGGAGATATGGTCGAACGCTCCTTCTATATAAAGAAATGCGCCGAGAGCTATTTCTTGATTTCCTAGGACAGCCTCAATTTTCGACACCAGTTGGTGTAAGGCTGTTTCACAGTATTTTCCTGATTGATAGGCATGTTGGATATAATGTAGTGGCCTTTCAATGAGAAAGTTTTCCCTAACATGCCTATTAATAGGAACATAAAAGAAAACAGAGTTATTGGCCTGAATGGCTTTACCTGGGAATAATCCTTACCTGGTTTGGGAATAAAGACGATTCGCGCTCTTTTCCAAGCAGTTGGAATGTATCCAGTTGCTAGTGATGCTCTGAGGAGTTTACAAAGTACTGGAGATAGATGTATTTGCATCAATGTTCTCAATGTTTGGGTTCAGTCCAAAGCAAGTGAATATCTCAAATTTTGGTCTTTTATTCGCTCATTATCCGCCAGGAGCGGCCACTAAACAAATCGTTCATTACCAACAGGAAGTGATTTTTGACTTTGGACCCTCAAAAAACAACGAAACATACCACCAGATTTACCCTCCTGCCTACGATTTAAGTAAGATATCGGCCCCAGTATTCTTAATTTATATTTCCCATGACTGGTTAACCCATGAATTAGATGTTGATAGGTTATCTCGAGAGCTTGGCAATCTCCAAGAAAAATATTTGGTACCAGAGTGTCACCTTGGAACCACCTAGATTTTTTATTTGGCAATGATGCTCCAAAAGTTATCTACCAGAAAGTTATAGAAACATTGGCGAAATATTGAGATTGAAATTTTGTATATTTTAATAAATAGAACATTGTTTTTTATTTACTTATCTTTTATTACTGTTCCATGTAATCACTTTCATAAAAATATTCAGTACGATCCACTAGATCATAATATCTATAGATTTTTATTTCTACTTTGTTAAATATGCTTCTGCTTATAGCACAATATGGTTTCCTTTTTCTAGTCATGGTGTCGTCATCAAAAAACCTATGGAGTTCGTATGGTTGCCGGATTGGTGATAAGAAAACTGAAGATTTAGCCGTATCTGCAGATACTTATTCTACACTCCTGCATAAACAAGCAATCGTTCTACATACAAATCTACAATCATGTCAAAGGAGACTACAAATACAAACGGGAGTTTGGACTTTTGGAGGTGCCTATTCAAGCGGCAGTATCCCTTTAGTGCAGTCTTACTCTGGTTTAGGCATTCATTTGTTCTCAACTGGTTATAGTTTCCCAGAAGTATCTTTCGATGGTCTTAGCTTACTAGATATTTCCAATGATCATATCTTCTCTTTTTGTCGGCGTTGCCGATTTCTTTCAATATTACATTGGTGCTAATACTACACAGAGGTGATATCGGGAAGAATGCAAACAACCTTAAATATAGTTGATAATTGGTGCTTACAAGAGAGATTGACAGTCAAAGCTCAGAAAACACAAATTATCAATTTCACGAAAAAGACGGCACTACAAGACCTAGAGCCAATAGTGCTAGAAGGAGAGGTGATTCCAGTTGCCAAATAAACAAAGTACCTAGAAGTGCATTTTGATCAACGGCTTTCATGGAACACTCACCTTCAGAAGACCACACAGAAAGCTACAACATTGCCCTCGGCAGATGCAGAAGAATATGTGGTAAAACTAGGGACTTACCCCAATGGCTATACACAAGGGTTGTTAGACCAATGTTAGCCCATGGATCAGTAGTGTGGTGGACAAAGACACTGCAAGTGGGAGCTGTAAGGCTATTGAACAGCATAAAAAGGCTCGCTTGTCTGTGTATTACGGCCATAAAACCACTCCCACAAGTGCGATGGAAGTCTTGCTGAATCTGTCTCGACTACACATTTTTGATACAAGACGAAGCCAATTCTGTAACGCACAGATTTTACTGCAAAGTCAACAACACATAAGGCAGACGCACGGTGCTGACTATCGAAATCTTATCGAGGAGCTAAAAGCGGATAGCAGCCCATTGACGCAACGGCCACGAGATATAGCTTTAATATTAAGTTCCAAATAACTATACCAGGTAGGGAAGACTGGAAGAAAGGTGTACCCATACAGGCTGAGGCAACCTGGTATACGGACGGCTCCAAGACAGAAGTAGGTTTAGAAGCCAGAATTGTAGGGCTAAAACAAAGGATAGCTGTTCCAATAAGCCTATCTAAGAACTTCACAACTTTCCAAGGGGAAGTGTCGGCGATTCACCACTACGTTGAAGAAATTAAATGGCAGGAAAGGACATACCGTGGACATCTTCAGCTGCACTGAAGGCACTTGATTCCATAGAGGTCAATTCCAAGCTAGTATGGGATTGCATAGGTGCCTTAAACGGAACCCTTCTGTGGAGTTGTAAAGTCGACAATAAATATGGCCACAAGGAAGTGGGTGGCACATAAATCTTTAGAATGGTGGGTAATCTCACCAGGACAGAGGCAGGCGAAACAGTTCATTAGAGGACATTCGCCAACTTTTGCGGCAGACCTACTAAGAAAAAAGCCGTAGTAGGTATGTTAACAGGGCAATGTAAGCTCAACAAGCACGCAACGCTAATGGGGTTGACAGACAAAACCATGTGCAGATTCTTTCACCTAGAAGAGGAAACTGCAGAGGCTGATTGGCTGCTAAAAAAAATTCGGGTTTGCAACCCTGTGTTTAAACCCATCTTTGCTAGTGTTTAATATGTAGTATGATGCTGTTGATGTAAAGACATGTGAATGTGGCTTAACACCAATAGAACCATAAGTCTATGAATAGAACATAATGTATCACATCATCCATGTCATACTTCTAGGCAGTTGTGAGTCGATTATCAATGTAAAATAAAGCACATGTTTGTTACAAGTTTCAAGTGTTTAATTTATCTTTATAATATTAATACATACACACATTAAAACAGCTAGTTCATCTGCTATTTGATTTCCTTCTATTCCAGTGTGTCCTGTCCTAGTAAGTTTTTCTAGGCATTCCCATACTATTTTAGAGCTGCTTACAGAAAATAATAATTCAACATGCAATGATGATTCATAATGATGAAAACAAAACTCATTTCGTCGAATAATCTCTATTCTCCATCCTTGAAGCAGAGTCCTTCGATGAAGGACTCAATCTTCTTCAGTGGATGCCTGCTTATATCATCCCCGGGGGCCATAACAGGGACTCCGAAGATTCGCCTGCGTAGCACAACTCAATGTGGACATACGAGGAGAACATGGTCCGACGTTTCGTCAGCCATGCCGCAACCCCTACATAAGGGACTTTCCTCTAAACCTAGGTTACAGAGGTGTTTCCTCAGACAGCAGTGCCCTGTTAGCAGCCCTGCTATCTTTTCAACCTACTCCTTGGTAGTTCTAGAGCAGCTCTAGCATGTCCATACTCAATAGGAGCTTGGACTGCCTGAGACCCTGTAGAGCCCTCCAGTTTGCGAGGTGCTGATTTCTCAACCAGTTCCTCGTCTCCTTACCGATTGTTTGTTTTGTGAGACCCAAGGTCGGGCCCGGGCCGTTAAAAGGGGTAGCCGTCCCTTCATTGCCTTCAAAACCAGAGTGGGCCGGAATCCATTCTATCCACACTGTGTTCCGCCTTGCTACATCAGCAAGGCGTTCACGACATTCAGCAGCAAGCCCTGAGTTGATGGTATATCCACTCAGGGCCTCGATTGCTGCCTGACTGTCGGTGTCGGTGACGATCCGCATAACCTCTGTCTAGGTTTATCTGCGCATATTCCAAGATAGCGTATACCTCAGCCTGATATGCACACACCCTTACCCAATGGAACACAGACTTGTTTCCTTGGGTTCCTGGAGTAAATTCCAGCCTCCGCCCCATCGCTGGAGCATGAGCCATCTGTGTACCAGACGATCCCATGAGGCTGTGAATTTCCCTTTCTTTCCCAGAATTCTCTATTCCGGTATTCTAGACAAACTACTTGAGGTTAAGGTATTTATGAAATAAGAAGCAGTGTAATATAAATAATTTTATTTTCGTGAATACAATAAACAATAACAATAAAAGGAATATATATTGTATAGGACTCTGTAGCAGAATAGCGTCAGTCAAAATAGCGCATAACAAAAACAGCAGCAGAGAAAATAGCTTATTTCCCTTCCCCTTCTCGAAAAAACATCAAATAATTTGTATTCCAGATGAAGTTTTCCAAAAGTGGAAGGGAATGAGCTATTTTGTTCTGCGTTATTTTTGTGTTGCGCTATTTTGACTGACGCTATTTTAACTGACGCTATTCTGCTACAGAGCCATTGTATAGACCTATGAAAATTGATAAATTGATAGCTATGCGTAAAAATACGTCATTTGTAAGTATGGGTTATGTCAATTTTGAAAGATTAATTTTTAATTTTGAACGAAAATTCATAAAACATAGCTATCAGGGAAAAAAGGATATAAATTGAATGTGGGTGGTGATGGTAACAATTATTAGATTTTGAAAAGGATTTGGGAGATATAATTTTTTTGACAAGGAAAATTGAAAATAAAATTAAAAATAAACTATTGAACCCAGGCAGAACGGTGACGTCGAAATGAGGTCGATTTTAAGGCATTTGGGACCTACGACGTCGATTGAATTCAAATCGACGTTCATGGAACGTTGTTGCATGTTCGTCAAATCGACGTCATATAATTGACGTCGTTTAAACGTCGATTTTAAGTCACATGTTCGACATTCTCTAAAAAACAAATATGCTTATTGTTTTAACTTAGTAACCAAACTAAGCCCAACAACAAATTTTGTAACGTGGATTTTAAAGACAAAAATATTCTAGTTTATTTTATTAAGTTGCCTACACTGATCTTTTTGTGTTGGCAGCACTATAGTCGATAGTCGAAATTCTGTAAAGTGACGTCATCGGTTATCTACCGATTTAAAGTGAACTCCATGAGCGTATCATAGTTTAAGGGTGCGAATACTGAAATATCTGGAATTTCAATTTTTAACATTTGAAATAATAACTTATCACAAGTTGTTCATAAGTAAGTTAAAACAAAATAAAAAAATGTTTAAAAGTCAATTCCAACTTACTACTACTAAAACTAAAATTGAGGTAACATTTTCGTTATTTGCTAACCGGCATTATCATTACGTAAAAGAAAGTTGTTTGTCAAGACCAAAATAAATTACCGATAAGTATAGGTATGTTGCGAGGTCACTTGTAAAATGTCTGACTAACTGGAAGCGGTATCACTCCCTGACGACTCCTCAGAATCATCGCTTTCTCCTCCTATATCGATAATGAGTGGTTCCGTCATTACTTCTACACGTATGTCTAAATCCCAAAACTTTATTTCTTCTTTTAATACGTGTTGAATACATTTACGCCAACTCTCAGCAGTAACGGTATGCAGCGCCTCGTCAAACAGTTTCTCAACGTCAGCCATTTTGAATGTACTGTTTTTTCTCGCAACATAATTTTTCACTTGGGCCCAAACCAGCTCGATGGGGTTCAACTCACAGTGGTAGGGAGGAAGTCTAACAACTGAGACGTTGAAATCTTTCGCCATTTCATCGACAACGTACTTAATATAACTGCTTTTATGTTTCCGTACGAGAGATAATAATTCAACTTTTAGCATTGCCTCGTTGTGCGGAATGCTTTTACTCTCTAACCAATCAATTATAACCCTCTTGCGGCTAGCTGAAGTAGGAATTTGCTCCAGTCGACGAGAGTGGTATGAAGCATTATCCAAAACTATCACTGAACCAGGAGTTACCTTTGTTAAAATTGATCTAAACCATGTTTCAAACCGGTTGCCGTCCATCTCTTCATGGTAATCGACAGTTTTTTTGGACTGAAAACTTAGTAATCCACCTTCTACAAATCCTTCCTCGCTGCCAATGTGAGTGATAATCAGTCGACGTCCTTTCCCAGAGGGAGCTTTTAAACCGGAAGAGAAACCCTCCATAAAGGCTTGTCGATTGCTTCGTATATTCATGTCTTGCCACACTTTTGACACAGTGTGGCCTTCATTTAACCATGTTTCGTCAAGATAATATATGTGCCGTCCTTCGTTACGAAACTGTCGTATCTGTTTTAAATAATTTCTCCTCCATTCCACAATGTCATTTCGTTCAATTAAGGCACTGTTTCTACTTCTTGTTTGGTAACGAAAATTCATTAATTTTAAAGTTCGTCTCAAAACTTTATCACTGATGTTTGGTAAAGTATCATCAGCTTCTATTACCTTGCTCAATTTAGCTACCGAGGGGATTTCATTCCTAAAATAAAAAGAATGTATTTCCCTACGTATAGCATTCCGTGTTTGGTCGTCCAAAACAATTTTCTTTCTTCCCCTACTTTCCGGTTTACAGTTTTCACCTCGTTCTCTTGTCAAAGATCCGTCCCGCGATTTCTTTAGAATATTATATATAGTACTCTCAGAAACTTTAGTTAAATAACTGCACTTAATCACAGCGTCACTAACACCCAACTGTTTGACCATGGCACGCAGTCCTTCATACACATTTAATATGAGGACTTTTTCTTCCCGAATTAAATTGTTACGACGCCGTTTTTTATCGCCAACACCGCTACACTCCGCCATTATTGTCACTAAATATACCGATATAAATATTACAATAAATACCAATAATAACCGATTTATCACACAAAACCACAACACAAATACTGATGTTACGTTCATGAAGAGAATAAACACCTCACATAACTGTTTACTATCACTGTCTCATTCGCGTAGCTCGATCTATCTATCTCGTTCTCAAAGCCGGAACATTGAAGCGACTCTCCAACATTGTCAAATCGGCGAGTTTTTCACAACAAACTTTGCGTTCAAGAAATATACATAAACACTTTATTTCACATTTCAAGTAAACTAATTATTATTAGTCTGCTTGAAATTTGAAATAAATATATTAAATTGGTATTGACTTAATTACATTGCATCTTTTGTACCTGAAATATTGACACAATGGATTTGAAGTGTATTTATAAAATACAGCATTTCTCTCTAGAATACATATGGCAACTGCGCTTTAACCAAAGTGTTGATTAGATAGCTCTGACTCACTTTACAGAATTTCGACTATCGAGTATAGGCACTACAACTAAAATGTCACATTTCAGATAATATTAGAGATAATATACACGATAATAACGAATATCAATGTATGTACCCAGAGACTGATCTCCGTTATATTTAGTTGTTTATCGAACATTATTTTGCTATATATGTAAAAATATTCTTCAATTACATGCTTTGAGCAAGTGAAGAACTGGAAGCAGACAAATATCGAGCACCAAACCTGTCCAAAACATTGAGGTTAGATTTATAAGAAAAGAATACACGTGCATTCTTTAAACAAATCCGGTGTTTTCTTCATTAAAATGTTGTTTTCAGTGATTGAGTTTACAGAGGGCGATGGTGGTGGTTTAGCAGTAGTAAATTCTAGTTGGTTGACGCCTCGCAAAAAGCAAGTGTTTTGGCCACCAGTTAATGAGCAAACAAAATTCAATAGATGTTTAAAGACTGAATCAGTGAATACCGAAACTTGGATGTTATACAAAATAAGAAAAATTTATTATGAATGTGGTGAGAATATCTATAAATTTAGATGTTATTCTGTTTTTTTTCAACTGAATTTGTTATAGATGATTTGGAATTAGCAAATAAAAAATTAAAAAGAGCAGAACAAGAATCGGATGTGTATTCTTCTTGTACTGAGCTAACACAAAGAAAAAGACCCATAAAAAGACCAGTTAGATTAATGGAGACATCATCTGATGAAGATAACAGTTTGAAGTGAAAAAAAAAGATTGTTATCACCTGTTAAACTTACAGCTGATATTAATTTAAAACCTAGGGAAAATATACCAGGTAAATAAATGAAAAAACATTTTTCATAGAATGTTCATTTAGTATTGTATTTTTTAGCAACACCAACAACATCAAACCAAGGATTATCTCAACAATTATGTAAAGTAGTAAAATATCATTTTTGGGTTCATTATAATATTTTGATTGTTTTAGTATCCCCTTCCACCTCAACTCCAGCAAAAACTGTTCATCATCAAGACAGACATGGTAAGTAATACATGTATTTTTCCTATTAATTGCGGTGTATTAAGGCTGATAGCTCGCACTTGGAAAGTAAACGATTTTTTATAAAAATTGGTATATATGAATTACAAGTTATGGCGATTTCATGGAAAATATTTTAACTTTTAATGTCACTTTGTGTAGAATATGTACCTAAAGTGTAAGCTTTTCAAAATATTAATTTTTTTCATAAAAATTCTATGTGAACATCGTTAATATCATAACTTGTGATCCATATATTATACCAATTTTCATAAAACTCATGCAAGTAGTGTCCAATCTTTAGATACTGTAAGTTGGTGGAGAAACAATCACTAGATAAAATGTATTTACAGGATATGAAAATATTCTTAAGGAAATTATAAAAATCAAGCAACAGAATCAACAAATTCTGGCAATACTTGCAAATAGAACTCTTGCTGGAAATACAAACACAGAATTTCCAGAAAATTTCCCTTGTACCTTACCATTGAAGAATTTAGTTGATGTAGAGAAAGTAGAAAATATTTTAAATGACCCTTCATTAGTAGAGCATTTAGTAAGTGTGAAATATTATTATTCCGAATGTTTTTCTATTGATATTAACCAGACAGGAAATATCTACAGAAATAACTTGTTTTTTTTAGGTACTATATTTTAGCACACGTGGAGGAAAAGATCTGAGGACAAAGACTAATTCTATATTGAGAAATTTAATGACTGATGAACTGGCAAGCAACTATAATTATCATGGAAAATTGAGAAAAGACAAGGAGATTCATAAATACCCTTTTGAGAAATTGCATTTAAATTCAGTGGTTATTGGTAAGTGCATGTGCATTTGTATTTGAAAAGTTTTATCATCATTACTAGAACATCTAAAAATTTTAGGTGCAGTAAAACGCAATTCCACTTTCACTACAGATGAAATTGAAGTAGGTATTAAATCCTGGCTAAAACATGCCCCCCAGAAAAAACAAAACAAATCTAAATAAATAAAACTCAAGTTAATTTTAGTATAGTAAGTAATATTTTTCTGTTATTAAAATGCCAAAGTATTATAAAGAAGTAATAGGTGAGAGACAAATGTATCGCAGGATTGCTCATGAAATGGGTGAACTTTTACATAGTTTAAATAATGCTGAAACTAATTTAACAGTGAACAATTGCTTAGATGTGTCAAACTCGGCATTAAATAATACTGATGACAGTTTTATTGCTGATGATTCAGGTAATAATAATAATTCACAAATAAGTTTAAATTATAATAGTTCTTCAGACAATAATCAAGAAGTTATTGAGTCTTTTGAAAATAGTGTAACTGATGATGATGGCTACATAATAAAGGATTCTACAGTAGATATGAGTTCAGCAATCTCCCTCAAAAATAATTGTGAAAAGTATGGGTTAGCAACTAACCTTAGAGAATTTGCAATTCGAAATAAAGTACCACATTCAACAATGACAGATTTATTACATGTTCTTCGCCCTTTACATCCAGAACTACCTCTAAATGCTAAAACCTTATTAAAAACTCCCAGTACAACTGCTTTTAAAAAACAGTTATATAATGGTGAATACATTCATTTTGGAATAACAAATTATTTAAAATTATTTCTTGTGGAAAATATATTCGATATAAATGTAGTAAAAATGTCCTTCAATATTGACGGTATTCCTTTATTTAAGAGTTCTTCCGTAGTTTTTTGGCCCATTCTCGGAAAAATTGTTGGCATTGAAAATATAAAACCCAAACCATTCGCTGTTGGAGTATATTGTGGAAGTAGTAAACCTACTCCACTGTCAAGTTTCTTGGAAGATTTTATTTTAGAACTTTCAGTATTGTTAAGAAGTGGTTTAATTATTGATAATAAACATTATGGATTCCAAGTTCACAGCTTTGTTTGTGATTCCCCTGCACGTGCATTTATAAAATGTGTGAAATCACATGGTGGCTACAATAGTTGTGATAAATGCACAGTGGGAGGAAACTATGTAAATAATAGAGTGATTTTAGACAGTACTTCAGCTCCTAAAAGGACAGATGATTCGTTTTTAGCACAAAATGACGAAGATCATCATACTGGGATTTCACCATTGATTCGTTTGAATATTGGAATGGTAACGTTATTTCCAATAGACTATATGCACTCACTATGTTTGGGAGTAATGAAAAAACTTTTAAATTCTTGGGTAGGTGGGTATCCTATTAAAGTCCGTTTAAATAGTAGATTAGTTGACAATATATCATCAGAGCTTAAAGATGTTAGGTCATTTATTACATATGAATTTAATAGAAAACCTCGAAGTCTTAAGGAGCTTCCAAGGTTTAAAGCCACCGAATTTCGAACTTTTCTTTTATATGTAGGACCCTGTGTTATGAACAAAAATATAGATCCAACTTTATATGATCATTTTTTGTTGTTACATGTTGCTGCAACTGGACGGTAAACATATTGAAATAATTCCTCCAGCAGGGAGTGGCTCGTACTTCTATAATTATAATCAAAAACATAGCATGGTTTTACTTGCTATTGCAGATGCTAATTACCGATTTATACTGTTTGACTTTGGCACTAATGGAAGAGTCTCAGATGGAGGTGTGTTTCAAAATACAGTGTTTTTTGATAAGTTACAGAAAAACCTTCTGAACATTCCCAAAGACTGTCAAGTAGGAGATTCAAGAAAACTTCCCTATGTTTTTGTAGCGGATGATGCCTTCCCATTAAGAATCGACATGTTAAAACCATACAGACAGGGTGACTTAAACTGTGCAGAGAAAAAAATATTTAATTACCGAATATGTAGAGCGAGGCGCATTATCGAAAATGTGTTTGGTATTCTTGCAGCACGAATTTTTTATACAGCTATCAATTTAGAATTAGAGCATATAGAATCTGTAAGCCTGTTGTGCTTTACACAATTTTTTAATGTCACGTGGCAATCACTATGCTACTAGGGAGTGCCTCGATATTGAAAATATTGAAGATGGTACCACTACTTTTGGTATAAAATCACAAGATTCAAATATGGACGCCCTACAAAGATCCCGTGTAGGAAATGCAACTGCAAATGCAAAAACCATAAGAGAAAATTTCATGAGCTACTTTGTGAATGAGAGACAAGTACCACGGCAAAACAATATTATATATTAATTTATTTATTTATTTATTGACGGGCTAGAACCCATTAAATACAATAGAGTACAATAATTGATACACAGAATTTAAAAAAAAAAGAAAAAAAATATATATATAAATAGAAAAAACCATAAACTTATAGATACATTAATTAACACATAAGATAAAGCACATATCACTTACAATAACAACTAAAAATATTTTTTAAAAATTACAAATTTGGAGTTGTCGGCGAAACTCAGAAGAAGATGTAAAGAAATCAAGATTCAATCGATTGGCCAATCTTGTGGACCTGGGGATGAACGAATTATTGCGATAATTAGTATAGTAGTGTGGTTGTGAAAAAGTAACACTATTTCTAGTAGATCTAGTTGGTGCGGAAAAACCAATATTCAACAAAAGAGTAGGACAATCGAGAGTAGAATTGACTATGTTGAATAGAATGAAAAGATCCTTGCAATTCCTTCTGTAACGAAGAGGCTCCAACATAAACCGGGAATGCAAATGATGGTAATTTAGGTGGTAGGTGTTAACAGGATGAATTCCAGATTTATAGGCAATGAGTCTTAGAAATTTTCTTTGTATTTGTTCAATGTTGTGAATATGGTTCGTATAGAAGGGATTCCAAACAGAAGATGCATATTCAATAAGAGGTCTAACAAGGGAGAAGTAAAGTATTCTAAGACATTGCACGTTTCGAAAGTCACAAGTTATCCTTCTGATAAAACCAAGCATCCTTAATGCCTTATTAATTGAAACATATATATGGGGCCGAAAAGACATGGTAGAGTCAATCACAACACCAAGATCTTTAACTTCTGACACATTAATAAGAGGTGTTTGGTTAATGTTATAGATAAAAACAATAGGGTGACGCTTTCTACTAAAATTAATAAACTGACATTTTGCTGGATTCAGTTCCATGCCATTGGCAGTACACCACCGAGATAAATTATCTAAATCTGCTTGAAGATTCTGACAATCCTCTAATGAACGTACAGTCAAATACAATTTTAGATCATCAGCAAAACATAAGAATTGAGAGTTTATAAAACAGTTCTGGATGTCGTTGACGAAAATGTTAAACAAAAGTGGTCCTATGTGTGATCCTTGGGGAACACCTGAAGGAACTACAAAGCCAGATGATAAGAAGCCACACACACGGACTATTTGAATACGACCAGTAAGGTAACTTTGAACCCAGTTTAGGAGACTACCATTAACACCCATATTATTTATTTTTTGAATCAGAAGGCCATGATTAACTTTATCAAATGCCTTGGAGAAGTCTGTGTACAAAGAGTGAACTTGATAACCAGAGTCCAAGGCACTTGAAAGATAGTCCACATATGTAAGGAGATTAAGCTCAGTTGACTTCCCTGAACGGAAGCCAAACTGCTGGTTAATGATATAAGGATCCAAAAGTTTGGTAAGGATTTTAGTAACAATATTATCTAATAATTTAGGAATTACGCTCTGAATACATATCGGCCTATAATTGGATATGTTTGATTTTTCACCTGTTTTGTAAATAGGAACGACGAAACTAGATTTCCAGAAATCTGGAAAGATACCAAGTTTAAGGGAGTAGTTAAAAATGATATGTAAGGGGCGAGACAATACAAAACTACAATATTTTAAAATAGAAGGAGGGATGCCATCCGGCCCAGGACCTTTATATACATTCAAACCACAAAGATGTTCATATATTTCAGAGATAGACACACAATACTCAGAAGCATTCAAAGGAGTAGAAGATATATAACCATAGCTAGGACAGGTCTTATCAGAATAAACAGAGCTAAAATAATCTTGAAACAGGTTAGCTAAATCGATTCCCACAGGATATTTGACATTATTGAGGTACATTTCATCAGGAATTGTATTACATCTTCTTCTGGAGTTTACAAAGTTCCAAAACGATTTTAAATTAACACCAACAGAACATTCAGTAAACCTAATATAATCGTTATAGTCAGTTTTAGACCTGAGCTTACACCGAGAACGCAGCTGAGAGAATTCCAAATAATCAACAGGAGATCCTGTTAGTTTGAATTTCAAGTGAGCTTGCTTCTTTAAATATATGAGATGTTTTAGTTCTGATGAGAACCATCTGGGGAATTTTCTGGATGAAACTTTCTTAACAGGTACAAACAGGTGAATCACGGTATACAAAATATCATAGAAAATATTTAACATATCATCTAATGATCTATTCAATAACAAAGGATCCCACCGAATAAGTCCCAGATGATATTCAATAGAGTGAAAATCAGCTGATTTGTAGTCATAATAAAACTCATCAGCAACAGGAGAATAATTACAATGGTCCAAGCTCAAGTTCAATTCAGTTACTAAAGGAGGGTGGTAAACATCTACATCAATCAGAGGATCGGTTGCTGTAATACATGTAGTTAAACGATCATGACTAAAAACTAAATCCAAAAGTGAGTTAAATTCATTATGAACAGAGTTAATTTGAAACAGATTATGGTAGGCACACATATTAGAAACGGTATAAGTAGCATTCACTTCATCAGCTCTGGTACCAGGGGGTGAAATAGCTTCTGAACAAATATTTAAGTCAGACCATACTGCTTTAGGTAAGTTGAAATCACCTAGAATGCAGATCTTAGCATCAGGATACTTTTCAGAAATGGCGTCTAGATTCTCAGTAAAGGATAAATAATCTTCTATAGGGGAAAGTAGACGGCTCCAATTATACATTTGTTCCTAGTGTTTCCAACTAGAACAAAAACATGTTCAATTTCTTCTGATGACTGCAGCAGGCTACTAGTTATATTTCTAGCCACTGCTATAAGAGCTCCACCACCTCTAGTTGCAGGATTAGTGAGTGCAGATCTATCTCGCCGATAAATATTATAATTATCTAATCCAACTTCAGCATCTCCGAAAATATCCGATAGCCAAGTTTCAGTCAAAACAATTATATCATAGGAATTAGTAGCTGCGTTTAATGATAGCTTGTTTAGTTTGGTCCTCAAACCTCGAACATTCTGATAATAAATAGAATTTGATCGCAATTTGCTAGAAGCTGAAGTTGGGCCAGGATTAATCAGTTTTTTGGGTTGGTTTTAACAACTATTTTATAACACCCATTCAAAAATTTGATAGAGAGATTATTTTCGCCGTTCTCTTGAGTTCTTCTTTTAGTTGTTTTTCAAGTTCCCTTTGACTGCTCGTAAGGTCGTAGTTGAAAAAGATCTTTCTACCCTTAAGTCTGGTACGGTTCCTAATGATATTTTGAACATCAAAGGCGGAGTTAAACATAACTTTTAGGGCACGAGCTCCCTTAGTATTACGCCTTCCAACCCTTTGAAGACTAACTATAGAAGGAGGTGTTACAACTATATCACGCAAAATTTCAGATACCTTGTCACGATCAGTATCCGATTCTGGTAAATTGAATATCATCAAATTACTAGATCTCTTCTGTCGCTCGTAGAATTCTGAAAGCAGCTCTTCAGACATTGGGGTAGAAGTAATGGTACCAACGTTGATCTGGGAAGCCTTCAGGTTCTGTAACTCATTTCGTAGCTCATCAACAATTTTGATTAGCTTCGGGACTTGTAAATAGCCTTCCTAGCTAATTTGTGACATTAATTAGGTAAATCTGACTGTTTCAATATAAAAAAAATTAATCTTACCTCTGTTTCACTCAAATTAGATGTTGAACTTCTGGGGTATCTTGACTTTCTAAAAAAATCAAACATGTGATAGTACCATAAACTGGGTCTATACACCTCTTCACTTCCTGATCCCGATCGCTGTGATTCTTGAACTTTTTTCTTCTCCTTTCTGATATTCGTTCTTAAACTGTTAATTTTTTTCACTACCATATCACGATCCGCATTTTCTTCTATTTCTTGTAATTTTAGAATTAACTTTTTATATGCAGCCTCTGTTTTCCCTTTATTATGGTAATTTTTTGATTTAATGCACCACAAACACGTTTCTTCTTGATTCATTTATAGATAAATACCTCATCGAATCGACAATTGGCGGCCAGCCTGGTTATAATCAGACAAATTTTTAAAATGTAAGTTGTATACAAACTCGACCTTTTATTTCATTTTATCAATGCGTTAAATTAAACTTTTATTGAATAAGTTATATTTTGATTTTATTATATATTAAGAGACCTCGTATATTTTACTTATAGTCTTTATTTTATGAGGTCTCATAAATTCATATTACAAAGGACCTATTTGGCGGTGTTAAAAAATTTGAATAAATAATAAAATTGACATTTGGAAATAATAATAATAGAAAGTATTTGAAGACTGGCGAGAAGCATAGAAATTTATCATATAGTTTAGACCAGTATGAATCGGAAATTTTAATATTTGACATTAATAAAAATAATATTTCGGAACATAAAGTCAGTCAATTCTTCAAAGCAAAATAATAATTAATATATAAATTTATTAAAGTTTGTAATGTTATAATAATAACATTGTTCAATAATAATTTGAAACTATATTCGATTTAATAGTTATTTAATAAACTAGATTATGAATCGCCCATTAACATATGAGTTGATTACAATATTTTTTCGTTGACCGTAAACTCTTTTTTGTGACAAAACTCACTTTTCCACAAAGACTATCAGGAGATAATAATGTCAACTCCATACCAATGACGTAGAATGTCATTGACTCATTTTTCAATTTCACGTAAAAATCACGTTGGCTAAAAATCTCAGTTATCATTGAAAAATATAAAATGCGAATTGTTAAAAAAGTTGTCACTGTGAAAAAGTTATTGTAAATTCGTAATTGTGCAGTTATGGAGTTAGAAAACCCTGCTGAATTACTATAGCTGGTTGTCTATATCAAAATATCATCAAAATGACTTCAAACAACTTGGAAATGGAAATTGGTAAATTGTCTATATCAAAATGTCATCAAAACGTCAAAATCACAAAAAGAGTGCGTTAATGACGTCCATTAACGCATCCTTTTTTAAATAAAATAATTTATTAATATCGAAATTAATAAACGGTCAACGAAAAAAATAATTAATATAGAACCCAACCCTGAGATAAGAATTCTTTTTAAATAAATTAACAATTGAAATTAAATGAGAAAAATTTTGAAGATTAATATAACAATTTCAATCGACGATAACAGTTTATAAAAATCAATATAATATACCTACATATATGCAAAAAATATATCAGATAGAGTTATTTCCAACGTTTGAAAATTTGAATTTTAATGTAAACTAGAAAAATCTCTACGTCTCGCCAAATGGTGTACAAACAATTTTACATGCGTCGCAATTTACATGGAAGTGAAAAGCGCCATGATCACCCTACATCTTTTTTCTCACAAATTCTACTCACATCTCTAAGCTCTAATTTCGCTTTTTGTCTTGGACTCTTCAAGGGAAGCATATCAGTTTTGTGTTCATAATTTCACAATTGGTTTCATAATATGAGAGTAATAAAAAGGAGGCTTTTAAGTAAAGTGTTTCCAACTGTGGAAAAGTGATCTTTATTATTTTATGTCTTGTTTTTTATTGTATGGTATCCCTGAAACTTGGGGATTTCTTTTTTTCTGCTGGTATTTTTACCAGATGATGTGTTAAATGTCGGAGTGACATTAACTAGTTTGGTACGGAGCTTTGAAGGCATTTATATGTAAAATGTCGTGTGAACCATGCAGTGGGGATAAGGAAAAAGGGCTATTTTTATTACTGATGATAACTTAAGTTGTTAGAATTAGTGTTAGCATTATTGTATGCATAGAATCTTAGGGATAACAATAATTGCTCTATTGGCTATATGGCTCCACTCCTACGATGTTTATGACTTTTTTATGAATGCGTAAACAACTTTTAATATAAACACCTGTTTGTACAAGCCAGGCGAAGTTCTATTTGCTTTAAAATATGTACAACTGTTGGCTTTGTTGTCCGAAATCTTTCGAAAAAAAAAGACATAACGTCGTACTCTTCAAAATATCGGTGACGTGCTCTATATATTTCAAGCCGTCGTCTTATTTCATTATGAGAGGAATTACTTGATTCCCAAAGTAGATTCATTTCGAAATACTTTCGTCTAGATTGTGACAACTCAATTTATTTAGTTGCATGTTGTTTCAGGTTAGATACTAATATAAAGTAGAATTTACCGCCATAAAGGCCAGAATTCGACACTACGATTTCAGTCGACTTTGTTGACGTTGTTTTGACTATTATGAAACCCAATTATGACTTAGAGGATGCTTTTCGGTTCAAAGTCTCCTGTAGTGCCCCTCGTATAATTTAGTAGGCCATTCACGAAATAGCTTAATTAACACTTTTATAATATTGGATAGATATGTTTATCAACAATGATCTAAGTGTTAGTAAGCATAAATATATAGTTTTGATTAGTACGACACATGACTAGACACTTTTAGAAATATAATTATAACTTGAACTCTACTGAGGTCAGTTGGGCTGACTGAAGTCTAAATAGATCAAGCGGAAGCTTAGCTTGAATTTTACTTATCACTCCGCTATTACCGAGCATTACACTCCTTTAATAGTACAGTATGCAACGATCATGTATTAATAACCATTACTTAAGAGTTGCATACAATATTTTTTCTACGAACAAGAAATTTTATTTGAATTCAACATTGCTTTTTTTTTAAATTGTTTAATACTTTTTTATACAAACAATAAGAAATAAAATATGAAAGAAAAATAAGTTCTTCAACTTAATATTTATTCTTACAAATTAACCACTATAATAACTATGAACTTAATTTAACTATTAACAATAAACATAATCGACTTCATATGTAACATTAAACAAGATAAATTATAAATTACATTTTAAACATTTCTTTTAAAAAGTGGAAGGTATTTACCTTTTTGACTAACTGACATAAAACACGAATCTCTGAGAAACTGTCAAACATTCTACAGAAAATATTGGGTCTGCCTACTTGGTTATTTAAAAACCTGGTCAATTTTTCAGTTTCATAATGAAAATCAGTGTTATAATGAGTATCATTATGAAACTGAAAATTGGCATTTAATTAATAACTTATAGTATAGGAGTAGAAAAATGTATTATTATAGTATGGGTGTAGAAAATAGTTATTTATGCAACAAGTGCATAAAGTGGTGCTTTTTTTCACGAGTAGAAAAGTTGACGCATGAGCCGCAGGCGAATGCGTCAATTCCACGAGTGAAAAAGACACTTTATGCATGTGTTGCATACACTATTTTTTCTACAATCAAGCAAATGGTCTAAAAATGACGTCGATTTGAATGTTTATGTTTGTCATGATGACAAAACGCTAAGTAAAATGTCAGATGAGTGCAATCTGCAGAGCCATTAGCGGAAATATTTAAAATTAGCGTTAAAAAACTACTTTATCTCACCCTAATGTCACTTTATCTCACCCTAATGTCACTTTATCTCACTCTAATGTCACTTTTTTAAACTGTTTAGCAAATACATATTTTATGTACGAAAATCGATTAAAAAAACGTCACTTTTATTAATGATTGTAGAAAAAAAATATTATGAAACCGTCCCTTAGTTTAACAGAATATAGCGTAAGTAGCGGTCCCTAGATATCTATCCCCATAAATATAGAAACTATGATGCGTTCTATTTCAATTTTATTGTAGACAAATGCGATATGTAATGGTGGTAGGTACTAAAAGAGGCGTTTGTTGCGATCTAAACTACAAAGTGAGTTGAGGATTTTTTTCCTCAAACACAACTCATTATCATCATCACTAAATTCCAAGCCATTTGCTTTCAAATGTGTGGTACATTGTTCCATTTATATAAATTTTACCAAAGGCTGTGAATATTATAAATATAGAAATGTGACCAAACAATAAATGAGACAGAGTTTTTTAAATAAAATGTGTAACAGTTTTAGTGGCAGTATTAGCAAAGACACGATTGTCGTAATATTTAAATTCATGGAAATAACTCTTTTTGTCATACACCCTTTTTCTGTATCATAAAATGTAGAATGCATAAATGTTACAGTACTTTTTCTCCTAATTCATTGGATTTCTCTTCTGCTATTTTTAAATAACTGTGATACTGTCCTTTCCGCAAAGGATCCAAATCTGCAAGTTTTTTGTAAAAAACTATTCTTTTATCAACGAACTGGGGATCATTTAAAATTAGACTACCAGTTAAGCAACATTTTGCTAAAATTACCCCTAAAACAAATTTAAACTACGATTGTTACAGAAAAGTATTTATAAATGAATATTTATTTAAAAATTTTGTTCTGCACAATAGAATTTTTGTAAAAAAAAAGTGTAAATATCAAGTATGTACCTTATGTATGTAATATTTCTGGAATCAGCTCTTCAAGGAGATTAGGAACATAGAAAAATGTATAAAAATATCAAAAATGGTGATGGTGTCATCACAACGTAGTAGTTCACCATGAATACCAGGTTGTTATTTGAAAAAACAGTAAATTAAAATCAAAAATCGACCCGTTTCAGTATTTTCTTAAAATGCTACGATTAAAATTGATGACAGTAATAATTATTTTCTTACATTTACAATCAGGCTCAAGCTCCTCTAACTGCTCAAATGCATCCAAAAGTTCTTCTATAGCTTTCTTTGTGTTAGATGAATTGCTTAAACCCACCTAAAATTGAAATATATTTTTAAATTTGTGATAAAAAAAATTATATTACAGTGTGAAACAGCCAAATGGAATAAATTCATTATTATAAATCATTTTTGTACACTTTGTTTTATAAAAAATTCAATATACTTAATATGTGGAATTACACAAACTTTTTTTTATAAAACATTAGTTAATATAAGATACCTTAAATAAAACCAAGCACTACTATCGGCAGGGTATGTGAAAACAGCATTCTTCACTAGATCTAACTCAATTTCAACACTTTCTTCATCTAAATTTCTAAGTGTACTTCTATAATGCCATGATGAATAATTTGAAAAATTTATATTCAGTCTTTCTGTCGAAAAGTTATACCAATTTTGTTAACAAGCAGACGTCTATAATCCCATACATGAACTGAAACAAAAAAACCTATTTATTCACCCCATTTATTTGATTTAGGTCCGATCCTACAACATACAGTAATTGTCATGTTATCCTAACTTTAAATAGAAGTCCAACTAGCAATGGACGAGTTCTATACAAGGGAAATGCTGCCAACATAACGAACAAAAAAATACTGAAAAAGGTTAGTCGCATAAGGAAGCCGTTTTCCCAATCAATTTTTGGTTTTTCTTATATATTCTGAATCCCTTTACCACCCATGTTGTACCCGAAAAGTTTGCAGATCTTTTTAGTTTGGGGTATTTCACATCAATCTTACAGCTGACGAAAAACCAAAGTCAGCTGTCAACTCATATAAGTATCATTAATTTATTTTATTAGGCATTCTTCAACATTCTTTGTTTATGTTTCTGGTATATTGTATATTACTGATTTTTATTCTTCTACCTTTATCTGTTTGTGATTTATGTGACTCTGATCTGCTTTTATTATTGCAAATATGCAATGTTACAAGAAAACGTATGTTTAGAGGACTATTCTGTGATTTATTAAATACCTACTTATAATATAAGACTTTTTATATGTATTTATAGAGTGATGTTTTTATCTTCTCTACTTATGATTTAATTATGTAAATAAAATAAAGTGTTAACAGAAGCAATATATTTTAATTACACCTTCAAGTACTGAAGTATAAGAAAAAAAAATGTTTAGAGGACTATTCTGTGATTTATTACATACTTATAATATAAGACTTTTTTACATGTATTTATAGAGTGAGGTTTTTATCTTTTCTGCTTATGATTTAATTATGTAAATAAAATAAAGTGTTAACAGAAACAATATATTTTAATTACACCTTCAAGTATTGGTTTTGTATAAAATTCTTCAGCTTTTAATAAGGGTTTTCAAAATTTACAAGAAAGTACACAATACTGAAAATATTTGATAATATTGGTAACATAGTGATAGGACAAAGGTTACTTAATATTTAGTATAATTTAATCCTACGAATGGCACGTTTCACATGAACTCTGGATTTGGCAATTTTTTGTCAGACCTTCTGCTGTCAGTTTTTTCAAAAAAAAATGGTGGTGTGAACACTTTAATTTCAAGTTCATTTGCAACATCTTGAAGTAGGAAGCCCCTATCTGCTAATAGACAGTAATTCACATCATATCACACTATGCAAACAGTTCACTATCAGATATGAAGCCTTCAAATCCGTCACTACAGTATATTATGGCACCACTGACTGCTATTACAACTAGAAATTTAATGGTGTTAGTGTGCTTGTAACTGGAGTAAGTATTTCCTTGCTGCCTAAAGTTTCTTACCATTTGTAATATTTCAGTGGCATCTATAACCCCAAGAATTTTATCGTCAAAATTTTTAAAACAATAAGGAATGTTCTGTATATTTCTAGCTGCCAAAAAAATCACCTCCTAATCCAATGATTTGGTGGTACATAAATTGAGCCCATGTAAAAAATATCACTGATAGGTATGATTTATTTGTATTACAAAAAAATGCCAATTCTTGTAAAGTGTATCCTCATCTCAATCTTACTATGTAGCTCCAAACATAACTTGTCTCTATTAGAAAATTTTGAATAGAAATTATTTCTAACTCTAAGCTGCCTATTATATTTAAATTGGTATTTTAAGTCAATCATAACATTTTCATCTAAGAATGAATAGGGTGCTTCAAAATGTGGAGGGTTAAGTCCAGAAAAGTATTTAAACATAGTAGTTTTCCTTTTTAGGTTTTTGTATGAAAAATAGTTTTCCCGGTATGAGTATTTATGTTCACGGTGAAGATTTGAATATACTTGTACTATCTTTTGTTTCATTTTTGGTAATCTTTTTTTTGGGTTCAGTTTGTGGTTGCATTACAAAATTGGTAGAGCTATAACTGTGTTCCACAATATTCGTAGTGAGTGTAATTGGAGATGGAAAACTCTCAGAAAATGGATCATCAACAACATCTGTTTGATTGTCTGAGACACTAGCAAGTTCTTGTACATTCGATTGAGTCAATTCAGCATTTACCTCAGCTTCAGTAGACCCATCAATACAATAGGGTTTTGGATCTACACAATTATTATCGAAATGTTCACTAAAATATAAGTGGTTTTGTTGATTGTGGCAAAATTCAGATTTTGGTTGCCACATAACTCAATCCATTTGAGGCATCTGCTGGGACATCTCCTAGGTTTGGGAAATGGAATAAACTTAATGACATTTTGTCAATACGTATCGCAATTTGTATAATCACAACGAAGATACAAATCAGGGTAGATCAACTCTTCTCGATGGTATTTGCAATGATAAAAGCAGATCAGAGTCACACAAATCACAAACAGACAGGTAGAATAAAAATCAGTATACATACAATACACAAACAAAGCCAAACAAAGAATGCTGAACAATGCCTAATACCTTAATGATACGTATAGTCTGGTTTACGTGTACGATTTTCCTCAAAATTTTTGTATTTTCACCGAAAATTACGATCAAGGTGTCATTCGATTCGGATTGTTATGTAGATAGTTTAAGGAAAGGTTCCGAAAGGGGCCGAAAAAAATTGCAAAAGTTATAAACAATTTAGTAAAAAAAAGTGGGGGTCTAGTTTTTTTTGAATATCTCCAAAACTATTAAAGATTTTCGAAATTGAAAAAAAGATCTAAAAAGATCATTGAATTTACTAAAAAAAGTTCCGTCTACCGGAACTGTATCTCCAATATTTATAATTTTTACAGAGCCCTGACTTTCACGCGCGGTCCGTCACTCGGACAAAGTAACTTTTTTTTCTATTTTTTAAATGACTTTTAATATTTTTGTGCCTTGGTTTATTAAATAAACAAATAAAAAATTAATCAAGAATTTTTTTTATAATCCGAAAGAACAATAGAATTTATGATTTTTAGAGAAAAAATGGTTTCTTAATATTAATATTTAGTCGCAAAAATAGATTGTTAATTAACCAAAGTATTTTTTAGCAACAAATAAATTTTTTTAAGAAACCGTTTTTTCTCTAAAAATCATAAATTGTATCAACCAATAGATTACGCAAAAAAATTTTTTGATTAGCTCATAAACAATGCATTTTTTGTTTATCACAATTTTTTAAACTCCACAAAGTAAAAAAAATCTTAAGGTTTTAGTTTAATAATTATCGCGGTTTTTCTGTTATCATTTAATGTAAAAAAATTGTTAATTAACAAATGGATAAATAGTGGAAAAATTGGGATACAAATTTTTTAACCGCAGATTATTGTTTATTTATGTATCCCAATAGTACTTGAATTATATTATTCCTTAATATTCATATTTAATATGTTTAAATAATTTTTCAAGTTACTGTGTCCGAGTGACGGACCGCGCGTGAAAGTCAGACTACCCGGTTTTGGCTCTATTTTCAGGGCTCTGTAAAAATTATAAATATTGGAGATACAATTCCGGGAGTCGGAACTTTTTTTTAGTAAATTCAATGATCTTTTTAGATATTTTTTTTAATTTCGAAAATCTTTAATAGTTTTCGAGATATTCAAAAAAAAACTAAACCCCCACTTTTTTTTACTATATTATTTATAACTTTTTCAATTTTTTTCGGCCCCTTTCGGAACCTTTCCTTAAACTATCTACATAACGATCCGAATCGAATGACACCTTGATCGTAATTTTCGGTGAATATACAAAATTTTTGAGGAAAATCGTACATGTGAACCAGACTAGTATATGTGTTGACAGCTGACATTAGTTTTTCGTCATCTGTAAGATGTAAAATACCCCAAACTAAAAAGTCCTCCAATGTTTTCGGGTACAACATGGGTAGTAAAGGGACCCAAAATATATAATAAACTCCAAAAATTGATCGGAAACACAGTTTCCTTAGGCGGCTAACCTTTTTCAGTATTTTTTTGTTTGTTATGTTGGCAGCATTTCCCTTGTATAGAACTCGTCCATTAGAGCACAACTGCCAGTTTCCAAAACGGATAATTTAACAGATAGTGGTAGATAGGAAAGATGAGTATTGTAATAGGTAGAGTTAATTATTTATGTTAGAATATAAATATGCTTATTATGTAAATTATTGGTTATTATCTTTATTATGGTGAAACAGTTATTTTTCATTTTTTTGTGATAATCATAAAATATATTGACAAAGCAACTTAATTATAATTTGGATATTGAAAAATAGTAGCAATTGCTGAGTAAGCCCCAACTCCAGTTCATTAAACTAATAGAAAAGTCAATACTATATTTGTTAAATATGAATATGTTTGCAAAAATATCAAATGGCATTTGATAAAAAAAAGTAAGAATTACTGAAATTAAACAGTACTTACAATTTCTATCATCCATAGTAAGATACCTTGTACATAATGAAAATTCATTTTCCCAATTAGGTTTTGGATGGTTTAACATGATCCAATATCGGTGATGCCAAATTCCATAAGATTTTGGGTTTGAAGGTAAACACTGTTCAGTGAAGTTTATTTCATTTTCTAGAAATTTTATCAGCTTATCTTCGCCATCATCATTCTTTTTACTTAAAAAAAATATGTATGTTCAATATCTGTCAAATTATATCTTACAAGTATGGTAAGTTTTAATATTCATTTTTAAATATGTTGAAAAAGGACTCAATACAAACAACTGAAGATTCATATCAGAAAATCTATGAAAAGTATTCTGTGGTAGACTCCGTTTCACATAAGAAGAAGCCACTTGAAGTTCGCCAGCCCTGTTGCGCACGAATCAAAATCGGCCTTGAAACCTTGTAACTATGGAGGGTAGAAGGAAGGAGCACCATCTTGTATGGGGGACAAGTTGAAAAAGTGTCCACCTGTAAACAGCAAATTATAATTCGAAGATTCACCGAAATGGCGCTCGTGTAGCTAATGGAAATGATGTGAATTTAGGGTTGATCTAAAACCATGCCTCCTAAAAAAGTTGTTGGTGTTAAAGGAAAAATTATCCACAGTCAAGGCCGACAGATTCTTAAAAACATTGCAACTTTTAGAGTCCGAAGCAAAACATGGAATTCAAATTATAAAAAATCATCGGTAAGTAAAATAAAAAAGTATAATAATCTAATATATTACTCCTGGCATTCACATTGTTATAAAATATATGTAAAAGTATACATTACTTCAAAAATAAATGAATTCTGCTAAGTAATTTATATGGGTATTATGCTGTACTTAACAGTGGTTTATATGGTTCTAATACTAGCCTATTAATAATACACAGAAAAACAATGTCTTTGTATATTTACAGCAGGACTAAATTTTATATAATATACATTTCTTTGATTTGTAAAATATATATCTTGATCTGGATTTCATTTGCTTGGAAAAGCCAAATAAATACATTTAGTTTTACAGTGAAAATATGTATTGCTGATTTTTAATAATTATATTTTTAAATTGCAGAGAGCGAACTTAAAAAGCTACTGGGGTGAGTAGAAGTACTTACACTAGAATTAAAAATGAATCCTCAGCTATTGAAAGAGGAGCATCTACATCCCTTAGATCTCCTCAAAGAAATAGATCTAGGAAAAAAGGTACTGGAAGCACTAAATTTTGGAGAATTGCAAAGGATTTGGGATATCATTTATAATTTTTACATCCTGGAGATAAGTGCTCCTACTTTAACATGTAAGTTTGATTAAAGTATAATAAAGGTACCTACTAAAATTAATTACAAGAAACTTTTGTCAGTTTACTTTTAGTATGAGTTTTTACGTTAGAATTACTTTTAATAGTTTAATAGATAAATAATTTTATATTAAAATATAGTTATTTTTTCTAGGCATTCTGCAGAAAGTTCACACTGTTTTACTATAAATAAAACTTCTTTGTGGCGGCTGTTAAAAAGTGAAGGCTTTAGGTAAGTAGTTTTTATTAGTTATTGGAGTGTTAAAAGGGAAAGTAATGTTGAGAATATGGAAAATTGTGAAATGGGTAGAACAAATTCAGAACAAAAATTAAAATAAAGCTACAATAGGCATTGTAAAATTGAAAATATTAAAAGGTAAATTGCATAACTATATATTTGAAAATATTGTATCCGTTGTAGATGGCAGCGCACAAAAGATAACAGGAAGGTGATTATGGAAGCGCATGATATTCGCCATAAGAGAATTACTTTCTTAGAAAATATTATTAAATATAGAGCCGAAGGATGGAATATTGTGTATACTGATGAAACATACATCATACAGCTCCCATGTGCAATCTAAGGGATGGTACTATATATCAGAGAAAGGTTTGAAAAAGCCAATATCAAAAGGGAGGAGACTTGTGATTGTGCATGCAGGTGGAGAAAAGGCATTTATTCCTAATGCCCTATTAATTTTTCGGTCAGGTTTGTATTAATTATATATACTTATCGAAAAGTGATATTTTGTAAGTAACTGTTGTCCCATATATTTGTAAAGACTTCACTTATATCAGATATAACCTGTTTTAACTTATTTTAGAGAAATACAATTTTTAAACGTGGTGATCTTAATTCTATAAAAGGAAATTTATACTATTGTAACTTACAAGTGTATCATTGGGTTTTAAAACAAAATCTAACAAAAGATAATTCCAACAATGAAATAAGACAAAAACAATTAACAATTTCGCATAGGACATATTGTTAACGTGAGCCTCGATGAAATTTATTACTTTTTTTAGGTTCTAAAAGTGGAGATTACCATGATGACATGAACCATTCAAACTTTATGAGGTGGGATCAGGAACAACTATTGCCCAATATGCCTCAGAAATCAGTTCTGGTTGTGGATAATGCTTCTTACCTTAATGTGAAATGCAGTATAGTTATTCGAGTCAACCATATAAGCAAGATGTCACCTCTATTTTTCATAAATAAATTTTTTTTAAAGTTTCAATTTTGTTTTTTTTACCTTCTTTAATAATATAAGAACTTAATTGAGACTTAGTTTTTGGCCGATTTCATCCAATCATTAATTGAAAGTATAAATATTTCAACGATACTAAGAATTTTCATATACAAGTGTCTATTGTATGTGAAAATATATCGAAAAGCTTCAAAGAATCCCAAATATGTTTTATTTTAACACCAGTGTCATAAAATGATGGCATTTTAGACACTGAAAGCATGCGTTAAAAATTATACTTTTACTGACGTTTGTAGAAAAATACATTTTGAATATTCCAATTTTGTGTTAACCTAAAAAATGTTAAAACGTTACGCTACTGTTTTACAATTTTACAATATGGCGCTGGTTTTGACAACAAGTTCGCGCAGACGACGGCAACTTCAAGTGGCTTCTTATGTGAAACGGAGTCTAGTTCCTATATTAAATTACAAATTACCTCTTCTGAACTTCCACTAAAATGACTTCTTTTCTATAATTCCATAAAGTATAGACATCAGGGTTGGCTGTTAGAATTTGGCAGCTGATTTGAAGACTCTCTGGGTCATAACTATCTGATTTTCTGGTAGATAAAATTTTGTGCATGCCCATAGCACGTTTTTTCTGTTGTTCTTTTTGCTTTAAAGCTTTCTGCTCTTCAGAAGTACGAACTTTCAATCTTCCGTGCTAAAATATATTGAATAATTAATGAAGATTTTGTTTTAAAATTAATAGGAATATTGAATAGATGAGGCTTTTACTTGATGAAGATCCATACTAAATGATGAAATAAAACAATTCAATTTGTTTAAATCTTCAATTTTATTTTGAACTAACGTTCAACTACTAGTTTGAAAAAGCTACTGTGTCGCGAAACGCGTCACTAATTTAATTTGAACGTTAGTTCAAAATTAAATTGAAGATTTAAACAAATTAAATTGTTTTATTTCATCATTTAATAGGAATATATTTTATGTTTTACTTGAATATTTTATGCCTTATTTTGCGAGTGCAAAACATCTTCAGCGTGGACTTATTTAATTTAAATTGAATTATAATTGTTACAATTACCATTTTATTATAAAACTCATGGAGATAAAACTGATCAAAAAATAATTAAATTAATTTTTTAGTTTTGACATTCGTTTAACCTAAGTTTTCGAATCATCACTGACACCTGTCACCATAGGTAACTAAAATAAGAACAGTCACTGTGGTCTGTGGTCCTGTTCAGTTTCTTAGAACAAAAACAAATTCCAGAGCGCAGGAATGAACAGAAGTTACCCTACCTACATACACGCAGTTGACATATCACCAATTATTTATCTTGATAAAAAATCTATGATTACCTACGAGATTAGTGAACAGACTTATAACCGAAAATAGAATGGAATTGAAGTTTCATCTAAGCATTTCTGCAAGCTGCAAGGTAGAGATCAGTAACTAAAGTTCAGGTAACTTATCTGTGATGCAAGGAGAAAATTAAGGGTGGCTACAACAATGTTGTGTCAGACCCGGTCTAAAGCTTTTTGTGATTCAGATAAAAAATCCTATTAGTCACTATAAAATATAGATTATATCTACTGGTTTTATAAGTCTAGTTCTGTGGTTAAGAGTAGACAGAAATAAATATACCCTGTGGGTATTCTGTGCTAATCTGTCAAATGTCGATTGACGAGTTGACCAAAGAATACCAAGTTGACACAAATTATTTTCAAAGTGGTTATTTTTTATAAAAAATTAGTGCGTGCAGTCCCTCCGCGAGGAAGAAGTTATAATTCGAAATGTGGAAATGAAAATAGGATATCAGTATAACAAATTTTCAATTATTTGAAAATATTCACCGACTTCGCTTTGGTTGGGACAATCAGTATAGGAAACTTTTAATTATTTGAAAATATCGAACGTACAATTTTTCTTTGGATGGGAGAATCAGTATAGCAAATTTTTAATTTAAAAATATCAAATGCTCATATTTTCTTTGGATGGGACAGTCAGTATACAAATTTTTCAATTATTTTAAAATATTGACCGACTTCGCTTTGGTTGAGTTGAGACAATCAGTATAGCAAACTTTTAATAATTTGAAAATATCGAATGTTCGATTTCTCTTTAGATGGGACAATCAGTATAACAAATTTTTAATTATTTGAAAATATTCACCGACTTCGCTTTGGTTGGGACAATCAGTATAGCAAACTTTTAATAACTTGAAAACTTCGAATGTTCAATTTCTCTTTAGATGGGACAATCAGTATAACAAATTTTTAATTATTTGAAAATATTCACCGACTTCGCTTTGGTTGGGACAATCAGTATAGCAAATTTTTAATTTGAAAATATCAAATGCGCATCTTCTCTTTGGATGGGACAATCAGTATATCAGAATAAAAATGTTTCAATCATTTGAAAATATTGACTGACTTCACTTTGGTTGAGACAATCAGTATAGAAAACTTTGAATAATTTGAAAACATCGAATGTTCGATGGATGGGACAATCAGTATAGCAAATTTTTTATTTAATAATATCAAATGCTCATATTTTCTTTGGATGGGACAATCAGTATAAAATTTTTTCAATCATTTGAAAATATTGACTGAATTCGTTTTGGTTGAGACAATCAGTATAGCAAACTTTTAATAATTTGAATATATCGATATCCCTTGAAAAGATACAGTGACTATAGAGTCACTGCAGAAAAGAATACTTACACTGCCATCTGTCATTGAATGCCGAAGGTTTTGGGCATGTGAAGGAAATTTCAAAATTACAATCTCTTAATAAATTACTTTTTAAAAAGAGTACTTACACTGCCATCTGATATCGAATACCGAAGGACTCGCTCTCTCCTACTTTCTACCTTTGTGTATCTTTCTTTCTTGTGAATGAAGTTTAACGCAACCTTTTTGGTAGTCGCATTAGAAGTATAACTTCAATAAGGGCGTTTATTTTGTGTTGTTGGAGAGCTGGCGACAGCTAAAATATCAAACAAAATTCAGGACTGGCAAGTGTCAGATCACATTTCTATGTCAGACCACCGCCGCTGGCTGTCCTATACGGTAAGCCAGGATATCAGGACCGCTGTAAAATCCCGTTACCCGAAGAGGACGGCTCTTAAAAGGTGCTCTGCGGGAAATATAGGTCCTGACTCCTGGCAATAATGAGGACCTGGAAAGGTACACGGTATCTATCCAAAATAAAATAGACATTGCCTATAAGGAATCCTGTCCGATGAGGAGGGTCCAGACAGATGACAAAACCAATACTTGGTGGTGCCCTGAACTGGAACACAGCTGAAAGACAGCGAGAACGACCTTTAACCAGGCAAAAAGAACAAAACTCAAAGAGGACTGGGGAGTATACCAAGCCAACCTCAAATAGTTCAAAAAAGTCTGCAGACAGGAACAAAGAGCAGCCTGGATAGCCTACTGTGAGGCAGTCGAAGACTTCCCACAAGTTTCTAGACTACAGAAAGCACTCTCCAACGACTACCTTAAGAGTATCGGCAACCTGACGAGGGAAAATGGCGACAAAGCCGCCAACCTCCAAGAAAGCGCTGATATTCTTATGGAAACTCACTTCCCAGGTTCTGTTTTTCCTGGAACGACGAACTGGGCGGAAGTACCAGCAACACCTTCACAATACGACTGTCAATTTGCTAGTGCAGTAATTGATGAGGACAAGATAAGGTGGGCCATTTCGGGCGTTTCCCCTTTCAAGTCACCAGGACCTGACGGTATAAGACCAGCCCTACTTCAGTGGGGAATGGATATCCTTATGCCGCACCTGGTTGGAATATTCAGAGCCTCTTTAGCTCTGAGGTATATTCTCAGAAAGTGGAGAGAAGTACGAGTGGTATTTATACCCAAACCAGGAAGGATGGATTACGCCTTACCAAATGCATTCCGACCTATTAGCCTCACATCGTTCTTTCTAAAAACAATGGAGAAGCTATGTGAGAGGTATATAAGAGATGAAGTTCTAGTTCACAACCCACTTCATCCAAATCAGCATGCATATACTCCGGGAAGGTCCACTGATTCGGCTCTTCACCAAGTGGTTGGCAGAATCGAAAGATCATTGGACAATAAAGAATCCACCTTGGGTACATTCATAGATATTGAGGGAGCGTTTGATAAAACAACCTTCCCAACAATTACCCAGCAACTTAACTCCAGGAATGTACCCTTGTTAGTGGGAGAATGAATACTCAAAATTCTCTCTAGTAGAGTAATAAGTATCAATGTAGAAGACATCATAGTGAGTGGACTGGTCATGAGGGGATGTCCGCAGGGAGAGGTCTTATCACCCCTTCTTTGGAACATAGTCCTGGATACCCTGATTAATCACCTGAACAATAATGGATTCTACACAATCGCATACGCGGATGACATTGCAGACCGGAAAATTTGTGAGCACAATGTGCGATAGAGCGCAGGATGGGCTCAAATTAATAGAAACATGGTGTAAGGAACACTCACTGTCGATCAATCCCAAGAAGACTGAGATGGTCCTGAGATGTGGCTTATGAGCAATGTCGGAGGACAGTGGGACGCACATGGGGTCTTTCACCCGGTGTGGTCACCTGGATCTACACTGCAATCATAAGACCTATGTTAACGTACGGAGCCATTGCATGGGGACCGAAGGTTCTACAAGCTACGGCCATCCAAAAATTATATCAAATACAGCGAATGGCTTGTTTAAACATCACAGGAGCCATGAGAACACAGATGCTGCAAATGCAATTATACAGACGGCTCAAAAACCAAAGAAGGCTCAGGATGTGGAGTTTACTCCAGATCACTTAGCCCAAGAATTAAGTGGGGAATGGAAAAAAATACCAGCGTGGTTCAAACAGAACTGGCTGGTATCTCAATTGCCACAAAAGAACTAACGAGAAAAGGAATTTCTGGCAAAAACATAACAATCTGCACTGACAGCAGACAAGCCCTATTAGCCTTGAACAGACAACGTGTTACATCAGGGCTAGTATTAGAGTGCCACCCAGATTTAGCTAACGCCTCGGTAGATAACAATATTATCCTGAGTTGGGTTAAAGGGCACGACAGGAGTAAAGGTAATTGCATTGACGATTATTTAGCCAGGGAAGCGGCTGGACTAAAAATTTTAGGACCCAGTGATACCTACGGCCTGACGACTTCAACAATTGCGGAACTAGCCAAGCGTTACACCCATGCTCAATTCCTAAAGAGATGGGATGGAATCAAAGGATGCAGTCTTGCCAGGATCACCTTGGGCGACCCTGGGAAGCTGGCGCCGAAGAAATATTTGTGGATGACCAGGAAAAACCTACACTAAACAGTAAGATTTCTGACTGGCCACTGTCAACTAAGGAAACACCTCCATAATATGGGGCTAGTGGACACACCTCTATGCAGAATGTGTGAACAAGAAGATGAAACTGTCAGACATGTCTTATGTGATTGACCGGAGTTATAGTCAATAAGAAAGTGTGTGTTCGGTGAGTCTTGGCCTTCACCTGCCGATATAAAGGAGATATCTCCTAGTAACCTGTCCACCTTCCTGAAAAGGACAGGATGGACGATGACCTAGGAGGACAATTCCTCGGGAGGATGTACAATGGGTCACATGTGGCCTAAGTGCTGTGGGCCTAAACTCACTGTCCCCACTCTATAGATTCAGATAGTTACTATTTTTTTATATAAAGTATAGATTATTCATCTACTGGTTTTATAAGTCTAGTTCTGTGGTTAAGCGTAGACAGAAATAAATATACCCTGTGGGTATTCTGTGCTAATCTGTCAAATGTCAATTGACGGGTTGATCAAAGAGTACCAAGTTCACAAGAAGCTAAATCGAACGCGGCATCCACCAATGAGAGGCCAGATAGCCATGTGTATGGCTGGTTGCATACACTTTTATTGTAATCGTTCGATATTATGCCAGTTTAACTTCAAATTATATATTCATACTAAAGACCTTATAAAAATGAATTTACGAAATAAAACTGCATTAGTAATCCTTCTGAAATTTCGAAGTCAGTGTATTTCCATATTACATACTCGCAAAACTATGCAACCAACCTTACACGAACCGAACTCTCAAACTGTCAAACGAGGGACATCTATCAAACGTCAAATTCAAACAAATTTCATTCCGTGTAATATTTTTGTGGATACTTTTTAGTATTTTTATAAAATATGAATAATTATTACTTTGCAATTGTAAACTATGTGACTTAAAATACATAAGAATTTTATTTTTTGGCCGGTAATCGAAATGCGCATATTCACTCCTAAAACCCTACCTCGCCGAGGTGGTACAATTGGAGCTACTCTTTTCACACCACTCCACAGTAAACGAACGATTTAAAGAAGGGAGGAGTGTTCGGAGTCAATGGAGTAGTATTGCCGAACGGCCCTAATAGTATCTTAGTCGCCTTAGACGCGAGTGTTATTTTTTATAAATAAGAGCGTTTATTTTGTGATGTTGGTGAACTTCCTTCTTGTAACTGAAAAATATTGAAAATAAGTTGAAATGAGGGTCCCAAAATTTTTTCGCTATATTAGTGAAAGATATCCATGTCTAAGTGAACTGGTAAAAGACTATCAAGTTAGTATAGACAAAATAGTAGGAAATTTTTTTAGTTTCGTAACATATTTCTGTTACAGATTCCTGAATTTGATAACTTGTACTTGGACATGAATGGTATAATTCATATTTGTTCACATCATAATGACGAGGATCCACATTTTCGCATTACAGAAGAGAAAATATTTCAAGACATATTTCATTACATTGAAGTACTATTCCGTATGATTAAACCACAAAAATTGTTTTTCATGGCTATTGACGGGGTTGCTCCAAGAGCTAAACTGAATGAACAAAGAGGTAGACGGTTTAGATCAGCAGCTGATGCAGCCAAAGCAGAAGCATCAAAAAAAGGAGAAAGTATACCAGATGAAGCCAGATTTGATCCAAACTGCATAACTCCTGGAACAGTATTTATGGCAAAATTACACGAACAATTAAAGTACTTTGTAGTTGACAAGATCTCAAATGACTCTCTCTGGCAAAAATGTAAAGTTATATTATCGGGACATGAGGTATGACTTTTTATGTATGTTAATTTGGAAGGGCTTTAGTTAGTTAACATATTTTAGCCTTAGTTAAAATTAGTTGTCAATTTTCAAGTAGTTCCCTGTGAATATTTGGCAGATAGAAATAGAAACTGCTGAAAGGGTGTTTCTATCTTTCTATATACATACTTATCCCATTTTGCCATTGTTTATGTTGATTATTGAGGATGATTAGGTTCTGAATAGTGTTTATTTTTATTTAAAAATGAATAGGCTTTTTTCATTTTGTCTAACTTTCAAGATAGATTGATACCTAATTAAATAAACTTAGGTAATCAATTTTTTCATCTACTTTGCATTTTTGAGCTATATTAAATAGTGACTACCTTATGGCTTTTGACTTACATATCACTTTTATATTATTATTCTGCAAAACTACGATAATTAGTGTTGAAACATAAAAAAATTGAATAAAATATACAGTAATATCTGTAGGACTTGTACCAACGACCCTCTCTATAAAAGGCACTAGCTTACCCATCACACCAAGAAGTCCAATGATAAGGGATGACAATAATACTTAGCTATGAAACAAATGAATACATTCAGTTTTTAAAAATTGATAAAAAATTATACATCCTTTATGGAATGGAACCACCAAAAAAAGACATCAAAACAAAACTTGGGAATGGAAATAATTGATATTACTGGCAACTAAATGTCAAAAACAACACAAGATATATAAATGTTTTCAAGTTAGGTAGTATTCATTTCTTTCTACCCGAGCATGCCCGAAGTTTTCAGGGAAAAGTCATAGAGGGTAGCATTTGTCGATAGAAATAAATTTCTTTTCTTTGTATTTCTATCTAATTACAGAGTACTGCTGCTGCTTTCTATTTTAAAGTTCTATCCATGTACTTAATATAATATTCTGCAATTATATGAGATATTTATACATACCTTATTATATAAATATATATAATAAATTATAAATGTTGGCATCTTACTTGTTACATCTGAAATCATCACCATTTGTTTGAATAATATTATAATTTTTTGTATATATGCTTGAGTATATGCCTTTGAAACATTTACCATTGATCAACATGAATTTTACAAGTACTAAACATTTATAGACTCCAGGAGAAGGAGAACATAAAATAATGGACTATATTAGATATATGAGAGCTCAACCTGGTTATAATCCATATACTAGACACTGCCTTTATGGTCTTGATGCTGATTTAATTATGTTAGGATTGTGTACCCATGAACCACATTTCAGTTTATTGAGAGAGGAGGTAAGATGTCAATTACTATATATTAATGAAAAATGTGATATTAGGTGAAACACAATTTTTTTTAAATGTTAAATCTGATTTTTTTTTGGAAAATCAATTTCAAAAGATGTTATTGTATTTATTTATTTTTATGCTTATATAATTTAACATTCTTGTTGTTTGTAGGTAAAGTTTGGTAAAAAATCCAACAAACGTGAAACTGTCCCTGAAGAGATAACTTTTTTTTTGTTACATTTATCTCTATTGAGGGAATATTTAGAATTAGAGTTTGCTTCTATAAGATATAATTTAAGAGGATTTGACTATGATTTGGAAAAAATTATAGATGACTGGGTTCTTATGGGGTTTTTGGTAGGAAATGATTTTATTCCTCATTTACCAAATCTGCATATAACTGAGGGAGGTTTACCTATTTTGTACAAAACATATATGGAAGTTTTACCAACTCTAGATGGTTATATCAATGAAGGTGGAACCTTAAATTTAAAACGATTCGCAGCATTTTTAGAAAAACTTGGTTTGCAAGATGTAGAATACTATGAACAAGTAAAAGATGATATAATCTATTTAGAATCCAAAAGAGGAAATAAGCTTTTTGAAGCCCTAGAACCTGAGAAATCCACTCCTAAGGACAGTGGTTTGCTCAGACTTTTAAAATCTGCAGATGTCTTATGTCTTGGCGATTATACTGATTATACTAGTGATGATGATTTTGCTAATTTCAAGAAGGACTATTACAAATCAAAAATGGAATATATGGATGTTACTCCGTAAGTATGCATAATTTTAGGTTCAAAGTTATCGCATTACATAATAATATAACTTGCTAGCTGTGTGAAGAGCAATACTTTTTCAATTACTCCTTGTAGTATAATAGATACTGATAAACCTGAATTATTAATATTACTTTTTTATAGAGAAGTCTTGAAAGACCAAGCAGAAGGATATGTACGAGCAATCCAATGGAATTTAAACTATTATTATAATGGGTGCTGCTCTTGGTCTTGGTATTATCCACATCATTATGCTCCATACATTTCTGATATAAAAGATTTTATTGATTTAAAAATAAGCTTTGATATCGGAAAACCGTTTCATGCATATGAACAGGTAAGCTTAAGAAAAACAATTTAAGACGTAAAATACTTGTCAAGACAACTAGAATAAATCTAATATTTGTTTAACCAACTTCTTTGTATTTCACCAAAAAATTGCCATTACCAAATTGTAAACAGAAGTAAGATTTTTCTCTAAGAAAAAATGTCTTTTAGCTCTTGGCAGTTTTACCAGCTGCAAGCAAACAACTACTACCAGAGTGTTATCATGAATTAATGACAGCAAAGAATTCATTAATAATTGATTATTATCCCGAAAAATTTAAAACAGACCTTAATGGAAAGAAGGAACCATGGGAAGCTGTTGTGAAGATACCATTTATAGATGAAGTAAGTATGATTCTTCACTTTATAATTCAGTGACTAAAATTTATTTATTTAACGGTCATACCATCTTCATACAAAATTAGATTAAAAGTGAAAATAATGAAAATTAAAATTTAGAGTTAAAAATTTAAGGTTTTTGTTTGTTTCTTAAAAGTAGAAACGGAGTAATTAAAAAGTTCTATACAAAGATTAATATCATTGGTAATTCCGAGAACTCTTGTGATGGATTCATTTTGTCCATAGTCTGTCGGATGAAATGGAATATTAAATATTTCACTATTTCTAGTTCTTCGAATATTAACATTGAAGTTGATGAGTGCTAATAAATTTATAATTTATTTAAATTACCATAACCTTGTTTTTCTAAATTTGTCTATAAAAACAAAACCAAGTGTACAGTTTTTATGGAATAACTACTAAATCTCCGCTCGTGCCTCAAGTAACTACACTAAATGGATTTGTGATGTGAAATATTCACCTGTGGCGAGATATGCAAAGTTAAATGAAAACTGAATCATTCTAGATTACTTACACCATTGTACCTCAATATCAAAGCTAGTTTTTCACAATCTGAAATTGGGCATAGGAAAATGACGAAGATACTGTCTGTAGGTTTCCATATACAGTTGTATATACACCCAACAAATTTATTTTCAGTTGAATACTTTTGTTTAACAAGATCATGTTTTTTGTCTTCTTTGAATCTTCGTGAAGACACAGTAACATCATAATCTTCTTCTCCATCTAACAACACGTTAACAAAATGCAACATCTGAATTTTGAAATAAACACAATAGGTACCAAACATTTCCATTTCAAATGCGCGAAACGGACCATATACCAGTTTAGATAAGTTGGTATATTTAGTTGTAACTATTAGTTGCTACCACTAAACAAAGTAGATGAACTGTACCTTTAGACTGAAAAAATATTAAAAAAGATTGTGGTTTAATTTCCCTCAAGAACAAACCACATTATTGTGACCTTTGATCATTAAACAGACCATATGAATAACCCACTATACTGACAACTCACTTTGTTTGCAACCAACATCAAAATCGATTCTCTAATTCCGAAACAAGGATATCAATACACACAGCAAAGGCCATAGATTCCAATAACAGTGCGCTGTGTGAACATTTAAATGTAATAGAAATATCTATCTTAGATTTATTTATTACTTGAGGAATTAATTTTATTTGCTGTCTAGTATGTTCATTGTTCAGAGATTGTGACCTATTGAGTTTTTAATTTTAGAAACGTCTCTTAGAAGCCATGAGTTATTGTAACGATAAACTGACAACAGAAGAAAATAAACGAAATACCCATGGTCCGATGTTAATTTTCATGTTCACTCCAAAAAATAATGGTCCTTATCCTTCGCCACGCTATTTTCCAGAAGTAACACTTGAAACATTAATGTATAATGATATTTTAATTCCCAAAGAAAAATTAGTGAAGGGAGCTTATCCAGGAGCACATATGGATGTTTATTATCCTGGATTTCCAACAATGAAACATCTAAAACATAGGGTAAGTAGATGTCCTGACAACACATTACATACATTTCATAGCATCAATTTGTAAAACTAGTCAAATACACTGAAGAAAATTAAACTCAATATCATTATAATATAGAATCTGCTGAATATCTGTCTAAAATATTTCCAGAGTTATTCTTTAAAAATAAATAAAAATATTGTGTATGTAAGTAACATTTACTAGTCGAGAACGATTTTGCGCCCGAGCGACAGTGAGGGCTAGCAATAAAGTTCGAGGCTAGTAAATATACTTACATGCTGTGAAGTATATAAGACTTTTTTCTCCTCCTCTTGGATTTTTTATAAATTTAATTCGACACTTTTCTATAGCGCCATAAGCATTGTTATTTTATCAACAACGTCAAGCTGACAGTTTATTATAAAAAATTGAGAGAAATTGAAATTATTGATTTGTATAACAGCCAAATGGATATAGAAAAATCAACATATATCGCTTGTCTGTCGCTGCTGCCAGAAAAATCAAGGAAGAGGTATGAAGCAACGTATCAATACTTCAAGAAATGGTGCTAAACAAAGACTGCATACATTATTACCACCCAAGGGTGGTAAATTGACTTACAACTCGTCGTCAAAGGCAATCGATACCTTTTTGGTAATTGTTACTTACGTCCTTCAAAACAGTGTCAAAATGCGTTGTTTACAATATAGGGAGGAGAAAACTACTTTATTTACGACCATATATGTACTGTTTTCATTTTTAACTGGTTTCAAAGTTGGCAAATACGAAATTATCAACTTTTACTTTCGTCCGGGTGGAAAGTTACTTTTCTGTTTTGAGCTATATCAGCGCTAGACACTTCGCTATCATTTACGCTCTTCACAGATTTTGAAACTCTTTACATATGGGTATGAACGCCTTTTAAAATAATTCTCGATGCTCTTTACATCTTTCAAATATAACAATTGTAAAAGGCTAGTATTATTGGGAGTAGTAGATTGTGCCAATCTTTCTACTTTTATTCAATTAAAAAAATTGCTTTTCTTTTTAGGGATGGCTGCAAAAAGCTCACGTTAAAGTATTCGAACGCCCAAGTCGAAATGAAAGTATGATTATTAGCATAAGACCTAATGTCAAGTTTGCTGGAGGTATGATTCCTGTAGATATTTTAGGTACTACTATTTTTGTTGGTTGGCCACATCTAATCGAAGCAAAGTAAGTTACCATATTAAAAATTTAGCCCTACTTGAATGGATAAAAATAATTACTTCTATTCCCTTTAAAATGAATTTAAAGAGTGTTACTGGGAAAGGTTAAATTCTACAAGCTCAGTGGATCATTCTTCTAAAATTTATCCAGTGTGCGGGATTTTCTAAAAACTTGAAGTGTTTGTTGAGCTTTGAAACAATATTTAAAACAAACAGTGATGATGACCAAAATAACTAATAAAAATCAACTGCATAATGACATCACGTATATTTTAGGGTTGTGGCGATCTCAAACAATAATATAAAGTTTATATGTATGGGGGAACCAAATCAGTACAATACAGTTCATCTTAGCGACTCAGAAAGAAAACAATTTCTTATTAGTATAAGTGGAATTTCTGAGCAGTAAGTATTTGAAAATTATTTATTCCTATATGTTCACTGCTTTTTAAGTTTAACTACTAGATAGCGTTATACAGTGTGGAAACCACTTATGGAATAAAATTCTTTATGTCATTATTTTAGAAAATTATAAAAAATGCCGAGACACGTCAACTTTTGAATTGAGTTGTGCGTACAGGGTGATTCACGCAAGTATGCCATAGTCGGTGTTGTTTTTTAATGAAACACCCTGTATATTTGCATATTTTTGAAATCCTCTTAATGAACCGATTCCAACAAACTGAATAATGTATGGTCAATTATGAATTATACAGGGTGAAATTTTAAAATTAATAATTTATTACACTTGAAATACTGGTACTTTTTTAAATTAGCTAAATATGGATTTATCAAAAATCTAAACTAACTAATTATTAGACGTATTTGTATATTAAACAAAACCTGCTACTCCCATGAATTTTATCATAAATACCTAAAAATTGCCTAAAAACGCCAATAATTAGACAAAATCGGTAAATAATGTGGATTGTTTTCTATTCTGTCAGTTGTTGATGTGTTGACAGTTTATACTGAAAAAGTAAAATCTTTGTCGACATAACAATGAAATATTCAACTGAGACTCACCGAATTGAGATTTTTTTAATGATGATCGGGTACGGGGATAACTGCAGAAGTCAAGTTGAAGTGGCAAACTTATTTAATCACAGGTATCCCGAATTGCCTAATATTTCACAAAGTACTGTGTCTAAAATTCATGCACAATTCAGAGAACTTGGACATGTCAAACCATTGAAAAGAAAACCACACTTCATTGAAGATGATGTGGAAGTGGATATTTTGTTAAGTGTCGAAGAGAATCCAACTTCAAGTACACGTCAAATTGCCCGTGAAAATATTGTTAGTCATACAACTGTTCTAAGATCTCTTCATAAAGAAAAACTTCATCCCTACAAATTAACTTTTGTGCAGGAGTTAACAGAAGACGATCCAGATCGTAGAATGGATTTCTGCGAAAGATTGATGAATAAGCTGAACAGAAATGAGATAGCTCTTGGTACCATTCTTTTTTCTGACGAATCAACATTCACATTGAATGGAGAGGTAAACCGACAGAACTGTAGATATTGGTCAGCAGAGAATCCTAATTGGATGCGTGAGACACATACTCAGTACCCTCAAAAGGTGAACGTTTGGGCCGGTATCATAGGCGACCATATTATTGGTCCTATATTTATAGATGGAAATTTGACAGCTGAAAAATATTTTAATATGCTTAGAAATGAAGTTATTCCTGCGTTGGCAAACTTATATCCCAACGCAATAGATCCTAGTTTACCGAATGAAAATGTTTGGTTCCAGCAAGACAGGGCAACACCCCATTATGCTTCAATGGTAAGAACTTATTTAGATGAAATCTTCCCCAATAAATGGATTGGACGAAGAGGTACTATTGAGTGGCCAGCTAGATCGCCAGACCTTACGCCGTTAGATTTTTTCTGTGGGGTTATCTCAAGAACAAAGTATATGCAACACAACCTGTTGAAGCAAACCCAATAACACAGAAATACTCTATTAAAAGACTTTTATGTTTAAAGAAAAATTATAATAATGACAACTATTAAAATTATATATGACAAGTATCAATTTGTATATTATAAACAAGTACATAACAACTAGTAAACTAGAAGGAAAAACCTAGAAAATGATAATATTTCAACACTTTCCCTCATTAAGTGGTTTTTCTCTTCACTAAGTTAGTTTAATCCTATATTTGTACAAAGCTGTACTAATCTAGGTTTTGGAAGAGCTTTGGTCATCATATCAGCCAACTGATGCTCAGTATGTACTTTCTTAACGACAATTTCTCCTGCTGATACCAATTCCCATACAAAAAAGTGCCTTGTTCGAATATGTTTGGTACGTCTATGGAATTCGGGATTTTGGGCTAACCTCAATGCTGGTTCATTGTCAATATGAAGTTCTGGTACAGCTGATAAGTTAGTTATTTCTGTCAAGAGACGTTTAATCCAAACTATTTCGCGAGCAGCCTCACTTGCAGCAACTATTTCTGATTCGGTTGTGGAAATTGCTACTGAAGTTTGTTTTTGGCTTAACCATGATACCGCACCTGCAGCATAAATACAAACAATTCCTGATGTTGATCTACCAGTGAGTGTATCACCACCATGATCAGCATCACTGTATATTCTTATGATTCCTTGCAGATGGTGTGGTTTATAAGTGATTCCATAATCCAATGTTCCTTGAAGGTATCTAAATATACGTTTCACCTTAATAACATCTTCTTTACTGGGATGTTCCAACGATCTAGAAACAACTCCTAGTGCATAAGATATATCTGGTCTCGTAGATACCATAAGGTACATTAATGAACCAACAGCTTCTCTATAAGGAAAATTTAGAGATTCATCTTGATCTTTCCCTGATTGAGAATAGTCCTTAATAATAGGTGTTGAAACTGGTCTGCAATTTTCCATGCCAAACTTTTCTAAAATTTTCTTAGTATAGGACTTTTGGTGTATTTTTATTGAACCATTGTCTTTGGTAGATATCTCTATACCTAGAAAATATAAAGCAGGCTTGAGGGTAATTTTGAATTCAGATTTCAGTTTTTCAACAAAATCTGCAGTATGCTCAGGATGATTAGAAGCTAACAGGCCATCATCTACATAAAGAGCAAGTAAAAGTTTGATTTTTCCATGTAGCTTTATAAAAAGACAAGGATCAGCTTCGCTCATTATAAATCCATATTCCTTTAGAAATTTAACAAAACGTTGATTCCAGCACCTAGGCGCCTGTTTTAACCCATATAGGCTCTTGTGTAATCTGCAAACCTTTTGAGAGTTATCATTGAATCCTTCAGGTTGACGCATGTATATTGTTTCATCTAGCTCTCCATAAAGAAAAGCAGTTGATACATCGAACTGAGTGAGTTTCAACTTTTCATTTGCTGCAACACTAAGTAAAAGTCTTATAGTGCTAGATCTCGCAACTGGACTAAATGTTTGATCATAATCTACGCCTTCTTTTTGAGCAAAACCTTTTATGACTAGTCGAGCTTTATACTTATCAATGGAGCCGTCGGGATTCGTCTTTACTTTATAAACCCATTTACATGGAAGTGGTTTAATTCCTTCCGGGAGTTCTTCCAAAGTCCACGTTTGGTTTTCTTGTAAAGATTCCATCTCTATCTGCATTGCCTTTTGCCATTCTTCCTTCTCAGAGCTGTTTATAGCTTCTCTGTATGAAGATGGTTCTGAAGGTTCAGTTATATTTGCTAAAGAAGTCATTACAAAGTCTTCAAAACGTTGTGGAGGTTTTATTAATGCTCTATTTCGTAGATTTCTTGTTTCATCTATTTGCGGTTCTGAATTTTCTATTTCACCATCATCATTATCTTCGTCTTGACTTATAAATTCTGTTTTCTTCAAGATTTCTTCTGTTTGAATATCATTATCCTTAACATCTCGATTTTCTTCATTTTTCTGTCGAACAAATTCTAATTTGAAATTACTTTTAATTTGGAGAATGTTCTCTTGGAAAGTTACATCACGTGACCTGATTAATTTATTATTTTCTCTACACCATATGCGATACCCATCTACACCATCATAGCCAATTAAAATACCTTTCATGGCCTTTTTATCCATTTTCTTTCTTTGTTGTTTAGGTATATGAGCATAGCATGTAGTTCCAATAATTCTAAGATGCTTAATACTTGGTTTCTTCCCAGTCCATAATTGTATTGGTGATTTTCCTTCTATTCTAGAAGAACCACTGAGATTGAGAATATATTTAGCTGTATTTATCATCTCAGCCCACAATCCTTGAGGAATTTCTTCATGGGAGTGCATAAGAGCTCTAGCTGTTTCTACCAGCGTTCTATTTTCTCTTTCTGAAGAACCATTTTGTTGCGGTGTATACGGCATAGTAAAGCGTTGTTTTACTCCATACTTAGCTAAAATCTCTTTAACTTCTTTATTATCAAACTCTCCTCCATTGTCACAAAGCAGTTCTTGCACTGTATGACCTGCAGCTCTTATCTGAAGCAACATTTCTTGCAGCTTAGAAGAAACTTCTGACTTATGTTTGATAAAAAATACTTCACGAAAACAAGTAAAATCGTCATTAAATAAAACGTAGTATCTAAACCCTGTCATAGAATTTAAAAATGGACCACATACATCCGTATGAATACGTTCTCCAGGTAGAGTTGCATGTTCTCTTGTACCAAATTTTCTTCGATTGGCTTTTCCAAACACACATCCTTCACATATTTCGCTATCGAGATATACTTTGATTCCAAATTCTCTTTCTATTAAGTTTTTCACATGTCTTTTGTTTTGATGACCTAGTCTTTCGTGAAATAACTGTAGTTGTGATTGATTTGATATGTTATTCAATTCAGGTAATTTCGTAATAGTGTTTATATTTAGTTTAAATAATCCGGAATTTTGGCTTCTGTAACCTTCAAGAACAACTATATTATCAATTTTTAGAAAACATTTTGTGGCTCTGGAGATAAATTGACTATTTGGTTTTTTATCTTGAGCAGCGAGAACGGAAAACAAATTTTTCTTGATTTTTGGTACAAGCCAAACATCACTAAGAATTAGTGTGTTTTTTTTATTATTGACCAATGTTTCAAAAATTATTGTTCCTCTTCCTAGGGCTTCAATTGATTCACCACTTGCAGTTATCACTTGATGAGCTGTTGTGAAAGGTTCATAAGTATCAAATAATTCTGGACAAAAGTAATGTGATTTGTAGCACCATTATCTACATACCAGTTACGAACCACTTCTTCTGAATTAAAACATTCATTTGAACAGACTAGAATGACGTTAGCTTTTGAATTTGTAGTACTTGGCTTAGGGGGTTTGCCATCAGCACGCCATTTGGGACACATTTTAACTTTATGACCTTTTTCTTTACAATATTTGCAATACCAATTCTTGAACTTATTTTTATTTGGATATGAAGACGTACCAGTAAAAAGAACTTCTTGATTCGCCTTATTTTTATCTTTTTCATTCAAGGCTTTCTCATAAACACACAATTGATTCGTAAGGTTGTCTATTGTTCTATTATTTTTGGATATTAACATCCAACTAGATCTAAATGAGAAATAATTGTCTGGTAATGTTCCTAAAATTTTACAAATTAGCAACACTTCTGGTAGTTCAATTGCATTTTCTTTTTGAACTGCTAATTTCATTTCATTCCAAAGATTTTTAAGCTTAGACATATGTGTAGCTACATCGTCATTTGGTTCTTTTTCAAAGCTAAAGAATTCTAAACAGAGATCATAAACTTTTTCTTCTGTTGCACCATCAAATAGTCTATTTAATTCTTGCCATATTTCTTTTGCTGTTGAAAATCTCATAATTTTCTTTAAAGTATCTTCGGTCATATTGGTTGTTAGGATAATCATTGCACTGCTTTCTACTTTTCTGTACTCTTTCAACTCTTTTTTGTACTTGATACCTTCTGCCTCCGTAGCATTTTCTGCTAAAGTTGTAGGTTCTTTTAGTGTACCTTCTACAATTTCTAGAGCTCCAATAATACCTCTTAGTAATATGCAAATTTTAAATTTCCACGTAGACCAATTTGATTTACCTTCTAAAAGTCCAATTTGTACTTTTGTATAATCCATTTTGTCAACTAAATCTGTGACGACAAAAATTGGGGTATATTTATTTATTGCGTTCCTGGGCCCATAACCTGTTGAAGCAAACCCAATAACACAGAAATACTCTATTAAAAGACTTTTATGTTTAAAGAAAAATTATAATAATGACAACTATTAAAATTATATATGACAAGTATCATTTTGTATATTATAAACAAGTACATAACAACTAGTAAACTAGAAGGAAAAACCTAGAAAATGATAATATTTCAACACAACCAACTAGCATTGTAGACCTCAAAGACAGGATAACTACAGAAATACGGAATATTTCACCTCAAACTTTAAACAAAGTTAAGGAGGAGTTCTATAGGAGACTGTGCTATTGCCAACAACTAGGTGGAGATCATTTTGAGCATTTATTTTAATGTATTAAAATCAAATACATCAGGTATTTTATGTATGTGTTTAATAACTGTAAAAATAAAAATTTCACCCTGTATAATTCATAATTGACCATACATTATTTAGTTTGTTGAAATCGGTTCATTAAGGGGATTTCAAAAATATGCAAATATACAGGGTGTTTCTTTAAAATAAACAACACCGACTATGGCATACTTGCGTGAATCACCCTGTACATTTAAATTTATGTTTACATAACGCACAACTCAATTCAAAAGTTGACGTGTCTCGGCATTTTTTATAATTTACTAAAATAATGACATAAAGAATTTTATTCCATAAGTGGTTTCCACACTGTATAAATGTGACATTAGTTTTGACATTGGTGGAATGATATCTTTCATTCACCAATAGCAAAGTTACAAAACTTTTACTTAAATAAAGTGGTAGTGCAAAAGAATTGAAACTATATTTTTAAATTGATTGATGTGTGTTTTAGGCAAAAATCACGAATGGGTATCAATTTGGGTGAAATAAAAGTTCTAGTATATGTAAAACAACTAATTGGAAGAAAGTTTACCGTTAAGTCGAATGGAAAGTTGTGTTTAGAAAAACAATATGCACCAAATACTTCGTGTTATCCACTACATACGATAGTTTACAACATAAATTCGCACGATCCTCTAAACAACGAAATAAAAGATGTGGAAAGTATATTCCCGAAAAACAGTATTTGTTTTATGCTTATGCATCCTCATTATGGTTCTCAGGGAATGGTAAGTTTCAATAATTAGTTGACGTACATGATAGATGGAAATTTTTGCAAATAAATGAATCCCTTTCAAAGTTTGGGGGAAAACCCCAAATATCTTTCAAGCGCCGTAGAAAAGTGTGCCCAGTTCAATATTGATAAAGGATATAGAAGGCAAAGGATTATCATCATGTCGGATAGTCAAGCAGCCATTAAAGCACTGAGTTATTGTGTAATCAGTTCCAAAATGGAATAGGCAAACTCATTGAACTAGGAAAGTACAACATCGTAATAGGAGACTACTGAACAGAAGAGGGTCACTTACCTAAGCGAAAGTCTGCAGATATCCTAAAATTCCTCCGAGAAATAGAGGACTAAAGGAGCTACTAGTCTCTGATTCTTTCCTCGGGAACTAAGTAGAAGAAGGGGGGCATATTGAATAACCTATGAAAGTGGTTAAGGTTGCACAGTGGTGTATTCTGTTCCCCTACTGCTAACAATTCAGAATAGATCACGCGTGGTCTTTGTTTACATGCGGTTTTTCTTGGGACCGTCCAGACTATAGACTTACACAAATCATTATTTTAGATACAAGACTTGTCACAAGTTCCTTCGACGGGCAGGATAACAGTATCAGTATCTTTGTTGGAGGAAGCCGAATTAAGTAATATTAAAGAAATGCACAACAGTACGCTGAAAAAATATAAATCAGCAAATCGAGTGACAAGTCCTTTATGTAAGTATATGTAAAGCTACTGCTAATTTAATGGGGAAATATCCTATATGTAAGAAATACATTTTTTATGATACATTTTTAATTACAGGTATATCAAATACTTTATTCTCTAAAATAACCGGTTCTATATTTGTTAAAACGGCTGCTGGATCGGAAACTAGGAAAGTGAATATTGGACTCAATTTAAAACTAACTAAAAAAAATAAAGAAACCCCTGGATATACGAAGAAAGTCCAACATTATTGGTATTATACCGACAAGGCAGCTGAACTAGTAATGAACTATATTGATATGTTCCCAGAAGTTTTAGAATTTCTAATCAGATATATAGATACTGATGATGTCAGGATTGAAACGATATTGGGGTAAACCACTGATATTTTACTTGCAAATTGCTACCATGTCGTAAGTACGGTTTAGAGGTGTTGAAATATTTCAATTTTTAGTGAAGAAAGATTTAAAGAGCTACAACAATGGTTGAAAACTTTACCTACATATTCCATTGAGAAACAACCATGTAACAGTATTCGTTTAGAACCCGAGGTTGTGAAGGAATTAGAAAAGATGATGGATTCCTTCAAGAGTGGAAATAATAAAAAAGTTACGATGAAAATCAAGCCCATCTTTTTGTACAGGGTAAGTAAATGTATAATAAGGCGGTAGAGCATATCCTATTTGATTGCTCGGCTCTCATCCATTCCTGAATCCATGCTTGACGAATTTTGGCTAACACCAGCCATGCTGAGAGGAGTTTCTCTTTGGGACGTTATCAACTACGTTAAAACTATAGTTGATGTACACTGTGTATCATATAAAAATGGTACACTTTTTTTCCCAATGCAAACCTAACTCAACTAATCAAATTTGTCAAAGCGCATTATCCACGATGCCCATTCAAGTGAGTTTGATGAAATGTGAATAATTTCCAAAATAGAGGACGACTGGCCAAGAGTTTAATAGAGGCAATACCACGATTCAAAGCATTAAAAAAAGGTGGGATAACGATCAAACTGTTATCAGAAAAAGAGAAACTGGAAGACCAGTTTGTAACTACAGCGGAGCAAGACGAAGCATTAACAGATTACTTAAGGGAAAATCCCTTTAATACGGCAAGACATGCAAAAGTTGCAGTAAACTTGAATGCTTCAGTAGCAAACGCATTAAGAAGAATTAGAAAAACTAATTTAAAGAATTGTGCTACCGCCCGAAAATATAAACTTAATGAAGAACAAGGTAGGTTAATCTTTGCCTTCAATTATGTTTTAAACGATACATTAAATTTTTGGGCCAGTTTAATTTTTTCTGATCAAAAAGTATTCCAATCACACCATGACGGACATATTTGAGTTTATAGAGCGCCTCGTAGGTTTAATGAAAATTATATTTCTTCGTTTGATAAGTCTGGACGATTCTCTGTAAATGTTTGGCCTTGGATGTACAGAAAAGGTTTAGGAATGTGTTGGAAAATCGAAGGAAGATTAAATGCGAGGAGCTATATAAATATTCCAGATGGGGTAATGTGGCCATCGGTTAGGGAAATCTTCCCCAACGATAATTTTATTTTCCAGCATGACAATTGCTCAGTGCACACTGCTCGCTGTGTACGCAATGATACTCTTTTTGTATAAATGTTACAATACATTTTTATTTTTTCCACCTCGTTTTATTGCTTTACAAAATTTAATTATATTATATCACTGCCCTAGAAATTATACCATAACTAGTTTAGGATTGACACATTTTCAAAGATCCATTGTCACAGCCAGAAAAACACTATTATCGATTATTATAGTTTTACCAGTTTTATATGTACCAAGAAGCACTTGCAGGAGAATTCACAAAGGTCCTAATGAGGCCTAAGTGCTTTGGGGTTGTCCTACCCTCCCCACTTATCAGATCACTACTGTTTGCAATGTCATTGTTTTCTAAATTATCATTTGATTAAAACCATTTTTTAAATAATTTTACAGCCTGAAATACAAAATGGTACGCTAGAACCGGATCCAAAAACTAAAACTCAAATTCTGGATAGAGTAGTAAATGTTCGACATGATTATACAGTACCATTTGGATTTAAAGGCACTGTTACCGCAATTAGGACTTCTTCCACAAATAACGATAGAGATATAATGTACGACGTAATATTCGACAAGCCTTTTAGGGGTGGCTTAAAGATAAATTGTGTAAAATGTCGAGGTTATTTGCTACCCAAAACTGCTTTTATTAATATATCTTATGGACAGAGAGTGATGGAGGAGATATCTGGAAACCCGAGTAAATATAGTTGTTTATTAATCATTATAATCTGATTAATTTGTATCACATATATCACTACATTAAGAATAATTAAAAATCTATTTTTACATACTACGGTTTTTCCAATACTATTATTATATCATTTGTATTCTGTTAATTATGAATAATATATTTTTCAGATGAACTAATAGCAAAAGCAGAAGCTAGCACCAACTCAAATTACTTTAACAATTTGATAAAACCGCAACCGTCCTTCCAGCAGCCGGAAAAATCACTTTGGACTAATCCTCTTCAATTTCAACAGCCTAATTTATTTTATCCTCCGGTAAATCAACCGATTGTTCAGTCAAAATCTGCGTTTGCGCGTTTCAATTCGGTTAATGCACATAGGAAACCAGTAACGCCTGAAAAAATAGATGAAAAAAGTAGCGTGACTGAATTTTTCAATATACATAAACAAAATGAACCTACTCAAAATCTCAATTTCTCAAAATCTCGTGAAAATAACAATTGCCAAAAATTGTTGAAACCTAAAGATTTCCGGTTACCTCCAAACAAACAAAGTGGAGGAAGTAGTAGCCAACAGTTCCTTAAACCGAATTTTAATCAAAGTCATCGACAAAAAGGATATCAACAAAATAGGGATCAAGCGGTTAATAATTTGATGCGCAATTTCGAAGTTAAAAAAGACTATAAACAACAGGTAAATTTATTGACTGACTTAACTATTACTATGTGGAATGTTGTTATTATTAGTTTAAACTGATAAATATAATTTGCTCTTTCGTAAAAGTTTGGTAAATAAATCCCCAGTGGATTTGTTCAATCTCTATAATCTAACAGTAGTCAATCACATAGAAAAGCCATAGAGATACTACAGATAGAGGCAACAAGTCTGTCTTTGTCTCTCGTCTATAGCATGCGCGCCATTAAAGAAAGAGCCTGAACCTCTGACTTTTTATTTCCCTTTTATATGCTGACGAGTTCCGAGCTAGATTGTTGCCTCTATCTGTAGTATCTCTATGAGAAAAGCTCGTAAACTTTAGCAAAAGGTATGTTTCCATTCCGAACCTTACCTTATTAGGAAGGATGATTTAAATGTAACGAAATATAGAGATAACAATTTCAATTTGAACATGTATAACATTCCTAAAATCAATTTTCGTTTTCAGGCACCTGGAACCTCTACAAAAGATAAATATAACAAAAAGGTTGGTTTTACCGTTAAAGTTTTTTTTATTACTTTTTGTATATAACGCCGCGTACTACTACTACTACTACTACTGTAGTAATCTATGAGTAATTTGAATTATGTTATACCACTCAAGTTGTATATAAAATATACCAAACAAGTTGGGCTAGGAATAAAAGAAATCCACTCCAGGTTCTCAAAAGTATTACAGTTAGAGTATACACTCACAATCTTCCAAGCAGGAATGCTACGAGTGCATTCAAAGAAAATCACAAATCTGACAGACCAGAGGCCCTTTCTTGACATACACTGACGTTTAATTAAAAAATTTACGTCAAACGTCAAATTACTCAAGTGAAAGATGGTGAAAAACTTCAAAAATCGTGGCGTTAAGAATTTTCCGCCCTTGGGTTGCTAAACAATCATTTCCGCCCTATTTTTGGTGTTCATATGATTGGTTTTCCGGTAAGGTAGACGGAAATAGTATATTGTGTCACAAGGGCAGAAAATGAGCTTCAACAGCCCGAGACTAGTAAATACACGAGCGAGCGTAGCGAAGCGAGGGCAGTTGATAGTTAAGCGCGGCTAAAGCGTTTCCTGCATGTGTGACACACAACTGTTTTTCGCCTACCAAATAAACCAAAAAATAGGAAAGTGTAACTAAAAACTTCGACATACACTGACGTTTAATTAAAAAATTTACGTGAAACGTCAAAATACTCAAGTGACAGATGGTGAAAAACTTCAAAAACCGTGGCGTTCCAAATTTTCCGCCCTTGGGCTGCTAAACAATACTTTCCGCCCTATTTTTGGTGATTGGTTTTCCGGTAAGGTAGGCGAAAAAAGCATTTTGAACCTCCAGCTGTGAATAAAGATTAGCTTGTGACTGCAGACTAACCCAAAATCAACTACAAAATATTAAAGTAAGGAAAGGAGATTTACTTTGCCAAGAAAATAATCTCAAACTCTTTGAATGTTTTAACAGAAAGCTCTGTTAAGCAAAACTAATTCTGATTACATGTTTTTTTCACTGAAAACCTAAAATGGGCAATGAGAACTGCAGCTATTGTGATAAAGCAATAAAGTCAGCATAACATTTAGTTTGCGAATGCACGGTACAATTTTAAGTATGGATAAAACATTTGAAAGAGTTATACAAAATTATTTAAATTTATATGATGAATTCAAGTGATAAACCTGCAACAAGCAGTCGTGTCAAAAATTATTTACTATTAGCCTGTTTTCTCAAAAGATTTAAAAATAACTCTATAGGCCGCACTAGTGGGAGGAACATATGTTTTGATTTTCCATTTGACAGCAATGTTAAACGTACCCAATAAGAATTCTTACTTTTTTGAGGTTTTCAAAAATTATTTTTTTCCCGCCAATAACAAAAAGTAAGAATTCTTATTGGGTACGCTTAACATTGCTGTCAAATGGAATATCAAAACATATGTACCTCCCACTAGTGCGGCCTATAGTGAGTTATTTTTAAATATTTAGAGAAAACAGGCTAAATGGAAAGTCTTCTGCTAAAATTTAAGTTATTTACATTCTTTTATTACCAATTTATTAGTCGTTTTATACAAGTTTTTGGAAAGTATTTTTAATTATTATATTAATATTTTTTATAGAGTGCTCCTTCCATAGATACAAATTACCTGAAAACTCTATTGGGAATTGGTAACCATGGAAAACAAGGCAATGCTAGTTCAGTTAGAAATAAAAAAAACGTGGTTTCAGATACGTTCAAACATGAAGAGACGTCTTCCAATGTTTCTTTTGACATGTACATTTATACATATTACATATTTAATTAACAATTTTTCACATAGCCGACATGCTTTTGATATGGGGTTATAGACCCAAGGTCATAGTGTAAAGTAATCACAATTAATTAAATTTGACGATCCTGTTATGATGTTATTTGTGAAACCGGTCCACTATATATATGTTAGATTTCTGTTGTATAATTTGTTATTTATTAATTTTATTCAATAATTATGATTCCATCTAGTATGTATGTATGCATGACCTAAAAGATCTATTGTGCCCCCTTACTTCTACTTAGTTCCTGAGGAAGGTCTCAGAGACTAGTAGTTTAGATCTATTTTCCGGAGGAATTTTAGGATGTCCGCAGGCTTTAGTTTAGGCAAGTGTCCCTCTTCTATCCAGTAGTCACTTAAAGTATATCCATCGAACAAACAGAGCGACCCAAACAACGATAGATGCGTGATCGAAGTATGATCACCATGCGCCTTTGCAATCGGCAGGCAGGATTCATTGTCTTTGGTACATCGGTACAGAGTCGGAGGGATCACGTGCACTATGCATGGTACTGTTTAAGAACACTCCGTTGCTTGGATGGACAGAGTATATGTGTTGTGTCCTATGATTCTGAATTGCTGTGCAATCCGCAAGTATATAGATGGAGGTTTCTTCTTCCATACCACAGAATCTACATTCTTCTTCCTCCATTATTTTGAGCTTTTTCAGGTGCCCATTCAGGCGAAAATGTCCCGTTAGGACACCTGTTGAAACTATTATTGCAGTTTTACTCTGACTTAGGCATTCATTTGTTCTCAACACCTAGTAAGGGTTGAGATAATTACATACTTTTGTCTTCTGATAAGACTTCTGAACATTTTTTGAAGTGAAAACTTTTGGTAGGGGTCTACATGACTGCCTGCTTATTTTGCTTACTATTTCACAACTTCATGACTCACAACGTCAATACTATATTATTCCATAATATAGAATTGTGGAATTTTTAATTATATTTGGTTTTACTAAATTTAATGCAGTTCCACATTGTAAGGGTTGAAACAATTGAGTGTTTTATTGCTTGATAATCTGCTCCCAACTTTCTCCTTAATCAATCTTGTTACAGGGAAAACGTATGGAGACGACAAACTACAATTTTCCAGCACCTCCAACGAATTGGGTCAATTCAGACACTGATAAAAAAATACAGGTAATAATATACACAATGATCCAGGCAAATTAGTTCAAAATATCTTAACCTAATACTACTCATTCACTTAAATCTTAAATAACTTTGAACATGTGAACTAACGTTGGAAAATTAATAATTAGACTCTATATCGTTTTAAAACGATGGGTAGTGAAATAAAAGACATTATTTTTTAGTCGACTTCTCCTCAAAAAGCCGATGATAAAAACAAATCAGTGAAAAATTATGCGACTGCTGTTTTAAACAATTCATTTGTTCCTTTGCAAGCGGTAAAATATCATATCAGCAAAAATAACTATACTAAACACACCAATGTTAAAGAAGATACAAATGCAAACGAAAAAGACAAACCTGTACAAGTGAACCGCGTTGAAGAAAAAAATGAGGTAAAAAAATCATTTGCTATTTTTACCATAATCGTGGTGTTGTTCACAAATATTATTGTATCTTTTGAATCGTAAATAAATTCATTTTGAACATGGAGGCTAGATAAGAAGATCGAACTCATACGGAAAAAATTGGCAAAACCTGTCCTCAAATTAGTCTATCTAAGCAGTTTGTTTTTTAAACTGCAAATCCAATATCATCTATCCTTAGTTTTTATAAATGACAGTAGTCAAATTGTAAACATTACTTATGATAATGAATAATGAAAACTCAAAGTAACAACTAGAAAGATTAAAAATGTTTCAAATTAAAAATGGGCTTGGTGTGCGTTGTTAAAAATTATTGCAATAGTGGTTGGTAGTGCAGCTGATTTAAAACGAAGACGTGAATTGACTTTAAGAAAACCAGAGTGTTTTCAGTTACCAAAGGCGATTAAAAAATATTCAAAGATAAATAAAGTAGGGAAGAGATGTTTTTGGCAAGACATATCATATTTTACCTCCACCAAATGATCACAATTTTTGGATATTTTTGAAGACGAAGACAAAAACGGATTTCTTACTCACAAAATTTTTCATTTCTGTTTCCTAACCTCACCCTCACCTAACATACGGTCAGATTAGATAGCAACCAATAAGACACCATTAATTCAAAGTGTATGATTGGCTGTTATTGTTCTGCAGTCAGATGTTTTTGGTATTGGATTTAAACTGACGCCCTCTGCAAGATCGGAAATTGGAATACATGGAGTCCGATCTCCTTATATAGTCTCCATGATTTTTTAAGATTAAAATAAAGATTTGTGATATTATGTATAAGGAGGCTTTGTTTACCTTTTTTTAATCTGTTAAATATACATTTTGAAAGTTTTTGGTAGAAATTTCTGTATAAAGTGGGTTGAAAAATCTCAAATTGGAGTTGCTTCATAGTACTCTTGGTTCTTGGCGACTAAATCACGAATATACATGTTTATGGTACAAAGATTCTGTTCTGTGTCTGGGTGCCTGGGCTATTGATTACAACCCAAACGAATGAATGAATAAATGGCTTACATGTTTCTCAGGACCAGTATTCTGGAATTTTTGGGAGGATAACTTCTTCGGGAATTGGGCGTAGTTCACCTTAAATGCGGCAATAGGATGTTCAACATCAAATTTTGACGAACTACCGCAAGGGTTTCTAACCTCGAAAGACAAAATTTGTAATATCTTTAATATGTACTTTAATTTTTTTTCAGAGCCGTTCAGAAAATCGGACCAAAAAAGGAAGAAAGAGTAGAATAGCTGCCAAATTTATTAGTCATGATTGAATTTATATTTTTTCAAATTGACAAATTAATATTCAACGATTATTTGACGAATTTCTGGATAATATACAATACTCAAAATGATGATCTAATATAAGTTATTGTATGTTATACAAAGTTATCTTTTTTGTTTTAAAATAGTTTACTGTTCCTTTCATTCACTAGCATATTTTGTCAGTTTTGTTTTCATTTTGAATAAAAATGTTTCATCAAATTTACGGAATGGTATGTTTTATTGTTGCTGCAGTAAACGAGTGTAAATTTAGAGTATTTATTTAATGCTAATAACTACCAGAAAATAAAATAAAAACTTATCATAAATATAAATTGCAATGCATGACATACACGACACACCCAAAAATTTCAAATACGACGATACTTTTTGCGAGTCGTATATGTATCGTCAGGATACAAGTATTGGAATGATATTTTAGATTCATTTATTAAAACAGAAATATAGTCGATTGTTGGATGACTCAATCGATCATTAAACGGACTAGATGAATAACCCGCTATACTGATAACACACTTTGTTTGAAGCCAACATATAAATCAATTCTCTCATTCCAAAACAAGGATAGCCATACACACAGCAAAAAAATCACAGATTCGTTATTCACAGTTGTTCCGGATTCGACTAATTTATATTGGTTTTTCGTTGTTGGCGATGTTGAAATTTGATTGGTCACAAAGGTGACGCATTTCATACGACAGAAAAATTGACGTGACAGAGTATTAATGTTTTGTTATTGTTTCTAGTTTTTGTATCAATATATCAAGAAAGTAAGATAGTAATGAGTTCTTCAACAGCAAATTTATTATCAAAATAAGTGGAGTTTGACACGATTGGCAGATATCAAGTCACGTGGCACTAACTTCAGTTTTCATTGGTGGAACTGCGAATCACGAATAACAAGATATAAAATTTGGTTATTTGAGAGCAACGACGAACGTCGTGGAAACGACGGACAACACGACAACGGTTTATAAACGCGTGAATGTGATAACAAAGTTTCATTTTCGAGCTGCGGGAATCACGAATAACGAACAACAGAGTTTATAAATCCAGCTTCAATATAAGCGGTTTTCACATTTACTGAAAAATGAAGAATTAAATAAACCTTCAAATTGACATACTGTTAATAAACATTCACTCAGTATTAATGAAATGGTGATTATTGTCAAAGATTAAATAAATCGCTTTTTATACATTATCTCAATTATATAATAAGTATTGAAGGACATATATTGAGGAACCATAAAAAAATTTAAGTCATTGGATGATTATTACATTTAAATAATACGACATGGCAACATCTGTGGAATTAAGCAAAATAAATAAATAAACTTTGACATTGTTTATGTTAGCATCAGATAATACGCCTGTTTACTCTTGTATTATGTTAATTGTTCGGAGGTAGTCTCACAGCATTCCATTTGTCGAGGAACAAAATGTCTAGGATAAAACGCTCAACTCCCATTTTGAAAAAGTAATTCGGAAAGGCAGTCTGCCATTATGGACTTGCAAAACACTTTATGGAACAAACTGGGGCAAGAGACCTTGACCTATGTTATGGTAGTCAGACACTCTTACTCTACCTTAGGCATGTTCTCACCTGGTATGTAGAGTATTTTTGATTATCTTAGCCCTACTTGATCTTTTTAGCTTTGCGTATTTCTTCCAATATTGCATTTTAGCTGATACCTCAAAAAAGTTCCTACCCCAAAAGGTTGTTTCAGCCCTTCTCTCTGCCATTTCATTTCCTTCTATTCCGGTGTGTACCGGAACCCGCAGTAAAGTGTGATGAAATCCTATGTTTTATTATTTAGTCACTTGTAATATATAATATTTCTTCTAGCTTATATTTAAAATACCACCCTGTATAAATATTTCTTTAGAAGGGAGAGTGTAAGCTTCTAAAACCACGAGGGTCGATTCAGGTATCTGCTATCTATAGATTTATCACTTGTTTATGTTTGTATTGTTGCGAGGTCACTAACTCAAAGCCGGTCCTGTCCCTCGACTGTAAATTTTGGTGGCTGCGCTCCTTTCGAGAACATTCGCTGTTTGTGCGTAGAACGAGCGCGGAAGGTACTGGAATTTTCTAGAGTTGAGAAGGATTATATATACGCGGGTTTTTGAGTGCGTGAACAATAATTATTGAAACAGTTAGTTCGAGAAAGTTAGTGAAACGAAGACCAACAGTTAGTTCGAAAGAATTAGTGAAACGGACAGTAAAGAGTTAGTTCACAGAAGTTCTTAGTCATCAGACAGTGAATAAAATAGTGAAGATAAATAGTGTAATATTCAAGTGGTGAAAATAAATTAGTAGACATTAAATAAAGTGTGTATATAAATTAAGTTTAATACAGTGTATGTTCCTTTAAATAAATAGACAGTAATTAGCCATAATGTGTATAACTTTATCCCACAAGTAAAAACTATTTAAATAAATAACAAAAACATTACATTGGTGTCAGGTGTGGGGTAATATAGATAAATAATTACGTAGAAATGGACCCAGAAGACAAAGAGAAAACTGCTTTTACCATTGGATCTGGATTATGGCAGTTTAACGTCATGCCCTTCGGGCTCTGTAATGCGCCCGCGACATTTGAAAGACTCATGGAAAATGTCTTGAGAGGGTTATCTTGGAAAACATGCCTGGTCTATTTGGACGACATCGTAGTATTGAGGAAGACATTTGAGGAGCACCTGAAGAACTTGGGAGACGTATTCAAACGACTTCAAGCTGCCCATGTTGAACCCGAAGAAATGTTAGTTATTCCAAAACCGAGTCAACTATCTGGGTCATATTGTGAGCAAAGAAGGAGTGGCGGTGGATCCAGAGAAAATTGCTTCCATCAAGCAATGGCCGCAACCTACCGACAAACATCAAGTTAGGAGCTTCCTTGGACTTTGCACATACTATCGAGGGTTCATAAGGAAGTTTGGGGATATTGCCAAGCCACTAACTCGACTCACAGAAGAAGCCAGAGCTTTTCATTGGCATGAAGAATGTCAAACTGCTTTTGAAACCCTGAAGAGACGATTAACCACGGCGCCGACACTAGGATATCCGTTACCAGAGGGAGACTTCATTCTTGAAACGGATGCAAGTAACGTAGGGATTGGAGATCCAAGGAGGACAGGAAAGAGTGCTGGGATATTTCAGTAAAGTCCTTTCCAAACCAGAACGAAACTACTGCGTCATGAGAAGAGAACTTTTGGCGGTAGTGAAGTCTGTGGAACACTTTTATCAGTATCTGTATGGAAGGAAATTCTTGATACGGACTGATCATGCAGCACTCAAGTGGTTGATGCAGTTCAAGAATCTCGAGGGCCAGATCGCTAGATGGATTGAAAGACTTCAAGAATACGATTTCAACATCGAACATCGGGATGGTGTGAGCCACCGAAATGCCGACTCTGTCTAGACGGCCGTGCCCAGCAGACTGTTCCCACAGCAACAAGGCAGAATGGTCACCCACTATGATCAGAGAAGATCAGGAGAATGATCCTCACCTGAAGATGATCCGGCAATGGAAGGAAGAAAATCGGCGACCCACCTGGCAAGAAGTGTCAATATTTTCACCGACACTTAAGGCATATTGGACCCAGTGGGACTCCCTTGTCCTGGAAGAAGGCCTGTTGAAACGAATCCTTGAAAACGATGATAGGTAAGTCAAAAACTAGAAGTCAGATTTAGATCATTTCTTTTAAATATAATTGTATGTTTTGTTGCCTAAAGCACAATCGTTCATTAATAGAAAATCGTACATTCATAGGGGTCGTCATTAATGAATGATTTTGTGTACATTAAAATAGCTCAAAAACGCACGGTCGACGGAAAAGGTTAATTTCTGATACTTTAATTTCATTATGATAGGTAAAGTGTGATTTTAGACAAGGAATAAACTTGCCATTTTTAATTATTCTAAATATGTAACTACAGGAAAAAAATCCAATAATAATAGAAATCTTAAAATTTCAATATATTTTTCATTTCTGGGATCTATAAGTGGATTATCAATTAAAATAATCTAAAAGTCAATACTGATTTTGTAAAAACATCAACGACTTATAATATAATTTATTATTGTTATCCTATAATCTTGTTTTGTTTTTGTTTGTTTTTTATCAGATTTTTTTAAATAGCCAACAGAATAAATGATAATTCTACCAACATTCATTAATCGACCACTTTCTGCCTTTTAACCTCCTGAATAGGTTTCACGACCCTCCCGGAATTCTCAGGGAACCGCGAGAACAACGTTCTCTCTTCAACTCCCGTTATTTAATATTTTCTCCGAATTTTTAAAAATTTTCGATTAAATTCACGAGGATTTTTTGCTTTCAATTGACGTACAAACTTTACTTGGTTCGATAAATAATATGAATGGTTGACGGGTAGCAAGACCAGAAATAAATTGTTCAATTTTACATTCAAGTTTAGACACGACGTCAAAAGTGGTGTGCGATTACTATTGTAATGAAAATAAGTTGTAAATATGCTGTCTAACATAGAGTGACATAGTTTTAAATTGTTTACAAGTAACAGGAGAGGAACACCCCCGTTTTTTTTCACACACCGACCAACCTTGTTCTAGTCATGGTTAAATCCATGGTTCTAGTCGCTAAAAACCGTCTATCCTTATATTCTGGAGGGTGCTGAACACGAATATGACATTTATTTTTTTCTAAAATTGAAGGAACTTGGTCAAAATTGACTTTTAAACCGAAAATGCGAAAAAAAAGATTTTATGATTTTCGACGATCAACTCGCGGTTTCTCGGCGAATAATTAATATTTTTTCACGAAAATTTAATGACGTAATTTCCAACCAATTCTGGAGACAATGAAACTAGCCCAAAATCCCCAAAGCATTTTACATTCAAGCAATAAATTGAAGAAATTTTTTTCGAATTTCTGACTTTTTACGAATGATGAAAAAAGTTGAGTTAGGAAGTTTTTAATTTTGTACTTCTGAATATGCAGAATTGAAATTTAGAAATCGAAAAGAAGTTTTTGGGAAAGTTAATATGCTGTAGAAAAAAGATAAAGCGATTTTAAGATGAGTGCTCTCGCCACGCGGCTCGCGTAAATATAGTTCTAGCTCGATATCAATTGTTATAATTTCTTACTAGTTGTTCTATTCCGATATGCAGAGTTAGTATATAAATGTAATACAAAGCACCCCACGCTTATACCACAATGACATTAATTTTCTCGTTAATCATTTTATTCTTAAATTAAGAATTATTTTTTACTTTTTAGTTCGATTACCTATAAAGCGTGTTTTTTAGTTTTTTTTAATCTATAATTTATTTTTTACTTTTTGGTTCGATTTACTATAAGGTGCTTTTTTTTGTTTTTTTCAATGCCAGATCAAAGTTTTTTTTTGATGGAACACCCTATATTTTACTACTATATTGTATTGTCATCAGTCCTTAAAGAGTGTACAAAATTTCGAATTAATCTGAGCGTTTAAAGCGTGTAAAAATATGTAATAAGGAAATTTGTAATTTCTGGTCTTCAATTTTGTCTGTCACCTTCTGCCAAACTCCACGAGCCGTCACTGAAAACGGATATCAATTATCTTAATAGAACAATTAAAACGATGTTGAAATGTAGAACAAATTTCTAATGGTACCAATGAAAGAACGTAAAAAAACCTAATAGCACCCACTTAAAAAAACTACTTGAGTAAAACAAGTCACGTAGTACTCTTCAGTACCAGATCTATTTAAGTGACAGGTTTTTTTCCAACATAATGAAAATGCATTAGTTATAAAGTTGCTTTACTTTACCGTAAATGATTTAACAGTTTTTTAGCAACTGATCGCAAAAACAATTTAGGCCTATAGTTTATTTTTATGACAGAGAAAGTAATAAAATCTAATTTCGAATGCAAAATGTCATTTTTGAATATTAATACCGATTTCTACTGAATAGTCCTTAAAATGTCGTAAATATACTTACACTAATACACATTACAGGTATTTTTATCGGGCAGATGTAATCTCGGCAGCTTAAGGAGTTATAATCTCAATAAAAAGACGCCCCAAAATACGGTATGTAATCTCGGCCGATCGTAGGTAAAACCTAGTATTAGAAGTAAGATTATCCTGACAATTTGACAGCATCGCAATCATTATTTTACTTTTAAGAACGATCATTGGTTAATTTATCGAGAAGGACAAGGAAGCTGATTGAAGAAGGAATACAGTGTTGAAAAAATTGCCGTGTAAATTAAAAAACTGCAGTATTAATGGCAAGTAATCTTAACGTGTCATGAAAATTTTCACTTTCCTGGAATTGAGGCGGCCGAGTTTACATACCTGAAATCAGGTACAAAATTTTGGCCGACCGAGATTACAGGTACTCAGTTATTTGTGCAAGCTGTCAAAAATGCCACACCAGAAAACTGGGAAAAAAGCAGCGAATCACACTATTAAAGAATAGAAAATGTGGAGTTTGGACAATATTACCGATCAATTCTGATTTGTATTTGTAAGAAGAAACTCTATACTGTTCTCATTAAATATTTATTTTGTTTGATATTTTTCGGCTGTTTTTCAACTTTGTAAATTATTAAGTAAGTTGAAAACAACCACAGGCAATTGGTCGAAACGTTATACGAAAATATCTTACATCAACCATAAAAATATTACAACTCTGTAGGTACGCCTACGGATCAAAAATGGTTTAAGGGTGTAATACTCCCTGTCATAAAAATAAACTATAATACTATAACCAAAAAATTTATATACAGTTATTGATATCTATTTTTGATCAAAAATATTTTTGTGGTGTTTGAAACTAGTTGCCAGAGTTTATTCGGGAAAAGCGGAGCAACCAGTTTACCTAAATTCATTTGTGGATAAACGTGTTCGGGAAAACAATGTGAAGTTGTCACTTAAAAATATAGTTTAAAAAAACTAAAAAACACGCTTTTAAATAAAATCGGACTAAAAAATTATTTTGAACTTTTTAGTCCGATATTATTAAAAAGCGTGTTTTTTAGTTTTTTTGAAGTATATTTATTTTTCACTTTTTAGTTTAATATGCTATGAAAGCGGGTGCGTTACAAACAAACAAACATACACACATACATACAAGTGGACCTTATATATAAAAAAAATGTCGTAGACGGGATTAGATCCCACAACCGATGAATCCGACGTCATCGAAGGCGCGGGTCTTCGATGACGTCGGATTAGCTCGGCCAACGAACGTGCAGAAATTGTTTGGAAAACTAACAGTAATAAGCCACTTGCTAGGATAGTTACAAACAAACTCACTAAGCTCACAGACAGGTGAAGCTAATAAAAGCGTGATAATAAAAGAGAAACTAGTTTAAACATATTCCTGGTATTATTGTTTGAAAAGTTTTTAAATCTGGAAGTGAATTATTTAACTTATTTTATCAAAATAGACAATATATTCAGTAACTTTTTTCCTGATTTTATTTTTCTAATTTCCATTTTATGCTTTCACACACATTAATTATTCCTGGATCCGTCTCTGTTTGCAAACGTATCAAAGACAAAGTTCGTTTTTTGAGACTGAATGCACCCAAATGTCAATAAGATTACACGATTGGATTATTTTTTAATGACACCCAAAAAAAAATTGAATTTATATTTCTATCACTATTGTAAAATATTCCTAACATATACACAGTGCGTATCTAAAATCACACCGAGTTCTAGGAACGACTGATCTGCTTCATTTTATTTATTAATTCCAAAGCGGCTGAATACGCAAGAAAAGCATATATAGCGACTCGTTTCTCGTAAAGGGGGAGAATAAAATGCAATCCTTATTCTAATAAAATCACTAATCCCCTGACAAGAAATTGTTGTTTCAATAATAACCAAAAATATAATCAAAGGTAATATAACAAGACCTTGATAAATAGTCCAACTATTTTTATTGCATCTAAATTTCGAGTGTATTTTAGAATTAATTCGTCGAGACGCAATTTTTGCATTCATAATCAGATTAAAGCACGAGAGCTTAAGCTCTAGGACTTCAATCTTTGATTAATGCAAAAATTATGTCAAGACAAATTGTAAAATATACCTACGAGAAATTTAATAGCAATAAAAATAGTAACTAATTTATCAAGGGCATGTTATATTTAATAAGATTATTTCTCGAGTTAATAACATTTTTAGACCTATAAATTTCTTGAAGACTAGTGCTCTCATCAAATCTACTTATTTCCTCATTTTTAAACAAAATTTTGCCATTTAATACTGACAGCACAGTTAAAAACTTTCAACAGTGCCAATAGCACGCTTACTATGTTTGTCATAATATGGACGGTGTCGTATAGAAAAGAATCAATTAATATATTTTAGGACTCACAAAAAGTACGAAATTCGTTAGTCTTGTGTATAAAAGATGAAACACAATCATTTCTTAAGTATAGGTAACTTTATCACACCATTAGTAGTGGTTTTATTTGCAAAATTTGAAATTTAAGATTCCTTATTGCATTCTTTAGGTAAATATCGCGGACGGTGGTGGTAACATTGCCGACTATTTAGCAAAATGGTCGATTTATTTTGTTTTGATTGGTCATGCCATTTATCGCCAAGCTCTCTACTTATTATTTTAATTCCTAATTTACATATTAGTAATATAAAATTAATTATTATTTATGACTCGAAAATATGTTTTCTACAACTATTTTTAATATCCTCGGCAAAACTTTGTCCCCAGTTTCTCTTCGATATGATCAAAGTCACGTGTTGACCCTGGCCATTAGAAACCGAGGTAAAATTTGAGCTCTGATTTGAAAAAACTAATAACTTTTTATCAAATTTAGGCTAGTAACTACCAATAACATTTTGAAAATGACTAACTACTAATATATTTCTATTTTATTTATATGCTTGATTCCTCAACTCATGAAAACATATATAAGATGATATAGGGTAGAAATTCTGAACTGTCCATATTTTATGATTCTTGTCAGCAGTATAGAAATATGGTACAAAAGAGATAAAAAAAATTCAGTAAAAAGACGGTCAACAATATTGATCTTATTAATGAAACAAATGTCAATGAATTTCTTGAATACAGAAAATGTTGGAAAATTTATTGTGACAGCAGATAGAAGACATCCAAAGGAAACCAGCAGGAAGTTCCACTGGTCTTAAAAAAACACTTTCCACACCAAGAAAACGATTTGTAGTATTCTGACAGTTCTTTCTCTTCATACCAAGGAAGAGCAGAGAACTTGAAAATAAAAACTGAAAAATTGTTTTCATTTAAAAAGTATATCATGAACAAATTATGACAATTCACTAATAATGAGATCCATTCAATGTACATAAAAATAAAAATTTGATCTAACAATTTAAGTTGCAAATTTAAAAATTTGACCACACCCAATTTTACGGTATTCTACTGATTTTATTCAACACCAATTTACTTGAATAAATATAATTTTCGTTACTTTGTTTTTATTCTTGGCATTAAATTTTAATGTAGAAATGGTACTATATGAATATTAAACATTCTCTTATTATTTTCATCAATCTTTCTAAGACAAAATTTGAATTTAATATTACTTGTAATAATAAATATAGGTAACAATTTAAATGTGCATTTAGTAGATGTAAGTTTTTTTAATTAGCTGTGTTTGTGACTCGTTTGATGCAATTCATTATATGAATCTGCCTAATGCTATTTTTCAACTTCCACAAAATTACTACAATCTACATTATTATATTTGTTACTCTATTTATTTATTTCATCTTCAACATTCATCAACAGCATTTATTTTAAGGCAGCTCCACTATTTATGTGAATTTACAACAGTGGTATGCCTTATCTTTTGAATGTTCAGATATGTTTCCTAACAATACTTATTTAAAAAATTGACCTTTTCGCAAGTTCACTTCTTTAGGTATTCATCATAGAAAGGCTAATTATTGTAGTAAGTTCATATCTGTACTTAAATTGATCACAACATATTAGAACAAGCCATAGCAAACAGAATGTTTATCAGAGGATATTTTTATCTGTTTACATAAAATCGAACAAGCATTGCAATTAATGTAAACATGTACTGGAAAACAACAAATTGTAAATGTTAACATTTTAATGTGGCAAATAATAAACACTTTCGACATAAGTAGCTAAGGATTTATAAAAACACTAACCTTTGTTGATTAGGAACGCTCGCGTGATTGTTCTCATCGTTCATAAAAGCTTAGGAGACATTCTTCCATTAGAGATTCCTCTTCTAATCGCTGCTTAACCTGAAAAACATATTTTGTAACAATATTTTTCAAATATACTAAGCATACAGTATCTTTGGGAGTAAAATTACCTAAAATTTTACAGTAAATTATTTATTAATACAATTGCTCAAAGACACACCTACCAAAAAAGAAGCATAGGCTATTTCTCGAATATGCGCCTATTTCGGATTCGGTACACTAACTAGGGCTGTGCTACAAGGTACACTTTTAAATTCCCCCAATATTAAATCCGAAAATATGTTCTATCAGGCACTTTATTAGATATTTCTCTTATATGAATAAATATAGATTTTTTTGCTCCTATTTAATGATGCTAAAAGGGAATGTAAATAAAATAAATTTTCGGTGGGAATTTAATAAATATGTAGTATATAGTACAGTATTTTCAATCATAAGATTCACAGTCAGACTCAGGATCAATGTCGCTGTTTTCCTCATAGGGATTGTAAATTATTATTGGATTGATTTCTTCGATTCGGTTTTAACGAACCCACGATACCTCTATTAACGAAAAATCGAGTCCAATATTTTTCAACATTTTTTTCACTGTTTTCATTTTTCGCACTTTTCAATACTGACTACAGTTTTGTTTTACCAATACACAGCCCATTATACACGTTAACATACATATGAAACTGATAGCCTTCATTGTCTTTTCAGCAGTAATATAAGCCTGTACATTATAATATTGATGTACCTATCTACATTTAAAGCATTCTGGTGGCTCTGGCTTATATGCAAATTCTTTCATATCACAATCTGAATTAGACAATATTAATATAATATTTTCTCTACTAATATCTATCTACTTAATACAATAATAATAAGTTACTTTTCTAGACATATATTTGTTGTGGTCTTGGTTGGAATTATTAAACTGAAAACAGGTACCTAGATGAATCATCTTTATTACCAAGCCACACTATCGTCTAATACTCTTACAATAAAGTAAATACGAAGTCAGCTAATAGAATAAGTTAAGTAGGTTTATTTTGCCTAAAAATATTAACAGGAATTTACTTTCATACTTTCTAAATGCAGTTGAATGTTTATGCCCAGCTTATTATTTGTTATTACCTATAGTCTGAAACAGGCTTATATTCGTGAAATAGCCTATTTTTGGTTTTATTCAAAAATATCAGAATCCATTAGAGGTACAACCTTCAAGTTAATAGAAATTCATCTTCCTACCCTAGCCTATAGTTTCTTGTTTTCCACTAAATGTTTTTGTAGGATCAAATAATTTGTGATATAACATCATTAAATTTCATTCATATGCCTGTAACATTTGTTATTAACAACTCGGTTCCAAGCCAGATAAACAAATTTTTTTCAATTCAATAACAAATATTTTTGAGGTGATACTTCTTAAGCGGCGAATCGATAATCGATGAGTGGACGAGAAATGAGAGTGAAATTTCCATGGAAACCTTTATCGCTTTTCAATAAAAAATTATGATGCAGTATCTGTATCTATAGAGAGGGGAGATGAGTTTAGGCCCACAGCACTTAGGTCACATGTGACCCATTGTACATCCTCCCGAGGAATTGTCCTCCTAGGTCATCGTCCATCCTGTCCTTTTCAGGAAGGTGGACAGGTTACTAGGAGACATCTCCTTTATATCGGCAGGTGTAGGCCAAGACTCACTGAACACACACTCTCTTATTGACGATAACTCCGGACAGTTTCATCTTCTTGTTCACACATTCTACATAGAGGTGTGTCCACTAGCCCCATAGTATGGAGGTGTTTCCTTAGTTGACAATGTCCAGTCAGAAATCCTACTGTTAAGCGTAGGTTTTCCTGGTCATCCACAAATATTTCTTCGGCGCCAGCTTCCCAGGGTCGCCCAAGGTGAACCTGGCAAGACTGCATCCTTTGATTCCATCCCATCTCTTTAGTGATTGAGCATGGGTGAAACGCTTGGCTAGTTCCGCAATTGTCTCGAAGTCGTCAAGCCGTAGGTGTCACTGGGTACTACAATTTTTAGTACAGCCGCTTCCCTGGCTAAAGAATCGGCAATGCGATTTCCTTTACTCCTGTTGTGCTCTTTAACCCAACTAAGGATAATATTGTTATCTACCGAGGCATTAGCTAAATCTTGGTGGCACTCTAATACTAGCCCTGATATAACATGTTGTCTGTTCAAGGCTAATAGGGCTTGTCTGCTGTGAGTGCAGATTGTTATGTTTTTGCCAGAAATTCCTTTTCTGGTTAGTTCTTTAGTGGCAATTGAGATACCAGCCAGTTCTTAGGGATGTTCCGATACTACCGATACAATACCAGTATCGATATTTCTATTCCGATACCGAATACTTTCATATCGATACCAGCTTTTCGATACTTCACTAATATTAGTACTCTAGTAGTGGTATCGTATCGAATCAAAATGGCTCCTCCTAAGAGTAAAACGTGGACATGAAAACGGTTTTCCCAAACATTTATAAAGTTTCAAGATCTTCAAACTTATTTTCTTAGGAAGCTGCTCCAAATTAGAGTGGAACATTTAAGAAAAAAGTTTTATTTGACGTTGACGTGTAATATTTTTAAAAGAATATATTTTTTTTCGTTTTTCAATTATTACTCCTTCTTCCATATCAGTTTCGATTTGATACCAGTAGGTATCGATAATTTCTTATCGATACGATACTGGTATCGATACTTCACATTCAATACCTTTCGATACCTAGTATCGATATTTAGCGAGTATCGCATATCCCTACCAGTTCTGTTTGAACCACGCTGGTATTTTTTCCCATTCCCCACTTAATTTTTAGGCTAAGTGATCTGGAGTAAACTCCACATCCTGAGCCTTCTTTGGTTTTTGAGCCATCTGTATATTTATTTATTTATTAGTCCTAACAGGCCTGACAACCTAATTATAAGGACAGTAGCTCATTTAACAATTTAACTATTATAATGTTTTTAGTTTTATATAAACGTACAAATTCAAAATATAATGTACCAAATACAAATATAATATACAAAATACAAAACTGATAGAATCAAACTGAATGTCTTATATTTTGGCACTTTTTAAATATTTATACATTTCTTGCCGGAACAATAAAATTGATTTCCGTCAATTGATCTACATTGTTAACTAACTGTAGCAAGGAATTCAGAGATGAGGAGATAGAAGATGCTAGTATTCCAAATAGAATCATACATCTTGTTACCCTTTGGGGTATTTTAAAAGGTATTAGAGACAGTAGAGTGTTAGAATTTATAATACTGTTTACCAACTTATACAAGAAAATCATTGCTAATCAAGACTGTAAATATATTATGTTAAATTCTATATGTAATCTTGTTGTTTTAACCGTTGTATAGTCCGGCCATTTTCTGTATTTCTTAAAATAAAGATATCTCAAGAATCTGTTTTGCACTCTCTCAACAGCTTCTAAGTGAACTTTTGCTTGTTCGCCCCAAATGAGAGATACAAAGTCTAACTTAGGTCTAACCAACGCGTTATACAAGATAGATATTGTTGTAATATCTGAGAAAAAGTACGTTTGCCTCCAAATAAAGCCTAACATACGATTTGCACTAGCAACAGAATTACTAATATGAGATGCATATGATAGTTTTTTATTATATGTTACACCTAAATCTTTAATTTCTTGCAATCTACATAAAGAATCCTTTTCAATTTGGTAATCAAATATAATTCACTCTTTTTTACGAGACACGGACATAAGAGAACACTTATTAATATTAAACTTTAATTGGTTATCAATACTCCATTTGTGAATATTATTTATATCTCATTGTAACATGACACAGTCCCTTACTGTTTGTATTTTTTTAAATCATCGGCAAATAATAAAGAGTCTGAAAAACGAACACATTGTGACAGATCATGTGCAAACAAAACAAACAATAATGGTCCTAAGTTAGATCCCTGAGGAACTCCCGAATTATATATGCATATTGCATTTGCAGCATCTGACTTGCCATAGGATTAGCCTCAATTGACCTACTCCTACTTCGGGATTTACACCAGTCATAAGAAATCGTAACATGGCCATTAACGCAACCTCTTTATGATGCAGTAGGTTTCTTTTAATAATTTAGTTTGTTCAATAAAAACCATTAATAAAAACACTCTGTTAACCACAAGATTTCTGAGTATCCTTTAATGAAACAGTGATTTTAAAGATTATCCTACTTATCACAGTAAGATATATGAGGGTAGATTGAAACAACACAATCAGCTGAAAATTGAACTAGTAACAAAGTTGTTCATCAGTTTTCAATTATGTGGAGGAACTTTGCTAGCCAAACATTTTTATAAAAACTCAACATTAACCCAAATTGGTATTTCTGAAAAAAAAACATTTACTGGCATACTAAGATGAGCAGTAAAAATTACAACAAAATATTTTTCAAACTTAACTACCTATAAGAATGAAATGAGGGTAAACATCAGAGAGAAAAGTAAAATAAACAACTAGAAAGACAAAATAAATGAAAGTTTTATGTTAACTAAGCACATTGGAAGCATATCAACTGAACAGGATTAATGGCCTCTAAATTGGATGTTAACCTTATTTATATCAATATTAGTATGAAGACCTTCAATTATTTCATTTCACTTTCATGCTAGAGTGGCCATCTTTTTTTAGAAAAATTAAGCATATAATTTTTAGTAAGAAGCAAATAAAAATGAAAGTATATTTTAGAAGTACCATTAACAATTTTTCTACAAACTCCAAGTAAATAACTTTAAATTATTTTGCTACATAGGTACCACATGGTAATGTTTTTTACCTCGTTATCAAATTCTTCCTCATGCTCCATCCACAGGTACTCGGAAAAGTCAGTCTCGGGGGGTAGTGTTGAAGTCGTCATTTGTCAACCACATTATTTTCGATTCCTTCAGAAAAGTAAGAATTGTCATCGTGATCATAAATACCGTTATCAGCAGTTTTGTTTCCAGGCATTTTCATAGTCTAAAAACAAAATAAAACTACTAAAAAATTCAGGACATTCCTCCTCCATTTTAGGGAAGTATGTAGCAAAACAACAAAAATTCTACTTACCAATGTTTGAAAAGCCACAATTAACACTTTTATTAAACTTTTCTAGCTTATTAGGAGGCAGAGGGAAAACACAATGATTTACAATTCTTGATTTGTTTCTTTTAGAGTTACCATTTCACAATTTATTCCAGAGATAATATGATTTATTCTCACAACGCAGTCGACAGTCAGTCTTTTAACTTTTCAACTTATGTTGTTAAACATGAACAGCGCAGATACCCGTGATGTTGGCAGGGTTGCCACACTATTATAGAAATCCGAAGTTATCATTAATCAGTATGTTTATGGCTGGGGTGTCTATCTTTTGAAGGTAGTCGTCGGTACCATTCTATTTCACCTATTTCATCATCCCTGGTTAGGTACTCCTTCATTTTTAACATTTGATGGTCCATTTGTGACTGTGACAAGATAAGATCCTATCCATTATTTTTTCGTCCCTTATTGTGAAAATCTTTTTCCGCCTACCTCTATCTAAAGTATACATTTCCTGGCCTCATTGTAGGGAGCAAAGTCGTACTTCCCGTCCCTAGGGAGGAAAAGTAAAAGTAAAGTCATGGTACGTCATCAATGAAATAACTTATACGGCATTCACGACCTAAACTATATACTATTATATAAGTATAAATTTTACCGTTTATTTAAAGAACACCCTGTATTTTGCAAAATGGTAGAAATCAGTAAATTGTTATTTTAATTTAACGATTTTTACATTAATAATTTCGAATTTAGGACAGAGAAATATTAGGTATAGCATTGGTTCTAGGAAAAAACTTCAAGAGCGTGTCAAAAGTTCCAAGACAATAGAGATTTTAAATAATAGGTTTGTTCCCGAAGCAAGTTCCTAACTGTTATGTATGTATATTGAGTCTGCGCAGTATAAAATAAGCATTCCAGCAGAGCAGAGTTCAAAGCAAATTATAATTGTTTGGTGTTCCCGCAAGACTAGTAGGTTTATTACTTATCTCTGCTAGTAGGGATGTTCCGATACTACCGATACAATTCCAGTATCGATATTTCTATTCCGATACCGAATACTTTCATATCGATACCAGCTTTTCGATACTTCACTAATATTAGTACTCTAGTAGTGGTATCGTATCGAATCAAAATGGCTCCTCCTAAGAGTAAAACGTGGACATGAAAACGGTTTTCCCAAACATTTATAAAGTTTCAAGATCTTCAAACTTTTTTTCGTAGGAAGCTGCTCCAAATTAGAGTGGAACATTTAAGAAAAAAGTTTTATTTGACGTTGACGTGTAATATTTTTAAAAGAATATATTTTTTTTCGTTTTTCAATTATTACTCCTTCTTCCATATCAGTTTCGATTTGATACCAGTAGGTATCGATAATTTCTTATCGATACGATACTGGTATCGATACTTCACATTCAATACCTTTCGATACCTAGTATCGATATTTAGCGAGTATCGCATATCCCTACCCAAAGACGTCAACTGAACCTGAAATAAACCATTTTAATCACGGCAACAGCGCGCATTTTTGCCAACATAAAAAGTTTTTATTAAGACTGACGTTAGTTTGAGTTCAATATTTAATTAACCTACGAGCTGTATTTGATATGAAATTAATTACGAAACCTTTCTTTAAATATATATTTCTATTCTTTAATACAATGCGATTTACAAATTTCAATATTTATTGAGTTTAGAGAGGCTTAACATAGTGATTGACAGAGGATTGACAGCAGCAATCGAATGACATGATATAAACGAACGTCTCTTTTTCGACACTTTGATTACGTGCAACGGTTTTTGTACTGAACGGGCTATAAGTACCTAATGATAAAATACAAAGCAAACCAAGCCGACCTAACAAAAATCCATTGGAATTATTTGAATGAAAAAACACTGCAAAAAGCTAATCTTGTGAATATTTTCACGTGATAGGTTACCTATAGATATAATATATACAACCCATTATTAATTATTAATTTTGTTGCAAGTCAGGGGTGCCAACTGTTTTGAGCTGTCTACGCGAGCAGACTCCATGCTATGCTATCGAGGTTATGTTCAGATATGTTATACACCCTCAAATATAATTAGTTGCCATAGCAACGGTGTCAAAGTAGAGGTACGTCACTACTTGTCAGTGAATTTTATAAAATTTGGAAATAGTTTATCCTTTTTTGTATTATGGTTTTTTAATTTGATCCTCTTTTATTTTGGCAGTAGAAGATATGAATGTTTGTTCACATACGATAAACGAACATCAATCAACATATTTGCTGTTAATTCAGTGATTGTAAAATATGTATAAGTAAATAGAGATTCGCTGGTAAATAATATGGAATGGATAAATTCATTTTTGGCCTCGAAAAATTCAAAATGTATCATTAACCCAGAAGACGAATGTGACCCACAAGCCTGCTACGATAGTTTCAAGGAACATTGGCATCAAGTGTATAAACTATTTAACAGAGTTCAAGTACTCAACTACAAAATTTTGATTGAAAAATGTAAACATTGAATAATTTTCAGCAATTACCCAGTCATGACGATGTTTTGGGAGTCGTTAATCATTTGGAACAAATGGCAACATTATTACTGTATGATATTAAACGCAATGATAGGCTCTACATGAATCAGCCCTCGTCTCAATGCCTGGAATATTTGTTGTCTGAAAATATACTAGATAAACTATACGAATGGAGTACACGATCGGGAAGGTAAGAAATTTATAGATCACACAAATAATTTTGTTTGTAAGTATGTGTAGAAAAGATAAATCAAAATAAAATTTGTAAAAGAAAAGCATCATATAGGTATAAAAATACACAAGTAACATTTATATACATTCACATAGTTATTTTTATCATGAAATTAGAAATAACATTCTCATATGCTATAAAGGGAATAATTGAACCAATTATTATCCAATTCTTAACTTTGAAAACTATAGTAACAGTTTGGATTGCAGCTGTTTATTGTAGATATATTTACATTGGTTTCAAACTTCAATTTAGATATCTGATTAAATAGTTACTACAATTATATGTTAATCACCGAACAGAAAAAATTGCCTTAGACAAGTCTGTGAACTTGATAACCAGAATCCAAGTCACTTACAGATAGTCTACATATTAAGCTCAGTTGATTTTTCTGAACAGAAACCAAACTGCTGGTTTATGATATAAGGATCCAAAAATTTCGTTAGGAAATTGGTGACAATATTCTCCAATAATTTTGGGATTATGCTCTGAATACATATCGACCTGTAACTGTATAATAATATATTAGATTTTTACCGGATTTGTAAATAGGAATGACAAAGCTAGATTTCCAAAAATCTGGAAAGATGCCAGGTTTAAGGGAGTAGTTAATAATTATATGCAAGGGGTGAGACACTACAAAACTACAATATTTAAGAACAGAAGTATGGATGTCATCTGGTCGAGGACCTTTATTTACATTCAAACCAAAAACATGTTCATATATATTTCAGAGATATACACACTGCTAAGAAGCATTGGGGGTCTTATCAGAATATCAGAGCTAAATAATCCTGAAACAGGTTAGCTAATTCGATTCCCACAGGATATTTTACATTGTTAAGGTACATTTCATTAGGGTGTGCATTACATCTTCTTCTTGTTCTCGTATCCTCTTCCGCATGTTATGTTCTCTCGTTAAACCAACCGTTAGTATACTCGTATCGCTACCAAATATTCTCGTTTCTTTCTAACTCATTGTCGCTTATGGCATATGGTAAACTTCCATGTAACCAGAGTTCCATCCTTGTACTGTATGTTGTAACCCCAGAATAGCAGATCTTCAAATTTGATGTCATAAATGGGCAACTAATTTGCTAGTGTGACTCCTTATTTTTCTTAGTTTCCCACTGGTCTTTGACACATGATAGGTTTGGTTCTGCATACAAGCTGATAATGAATAATTAAGTAGAAACACATTTGCAGTTAGCAACAACAATGTAATTCTGCTTTGATGCAGATTCACAACTGTGTTGTGAAGCATTCTAATTAGTTGATGTTTATATGAACATCAGATCATGGAAGAATAGATTTTGTTATCAATATATAATATTTCATTTTGGTTGATCATGGACAGATTGACAAAGTAAATATTAAAACATTTACTATAACAATTCTCCAGTTAATATGTACAAAATAAAATATTAACGAGCTACAGTAAATAGCAACAAATATTTAACTCAGTAATATCTCGGTTAGACCCGGGAAGTGATTCAAGAGCTTTTAGATAACGATTTCCAATGATCGTCTTATCTTCTCATTAAACATAATCATAGAATTGCATTTAATTATATTGTCCATTTGTTTAACAGCTGCTTGTTAATTAAAAAAGGGTGTTCAATGAAATATGACCTCTTAAAAATCCAAATCTATGGAGTTTTTCTAAAATGAAAAAAATATTCTTGTTGTTATTTTTGGGAAATTAAACCACAATCTTTTTTATACTTTTATTTCAACGTTTCGGTAGCGTTCCAGCTATCATCAAGAATAATAAAATTTCTTAAACTTTTTTGTCCCTATCTGACACTTACAAAAAATTCGACAACTCGCCAATCAATGATAATATTTTGTAGTTTTCTGTTTAGACCACAGGCTACAGTTGAAAACTGTAATATTGACAAAAGAGTTTCATTGTTATTGTTAAACATTCAATTGGTATGTAATAAGTGAAATGAACTTTACATTTTTCTTGAACATCATAATTTTTCAAACTTTGTTCTACTAACAGAGCATTGGTTAAGATCTGAAGAACCTTTTGAATGCCCAAATTATGTAATAGCTTCTAAGTATTATAGAGCAATAGAGCTCAATCTTTTCATAGAGGTACAATGATTTTAGTCAACCAAAACATGCTTAACAAATTGACACTTAATGACTTATCAGTTTTTTGGTTTTGTGTATTAAAGTGTGACATAATAAACAACAATCCCAACAATAAATCATGTAATTTTCCAAGTATTACTGCTATGCTATCTCTCTGAATCAATCCATTTCTATTCTATTTGAGAAACTAAAAGAAAAAATGAGGTTTTGTTGACATTAATTAAGAACCTGAAGGATGATGAGGTTTTATGATGATCAATAAAGTTATTAATGTACCTATTAACACTTCTTTGAAGATTGTACTGCGATTTAAGATAATAGTTCTATCCTGTACAAGACAGATTCTAAGGGAAAATGTCTTCCATCTGTTGAACTATCGGATGCTGTAGTGGGATGAAGACCAAATCAGAAATTTTATGAGGAAACTACAAATTGAATTGTGTTGCTTTTGTAGCTAGCAATATGAAAACGAGTAATACCAATTTCTGAATGTATAGGCGTGCGGAATTTATTTCCTGAATTTATAAATATTTTGTAAGTAAGATATGAATGGATTTGTTGGTAAAGAACACAGTAAATGATGCTAGAGATTTTCGTTTTATCAGACATTTTTGTTAATATTGTCAAAAGAGATTGGGCTAGGATGAGTGTTCACTTATATATATATATTTATATATATATATATATATATATATATATATATATATATAATATATTAATATAAAAAGTCTTCATTGCATTTCACTGCATTAAAGAAGTTTACACTATACATGTTTCATTTCAGATATATCAATGCAATAAGATGTGAACAATTAAAGTTATACCAAATGTTAGTTGGTCAATCGAGGCACATTCTGTTATCACATAAACCATTTTTAAATCCGTTAATCAAATTATTGTGTTCCATGGAAGAAGATGTATTTTCTAATGAAGTTGAAAAGTTATTAGTTGATTTAATAAACCAATTGAGTGCTCTTCTAATGCAAAATGTTGAATTTATAGATTTATTTTTTCAAGAAGTAAAGAAAGTCCAAAGGTAAGTTTTAAACTTTTTGTTCCTTGTATAACCAGACTTAATGTTCTATATTCTTCTGAAAACATTATGAAAATTTTTGTTAATCACAAATGCCGACATTTTTGTATTCTCAGCTGGATAATTATTAATCTCTCATAATATAATTAATGCTTTTATTTAGCTATGAGCTTGGAGCTTTTTATGGATTTCAACATTTTAACAGTGCACATCAAAGACCCACTTAAGTTTAAACTGGACATGTCTATGTTAAATATTATCTTTTAATATACAGAATGGTTAAAACATAGCCTTTGCTAAGCTCAACATACCATGCTAAAAAAGCAACAAATTGAATATATATATTTTTAATGATGATTAAATAAAAATCTCAAAGGCTGTAAATCACTAAAATATTTAATGTGGTACCATCAGTGTAATAAAAAAAACCAAAATCATTGATTTATTTGAAAAATCTTTTTTATTTCATTTTAATTTAGAAATTTGAAACCATACATTTCTTGCAAGAAAATTCCTCTGTGCAACTACCTTCTTATCATCAGTAGAAAGGATGTTCAGAACTTTTGAATTTGTTCATTCGGATTTAAGGAACAAACTGGGTATGTGGGAAACTAGTATTTATTCAAATTTTATAATCAAAATGCACAAACTTGAATTCTATTTCTTATGACCTTCGTATATGTTTTTACTTTTGTAGGCATCGTGTTATACTATCAATATTTTTATGTTGGAAGAATAATATATTTGTTGTAGTGCTTTGTATTAATGAAAAAAAGGTAGTTCGATTTAAATCAACTCAACCGTGGCTGCCGTGTATATTATATATGGGACTATAAATAACAATTTTTTTCAGCTTTATAATATTTTCTCTACTAATTCCATTTGTACATAGAGATGACTCAATAGGTATGAAAGCACGTGATGCTCTATTACTTTGTATGTCACTTTCAAAGAAGAATAAGCGGGTAGCTGTATATATCGCAGAACATTCAAATTTCTCCATTCTGCTCGCAACTGGTTTGGGCGGACTCTATTCTGTGTTACCAAATGTTTTAGAAGATATTTTAGTACCTGACTGGCATAGGTTTACTCCCGATGATGTTAACGAAATCAAAGGTAAATTTAACTAAATCAAATTTTTTTTGAGTGCAGAATCTAAAATAGTCATTTCATTTTGTCAATGTGATCTAGTTTTTGAGATGAGCTATATTCATTGTTTTACTTCTGCACTTTTCACGTTTTTATTATTTCTTTTGAAAATACTGAAGAGTAAAAATCGATCTGGATACTTTCCAACTTCTCAGTGTATACAGTGTAATTGAGTGAGTTTCATTCAGAAATGACTCCAGCGTTATATGTATGTAATGTATGTATACTGTATGTACTTAAGGTTTGTTAATTTATTAGACGCACCAATAGAGTATACAGGGTGAATCATAACTATTGGCTCATAGGCTAAGGGCAGACTATTTCAACCAGAATATGGCGATAGGGTCAAATTTGCATTAATAAAATATTGCTGCGAAAAAATATACAGGGGATTAAATTTGAATTGTTTTTTTTTCATTTTTTGCTATTAATTTCACTGTTATTCATCAATTGTTATAAAAATCGGCACATAGACTGAGACTTTTGGCAAGGAATGTTATTTTATGTTTTGTTTAAAAGGGCGCCACGTGAATAATGACGAAATGAACTGGAAACTTTTTTTGACTAAACTTTTTAGTGATTATGATTAGAAAATAAGACGTGAACATCACTTCTATCGATGAGTGATAAATATAAGAATAGACGCAACGCAATGTAACATTTTGTGCCTTTATGGAGATTCCAGCGTAACCCCCTCTATTCATTAAAATTGGTACAGTATTTAGACGACGTGGTGTTTAAACATCGAACTATTCATTGCTCTTGCCTCGCCTCGGATTGACACCGTATCGCTGTTTTGTGAAATTTATTCCTTTTAAAAGCGCGCAGTTTTTTTTTTAGTTGACTACTTAAATCAAATATTTAGAAATTTATATCGTTCGATATAAAGAAATATGAAACAAAGTTAGGAATAAAAAAAGAAAGATACATTCGTAAAAATATTTAATTTTACCACGTTTTTATTAACTCGCTTTCTTGTCCGGGTGGAACTTTGTACATGAATTTAAATTTATTTCCCGATGGGTTAGAGACTTGAAATTTTCAGCATAATTCAGAATTGGATGATAATAAAAGAAAATATGGAAAGAATTTTGAAAAATGGAGAATTATTGATAAAACGACAGTTCTATAAAAATTTAGAAAGTAGCTATCAATAAAAAAATATATTAATCCATTCTCATAATAAGTAATAAAATAAAACAAAAAACGCGCAACAAGTTTTTAGTTGCAAGAAAAATTACTTTTTAGTTCGTTTTAAAAACGAGGTGTATTAAAAAAAATTTATATTTTATTTATTATTAATGAACATACCTACATCAAAATTAAAGTCTGAAGAGAGTGCGTCACATAAACAAATTTTTTTCAAGTATTGAATATTAATTTAAAAATTCCAAAAAAATATGGTATGTTCTTGCATCTTCAAAGAATAAGGTTCCGTTGAAAAAAAATTTAAAGTTGTTTTTCAACAAGTTAGGCAATTGTCAATTAACAAAATTTTATCCGACTTTCGTTTTCATTAAAGACAACAAAAAATGTTGAAATAAATGGGCTAAAAATGTTTCGCTTCCAGGAGCCCTTCTTATATACATACTTAATAAGACCACGTCTTAAGAGTTTGAAAATTCTGAATGTTTTGAAATATCTTAAATATTGATATTTTCGGAGTTGTTGACAAAAAATTAAATGCATTTTTTTTCATCCTGTTAATAACTTCTTTAATGCTGGAAAATCTTTCGAATACAATTTTCTAGACATCATTCCGAATCCAATGAGCTATCGCTTATATTTTTAAGAGCTTTATCATTATTAATCACGGATTTGAACATTAATTTGGTTAAATAAAATATGGTAAAAAACAAACGAAAAACTCTTATCTCAGTAGTAATTCTGTATATGTCCAAATCTGCCGAAATCTCCAAAAAGGCTATACCAACCAGATATTGTCTTCAGTTCCAAAATATTTCCCAGATTTATATTTCTTTTCATTTTGTGACATCCTAATTTTCAAGTGATTAAGATTGTTTTCTATAAAAAAATAGATCTATGTTGAGGAATTTAAAAGTGTAATTTAATAAGCTTACCATCTAAGTATGAAAAACGTCTTTTGCAAACGCCAATTGTTAAAGGTATATTGTCGATATGGCTTTCTACAGTAGAGTTAACATTTATTTAATAATATTTTTTTTGTGCTTATGTCTGATCATAATTTATTATTTACGCTGCTCTGATATTTTCATATTGCGCAATAAAATACTTTGTGAAATATTAAAGTTTTAAACTATTTACATCACAAAATTATCAACCATGTATAGGATCTACTTATTTTGAATGTTCTTAAATTTTCCATTTTTATGAATGAAAATAAAGGTAAACAATACAAAGTATAAACATTAATATCAGCATTGTTTAATAATATTATTAAACAATGATATCAGTAATAAGTAGTACAAGTTGTAAGTGGTACAATAATAAAGCCAGAACTAAAATGTTTTTCACACTTATATTTGCTAATTCGCACATATTACCACAATTTAGGATAACTTTCATTTTTAGTAAGAAATTTAAAAAAACTTAAATGTTTTTCTGTTTTTGAGTTTTGTTCACATTGGCATATGGCTTTGGGATTCATATTTAAAAACAATAATAGTTTTCCTACGTAACACACAACAAAATCGTTTATCATCTACAATACTCTCGAGAGCTAGTCCTGAGCTAGAAATTCCGTTCGCAGTTCTTAACTCTAGTACGGTCAGTATAAGACTACTAAATTCCTAGAGAAAATGCGAGTGGCGACATCTCTCCGTCAACATCATTTTGCAGCACAAAATCGTTTACGAGGTTGCGTCTCTCCTTATATTTATCACTCAACCTTTCTATGTAATATTGGTATAATAATTATTGATACTGATAATTTCATCTGTTTTCTGATAAATGAAAAGTTCAGAGACTCAGAAGGGGGATTTTCAATATTATTTCCTTTATGGTTTATGCTTCAGACTGTCAGATAATTGTTGCTGGTAAATGACATTTCTTGTCAGTGAATTATTTTTGCTGTGAAATTGTAGTGTATTGTTGGTTTTTTTAAAGCTACCATATACATTTGGATTGAAATGCCTCGTCATAATTATTTTAAGAATGAAGAAATGCGGGACAACAGGAGTACCTAAGTTAGTCGTCTATTATTAGAATTCTATAAAAAGGTCCTCCCCTATCACTTCACTCCTGTTCAAAATTTGCATCCAAATGATTTCCCACGACGGTTACAGTTCTGCCAACGGATTCTCAACAAGCATAATGATGACTGACATTTTATAAATAATATGATGTTTACGGATAAAGCGAATTTTACCAGACGAGAGGTTTTTAATTGTATAGTTCTGACCATGTTGCCAAGCTAAGCGAATATCAAATATATAATTTATTGTCACTATAAACAGAATAAGATCAGGACATGCAATGACCCCAATATATAAACATAGAATAATTGTTTCTTTTTTCTAGGTTTGCTTAGTTTCGTTACATCTTTAGAATTCAGTAATGCCGTGGCACAAGTAGCGCACCCATTGATAAGAAAACAACTTCAAGAGTTGTTGTATCGTGGATTCTTAATACCTGTTTTGGGTCCTGCTCTATTACAAATTGACGTTTATGAACAAGTAGCTGCTACTGCTTATTTGGATTTAATTTTAAGGACTGTAACAGATACTGGATTGTTGCATGCGATGCTTCAGTTTTTACTAAATGTGGACTTTGACGGAGAAAAATTATTAGGTATTTTCTATTTTTAAGTACATATAAAATTTTTGTTGACCAGTTGATATACTTGTGCTTCATAAGTACCTACAAATAAATTGCAAGAATCTGTCCTATAAAACGTAGATACATTTTTTAAATTAACATATAATCTACAAACTGGGTATTTGGAAAGGGTAAGAATAAAGCACTCGATAGTTGAAACACGTTTGGAGAAGATATTTTATTTGCCATGTAAAGTAATGCCTATGCATGGGAACAATAATTGATGTATACATTTGTTTTACACAGTAAAAAAGAATAAATGCTGGAGACAGCAAACGTAGTGCATGTGTGAGCTGTCACAGTTTCACATCTCATTACTTCAATAAAGTGGACATTACGCGGTGTGTCATTTAAAATAACGAAGTAGGAAGTAGGAAACCCCTTATTACAAATTTTCAGATTTTTATTCTGATCGGTTTTGCCATGATGCCCAATGTCTCGATGACAAAATATGTCTTGATGCCGAAATGTGGTTTGGTAAAAATGACCAGAAGAGCAATAAGAAATCCAGATCTTCCAAATAGTGTACGGTGTTGCCAAACTTTCGATGTCAAGATGTTGGTAAATTGAAAGCTGGATATACATCTACAAAAACGCCAATGTGGAAAAACGCTGAACTAATTGTATAAAAATTTTACATTTTACGAGCATTTTGACACACGCAAACGCCACCTACAACACTGTGTTAGAGGCGGCCATGGTTGGTGGGTAGTATTTGGGCCTAGCGATCTGGAGTCATATTTGGTTTGATTATGATAGAAACGCACTCTCACCTGAAGTTAAGTGAAAACAATATGGCGTTGATATATTGACGTTACATCGTCTTGTGGCGTAAAATTGATGGTAAAAGCACAATGTATCTTTGCCAAAATGATATAATGATGTATATATGGGTGAATCCATTCTAATTGTGATTTTTTATGTCCTTTACCATTTTTCTCACTGACCATTAATTAACAATCTATTAATTAAATTTTTGTGTTAATTAGATATTCATGATCATATTTGATCACTTTTTTTGTATAGTATAACTTGGAATTCAGAGAAAACTTACAATAGATCACTTAAATGTCAGTCCATATCTAGAATTTTTCAATAAATTGTTTTTTTGCGGCAATAAGTTATTCAATCTCATTTCATTAAAAATTATATTTTTAATAGCTAATCTTTTGTTTCTAGATATTTTAGTACAACGACTAAGATCTGAGAATAGGCAACTTTGTCTAGTTTCATTAGCTATGTTCGAATCTATCGTAGATTTAAATTGTGAAGATTTAATGTTAGAATTAGTATTTAAGTATTTACAACCTTGTCTTCATCTGATGTTATCACAAAGGAAGATGTTTCTGCCATTAGACCCGTACTGTCAAAGTTTTGAAAAGTTTCTAACATTAACGCCGATGTGTTGTCAGTTTGTGGAATTTACAAAAGACATTTACGAAAATAATGGACAGTGGCATGCTTTGAAGAATAAGCAAAGTTTATATGGAAAATATTTTGCGTATTTATGTGATGCTAGAAATAGAATAGCACAGTGCCAAATGTCCTGTATTGCGTGGAATAACTTGTATGCCGGAGAAGATAATTGTGGTAAGTTACTAATCTTAAATTATTTATATATGGTGAAATAAAACAAATTAATTTGTTTAAATCTTCATTATTTATTTTGAACTGACGTTCAAATTAAAATTAGTGACGCGTTTCGCTACACAGTAGCTTTTTCAAACTAGTGAAGCTATAATGAAAAACTTTTAATTTATATAGTGCCTTAATACGGAATTCTAAGATATTGACAAAAGTATTAAAAATGGGGATAAGTACAAAAAGTGCCTAAATACGGAATTCTAAGATATTGACAAAAGTATTATAATATATTTAAATAGGTATAAGTACAAAAAGTGTCTAAATACGGGATTCTAAGAAAGTTACAAAGGTATTGAAAAAAGGTACCTGGGAAATTGATCAACAACTATCACATTTTCTAGGTAAAAAGGTTTAATAAGGGAGAATGATTGATATCTATTTGGTCGTTAAGCGGATTACCGGAATATTTGTTTTTGTTAATCTCGAGGGCTTCTAAAAGATTTAATTTAAAGGATTTGGGTTCTACATGCAAAATTTCAAAATTTGAGTCGAAAGTGTGTTGGTTTGTTAATAGATGATTTGAATAGTTGGAATCTAATTTGTTATTGTCATAGCTTTTTTTGTGTTCTGAAATTCTGGTTTTAAAGTTCCTAAAAGTTCTACCGATATACATTTTGTCACAGTTGTCGTTACCACATTTTAATTTATAAACACCTGACTTGTTTAATTTTTCATTGTAGCTTCACTAGTTTGAAAAAGCTACTGTGTAGCGAAACGCGTCACTAATTTTAATTTGAACGTCAGTTCAAAATAAATAATGAAGATTTAAACAAATTAATTTGTTTTATTTCATCAGTAGTATGGATCTTCATCAAGTAAAAGCCTCATCTATTCAATATTTATATATGGTTAGCAATTTAAATGAACCAGTCCAAGTCCTTTATCAAAGGACTTTCAAAACTGAAATCAGAAGCCTTTCTAGACAGGAAGGTGATCAGGTTAATAACCGGTATCCCCACTGAACCTTGCACGATAAGCTATAATCTCGACAGAATAGGGCTTGTCGAAAACACCAAGTCTCATCACTGCTTAGAAGAAGAATATGCGGAACACATTATGTGCTACTGTGTGGCTGCTGAATAAGTTAGACTACATACACTAGGAGCTGCGTTTGTACGACCCAAGAATGTAGATAGACTTACTGAATTTTAAAATGACTAAAATTAAAGCAAAACTCAGCTACCCCTAACTGAATTTTAAAATGACTAAAATTAAAGCAAAACTCAACTACCCCTAACTGAATTTTAAAATTAGATTGAAATCCTAGAAAAATCGAATTTTTAAATCATGAAAATGTCAGACGATCAACTTCGTGAATATTTAACTTAAAGGGGTAATCTAACTAGAGGCGGCACAATACTTAGTAACCATAAGCCTATTACGTTTTTAATCACAACTGAAGCCATACATTATTTTTAACATATGTCTACACAAATTTTAATGTAAAATGAAGTCATTATTTCAGATTTCACATTCCAAAAATTGAATATTTTAAAAGTAATATATAATTTGTTTGAAGATCTGTTTTACTTTTTATCTAAATTTAGTATTTCATGGTTGAATTAATCAATTTAATCGTGAGAGTTTCTAACGAAGATGAACTAACCTTCAGTATAATATATATTTCAATTGCATATGCACAGTAACGTAAATAAATGGATAGAAAAATATTCATCATAGTCAACCATCTTATATTTGCAGGTTTCCATAAAGCCTGCAGTTGTAATAATTATTGAAAGTAAAAAAATAATGCAATATCTGTATGTTTTATTGAAAAATAGATACAAATTCATTGTGTATTATGTACCAAGTTTATAAAAATATATTGATCTATAAAAACCGCATATATAGTAACGTAAATAAAAGTACTACAAATCTAATTCTGTTTCTTATCAGTATCTTCATCTAGGGTAATTATAATCGATTTAATAGACCATAGAAATACAAGAATACATTAAATTCCAGCTGTAAGTGATGATTATATTTTATTAGTAAAATAATTCAAACATACATAAACATTTAGATTCATCTATGTATGTATGTATATTAGGGTGATCACTAAAATATCTAATGTGCCCTCTTATTTCTACTTAGTTCCTAAGGAAAGTCTCAGAGGCTAGTAGCTCCTTTTGACCTATTTCCCGGAGGAATTTGAGGATGTCTGCAGGCTTTCGTTTAGGTAATTGTCCCTCTTCTATCCAGTAGTCTCCTAGGTGTTATGCCCTAGGATTCTGAATTGCTGTGCAATCCGCAAGTATGTGAATGTAGGTTTCTTCTTCCATACCACATAATCTACATTCTTCTTCCTCCACAATTTTGAGCGTTTTCAAGTGCCCATTTAGGCGATAATGTCCCATTAGTGCAGTTTTACTCTGTCTTAGGCATTCATTTGTTCTCAACAGGTTGTAGTCACCCAGAAGTATCTTTGATTGTCTAAGCCCTACTAGATCTTTCCAATGGTCAGATCTTCTCTTTCTTTCGGCTTTGCCTATTTCTTCCAATATTACATTGGAGCTGATACCGGAAAAGGGTTCCGGCCCCCAAAAGGGTGTTTCAGTCCCCCTCTTTGCTAGTTCATCTGCTATTCCATTTCCTTCTATTCCAGTGTGTCCTGGAATCCACAGTAAAGTGGCTATATTGTTCTCGCCTAGTTCATTGAGTTTGCCCACACATTCCCATACTATTTTGGAACTGATTACACAACTCAGTGCTTTCATGGCTGCTTGACCATCCAAAAAGATGATAATCCTTTGCCTTCTATATCACTTATTAATATTGGACTGGGCACACTTCCTATGGCGTGAATTTCCGCTTGAAAGATACTCGGGGTTTTTCCCAAGCTTTCGGAGTGTTTGGTTCCTGGCCCGTACACTCCTATCCCAGTTCCTTCTATTGCCGTCTGTGTACCATTGAATGGCATTCTTTCCAAGTCTGGTAATGGTATTTGGACCCCATTCATTCTTGTTGCTTAATTCCGTATCCAATTTCTTTGAAAAGTTATACTTTTTCTTCATACCATCTTGTGGAATGTCCCAGGGTGATTTACCTAGGATATAATACAAAAATTTAAACAATGGTCGCATATCCAACAAATCGCCTTATCTATATTTCCAACTACAACCACTTTCCAAACATAAAGATTTTCAAGCACTCCTGTCTTATTTTTCCGGTTCTATTCTGAAACATCTGGATAATAATAAGATTAGATCAGTATTGAAGTGGACATATTTAACTTGTAATTGAGGTTTTTTTTATCAAACTATATCAGATGGCTACTCTTGGTAGGGTTCCACGTATTTTTTATTTATCTTTTTTTATCAGATAATTCTATCGGTACATCATTAGAACGAAGTAGTGGATATGAAAGTTTAAATTGTTTGCCTGAAGAACCTAAACCAGAAGAATATTGGGAAACGTCAAGTAATTGTCCACAGAAGAAAGAGCCACTGGAAACTCCGACAATTACATGTATTGAACAATCTGGCGCATTTGCCGGACCATTTATATCAATTTTAATGGACAGATTAAGAAATTATTTATCAAATTCCTTTTATATAAATCTCCATTTAACTGGTTTGATCTCGAGACTGGCTGCCTATCCCCAACCACTCCTTAGAGCATATTTGTTAGATCACAGTCTAATTCTGCAACCCAACGTGCCATCTATATTTGAAGTAAGTAAATTTCTATAAACAATTTGATGTTGCATATAAAACAATACGTTTACCTAAATTTTACTCTACAGTAAAATCTACCTTAGTTTCACAAAGCATGTCTTAGTCATCAGAATTCACAATAAATGACAACCATAATTGAACTGATATTGTTAGGAACTACAGTAATTTACTGTTCATTTTGTCTAACTTTCACTTATTAAGATTGCATCATATTTATATTCAGTAATATGTTAATTGTTTCAGACTATAGGTATTCTGAAACAACAAATAGACGACTACCTTTACCAACGACCAAATTATCTACAGTTAATTAAATTTGCTAGAGACCTCTTAGTAGATAGAGAACTTATGTTAGTTAATCAAAGGAAACATAATATCGAACAACACAACAAAAAATTTGAAATTGAACCGTTCCAGAGAAACAGTCCCAAAAGAAGAAGTCTAGGAATATCTCCTATCAGTAGCATATTTGGAAAACGACCTAGCCAAGTAGATTCTATTACTCCTGTGATGTTAACACCAGATGAGATGCAGTTTAATAATATTTATCAAAAATTTAACCCAAGTCAACATGTAGCACTGTGCGCAGTTCTACTAGATGAATGGTTAAAAGAGTTGTCCGCCCTTGCTCAAGAACATACTGTAGCTCATTTTGCTAACCTTTTAAAATAATTAATGTATTAAATTGATAAATTATTATACCAATGTACATAAATTTCTAACAAATATTATATTAGTTACATAACATGACTTTTTAAACTTTTTGTTCTGCAGTTGTGATTGAATTTATTTTAATAAATAATATTTTAACGTTGGATTTGATATTATATTAACACATTTTCTAGGTACCAAATGTATAGTTCAAAAAACGTAGGAATTCAATTACGTTGATAAATTTCAAATTGTATCTACATTTATAGCAGGAACACAGCAAACTCTTGTTTAAAAAACCTCCGGAGTCTACGATTAACGATATATTAAACCTAAGTAGGAATATTCACCGGTCACTGCACAAAAGGAGGCACATTGACATACAGGGATGAACCTTGAAGAGGAGGAAACAGTCTCGTACATAACCTTCGAATACGAAGCACTGACTCACTGGGGATATAAACTGGGACTAGAACGCCCAAGGGAGGATTTATCTAAAAATGATCTTGTGAAAAGACTGTTACGCCTGATTATATTAACAGTGTAATTAAGAGCACAAAAAAGCGAAAATGCTGAGATGCCGAGGACTGGAAACATTGATTGGATATACTATACAAAACAATCAATCTACATCTTTGGGTATGTTCATTTCGTGAAAGTTTCTACTTTAAGTTACTTTTATAGAGGTAGAGGTAGAGAGGGAATTCGGGCGGGGGACTACAGGCCTATCAGCCTGCTGTGTGGTTTGGCTAAATTGATGGAGGGGATATATATATATATATATATATATTGAGGAGGAAGTTGGTAGGAATGGGGGTTTTAGGGTAAACCAGCACGGGTTCACGAAGGGGAAATCTTGCATCTCGGCACTGGGCAAGGTGGAAAGAGCTAGGGAAGGCAGCTGGAGGAAGAAGAAATTGGCCCTACTCGTGTTCTTCGGAAACGCGTTCAACAGTGTCAGCAAACGGGCAGTGTTGAGCGCGTTGCTAGGGCTTGGAGTGGGGAAGGGGTTGGTTAACCTGGTGGAGGACGACGCTCTGGAAGTGTGTGTTTGATGAGGTTTGTGGGATAGTATGTGAAGAGGGATGTGAGATTACGGTGTATGCGGACGATGTGTGTCTGGTATGTACGGCAAAGGGAGAGGCGGAGATAGAAAGAAAGGCGGAGATAATGTGTAGGAAGATTGTGGAGAAGAGAAGAAGAGCGGTGCGGACTGGAAGTGGCGGAAGATAGGACGGTGGGGTTGCTAGTGAAGGGACGGAGCAGGACGAGGGAAGTGGGGGTGATGATTAAGGGAAGGATAATTCGTATGGAGGAGTCTGTGAAATAGCTAGGGGTGTGGTTGGATAGTCAATTAGCCTTCAAAACTCATATGTCAAGGGCGGTAGAGAAGGGTAAAGTGAGGGCAGCATGGCTGGGGTGATTGATGCGTAATGTGAAAGGGCCGGGAGAGTGGAAGAGGAGGGTAATTGGTAGAGCAGAGTATGCTGAACGGTGCGGAGGTGTCTGGTGAAAGAGCGGGGGGTGAATGCGAGGGTTAGGCCACTCCTGTGGGTGCAGAGAGGGATACTGATGAGGGTGGTGCAGGGGTACAGGCCAGTGGGTGGACTGGCAGCAGCGGTGCTGGCAAGGTCCTACCCATTGGAGGCTAGAGCTAGGAACAAACGCTGGAGGGGTGCGACCATGAGAAAGTACAGGAGGAGGAAATGGAGAGAAGGGGGGAGGAGTAGGGGGGAGGGCGCGCTAAAAGGAGCGATTGGGAATAGGAGAGATTGGATGGACCGGAAATTCGGGGAGGTGAACTACTTCTTGACATAGGTGTTCACTGGACATGGGTCGAGAGTAGGGTACCTCCACAAGATTGGGAAAAGAGATACTGGAGTGTGCGAGAGGTGTGAAATGGAGGATGATGTAGAGTATGTGTTTAGATGCTGGAGGAACGAGGAAAGTGCTGAAGAAGTTGGAGAGGAAACTAGGGGAGGCGATGTACTGGGAGAACAAGATAATGTTGAGGGGGGAGGAGGAATGGATGGAGGTGAGTGGAATAGTAGAAGCATGGTTAGGGGGAGAGAAGGACTCGATATGGCATGAGAGGTAGGAGTGATAGTAGGGAGAAGACGACAGTGTAAGCGGAGAGTGTGCGAGGGACCGCCGCTAGTCTCGAAGTATGCTAGGGTAGTGATTCCAAGGCGGGGGAAACGGCGAGTTTGAGGTGGGTTTGGTTGGTAGGCATCCCCTTGGGGATGAGTCCAACACTGTTTGGGTCTTGGACCATGGGTCCTTGTAAGTTCTCACTGAAGCAGAGTATGATAGTAGTTGTTTCATCGTAGAGTTTACATTTTCTGCACATAGGTTCACTAACTTTGCCCATTTTGTGCAGATGTTTCCTCAGGGTGCAGTATCCAGTCACTATGTCGGTAACTGTCTTCAAATCTTACCCAGTTTCAATAGCCTGGTTGAGAGTTCCTTGTCTACCTTGTTCAGTAAACTCTTTGTATGGAGGTGCCCTTGTGTCAACCTCCATTTGAGTTGGTGTTCCTTTTCTAGCCAATTCCCGATTTCCCCTCTTATCTAATCTTTTGTGATTTCACAAAACGTCTCGTTTAGAACCTTCTTTAGCTAACTGGTCCGCTATTTCATTACCTGCAATCCCCTCAAGTGCCAGCACCCATATTAGAGACACTTTGTTGTCCCTTGCCTGGATTCTTTGCAGTTTTTTCCCAGTCTAGACCTAGTTGTTGGATTACTGATAGCTTTAAGCAAAGCCTGGCTGTAAGTGAATATTTTAATTTTTTGTCCGGTATATCCTCTTCTGATGTTTTCATCAATACAGGCTATAGCGGCAATCGCCTCTGCTTGAAACTCCAGTGCCATGGTTTGTTTTGGAACCATCGGTGAACCAGATGATTTTTCCAGAATTGCCTGGGTGCATCACCTGTTCCCTGGATGGGATGGTGATGTTCAGTCGCTCAGTGAATATGTTCCCCGGTGTCATTCTATTAAAACTCAGTTACCTTATTTTTCCAAACCTTCATAATCGAATTATCATAAGCGCTCTAAATGTCAATAAATAGACCTTGAAAGGTAATGATAATCTGTAAATACATTTTGAATGTCCATATCGACATCTTGACATGCTGTCAGCATACAGACGAGTGCCCACTGATACGGGTTAAACGAGCCGGCCGAATCGATTTTTTTTAAGATGTGCTTAATTATCGTTATCGCACTACGCGAATTTTACGATCTGGTCGTCTGTCACGAGCAGTTTTTTCTCGTTACTCTTCAAGTTTTCCTGGTCAAGTTTTAGGATTTCTAAAATATTTTTCAGTTTTGTGGAATTATTTTTACAAAGTATTTGTTGGATATATCTCTAAACCACGCTTTAATTGGAATTTTTAGTTGAATAGTATTATAATATAAAATAGTCCATTTTCTGTATTGTCCTATATTACATCAATACAGTTGAGCATGAATATTTTCCACTATTGCAATATTGAATTCAAGCCGTTTTTTTTTTCATTTTGAGAACATTGTATATTATAGTTTTTGTCGCTTGTAAAATCTAATTTAAGTATATAAAGTCAGTTCGCTCCCAAGAAAAACCGCAGGTAAATAAAATCACGTGCATATAGAAATGTTAATCGTTTCACTTTGTAACTTTTAAAAACTTTATTTTCAAAACTACACAAAAAGGAAACTAACTATGGAATTTATACAATAAAATGATTTTATAAAACAAACTGTTGTTATAAAGATCTATTTGTAAAAAAGCGTGAAAACACATGTTGCAATTTAATTTATAATATTTTATTGTTGACTCTGCAGGTTGGTGGTGTCTTGTGTCCATTAAGGCTACATGTCTCCTCCCCCCTCTGGTGCTGACTTCGTCCTCGAAGTCTTGGGACCATCTTGAAGTAAATCTTCTAAAATTTGAATTTGGGCTGGCTGCAATTTTTGACCAAAAAGAATTTTCGAAATTCTTTTCCTCTTCTTTAAAAATATAATTCATAAAAATGCTAAAACAGACATTAGTAAAATAATAGAAGCAGCACTAAGTCCGGTAGAAATTTCGGGTAAATTTTCTAATGGTTCTATTGGTTGAATTTGGCCGTGGGTTTCGGGAATTTTCAACTTCTCTAGCTTGATTTCATGGTCCGGTGTGAGCTCCATTGGTATGGCTTCCGGGAATGAAATTTCTTGAACGGTTTTCTTTGTGTAGAGGACACCTTCGATAGAAATTGGTTCCTCAATTAGTAGGATGCTGGTTGATTGGATCCATTGATCTCCAATTTTGATAGGGTGAACTATTCCTATTAAAATGACTTGTGAAGTTTCTTGCACGAAATTTTCTGTTGCTCTACATTTTGTGCAATTGTTAATGTTGGGAATTAAGCATTTGGATGCTACATGATTTGTACAGATAATGTTATCGTCTCGGCCAATACAATTTTCGTACCATTTGTTGTTGGCGTAGAAATGGGCAGGTGGCAAAATAATTATGTGATCTTTGTTAGGTACGGGATAAATTCGGAATGTAGGATAAGAGCTAGTGCGAAGGATTGGGATTTTGACTATTATGAGCATTGTCTTGGAAGTGACGCAAATAAGAGATTTGGAAGATTCAATAAGTTCATAGGGATGTTCGTCATTGACAAGAAGGGCTTCTCTAGCGTAGATATGAAGAAGATTATCTTTTAGGGTTTCTAGTTCTTTTAAAGTAAATAATTCAATGTTAGTTATATCTAAGTGTGAAAGGGTAATTGTTCTAATCAATTTCATAATAAATTCATTTATATTTTGGAGGTTAAGTATTTCATTATGTAGGGCATTATAACCGTCAAAATCAGCGGATAGTTTATTAATTGCGGCTAAAACTGTCATACTATTATTATTTATTTTCATTAATAATCTATTAAATCTAGTATCTAAAGATTGTCCAAATGAGATTTGATTATTAAATTTTTTTATGATTTCATTTTCTTTTAATTCTATGGCTGTTATGTGGGTTTTTAACAAGTCTAAGTCTGAGTCGTCGGGGTTACCTGTAATGAATTTTATAGCTGTACCAAGAAAATTAAAAAGTGCTTTCTTTTGTTTTCTTGTTATCTTATGAAGGTCGTCGTAAGCTTGTTCACGTAAGTGATTGTATTGAGCGTATAGGAGTGAGAGGGGTCCGTTTTGAATAGAAATTTTAAAGAAATCGTTTAAGTTAGTATTTAAAGTTTCCGCTAATAAGTCTAAATCTATGTGTAGAATGTGTCTATGATAATGTGAAATTTCTCTGGATTTTCCCAATTCCTCGGCATAATAACCATTATTCGGAATGCTCTGGATCTTGAGAAGATGTCCCAGGGATAGGGTTGTCCTGTAAAGAAGTTTTGTCTTGAGCTTTTTTATCGGTCAGTTTTCGAATTCTTTTCACAAATTTTAAATGAGTACTAGTGACTTTTTGATTTTTGGTTTTTCCAATGATTTTTGTTTTGTTCTGTTTTTCAGGTCGAATAGTTGTATAGGGTGCTTGTAGTTTAGGTCTGTGCTTTTTCTTGGATACATACAGAGTTTGTGCAATGTTTATATCTGGTATAATTTCGGCATTTCTATTTTGTTCATTTAAGATTTTCTCTCTTTTTTCTTTTTGTTTATTATATAAGTCTTTGATAAAGGGTTGTAATTCGTCTTTATGTCTTTGATTGTATGTTTCGTATACCGGGAGGTCGAAGTCAAAATGAATCTCTTCAGCGTATGGGCCGTACAGAATTGAAAAGGGAGAATAATTTGTGGCAGAATGAATAGATTGATTATAAATTAGTATGGCATGAGTAAAAAGGTCGTCTATAGGGTCATTTGGATTTTGTTCTTTGAAGGTTCTGACTTTTTCGGAAAGAGTCGAATGAAATCTTTCAACTGGGGAGTTTGAAGAAGAATTGTTTACTGTTGTGTAATGCATTTCAATTTTATGGATTTTCATGAATTCTTTGATTAGAGAGGAGTTAAACTCGGTACCACTGTCGGATACAATTTTCTTGGGATAGTTGTGGTGTGCAAAATAATGTCGTAATTTACTTAATATTGAGATTGATGTTTTGTCGGGTATTTTATAGCATTGTCCATATTTCGAAAATGAGTCCAAAATTGTCAAATACAAGTTTTTGTTACAATGAAATAAATCTATGTGCAAAATATCAAAAGGTTTTTGACCAAGAAGTGGTCCTAGTTGAGGAAGTTTATAGGGGTGTCTTTCGTATTTATTTTTTAGGCAGATTTCACATTTATTAATAAAGTTAGAGATAGTTGTTTGCATAGAAGGCCAGTAAAATTGATGTCTTAAATGTTTGTAGGTTTCTACTATTCCGTTATGATTTTCGGAATGGTATTTTTTCACGCATTCTATTTGTCTTTGTTCGTCTTCAATGTCCTGTAACATTGTTGTACAGAAAATAGCTTTAACTGTTGAGTCTAAGTTTTCTCTAAAGTAATTGCAAATGAAAGGTCTGTACTCTTGGTCTATTTTTATCGAAAACCTTTGATTTGGTCGTAGGATTTCTTTGAAAACATCTAGTATTTCAGATTTCCAATTTTCCTCGGTTAAGTGTATCGTGTATCTATGTTTATGAAAAATTTTCTTATAAGTTAAATCATAATTTTCTGATTCGGTAATAAATATTAATTGATTTGTCGATAAATTAATGGGTTCTTCGGAGATAAGTATTCCTGCGATTGGGTTTTCAACTGCAGTATGTTGTGTATTGTCGGATGATTGATTCTCATCAAAATTTTCGAGAAATTTGTCTACGTCAAATACGTCATTTAAATCTGGGGGTTCAGCACAATTTGAATAATCCGTAAGGGCATTTATGTGAACTCTGGAAAGAGAATCGGCTACTTGGTTTTCTTTACCTAACTTATATTTCACCTCAAAATTATAATCCTCTAATTTAAGTCTCCAGCGTGCTAACCTAGAAGTGGGGTCTTTTATTTTATAGATCCAAACAAGAGGGTTGTGATCCGTTTCGATAAGAAATTTTTGACCGTATAAATAGGGACGGAAATGTTTACAAGAATCGACAATAGCTAATAGTTCTTTTTCAATTGTTGAGTAGTTTTGCTCTGCGGAATTCAAAGTTCTAGAATAATAAGCAATTGGGTGGTTATTCTGAGAAAGTACAGAACCAATAGCTACATTCGAGGCATCTGTAGTTAGTACAAATGATTTTGAAAAATCGGGATATTGAAGGATGGGGGCGTTAATCAATAATTGTTTGCATTTTTCGAAACATTCTAAATAGTTAGGATTAGTGGGGTCGATGTTTGTTCCTTTTCGAGTGCATCTAGAAAATGGAGATGTGACTTTAGCGAAATTTGGGATGAATCTTCGATAGTAACCTATAAGTCCTAGAAATGATTTAATTTCTTTTAATGTTTTCGGCAAAGGAAATTTTTGGATAGCTTCTATCTTACAAGGATTCGGTTTGATACCATCGACGGTCACTAAGTGGCCAAGAAAAGAGACTTCCTTTTTAAGAAACTCGGATTTGTCCAATTGAATTTTAAGATTGTTTTTTCGAAAAACATCAAAGATAGCGGTAATATGAACAAGATGTTCATGAAGAGATTTTGAGAAGATAATTACATCGTCCATATAAACAAAGCAGAATTTATATAAGAAGGGTCTTAAAATGTTATCCATTAATCTTTCAAATGTTGCTGGGCTATTTTTTAGTCCCATAGGAAGTTTCGTATATTCAAAATGACCATGTGGTACAGTAAAGGCTGTTTTTTCGATTGAATTTGGATGAAGTTCGATCTGATGGAATCCTTGGGCTAAATCTAGAGTTGTAAAATAGGTGGCTTTACCTAAATTGTCTAAAATTTCATCAATTTTGGGAATTGGATATTTATCGTCTATAGTATTTTCGTTAAGTTTTCGGTAATCAATTACCATTCGGAATTTTTTCTGACCGGAAGCGTCGGCCTTTTTTGGGACGATCCACACGGGGGCGGAATATGGAGATGTAGAGGGTCTTATAATATTATTATCTAAAAGCTTGTTTACTTGTTTAACAATTTCTTCCTGCACTATTTTGGGGTGTCTGTAACTTCTAACATAAATAGGGTTTTCGTCTCGTGTTTTAATTTCGTGTTTAATAGCAGAAGTAAAAGTCAGTTTGGATTTGTCGTCATGAAATAAATCTTTAAATTTTTTACACAAATTTTTAATTTTTTCTTTTTCTTCAATATTTAAATGTTCTGTCCGAATAACAGACTCATCAAAATTGCACGTGGGATTTTTTATCTCATAATTTTCTAAGTTATCTACTACTACTGTTTCTATGTTAACAGGTGTTTGAAATGTAATATCGTGTATAAAACCATACTTTACAGTGTGAATAGACTCTGGAATTCTCACGTTATTAATTACTGTTTCTGGGAATAATATTTCACCACTGCTTATGCTAACGGGAATTTTATTATATAAGGTTTTAAATGGAATTGTTATACGTAAATTTCTTAAGGTTAGAGTCTTTGTCGAATAATCTAAAATTGCGTTAAATCTTTCTAAGTCAGAATTACCTAGTAAAATATCGAAATCTTCACTCCATTCAGCAATTCGAGCATCAATAAATTCGTTTATATTATATTCTTTAAATATAGGTGTATCAATATTTAGCTTGCATTTATGAGTTAATTTCATAGAGGTTAATGTGAAAGGTTTATGATAAATATGGGATTTGTCAAAAAATTTTGCGGCTTTTGGGGAGATAATAGTATTAGATCCACCTGAATCTATTAAAACTTTTAATTTTGATTTGGGCATTATGAAAAAGGGTAATTGGGGGTATCCTCGAATATTATTTATGTTTATACAGGGGGCGGTTGTTCTTCGGAAGGGTTCTCGTGAAAATCCTGAAAAGTTTCTTCATCGAAATTTTCAATTGCTTCATTATTTGAAGAGTTTATATTGAAATTATGTGTTCGTCTGGTAGACATACTCATGGGTTCATTTCTGGATTGAATTGTTTGTACACCGCTCATAGGAGAGGAAGTGTTTTGTTGATGTTGGGCGTTTCTAGGAATAGGAGATCTATTGAAATTTTGAGCGTTGTTACCAAAATTTGAAGGTTGAAACACATTCCTTTGGTTATTGTTTTGGAAATTATTCCGTGGAAAATTGAAGTCTTGCTGTGCTGTATTACGAGGGGTCGGCGAAGAGTTGATTGGTTGTGAAAAAGTTCGCGGACGATTATCGTTTGAATTGAAATTACGTTGCGGGGGATTATGGGGCTGTGTCGAAAAGTTGCCGGATCTACTGTTAAAACGATTTTGAGTGGGACCGCTAGGATTTTGTCTAGCAGAAGACGGTCCTCTGTTTTGTTGTTGCTTCAAGAAATTCATATATTGTTGCTGATTTTTATGATTATCGTATGCTATACACTTTTGAAGAGCTTCTTCAAGGGAAGTGATTTGAAAATGTGATAAATACTCACAATAAGGTTCATTTATGCCTGAGCAGAATGTCTTAAGGGCCATATTCTTAAAATAGGGAGTTTTGAAATTGACAGATTCGATATTATTGTTTAATGTAATATGCTGGAGTAAATCGTTTAGGTTATTTGATACTCGCTGGTGATATTGGTCATATGTCTCGTTAAATTTTTGAACTGTTGTTGATAATTGTGTTACTAAAATGTCTTCTGAACGTCGGTCGCCGTACTTAGCTAACAAGGCCGGTCGTACGTCTGTCCAAATAGTTTTATTAGAATAATTTAAAAAATCTCTTGGTTCACCTTTGATACGAGATAAAATATTGGCATTCAAAATAAATTCTTGAGCTGGAGTAATCTCCTGAGTAATAAGAAATGCTATTAAATTATCAGCTGATTTTATAAAGGTGGAGAGATTGTCTCCGGTAGTAAATTCGGGCAAAGTAGCACAAATGCTAGAAATATCACCGTTACTCATAGGCATATCGGCTATTGAATTATCTAATAAATCTGAAGTACTATAATTATTTGGAGAAATATTTATGGAAAGATTTTCAAAAATTAAATGCAAATTTTCTCGAGAAATATCACTAAAAATGCTCATAAAGGAAAGAAAGGAAAAATTCACTTACAGAAGGATGATCACTGATGATTTCCTCAGCATGCTTTTCTTTTCTATTCCCAGGTTCGTAGGACTCTCGTCGAACAATTGAAATTGACCAGGAAACGGGTGGTTTCTGTACGAGTATCCTGTTCGCAGCGCCAGAAATGTTAATCGTTTCACTTTGTAACTTTTAAAAACTTTATTTTCAAAACTACACAAAAAGGAAACTAACTATGGAATTTATACAATAAAATGATTTTATAAAACAAACTGTTGTTATAAAGATCTATTTGTAAAAAAGCGTGAAAACACATGTTGCAATTTAATTTATAATATTTTATTGTTGACTCTGCAGGTTGGTGGTGTCTTGTGTCCATTAAGGCTACATGTCTATATTGAATGACCTAGGCAAGTGGGATAAGGATGAACAGGGGCATATTGAGAACGATGTGATGTATATAATATTCACTCAATAATTAATTCATTATTCTAAAATTAATTAAAGAAACATTAATGATTTTTATCAGAATACTGAAATAACACAATTCTAATAACTCAGAACACAAATCAAGTAAATTAACTCTCGTAAACAGGTAGGTATACTATACACTAGACTGATTAAAAAAATCGAAAATATTGTTGGAAATAACAAAAAAAATATACTGTGAAAGTTTAAGCTCTTAATATTGATATTAAGAGGTGCCGCATCGCAAATTTCGATTTTCCATTTAAATAACATGGGAACAATGTTTTCTTGCACTTGGGAATTTTATAGCTCACGTTGGTGGCAATCCTTCGGAATGACCAAGGTATATTCTTGTAGAAAATTCAACGTTCTACAAAAAAGGTCTCTTACAATTTTTTGATATATTTGTTCCTTCAAAAGTTATTCGAGGTCAAAGTTACAGGTCCTAAGTTATTTGCATTAAACTAAAAATAATAACTTGAACTTTTAAAGGAATGAATATATCAAAAAATTGTAAAAGACCTTTTCTGTAGAGCGTTCAATTTTCTACAAGAATATACCTTGGTCATTCCGAAGTATTGTCACCAACGTGAGCTATAAAATTCCCAAGTGCAAGAGAACATTGTTCCCATGTTATTTAATTGGAAAATCGAAATTTGCGATGCGGCACCTCTTAATATCAATATTAAGAGCTTAAACTTTCACAGTATTTTTTTTTGTTATTTCTAACAATATTTTCGATATAATTAAGAATCATCATTTTTTTTAATCAGTCTACTATACACATAATTAATTTTAATACTAACACAGTTAGCATGTACGAACCTGTAAAAACTTCTGTTCTCCTACTGCTATCATTTCAAAGCGAGTCGTCCAATACGCAGCCGACTTAGATCACGCGTGGTCTTTGTTTATTTGCGGTTTTTCTTGGGACCGTACAGACTATAGATACATATTTTGTCCGAAAGTTATATAATGTAATGATAAAAATCTTTATTTATTCACTGTATAAAAATAGTTTTTAGTACAAAACATAGAATTTTCCTTCATTAACAAGAGTAAAATTGAATAGAATATAAAAATTTACATCAAGGTTGTATATACTAAATTGGACATAATTACAAGGTACGAAATTTGTAAATGTGCTGATAACAAAATAAATATTAACAATATATATATATCTAATTCATTAAAATAAAGTTCCAAATAGAAAATGAAAAGGGCGATAAATACAAATCAAGGAGTAATATAGAAATTGTAATTGTAAGTTTTAGATGGTATTATAACATATTTTGAAAGTTAACTAAATTTGCCACACTTACATTTATTCAATATTTATAGTTATTAGATATTTAGAACCTATTGAATTATCTACCGTCAAGAATTTCCTTTTGTTTATATATATACAGTGTGTCTACTTAAGTTGGACTCATATGGGAAACTTTTTTATTATGGGTCTTAGGAAAAGAAGTTATTCCTCATAAAAAGTTCTGCATTATCTAAAACCTAAAATGCAATCATTAGATATTTCTTATTTTGAGCCGTATACGAGGTTTGTCAAAAAATATTAATCTTACTCGAGAGTAAAGTACCTTTATTTTTTACAATACAGAAAAATTGTAAGAAGTAAAGTTGTTTAAAATTAAAAGTTATATTCAAATATGCAATAACAGCTATTTAGCATGAAAATTAAGATTTGGTGATTATTTACTATTCATTCCGTATTAATTATTATGGCTTGGTACAATTTAATGTAATCTAGGATGCTCTGTCATGAAGTATTTGACAGTGAATGTCAGAATGGGTTAGTTTTCATAAAATTACAGTAAAAATGGCAGCTTTACTGACTTGCGAAGAAAAAATAGAAATAGTTTTAATTGTTGGAGAAAATTACAATACACATAGAGAGGCAGCAAATATTTTCAACAACAGTCATCCCCATAGAAGCATCGGGTATTCGACAGTTACCAAAATAATGAAGAAATTCAAGACCAGTGGAAGTGTTGATAATAAGTTTAATAATAAACGCATAAAACGGGTTGCCAATGAAGACACTGAGTTGGAAGTGATGCTTTCTGTCGTCGAGGAACCAAAAATCGGATTACGCAAAAGGGCTTCTCTAATCACAAATACTTCGGTAAAAAAAGATACAGTGGCAAATATTTTAAAACGTTATAAATATCATGCATACAAACCTCAATTCGTACACACATTACTACCAAGGGATTACGATGTTCGATTTGAATTCTGCGCTTTGATCCAAGGAAAGTTGGAAGAAGACCCGTTTTTCCCAAGAAGTATAATTTTTTCCGATGAAGCCACATTTTCATCCAACGGAACCGTCTCATCACAAAATTGTCGCTGGTGGTCCAACAGTAATCCAAATTTTGTAATAAAAAGTCGTAGCCAATATTCGTTTAAAGCGAACGTATGGTGTGGGGTTTACAAAAATAAATTAATTGGACCATTTTTTTATCGACAATCGTTAAATGCCGCACGTTACTTACAATTATTAGAAAATCAAATAAGTGATTTTTTGCACGAACTTCCGTTAGAAGAACGTATGAAAATTTGGTTCCAACAAGACGGTGCCTCCATCCATAGTACCGTAAACGTTAGAGAACTGCTTGAAAATATGTTTAATGGAAAGGTGATTCACAGGTGTTCAGCTATTTTTTGGCATCCCAGGTCTCCTGATTTAACTCCACTTGACTTTTTTTTATGGTGTTACTTAAAACAGAAGGTTTATGAGCGAGGACCATTTGATGATGTAGACCATTTGGAAAGGATTATTTCTGAGGAATGCCAAAAAATTACTCCAAATATTATACCGAAAATAATAAAAGAGTTTCAGACAAGAACAATTACATGTTTAGAAAGAGAAGGTGGATATGTCGAAGCTTTAGTAGTTTAAATTAAAATTTAATTATGTTTGTTAGTTATAAATAGATTTTTGTTTAGGTACATAATATTCTTTGTGTGGATTCTCCTATTTCTAAGATAAATAATTATAATGCAGCACGTATTTAAATGCAAGATTGTCCAAACACATTAACAAATAGAAAGGTTATCACATTTTTAACAGATGAGAGGGATAAAGTCAGTATTGAAATTTACGATTACAAATACTTTATAATGTAAAACGTAAATAATCACCAAATCTTAATTTTCATGCTAAATAGCTGTAATTGCATATTTGAATATAACTTTTAATTTTAAACAACTTTACTTCTTACAATTTTTCTGTATTGTAAAAAATAAAGGTACTTTACTCTTGAGTAAGATTAATATTTTTTGACAAACCTCGTATACGGCTCAAAATGAGAAATATCTAATGATTGCATTTAAGGTTTTAGATAATGCAGAACTTTTTATGAAGAATAACTTTTTTTCCTAAAACCAATAATAAAAAAGTTTCCCATATGAGTCCAACTTAAGTAGACACACTGTATATATATATATATATATATATATATATATATATATATATATATATATATATACAGTGTGGAAACCACTTATGGAATAAAATTCTTTATGTCATTATTTTAGAAAATTATAAAAAATGCCGAGACACGTCAACTTTTGAATTGAGTTGTGCGTTATGTAAACATAAATTTAAATGTACAGGGTGATTCACGCAAGTATGCCATAGTCGGTGTTGTTTTTTTTTAATGAAACACCCTGTATATTTGCATATTTTTGAAATCCCCTTAATGAACCGATTTCAACAAACTAAATAATGTATGGTCAATTATGAATTATACAGGGTGAAATTTTTATTTTTACAGTTATTAAACACATACATAAAATACCTGATGTATTTGATCTTAATACATTAATATAAATGATCAAAATGTTCTCCACCTAGTTGTTGGCAATAGCACAGTCTCCTATAGAACTCCTCCTTAACTTTGTTTAAAGTTTGAGGTGAAATATTCCGTATTTCTGTAGTTATCCTGTCTTTGAGGTCTACAATGCTAGTTGGTTGTGTTGCATATACTTTGTTCTTGAGATAACCCCACAGAAAAAAATCTAACGGAGTAAGGTCTGGCGATCTAGCTGGCCACTCAATAGTACCTCTTCTTCCTATCCATTTATTGGGGAAGATTTCATCTAAATAAGTTCTTACCATTAAAGCATAATGGGGTGTTGCCCCGTCTTGCTGGAACCAAACATTTTCATTCGGTAAGCTAGGATCTATTGCGTTGGGATATAAGTTTTCCAACGCAGGAATAACTTCATTTCTAAGCATATTTAAATATTTTTCAGCTGTCAAATTTCCATCTATAAATATAGGACCAATAATATGGTCGCCTATGATACCGGCCCAAACGTTCACCTTTTGAGGGTACTGAGTATGTGTCTCACGCATCCAATTAGGATTCTCTGCTGACCAATATCTACAGTTCTGTCGGTTTACCTCTCCATTCAATGTGAATGTTGATTCGTCAGAAAAAAGAATGGTACCAAGAGCTATCTCATTTCTGTTCAGCTTATTCATCAATCTTTTGCAGAAATCCATTCTACGATCTGGATCGTCTTCTGTTAACTCCTGCACAAAAGTTAATTTGTAGGGATGAAGTTTTTCTTTATGAAGACATCTTAGAACAGTTGTATGACTAACATTATTTTCACGGGCAATTTGACGTGTACTTGAAGTTGGATTCTCTTCGACACTTAACAAAATATCCACTTTCAAATCATCTTCAACGAAGTGTGGTTTTCTTTTCAATGGTTTGACATGTCCAAGTTCTCTGAATTGTGCATGAATTTTAGACACAGTACTTTGTGAAATATTAGGCAATTCGGGATACCTGTGATTAAATAAGTTTGCCACTTCAACTTGACTTCTGCAGTTATCCCCGTACCCGATCATCATTAAAATCTCAATTCGGTGAGTCTCAGTTAAATATTTCATTGTTATGTCGACAAGGAAAGAGTGTTTGACAAAGATTTTACTTTTTCAGTATAAACTGTCAACACATCAACAACTGACAGAATAGAAAACAATCCACATTATTTACCGATTTTGTCTAATTATTGGCGTTTTTAGGCAATTTTTAGGTATTTATGATAAAATTAATGGGCGTAGCAGGTTTTGTTTAATATACAAATACGTCTAATAATTAGTTAGTTTAGATTTTTGATAAATCTATATTTAGCTAATTTAAAAAAGTACCAATATTTCAAGTGTAATAAATTATTAATTTTAAAATTTCACCCTGAATAATTCATAATTGACCATACATTATTCAGTTTGTTGGAATCGGTTCATTAAGAGGATTTCAAAAATATGCAAATATACAGGGTGTTTCATTGAAAAAAACAACACCGACTATGGCATACTTGCGTGAATCACCCTGTACATTTAAATTTATGTTTACATAACGCACAACTCAATTCAAAAGTTGACGTGTCTCGGCATTTTTTATAATTTTCTAAAATAATGACAAAAAGAATTTTATTCCATAAGTGGTTTCCACACTGTATATATATATATATATATATATATAGTTGGTTTTCCATTACTTGCGCAGTATTCCGATAAATTAAATTATTTGAAAACTTGAGTACATCATAATTTTCAATTTAAATAGCTTTTGGTGAAATTGGATACGAAGATTTATATGGGTATAAGTACGCTGTGGAATAATGTACAATGAAAAATGGCAAAAGTATCCAATTTAAGGCTGCGTTATTAGCCACTACGGCAAATTAATAAACTTCGGTTTGCCACCGAAGACAACAGATGGAAGAATTTACCAATTTACTTAATTACAGTTACCTGTTAAAAATTGTCATATTTTAGTAAAGCGTGTTTTGAATAGATGTCAAAGATAATAGTTTAATACTATTATAACGCCTTAACAAGTTTTTGAAAAATATTTTTCAAAGAACAGACCGTTCACTAAGAAGCAACAACTACTTCTCGGGCTATATGCCCCGACAGATATTGAATTACACTTCTAAGTTAAAAGGGGTTGGTATATCTACCTTGATGAGGCGCAAATACGCCGAAACCGGTCTACAAGTGATGTTGTCCCTTCTAATTACAAACCAGAATGGTTGGTTATATCTTGCAGATATACCAACCCCGTTTAACTTGGAAGTGTAATTCATTATCTGTATATATCTGCATATAGCCCGAGAAGTAGTTGTTGCTTCTTAGTGAATGGTCTGTTCTTTGAAAAATATTTTTCAAAAACTTGTTAAGGCGTTATAATAGTATTAAACTATTATCTTTGACATCTATTTTTCCAATTTCTTCACAAATTTATGCAGCCTCGAAACTAGTTACATAGTTGACCAAATAGGTAGTCGAAGGTTGATAACGAGCATTATCTCGAATATGTTCCTGAGTAGCTGGGTAAAGTTCATTTACGATAAGTTTGCAATTTTGACATTTGTAGTAACAATTGCAGCCACTGAACAAAATTTAAATATCCAAAGTGTAAATGGAATAATTATATATATAACGGGGGAAATTACGGTCCAAAAGTTGGCTGCCGTGTTCGGGGTTGCAAGACTTATGTTGTCAAAATCAGACAATTTTATCAATTTCTTGTTTTGGTTTGTCGTTTTCATTCGCATTTTATAGTTTGTTATTTACTGTGCAAGATATAATCAGTTATTTTCATAACTATTTAAAAAAGAGTATCGAACACTGCGTCGCAATGCCTAAGTCTTTATCAAGTGACAACTTATCAACATAATTTTATGCCAACTGGAAAAAAATTACAACGTGGCAACGATGTAAAACATCTGTCATGTTTTGTTATTGCAAACTTATCGTAAATGAACTTTACTAGAAAAATCACGTGTCGGTTACTACTTCCCATGCGGCTATGTATACAATATACTTATAATTAGTGTCGAGTAATGTATATTGAAATGATTAGTTTTCGATATAATATGCAATTCTTATCTCTAATCACTTATCAAGTGTAACAGATGTTTGCTTTATTTTTGATTTTATTATTTCTATTAATCGACAGCGAAAAGATGACGAAAATGCTTGTTAGCAAAAAAATTACTTTTATTAGTTTCGGATTTTTTAGTATGTAAGCAAATATTTTCATTTTTTAGAACCCCATATATCGAAAACTATATCCTCTTGATAAATATCAATCGAATGAAACTGATAAGAGTCAGAGCCCTATGGTACCAAATCGGTTCAACTAAATACGACTAACTTTTTGGCTGCCATATTTGAATTACGGCGTCGTCCACGCCAATTTTATTTCATGTAGTTCTAGATAAAATAACAATATTTCTGTTGCATTGTCATACATTTGACTATAAAATTGAAATCCATATAAATTGAGATAGACTCCGTTTCACATAAGAAGCCACGTGAAGTTTGCCAAGTGACTTGCGCAGAAACCAAGATAGGTCTTGTTTATCTATGTCGCCTCGTAACGACCGTTTCATACCATTGGCGTTACAAACGATTTTCATGCCGACAGCCATTTCATTATTGACATTTGAGGTTGTGTTTGAAGCAATAATTTACTGTCAAATATTTTTGATTTTTGAATATTTTAAAACGTTTAGCTAGTTTATCTGTGTGTGTTTTGTGTTTCATGATCTAAAACCATGCCTCCTAAAAAACTTATTGGTGTTAAAGGAAAAATTATCCACATTATTCTAATTTTGTGTTAACCTACAAAATGTGAAAACGTTATGCTACTGATTTGAAGTCGAATGTCAATTTTACAATATGGCGCTGGTTTTGACAACAAGTTCGCGAATACGACTGCAACTTCAAGTGGGTTCTTCTTACGTGAAACGGAGTCTACACATTACCTTAACATTTTAGCAAACGATATTACAAGTGAAGTCTCAACTAAAATCATTAATAAAAATAAACTGTATCAAAAACGTTAGCCATGTTTTGACGCTAATATTTTTCTTCAATAACGGAGCCTTAAGATCTAAACTTCCTACGGTATTATATTAAGAGTAACAATATTATGAAAGCCTTTTACTAAAACCTAACAAAGTATTGTCTTCAACAAATAATAAAGAAATCAAGATCAATAATAAAAAGTCTATAGTGATTAGTGTAATTAAGAAATAGCCGCGTAATTAAAAATTCTTAAAATCAAATCATTTTTCGCTCCCAATAAATATTAGATTTTTGTTGTTTTTAAAAGAAAATCATTTGTGATGGTCTTAAGGTGGATTCATGCAAGCAAAAATTCATATGAATTTAAAAATAAAACTACGAAACTAAAATGATGCAAATTAACGTAGGTGTTAATGCAAGAAACTAAGCAATTAAAATTTAAAAATCAATTTTTTCAATGAATTCGAAACAATGCATGCGTCAAGTCCTGACTTGTTGGACGACACCATTTGGGTTATATATAGGTGAAGAATACCTCATAATTGGATTTTACGTATTAAAAGAACTTTTCAAAATGTCCAAAATAAAAATAGATTTTACAGCAAATCTGCTAATCCTTAGATTTCTATAAAAAAACTCCAAAAACCACCAATCCAAGCATTTTTCTATATGGAATAAGTCATTTATTTTAATCTTCTTTTAATTTTCGATTAAATAAACCTTTAAATGAATAAAAAAAGAACTTATAGAAAATAATTTGAGGTTAGCTAGTTTAATGTTTACGTTCAGTTATCTGACAGAACATGGTTACATATTGGAAGTTAACGAAAGATGCATGTCTGGTGGTTTATTAATTTCATTAATTTATATTGCATGACATTTTTAAGTTTAAAATTTCATTTTAACCTTAAATTCATGTTTGTGTAGTTGATACTGAATGAATTCACCTTTAGAGTATAATAAACTAAATTACTTATACATATATTACACACACACACACAAATATTGTCACACTCACTCATACACACCAGAGAAGGGTGCTAATATTAAATTATTATAATATAACTATTTCCACTTATAGTCTCAAGGGATTTTCTTGAGCAATTCCTCCTGCTGTACAAATGTTCTTGGAGATGGTGCTCATTTTTGCAAAGTTGTCCAAATATTTACCAGACGATATAATATCTAGATTGATCTTTACTCTGTCTGAAGCCTGCAAGTAAAAGAAGGTATATTTAAAATGTATTTGAGAATAGTGTTTTGTAGAAAATATTCCGATATATTGCAAAATAAATACAAATGCAGTGTGGGCTTCCGTTTTCCAATGTTCTCAAAGTGGTCCAGGTGGCTAGACGGAGGGATCACCGTTCGTAAGCGGGGGTCCACGAAAATTTATCTGGTTTCGATAGTGAAGAACTAAAATGTTGGCTTGACTTCACCTATCAATATAGGCAGATAATATTTGAAGAAGTTCAGCCTCTGTTACTTGTAAAAAATTGTATATTCCATATTCAGTACGTGTCGAGACTTGCAAAGCGCCGCCGCCGTCCGCTACGCTTGCTCAGACGTGCAAAGGGACGAAATACGAGTTGTGGTGTTTGTGCTTGCAATCTTGCATGAACTTGTTTGATTCTTAACCAATATAAATACGAATGCCAAGGATAAACCATAGGTACTCATTTGTTTCCGGAATTTCGAAAAGAAAAGTAAAGTGAATCGATGTTAGTGTTTGCCAGTGTCGGAAGAAGTAAGTACTTACCTGCCTATTTGTTATACATACTTTTATTTTATTTATTATTTATTTTACAATTTATTGTATACAAAAAATGGACAAATTACAAAAAAATACGTATGTAGAAAAGGTGAGAATTATTCCTAAAAGAAATCTCTTCCAACCCACCTGCGATAGGAGATATATTTATGTTGTAATAAATATATTTGTAATGTTTGCTGTAGTAGATACGTATTAAAATTAACATATAACAACAATATAATTAATAGTGTAATAATTATATATTTGAATAAATACATCACAAGAAAATATACTATTTTTATTCTTTACCATTCCGAATGGGAAGTTTTCTAAATAAAATAAGTGAGAATTGATTGGTTTCTTGTGCTGTGAGTAGATTGCAAAAACGTAAAGTTGGATGAAATCACTTTTTTGATTGGCCAACTTTACTTTTTTGACATCCTCTCACAGCACAATCAATTAAATAGTTAACCTTATTAACCAATCAGTTCACACCTTTTTTTTTTCGAAAACTGATAATTCGTGATTGGAGCTCAGCCGCAACGCAAATTTCGATAGTTAGATCTAATCTTCACATTTTTTGTCGAGTTTGGGAATATGGTAGAAATGTTGCTGCAGGGGGTCCACCGGAAACAGCAAAATGTTGAAAGTGAAAGTTTGGGAACCTCTGGGGACCAATTAATAACTGCCATAATTACTTAATAAGTCGAAACTGTTCTTCCTCTATGTTCAAGTTGAAAAATGTATTTCAAAATTTATTTAACAATTATTTAATTAAAAACAAAATTAAATTTCTTTCCTAATAAACACTGGCGTACAATATTTTTTTCAAGTAACACATAAAATACATGATTTGTTAATTAAATGGTATTACTTACTTCAAGTATCCAAGCTTCTGTCATCACTTTTTCATGATTGGCTGACTCTAGATTATCCTTAAGTGAGCTACTAGCTCTTGAAAGGACAACAGCACTACTGTAGATATCGAAAGTAGCATTGGCTAAGCGATTTAATATAAACTGTTCATTAACAATTCCCTTTCCATATTTGATAAGTACCATTTCAACAGTTTGACTAAATGCATCAATGTTCTAAAAATAGGAAGGTGGATAAAATTATCTTTAAAACCTATCAGAAATAATGGTGGCTGTAGAAACATAATTTTAGCACCATTAGAACAATATACAGATACATTCAAATAAAAACGGAACATAGGGGTTTAGTGTATTGTCCGATCTAAATAGTCCACCAACAAAACATTTCTATAAGTTCACACAATGAATATCAACTATTGATCTGGACAGCTGGATTCAGAATAACTGTAGAAAAGCCCGCCCCTTCTCCTACCAAAATTTGTTAGTTATGTGCGAGGTGTGTCCGAAGTGCGACCTGCGATTTAGTATTGAATAATTATTTGATGGGGTTAGTAAACATCGCTACATATGGAAACAATATGCTTACGTTTTATGTTGTTAAAATCGAAAATTAATTGTTAAATTCTCTTTAACAATAAATGTTTCGAGTCAAGATAATATGTTTTGATTTCTTTTGGCCATAACGGCTTGCAAAATAAAAATAAATTCGTAAATAAAACAAAATAGGATTCTTTAAATTGAAACAAAATTATGGGCTTGAACACACACCGATCGACTGACTGTCTGACGCTAATTAAGGACCGCCCACAGTTGAGAATAGGTAGTGGTGGGAATTGTACGATATGTTATAGGTGTCCAAATAAACGATTGTAATAATCGTGTTTTTAATCTGTTGAAGCTGGATGTAGGTCGACTAGTTCAAAAGCAGTTCTGATACCATGCTTAAAATCCCTATGTTCCGTTTTTGTTTGAATGTTTCTGTATATGTATATATTGATTAGAATTAAAATACTATCATATGATTCCTTTTAACAGTATTTAGGAAATTCAATATTCTTACCTTTGCAACCAAACTGGCATAGGGAACCAAATCTTTATGTACAAGATGATCCATAGAAGGAGGAGAGCTTAATCCGACTTTTCTGACTACTCTCTTGGAAGCTTCTTCAAATATAAGACCTAAATTTGCAGTTGGATTTTTAAATGCGTTTTGTAATTCTTTTAAATGTGCTCCAGCATACTGGATTCCATTCAATGCAACAAACAATCGCAAAATATCATTAGTTCCTTCAAATATTCTAAATATCCTCAGATCCCTCAAAACTTTTTCTAATCCAGTTTCTTTCATGAAACCCATACCTCCAAGAATTTGAATAGCTTCGTCGCACACGTACCAAGCAGCTTCTGAGGCGAAGCACTAAAAATAAGTGCAAATTAAATTATTTATGGTGTATTAAAATAAAAATTGCACTTGTTTATAACAGTTTTTAGCTACCTTACAGAATTCAAGTAAATTGCTTTTCTGTTTTGATAAAAATAATCAATAGTTACAGTGGCGTAAAACTCGAAGAAATTCGGAAAAACTTCTTGATATGTAACTTCAAAGTCTGGCAAACATGTGTTGCAAAATACGATCTATTAATAGAATAATAATAATAATAAATTATAACAAAATATACTCCTTTGGCTACAAAGATATGGAATTAACACAGTGAAAGAATTCCTGAAAGTGAAAGGGATATCAAGAACAAGACCAAACAATTGATGCTTAAAGAAGTTACTAGGTGACTATGTCCATACAATAAAACTGACCTGGGACGATTCAAGTATAATTTGGCAATTATTACATTATATAAAATGTTGCAGTTTGTTTAGAAGTGTGGTTATGTCAAGTGGTGGTTAATTAAGTTTTAATTATAAGTGACATTAAAAGGTGCCCCCCATTTAGGCGCCATTGTCCTATTAGGACACCTGTCAAAACTATTAGTGCAGTCTTACTCTCACTTAGGTATTCATGTTACTCTGTTCTGTTACTTCAGAACCATCTGTAACCATTGAATGGCATTATTTCCAAGTCTGGTAATGGTGTTGGTATCCTGTTCCTTCTTGTTGTATTCTGTATCGAATTGCTTTAAAAAGTCGTACTTTTACATCATACCATCCTGTGGCACCTCCCAGGATTTCTGATGACTAAAAAGCGAGGAGGTGGTCGCGGTTGTGCATGTTTTCATTGCTCCTGTAATGCATATACAGACTAGTCTTTGAATTCTAGAGAGGTTGTCTCTCGTCAACAACAGACTAGTCCTACTACTCCAAGCAATTGCTCCATTAGAGCCATTTTTGCTTTATATGCAATCTCCTATTTGTGTTTGTTCCACAGGAGTTTACTGTCTAATGTCTAAATAATTAACTGCTTGTCTCCATTGAACCTCGCTCCCATCATGTTTAACGGTTTTGAGGTTGAGTTTTCTTTTATTAGTGAATGCTATTACTATATAGTCTCCATAGCCATTACGATGGTCTATTAGTGCTTGGATGAATTGCGTTCATCATGTTATTATCCTCTCTCTATCTAGAAATTTATTTATTTTTGTATTTATGAGTCCGAACATGCTCGGAACCCATAACTCATTATTAAAGCAAGGAGTCAACGGTATACCTTGGCGAGTATTATACAAACATCAATACTGCTTTCAAGATTTTTATTAACAATTCCAAGTAGTCTAATCCATAGGTATCTAACCTTACCTTTGATATTGCAGCTTCCAGTTGATAATCTTTACACCCACTATCCATATTTCCAGAAATCATATAAGCCATCGACTCTGTTACGTAATGAAGCATAGACATGCGTGCCAACTTTTCTTGAATAGAACCAAAACTGTCTATTTTTTGTCCAAATTGTTTTCTTTGAGTTGCAAATTCAACTGCTTTTTTTGTACATGCCCTCATGGTTCCTGATAAAGCTGCTGCCATACCAAAACGACCATTGTTTAAAATGTTCATTGCAACCTTGAAACCATTTCCTAATCCACCCAAAAGGTTTTCAACGGGGACTTTGACGTTATCATAATATACCTAGAATAAGAGACAATTAACACAAGAAAGTTATGCAACCTTGAACTACTGTCCCAGGTCAATATTATGCAATTCGTACTCTCTGTATTAATTGTAGAAAGTAGAATATTTCACTGATTGACTGATTACATTCATCAAATTCTCCTAATTTATATAATTTAAGCAACATTAAAAATATGTCCGACAGTACCTCTGCAGTATTTGAACACTTAATTCCCATTTTCTTCTCTGGAGGTCCATTTGAAACACCACCAAATGATCGTTCGACAATGAAAGCAGAAACTTTATCCACAACTTTTCCAGTCTTTTGATCCGTGACTGAAGTTTGGGCAAACACTGTCATTATCTCGGCAAGTCCACCGTTACTGATCCAAATTTTTGAACCATTAAGTATATAATGTTTACCATCTGGGGATAATTCTGCTCTTGTCCTGTAACAAAAAATTACGTCATTGAAAATTAACATCTCTTCCATGTACAATCATTTTAACTCAAAGTATAACTGAAAATATGTCAGATCAAAATGTATCATAGTCGTCTATATGGTTGTAATATTTTCAGTAATTGATTGTAATGAACCGTTTATAAAGTATTTTTTTTTGTAATTTTTACAACTTAAAGGCATTATGTATGTCGACGGTATATTTCAAGAATAGTTAACTTACTTTATTGAACCAGCGTCTGATCCAGAAGATGGTTCTGTCAAACAAAAGGCAGCAAATTCACCTCCAGTGGAAACTCTTGGTAAGTACTTTGTTTTTTGTTCTGGAGTTCCAAAAAGCAGTATTCCTTTGAAGCCAATAGACTGATGAGCACCAAGAGTGATACCAACACCTGAAGTTATAAAGTCAGTAGATAATTCCTTTTCATTGCTTATATAAAATAATTATATTTGACAGCAAGTTAATAAATAACTTTGCACAATTCAAGATAGTGATAAAAAAATGTACAATACACAATCTAGTTCAGTGCTGTATTTATTACAATTTTGATTTTTTGTTTGATAGTTATACACTGTGATTGACTAAGTCCAATGTTTTTAAAATGAAAATTTCTTTTGTTGCCATGAACTAATCATTTTCAGAAGAAAATAAACCACTTCACATAAACTCATTTACATAACTAGACACTGACAATAAAAAATTATTATTCCTCATTCTTTGGAACATTCTAATAAAAGTGAGTTTTAAATACCTTAGGGGCAATAAGAGACAAATGTTGATGGAATCAAAAAAAGTTTGAGAATGGTATCTACAAGCTATAAAGAGTATCAATCAAGAAATCATCAAGTCATCCATCTATATTGATGAAGCATGTTTTGATGCTCATGACCCATGATGTCGGATCAAATGTTTGGTTCAGTTTGTACAATAGTTTTCAAACCTTAGCATCATTTAATAAAGGTGAAATAATTACCTTCTTTCATTCAGGGCTAGAGGCAGGCTGGGTGCAAATGCTTTGTGGCCCTGTCTACTTATCCTACTTATGCATATGCATATGAAATATACGTAATACACCAGGTTAATCAATTTCTATCAGAAATTAATCAACCATGACTAATTTAACACTGAAAGCAATAACGTTGTAAATGTAGGTGGAAAGTCAAAAAATATACCTTTGCATATACTAAATTTCAAAAAAAGAAGTGACATGAAAGGATTTTGATGTTTATTTAACAGTGCCCATCCCTGACCTAGTAAAAAATTTCACCACTTACAATGACAAAAAATTGTAGTACCATCTACACTTAGAACTAAAATCAGTTGATACGTCCGAAAATTGACGAAGGCATTTCTTCACGAAGGAATTCTACATTGTATCTTAGACCTTTGAGTTACATTGTCATTAACTTAATATACTATTATCTAAAAATAATATATTATAATATATCTTATCTCATTATTTTTTTTATATATTTATTATAAATATCACTTTTTGATTTTATGTTATGATTTTATTTTTTACATTACTTGTTGATCGCTTTGTCTATAAAATTTTTATTAAGTTTAGATGACAATAAAGCATACTTCTCTCTATTTCTCTCGTATTGACACTTTCTATAACATTTAATACCAGAAAGTGTCGCTAAATTTTGTCCAGAAGCATTGAAACAAAGTAAAGTATAACTTTTCATATTGGTGCGGAGAGCATAGACATTGAAAATGTGTAAATAAATTAAAACTACTGCACTAATAAATGGTGTAGATCTTAGATGGACAAATTTCTCCGTTTCAGATTTACTGAGTAAGAAACTCTTACTTTCAAATCTCATAATTTTTACTAATGATCCTTATATAACTGTCAGTGTTTCGTAAATTGCTTCGTGTAGGTTAATTCCTTTATATACAGGGTGATTCATTAGTGCGATAAAGTCCAATATCTTGTAAATCCTCGAATGTATTCGAATACAATTTTTACCGATTGTAGCCAGCCTAAAGGCCCATATTTTAAAATTAGTCGCAATCGTAAAGCGTGTTCCAGAATGCCATGCCAGATCAAAGTTACATTTTTTTATATGGGACATCCTGTATTTTACTTCAAATTCGAATTCTGCTTGACTTCTCTATTGCAATGATATAAGGTTGTAGTAAGTTATACAGTGTATTTAAAAAATTCTGACCACTTGTTCCTGAAAATCGTTTAACGAGTTCAACGCCCCATATACGTGTAAACTGCACAATTTGAAAATAATCTGTTACAGCCATAAGACTGTGATGGTATTCTAGTACCATTATTCACGAGACCTGCTTTCATATCTAAGAAACCGTATACAGGGCCAGTCCAAACTCGAATACAACGGTTTCACATTTTTTTTAAATGGATCACCCTGTATTTTATATTGGTAAATGAAAGTTACTTTACTTTATTTCAAATTTGATTGAGTATTCCCTATACCCAAACTGAATAGTTTTTGTGATATTTAAATTTTATGATTGAAAATTTTACTTCCAACAAAAAATCAATAAAAAGCTACATCAAATTAATTCACAACAATCAACGTGTTAGGAAAGTGTGTTGTTTTAGAACAATGTTTTAAAAGGTCCATAACAGTGCCACAAGTGTATAAGGGACAGATTTCTTGATGCAGTTTGTCTAAATAGTTAAATTAGAACCATATCATTATTACCGTTCTTAGTAATTAGGTAGGTAGTAAGTAGGTTCTGAAATATCAACAAACATTTACATTTTCCTAATTATTTTGTAAACAAATGTGGTATCTACGTAACGGAGCTCCTGCTCATTATAATGCGCTCATTCAGAGTAAATTGAATGATATGTTTCCTGAACGGCGCATTGGACGAGCAGGACCAGTTTTCTGGGCACCAAGATCACCAGAGTTAAATAAAGTTGATTTTTTCTCCAGGCTAAAGATCAGGGATACAAACTACACCAGACGATAGGAAAGATAGAATAAGGCATGCTTTTCAAAATGGTAATGCGCAAATGCTTAGAGATGTAAGTCGATCTTATGAGAACCTTCTTCAAGCCTGCATAGATTTAGAGGGTAGTCAATTTAAGTATCTTTTATAACTCTATTGTTGTTTTTTTCATAAATTTTAGTATATTTGTAATTGATGTGAATAAATCTTGTATTATTGGATTTTTCAATCATAACATTTTTGGGTATAGGAAATACTGTATCAAATTTGAAGTATAGTAAAGTAGCTTTCAATTACCAATATAAAATACCATTTAAATAAATTGTGAAACCGTTGTATTCGAGTTTGGACTCGCCCTGTATACGGTTTCTTAGATATGGAGCAGTTCTAGTGAATAATGATACTAGAAGACCATCACAGGCGTACGGCTGTAACAGATTAATTTCAAATTGTGCAGTTTAAAGTGAACTCATTACGATTTTCAGAAACAAGTGTTCAGAACTTTTTAAATACACCCTTATATCATTGCCATAGAGAAGTCCCATTAAAAAAAATATAACTTTGATCTGGCACGGCGTTCTGGAACACGCTGTACAATTACGACTAATTTTAAAATACGGACATTTAGGCTGGCTACAACCGGTCAAAATTGTATTCGAATATCTTTGAGGATTTAGAAAATATTGGATTTTATCGAAGTAATGAATCACCCTGTATATAATACGAAAGTGGAAATTAATAGTCATTTATCCAACACTTGTATTAACAATCGAGATATTTTAACGCACGGGCACAGTAGATTGTAATCGCCCTCATTAATACAAGCATTGTTTAATAATATAGAGATAGTTAGTCAAGCTTACGGGAAATAAATTTGAATAAAACGGAATACATCGGTAGATGGCGACTGTGATTGCAGTTCCACCATGTGTGATCGTCGCCATATTTTATCCAATTTTATTTTGATCATATCAAAGCGAGTAAACACTCTGTTGCCAAAGTTACAATTTTCAATTTATACAATTTATCCACAAAATGGTCAATTTTGAAATTCATGGTCAGAATTTGCAACAATTCGTTATCACTTATGAATAGGTGATTATTAGTGATTATTGAATAATTAGTAGGTATCTACGAAATGAACTTTACAGATTTCAAATTTTGTGTGAACACGATATGGCAATACCGAATGGCACGCGAGTTTTGTTTTATATAAGACAATAGCAATTTTCATATATCATTAGACTTACCATAATTAACTTTTTTAGTTGTTTAATTTTTATTGTATTAAATATAGTGTATGTATTTGCTACACAAAATTTTTCTAGTTTGATAGTTTATAAAAAACACTTAAAAATGAAAGTGGCAAAAACCTTTGAATTGTTATGAAGGCAGGTATTTTTATTATATCTACTTAAAAATAAGATGTCTGGAAATAAATGTTGTTAATACAATTGTGGAATGACAAGAAGATTAGATTCTTCGTTAAGGTTGTTTACATTCCCGGTGACCAGACCCGAAGTTTGCAGAAAATGTAACAATAGGAATCCTAAAAAACAATCAAAATTGTCAATTATTCAAAACCAGTAAATCCTGATATATTGTTATTCATGTTGTTTACGACAAACGATTATAGTTTTACCACAAAAAAATATTTTTTACATAGTAACAGCGTTTATTTTATGCATTCTTTAATAAATTAAACAATGGTTTAGGTAAACATACTGTTGCCTAGAATTATGGTCATAATCTGTATAAATAAAATAATAATCTAATGAATTTTAACATAAATTTTTTCAACCATTTTTCATAAAGTTGGTTAAGATCAAAAACTTGGACATTACTCACTCTTCCAATGACTTGGAATCTTCTACAAATGAATTTTTTAATATTTCAACAAACGGAACTACAATGTATACCTACTACTAAATCAAGTTAAAGAACAAAAACAGAAAAAGAACGGATTACACTGTCCAAAATAAAATCCGTAAATAGAAAAACTACATGTACAAGAAAATCAGTTAAAACTGAAACACATAGAAAATGAATTTTTTTTTCAAAAATTCATCAAGATAACCAAAAATAAACATTATTAAAATAAAATTGAGCTTTACAAAAAATAACAGCGAATGTATGTGGAATACAATAAATGAAGTTTTAACAAAGACAGTGGAAATTTTTTTTTTTTTAAATGACAAATTCAGAATTCGAAATATTAAGTTTTTAGTTAATATCGGAAAAGACTTAGCCAGTAAAATGAAGAAAAATTCGAATTTTCATGGTTTAAAATCGGTAAATCCTCACTCGATGTTTCTATCTCCGACTGATCCTATAGAAATAATAAAAATCAATCTCCATTTCTGAAATTAACTTTTTTTCGCTAGTTCTAGTTTCCAGATACCGTCACCTCCTTAAACCATTACAATGTTAGTGGGGAGAGGAGGGACGTCAAATGAGAATTATACAGCATTTGACTAACTATCTCTATATTATTAAACAATGATACAAGTGTTAGTTACAATTGGAGTAAAAAGTAGCTAATTTCAACTTTTACATGTCTAATAAAACAAACAAGGAGTTTTATTGTATGTTTGGTTGTCTACACCACAATCGTTTATTTATAAAATCATTCATTAATAGGGGGTCATTAATGAATTATTTTGTGTAGATTAATATACCTCAATAATGCACGGACGACGGAGAAAAATATTTAGTTCTGCAATTTTGCACATACTTTTTACTTAATTTATTCTATTTATAACTTATTTGTAATTATGAACAAACTATAAATAACTAGATAAGTTAAAGGTTAGATATATTACTTCAAGTTGAAATTATTACTTTAAATAAATTATTTGTAATCTTCACCAGACTATTTAAAACAAAAAGTATTTTGTTGTCTTGGACATTTTTAGTTCTTCTTACACTTGCATTATATTTTACTAAAAATTCCCTCCAACAAATTGTAATGATGTATCATGGATTATCTTATTTGCATCAAGTATATTTCACGGTATTGAAAAATAAGGTGATTAAATTTCATCTGACATTAAATAATAGTAAAGGTGACATTAAATAATAGTAAAGGTAATGGGCTTCTCAATAGTTACTGTAGGTGGGTATATTTCACTTGTATCCAATATACTGTAACAATATTTATTTTATATATGCAGTGCAAATTCATAATAAACAAAATGATAAAAATTGTTTTCTAAGCCATAATAATTATTTTAAAACTAATATACAAATTTAAATCCATTCGGTATAGTATGTATATATAGTATTCTAATTTTATTAACGAGGATTCATAGATCGACAGGGATAGGTTTACTTGCAAATGAAACCATGATACAAAAAGCAAAAGTGAGTCTAGCTGGCGTTTTCATACACCGAATCGACCATCAACTTTCTATGTTTCTTGATCGCGATCTTTATTGGAAATTTGTGTCTGAAGTTTTGGTTTCAATATTATTTAATAATTTAAAACTTAATGATAATTGCTTGACCGTATAATTAGTAGACTCAGTGATATTGTAATTATATTTTCTTTATTATAAATGAGAGTTTGATAGCGGTGGAAATTGATAAGAAAAAGTTAACACTTAAATTATTGTCTGTTGGTAATTTCTACGCCACTTAATATTTAGGTTGGTGAATCGAAATTCGTCGAAACGATTTTCAAAGATTTTTTAGAGACGATGAACATAAATATTCCACATAAAGGGTCCGATAAAATTTTGGATCAAATAAATTGCCGGTCAAGTAATTTGACATTGAATCATTGTGAAGTTCAACCCAATATTTTAGATATTGTTGTAATTTATCTCTTGTTTCTATTTTTATAAATATATGAAGAAAGCAGGAAGCCATATATCTATTTGTCCATCGACTCCTTTATCTATGGAAATCATTTTTAAATATAATTTAGTTAATATCATATTTTATATCCTCAACATAAAATTTATTTTCTCGCAGCTTAGACGTCAATAACTTGTAAAATAATATTGGCAGAATTTCTCACAAAGTAAAAAATTAATTTACTGAATTACAATAAATAGAATTCGAGTTCTCATAAACAATCCTAACAGAAGATCTGTGTGAATTTTCTGTATCTAATAAAATTTTTCAAGTTAATAAAAACAAATATAATTTCTTGCACTGCAAATAGTCTATTTGTATCACGAATTTTTAATGGAAATTGTATGCTGGTTTCGAAATTGTCAATTATTGTCATTCAGAGAAGAATTTAGAGAATTTCCAAATCATATTTCATTTAGAAAGACATATTTTTACGAGTGTATTTTCGTTTTCACTCAAGCATTAGTGTTGGCCAATTTGAGGAAAACATAAATTTCATTTCAGCATACATACTAAAATTGTTTTTTGTCACAGAAAAAAGTTCTAAGGTGTATTTCAAATATCTCATTTGTAGACTCCTGACGACCACGTTTTTATCAACTTGAGAATTTTAACTGTATATGGCCTTTGTGAACTTATTGGATTTAATCACATCAGTTCATAGAATAAAAACGATTATTTGCAGAATAGTGAAATTCATGTTTCAAAGTTTGCCTTAGTGCATAAATTTAAAGAGAAAACTAAAAACTATCTAATTGACATGTGCCCATATTCAGTTGAAGAATATTTTGGTAATACTCGTTGAATTATTTCTAAACTGCAACATATACTTCGTTTGATTTTAATTTTTGACGTACCTGTGTGTTTCTAGTTTTTTGTAATCTTTTCTGTATATTTACGTTACTGTATTTGTATTTGTTGACCTGTCTTATGTCATTATTTGATTCTGCGAGATCAATAAGTTCTATTCTATTCTATTCGACAGTTTCTTTAATATGTTTAGTTGGTTCAATCATTAAGTGATTGATTGTGAAACACATTTTAATTCATTGTATTATTAGACTGAACTGAAAGTGGCATTGCAAATTTTGATAAGAAAAGAGACTTTTCATTTTTGAAGTGGTAAATTTTGAGAATTTTTAATTGTTTTTTTCAAATAGACATAATAAACAGTAGTGGTCAAACTCATTATTTGGGGAAGGACTAATAAATTTAAAATTATTCGCTCGGCTTGTTTTGATCCTCTCTTATAATACTTAAATTTCTTGTATGTTATGTTGACAGAGACAAACCAGAGAATATTCAAGTCCCCCGACCCGAGGTACAGCTCATCAAAGACCATCCTTTAGAAAGAAAGTTGTTCGACTGGATCGAGAAAGAAATCATCACTGCCCTCATCAATTTTCGTCCACCAAGATTCCACATCAGACAAATACCACACATTTTCACGACACATAAAATGTCATTTCTTAATGATAAATTGTTTTAGAAAAAAATTACTTCTTTTAATTTTAATATTCCAACCTCACTCTTATTTGACTGTACCTTAAGCTCATGCTCAATATAAAATAAAAATGAATTGTTTAAGAGTTTTACTTGACTGTGACAAAAATTAATTTACAGAATAACAGAATGTTCCATAGATTTATTAATTTTAATTTAGAAATAACATATGGATTCCATAATTATATATCCTAGTAGCAGTATTAAAAAATATAAATTCTCACCTAGATCATGTCCCCCTACAATCTCCACAAGTCTTGCATACTGTGTGTTAGTCAGGCCCAGTCCTCCCAGATCTTGAGGTACTTGTAAAGCAAACGCCCCCAGTTCCCAGAGGCCCTTAAGAGATTTTTCTTCTACTTTTTCTTCTAGGTCATTTTTAGCAGGATCATTGATTTCCTGAAGTTTAAAAAATTGTGTTACTTAAAAAATATTAGGTTACAAAGTAGGAACAATTATCTGTTGAATAATTGAAATAACAAGGTTTATAGAAGAGTTATGAATCAATGTTCAAATAATTTTTAGTGAATTAGAAAATAAAAGAATTGCAGAAAGGATTAAGGAACGTCCAGTCTATTGGTTTTTTTTATTATTTCATGGTTAAACCACGAAGACCAATTATTAATTGTTTGTATCTTCTCATTTGTTAAAAAGAAGTACTACTCATATTTTGGAGAAATATACTTGATAAATTTAAATTTCTCTCCTATATATGGTTATTATACCTGCAATACACCACTTTCTGAAACATAAAGTTGAAGATATCTTCAATCGCTGAAGATAAAAAGACTAACTAAAAATCCCGTGTTTTGATTGAAATTAGGAGAGATTAGGTATATATGTTTGCAGTGTGATCTATATAAAAAAGAGATTTAGTTTAAAGCAACTCACCTCAAAGAACTTGCATGTGGGATCAACTAACATTTGAAGAGTATCTCTTTGTTCTTCATTCAAAACATTGGGATAAGGGAATATTTGTCTAGGTTCAATTTGTCCACGAAATATATTCATAACAAATGATTGACTTTCATTATTTCTATGTGGCACTTTTTCAGTATTTTGGACATTTTTGTTATATACTAATGAGGTAGATAAAAATCTAAAATTTAAAAATATGTAATAAATAAGACTACTACAAAATAATAATTACCTACCTAGGAAGTATAATTTGTACTGTTTTTTGTTGCTTAATACTATTAACTCTTATTCTGAACATCTTGTATTTTCCAAATAAATTACTGTATAAAGAAAATACAGTTAATACTTTAATATAAAAATATCACCAGTAAAATTCTCAGATGTAAACAGTTCAACTGTTAAACTTAGGTAGAATTAGTTCACTCTATCACTATTTTTCTCCTTGGCAAATTTGGAATTTGGAATTTGTACCCAACCTGTTTACATGTGTTAAATGTATAACACACTGCCTATCTTTGGACAGCTGACAAAACAGGATCGGCTTTACCGTACAATAGGGAACTTGACAAAATTTTTAAATAGCAGAAATGTGCTATAACAGGGCCCGCTCTAGCCTTCATGTCACCCCGGACAAACAGACAATTTGCCGCCAGTTTTTTTTTAAATAAAATAAAAATTATATTAAAATCATTTATTTAAAAAAATATATGTAATACCATTGTATACCTAATAACATTTAAAAAGTGCAAAACTTAAAAGTACTTGTACACATAAAGTGCATTTTTATTGCTATATATACTCTTATATTCTATTGTACAAAAAATTATAGCATTCATTCATTCATATATTTGGGTTTTGCTCATCAGCCCAGGCACTTGAACTGAATCTTTGTACGATTTCCCATGTTATCTACTTCCATTCCAGAAGCTTCATGTCTTCTATAAAGGCCACTAGTTTGACTAGAGGGATTTTCAGTAGTTGTGATGGTTGTATAAATTCCTCTCCAAAGTGCTTCCGTCTAAGTTCTTGTAAGTCCTCACAGAAGCAGAGTATGTGGGTAGGTGTTTCATCATCAAGTTCACATTTTCTGAACATAGGTTCACTAATTTTGCCCATATTGTACAGATGTTTCCTCAAGGTGCAGTGTCCAGTCACCAGGTCGGTAACTGTCTTCAAATGTCTCTTACCCAGTTTCAGTAGCCTGGTTGAGAGTTCCTTGTCTACTTTGTTCAGTAAACTCTTGGTATGAAGGTGCCCTTGTGTCACCCTCCATTTGAATTGGTGTTCCCTATCTAGCCAGTTCCCGATTTCCCCTCTTATGCAATCTTTTGTGATTCCACAAAACGGTTCCGGACCTATGAAGTCTCCTTTAGAGCCTTCTTTAGCTAACTGGTCCGCCATTTCATTATCTGCAATCCCCTCATGTGCCGGCACCCATATTAGAGACACTTTGTTGTCTCTTGCCAGCCTGTTGAGGGATTCTTTGCAGTTTTTCACCAGTCTAGACTTAGTTGTTGGATTACTGATAGCCTTAAGCAGAGCCTGGCTGTCAGTGAGTATTTCAATTTTTTGTCCGGTATATCCTCTTCTGATGTTTTCATCAATACAGGCTATGGCGGAAATCGTCTCTGCTTGAAACACAGTCGTATATCGACCAAGGCTAAAGAATATTCTCTTTCTTTCTGTTTTGGAGCCATCGGTGAACCAGATGATTTCTCCAGAATTACCTGGGTGCATCACCTGTTCCCTAGATGGGATGATGATATTCACTCGCTCAGTGAATATATTCTCTGGTGTCATGCTATCAAATCTCATGTGAAATATGGGTTCGTCTAGTAATGTCCCAGTTGTATCAGTGTGTCCTTCTCGAACATTGTTCGGGGATCATAAGTCTCCCGATTTCAGCCTAAAAATTGCCATCGTTGTCTCCGCCCTTATAAAAAGTTCTAGAGGAAGAAGTCCAATAAGGGCTTCCATTGATGCCGTCCCCGTGCTGTTCATTGCCCCGGTAATACCAAGAAGAGCTTGTCTTTGGATTGCAGTTAACATATTAACTGCAGAGGTCACTTCTGTCCTCCTCCACCAGACTATTGTTCCATAGGTGATCGTTGGCCTTATCACAGTTGTGTAAAGCCAGTGAACCACCTCAGGTCGTATTCCCAAGGTTTTGCCCATAAATCTTCTACATTGCCAGAAAAGCCTAGTCGCCCTGGTAGTAATTTTTTCCAGGTGTGCCTTCCAATTCAGTTTGGAATCAAGGGTCACTCCCAGATATTTGACTTCTTTGGATATTTCTAGTTCTTCTCCGAACAACAGTACTCTACCCTGCGGGAGAACTCTTCTATTCGTGAAAGCAACTAGTTTGGTTTTTTTTGGATTAACTGAAAGGTCCTCTGTAAGGCATCATTCCTCCACAATTCGCAGTGCTTCCTGTAGGACATTCATAACCACCTCCGGGAGTTTCCCATTGGTGACAATCACTATGTCGTCCGCAAAACCCTGCGTCCATATGCCTTGATCATTCAACCTACAGATCAAGTCATCCACAACTAGGTTCCACAAAAGTGGTGAAAGTACTCCACCTTGAGGACATCCTTTAGTTGTCCTAACGGTGTATGTTTTATCATGCATATGTGCTGTTATTGTCCTATGCTCGAGCATGGATCCTATCCATTTGCATGTGGTACTGTTAATCCCTCTGTTTTTAAGGGATCTGTTTATAGCATATAACCAAACAGAGAAATTTTACGTTCTATAAAAATATAACTATAAAATAAAGTAACCTAAAAGAAATTTTTCTTTCTAACTTTGATTTCCGCAAATGTTTTTATTACATCTTTTAAGTTAACTTGATCAGTAATTTCATGCTCAATCGCTAAAATGGCCAACCCATTAAAACGATTTTGCGTTGTAGTTGAACGTAAAAAATTCTTGATCAATTTTAATTTGGAAAAACTTCTTTCTCCACTTGCAACAGTTACTGGTATAGACAACAATACTCTTAAAGAAACACTTAGGTTTGGGGCACAATTTAACATTGTTATTAATTTTAGAACAGTGCTTGGGCTTTCTTATTTGTCCATAAGCCCAGATGCTGCACAAATTTCTTCTGCTAATTCTACCCCATTAATATTAACAGAATCATCGTGAGTTAAAATACTTCCTAGATCGTTGCAATGTTTTAAAAGTTTTTCTTTAGACATGCCCTTTTAAATCATAAATATTATATAAAAATTGAAAATAATTACTATGGTGACTAAGTTGTTTAAATCTAGTATCTATTGCATTGAGTGCCTGGTCAATTGTAAAATAAAAAAAATCTACCTTATAATTTTCTTTAGGATTCTCGATCGGTTCATCTCGAGCTTCGTATGAGAAATTCCTTTTTTTTTCTTACGCGGTGTCGTGGTATTGTTTATTCAAAATTGGCTTCAACGTCGACTTCGTCAGCCATCAACAATAATTTCATTAAAATATTTATCCGATCGAAGATCCTGAAAAAACTTTTAGCAACTATTCAAAAGATCAAGTGCAGATGCTAGATCATAATATTTTGTCTGCAACAATTTGTTTATTGGATTAATATAGTTTAAAATTTTATACTAAAAAACTATTGAACACAAAAATTTTAATTGTTTAATACAACTTAATAAACCCGAGGCTTCGTCCGTTATTAAATTATCAATTTCTTCATTCTCATAAATGCTTAGCAAGGCGTCGTATACGCCTCCGGTATAAAATCTTAAAGGCTTTAAAGCCTCTATCCTACTCTCCCATATCTAGTAGGTATCACTTAATGGTTTTAAAGTCAAACCCTGCCCTGAACATGTTTTAGAAGAATTGATCAGCTGATTTAGTGATTTATATGGTATATATGCGATGCGCGGTTCGTTTCAACAGGCCTTCTTCCAGGGCAAGGGAGTCCCACTGAGCCCAATATGCCTTGAGTGTCGGTGAAAATCTTGACACTTATTGCCAGGTAGGTCGCCGATTTTCTTCCTTCCATTGTCGGATCATCTTTAGGTGAGGATCATTCTCCTGATATTCTCTGATCTTAGTGGGTGCATGACCACTCTTCGTTGACTACTGTAGTTCTTGAAACTGCAGCTTCCTGATTCTGCCTTGTTGCAGAGAGTCGGCATTTCGGTGGCTGACACCAGCCCGATGTTCGATGTTGAAATCGTACTCTTGAAGTCGTTCAATCTATCTAGCGATCTGGCCCTCGGGATTCTTAAACTTCATCAAGCACTTGAGTGCTGCATGATCAGTCCGTATTAAGAGATGCCTTCCATAGAGATACTGGTAAAAGTCTTCACTACAGCCAAAAGTTTTCTTCTCGCAGTAGTTTCCTTCTGGTTTGGAGAGGAATTTACTGAAATATCCCAGCCCTTTTTCCTGTCCTCCTTGCATCTATGTCAAGAATGAAGTCTCCCTCTGGTAACGGATATCCTAGTATCGGCGCCGTGGTTAAACGTCTCCTCAGGTTTTCAAAAGCAGTTTAACATTCTTCATCCCAATGAAAAGTTCTTGTTTCTTCTGTGAGTCGAGTTAGTGGCTTGGCAATATCTCCAAACTTCCTTATGAACCTTTGATAGTATGAGCATATGTGCAAAGTCCAAGATAACTCTTAACTTGACGATTGTCGGTTGGTTGCGGCCATTGCTTAATGAAAGCAATTCTCTCTGGATCCACCGCCACTCCTTCATTGCTCATAATATGACCCAGATAGTTGACTCGGTTTTGGAATAACTGACATTCCTTCGGGTTTAACATGAGCTGGGCAGCTTGAAGTCGTTTGAATACGTCTTCCAAATTCTTCAGGTGTTCCTCAAATGTCTTCCCCAATACAACGATGTCGTCCAAATAGACCAAGCATGTTTTCCAAGATAACCTTCTCAAGACATTTTCCATCAGTCTTTCAAATGTCGCAGGCGCATTACAGAGCCCGAATGGCATGACGTTGAACTGCCATAATCCGGATCCGGTGGTGAAAGCAGTTTTCTCTTCGTCTTCTGGGTCCATTATTACTTGCCAATAACCAGACTTCAGGTCCAAGGTGGAAAACAGTTTGCTGCCGGCCAAAGTGTCTAGCGTATCGTCGATTCGAGGTAGAGGATAGCTGTCTTTCTTCGTAACGTTGTTTAGTTGGCGATAGTCCACGCAGAATCTGGTAGTTCCATCCTTTTTCTTGACGAGCACAACTGGAGATACCCATGGGCTAGTGGATGGTTCTATTACTTTCTCTTCCTCCATCTCTTGAATTATTCTTTCAGCTTCCTCTCTCTTCGCTCGTGATAGTCTTCGAGCTGATTGTCTAATTGGCTTGGCATCACCAGTATCGATTTTGTGTTTGACGTCTGATGTCCTACCAGTCTTTTTGGTACGAATAGGCCTCGATACTGCAAGAAAAATTCTCTGATTTTCCTTTTTTTCAGCTCGATTCACGGATTGGCCAGCTATTGACAACATCTGTTCGAATCTGTCATTAGAATTGTTAGTTGTCGTTGTTTGTCGAACGATAGACGCCACTGGATCCAATTCTGGTTTCCTTCTTAATCGTAATTGGATGATCGTTCACGTTTATGACACGTACTGGGATCTCCTTCGCTGACGTAACCAATACTTTTCCAATTAGTACTCCTCTACCTCCCTCTTCGTCGTGGATCCATGGCCCCATCATAACCTTTGTACCTTCCATGATTCCCTGTAGCCGCGCTACTATCATGGTTTCGTTTCGTGCAGGTAGAACAGTATCTGCCTCTACAGCTGCCAACACCGTGCTGCCTGCCCAATTGGATTTGAGTCTCTCAGTGAACAGCAGAAGGCTTCTTTTGGGATTTTATTGTCTCCGGCCGTATAATGGTTCTAGTTGCTCCATTGTCTACCAGCAGAGTATATTTCTTGCCATTCACTTCGCCATCCACATATACACTGTAGTTGCGGCATCTGAGAGAGGGTCTTTGGAATGATCCAGGGTCGGTGCTGTCCCCTCGTAGCCGACCCGTTCTAGTTTCCCTGGGACTGAGTTTCTAGGTTTGCTGGAGTCCTAGGGCGCTCGCCACAATTCCAGCATCTAATCTTCTTCGGCTTTTTGTCTACCATGCTTTTTATCAGGTTGACGATCTGGTCAAGTCTACCTTCGTCACCTTCTTCTTGAATGGTCCTAACTTTGTTATATCCCTAAGCCTTCGTGGCTGCTTCATATTCACGAGCAACAGTTAATGCATCGACCAATGTTTTGGAATGGGCTAAACGAAGCGTCCTCTGCATATCAGGGCCACGTGAGCCATCGCAATAAAGGCCTGGATGCCCAGACATTCCATCATGTTATCCGGTGCTGATGGATAATCAAATTGAACTAGTCGGGCGATATCCACTTCATGCTCTTGAAGAGTTTCGTCACGTTTCTGCCTTCGGTTCGTCAGCTGGGATTGGTACAAGTTTTCTAGATGTTCGTGACCATATCGCATGTCCAACCTCTTCTTCAACTGCTCGAAGTCATCAGTTTCTTCAAGGTGTATCGTCTGAAGTACATCTAAGGCATCTCCCCGATGCGCGATGGTTAAGTTCACTGACTTTTCCCTATCGGACCAATTATTCGCTCTAGCGGCTGCTTCAAACTGTTTAGCATAGTTGGTCCACGACATCTTTCCGTCGAACGTTGGGGCCTTGACTCGGCAAAACTGCCAATATCTTCCTTCTTGGGGTGTGTTTCTGGCTTGCAGGGTTTTATTTGTTCGATCTTTTTTTTTCTTGTGTTCTCAAATCTGCTATTTTTCTCTCTAACTCCTGGATTTTCTCGTCCATTGTTGTTATCGTATTCCCTATTTTCTCAATATCTGATTTTAGAGGCAAAATTTTATTTTCGACTTCAGCGGCAATATCATTTTTCATTGATATCGGCAGAAATATCGTTCCTCATAGCAAAAATCTTCTCGTCCATAGTAGAAATCTTCTCGTCCATATTAGCAGAAATATCGTTCTTCATAGTAGAAATTGACGAGATTAAGGTGGAAGCCTCGTCGTTGAATAAAACTGTTTCCGGATCCAAGCCGTCACTTTCCTCATAGCAAAAGTCTTCTCGTCCATATTAGCAGAAATATCGTTCTTGATAGTAGAAATTGACGAGATTAAGGTGGAAGCCTCGTCGTTGAATAAAAATGTTTCCGGATCCAAGCCGTCACTTTCCAGTGCTATTTTCAATCTCTCAACTAATTCAATTTTTTTTCCGGGCGTCTCCAACTCACGATTTTCCATTTCCGCTTTTAGTTCCATCACTTTCAGGTCAATTAGTCTCTTAGCCATTTTTTACGTAATTATTTATTTATATCACCCCACTCCTGACACCAATGTAATGTTTTTCTTATTTATTTAAATCGTTTTTACGGGTGGGATGAAATTTTACACATTACTATGGCTAATTACTATTGATTTATTTATAGAAACACACACTGTATTAAACTTAATTTATACACACACTTTAGTTAATGTCTTCTAATTCATTTACACTCGGTATAATAGTTCTAATTTATTTCTACTTCTACCACTTGAATATTACACTATTTATCTTAAATAATTCAATATTTCATTGACTGTCCGATTACTAAGAACTTCTGTAAACTGTCTGTGAACTAATTCTTTACCAACTGTTAACTCACTCAGAAACTCGCGTATATATAGTATTTATCAATTCTCGAAAATTCTTGAATATTCCACGCTCCTCATATGCGTAATGTTCTAGAAAGCGCATTCGCCAAAATTTATAGTTGAGTGACAGGGCCGGCTTTGAGTAGGTGACAATATTATAAACTTTTTTAAGTATGATGTTGTGCAAATTAATTTTATTACATTAACTTTGATTTTAGAGAATGTGTCTTTATTTAAAAATGATTTTATAAGGAAGTAGTACCTACTTATGTTCTAGTTTTCACAATGTCTTATTATTGTCCGGTACTACGGGATAGTTTTTGAAATAAGCATTTTATTACTTTTTTTTCAGTGACATTTTTTATAATAATATAAAATATGAGAGTGAGTGTTTATTTATTGATAAAAACATATTAACTAATACTCTCAAACGATCAATTGTAACACATTTGTTGTTTTAAGATTAAAATTTGCCAAAAAAGCAGTGGCGGATTTACCACTAGGCTGAGTAGGCTGGAGCCTAGGGCGGCAGATTTTAGGGGCGGCAAATTTGGAACCAACATTTTTATGTCTCACAAAAAAAATGTTGTTAGGTCCACACAAACAATTCAATATGTAGGGAAGCGTGGGGCACGGACTAGTGATGAGCAAATTCCGTCTTGGTCTTGCGATTTTCCAATACCAAGACCAAGATCATACATACACTAGCAATACCAAGACCGAATGAACAAGAACAAGACCAAAACCAAGACAGAGAATGCAAGAACAAGACCAAAGTGCAAGAATGAACTAAAAATTACAGCTTTCGTTTTAAATAGGATATAGGAGAATATTTTTCTCAACTTTAATATATGTTTGCGACGAAAGAAAACATTTTGTGTGCTTAAGATTTCTAGATATGAATTGTTGATCATTTATAATTTATACCTATCAAAAGACTCGAAAATGTTCCAAGACCACGTAAGTAGTAAGTAACAAACTATTTGAGCAAAACCAAGACCAAGACTGAGTACGCAAGACCAAGATTACAAGTATTTGAGCAAGTCCAAGACCGAGACCATGTCTAAATATGCAAGACCAGGACCGGACAAGCAAGACCTAGACCGTTACCAAGACTGTCTTGGTTCTTGCTTTGCTCATCACTAAGCACGGATGACTTCATAAATATGTCTTTGCTACTCCCATTCTTCAATGCCATCATTATAAATGCAAGACTCGTATCCATTACGACATTCACCAATTTTGATAAACTGGAATCTGGACCATTGAAAAGATCTTCTTTTCTGCGGAAACAGAATTTGCAAAACGTTTATGCTAACTTGTATTTAGCTGTTCGCATATAGCTCTATGTTCACCAGCAACGGCAGTTGAGAAAAGCTTTCTTTGCTGGAAACGAGTGAGAAATTGTCTAAGATTTACCTTAAGCCAAGAAAACCAAAACGTCTTGGCTTTGTTGTACAAAATGGTATTGTGAAACTTTTATACCTGCTGTGATGGAACTTTAAGTGAGCATTGTAGAGGTCGGTAGGGGCGGCAAAATTTGAATAGCCTACTGGCGGCAAATGTGTAAATCCGCCACTGCAAAGAAGCAAAGGTATCCCAACTATGGGACTTTCCCCTACGCTTTTACTAGCTTTGAAAAAATCGGAGTTAATGTCTACAGTTAAAGACTTAGTTGCTGAATCATTCTTTTTTTACAAAACATACCGCCACTTCAAAACGAAGCGTTTTTAAAGATATGTATATATTATACAGTTATACTTCCATATCTTGCAGTTTTGTCTATTTGCTAATTGTTTTCTATTCTTACGGCGTTGTTATTTTTGATGGACACTGTATAATAAAACTTATAGGAGTATTTACTTAATAAATGCATATTGCTCTTGTTATATTGGTTACTTATTTTAAAATTACCTTGTATACAATTTGCATGTCAAGTTTGCAGGAGAAAGTAAGAGTACCCTTAAAAATGTCTAGTGTTCAACTTTTTGCTCCACTTTAGGAGTTTCGTGAATTAGTTGCGTTTAAATTAAAACAGTATTTCTACCGGATGAACGTGAACACGGATGACCTACCTAATGACCGACATTTGGTCCCCTCTTCACAACAAGAACTTCTTCAATATTTTCACGGTCATAGAAGAACAGTCTTGAACATTTGTTATCGAGTAGTAAGTGTGCTTTCACTGGATTATTACTATTACTTTGAAATCATAAGAATTTTAATTGTATTTTCAAGTAAGTATTTAAAAATATTTATTAAAAGTCGGAAGAAAAAATAATAAGCAATAATAAAATAATTTAATATCTTAAAGATTGTGAGTAAGTCGCGATACAATTTAAATTATATTTTATATTATTATGAAGTTACATTTTGAAATGTTTCTTAAATATAAATTGGGGCTTGGAAATTATTGTAATTTAATTAATTATTATTAATTTAATGGGTGATATTTAAATTAAGTAGTATTAGCTCATGATTGAGGGAAGTATACTTTTAAATGATTTACAATAAAAACATCGAAAATATTTAACTGGGCGATAATTTATAGTCTCATAATTATAGAAAAATATGAAAATACGTTCGTTTTTTCATAGAAATATATAAATTTTTAAAAGTGAATCAAAATTATGAGTTAAAACTATCATCACAAATTACTCCTGAATTTCACCTGATTTTTTGTATATAAAGGTCCATATTTACTGGACTCCGATGTAACAATCCAAACATATAATATACTATCTTTTTTGTTATTTTTGGAAAATAAACCACAATCTTTTTTATATTTTTATTTCAATATTTCGGTAGCGTTCCAGTCACCGTCATTCAGAATAATAATATTATATTTTAAATTTGTTCTTATCTGACACAAAAAATTCGACTACTAGACAATAAAAAAAATATTTTGAAGCTTAAGACTTCAAAAAATTTTTGTCAAAAGTAAATTCACAGTAGATTCTTAATAAAGATAATTGTGAATAAGAGAACTTTTTTTGTAATAACATTCTGAAAATATTCTAGTCTACTAGAAATGGGATCTAGTGAAAAGTGCACGTTCCGGAAACTGATTTTTCAAGGAAATTAGAAATATAGAAAATAAATCATTTTTGTAATCAATTCAATAATCGAACTAGCTTCAAATCTACCAATATTTTAAGATACATCCTAACAAAACTAAACCAAAAAAATAAAAAACAACCTTCAAAAAACTGCATATATCAAATATCCTGTGACAAATTTTATTTAGGTGAAACGTTTAACACCTAGACCTAGATCATTAAAGATCAGAATAAATGAACACAAAAAGAACATTGAAGATGGGGAATTCTATAAGTCAAGTATTTGCAAACATGCTTGGAAAAAGGAGCAAGGATATAGGTACCTTTTATCCAAAAAATGATCCCGAAGAATAAAAAAATTAGTTTTATAGCTTACACGCCTTAACTACTCAGCCGTTCATCATGAAATTTTGTATACACTTTGTCGGGAGAGAAGAAAATGATATATGGTACCTTTTATTCCGAAAAAAATATCTATCCCCAGTGATTAGATTTGAGGAGATGGCGACCTATTGAGACCTATTGTGGACCTCAATCTAGATTACATTCTCCAGCCCTACTCTCATTATGTAACCAATGAACCTCGAGACTGAACCTCTCTTGTTGTCTGTGGCTTCTCATCTAGTACAAGAAACCGCATATTCGCCAGGCAGTGGCACTGGCACAGGATGTGCTCTTCTAGGTGACAGAATCTGCATATGGCTTCGTCTATCAACCCCACTAGCTTTGCGTGCCTACTACGGCTTTGACAGTTTTCCTATATTTGCTTATTAGGTCTACCATAAATGTTCGCGAATGTCCTCTAATGAATTATTTCGCCTGTCTCTGTCCTGGATTACCCACCATTCTAAAGATTTCTGTGCCACCAACTTTCCTGTTGCCATGCTTATTGTCGATTTTGCACTCGGATGACTTCGAATATTTTTGGTTCGACATCGTACACACTATTATAGGTACTGTTGCACCAACTCCTTTGGATTTTGAGGCATCTGTGTATATTTCTTTGCCATCTGGATATTTGCTTAGTATATCTCTCGATTTACGATTGATCAATTACTTGTTTGTCGATAATTTGTCCAGTTTTGTCAAGTGATTATTAATATTTGGTGGATCAAGATGTTTTATCTTATTCTATTATAATACGGTTTATAGGTTCGTAATTTATTTTCTAAAGTATCAGGTGGCTGTGCTGTCCGTGGAAGCGTATGAATAATTGTAATTATTGGCGTTGTATTTTACAGCAATTTGAAATTATCAGAAATTTGTATTTAATTTTTTTCTCTAATTTACATAGGTTATAAGAAAACGTCACCACATTATTTGATCGTTTCGATTTTACAGAACCACCTTCAGCTCAATGTTTTTTAATACTGACCAGTCTTTTTTATTAAGTACTAGTTGTTGTAGTGCCCCAACAACAAACCTATTATTCTTTATTGGAATTAACATTGTCTGATTATGATCCGTATTAAAAAAAATAAGCTCAGAGTGGCCCCATGAAACGAAACGTTGTACGAACATTGTGATTTGGTTTTTGGCCAATATTTTGAGTACGACCCATGATATTTTGAATTTGTCAATGCGATGTTAATGCTCTCTAAAATAGACTTTTATCCCACTTAACCAACTTTGTATTTCTTATTGTTGCCGAGATCCCAATATTGGGAACATTTGAAAAGGCCTTCCTGTATACCCCACCTTATAAAGTTTGTTTTAAAAACGTGTAATTTGATTTTAAAAAAAATCCTTCGGCTGACATTTGCTTGGCTGTTCTTAAAGGTAATTCCCGCTACGTGTAGCGGAATTTTATCGGGGTTAGATTATCTCGTGGCAATCGATGCATGGAAGTAATATTTTTAAGTGTTAAATGTATGTCAAACAACAAAAAAATGTTAATCTGATAAACAAGTTCTTTAGCTGATAATAAAATCCGTTAAATCTTCTCTTTTTACCTGCTAGGCATGATAAAATGTCTAGGCAAAATTTGAATTGTAGTTACATGTAAAAGTCTAAAATTAATATAATTTATCCCTTTTTCTAATTAATATTTGGCATAATAGTAGTCGTTTTATTCCTTGGACAAAAATGGAAATTTTAAATTATGGTTAGGTACCTATATGGTATTTATTTAATTTATCCGTCAAAATTAGTTTAAACCCAAACAAAATTAATATGGCTATGTAGCCAATGTCAATGCCTTTCAAACGAGATATCACTTGCCATAAAGTCCTATTTAAAATTATTGGCCAGAGTGGCACTGTGACGTCATCTATTACTATTACGTCACTTGTTACCATTCGTAGAGAAGTTTACAACACTTTATTTTCACCCTCCAATTTTTATTAATGTAAGTGTAGCCGTTCAAAAGATACGAGGGGGGAGGGGACTTTTGAATAGCACTGTATAATACGGTACATGAAACATCTGATAAAATAAATGTTTTTTAGGATAACAGTATTTTGTACATAAATAATTTTCTCCGAAAGTTTAACGATTTGGTACGAGGTCTTTGAAAATAGAACTGACTAATGTAACAAACAAAATACGAGGGCTAATTGTGTTTTTTTTTTCATTTTAGCTTCAATATATTATTTTAATTACAATTGTACATTTTTTGTTCATTTGATCTAATATTTTAAAATTCAATTTAGGTATCAAAAAATAAATATATTATTCTAACGCTTTACAACAAAGTTTCGAAAAATATTTTTCAAAAACAGTGACCGTTCAATTATACAATATTTTTCGAAACTTTGTTGTAAAGCGTTGGAATAATATATTTTATTCTTCGATATATATTGGCAACACGCTTCACTAAATACGACAATTTTACAAGAAACTGTAATAATAATTAATTTAATTTAGGTGTTTGAAGTTTGTTTCTGTTTAGTACCTACTATTTTGAATATATTACTAAGGATGTCCTAACTTTGGCTGAAACTGTAATTTTTTAGTTTAGTATTGAGTTTTAATTTCAACTTCTTAATTTGTATTGGAATAAAATAAATATAGTTAAGGTTCGTTTCGATTTTTCTTTTATGTTGAAAACAGTACCTAATATATGTTTTAGATTTTCTTTATATTTTACTCAATCAACTATTTTCGAATTACACTGTGGTATATGTCTGTATTTATGTTTTCTAATATTAAATATTTATCTTCTGTATGTTCCTTGTGGTATATTCATTATTATTTTTGTTATTTCTTGGAAATGAAACCACAATCTATTTTTACATTTTTATGTCAACGATTCGGTAGCGTTCCAGCTACCGTTATCAAGAATAATTGATTTTTTTTTAAATTTGTCCCTAAATAACATAAATTCAACAACTAGACAATCAATAATATTTTGAAGTTTAAGACTGCAGTTTTATTAAGCGCTATCCTTAAAAAAAGTAGTAGAGTAGTAGACTTGTTGCAATCGACCAAATATTACATTTATTTTGTTTATCGTTATGTATTATTTTTCAATTATGACATGTATTACTAGTTGTCAATATAATTAAAAAAACTGTCACAAGTTAAAATCAGTTTATTCCATACTTTGAAAATAAGGATAAAACCACAGCCTCTAACAGGTTATGGGCCCAGAATAACCAGTCTATAAACAGTAACTAGCGAAGCAGTTAAAAAAAAAGATTGGAAAGGACAAAAAATACATAAAAAAATGGATGACATAAAATCATCAATAAGAAGATTGAACAACCAAAACTATGAAACCTGGAAATACAGAATGGAACTTCTACTTATATGAAAGAAGAAGTATGGGACATAGTTACAAAAGAGAAGCCCGAGGTTACCGATGTTACTTGGAAAAATAAAAATAGCAAAGCCAAAGCCTTAATCGGTTTGTTAATTGAAGATTCACAGTTGATGCACGTTAAAAGGCTGAAAACTGCATATGAATATTGGAAATCTCTACGAGAACATCATGAAAAATCATCTTTATCAAACAAGGTATCATTACTAAAAAAGCTATGTAGGCTACAACTTAATGAATGTGATATGGATAGTCATCTCATGAAAATAATTGAGCTAGTAGATAGGCTCACAACTATGGGTGAAAATCTAGCCGAAAATTTAGTAGTAGTATTCATACTGAGTAGTTTACCAGAAAGCTACAACACCATTGGGATAGCATTAGAAACAAGATCCGAAAAAGACTTGACAATAGAACTTGTCAAAGAAAACATTGATTCGAGAAAGTAAAAGGCTAAATGAAACAAAACGAGATGAAAACCAAACAGCTACGAAAATAAAAAGTAATTTTCACAAAAAAAACGATTTTGTGATTTCTGCAAAAGAAGAGGACATATTCAAGATGAATGTTGGTTCTACAATAAAAACAAAGATCGGTCCCAGAAAACATTGTCACGGAAAAAATATCCAACACATAGAGCAAAGAAAATAGTGAACAAAAATGATGAAGAATATCTTGAAGAGAAACCTGGAGATGAATATGAAGAAGACGATAGAAATGACAAATACCATATATGTTTCATGATGACACCTTCATCAAGAAAGCAGTGGTATATTGATTAATCCGCTACATGTCACATGGCTTTCGATAAGGATTCTTTTGAATATTTGGATGAAAACATTCATGAAACAGTGTGATGGAACAAAATTAAAATCCGAAGGAGTAGGCTATGGATGGATAAATGTAGATGCTGAAAATGGAAAGTCAAAAAATATAAAATCACAGATGTCCTGTATGTCTCAGATATAGATGGTAATTTATTATCCGTTAGGAAATTAACTGAAAAAAATTTGACAGTTAATTTTAAAAACTATAAATGTCGAACAGAAAATGGATCTATTCTGATTGCAAAAGCATATATGAACTGAAAACGACCAATAAAATCATGTTAACAAAACAAAATACTGTAAAATGTGAAGTAAATTTATTACATAGAAGACTAGGACATAGGGACATTCAAACTATTCATTTGTTGGAGAAGAAACAGCTGGTGAATGACATAAAAATAATAGGCATTGAAGAAAAGACACCATGCGAAGTATGTACTCGAGGAAAAATGATAAGAAGAAGTTTTCCGAAAATATCAGAAAATAGAGAGAATATTATTTTGGATTTGATACATTCAGACTTGTCCAAATGAAAACTAGTACTCCAAGTGGAAATGATATATTTTAACGTTAATAGATAACTACAGTAGATATACACATATTTATTTACTGAAACAGAAGAATGAAGTTTTCGAGAAATTTCAAGAATTCAATGAAATGATGCTCACAAAGTTCATCAAAACCATAAAAATATTAAGAAGCGATGGCGGAGGAGAATTCTCGTCAAATTCAATGAAAGAGTATATGAAGAAAAAGTAATACGCCATGAATTAATAGCCCCATACTCACCGGAACAGAACGGTGTAGCAGAAAGAAAAAACCGATACTTGATTGAAATGACAAAATGTGTGCTTTTAGAATCATCACTCGATATACATTTTGGGGAGAAGCTGTAACTATATTCAAAATCGATTACCGTCAAAAGCTTGTCAGAAAACTCCATTTGAGCTATGGAATAATAAAAAAACAAATTTGGGACACATAAGAATATTTGGGTGTGATGACTACGTTTTTATACCACATAAAAAAGAAGAAAATTCGATGATAAATCGATAAAAATGACATTTGTTGTACGAAGAATCGAAAGCATATTATTATATATATATTATTGGATATAAAAACATGCAAAATTACCATAAGCAGAAATGTGAAATTTATTGAATATGACCAATTGAATCAAAAGCAGAGAAATGAAAACGAAGAGAAAGAAAATGAAGAAGTGATGATAAATATTTCAAACAAATAACAAAAAGAAAAGCAAAGAGATTTACCAGAAGAATCGGAACAAAAAGAAATATTAAATCAAGTGAAAAGTGATGAAACAGTTGGAATTGTTGAAGAGTTGGTAAACCAAGAAGTTGATGATGATAAACAGGTAGAGACAAACAACTACATGAAACTAGAAGATGACAATGAACCCAAGACATTTGAAGAAGCAATGAAAATGAGAAATAGGAGAAAATGGATAGAAGCCATGGAAGATGAAATAGAATCTATGAAGGTATGTCAAGCATGGGAGTTGGTGGATTGTCCAGAAGACAAACGAATAGTTGATTGTAAATGGATATACAAAATAAAATTTGATCAGAGTAATGGAAATGCTAGATATAGGGCAAGACTTGTAGCGAGAGGATTTTCACAAAAATGTTATTATTAAATATAGACAAGGGCAGGGGGACAAATCTCTATTTTACCCAAAAGCAGAAAATAATATGCAAATCAATTACCTACTAGCAAATTCATACATAAATTGAAATGAACAGAATAATAAAAAAAAAGAGAAGATATCAAAACAAAAGTACAATAATTCGTATTAAGATAAATATTAAATTAAAAGTTATTGATATATAAGGCGGTCCAGTCTATTTTTAAATGTGTTGGTAGAAGATGCAGAAATAATGTCAACATCGAGATTATTCCAGGCGTCAAAAACTCTATTAGTCAGAAAATGTTGTCTTGATCTGGTCACAAAGTCTTCTTTTTTAAGTTTTAATTCGTGTCCTCTGAGCCGGTTATCTTGGTTTAATGGAAATATCACGGAAAGATTTCCGAACTTGAATTTTAATATTTTAAATGTTGTGATAAGATCTCCACGGTGACGTCGAAGTTCAAAATAAGTTAAGTTGGCCATAACAAGTCTCTCTTCATAAGAAGGTCTTCTCAGTCTCACAGACTGGTGTAAGCACGTTTGGTTATTGATAAAATATGGTCGGACCATGTAAGACTACTGTTAATAATAATTCCTAAGTCATTTTGAGAGAATACGGAGTTTAAAGTTTGACCGTTTATGAAGTATGGCAGAAGTGGGTTATTTTTACCGAATCACTACGCACTTAGCTGCATTGAGAGGGAGCAACGATTAGGAACACCATAGCGAGATAGAGTTTAAATCGTCCTGAAGAGATAACTGGTTCGTTATTGGATTTGAATAAATTTTTATGTTATCTGCGTAGAAAGATATTTTGCTTGAAACGTGAAAAGGAAGATCGCTGGTGTAAGCTATAAATAGCAAAGGTCCCAGAACAGAACCCTGAGGCACCCCACTCTTCACTAATTATTCTTCTGAGAATGCTTCTCCTACTCTAACTTTAAATCGCCTATCCGATAAGAAGTTATCGATCCACAGATGCAAGTGCCCTCTTATCCCAAAGTGCTCAAGATTATGTAGAAGTCTTCGTTTAGGAACCCGATCGAAAGCTTTGGAGAAATCTAAGTATACAACATCGACGGGCTGTTGTTTATTAAGCGATAATGTCCAGTCATTGACACAATATAACAGATTAGTTAAGGTTGAGCGGCCTTAGACAAATCCGTGTTGTTGAAGTGGAATAATCTTCTCCTGGAGAAGAAATTTGGTTATTTATTCTGAAATGATAGATTCCATGACTTTACTGACTACTGGTAGCAGACTGATTGGACGATAATTATGTGAATCAAGTTTATTGACTTTTTTGAAAATATGGAGAAGATAACGACGAAATATTTGCTCCAGTTGTGAAACAAGAGCTCTTCTCACGATAAGTGGATTGAAAAACAAGATGGTCAAGCATCTAGATGTAAAAATAGCATACTTGAATGGAGACTGTTTACATGAGTCAACCGAAAGGTTTCCAGGATAAAGAGAATCCCCAACTAGTATGCAAATTAAAAAAGAGCATCTACGGTCTAAAACAATCAGCCAGAGTTTGGAATAATAAAATAACAGAAGTGCTAATGAATAATGGTTTCAGAAGGGGAGTTGCAGATACATGTTTATTTTCAAAACAAATATCTGACAGATTTATTTACCTTCTTATCCATGTGGATGATGTTATTTCGGCTGCTGATTTAGAAATTGATATTCAAGAAGTAGAAAAAGTATTATCAGATAATTTCAAAATAAAAATACTTGGAAATTTGAAGTTTTATCTAGGAATTGAAGTTGAAAGAAGAAAAAATGGCATATTTCACACACATCAGAGAAATTACACAGAAAAAATTATGAAAGTTTTCAACATGGAAGGAGCAAAAATGTCAAATATTTCTCTTGACACAGTATATTTCAAAACAAAGGAAAATGATCAGGTATTACTGAAAAATAATAATCAATTTAGAAAAGCAATTGGATCTTTAATCTATTTAGCTGTTAATACTAGACCAGATATAGCAGCAAGAATCTCAATACTGAGTAGAAAAATCGTCAATCCTACACAGAGAGATTGGAACGAAGTTAAAAGAGTGATACGATATTTGAAACCCACAAAGAATTTGAAATTGATTTTAGGAAAGAAGGCAAGTGACAAGATGATTGAAATGTATGCAGATGCTGATTGGGCTGGTGATAATAGAGACAGAAAATCGTCGAGTGGATTCATAATAAAAATATTTGGAAGTCCTATTTCATGGAGCAGCAGGAAACAATCCACGGTATCATTGAGTTCAACGGAAGCTGAATATATTTCACTGAGCGAAGCTTGTCAAGAACTTCAATGGATCAGACAATTGATGGGGGACTTTAATGAAGATATTAAAAAAATAACAGTATTTGAAGATAACCAAAGTTCTGTTGCGAGGTCACCAACTCAAAGCCGGCCCTGTCTCTCGACTGTAAATTTTGGTGGCTGCGCCCCTTTCGGGAACATTCTCGAAAAGACACTTTGTTTATCCATAGGACGAGCGCGGAAAATACTGGAATTTTCGAGAGTTGAGGAAGACTATAATATACGCGGGTTTTTGAGTGAGTTGACAATTAGTGAAACGGACAGTAAAGAGTTAGTTCGCAGACAGTTTACAGAAGTTCTTAGTAATCGGACAGTGAATGAAATAGTGAAGATAAATAGTGTGTAAATATTCAAGTGGTGAAAATAAATTAGAACTATTATACCGAGTGTAAATAAATTAGTAGACATTAATTAAGTAGAGTGTGTATATAAATTAAGTTTAATAAATAAATCAATAGATTAGCCATAGTGTGTATAATTTTATCCCTCTAGTAAAAACTATTTAAATAAATAACAAAAACATTACAGTTCTTTAAAAATGTTGAATCAAGAAAGTATAACCAATCGTTCGAAACATATTCATGTGAAATTTCATTATATTAGAGAGCTAAAAAGAAGTGGAGAAATAGAATTCGAATATTGTTCGACAGAAGAAATGCAAGCAGATATCCTGACCAAAACATTGGGAGCTATAAAACTTGAGTACCTGCGAGAGAAAATTGGTTTGAAGATTATGAATATTTAAATCGAGAAGGGGTGTTGGAATCGACTAAATATTACATTTATTTTGTTTATCGTTATGTATTATTTTTCAATTATGACATGTAATACTAGTTGTCAATATAATTTAGAAAACTGTCATAAGTTAAAAATCAAGGTTTATTCCATACTTTGAAAATAAAGATAAAACCACAGCCGCTAACAAGACTATCGAATGTCATAAAAAATATTTTTTCATTCACAATTATCTTTATCAAACATATAATCTACTGTGAATGGACCTTAAAAACTTGACAACCATTTTTTGCAGTCTTAAACTTCAAAATATCATTGATTGTCTAGTTGTCGAATTGTCAGATAGGGACAAAATTTTAAAATCGTTTAATTGTTCTTGATGACGGTAACTGGAAGGCTAACGAAACGTTGAAATAAAATCTAAAAAAGATTATGGTTTAATTTCTCAAAAATAACAAAAGGATTATTATATTTTTATTTTACATAATTAGAAATACACTTTTTTTCAGATAGCTTGTGTTGAAAAAACGGAAGATGAAATTATCATTTATATTTGAGTTGCTACTAATATTTATATTAGTAGCATTTGCTGCATCTGGGGTCATAGGTTAGTACAGCATTTATTTCCTACTTTTATCACTAATAGATGGATTATTTTCAATAAACTGTTATGAGAAAGTGTTTCCAATAATATTTAATGATACGAACGGTACTGCGGCTTGACACATAGTCGCGTAAAGCAATAAATTTACTATTAAACAAAAATAGAACGCAGTTTCACTAGAAGAGCACTTCGTGACTGATATCACGGTTTTATACAGGGTGTCCAGAAACTCTCCTGCCAAACGGAAACTACAGTTACTAGAGGTGATGTTAAGTCGATTTAGCTCAAATTACCTTAATCCGAAAATGCTTCCTAAGGGAGCTACGGCCCTTTGAAGAAGACGTCCTCATATGAGTTTTCTTCAAATTATTCAAAAATACCGTTACTTAAAATATTCAAACTTGGTATAATCAATAAATAGTTACAAACCAGTCGTTCGCTGTAAATAAATTTTTTTCAGATCCATCACAAGCGTGTCAGTCGGGGGGACCAACAGGTATTTTTATTAAAAAAAATTTATTTTCAAGTTTTTTATGTATCCGACAGCCAATTTGGAAAATTCATGATAATTTTCATAAAAAATGTTCTCTTCTTTCAAATCGATATCATGAACCGTTTTCGAGAAAAATAAATTTAAACTTTTTGTGTTTCTTACATAAAATCATGTTGGATTATAAAATTTGTATCTGTTATATCAAGTTGGCTTTGAAAAATCAACAAATTGTACAAATACTGGTAAGAAAAGTCGTAAGTATTAAGTTGCTTACATTGTTTTGGAAATTTTAAATTAATTTTATTTCGTGAGGGTATAAAACAACAACCAACATTAAAAAAAAACAAAGTTAGAGATAATTACCAACAGAAATAACAGAATTAATTTTACAACAGATGCTCTACATGACGACCGTTTGTCTCAATACACAAATTTATTCTTTTCTCTAAAGATCGTCTAATTTTTGCAAAAACTCCTGCATTATTTCTAATTTCATTACAAGCGTTTTGAATTCTTTGCCACAGCTGATTACGGGTTTCTATTGGAACAGCATAGACTAATGATTTTAAACAACCCCAAATACAAAAATTACAGGGGTTTAAATCTGGACATCTTGGGGGCCAATTAACTGGACCACCTCTTCCAATCCATTTATCGTGATAGTTATTGTCGAGATATTGACGAACCTCTCTACTGAAATGAGCTGGGCAGCCGTCGTGCATGAACCATAAATTATTTCGAATCATCAGGGGAACCTCATCTATTAAATCAGGTAAAACATTTTGTAGGAAATTAAGATATTCTTGTCCTGTTAAACGGCTAGGAAGCTCTACGGGTCCCAGAAGCTGATTACCGATTACACCTATCCAAACATTTATACTAAATCTTTGCTGGTGCTTTTTCTCTACTGTTGCATGGGGATTATCACCAATGTAGGCATAATGATGTGCATTTGAAAGAAGAGAACATTTTTTATGAAAATTATCTTGAATTTTCCAAATTGGGTGTCGGATACATGAAAAACTTGAAAATAAATTTTTTTTAATAAAAATACCTGTTGGTCCCCCCGACTGACACGCTTGTGATGGATCTGAAAAAAATTTATTTACAGCGAACGACTGGTTTGTAACTGTTTATTGATTATACCAAGTTTGAATTTTTTAAGTAACGGTATTTTTGAATAATTTGAAGAAAACTCATATGAGGACGTCTTCTTCAAAGGGCCGTAGCTCCCTTAGGAAGCATTTTCGGATTAAGGTAATTTGAGCTAAATCGACTTAACATCACCTCTAGTAACTGTAGTTTCCGTTTGGCAGGAGAGTTTCTGGACACCCTGTATTCCGTGCTGATATACACAAAACAAACGTCACCGGCTCATCAAAGCAGACTTCATTAAGTCTAAAATTATATGGAGTATAATAAAACATTAATTATACACAAAAGTTCCTTTATGCGAATGTAGGTAGGTTTCACAAATCAGTAACAATAATTAAAATTTACAATAACATATATCTTAAGACTGGTAAGAGTTAGGTCACAGTATAGAGAACGATACTGTGGTTAGGTACTATTAAGTAATTTCGTTAGAAAGCCGAATGTTGGCAGTTTTTGTCATGGGCGTACCCAGCGAGGGGCAGGGGGGGCGGCTGCCCCCCCCTGGAAGCAAAAAATTAATCGTTATTCAATTTTCTTTGACCTTTTAAATTTGAGAATTGACTGTGGTGATGTGAAGCTAAAGAACCACTTGGGTAAATGTCGAAAAAATGCAGTCTACTTCACCAAAAATTCAAAATGAGATTATAAGATTATGTGGTGAAGTTGACAAAGTAAGAATTATTGAAGATTGTAAACAAGCAAAAGCTTACGATGTAATGGCCGATGAAACGGCAGATATCGCTGGAAAAGAACAGCTTTCTATCGGATTGCGGTTTTATGATGAGAATCAAGAAAAAATCAGAGAGAAATTTGTAGGCTATGTTGAGCTGAAATCTCAAGATGCTCCTACAATCGCTAGCACAATTCAGATTTTTTAGTTGATCAGAATCTTTCAGCAGAGAATTGTGTTGGATTTGGATTTGACGGATGTTCTACGATGGCGGATAAAGAAGGTGGTGTACAGGCCATTTTGAAAAAGTACAATAAATCTTTATTTTTTCATTGCTCAAGCCACAAAGTATATCTTGTGGTCAGTGGTCAAACTACCGGAAATAAGAAACTTAATTGCAACAGTTAAGGATACAATATCCTTCTTTCGTGAGTCGCCAGCCCGCAGGACTTCGGCTCCTAATCTATCAAGGCTGAGACTGCGATTGAATACTGGAGACGATCGTTGATTATACCTTATTATCTTGACCCTTTAACTTTATCATTAAATCTCACACGAAAATACACCTGCTTTTGCCTTATCCCATCCTCATCCTTCATGCATGCTAAAAATTACTTCAAAAGATTTGGAAAAAAATGCAAAATCTTTCATGGAGTTTTATGAGTTGGGTGATATCTCTGCAGAATTAGATTTGTGGTATAATCTGTGGAAAACGAAAGATTTAGCTGGAGACAAATTAGAGGATATCGAAGTGGCTGCACTTTTGGAGGAGGCTAATATTTTTTTCACTGCAACAAGGCATGCACTCCTCATTTTAAGTGCTTTTCCATCCACTACGGCTACTGTTGAACGATCTTTCAGTACCCTTCGAAGAATAAAGACCTGGCTGAGAAGTACAATGGGAGAGGACAGATTGACTGGGTTGAGTTTGATGAGCGTCCATCGTAAATTCTATCAGGACTGGATTGAAACGAGAGTTTTGAAAAAGTTTTCTACAAATCAAAAACAAATGATAATAGTATAAGACATGTAACTAGAATAAAATTTTATTTCAAGCAAATAATTCTAATAACTTAGTTGACAAAGCACTGCTATAATTATACATAATTTTCTTAAAATTTTGGTTTCATTCATCTTTTCCGTGATAAAATGTTACAACCTGAACGACAATGGTTTGCCACCCCCCCCTTAGTTTTGATCCTGGGTACGCCCTTGGTTTTTGTGCCACTGATTAATACCTCATACGCGAATAAGTATTTTTAGATCGTATATAAAAGCTCGTGTTTGTATACTACTAAGAGATAATAATAATGTTTAATCGATAATTAAGAATCATGGTACAGAATATAACAAGAACAGTAGAGACACATATAAACAGGTAAAGCGTGTGTGACAATAACTCATTGTTAGGAGGACTGGGCGGCCGCTTAGGGCCCAGTAGCTTCTCGGGGCCCAAAATTCGTTTCTATAAATCAAAAATAAAGTTTGGCTAGGCACACTTTATCCACTCTCTTCGATATTGGCGGCTCAAGGGGGTGGGGGCAAAATTCTTACGGTGGCCTAGTACCTGAATAAGCCATAAACCGGCACTGATTGTTAGTAGGTAACTGATCATATTGGTATTTACAGAATTGTTACTAAATTAATAAAATATAGAATACATGCAATACATACGTGAATAGTTTTTTGTAATGTAATATATCTTTTTAGAAGCACAGCGTTTTGATTACCTACTTGTGATTTAGTGCAAATTGCTTAATAATTACAAAATAAAATTTCATTTAAATAAATAGTAAAGTATTTTCTTAAAATTTTACGCATGAATTTTCAGATTCAAGAGCTGTAAAACCAAAGAAGAGGTTAGCTGCTAAAGTTACTACTGCAACACGTAACAGGCAAAATGAAAATGCCACTCAAACTATAACACAAAATCAACAACAGCAAAATCCTTCTAACAGATTTTGCACATGTGTAAAGCAAACTTGTAATTGTTGTAGAAATTTTGACATCAGACTACTTAACTTAAAAGGTCCAGGCTGTGCTTCTTTGCAGTACTTACAAGGAGATCAACTAGCTATTTCGATGAGTTTCAATGACAGGGTGCTCACCAATACGACATTGAAAGGTAAGCTAGTATTATTGAATTGTGTTAATTTTGTGTGTAATTCAATTTTAAAAAATCAGGATTTATCTGTATTCTAAACAGGTAGTCAATGAGCAATTATAATTTAAATTACTTGATTATTAAATTAAAGGTGTCACTCATTTTTAGTTTTTTAAAAACAAAGACTATAATTATATCAGGATATGTTGAATATAGTAAATTAGCAATTTAACAATAGAAATAGACCGAGTTTTTGTTATATTTATTATCAACGTATACTTAATAACAACAAAAATGTTTACAATGTTATCGATTTATTACACAAAACAAGCCGATGGAAAAAAATATTAATTATAATCTAGGGATAGATGCATCGTCTATTATCTGATTGTGCATGTGTAATTACAAATGACAAGGACACATCTACCGAATACAACTAACTAGAAATAGCTATGTTCTTTCGTACTGAATCAACTGATGGAACTTATGTGATTGAAGTAGAAGTGATTTTGCAATCAGAACACATTCATTCACTGAATGCCCGAAAGAACGCGCTCATTTTCATCATAGCGTTAAAGACGTTTTCGTGAGTTTATGTCCACATGTCGTTTTGTCATTTGGAGGTTATTTATTTTTTATTTATTTATTGAGTTACGCGGTGTAGAACAAGAAAAACTAACGAAATGGAAAGAAAATTAATATTAGATTCCCTTGTAAACCCCATTCAATTTTTAAGCTCTAGTATAATTGAAAAGGTAATGGTTTGCCATCTTCAGGTGCAATTTATGTTTTTAATTATTAGGATTTCCACCAAAGAGGGTTATCTCTGTAAAAACCAGTAAAAACGTAAATGTATATTATAAAATTTTAACTTAAAAATTTGAGGTTAACTTTACCAATGTGATCTAACTGATATAATAAATTACGCGTTTAGAATAATCACTTATGATCACTTTTAAGGTGTAGAGGGGGAACTGATTGAAAACGAAAGAACGATCGCTTAAACTGATCTACCTGATTTTAGTTACATAGATCACTTCTTTCAGTACGAAAGAACATTACTAATGCAGGACATTATTCAATTGTATCTACGTGCTAGTGCTAGAAACGAAATGTTCCTGGAGAATGTATCCTTCAATTGACTCTTTTGTTAGGCAAATATATTGCAATCACAATGATTGTGAATAAACAATTTCAAAAGGAGTGAATCCAAGGAAATATGTAATTCTGCCTTTGGATATGTAATTGTTCAAATAAATTATCGATTATTCCAAAAAAATATTAACCTCAAATCAAATATACAAATATATACAAAAAATACTGTGTGGTGTAATATTATTCAACAAGCATATAATGATGGCTAGTATTCACGAAGGTGCCATTATATGCGAGTAGAATTTATTTTTTTACTCTTTTCTCCAATTTAGAAATATTATAGGCTTTCATATATACTTTTTTCGACTTTTCTGGAAATAAATTTGAGGATACTATTTATTCCGCTCCTTTTATTTTTGGCGTGGTAACATTCATTTCAGTGTCTGATTCGCTTTCCATATTATATTTTCTAGTAATTTCGATTCAAATTCAGAATAATAATTAAAATTCTTGCAATCAGCTATAAATTATTTAAAACGTCACTTTCTTTTCGACATCATCATGCCTTTATATATGTTTTCGTAGCGGAATGGTTTAGAGGTCTGTCTGCGTGAAATGAAGAATTGTAGGCATAAGGTTCGAATCCTGGTCGAGCTAATAATTTTTATTTATTAGGTATATTGTGACATTTGTATATAAATAACCTTCAATATAGGTCCTATTTAGCTGTGTCATGTGACCTGTTCATTATCCACACCCATTATTCACTGATGAATAATGTACGTCATTATACTTGAAGAAGCACACGTAAAATGTAAAAATTATCAAATAGTCGTAGACAAATATTTTATTCGAATGCTGATACTTGATCATTTTTTATTAAAAATGACAATCTTTTCTGATATTTTCGACCCCGCTAATTTATTCGAAGTGTTACGATTCATCTTAAAATATAATCACTACCTTCATATGCCACGCAAATTCAGTTGTCCAGAAAAATATTCTTAAAAATCCTTTTTAAGGAAAAGATCTATATTTAATGGTTTCTGAAATATCTTTCTTCAACCGTACAGTATAGTCATTTTACGGCACCAATTTAGCGATTGATGAATTTTAGAACTAAATTTGAAGGTTTTTTTTTACCTAAAAGTGAAATACAGAAAACACACCGTATGCCTAATTTAGAAAAAGCAGGACAGAAGAGCATGATAAACTGTCCATAACTGGAAATATAATGCAACAAATTGAAAATGGACTAAAAGAGAAAATTCAACCAAGTCCAGAAAGCCAACAGGATCAATAATTAACTACACAAAGGTACATGAATAGGAATAGAAAGACGATACAAAAAACTTGTAATCGTCGAAACAAATTATAAAACGAGACATTACGCAAAGGAATCAATAATGATCGGAAGGGTAGGTGATAAAATAAGCACTGTACAATTGAGATGAGATAAAAGGAATAATTGATGAATAATACTGGTAATTATTTCAGTAGTATAAAAATAAATAGAGAAGAGAGTAAATATAGAGTTGGGTATAACTATAACTTATAGAGTATTGCCATAAGTAGGTACATTTTATTATTTTCATTCGACGTAATAGATCAAATTAACGTACCGTTTCAATTTTCAAAGAAAATGAAGAGACTTTATTATGTTATTGCCCAAAATTGTATTTCAGCTATGATGTTTTTGTTATACTAATTAGTCTCACTTCAGTATCGTGTGTCGTGCTTTCACATATTCAGTTCACTTTATAGATTAAGCAAAAACTAAATCTTCATAATAAAATTGATAATTTGCTCTTAAATCTGAAAAACCAAAAAATTTTTTTTCACATCACCCATTTCACTGACATTTATTTTTGTGTGTGTATATATTGGTTTATTTACAATGTACCTACATCATTACAAAGTATAAGTAAATGAATAACAATAAGTTTCGCTTGTGAAAGAAAATATCCAGTTATATTTCACCTTATTCTATTACTGTTTAATTTTCAAGCAAATCTTGAGGCCAGGCTCTAGCAAGTCTTCTTGTGGTTGGGTCATTGTTGACTACCTCTTCTACTATAACTCGTTTGTATGATGTAGTATTGTACGTTCTTTGTATGACGCTGTGGGAATCTTCAAGACGTTGGTCAAGATGGATGCCAAGGTATTTCGACTCTGTTGCTGTAGGTATACGTACGTTATTCGTTTTTACGGGTGGATATGTGTTGTGGCGTGTGGTAAATGTTCTTTGGAGTGATTTTGCTTTATTTATTTTAGTTCGCCATCGTGCTTACCATATATTTTTCTTTATCAGAGGTTTGTGACGAATTACTTATATTGTTCGCGTCTCTGATCGCTGATTTTATTTACCTACTTAATCTGTTGAAAGTTTGCTGGTCTATGATGTTTCTAGATTTTTGCAGGATTCTTCTTTCTCGGCGTTTTTCAGCAATAAGTTGGCGAATATGGAAAGGCACAATTACGATAGTCATTGGATTGTACTTGGTTTATGGCGTAGATTGTCAGACAGTTTTTTGCACGAGTATAGTGAAATATTGGGCTGGGGACTTAATTCGAAGGTTGAGGTTAGTGTTTCCTTCTTGTTGTGAAAAGCAAACCAATTAATATTGGTTGAATCGGTATATATTTAATACCAATAGTTTTCTACCTAAGCGATGACGTGCACATCCCAACCATTAAACATGAATAAAGCAGCTGGCAAAGAAAGTAGAGTTCTTTAGGCGAGCGATGGGAAGATAAATTTAAAAATAAATAGTATTAGTAAAACTATTGGATATATCATCGCATCATGCATGTAATTGCTTTTAAATAAACTTTTCCAATAGTGAAAAATTACAATCCATAAGACTGATTAAAATGCAACTGCACACAGCATAAATTAGTTGTTAAAGAGCAATGAATGCGTATGTACAACTTTCTTAAAGTTCTACAGCTCTTGCATATTAAATTACTGTTAGCTATATCATACATATTTCATTAGATTTTTGAGTTATCAGACCAGTCATTATCTTACCGTAATATCCAAGTATGATATACAGACAGCGTCGTCACTCTTTTATACAAGAATTTTTTGAAATCAGGAAAAAATGTGAACGATCTGGCTACTACACAAATGTAGAAATATAAGACGACAAATGGGATTTACATAGGGATACTCGCTTAACGCTAAGCAGAGATAAGTAAGGTTACTTATCTCTGCGCTAAGGTACCCGTCATAGCGACTTCAGTTGGGACATCACTAGGTCCTGCTTTTAAGTTAAGATTAATCGAAGATGCTGTAGTACAAAGTTCATTTATTGAGCTAGAAGCTTATATTTCATGCAAATACAGTTTTTTTCTTGTCTTGACATAAAATGTCACTACTAACAATATTAATATTATCTAGTTTGTAAACTAACAATAGTTAATATTTTAGACATTAATTCAGGTAATCCATGAATGTACAGTGCTTCTCAAAAGTCCCCTCCCGCTTCTTTTCTTTTGAATGGTGATACTTAGACTGATGAAATTTGGAGGTTGAAAATGAACTATTGTAAGCTTCTCTACTAGTGGTAACAGGTGACGTAATAGGCATCGGTGACGTCACCAGGCAACTGAAACCAATAATATTAAATGGGACCTTATGGTAAGTGACCCCTCGTTTGAAAGGTATTTAGAATACCTATTCAATCATACTATTTTTTTTGGATTTACCATGTTTTTGATGGCTAAAATAAATAAACACTAAAATTTGAGTTTTGCTTTTAATTAATAAATATTTAAGAACACGTTGTTATAATAATTGTTCATAATGTGCTCCATCTACTTCCTGGCAATAAAATATCCTATTATTAAACTCTAAAATAATAAAATGTGTCAGGGGAAATTGTCCTACATTCTTCAACAATTCGTTGTTTTACAACGTCAATACCGTCAGGAGCTGTAGCGTAAACTTTAGATTTAAGGTATCCCCACAGAAGAAAACTAAAGGTGTTAGGTCCGGTGACCGAGCTCGCCAATCCATCTACCAGGATATTCCTGATCTAGATACCGTCTTACTGCAAAGTAATAGTGTGCAGGAGCCCCATCTTGTTGGAACGTTATTTCCAAGTTACCAAATTCATCTGGATTATCTTCCAGAATTTGAAGAATTAACGGTTCAATTAGAGTTCAAAAAAAGAGGCCCGACTATGTGGTTTCCCAAAATACCTTCCCAGACATTTACTTTTAATGGGAACAGTGTATGTTTTTCACGAAACATGTGAGGATTTATGTCACTCCAATCGGAGTTGGTAATTTAGTACCCAAAGATGAGGTCACGAAATTTCAAAAGGTAATTTGGTCCCCATGGCTGAAAGGTATAAATTTCCTATACAAGTAATTTCGTCCCCGCAATCAAGTAGGTATATTCTTTCGGTTCAAAGAAGAAATAAAATCGAAACATGAAAATAGTTTAAAGGTTTTAATTTCAAACTCAATTTTTACAAAAATGGAGATTTAAAAATTTTATACACTTAAATGAAATACATGTTAAAAAATGATTTCTATCTATTTCAGAGTTTTTGTAGGGTTTTAAGGTTTTCAATACATTTTTGACGATTTCTAACTTTAGGGTCGCTTACATTATGTTTCAAATGAAGACTTTGCAACTTGATATAAGTTTCGATTTGGAATTCATTTAATTTCTCAAGAAATGTTATTATGTTTGGATGTTCTTTGTAAAACGAATCGTTAAAGGTTCTGTGAAAAGCTTCGCAAGCGTTTGTTGTTCATGTGAGATCAGATGAATTTTTGGCCCAAATCGTCGGCGGAAAAAGAGATTCTTCATCAACATAATTCTCGATTAGATCAGAGTACTTCTCCAATCTCATGTCGTTTGGTCTATTTTCGAATAGTTCGAACGCAACGCAATCACCCACTTCATTAGGATCTAAATAAGTAAGACCAAAAGTCAAGTGCAACCACCGACCAATATCACTGCTTGCATCGTTATATTCCAAAACTAGACCGAGAGCATTAATTTTCCGGAACCATGCCTGAGATATTTAACCAAACAAACAAACTTAAGGGAACAAACATTTGGATTAACAATGACTACACCAAAAAAGTACAAGAGAGAAAGAAACTGATAAAACATTTAAAAGAAGCAAGGGGAAAAGGTGAAAGAGCGTTTTTAAAATTCAATAGATTGGTAATAAACAGCAAAGAATACACGCTTGAAGACTTAGGTGCTAATGGGGTAGAAAGAACGGGTACCATAAAAAGAACGTTAGCAGACAGATCCCCACTAAATGATGATGGAAAAGAACGATAAAAAAAACATCAGGTGTCTCCTCAAAAAACTATTGAAGATAGACAATCGATCAGGATGTAATAATGATGGCAAAGGCGATGTAATAGGACAATGCAATAGGAAAAAATATAGAATAAAAAATAAAGATGAAAAAAAATTACTAAGAATATGCACTTGGAATATAAGAACAATGCTAGAAGCCGGAAAGATAGAAGAAATTGCAAATGAATTACGAAGGTACAATATTGATGTAGCGGCCTTACAAGAAATCAGGTGGAGAGGAGAGGGAATAATTGAAAAAAAAGATTATAAACTACTATTTTCGGGAGGAGTAAAACAAGGGCAACGGGGAGTAGCATTTATTGTGAGGGAAAAACTGAGAGAAAATATCTTGGAATTTAGAGCCGTAAATGAGAGAATAGCCTGCTTGAGATTTGAAGCAAAACCTCTTAACTTATCAGTCTTGAACGTATATGCACCAACAGAAACTGCAAAGGATGAAGAAAAAGAAATATTTTACGAGAATCTTGAAGAAGAGATGATGAAAATGCATAAAGAAGATACAATAGTGGTTTTGGGAGATTTTAATGCCCAGATTGGTAAAGAAGATCATATAAAGACTATAGCTGGCAAACATACCGTACATGAAAAAACCAATAATAATGGACAAAGGCTTTGTAATTTCGCATCGTACGCAGACATGGTGATAAGTAGCATAAAATTCCAACACAAAAAATACCATAAATATACCTGGAGATCCCCCGACCAAAAATCATATTCCCAAATTGATCATGTTCTGATATCAAGACGAAATCAATCATCGATCAGAAATGTAAGGTCATATAGAGGAGCATGCGCCGACTCAGATCACTACATGGTCACAGCAATTTTAAAACAAAAAATAAAAAAGAAATTTAAAAGCAGACATATAATCAATAAATGGGATATACAAAAATTAGAAGATATGAAAATTAGAGAAGAATATGGAAAGCGCATAGAAAAATTACTGGATGATAAAGGAAAAGAAATACAAATCGATGAAGTTCAAGGTAAATGGAGAAAAATTGAAGAATGTATTAATACAGCGGCAAAAGAAAAAATAGGCATTAAAAAGAACAGTACAAAAAAGGATGGTATAATGAGGAGTGCAGAAAAATAGTGGAAACAAAAAGGGATGCTTGGAGCCAATGGCTTAGAACGAACAAAGACGAAGGAAAGAACGAATATGACAAGATAAGAAAACAAGCAAAAAATGCAGTAAGGAAAATTAAAAGAGATTGGGTGGATAGCATGCTAGAAAAAATAGATGCCGAAAATAATAATAAGAACTCGAAATTATTCTACCAAAAAATTAAAGAGCAAAATAGAGTATTCAAGCCCAAATAAATTGGAATAAAAGACAAAAATGGTAAAGTGGTAGAAGACGAAATAGAATATAAAACAACATGGTTGGAACATTTTAAAAACGTCTTAACAGAGACGGAAATACTGGAAGAATTTTCGGAAGACGAAGAATTAGAAGTAGAGCAAATACCAGAACCAACGCTAGAAGAAATAAAAGAAATCATTAGTAAAAGCAAAAACGGGAAAGCACCAGGAAGTGACGGAATAAATATTGAATTGATTAAATATGGAGGAGAAAAACTGACAGAACAGATATACGAATTAGTAAGGTGCATATGGAGGGATGAAAAGATGCCGGAAGAGTGGAGATCAGTTCAAATAGTAACAATACATAAAAAAGGGGATCAACGAAAGTGCACAAATTATAGAGGAATTACGCTACTTAACACGACCTATAAAATACTGTCTACACTCATCCAAAAGAGACTGGCAAGTAGTATAAGCACAATATTAGGACAGTATCAATACGGATTTAATAAAGGCAAATCAACCATAGACGCCGTTCATATACTGAAGCAAATATTGGAAAAGACTCACGAACATCAAATCGGAACAGAGATGCTATTTATTGTTTTTGAACAAGCCTTTGATTCAATAAAAAGACAACAACTAATGAGAGCACTTCAAACTATGGAGATAAACAAAAAACTAAGAAAATTAATCTGGATTATTATGAAACAATCAACAGTTACGGTAAAAACACAAAAAGGTGAAACGGGCATATTCGAGATTAACAAAGGAGTCAGACAAGGAGATTCTCTGTCAACAACTCTATTTAATCTGGCGCTGGAACATGTAGTCAGAAAAGTAGACAAAGGAAACATAACGACAAGGGGCGGACAATTGATAGCTTATGCGGACGATTTAGTCTTGGTAGCAAAAAACAGAGAAATTATGAAAAAAATGTTTCAAGAAATAGTGGAAGAAGGTAAAAAAAGGGGCCTTAAAATAAATGAAACAAAAAGGAAAATAATGACTGTGAACAAATACCTAATGAACAATAATAATAGCATCGGTGACTTCAAATTTGAAGAAGTGGATAAAATAAAATATTTAGGAGTTACAATAACCAACAATAGGGATGGAGAAATGGAAATTAAGGAGAAAATATTGGCAGCAAACAGAGTCTTTCAGGCAAATAAAAAGTTATTAAGAAGTAAATTTCTAGGCAAAAACACCAAAATGAAAATTTATAAAACAATAATTAGACCAACAATAACGTATGGAGCTGAAGTTATGATAATGACCAAGAAACAACAAGAAGACCTAAAAATTTAAAAAAAAAAGAACAAATGAAGAACTGAAAAAAGACATCCAGAGGGACATCATAAGTGTAATAAAAGAGCAAAGGTTAAAATGGTTGGGACATGTGTGGAGAGCAGGCCCAAACAGCACAATTTATGCGATGACTGAGTGGAAGCCAAGTGGCAAAAGAAAAAGAGGGAGGCCAAAATCAACGTGGTTACAGGAGGTTATAGATGACATAAACTGTCTAGGTATCCGAAACTGGAAGGCGAAAACAACCGACAGGAAACAGTGGAGGAACATAATTAAATTGATTTAAAAACTTGGAAAAGGGGCCCGATCCCCCCCCCCCCCCAAAAAAAAATCTGGATCTAAAAAGCCGCCCTGGCGACTAAACTCCTTGGGGTATATAGTCACTATATATATATGCCTGGGCGAGATGAAAACTGCATCCGATGATTTGGGCGGAAGGTCATATTTTTCGAACAGCTTTATGTATGCCTATTTCAAAATCACACAGTATTTCCTTAAAATCGAAGTTAATATTCAGTTTAGAGCACTTATCTTGAACCCAGAGAAACAGTTTTTAGTAAGTTTCCGATTTTTTATTGGGTAGAAGGCATACCATTAAAGGTATGTAATGTCCGTTTAAAAAAACGTGAATTGTAAACATTTGTGTGAAATATTTGGCACAATAATCAAATGTCCCGTCGACGTAGATTCGCTGCGTTTTCCCTAGAGCTTCAAGATTTGGAAGACACGTAAACACAATGATATTATTTAACACACAATTGATAAAAAGGAATTGTTCATCACGCGAAGTTTTTACGTCAATCGAATTCAAAATTTCATGTACTTCGTTAATATTTTTCGGAAGCGCTCGTATAAACTTACGTCGACTATTGTACATATTCTTCCTAATGTACTCGACGTCCCTGGTTGTTAGTATCGCTGGTAGGTTTTCTTTCAAAGCCATACGTATAATTTTTGACGGTTTTTCCGAAATATCCTCAACAGCAACTGTTTGCCTATTTAACGTTGAAATGTCCGCAACATGGCAGAGTTCGGATGAAGTTTTAGTCACGAATATTGCACTGGATGAACCTAGTGTATAGACACAGGCCTTACATTTTCTGTTGGTACATTTCCAACAAGTTTCTTCAGAAGTTTTCAGTTTTTTGTGGAAATTAAACTTGTAACCGTTAACCACAAGTAAATCCTTGCCACGAATACTTTTGATCATTTTCACCTCCATAATTTGCTTTCTCACAACAATTCACTGTCAAACTAAGTAAAAAGCAAAATTATAGCAAATTATAATAATTCAAGGGTTTTATTTCCTTCTAAACTACCTCTTTTTCCCAAAAATTATGGAATTAATTATAATATTTTAATTTGGGGGCGAAATTACCAGTCGGATTATCGAAATGTTTGGGTTCTAACGGATTAACACAGGTAGCGGGGACCAAATCGCCCATCCCCACTCCAATACCTCACATTTTGAGTATTCATTTCCATTAAGGAAGAAAGTACTTTCGTTGTCTTACATAGTCAGGCTGTTGGACAATTTTAGTGGACATATTTTCACAGAATTGCAGCCTTCGGTCGAGGTCGTCAACTTAAAGTTGATACACCATTTTCAATTTGTATGGGTGAAATTTATTTTTGGTCAACACCCTGTGTACTGTACTATGACTGACTCCTCAGGTAGACGCTACTTGGGCTGTGGAAGAAGAAGGGTTTTCTACAATGTCTGCAACTATATCAATTTGTTTATCAATACCAATATTTGGTCGACCCGATCGTTTGGCATCATGAACACTACCTGTATGTGTAGTGTTCATAAATATACTATAGATCTGTGTTCCATATTGCGAGAGTAGACCCTGACGAAAAAGAAGAAGGGCATATCCAGACAGGGGAGAACGCGCGCAATAGTTTGGCACGAGAAACAATAAAGTTGCAGTTAAACAAAGTTTGGTTTTAATATTTATTGAACAAACAAAAACATTACATTTTGGCGACGAGTACCACGTTGTGGTTGAGAAGAACAAAACAAGGCGAAAAGCAGTAAACATGTCCGGAGACAACATATTCGCAAACATAGACACATTTAACATGCATAATGGCATGGAAAACATTGGAGCCCGATGGCAGAAATGGTTGAAAAGGTTCGACAACTTTCTTATCGCTGCTGGAATAACTGAAGAACAAAGAAAAGAGGCGATGCTGCTGCATTGTGCAGGTGAGGAGGTTTTTGATATTTATTGCTCTCTTCCTGATCCTTCCCCTTCTACTCCTCCTCTAACATGCTATGAGACGGCCAAAACAAAACTCAACACCCATTTTGTGCCTAAAATTAATACAGAGTTTGAAATTTTCAATTTTCGACAAGCAAAACAGATGGTTTCAGAGTCTATTGAAGAATATTATGCTAGATTGTTGAAATTGAGTACTAACTGTGCTTTCAGCGACAGAAACAGAGAAATTAAATCACAAGTAATACAATGCACTACATCTGCAAGATTAAGAAAGTATGGACTCGCTGAAAATCCAACATTGGAACAACTGATCGCCCAAGCAAAGGCATACGAAATGACAGAGACACAGGCTCAGCAGATGGAACCAAACTCAGAACAAATTTCTAGAGTAAGTAACAAGTACAGAAGAACAAATGGAACAAAATTCAACCAACATAAACCCACTCGAACAGATATGAATACACAACTAAGTACAAGCCAGTTTAACAGTCTATCGAACACAAATAAACGATGTAGAAATTGTGGAAATAGGTGGCATGCAGGCGGAAGACAAGAGTGCCCAGCAAGAAATGCTACTTGTCATTTTTGCTCCAAGCAAGGTCATTTCTTAAAATGCTGCATAAGAAAGCAAAAGGTTCAACAAGGTCAGTTTCAAAATAGTGAATCAAACACAAGTCAATTTTCACAGCCTACTACATCAAACAGCAACAGAAGTTTTACAAAAAATCATGGAACAATAAACAGGGAAACAACAAATTACAACAATGCCTTTATAGAAGGTGATAGCAGCTCTGAACACTCATTTCAAGTCAATGCTATAAACAGAGTAAATGACGTACCTACTATTGATATTAAAGTTGACAATAATGTTATAAAATTTATAATAGACACAGGTAGCTCTGTAAATTTGATTGGCATTAAAACGTTTTCAAAACTCGGCAACAAAACTTTATTTGAAAACTGCACAGATATCTATGCATTTTGTGCTCCCAATAAATTGAAAATAGTAGGAAAGTTCACAGCAATTTTAACACATAGAAACAATTCAACGGAAGCTGTAATTCATGTTGTAGAGGGAGACTGCCAATCGTTGTTGAGCTACAACACATCATGTAAATTAAATTTAATAAAAATCATCAACAACGTTACTCAAACAGTGATCAACACAAAATATGTCCAAAATAATTACCCAGAAATTTGTACAGGTATCGGTAAGTTAAGAAACTGCGAGATTAAACTACACATAGACTCAAATGTAGCTCCTGTTGCGCAGAAGCATAGAAGAATTCCTTACCATCTTCGAACAAAAGTTGAAGAAGAGTTGAACAGATTAGAAGCACAGGATATCATTGAAAAATCTACTGGTGCTACTCCATGGTTATCATCAATAGTTATAGTCCCAAAACAAAAAAAAGATGCAATAAGGCTATGTGTTGATATGAGATCAGCTAATAAGGCAATTTTGAGAGAACGCCACATCACCCCAACGCTTGATGACATCATCAATCAATTGAATGGCTCAGTAATGTACAGCAGCATTGATTTAAAAGATGGGTATCACCAACTGACATTAAGTGAAGAAAGTAGATACATCACTACTTTCTCGACACATGCAGGACTTTATCGCTACAAACGACTGAGTTTTGGTATCAACGCCGCGGCAGAAATCTTTCAAAACGCAGTGAGACAGGTGGTCGCAAGTATTCCAGGAGTTATTAATTACAGTGATGACATATTAGTTTTCGGAAAAACAGTTGAGCAACACAACTCATCCTTGGAAGCACTGTTAAGAAAACTACAAGAAGCAAATCTAACAATAAATACTACAAAATGCATTTTTAGTGTCTCAAAGATAAAATTTTTTTGGCTATTTATTTTCGAAAGATGGAGTTCAACCTGATCCAGATAAAGTAAACAGCATTGTAAACATGAAACCACCTGAAAACTCGTCAGAAGTTAGAAGTCTTCTTGGCATGATTAATTACCTGTCAAAATTTTTGCCCAATCTAGCCCAAAACACACAAATTTTACGAGACCTAACACACAAAGATGCTGCGTGGGAATGGAAACAAGAACATAATCAAACTTTTGGATCTTTGAAGAAACAGCTACAACAAGCCACCACACTATCATATTTTGATATTAATAAATCAACCGATCTTTTTGTAGATGCAGGTCCTAAAGGTCTTGGTGCTTTGTTAACACAAGGAAATAACATAATCGCATATTCAAGCAGAACCCTTACATCAGTCGAACAGAGATACAGTCAAATAGAAAAAGAAACCCTGGCATGCATATGGGCTATTCTACATTTCAACATATACCTATATAGTTCAAAGTTTACACTTCATACTGACCATCTCCCACTAGTTAAAATTTTAGGAAACAGTCGTTCTGCTCCTAGCGCACGTATCGAAAGACTTTTATTACGCATACAACCATACGAATTCAAAGTTGTACATCAAGCAGGAAAATCAAACCCTTCGGATTATTTGTCTCGTCATCCCGTAGAAATGACTTCTGACCATACTAAAGTTGAAGAGTATGTGAATTTTTTAGTACACACAGCAATGCCCAAAGCCATGACAGTCGAGCAAGTCCAAGAAGCTACTAAAAATGACAGCATACTGACAGCAGTAATGGATGCAATAAAGAACAACAAGGACAACTGGTATCAGCCAGAATTAATACCATTCAATAACATAAAAACAGAGATAACTGTAAACGATAATATTGTACTAAGAGGTACACGCATCATTTTGCCAAGATCACTTCAAAGACATGCCATAGAATTAGCACACAAAGGACATATGGGTATGGTGAAAACAAAACAGTTACTACGAACAAAAGTATGGTTTCCAAACATTGACAAAATAACAGAAACATTCATCAAAAGCTGCACACCCTGTCAAGCAGTAACAGATACAAAACGCAGAGATCCAATCACATCATCACAGCTTCCAGATATTCCTTTTAGTCATCTTGATATAGATTTTGTTGGACCATTTAATAACAAAAAGTATGTATTTATTCAAGTGGACGAATATTCCAGGTATCCACTAGCCGAAGTAGTACCTTCAACTAATTTTTCTAGCATTAAACCAATATTTGATAGAACATTTAGCACATTTGGAATTCCCAAACAGATCAAATCCGACAACGGTCCACCATTTAACGGTGTGGAAATGAAGCTATTCTTAGAAAACTTTGGTATAAAACACTTGCGAGTAACTCCATATTGGCCTGAAGCCAATGGTTTGGCCGAACGTTTTGTTAAGTCATTCAAGAAATCACTCATCTGTGCCCACCTAGAAACTAAGCAATTCGATTCTCAGATTCAGCAATTTCTTCTAAATTACCGCAGCACACCACACTCCACAACAGAGAAAACGCCGTTCGAGCTTGTGTTTCAAAGAAATGTCAATAACATGTTGCCAATGCACAAAATACAGGAAATGCAACAAAAATCACATCATAACACACAGCTGAAAGATAATGAAAATAAAAGAAAACAGAAAGAGTATGCTGACAAAAGAAGACATACGAAGGCCCATACATTTCAAGAAGGAGACCTTGTTTTATGCAAGCAGATTCGTAAAAATAGTCTCACACCAAAATTCCATCCACATCCATACAGAATAAAGCAAATAAAAGGCACACAAGTCATTGCAGAAAGAGATGGAAAGAGCATAAAAAGAAATGCATCATTCTTTAAACATTTTTACTCCAATGCCACGAAAATACCATCCCCAAAACCTATTCATCTCAAACCACAATTAAAAACGCAACCCACCAAACCTTTTCCTTCGAGCACTTCGTGGAAGATTAACCTCACGCAGACACCCAACCTAGAGAATATGTTGACCCCGATTAGTGACGAGTCTCCCGACCATGAAGAAGGTGAACAAGCATCATCCTCTCGAGATGGACAAGTTTCCCACGACGATGATATGGACGAAGAAAGAGAAGATTCTACCACGTCTAGTTCAGATGCCGAAGCAGAAAAAACATCCAATGAAGTTGAGTCCAGACCGCAACGCAATCCAAGGAAGCCTGGTTATCTAGATGATTACCTTACGGACTTTGAATCCGACTAGTATTTCTCTTGAAAGTTTAATTTTTGTCCTTTTGCAATTTTTGTGTTTAGCAAGACTTTTATTTTATTTAAAGTAGAGGAGAAAATGTAGTGTTCATAAATATACTATAGATCTGTGTTCCATATTGCGAGAGTAGACCCTGACGAAAAAGAAGAAGGGCATATCCAGACAGGGGAGAACGCGCGCAATAGTTTGGCACGAGAAACAATAAAGTTGCAGTTAAACAAAGTTTGGTTTTAATATTTATTGAACAAACAAAAACATTACAGTATGTTGAAACTTTCAAAAAGCTCCCTCAAATAAGTCCTCGATATAGGGCGATCGGGGTATCGCTCATTAAAAATGCGTTCCGCCGCATGAAAATTATTTCCACTTTCACCAATAATTAAGATAGATGTTACTTTGTCAGCAAGAGCACGTACATTTTGTTTATGTAGATACTTAAACGTCTCCTTAAACAATAATTAAACTCAAAATTCAAGAAATTATCGCATGTAAAAACGTCAATTAAAAAATTTCCAACTTTTTTGACAATTAACCATAGGCGGACTTTTGAATCTTTATTAATTAAAAGCGAAACTCAAATTTTAGTGTTTATTTATTTTAACCATCAAAAACATCGTAAAAATTACTATGATTGTGTTACGGAGATACATAGTGAACGCGCCGGTTAACAATCCCGGGTTGTCAGTGTCATATTGAAATAAATATATGTCAATTAGATTACGTTTATTAAGATTTGTTCAATATATAATATAGCATCTAATGTGACTGGAATCTATAATTATTGCATACACAACAGATTGGCGACGAGGATATTTCGAACCACAGTACAAATCCAATAATGGAGGAACAACTAGCAATAGTGTTAGCAAAGATGATGGATACAATGACAGATATGCAAGAACAGCAAAATAGATTACAACAAACGCTGTTAAACCAAGAAAATACGTCTACGTAAGTAGGAGGCATTTTACTTGCACCATACGACGGAATAAATGAGTCATTCGATAGTTACCTACAACGATTACAAAATTACATTACATTGAAGGGAGTGACAAATGCCAATACAAAAGTGCACATTTTCCTAAATTGCATTGGACCAAAGTATTACCAGATACTAAAGAACATTACATCACCAAATGCACCAGAATCAAAAACATACGAGAACCTCATACAAATCCTGAGAAATCACATCGCTCCGGAACCAGGTGAATTTGTTCAACAGCATAAGTTTTGTCTCAGAGCACAGCATGAACATGAATCTGTAGCCAATTACGTGGCAGGATTAAAAGAAATAGGTGGAAAATGCAATTTTATTTGCAATGGATGTAAAAATAGTACATTTGAAACTCATCTGAGAGTACAATTTATACGTGGCCTACGTAACAGTGAGATTAAAGAACGATTACTACAGGAACCACCCACTACAAAAGTTGATGACATTATAAAGATTGCAATGGCAATTGAAACATCAAAATCAGAAAGTAAAGAAATGGGAATTTATGAAAATTCTCCAATAAATAAAATTACAGCCAAGAAAGGTACATACAACAAGAATACTTTCAAGAGAAATACATACAAGGAAAATACAGAGAATTACAATACCAGAGAAGAAAAGAAAATAGTTTGTTACAGATGCGGAAAACCAGATCATAAATCAATTGAATGTAAGGTTAAAGACAAACTTTTTTGTCTAAAATGTCACAAACAAGGGCATGTCGAGGCTGTATGTTTCAGAGCACAAAAGCAATTAGGAATTGAAAAGGAATAATCAGATGATACAGAAAATGAAGAAATTTACGAAATACATACAATACCTATAGAGAATACAGTTACATCAAATGATAAATTCAATATTACATTAAAATTAAATGGATCAGACCACACTTGGGAGTTAGATACAGGCGCAGCAGTAACTACATGCTCTGCAGATTATTATAACACACATTTCAAAAATCTGAAACTGAAAAGCACTAGAATTAAACTCAGAACATATACGGGGGAAATAATACAACCTTTGGGTACCTGCAATATGATGATAAAATACAAAAACAAGGTAATTTGGGGCAGTGTAATCGTGATTGATAGGAAAGTAGACCCCATAGTTGGAAGGGAATGGATAAGGAAACTTAACATACATTTTGAAGTAAATGCAATAAATTCAGAAAAAAAACAACGACATCACAGAACAAGAATTCAAAGAAAAATTAAACAAATTACTAAAAGAAAATGAATACTTATTTTCAGAACAAATTGGAGAAATTAATAATTACCAAGCATCATACAAATTAATGGAAAGCACTACGCCAATTTTCTTGATGCCTAGACCAGTACTGTTTGCGCTCAGGGAACAAGTCGAAAAAGAAATAGATAGATTGGAAGGAGTTGGGATTTTTGAGAAAGTTACTTACTCACAATGGGGCACACCTTTGGTTCCCGTAATAAAACCTTCAGGAAAAATTCGTTTATGTGCCGACTACAGTGCAACATTAAATAAAAATCTAGAAAATGACAACTATCCTATTCCAAGATTAGAAAAGATTTTTAGCAAATTGAGTGGAGGAAAATATTTTTGCACATTAGACATTAACCAAGCATACCTACACATGAAAACCGATGAAAGCTCAGCAAAAATGCAAGCGGTCAGCACCTGCAAAGGAACTTATAAAGTAAATCGCTTAATGTTTGGTGTAAAAATAGATCCAAATATATGGCAAAGATTTATGGATCAGACATTACAAGGGTTATCAGGTACAGCATGTTTCTTTGATGATATTGCTTTACAAGGACGTACATACACAGAATTACTGCAAACGACTGGAAATAGTATTCAGCAAATTAAGAGAATGTGGACTGCACCTCAATAGGAAGAAATGTCAATTTTTCCAAAAATCGATTACATATCTTGGTCACAGAATTAATGAGGAGGGACTACATCCAACTGACGAGAAAATATATGATATCAAAAATAGTTACCGGCCGACAGATGTCACTTCGAACATTCCTCGGAATGATCAACTATTATCAGCAATTCATACCGAACCTGGCTTCAAAACTTAATCCGCTGTATAAACTATTACAAAAGAATACCAAACTTGATTGGACCAAAGAATGTGAAAATGTTTTCCAAAAATTAAAAACAGAGATATGCAGTGAAAAAATACTTACCCCTTTCTATCCTAACTTACTTGTGACGCTAGCTACAGATGCATCACCAATGGGATTCGGCGCAGTATTGTCACATATTATGCCTGATAAGACCGAAAGACCCATTGCCTTTGCGTCACGATCTTTGACCCAAGCCGAAAGAAATTATAGCCAGCTTGACAAAGAAGCAGCAGCACTGATTTGGGAAATTTTTCAGTACTGTTATGGACGAAGAATTATAATCATCATTGATAATCAACCCCATGCAAGAATCCTACATCCAACAAAAGTGATGCCGTCAACTACAGCAATTAGACTAATACATTACGCGAATTTCTTGGCTGGATTTGACTACGAAATAAAGCTCAGGAAAACAACAGAGCATGCAAATGCGGATTATTTCTCAAGACTAGAACATAATACAAAAAATAAGGAAAAGAATACAGATGACGATATATTTTACCTAAATCAAATTGCAACGATGCCAATTACTAAAGAGAAAATCAAAGAAGCTACAGCTAAAGATCCGGAGCTACATCAGTTATATAAAAATATTCAATCGGGAAAAGGAAACATGAACAATATACATGAATTTTCATTACAAGATAATTGCATTTTCTATGGAATTAGAATCGTAATACCAAAACAATTACAAGCCACTATATTGCAAGAGTTACATACAGCACATACTGGAATTGTAAAAATGAAAGCACTGGCACGAAGCTACGTATGGTGGAAAAACATTGATTCTGACATTGAAAAGATGGTAAAGGAGTGTAAAGCATGTTGCATGCTTCAAAGAAATCCTATTAAAGTACCCGTACACAGTTGGGAATATCCAAAGGAACCATGGACTAGAATACACATAGACTATGCAGGGCCTTTCATGAATAATTATTTCTTGATAGTTGTGGATGCCTATACGAAATGGCTTGAAGTGATACCTACTTCATCAATTACAGCATCAGCAACTATTAATATTCTGAAGATGTTCACTACATTTGGATTACCCTTGATAGTAGTATGAGACAATGGGAAACAATTTCGATCAGAAGAAATGCAAGGATTTTTAAAGCAAAATGGAATTCAATCAAAATTCACAGCACCTTTCCATCCATCGAACAATGGACAAGCGGAAAGATATGTACAAACATTTAAAAATAAATTAAAGGCAATGATACATGAGGGAGGTACTCTCCAGGACAAACTAACAAAAATGTTAATGATGCACAGGAAAACGCCAAATAATTCCACTGGATTGAGTCCTGGTGAAATGATGTTTAAAAGATTATATAGAACAAGGATTGATTTGGTTCAAAGGGAATTCGCAACGGACATGAACAACAAAAGGGAAGAAATACAAATAAATAAACAATTCAATGTGGGAGAAACAGTACAGATACGATCGTATGATGACAATAAATGGAAATTCGGAGTCATCGAGGGTAAAAAAGGAAAACTACACTATGAGATAAATACAGATGGAAAAATTCATAGAAGACATGTGGATCAAATATTAAAATCATGTATTAAAGACCACCCTATCTACAATGATCCGTCTGTTAGGGAGCATCATGTGCCTAATTGGCAAGCGGAATCACAGACGGATAAAGGCGTTAACTCTGAGAATGAACCTGTTAAGAAAAAAAATATTGAGAAAGAGGACCAGACACCAGAGAAATCGGAGCAACAACCGGCTAATGGAGAGGTAGGATATTCGGCCGAGAGTGTGCCTCAAATCAACGAACCGAAACATAAGGAGGATGTGGTGGTTCGCCGCAGTAGTAAAAACAGAAGGCCGCCAAAACGTTTAGATCTATAACTTTATAAATACAACGAGGGGAAGTGTTACGGAGATACATAGTGAACGCGCCGGTTAACAATCCCGGGTTGTCAGTGTCATATTGAAATAAATATATGTCAATTAGATTACGTTTATTTAAGATTTGTTCAATATATAATATAGCATCTAATGTGACTGGAATCTATTATTATTGCATACACAACAGATTGAATAGGTATTCTAAATACCCCTCAAACGAGGTGTCACTTACCATAAGGTCCCATTTAATATTATTGGTTTCAGTTGCCTGGTGACGTCACCAATGCCTATTGCGTCACCTGCTACCACTAGTGGAGAACCTTACAATTGTTCATTTTCACCCTACAAATTTCATCAGTCTAAGTATCACCATTCAAAAGAAAAAAGAGGGGGTGGGGAATTTTGAGAAGCACTTTTCGTCTTAAAATAATAAATGATCAACTTTTGTGACAAAGTCCATTAGTTAAAGTTATTTACAAAAATAGGAGGCAGTTATAAGCTTCACATTTTAAAATTAGTAAAAAGTATGCAGGGTCTTCCATAACACTGTTTTTTTAAATGAAACACCTTGTTTTTTATTTTAAATTTAAAATCCACTTCACTTTCTCGTTACAAGAATACAACGTTGTTATGTGTTATACAGGCTATTTGAAAAGTTATAACCAAATTTCAATAGAAATCGTAGCAAGTTCAACGTCTTGTATAATGGAAAAGGGGCACAAGAGCAATGATGTGTTGAGGCCATAGTTTTTAAATGATTGTCAAACTTCATCAAAATTATTGATTTTGCTAATACTCTTTAAATTTCATTACACAAATTCATTATTTGCTCTTTTTTTTAAATGCATCACCCTGTATTTTATATCACAATCATAAACTACAGTCAATGTAGTTTAATTTATCCTAAGTATTTCCTATACCTAAACTTAATATAGTTTTGGAGATATTTTAAATTGTATTGGAAGAAGTGAAATTTCATGAATTACATTTTTTTTATTTAATTTACTATTTACAAATATCTTGAAGCAACACACAAAAAACAATTATACAAAACATTAGATAAAAAATTGTTATTTTCATTGTAGAAGGTGATCCAAATGAGCTCCTATATCATTAAAATCAAGGTTTCTATGAAGGTATGTGTATTGACAATTCAATTTTGATTATTTTGCAACAGTCAACAATGAATTTTGAAAGGGAAGAACTGGTAGACATGGTATGGATCTTAGGTGAATGTAATAACAATTGTTTTCTTGCAACAAGAGTCTATCATGAGCGATATCCAGATCGTTGGCAACCGAATAAGTGAGCATTTCAAAATGTAATGGATAGATTCAATCGCAATGGTTCAGTTTTATATGAGACTAAAGAAAAAGCAAAAACAGTTACACCAGATGAGACCGAATTAAATGTTTTCCTGGCCGTTACAGAAGATCCTCATTGAAGTATCAGAAATATTTCAAGAGAGCAAGACGTTAGTTACGGATCTGTTCAGAAAATTCTCTCGAGACACCACATTCACCCATACCACATCCAGCTACACCAATGAAACAGCGTTTCATAAAAACGTATATGTGTCAATCGGCGTAACTTCCACTATTACAAAGAGTCAAACTAGGTGGTCCTCAAACGTTTGGGGTGGTATCTTAGGTAATTATGTAATAGGCCCTTTCTTCTTTGAGGAAACAGTGAACGGAGAGGTTTATTTAGACTTTTTAGTAAACCAGTTAGGTACCTATTTTACTTCAAAACGTGCCCCTCGACATCCGTCAACAGTTATGGTATTTACATGACGGAGCTCCTTCTCATCACAACGCACTTATCCAATTGAATGACCAATTTCCTAACAGATGGATAGGAAGAGAAGGACCAATTAATTGGCTAGCTAGATCACCAGAATTAAGTAAAGTAGACTTCTTCTTCTGGGGCTATATTAAAGATATAGTGTACCGTGAACCTCCAACAACAATTGATGACATGAAGGTCAGAATTAGAAACGCATTTCATAATGTTACGCCACAAATGCTTACAAACGTAAGTAGATCATTCGAAAACCGTATTCAAGACTGTGTTGACGTTGTGGGAGCTCATTTCGAACACCTTCTACAATAATAATAATAATAATTTTTTTATCTAATTTTTTGTTTAATTGTTTTTTGTGTGTTGCTTTAAGATAATTGGAAATAGTAAAGTAAATAAAAATAATAAATTTAATTCATGAAATATCCCTTTTTCCAATACAATTTAAAATATCTCCAAAACTATTAAGTTTAGGTACAGGAAATACTTCGGATAAATTAAACTACATTGACTGCATGATGGCGATATAAAAAAACTGAACAAATAATGAATTTGTGTTTTGACGTACCCTGTATTAAATTGAAAGAGTATTAGCAAAATCAATAATTTTGATGAAGTTTGACAATCATTTAAAAACTATGACCTCAACACATCTTTGCTCTTGTACCTCTTTTCTATTATACAAGACGTTGAACTTGCTACGATTTCCATTGAAATTTGGTTATAACTTTTTAAATACCCTGTATAACACATAACAACGTTGTATTCTTGTAACGCGGAAGTGAAGTGGTTTTTAAATTTAAATAATCAAAAGGGTGTTTCATTTAAAAAAACATATGTTTGATGAGGTTCAGTGTTATGGAAGACCCTGTATACTTTTAACTATTTTAAAATGTGAAGCTTATAGCTGCCTCCTATTTTTGTAAATAACTTTTTTTGGTATCTCCTATAATAACAGATATAAGGGACTTTGTCACAAAAGTTGATCACCCTGTATACTGGTTTAATAACTTCTTATTAACAACGACCACAATATTTACTTTCTTGATTTCCTTCTGAATTATTTGACGTGAAATTACCAAGAACCAAGAAACGTTTAAAATATTCAACTAATCTTTTGAACTTTCTTTTTTGTATGTATAAATACCTCGGTTTAGGAGAAAGGGTCTGTTTATGCTGTGCCTTACTTGAGGTGAAGGACGCTGTTTCTATACAGGCAAAGAATACACATTCTTTGATACAGGTTTCAGAAGAATCTTGACAGTCTCCGAAATATTTCGTGACGTATACCTATATTTATAAATGACGAATGAACATTCTACACATCTTTTAACGCTTCTATTACTAGTACCATTGTATACAATGCTAGTACCTATCTATTATTTTATATAGAAATGTTACACAAACAAAAACATTTTTGTTTAAATTTTATTATCACAAAAAATAATTTTACATTTTTTTTCTTTTCAAGCATTTATGATGCGGGGGAGATAATATAAATAGTAAAAATAATATTAGTTTTTAAATTTTAGACACGATGAAATAAAACAATTTAATGTGTTTAAATATTCATTATTATTAGGTAAGGTAGGTTTTATTTCATCCTGTCAGTATGGATCTTCATCAAGTAAAAGCCTCATGTATTCAATTTTTAAATTCTAGATTTAAGTTTAATGTCTTTTAAGTAGCAGAACACTTCATTTTTATTTGTTGAACGTATAATTCTAAGGTTGGATCTTAGTTTTTGTGTTTTTCTTGCTGTGTCATACATTTTGGACTTTATTGTACGATGTGTTTCACTGTAATCACATTGTGACAAGTTTGATAGGTGGGTACGGATTCTTTTTTCATTAGGGGTTGGTGTGTGAGTCCGATACGCATATTGTTTTAAAAGACGACTGGGCATGAGAGATTATGAGGATTTGCAAATATTCGAGGGGCATAATTTAAAAATATATATGTTATAGGCAATGTGTATAATGCAGGCATTCTATACAATACCTAGGAAATGTATAGAATGCCGGAGTCGTTCAGGCAATGTATGAAATGATATTCAATAGTTCAACTATTTTACACTTTACCTAGGAAATGTATAGAATACCTAGGCATTGTATAGAATGCCGGTTGAAGCATAGGTAATGTATGTAATCGATTTTTCATAATCGATTTCACATAAAAAAAAACAACCAGTTTTCGTATAAGTACTTTAAATAAACTATTGGTAACATAATTATAATTTGAAAGGAAATAAAATCTTAGGTAACATCTTTGAACGAACTAAAATAAAGTAATATTAAAATTGCAATCTAGTAACCTTGTAGGTACCTACTTAATAACAAAAAGAAATATTTTCTTAAGTATCTTCACATGTGCAGTAATCGACACAAAATCTATGCGCTACGATATCAAAGCAATGACATATTATTAAAAGTTTTATTATACCTACTAGAGTTCAAAATCAACATTATTAAACTTTAATTTAACTCAAACATTACTCTGAATAAATAGAAATTAAGAATCTTCTAATAACATAATTATAATTTGAAATGAAATCTTATGTTTGTTCAAACTTTATTGAAATTAACAATTAGGATACCCATTAAAGATAATCCTTATAAAAAAGGTAAGTAATATTTTGTTCATTGTTTTTAACCACCAGGAGATTTTTTAGTTGTAGTTTTTATCGAGAAGGGCAAGGAAAATCATTGAAGAAGCTATACAGTATTGTAAAAATGGCTTCTTCAATGATTTTCCTTGCCCTCACCGTACACTAACTGAAGAAAAGTAAATTCACTTCGTCTTTTACACACATTACCTGCTGCGCATTCGGTATTGTATAGAATACCTAGGTAATGTATAAAATAAATTATATTTCATACATTACCTAAACGTTTTAGGTATTCTATACATTGCCTAGGTATTGTATAGAATACCGGATTATACAGATTGCCGGTAACATATACATAATACATGAAAGTGCTTCAGATGCATCCACAATATAATGTCGATCACAATAAATGTTGGTCCAATCTCTGACCTCGGTCTGGTTAAATATTATCAAGTGAGAACATAGACGATTTTTTCTTGGTATACCACATATAGGTACTATCTACAGTACACCTAGTATGGGTACAGTGACATTTTTTGTCGTATGCGAGGTTGTACTTTTTTGTATAATTATTGATTGACAAAAGTGCAATTTCGCATGCGACGAAAAATGTCACTGTTTGAGAATAGACCGCCAGAGCATACACTGCGTCGGAGTCCACTACACTTCGGTTAGTATCACTTCTTCTGCTTTCTTTTTGTTGTCACCTTTATTCAATTTCTCTAAACGCTGCAATTCATATTTATTTCTGTGATTTTAAACCTTATATAACCACAGAGACAACCCTCTGATAACCACAAAAAGATTTCGAACTTGTGTTGATTTTACGGCTACAAGATGGTGAAGCGTAGAGGTTCTATTTTTACAAAGGGAATCTAACTAAAATTAGTTTTAGTTGAAACTTTGCAACAATACATGCGAAATTTGACAGTAGCTAATTGTCTGGTAGAGTATGGTGTCATGTGCATAGTACAAATCGAGGTACCCTATAACGATACCAAAGCGAGCGTGTTTAGTAAAGTACGACCAGAGATCTAAGAAGGTCATAAATCACCCAGCACTTGAGTTATCAGCAGGCGGTCGAGTCTACGCAGAGTTGTACCTTAAATTTTGTTTTATAAGTAGCTACCTATAATGATATTGGGTTAAGATAATTATTAAGAAAAATCGCTTGAATATAATTGCGAATTGTAAATGTTTATATAATCTATGATATATAACACAAAAACATTTATAAACAACACCGATAATGAATGCGATTATAGTTCAGAAAGTTTATAATATTTAAGTTGTTTAGAATTAAATTTAATATACCCACCCAACAAAATAAATTTCACTGTCGTCATCCAAATTGATAATAAACTTTTCTTTGGAAATTTTTTCTATATCCATATATGACTTTTCCACATCCATATATGACTATTCCACATTCCACCTTTCTAATATGGGAAACACACTTGGCCCAGCTGCTATCAGGAATGTTCGCAGTTTCAGTTTGAATAAGAGCTACCACAGTTGAACTTAGGCTGGTATTATTTCTTCGAAATGCTGACTTATGATGATGCCATTCATGTTCAATTAGGTTAAACAGTGATAAGGAGGAAGTCTGAGCACCGTATCTCCCAAGCTTTCAGCCACCAAATCACAAAGATATTTCTTCTCTATCGAATAACTGCGTAAAACTTCTAGTAACTGTTTTTTGTGTACGTTTCCTCATAGTACATATGAGGGGCCTAGTTCCAAAGTGTACAATCTCCAGTCATTTGTTCAGAAAACATGAAAAACCTGTCAGTTGAATCTAAAGGATTTTTTTTGAAATTTGATTATTTTATTGGAAAATAGGCAAGATAAGGAAATATTTCACAAAATTATGGGAAAAAAATAATTGTCTTTGCAAAAGTATTTCCAAAAAATTATGGAGTTTTTACGTTATGAAATTAAGTGATGGAGATTGTTCACATTGAAAGTGAAACAATATTTTTTAGTTCAAATAGATATTTTTATTTGGACTTGATTGAAATACGTACAATCCATATTATTAATAAAAATGAGTATAATAAAAAAGTTTTGTTCTTTAAAAATTTAAAAACTACAACTCGAACCTGGTACCTGGAATCTTACAAAAAGTTAGATTGTCAAAGTAGAATCATCTTCTTCCTCTTTTGCTTCACATAGTACCATGTCCTCATTAGGTTCATTTTGGCTCTCTCCTTCCAGCACAAATTTATAAAATTTTAATCTAGTGTTACAAAATATAAATGTTTACAATAGAATAAATGTAAAAGAGTTCGGTCCTGACCGTTATTGGGTTACTACCTGAAAGCGATCAGCTCCTAAGTGCATAGCGAATTGTGCTAGTATAAAATCGAATAAATTCAATCCAAAGTCATAATCTACCTTAGTTAATTACAACAAATGAAATACGTAAGTACTATTTACAACTGAATTAGAATAGTATATAAAAGTAATAAGACGAAATTTCACCAACAAACCAGCCGCTTATCAAAAGGAATTCCATTATCCACTTTTTACTTCTGACTCTGTCTCAGTAGACAGGGTCGGACCTGCACATGATAGTGCAGAAGCAGAAAATAGTTTTAAAAGTTACTTAATTTCAAAATTATATCATGAATAATAACTCTAAAAGCAATTCACAACAACCCGGAATGTCATATTCAAGTGTATTGGGACAAAGTCAACAACCAAAGTACCCGCCAAAAGAACAAGCTATTATTTTTCCGTCAATAACAGGAATCAAATGCCAAGAATACTTGTATCAAGTCGGTCCACTTATCTCACCTAAAAATATACTATATGCTTCACGCATGGCTAATGACAGAGTATGTATATATTTATCATCGAAACAGATTGTAGACAAATTTTTGAAAGAGCATGGAGGAGAAATTACTATTAATGGCCAACAAATCAAAGCTCGTAGGATGATTACTCCAGCAGAAAGACTTGTAATTTCAAATGTTTGCCCTTCAATCCCTAACGAAATTATCCAAGAAGCCTTAGAAAATATTGGACTAAAACTAATGTCAAATATAACATTCCTAAGAATTGGTGTAACTGATCCCGCGTACAGCCATATACTCAGTTTCCGACGTCAAGTATATATTGATCCACCAAATAACCTTACAGTACCAGACAGTCTCCTTATACAATTCGAAACAACCAGTTATCGTATTTTTCTCAACATGGATGGGCAAGGTTGTTATAAATGCAAACAACCAGGTCACACTGCATACAACTGTACCTCTTCCAGCCAAGTTAATAATACTCCTAACATGCCACTACACTCCCAATCAAATATAAGCGGCAGCAACACCACTACGTCTACACCCCAAGTTCAAGCTAACGTTACTACTCCTACACCACCAGAGAAAATCAATATTACTCCTCCTACACTCCAACCTAAATCCATCAACAACTCACCCGAACTTGAAACAAACCAAATAGACATAATAAATAATGATCACACAGAAACCAACAAAAGAAAAATCAACGAAATTGAAAGTCCCCCAATACCAGATAACACCACTGAAGAGGAAACAACTTTCAAAACACCTAAAGAAAAAAAACCTAGGAAAGTTGGGCTTGACGAAATAATGAAAATGATGGAACCCGCCAAAAATTTCATTGAGGAACACGCAGACGAACTAATATTAAATTATGATCAACTGACAGATTTGATTACCAATATTCATGGTTCTAGTGATCCAATCAGTACCATAAGAAATTATACCTCAGATTTCGAGTCTCTCATTAATATGCTGGAAAAAGTGTACCCCCAAATCACGAACAAATCCCTAAAAATCCGCTTAACCAAGACAAGAAAACGATTACGACGATACATATCAGAAGGCCCCATTGACTCTGGAAGTGAGTCGTCGACACAATCATCATATTAGAAATGGACATACTTCAATGGAATTTAAATGGTTATTACGTACACTATGAAATGTTGAAACAACTATTGTCTAAGTACAAACCAAATTCCATTTGTTTACAGGAAACACATTTTAAAGACAGTAATGTACATAACTTGAAAAACTATAACATATACTATAAAAACAGACCCACTGGAGAAAGGAGCTGGGGGGGAGTTGCCACATACGTTAAAAATAATATCCAATCAAATAAAATTGACATAATCTCAGATCTAGAAGCTGTTGCGGTTACTGTTTTCCATCCATCTAAAATAAATATTTGTAATATTTACATTCCTTCCAATATTATTCTCAATAAAAATGATTTGGTGAACTTGATTGAACAAATACCTCAACCCCGTATAATTGTCGGAGACTTCAACGGTCACAATTTATTGTGGGGATCGGAGAAACAAGACGATAGAGGTAATCTTATTGAGGAAATTATGAATGACTACAACCTCACTTTGCTTAATAATGGATTTAGCACAAGATTCAACTCATACAATGGGACATCGTCTGCTATAGACTTGGCAATATGTGATGTCGCCATTACTCCTCTCTTAAACTGGGAGGTAATGCCATATCTCTATGGCAGCGATCACTTCCCAATAATAATCTCTGACATTAGAACCGGCGTAGAAAATAGCAAACCTTTACAAAAATGGCGTCTTAACAAAGCAAACTGGAATCAATTTTCCCTAAATATTGAAACATTACTTTCTCAATACAAAATAACAGAGGATATCGACGAAACAGTTAACGAATTTACCAAAATAATTGAACAAGCCGCCAAAGACAGTATTGGGATGACAGAAACCATCAGAAGACACAATCCGGTACCCTGGTGGAATGACGAATGTCGTCAGACAATAAAAGCAAGTAAAGCAGCATTTAATCGCTACAAAAAATACAAGACTCCTGAAAATCTAGCAAGTTTTAAGAACCTTAGAGCCAAGACAAGATATACGCTAAAAAAAAGTAGAAAAGAGTGCTGGAAGACTTACGTACAAAATATAAATAGTTCAACTAATATTAGCACTATTTGGAAAAAAATTAGGCAAATATCGGGACACAAATCATATCAGAAAATTGCTGCCTTAGAAGATAACGGACAAATCATTAGCAATCCAAAACAAATTGCTGATTTACTAGCCAGCAATTACGAGAAACAATCTAGCGATGCTGCTTTCGAAGAAAATTTTCTGGAAAATAATGAAACCAGTCTACGCAACTTTCACATTAACAATATAGACACGGACATCAACAAGCCCCTCCTAAAGAGCGAGTTTGACGAAGCACTTACTTCTTTTGATGATTGCAGCCCAGGGCCAGACAACGTGCATATTAGCTTTCTGCAACACTTCCCAGAATCAGCTAAAGCAACACTGCTAAAAATATTTAATCAAATATGGACAAAACATACGTTCCCAAAAAAATGGTCACAAGGAATAATTATACCCATTCAGAAGACAGGGAAAAATAAATTATTAGTCGATTCTTATAGACCCATATCCTTAACTTGCACCATGTGCAAATTACTAGAAAAAATAATCAATAACAGACTTGTTTGGGAGTTAGAACGAAGAAAATTGATAATACCAGAACAGAGTGGATTTAGAAAACACAAAAGCACAATCGATAACATCATCGACTTAGAAAGCGACATACACGAGGCTTTAGCAAACAATCAGAAATGTATAGCTGTATTTTTTGACATAAACAAAGCATTCGATACGGCATGGAGGCCTAACATAGTAAAAAACTTGCAAGAATGGAATATAGACGGAAACATGCTGGCTTTTATTTGCAATTTCCTAAATAATAGAAGTTTCCAAGTTAGGATAAACGGCTCGATCTCCGATCTAAAAACACAACAACATGGAACTCCACAGGGATCAGTAATCAGCCCAACTTTATTCCTTATAGCTATAAATAACATCACCACTAATATACAGAAACCAATAAAAGTCCGACTGTATGCGGATGATCTGGTAATGTACATAAAAAGTAAAAATCTAACAACAATGAAATCGATTCTACAATTACACATAAACATACTTGAAAAATGGTCTAAGGACTCCGGTTTTCATTTCTCTGCAGAGAAAACCAAATTTATAATGTTCTCCAGGAGAGAAGTAGGCCAAAAGCCACTACTTGAACTAAATGGTAGTCCCCTCGGGTATGTGTCAAAAGTCACATTTCTGGGAATGATCTTCGACTCGCAATTAAATTGGGATGAACATATTAAGAATCTAGTCGTTAGATGTCAGAATGGACTAAATCTATTAAAAGTCCTCGCAAACAGAGAGTGGGGATCTGATCGAGAAACTTTACTCCTAATCTACAGACATCTTATTAGATCCAAGATCGATTATGGATCCATCGCCTACGCCTCCGCTAAAAAACGCATATTAAAACGTTTAGATGTCATAGCAAACCAAGCATTGCGCATCATTTCTGGAGCTTATAGAACATCCCCTATCGAAAGCTTACAAGTAGAGCTAGGAGAGCAATCACTAGATAAAAGAAGGCAATACCTGACACTGTCATATGCCAGTACTATAATGGGCAACCAAGAACATCCAAACTACAATAACACAGTTGCAAATAGATATCAAAACACCTACGAATTCAGGAAAAGAGTCGACTACCCCTTCTATCAGAGAGTTTCCAAATATATCATACAACTAGACATGCAGATACCTTCCATACTAGAAGCAAATGTTGATATACCACCGCCATGGCTTATTAAAATTCCGAGCATAGACACCAGCTTAACCAACTTTAACAAGGCAGAAACTCCAGCCTCCATAGTATATCAGAAGTTTCACACGAAACTTTCCATGTATTCTAACTTTCATAAAATATATACTGATGCATCCAAAACCCCAAATGGAGTTGGAGCTGCTGTTATCACTTCCTATAAACCACCTTTGAAATATAAATTACCCGACGTAAGCTCTGTGTATACAGGAGAAATATATGCTATCCTACAAGCTTTAATCGAAATTCAAACGTCAAACCTGCAAAAAACTGTAATAATAACAGACTCCTTGAGTGCCCTAAGTACCTTGAAAAATATTTACACTAACAACCCTCTTGAACTACAAATCAAGACTCAATTGCATCTACTACAAAACAACAACTTGGATGTCAGATTCTTATGGGTGCCCTCTCATCAAGGAATAGAAGGAAACGAAGATGCTGACAAACATGCAAAAGACGCTACGGTATGCAGAGATGTACATATAGTGAACAGTGCGGTTTACAGTGACGTGAAAACCTACATCAAAATGAAAATTAATTCTCGGTGGCAATCGGAGTGGCAAGGATCACTCCAAAAATTAAGACAAATAAAGGAAAGTGTCAAACAGTGGCCGCGAATGTGCAGTAACCGCTTAAAACAGGTCGTAATAACCAGACTAAGAATAGGTCACACTAAACTTACGCATGAATATTTAATACGTAAAACTGATAAACCTATGTGTATAATTTGTAGCCGTGAACTAAATGTAAAACATATACTATTAGAATGTACATTATACACATCGCAAAGACAACAATGTAATTTTCCAAATGACATGAATACCTTGCTAGGAAAGGATTGCGATGTGGATAATATTTATAACTATCTGTCAAATACCTCTCTACTCTATAAGCTGTGATTATATTATTAAAGCCATCGCTAATAACCAACTTGGTTGATGCGAGAAACAAAAAAAAAAAAAAAAAAAAAATAAATGTAAAAACAGATTCATTAATTGAAAATAAAAGGCGAAGTTCAGCTTTTCTGAGGCATTAAGCACCATAAAAGTTTCTCTACCACTTAACCTTAAAGAGTGTACATGCTTAAATAAATAAAGAAAATAAAAAAATAAAAATTCAAAAGTTGGTATCCAGACTTAGTTTAGGAATTATAGTTTGACATTTTTAATTTTTAAAATAAAGTAATTAACAGAGTGTTCAGGTTTGAGTAGTGAAAAGATATGTAACAGATACTTTAAACTTACTAATTTTATAACTTTTAAGATCTGTAGGAAGTCCGTTATAGACATGGCTAATTTGATATCTGAAAGACGATCTAAAAAGTTCTAACCTAAAGAATGGAACTGTAATTAAACCTCTATTTCTAATGTTAAGATTGTGAATATCTGTCCTACATGTTATTTTTCGATGTAAGTAAGACGGCTTTCTTGTAAGTACTAATTTATGATCTCACTGGAAATCTTTTGACGATTTAGTTTGGAGCCAAATAGGAGAGTTTTTGACTTAGTAGGATTGATTAAAAGGCAATGATTTTTAGCAGCTTCTACAAATGCATTAAGGACAGCATTTATCGTATTACAAGCACGTTCAATTGCCTGCGGAAAAAAGCTATAGTAGAGTTGGGTGTCATCGCGAGTACTACAATTAGATATGTGTTGGACCCAATATGGAGCCCTGTGGTACACCCGACGAAAGTGAAAGTTTTTGTCGTTTAGAGAGACACGTTGCTGTCTATTTCTTAAATAATTACTAACTAATAAGCAAGCATTTTCTGAAAAACCTATATACTGTAATATATTAATTAATAAGTCATGATTTATAGTGTCGAATGCTCTGCTAAAATCGAGCAGTATAAGTAGTGTACACTTACCACCATCAGTAGCCTTAATAATATCATCTACTATATGAAGAAGAGCAGTTGTACAACTATATCCCTTACGAAAACCCGACTGAATTGATGGTAATATTGAAAACGAAACTAAGTGCTCTTTTATTTGAGTCTCCAAGGCTCTCTCTATAATTTTTGACAATATGGGTAATATGCTGATTGGGCGAAGATCTTTGAACTCTTTGGGATTGTTTACTTTTGGTAATACCCGCACAACTGCACTCTTCCATATAGAATAAGGATACACACTTCCAGTAAGACAAAAGTTTACTATGTGTGTGATATATGGTACCACATGAGGACAACATAATTTTAACATAGTGATATTTAACTCATCACAGCCAGTGGCATTTGTTTTAATTCCACAAATTATTTGATATACAAAAAAATCATGAACTTCCTTAAAAACAAAATCTGACTGAACTAATCTATTGTTTCTATAATACTGAGAGACATTTTCACCTGGAGTAGCATTAGGAACGGACTCAATAATAAATTTATTAATATCATCAACATTAAAGTTATCGAATAAACTCGATTTTTTTTCTATTAATAATTTATTTGACCTTAATGTTTTACACATTTCTTTTGAGCTATGTGAAATAAGCCTTTTTTCCAGTCTTCTCCATAATGTGAACCCAGAAGGTTATTGACATCAACTTTTTTATTTTCAGCTGTTTCATTCTTCGTAATGATGATAGCCGGATCCATATTAAGGATGCTTTTTCCTCTTTTTGCAATTGATTTTGCCCCGCCCAGATCTACTCTAAAACTACTTTCTCCCCGGACTCCTACTACCCCATTTGAATTCTTCGTTAATATCATTCGCTTCATTTTGGACAAAGCAAAATACCATTGACCTGGCAACTTTATGAATTTGCTTGCTTCTTCCTTCACGTTTTTAACTTCAACGTCTTTTCCTACCTTGAGCACAGTTGCGTACTTCGAGAAGATATTGATATATTCCTCTGGCTCTAGAATTACCTCCTTCTTGCGAATATCTCCTTCAATGTTAAAACAACACGTGCACTGCTCAATTGGCGCGAACAAAATAACGTTCACTTTGTAAATCATCTGGAATAATGAGCAACAATATGTATTGGAGATTGTACACTTTGCTTTGGTTGACAAGTTAGGAGTTTGTACGGTTTGGAACTCAATTGCAATTGGATATTGTACGTTATGGAAATAAGCGTAATTTTCTACACTAAAAGTAGACTGTATAGTTTGACCGCTTTGGAACAAATTGATGGTATATTGAAATAAGCATTAATAATTACATCAGAAACGCCATCTACCTAATTTTTTTTTAAATTGGAGGCCCCTCATATTATTATTCAAAATACATTTTTGTATAGTGTCATTTGAACATAGTGCTTTATCTAGTCTTCGACTGTGGTTATCCATGACGATAATACTGTTGGGTGGAATATTTGGTATGAGTTTAGTTTGGAACCAGTCTTCAAATAGTTCGGATGTAGTATCATCATGATAATCGACTAAAGAGTTCATAATATTCTTTGCCGATAAAGAATTCGCATTTGGTATAAAACCGTAATGCTTTTTCCTTTATTAGACGGCGCATTAGTTTGGCATAAGTCAGATGAGTCTACTTTTGTTTGGAATATCGTGTGTATCGAACCATGTTTCATCCAAATACACTTCTGTTCTACCATATTCTCTAAATTCGTTTATTGCCAATAAATATTCAAATCTCCACTTCTTAAGGCGCACAGATTCCATTATGATTTTTCTGCTACTATACCTTATTTTTAAACAAAGAGGAGCGATTTGAATTGAAGTTGGCATTTCTGCCTCTTAGTGATTGGTCAGATTACTGCCCGATTCACACAGCTCTTTTGATACAACTAACAATGACATTTATCAGTTTCGTGTTTATTTATATAAAATATTCATAAATTCTATCTTTATTATCACTTTTTGCGTTTTTTACCACTTTTTAACAAAGTATTGTATTCTAACCAAGTTTATATCTATTTTTATTATTTATTTCGTTTGATATACAAAATCCATAGTCCATGCATGTTAATAATGTAAGTTTCCAAGTAAAATCTTATTTTTGTAAATATTTTAACATCAAGTTTTACATACATTACAGTACAATATTATGGTATTTTTCGATATCAAAACTTCTGTATACTTCAGTTTGTGCTAAGCCTCAAATGCTAAGAATAATTTAAACATACAATTGCATTTTCTACATACTTTTTAACTCAAATTATTAACAAATTTTACATAAACTACTTATTATAACCATACATTTTTTCACAATAATGTAACATTTGCTTACTACTTTCGCCATGGCCAATGATGATTCAATATTTAGACATGCCTTGATCCCTCATTGGCCACCACAACTGCGAGCAGTACAATGCATATTTCACGTAGGTACCTAATTGTCGATTAGTTCAAAAAGTCTGAACACGACCCGCTCGGAACACTCTCCTAATCTAGTAACCTTCGTGAATAATAGCCATCATTATATGCTTGTTGAATAATATACTATTATTATCTTTTGTGAAATCAAAACACAATCTTTCTCACGTTTTTATTTTATAAATGAAACAAATAAATATAACAAAAAGAATAATGAATATACCATAAGGAACATACAGAAGATATAATATTTAATACTAAATTGCGAATGATTTTTTTAATAAAAACTGTATTTGATCATTTTGTTGAGTAGAAAATATATTTCAATGAGGTTTGAGCAATCATATCAATACTGTAATTCAGTTTTGTTTATTTTCAGGTCGAAAACCACCACCGATTTGTATGCCGTTGGTAGGTGGAGTTTCAAAATTCTGCGGTCGTGTTTATAACATTGGCCGTCAAGGAGATGAATTCAATGCTTGTCTAGGACTTGAACTACGAGCTCTTAATGATATAGAAGCCGCTATAAGAGTATCATGTTTTCGTTTTGGTCCCAAAGGCCTTAGATTAGAGGCACCTCAACCTCTACCTCCCTTAGAAAACGATGATGACGATGATGACGACGATGATGACGACGACGATGATGATGATGATGATGACGATTTCGACTTTGATGGAGATGATGACGATGATAACGACGTTGATTATAGTGTTTTTGATGATGATTTTATTGGTGAATACTTCCAAGGGGAAGAATCTGATATTTCTAGCAGTAGTAATAAAAATAAAGTTTCTACAACGACTACATCCGCACCATTTAGGAAAAACACGATAAAACCTCAGTATAAACCTACCGATAAAAAACCATTACGGAAAAAAAACAAACTAGAAATCATTAAGGTCAGTACCACACCAAGAGCTACTGTAGTTACAAAAACGGTGCTACCCATGAAAAAATTATCAAAATCTACAACTCGTAAGCCAATCAAACTTTCAACTGAAGCTATCCCTGTGGAACTGAGCGAAATCACTTCAAAGGCAACTACAGTTAACAACGAAGTATCAACTGAAGCACAACCTACAACCAATTATGAAAAGAATGATAGTATAGCATCTTCAACACCCGCAGACATTTTCACTACCCCAGAAGTTATATCTTCAACCCTCAAGATTGATGTTACTTCAGCACCTACACTTATGGTAGAAATTACCACTAACAACGTACCTCAAACACCTGGCCCCAAAGTGAAAGATTCTTCCGAAGAAAGTGAAGAAGATCCTATCGTTGATGCGGTTGGAGAAGTTTTAGGAGAAGAAATAACTGACTCAACAGAAGAAGTTAATACTGTTATAACAAACACATCTACAGTAACAGATGCATCAGAAGAACATAAAGAAGAATCTAAAGAAATTTTAGACGATGTAGTTGATGGAGTAGTAGATACTTTTACAGGCGAAGAATCGTCTGAATCTGAAGAAGCTAAAGCATATAAAAAGGCTAGGCGTTTATAAACAATTTCCAAAAAAGAATTACTGGATTTTACATCCATGGTGTTTTTGATTCTAACGGTTTTGAAGCATATGAAAGCTGTAGATACTTTATGTGCCTAATTGTTAATGTTAATCAAATAATTTGCTCAACCAGATTATTAAGAAAACTCGAATGAAAATAAATACGATTGTTGTTACTATGGTTATCAAGCAAGTCAACAAATGTAATTATTAGTATATTTTGAAAAATTATTAAACATTTCACATCAAGACACAGATGGCAATGAAATTAATGCATTTCTTTAAAAAAGTATGTAATATAAATCATTTTCTACACATTTTTCATAAAGGTAAATTTTTTCCAAAAAAAGGAACTTCCTGCAGAGCGTGTACTACCTAATCAATGATTGGTTTATTTGTCAAATTTTGATACTTTTCAAAATTATTATTATTATATTATGTGCATACATAAAAGAATTTAAATTCCAATTGAAATTCAACTCGAAATTTGAGCTACAGCCATACAGACTACTCCAATACCATACACAAACGAATTAACGTGACGAATCCAATTGATATTAATATCGTATTTAATCAAATTCTTGCGAATTATCATCCACATCCATATGATACCTAATACTCCACAGCATGCATGTGTATTTAGAAAGATAGTTAAGTAATTTACAGCGTTTACAGAAATTCTTTTGGGTGATTTTTAAGTCATAAAAAATGAATGTTATTATTTATTAGTAAAAGGTCTGGTTGTCATTCACACCGATATATTGGTAATTGGTAGTACGTGCCTACACTCCATTATTAAGGACTCCTTACTATTTTCGAGGAACGTGTACCTATCCAGCAAATAAACAGAAAGTTGATACAATTCATGCCGAGCCAGTTCCTATAATATTACTTCAATCTGTAGTTAGATTAAGAAATCATTTTGACCTGGTACTACCAAACAATCTTCAAATACCGTATGTCAAAATTTCTATATCGTAGCACTTTTTTTCTACGGAGGTTGAAATCTGGCAGTCATTTCACTCAGCCTCCCAACAGATTTGTCCATCTTATAATTGTTGCCACTAAATTAAATCTTATTTCACTTATTGCCAATGTATCTCAATCATGCCTAATATGTGATGTTTTTACACTTAATACAATCCATTGTTCTAGAAATAATTTCCACAATAATTTCTAAAAGTGTTTCGAACTACTGGTTCAACTAGGCATAAAATAATGATGTTGATCATTTCTATTGCAATCGAGTTTTATTACTTATTATGCTATATTGTCACATCTAATTTTCGTGTGAATATCAATGTTTTTTTTGAGGAAACTATTAATATTTTAAAAACGTATCAAGATATTTTATAGCCAATGAAACGCTCTACAAAATTTGAAATATTGTATTATTTTTGTGAAAACGGTGTATAATATAAATTTGTTACGGTTAAAGTTTTCAATTGGCTATTTTATAGACTAGCTGTATAGTATACAAAATAAATAATATAAATATCCAATACTCTATAACAAGGAGTTTTTCAAAAAGAAGAAGAGACATATACATCGCTATTGACTTGCAACTCGGAAGAAAATGGATTTAACGAAAGTTTACACTCACAATATCGACTTCTTTATGGAAGCTGTGGATCAAATTAAGGAAAATACTCAAATAACCGATACCTTCGTTGAAACTTGCTGATCAGCATACCGTCGACATTTTCCAAAGTAGATAAAATGTTGGGCTTACAACAAACGTTTCTAATCAAATTAAATAATCTATTTTAAAGCTAATATAGCCTACATAATATTAGTAGCAGTTCGAATGTTATAACATCAAAAAGTGCACAAAAGTTAATTTATTAGAAAATCTACTATATAGGTGCTCATCCCTTTTGCCTTGTTTGTGGATGAGCTTAAGGAAATGATACAGAAAGCTGTTATTTTATTTACTTTTATACAGCTTATACTACGTTGAGGACAATTTACAAAAATAATAACAGTTACAATACAATTGGTAAAATAATTAAAAAAATTTGTACATTATGTCTTGCTACTCTATGCGTATAAGCTTATTTTATAATAAAAATCTAGTGATTACATTTCCGTGACTATGTTTATTACCCAATTAAAGTACAAGGAAATGTACAAAATAAGAAACTCTGTTTATTTATTTATATTTGTTAGTTTTAAATATTTATTATCTATTTATTTATATTTATTATCTATTTATTTATATTTATTTTTATATCAATATATTTTAAAAAAATTTAAATTTGTTTCATTTTTAATAAACCTATCAAATTCTCTTTTTATTTTGCTTAATCAATCATCTAGTTTCTTGAGCCAGTTAACCGTGGTTTTTTTCTGTCTTGTCATACAGATCTGGTAACTTTTTTACATACCATAGGATTTGAAATGCATGGGTATTGATGTGCCGATATAACATGCTCCCATCTCTAAGTTACGTCATGACACATCTACGTGAACGGATAGACATGAAGGAAATATGGGAGACCGAGTTGATATACCGGACGATCATTCAAAACTTTTGTGTCCCCGGGATCAGTCTTTTTTAGAAAAAATAGTACCATATATCAATTTCTACTGACAATGTGTGTACAAAATTTCATGATGATCGGTTGAGTAGTTAAGGCGTGAAAGCGTAACAAACAAACTAACATCGCATTTATAATATTGGTAAGGGTAACGATAATAATAGACAAAATTGGTCGCCTGCTTAAGAAACAACACAAAATCACTCACAAATCCCCCAGCTTCAAAGATCTGTCAAGAATAAACGTGACCTGTTCTCATCTTCTGGAATATATTGTTACGCGAGCTACTGCAATAATATTCTCACTTAGTGCCCCCAGTGAAATCCCCGTATGAGACGACTATGGCTCCTCCGCCCAAACTTCGAGAAACATCCAGAACACCCGGGTGCATCCGCGAGAATATCCAATGCGCCCGCGAGAACGCCGAGATAATTCTAGAATTACGGCGCACGAGTATAAATAGGCCACAAGCATCGCTGCAGTGAATTAGTCAATCAGTCAGTGTTGATACCGAAGGAAAGTAATCGCGCTTCGATAAAGTGTTTATTAAGTGACTCTCATATAAATTATAATTAGTGTGTTTAGTGTATCACATAAATTATTAAATAAGGACTGAATTACATATAAATCTGTAAATATAAATTAATTGTAAATATAAATTAGAATAAACGTTACATTGGTGTCAGGTGTGGGGTTAAAAAAAAATAAGTAAATAAATATACAGGAAGATGGCGAAGAAACTTTGTGAATTAAAAGTTTCAGAGCTTCGAAGAGAGTTGGAGGATTACGAACTGGACACAAGTGGGGTCAAGTCAGTGTTAGTGGAACGACTAAAAAAAGCTATGATTAACAATGGATTGGACCCGGAAACGTTTGAATTCACCGACGAAGCGTCCGCCTCTATAATTTCATCCATGGAAAACAAAATGTCAGACATAAAAAACGAAATTTCTTCCATAAAAAAACTTTCGACGGATATAAAAAACGAAATGTCGGACATGGAAAATAAAATTTCGACGGATATAAAAAACGAAATTTCAGCCATGGAAAGTAAACTCTCGACGGACATGGAAAACAAATTGTCGGACGTGGAAAATAAAATTTCATCCATGGAAAGTAAACTTTCGGCGGACATGGAAAACAAAATGTCGGACATGGAAAATAAAATTTCGACGGACATGAAAAATGAAATGACATCCATGAAGACTGATATTTCTGCCGTGGAAGAAAAGATTAAAAGTATGGAGCAAGAAATGAAACAAAAAATCAAAGAAATCGAAAGGAAGACTAGTAATAAACCGGATATTACAACTAGGCAAGCCCCGAATAACGACGAACTGGCAGAGAAAGTAGAGTTGAAACCGAAAATGGAAAACGATATTAACAGCCGAGTGAAACTGCCAACATTCGATGGTAAAACGTCATGGCCGAACTATCTTAAGCAATTCGAGGCGGCATCAAAGGCAAACAACTGGAGTGAGAAGGAAAAAGCGTTAAATTTAACTCTTGCCCTTAGAGGAGACGCTATGGATATCCTCCAGACCATTCCAGTGGAAGAGGCCGAAGATTTTGAACAACTCAAAAAGCGATTGAATATGAGATATGGCCTGGAACACCTGGAGCATCTGTACCAGTCGCAGCTGAAAAACCGCAAACAAAAACGCGACGAAACTCTGCAAGAATTCGAAGCAGACATTGCGAGGTTGGTGCGGTTTGCCTATCCATCGGCACCGGAGAATGTCATGGAATGTTTAGGGGTACAGACATTCATCGACGGAGTTCGTGACCATGAAATGCAGAGAACTCTACGCTTGGCTCGGCATAAGACACTGGTCGACGTACTCTCTGCAGCCTTGGAGTACGAAGCAGCTACACAGGCTTCCGGAGTATACGGCAAGGTGAGGGCTGTAGCAGACGAAGAAGTTGGGAACAAGCTTGACCAGATTGTCAACATGATGAAAAGCATCTCAAATGGAAAACGGAAAGCTGTGAGATGCTGGAATTGTGGAGAAATGGGACATGTACGCAGTTCGTGCAAGCGACCGAGAACTGCTACAAACAAAGATGCCCAGCAGGAAAAACTAGGAAGGGTCGACCTTCAGAGGGCAGCTTCGACCCGAAGACCTTCCAAAGACTCCCTCTCTAGAAGACCATGCCCTGCAGAGTGCTTTCACTGCAGCAAAACAGAAGCTAAGGAAGCTGCGATTCGAAGAACCACGGTGACCAGCGACGAATGGACACCAGAAAAGTTGGAAGAGGAACAAGAGAACGATCCCGACTTGAAGAAAATCCGACATTGGAAAAAGGAGAACTGTCGACCTACTTGGCAGGAGATTTCAAGGTACTCGCCAACGATGAAATCGTATTGGGCCCAGTGGGACTCGCTGGTTTTGGAAAACGGGTTGCTACAGCGAGTAATCGAGAACGATGAGGGTTCCGAAAGTAGAAGACAGTTGGTGATTCCAAGAACAAGGATAGCAGCAGTACTGCGGAAATTACACGACAGTCCGTCAGGAGGACATCTAGGTGTGAAGAAGACCCTCCAGAAAGTTCGAGAACGGTTTTATTGGATGCACAGTTCCGAAGATGTGAAGGACTGGTGTAAGAAGTGCACTAACTGTGCTACGACCAATGGACCGCACGGGAGAAGAAAGGCTCCTATGAAGCAGTACAATGTCGGAAGCCCTTTTGAATGCATTGCCCTGGACATTGCCGGACCGTTTCCACCGATAGCAAATGGCAGCAGGTACATTTTGGTGGTGATGGACTACTTCACAAAATGGGTAGAAGCGTATGCCATTCCAAACCAAGAAGCCGCAACGGTTGCCGACGTGCTTGTGAATGAGTTCATTTGCCGATATGGAGTGCCCCTGGAAATACACAGCGACCAGGGCAGAAACTTCGAAAGCCAGCTGTTCCGGGAAGTTTGTGAAAAGCTCGGCATGAATAAAACGAGAACTACGGCTTTTCACCCACAGTCGGACGGGATGGTAGAGCGAATGAACAGAACTCTTGGCAAATACCTGTCTAAAGTAGTATCTAACCATCAGCGAGATTGGGACCAATATCTCTCGCTATTCGCGATGGCCTACAGATCCGCCATCAATGAGTCCACCGGCCAAACACCAGCAAGAGTTCTGTTCGGACGCGAAATGAGATTACCCTGCGACCTTGAATTTGGATGCCGACCCGGAGAAGACATAGCTGGTGAAGATTACGTGACCCAGCTGAGAAAAAGAATGGACGACGTACACGAGCTGGTTCGATCGAATCTTCAGATCGCTAGCGATAGGATGAAGAAAAGGTACGATACGCAAGCTACGGAAGGAGGTTTCCACGAAGGAGACAAAGTCTGGCTGCATAACCCAAGAAGACAAAAGGGTTTTTCTCCAAAGTTGCAGAAAGCTTGGGACGGTCCGTACCTCGTAAAGAAAAGAATCAATGATGTCATCTATCGTATCAGCAAGATCCCAAATGGAAAGCCAAAGGTGGTACTCCGTAACCGATTAGCGCCATTCGAGGGTGACCACGATGAGGAAGTAAAGCAGCTTCAGGAAGTAGCCGATCCTGCTTTTGTAGAGTTCATGGGTGCTTATGGTGGTACCGGAAAAGCGAGATTCGGCGTTACCACTGAGAGACGACAAGACCTGCTTACCGTTCCGGAGGAATACTCACTGGCAATAAACATCCCTGCCAGCGTAACCGATGCGCGCGGACTGGCATCTCTGTTTATAAAGAAGAGTGGCGCACGACCTTTGGTAAACCAGTTACCAGTACCAGGTAAAGCTCTGAAGCTGCAAAATGGCTCCCGCTACAATTTCCACCTAGTGACGAGGAACACCTTCGACGAAAGACCAACGTACGAGGATGTCTGGGAAGCATTACGAAGCCTGAGGGAGCATGTGCTTGAATTGAACGTGTACAGGCTAGCCATGCCCAAGATTGAATGTGGGGATTTAGATTGGCGAATAATCCGTAACATGGTAGAAGTAATCTTCCGAGACACCGAAGTGCAGGTACTGGTTTGCGGCCATGCTCGGCAGACACAGCCAACAGAGAAGACGGTCGCATGTTACTTCCATACAACTGGAAAATGCAACAAGGGGACCAGTTGCCGATACAGTCATCTCGTTCCAGTTTCCTAGCTAGTTCCAGGAGGAACTGTCTCTTAAGGAGGGGGCAATGTTACGCGAGCTACTGCAATAATATTCTCACTTAGTGCCCCCAGTGAAATCCCCGTATGAGACGACTATGGCTCCTCCGCCCAAACTTCGAGAAACATCCAGAACACCCGGGTGCATCCGCGAGAATATCCAATGCGCCCGCGAGAACGCCGAGATACTTCTAGAATTACGGCGCACGAGTATAAATAGGCCACAAGCATCGCTGCAGTGAATTAGTCAATCAGTCAGTGTTGATACCGAAGGAAAGTAATCGCGCTTCGATAAAGTGTTTATTAAGTGACTCTCATATAAATTATAATTAGTGTGTTTAGTGTATTACATAAATTATTAAATAAGGACTGAATTACATATAAATCTGTAAATATAAATTAGAATAAACGTTACAATATACAGCACTCATTGACCTTGTTGTAGTGTATTTGGGTACACTAAACGCCCGGTTTAATGTTGCTTATGCTAAGACTCCGTTAATAATAAATTCTAAGCAAATTTTCATGTCCTTTCAAATGATCAGAATGTATTAATTTAAATTATTTTATTGCTAGATTCAGTTTCAAATACTATCAGATGTTTATATAAAATTGTTTAGGGAAAGTAAGTTTGATCTCATTTTCAAGATCTAGTCTGTACAAATAAAACTCGGTTAATGAAATATATAATTATAGATATATTTTAGTAATTTAACTCTAAAAAAATATAATTTTAATCATATATTACACAAAATATAATATTTATAAATATATACAAAACAAATAGTTAAAAATATGTTATAATATTTAAAAAAATCCAGGATTAGTATGTTCTATCACGCATCTTTTACAATATTTTTTAACAGCCCTATACCCTTCTAAAGATATTTGACAATCTTGAATATTAAGCTGTTGCAATCCCCTACAATAATATGCCACACATTGTACACCTCTATCGGTGACCAAATCACAATTTCGAAGACTTAGTTTTTTTAAATTCGGACAGCTTTCAGCCAGTGCTCTCAGTCCAGCATCACTTACATCACATTTTCCTATGTCAAGAGCCCTTAATCTAGTACAGGATCTAGCTAATACGTTGATTGCGTCATCTGATACTGCTTCACAGCCTCTTGCGTTCAAGTATCTTAGTTTGTAACATTTTTTCGCTATTACTTTTAGACCTGCGTCACTAACTTGATCACACTTGGCTACTGACAAATACCTTAATGTAGCTCCCAGCTTTGCTAATTCGTACAAACCGAAATCGGTTATATTTGAACAGTCGCTAACGCTCAGTTCTCTTAATCCTGAGCAAAAGCTTGGGACGTATTTCAGTCCAGCATCTGTAAACAATAAAATAGCGCATTATTGACTAAAATCAAGAGGTGAGGAACTAATATACAGGATAAGCACCAAGCACCTGCTTTTTAATCAACAAAATTAATACAATTACAGTCCGAGGACTTAGCTTACACACAAATCTTACTATTAGCAGAAAAATTTCGAATATTTTCCAAATTGCAGTGGAGTAAGATCGATTGAAATATTGCTAACTTCATATGCGGTGTCCGTGGAAGACGTAATATCGGCGGATGAATTAAAACACTAATTAACAAAAGTCATGCAGTTCATAAAATAGTCAAGCAAATGTTAACTGAAAATATACCCAACTAACGATCAGAGTAAAAAATTCTTTAAAGAAAACGTCGATTGTATTGCTGGGAAAACCAAGTTCGACCATGTAACAAAAAGTGTGCAAAAGTTAATTGTCCTCCCACCTATAGAAACGCAAAACAACTGCCGCCAGAGCTGTTGTCAGGTGGGGATACCCAGGTAACACAGACCTCTCCGAGAGATCTCTGAGAGGTTATAATTAGGATCTTATGCGAACTCCTATTGCGAGGTCCCGGTGATCGCTATGTGCTGTAGTTAAACGAAATTCTCACTGGTGTCTCCAGGAGAAATCTCGGAGAGCTCGCATTCAATTTTCCAGGTTTCATCTTATTGCGAGTTCCTATAGTTATCTCGAACGTAACTTGAATAAGAAATTCTTATTGCGAGTTCCTAAAGTTATCTCGAATGTACCTAACTTGAATAAGAAATTCTCATTGCTAGCTTCTAAAGTTATCCCGAATGTAACCAGAACAAGAAATTCTCAATGCGAGTTTCTAAAGTTATCTCGAATGTAACTGGAATAAGAAATTCTCGCTGCGAGTATATAGTATTTATCTATGCAGTTATGTTTACATTTACACGCGCCATTTAGTTTTAGTTATAGTGGCGTCTGGCGATTACTATATGATTACTGTTCTGTTTATTATAAAAATAAAGAGATTATTATTTGTTTGCATAAATATATTTGTTTTGTGTGAATTTGACTGGATAGGTAACAAGGTAAGTGCAGTTTTTCACAATATTATCATTTTAAAAAGGGTGTATTTGTTGTGCAGGCCTACTAATTGTACTGTTAATTTGGCCGCCATTTTAGATTCGTGCTGATAGTTTATCCATAGTTCCTAGTGGATTTAATTGGCGTATGGCGAAGATGTATTGTATATTCAGTCCTAAAGGGAAGAGAAAATTCCACAGACTTACATTTTACTAAAGTTAATTAAACGCTGCATGTTCTTCATTGCTAATTAGAATCCTATTTTGATATTTTTATAGAAGTTGTATTTCAATGGAATTGGGGGTTCTGGTCCCAAGGATCATCATGGGCGCATGTTCAAGAAAATTTTTACAAATGAACTAGGAATGAAATGCTCATGGAAGGGACAAAGAGGCAACATACGATTGGAAAATATGAACTTTATGCGTAAGTAAAGTTTCAGACTAGTTTATTTGCTTATTGGTACAGTATAATTTGTAATACTCTTATCCCATTCATTTTACCTATTATGATGACCATTTGTGTTGATTTGTTCATTTACAAAGTATGATGTTCACAGAGGAAAGTTAATTATTTAAAATTGGAGATAGATTGGTATGTTGTAAATGAATATTTTTTCAGTAATGATTATAAAACATTTCCTTAAGAATTGTAGCGGATTTTTTGCTCTTCACAATTTCCATTTATTTAATTTGTATTCTATAGAAAATAACTTTTGTGTTGTTTTGGTGTATGCATTTGTATTTTTCTAGATGTACTGAAACAGACATGGAAAACCACTGACAAAGAATTTGAGATATTTTCCCAAGATTGGTTGAGACACTGTTCACAAAGAAAAAAAGGGAGGATTTAAAAAATAATTAAAGTTAGTCAATATGGAGAATGGTAAGTCAATGTTTCCTTTGTAAAGGTATTACTAAAGCTCATATTCAATAGATTCAAGCGTGATACCTGATATGAGCACAGTTTTACCTCACTCAAACATGTTTTAATACCTTGACACCGTATTTTACTAGCACTGTTTCTGGGAAAGATTAAAACTATGTTTTTCTACGGTATTATCCTACTTGAATACTAGTTGCGTTAGCATTAATTACTAGAACCAGTGCTAATTTTGACTAACCAAAGCTACCTTTGAATCTATATCCTTATATTCACAACTTTATGATTAAGCATGGCTACACAAGTAGGATTATACATATAGGACAATTAAGTATTGATCTTCTCCTAAAGATAATGACATAGTTAACAAAACTCGTGTCGCGGTAATGGAAAATTTGTTTTGGTGTTTGTTAAAACTGTGCTTACAATGATTATCGTGCCAAAGGTTCCAGTATTATATCCGAGATATCCAGTATGCCAAATCAAATTGTTTTTTTATATTGAAATCATAGCTATACAGAGTTGTGATGTTATTATTATAAATATGTGTTGGTGTGTAAACATTTCTTATTTTCAACCAACACTGAGGGGTATCCAAAGAGCAATGAAATATATATTTTTTGTATTAATATCCCGAATATTATGGTTTACCATTTGCTTTCAGGTCCACACCGAAGGTGATAGCTAGCAGCTCATTTCTTTTTATTTCTTTCTTCTCTTTTTTATGTATATTAAGTTTTTATGAAATAAACTTAAATTAGTTCATTGGCTGTTTAAATATTCATCCTCTCTTGTGGTCATAATAATATAGTATTCTGATCTTGATATTCAGTTTCTCCCACGAGCTCTCAAAGAATCTGCGGGATGTATATGATCATTTTTTCACTTTTAAAAGATAAACTTTAGTCACTATCGTACATCGTACCTCCTGGTGAGTTTTACATGTTGAAAAAGAAAACATTCTTAATAAAATGGAAACATATTTTTTTTACAAATATAAAACAATCTGCAGCGAAACATTAAAGTTAGTTTTGATAATATCTAATAGAAAACAACTAATTTCTCGCCACAATGGCACAATGGGCATTGAGGATATTGTGAAATCTTGCTTTTAACCTGATCAAATCTGATGGTGTAAATTTGCATTCTCATTCAACTTTTTATTCAGTCATGATTGAGAAAGTTTTTCAATCGAATATCTGAAGTAAAATGCAGATTTTTTCAGGTGAAAAGTTAGGGATTTACAACATCGGATGTCGCTGTCCAGCATATGCCATAGTAACGGGGAAGTAGTTGTTTTCCATTAGATTTTACAAATAGTAACGTTTTTCCTAATTCTGAAATTATTTTTTTCAATTTAATAGTTTCCTTTTTCAATATAGAATATCTTACACTAGTCTCAATGCGAACTCTTGAAGACCACGCCAGAAGCATTGCATGCGAATATCGCAAAGTGACCTCTCATGGATCTCACAAAAGGTTATATATGTGAATTTCCTACAGAACTCGCCAGAGGCACTGCCTGCGATGATCACACAGCGAGCTCACAGAGACGTCGATATGAGCAAAAAATGAGAATTTCCCAAAGTAGTAGTAACAAGATGTCACAGAGAACTCGCCAGGGTGTATTGTTCGGGAATTTCCACGTGAGATATCTCTAAGACTTCGCTGAGAATATCCCGGCGGCGGACATTTGGAGGAGATATAGAACTCTCAACAACCTCTCAGAGGTAACAAAAGTTGTCACAATTTCTTAAAAAGAGATCGCGGAGATATCTTTAGGACCTCTTTGTGTTGCCTGGGTATTGTTTTGATGGGGCGTAAATGAAATTTGATCAAAGTTTAGATACATAGGTGTATCTGAAGAAAACCAACTGGTCGGAAACTTTAGATCAAATCCACTACGGACAACGGAAGATAGTATGTGAGAATAATGGAGAAACATATGTGAAATCACAATCTCATATACTTACCAGTTATTTGTACACATCTCCTTAAATATAAATAAGCTAGTTGTGGGGCATTTCTAACAATTATTAACAACCCACTATCTTGCACAGCAACGCAATCGCTCAAATCTAAATATTGAAGCTGCAGTTTTCTTGGTGGTTCTAAGCCATTATTCACATTTATACAGGAAATTTTAGTACAGCCTAAAAAATAAGAAAGTTATAGTTGTGACGAGTTCTTTTCCGCTTCATTGAATCTATTGCTTGTTATACGTCTAATCTAGTTGAAAAAATGTCGAGGTCTTTTCTTTTTCTTGTCCTTCAAATTTCAAATGAAATAATGTTTTTGGGCCATGGATGTACAATATGTATCACAATAATGAGGAACAACTAAACGCTTGATGTAGATTGTTAAAGAATCCAAAATAACGTTTTGCTAGGCTTTATTGCACAAAAATAATTATACAAAATCGGTGACAAGTAATAGGCAACTATCTAATCAAAATGAGTTTAAACAAATGAAGAGAGTACTAAATGAAGTTAAGCCAAATCATTATATTACGTTCACCCCACCTATATAATGTAACCGTCTAGATGCATAGTAGGGTGTTTTTGACTTAATTCTCCTGACGGATTCTTAAGAATCTTCGAGTAATGAAATAGGGACTTCTGTGTTCTTAAATTCCTCATTGTAAGGAGTTGATGAAGGATTTACTTTCAATGAAATAAGTTCAAACTTTTCAGAAAGACCTTCTAAATGTGCTAATTGAAGTTCCGACAGGTGCGTGGAAACATCATTTCTCTACCATCAGACAACTTTACATGTGAATACTCAGGATTTCCTTCTAATTGCACTTCTTCAACCAAAGGTTCATAATTAGGCGCTTCATCAAGGTCCCCAATTCATCAACCTTGAAAGTATAGTCATTCCACTACTTAATCTTCTGGGAAAATTAAACATCCCTTCATGACCTATTGCATTAGTTGATGTATATATTAAAGAACGAATAGAATGTAAGGCTTTCTGATATATGTGTTCTCATTTAACTATTTTAAGGCTACCAAAATATTCCAACATAACGTTCGCATTGTTAAAATGGTTTTTCGAATTACTCCAGATTTTTAAATATAGTATATTTTATTATTGCTTTCTCACTGTCTCAATTTCTTTTAACTTCCTCTTTTTAAAATTGTTCAAGATTTTTTGTTTCTTGCCTTAGTTCTGTATTATTTTGTTAATTTCTTGAAATATTTAAATTGTGACGCCTATTGAAAATATAGGTAAAGCCTTCGAAAGTAACTTACCTGTAGTATCTAAATGCTGCAAACTGTTACACTTCGTAGCAATTTCAGATATTACACTATTAGTTAAATTACTACATCCTTGTAGCTGCAAATGTGTCAGCTCTGGACATCTTCTTGCTAATAATAACAAGCTTTTATCGGATATTTTAGCACCATTACTTATATGAATTCTCTCTACGCTAGGACATGCTCCAGTTTTTCCTTGTCCACACAATTGCCTTAAGACACATTTTATAGCTTTATCGCCACTAATGTTGTCATCCTCTATAGTTATGACCCTCCACAAAGACGGTGTCCAGGCTAGTATATCAAACCTTCTACAAACCTGAGCACAAATGCTCAAGTCAATACTGCTTAAAAATGAAAATATTTTTACAACTATCTCATCTTTTAGTTTATCAAAAGAATTGTTTTTCGTTTGATACTTTTTTCCTTTATAAATATTGGTAGTCCAAAAACTGGGAGTAATTAAATCTGAACTAGGCGTTACTAAAGTATGATAGCCTTGGTCTAGGCTAGGACTAGATTTTCCTAGCCTTGTGAAGTTATCCAGTAAGCTGTTGGTTTCTTGTGATTCCTGGTTATTAAATACATTTTGAGGTGTTGTTTCAAGGTTGGTTATTTTATTATACTTATCATATTCCCAGTAATTCTGCTCAAGGGATATGGATGACAACTCGAGTGTATTTTTATTTGAATAAGATAAATCTTCATTTCTTCTTTCAATGAAGCAATCTGTTTGGTAATAGTTCTGCTAAAAATTAATACAAATTAAAAAGACCCAACTATAAAATGCTCTTTTGATTGGTTTGGTTGTAAGATATAATGATGTGGTTTTGTGACCACTGTGGCTCTAAACGGCTCATGCACATTGATAGGTACTCACCAAATAATCCAACTTTTGAGATTTATCAACAGCCAGTTGTTTGTTGTGGAAACATTTTTCAGTATTGTGGTTGTATGCATCAATATATAAAGGATATAAATTATTGCTTGTAACGTTGTAAGCTGTGGTACCCTCTGATGTGTTTCCAATAGCGTCTGAACTTGAGTTTTGTCCTAATCGCACTAAAGGACATCCAATAGGATGTGTAGACAGTCGCTCTAGATTTTCTGAACGCTGATTCATCTCAGAGGGTCCTAAAATACAAAATTGTAAAACAATAATAATTTGTTTGAAAGTACAGGTGCATAACAGGTAGAGTAAGGAATAATCGCTTTTTCTGTAAAAGTACCTATTTAAACAATACAGTTACTGTTTTATTTAAATGTTATATATATTGGTTGTTATGAACAGTTAAAGATACACCATTTCCATCAGAATTAAAATGAATCGTGTACCCTCCACAATTAGTTTTATTTTAGTGTTTTTTATATGATTCTGAAGTTGGAGCGGTAGGAGAAATGAAACTTAGAAACGTATTTTTCATAATTCTCAAAAAATTGCCATGTTTACATAATAACTGTGGAAGTATGAAAGATACGTAAAAATGATGATAACAAAAATGTAGCTTTTTTTTCAACATATATTTTCGTATTTCCATAGCATAAAATAACATGCATTTTAGCGAGGACACAGTCTACTCCGAGCCATTCGATAATTTCCCTTTAAAATACGAAAGACTTAAAAGACTGAGAGTATACATGGTCTTGTAGCTCGTGAAATTATCATTAAAATTCTTTTAAATGGAGAATAGAGCTTCACGCGAGAGCGAAATAGGACAAGATGAGATATTTATAAAAATATTCAATTCTTTCAAATTGTCTTAGAATTAAGTTCTTCCAATTTGATATTCGGTGAGACGAGACGAGATTTTTGGAAAGCTCGCCTTATTTTGACTTGTATCAAAAGACAAAAATTACCGTTATGGACGTATTTTCTAGGACATAGGTAATAGAACGAAATATATTTGAAAATTGAATGACGGTATATAAAAAGAAAAACCTCAAATTCATTCATTCATTTTTGGTCCAGAGAACACATACAACCAATTACACGAAGAGAAATCAAAATTAGTCCATATTGAACAAGACCCTCACTCGATCCCACAATTGAAACCTGAAATATTCCGTATTTTGTCAAGAAATCGCAGAAACTTGATATTCTCGAAAAGTTAATTATTAAAGAAATATTAAAGATCCTAGATATCAAGTTCTAACGAGTAAAAAAATGTATGCAATATAATACTTGGTTACTGTTTGACATAAATATCCTCACGATATAAGCACAGCATATATATATGCTGTGATAGTTTTTGGATTCCATTAAAAATATGAGTCAGTTCCTATAACCAACCTCTTAGTAGTTGAAACATATGTTGAAAACAACCAAACTGTATTAAAATTTTAAATATTCTCGTCACGAGTAGGTCGTGGTTGATCTGGATATCTTGTAGCAAATAAAGCACATACAAAGATTACAAACTTTGGCACATGTTCTAGTAATAACTCTGTCATATTCACCATGTACGTATTAAAAGAAAATGTATGTAATCTCCATTTTTTAATTCCAAACGAACCGTTTCTGTTACTTTGTAAAAGTGCCAATAACCACAAATAATGACAATTCATATTTAATTATGACTGCTAAAATAAAATAATAAATAGGACGATCGAAATAATTAAATTTTTTAAATGCTTGTTGATATCTCAAAAACACCTGTTTGGTATAGGATAGTGAACATGAACTCCACTTATTTTTTGCCGTAGATTTGAGTAAAAAACGAAAAAACTGCTAGTTTCATTTGAAAAAATTAATATTCGTCAGTTTCAAAATTGAAATTTATGAATATTTAAAATAAATTGTAATATATTTTATTGATTTCTTGTAGATAGCCTATAAAGGAGAATACAGAATAGCTAAGTGTATGTATACAGAGTGAGTCATGAGGAACTTTACATACTTCTACCATATGTAGAGTCCCTCAGGGAGGTTATCATGTGGCTACTAAGAAGTGTCAACTCCTCTTCTTCATTAATTTACAGGGTGATTTGTGAAATTGACCATAAATTTTAATTGGCTATAGTGTTTACACGGCTCATTTTATTTTTATAATTTTTTCATGATACAGTACACTACTATCAAGCATTCGACTGGTATTAGCCATACTTAGAAATTCCAGAACCGGCTTTGGAAAAATTAATTTAGGGATTCGTATTAAATATTGCACCCTGTATATAATTTTTTTTAATGCAATAAGTGATATTCAAACTACATAAATAGCCAATGAAAACGACATATGCGACAATATTGTTGCACTTTTATTCAATTTTTAGCGAACAATAAAATCTTGCCAAAAATAGAACAACCCTAATGACGTATCACATAACACATAATAAGGTATTAATTTTAACAAATGTTATAAATTTCTAGTATTTTAACTAAAATGATAAACTGTATCGAATAACAATAACGACAAACACTAAAGAACAAAAAACAATAACGAACAACAATTTTTAAATAATAACTAAAATTATGAAGTTAATGGAACCCTGCAGCCTCTACACATTTTTGTTTCCGAATTGTTAATTGCCTTATTGAATTACTCTGGGGATCGTTTCTAATAGTATTACAAAAAAGTGTAATTCTATCAATTAATTGAATTACTCTGGGGATCGTTTCTAATAGTATTACAAAAAAGTGTAATTCTATCAATTAATTGATGTCTTGCTTCAATCGTCCCCAAATATGGTAATCAACGGAATTGAAATCAGGGGATCTTGAAGGCCATGAAATAGGACCTGCACATCCTATCCACCTGTTGCCATAAACATTATTTAGATGTTGTCTTACTGCCAGTAAAAAGTGGGGGGATGCCCCATCATGATGAAAATACATCCCTCGGATAACAACGTTCGCGTTGGCAAGCAAATACGGCAAAATATTTTGTACAAAGTCCAAATAGACCTGTCCTCTTGAAGGACCATCAAAAAAGTATGTACTAATTGGTCATTTATGACACCAATCCACACGTTAACCGAAAACCTTAACTGTGAACGATATTCTCGAATAGCATGGGGATTTTCTTCTGTCCACACTTGTGAATTACGGGAATTATTTATCCAGTCTCTTATTAATTGGGCTTCATCTGTAAATAGTTCCAGCCTATGGACTTCATCTCCAGGATGTAGTAGCTCAACCAATTGAATATGATATGGTATAGATTATTTTTTTTAAGACTCTACTTACTTTTAATTGAGTAACATTGAGTTATTGACTTACTTGTCTAGTGCTTATTGTAGGGTTCATAGTAACAGAGTCAATAATGTCATCTTCCTGCGCTTCATCTTCCACTAGGAAAAGTGCCATTTTCTCGCAATTAATTAAATACTGACCCAAAAGCTGGTTGACTGGGAGTTCGACGAGCAGGGAATTCTCTAGCAGTAGCTCTACCATTCCCATTACAGAACCCATAAACAAAAACTCTACTAAAGCTAACACAATTATCATAGGTAACATAAAATAAGACACAATTATCATAGGTAACATAAAATAAAACACAATTATAACAGAAGCAATATGTATGCTTGCACATATAAATAACGATTGATAATGACAATAATGACAATGACAATGGGTATAAAATATCAAGAAACGTCAAACGGTCACCGCCAATCTTGATTTTAAAACTTTTTAGAGTTGTTCGTTATTTTTATTTCTTTTTAATCAATTCAATTTATTATTTATCGAAAATAATGCCCCAATGCGATTTTTCTCTAAAAATTCAAAATTGAAAAACAATTGATTCTGCCCTTTGAAATAATACAAAGTGACAGTAAAGATGTAGTTAAAGTTATACATATTAGATTATGTTGTAGGTGCTCATTTTAGTTAAAATACTTGAAATTTATAACATTTGTTTAAATTAATACCTTATTATGTGATGTCATTATGGTTGTTCTATTTTTGGTACTTAATATTTGATCGTTCGCTAAAAATTGAATAAAAATGCGACAACATTGTCGTTTTCATTGGCTATTTATGTAGTTTGAAAATCACTTAGCGCATTTAAAATAAAATTATATACAGGGTGCAATATTTTATACGAATCCCTAAATTAATTTTTCCAAAGCCAATAACAGTCGAATGCTTGATAGTAGTGTACTGTATCATGAAAAAATTAGAAAAATCAAATGAGCCGTAGGGAATTCAATATAAGCGCGACGCCCTCTTGCGGATATTCAATGTAACTACATGAAAGTACATCAGATGTTTGTTTACATATGTGTTTGCATTAGTGATGGTAAGACACTGGCGGATAGCGACACCGATTCTACTTTGGCTCTGAACTTTCCGCATGCGCAAATTTGACGCTTGTGTTAACAGATCTTTGATTAAGTTATCGAGAAGGGCAAGGAAAATCATTGAAGAAGCTATACAGTGTTGAAAAAATGGCTTATATATGATTTTCCTTGCCCTTCTCGATAAATTAATCAAATATCTGTTTTAACCAATATAACACAAGCTTCAAATTCATGTAACCTTGAGACGACCAATCGTGGAATGCAAAGTGGGAAATATCCGCTTCTCATTTACGCCATCAAATTGATGACGTCATTAGGTTATGTTATGTTTGACACGAATTTGCGCATGCGGAAAGCTCAGAGCCAAAGTAGAATCGGTGTCGCTATCCGCCAGTTGGTAAACCCCGGCTCATTTTGGTGACCCGGGTCTTCCAGATCAATCATTAAAATGACCCGTTCTTGAAGATTCGTTCATATGACCTTGTTTATTTGTTCCATCGTTTCATGATGTGAATGAAATGAACGGCATAAATTATTATGCAGATTTTCATATTCATTTATTTATTAAACTTCACATCTGCTTATGAACCTTCATCAGAGTGGATGAATGACTGAATTTGTAAATAACAATCCAAAAATTGAAATAGTTTGTATTTTTTGTCGAATTAAAACATAAATGTACTACAACTGCGGTGGCTTGGTTCGGTTCATTCGAACGATAGGGTCACAGAACGTGATTGAAGCAATCACGGGTCTTGGAACTGATTCGGTCTTTGAGAACGGGTCGTTCGTGACCTTCCCATCCCTAGTTTGCATATAGCACAACACAGGTGTTGTGGCATATAGTTTACATGTGTCTGATTCAAAGTTTACTGGAATTTGTGATTGTATCTGCATAAAAATCGTTTGAATATGGCGAATCATTATTGTTCAGTTCCTCAGTGTACTCCTTGGGCTAAAAGAAACCCTGAATTGAGTTTCCATTTATTTCCTGAAGCAGGCAAAGAGCGTGTTTGGATGGAGACCAAATTGGGAAACAGAGTCATGATTGACAGACAAAAAGCTTGGATTTTGAAACTAAAAATTGGCAAACCAGTGTCCAAATACATGAAAGTTTGTTCACTATATTTCACAGACAATGATTATTCCTATCGAGGTAAATTATATAACTTTTTTTTAAATACTAGTTTCATTGGTGGTGTACTGCCAATGGCATGGAACTGAATCCAGCAAAATGTCAGTTTATTAATTTTAGTAGAAAGCGTCACCCTATTGTTTTTATCTATAACATTAACCAAACACCTCTTATTAATGTGTCAGAAGTTAAAGATCTTGGTGTTGTGATTGACTCTACCATGTCTTTTCGGCCCCATATATATGCTTCAATTAATAAGGCATTAAGGATGCTTGGTTTTATCAGAAAGATAACTTGTGACTTTCGAAACGTGCAATGTCTTAGAATACTTTACTTCTCCCTTGTTAGACCTCTTATTGAATATGCATCTTCTGTTTGGAATCCCTTCTATACGAACCATATTCACAACATTGAACAAATACAAAGAAAATTTCTAAGACTCATTGCCTATAAATCTGGAATTCATCCTGTTAACACCTACCACCTAAATTACCATGATTTGCATTCCCAGTTTATGTTGGAGCCTCTTCGTTACAGAAGGAATTGCAAGGATCTTTTCATTCTATTCAACATAGTCAATTCTACTCTCGATTGTCCTACTCTTTTGTTGAATATTGGTTTTTCCGCACCAACTAGATCTACTAGAAATAGTGTTACTTTTTCACAACCACACTACTATACCAATTATCGCAATAATTCGTTCATCCCCAGGTCCACAAGATTGGCCAATCGATTGAATCTTGATTTCTTTACATCTTCTTCTGAGTTTCGCCGACAACTCCAAAATTGTAATTTTTAAAAAATATTTTTAGTTGTTATTGTAAGTGATATGTGCTTTATCTTATGTGTTAATTAATGTATCTATAAGTTTATGGTTTTTTCTATTTATATATATATTTTTTTTCTTTTTTTTTAAATTCTGTGTATCAATTATTGTACTCTATTGTATTTAATGGGTTCTAGCCCGTCAATAAATAAATAAATAAATAATAAACATTTCATTTTCAGGGGCAAATTGTTCCAAAAGAAGGAATCTAAAGAAGATTGCAGTGCCTTCTCAAAAACTTCCTCTTCAAAAATATGAAGCTGAGCAATCTACCAGTAAAATAGAAGTGGGTACACGTGAGAGAATTGGAAAAAGGAATGCTTTAAAGGAAAATATTCCTGAAATGTGTGATTGCGAAACTGAGGAGCAAGAACAGTCTACTCAGGAAAATGAATTTCTTGAAACTGAGGAGCCCGAACAGTCTGAGGTTATTGAAATTGCACAGCAGTTGCAACAGGTACCTCCTACAACTTCCCGGGACACAGGAGTCCAAGTAAATACGCCAAAAGTTTATACCTTATGTGACATTTTTGCAACTGATATGGCCCTCAATAGCTTCACAGGACTTAGTAGTGAAGTGATGTTGGAAACATTAGTTGAAGCAGTGCAACTAGTGTATAGTGATCAGAGATCTCATAGGTTAAGTATAAAAGAGCGCATAGTTCTATTATTAGTCAAACTGAAATGTGATATGACTTATGCTACATTGTCTGTATTATTTGGAATATCTCATGAACTTTGTAAGAAGTATATTTTTGAAATGCTACCAATTTTAAGTGAGGTTTTGAGTGTGACAATAATATTCCCAGACTCCATTGAGATAAAAAAAATTTACCAAAGTGTTTTGAATGTTTTGAATTTGTAAGGGTGGTATTAGATTGTACTGAAATTCCAATTCAGAAACCCAAGTGCCTATGTTGCCGTATTCGGTTCTATTCACAATACAAATCTAATACTACTGTAAAATTTATGACTGGTGTATCCCCTGGGGGTATTATTACATATATCAGTGAACCTTATGGTGGACGAGCTTCAGATAAAACTATATTTGAAGAAAGTAATTTGATTCTCAAATTGGAAAGTTCCAAAGATGCTATTATGGTAGATAAAGGTTTTTTGATCGATGATATATGTGAACGCTTTAAGATTAAATTGATTCGACCACCATTTTTACAAAATCAAAAACAATTGAGTACTGAACAAGCATTAGTCAATTCTAAAATAGCTGCTGCTAGAGTTCACATTGAGAGGGCTAACCAACGTATAAAAATTTTCAAAATCTTGAGTCATTGGTCATTAGTTGGGAAAGCAAAAGACATTTTTATAATTGCATGTGGAATCACTAACTTGTCACAGCCCATATTAGCAGATGATAGATTTTTAAGTGATTAGTTACTATTTTCATTTAAACAAGATTTTATTGTAACTTGATCAATCCAAACATTGAAAATTTTGACCTTAGTATAACCAAGTTTTGAGTCAATTTTACTAATGTATATATATATTTTTTATTAGAATTGACGATACCCTTACTTCGTGGAATGTGTCCATAATAAATATAAATAAATAAAAGCTTTGTTATAAATTCCACTATATAATGATTGTAAAATATATATATAATTTTTATATATATATGTATATTTTACAATCATTATATAGTGGAATTTATAACAAAGCTTTTATTTATTTATATTTATATATTTTTTATTTTCGTTGTAATTTGGATTTTTCTTTGGTTATGCATATTGAATTGTGATACTTTTCACTTTACTATTGTTTATATAATTTTTTATAAAAGGTATAAATAAAACACTACAATGTCCAATATTTAATATTATAATTTTATTTTCTATTTTCACATAAAAAATGGATCATGTTATCAAAAAACTTTTTTTTTGTAACTGACAGAAGTTTCGATAACAAAGTCATAATTGAAGTTCAACTTCAATTATTGCCAAAGATTTATCGAATGAGGCATATATCACTAGATAACATTTATCCACATTAAGTAAACCCATTCCTAGTTGGATTTGCCCATTATATTTGTGATTTTCCTTCAGAAAATATTCACCATTAATTTCTCTCAGAAATTTGGCATTTTCCATTGCCTCTATGACTGTTTTTGATGCACCTATAAAATATACTAATTATTGTTATGGTCATATAATACGTAGGGAGACATACCTTCATACAAGCATTTAATTTCCAATAAAGCCACTGGTTTTCCTTTCTCCACTATTACACCATCTGGGGAATAACCAAGCCATGGATTTGAATGTGATAAAACCATGCCACATTCTATCACCTCCAGACCAGATGTAGCAATGAATGTGTCCTTTGCCTCACTTTCATATTTAATTCCGTGCTTTACAAATTTATTTGTAAATGATTTCGGAAAGAAATATTTAAGTGATTTTGTTTCCCAGTCTCCTCCAGAATAGGTGAATATTTCATAGATTCGAGAACCTGTCACTCGAAACTGCCTTTGTTGATGCCATTCTTTTGATTGCTGAATTATTGCAATCACTACATTGTCTGATGTAAGATCATAAGTCTCAGTACAGTATTCTTTGCAACAATCTTTATCATTCTCGACTCTGATGGAATTTAATTCCATCATCAAAACTGACTGGCATGAATGGTCAAGAATTGCAGTGAAGTGAAGTGCAGATTGTTCTACCCCACTGAGGTTCATCTCAACCTGTTCGTTAACACTTCTTCTTCCTACACTGATGAACAAAAAATATTTCAATGAATGAATTTGTGGTAATTCTACAGGGGTACCTCAAAAAGATACTGAAGAAAATATTGCTGTGTAGATATTTGTTTGTTCTACAATGATGATTTCGTCATTCGCAATTGATTATTTCAAGTATATGTCATCATAATCATTATCAAAAGACAAGAAATCATCGTTTTTGTTTTACATAGTGAATATTATTAAATGAATGGATACATAAAAAAATAAATAAAAGGAAAAGAAAATGGAAGGGCATTTTAAGTGTTGTAAAAAAAAGGAATTTTCAAACTTAATGTGTATTGTTTGTTTTGATGTGTATCATTTTTCATGTTTGGATAGGAAAAAAGAATATAAGCTCATTGATCGTAATAAAATTTATTGCTCAGTAAAATGTGAAGAAAATGATCCAAAAATAGAAATTAACAAACTAAATGAAGAAGTAACTAGATTAAAAAATAAAATAAGAGAAAAGGATCTAGAATTAGAAAAAGTAGAAGGTGAAAATGTTGACAAAATGAATGACATGCAACAAGAAGTAAACGAGCTACACAAAGAAATAAAGGATAAAAATTGTTATATACTAAGAATGAAAAAAAGGACGCAGGACTTTGAAGATGAGGTATTTGAGTTGGAAAATAGAGATACCAAGAGAATAAGAGAGCAAGAGAGATGAAAAAGTAAAACAATTAAATAGAGAAATTAAACAAATTGAAAATAAGTTAAAAGCGCAAGAGAAAGATTTACAAAGCGGAATTGATAACCAAGTTTTACTAAACAATAGAATTAAGGAAATAGATACTGTTAGTCGGGAAATGGTGAATGCAATACGAATTCTTGGGGAAGAAAATGATAGAACCAATGAAGAACTATCTAGATATAAAAAATTGGGAAATGAAAATAGGATAGGGCTGACAGTACTGGATACAGGAAAAAAGGCGATTAAGGAAACAACGCAAACAGTGCAACTATCAGATGGAGTAGGGAAAGCTATTAATAAACGAGACAGTGGAAAAGGAGGAAACATTAAGCAGAGGAAATTGTTAATACTATGTGATGAAAATGGACGTAAGTTAAGAAAGACAATAGAGTTAGAATTAGAAAATTTAGGATATAAGGATTTTTTGTTAGAAACGATTATAAAACCGGGGGCTACTTATGAGAATGTTATTGCAGACATAGATAAACTTACAATTAATTACAATCTAAATGACTATGTAATTATATTGGGTGGTATAAATAATTTTAAATAAACTTACAATTAATTACAATCTAAATGACTATGTAATTATATTGGGTGGTATAAATAATTTTAAAAATAATAAGTACCCGAGTGTACAGTTCATACATAATAAAATAAGACACTGTACACATACAAATTTGGTATTTGTCAAAATTCCAGAGGGAAACTTTCAAAAATATAGTAAAAAATATGTAAATAATTTCAACTTCAGATTTCAGGATTATATAAAAAGGCTGGACAATTATGCTCAAGGTTTCGCAAGGGTAATTGATTTATGTGATAGAAAGGGATTTTTTAATATTAATATGTATGGAAAAGTATGCAATAAGTTAGTTAATGAGATATTACAGGCAAAAAAGAATAATAATCTTGTATTCATTGAAACTGTAAATTCTAAAAAAATTAGTGATCAACAAAGTGATGAAGACAGTAAAAATAATAGCACCTCTTTTTTAGAAATAGCAAACAGCGAAAACGTCACAGCATAGAAAATAACTTTAAAAATAACTCTTTTATATTGTATCTAAATGCTCAAAGTCTTCCAGCTCATATAGATGATGTTAGGAATTTAGTTCAAACAAGAAAACCTTTAATTGTATGTCTATCAGAAACTCATGTTACAGAGGACATATTTAATTCTGAAATTAATATTAATAATTATGTTGTCCATAGGACAGACAGTAATAGCAGACACACGGGTGGAACTGCAGTATTTGTAGATAATAAATTAAAAATAGTTGATGTGCAGGGATATTGTATTGAGGGAGTGTTGTGGATAACTGGAGTGTCCATTATATTCCAAAATAAAAAATATTGGGTATTTGTTCTATATAGATCTCCAAGTAGTAGCATGATAAGATTTTTGCAATTATTTGAAGATTGGTTTGAAGAACATATCAAGGAGGAAAATGATAAAACTATTTTATGTGGGGATTTTAATTTGAATTGGCTAGATAATGATAACAATTGCAGTTGTAGGCTACGAAGTTTTATAACGGATATGGGATTTATAAATTCAGTGACAGAATACACTCACTTAACAAAGGGGGGAGGTACATTAATTGATCTAGCTTTATCGAATTTAGAAATGGATGTAAGTGTTTTTGATTTCCCTAAAATAAGCTCTCACCGCAATATAGCAATATATTTAAAACACATAAAAGTACCAAGAAAAGAATTTTAGATAGAAACGAGGGGCAGAAATATTGACTTTGAAAGAATTGGGTTTAAATTGAAAAATATTTTCTGGAACTATACGGAATTAAATTTGAATAAAAGATATACAATGTTTGTGGAAAAGGTATATTCTATACTAGATGAAGTAGCTCCAAAAAAAGAGGTAAAAATATATGGACATTACCAGGAATATTCTGGAATGAGAAAGTTAGGCAGGCGGCAAGAGACAAGGATGAAAGTTATAGAATGTACATAAAAAACAGAACAACAGAATATTGGGAAATATACAAGCAAAAAAGAAATATAGCGGTAAAAACAATAAGGGAAGAAAAGAGAAAATATTTTGAAAATAAAATAGATCATAATAAACAAAATCCGACTGAAATGTGGAAAATTTTAAAGGCGTTCATTCCAAATGATAAACAAGAAAATAATCTTAATATAATAGATATGGGTAATGGCGATTTAGTATCGGATATAAATGTAATACCAAATTGTTTAAATACATATTATGTTAAAAGTATTATGGATATAGCAGAACAAATTGATAAAACTTTTACAAATAGTTTTCCAGTAGTAGATAAAGTTATTACTAATAAAATGACCACTTTTAATTTAATTAGTCTAGAGGAATTGGAAAAAATAATTAGTTCATTAAAGAATAAAAGTAGTCCTGATGATATCAGTGTAGAATTATTAAAAAAGTGTTTCAAAGATATTTGTAATCCTATATTAAACATAATTAATGGTTCTTTAGAGTTAAGTCAAGTTCCTACAGAAATGAAAATATCTACTATAGTTCCTATACCCAAGAAACCAGATACAAATACAGCTACAAATTTGAGACCAGTTAATATGATTAATGCTGTTGCTAAAGTATTGGAAAAAGTTGTATACGAGCAACTGGTAGATTATCTAGAAGGTAATAAGATTCTTTGTGAGTATCAATCAGGATTCCGTAATAAACATAGTTGTGAAACGGCTCTACAATGCGTTTTGAGTGATTGGAAAAATAATATTGAAAATAATTTAGTCACAATTGCGGTATTTTTAGATCTACAAAGAGCATTTGAAACAGTAGATAGATATAGGCTAATACAGAAAATTAAAAGCGTAGGTATTGATGGGACAGATCTTATTTGGATAATAGATTATTTGAACAACAGGCAACAAATGGTAAAACTCAATAACATACAGTCAAGCAGGTTATGTAATGATATGGGTGTACCACAGGGCAGTGTGTTGGGACCTTTGCTGTTTTTGGTATATTTAAATGATATTGTGGACATTGCAAGGGAGTGCAAAATTCATTTATTTGCGGATGACACCCTACTGTACTTATGCTGGAGTGATCTTGAACACTGCATAGGAGTCATAAACGCTGCTCTAAAAAGGGTGCATATGTATTGTTGGGCAAATTTGTTAAAAATTAAATTACAGAAAACAAAATGTATGGTATTGGGGGTAAAAGATAGGTATAGGGAAGTTAGTTTAAATATAAGATTTGGTGATGACACAGTGGAGACAGTAAAAAAATTTGTCTACTTAGGAGTAACCATTGACAATAATTTAAAATTTAAGGAGCATGCAAACCAAGTTATTAAAACTGTGGCCTATAAAATTAACTATTTGAGACGATGCTCTCCACATCTAAGCCAATGGTCCAAATTAACTGTTTTCAACACTGTAATATTACCACATTTTAATTATTGCCCTACAATTTTGTATCTACTCAAACAAAATGAAATCAATCGTCTTCAAAGGATGCAAAACCGTGCCATGCGAATAATATTGAAGTGCTCTAAGTATACTCCTATAACCAGCATGCTAAAGACACTTAACTGGATGCCAATAATTAAATTAATTCAGTACTTCACATTAATTTTTATTTTCAAAATTAAAATTGGACATGCACCAGTGTATCTGCAGGATAAGCTCTCTAATAGTCTTGGTGTACATAACTATAATACAAGAAATAAGGAAAATTTAAGAATTGAAATGTGTAGGAGAAGCAGTACATACCACTCTGTATTTCACAAAGGTATTAATTCTTTCAATAGTTTACCAGAATACATTAAACAAAGTTCATCTGTATATTTTTTTTAAAAGAGCATTAAAGGATTATTTATTGTCGGAGTGAGCAGTCACAGCCTAATATTATATGTTTGTTTAAATTTGTTTTATTCTAATTTTAATTTATTTATGATGTACCTAATTTTTTGTGCTGTAAACACTATATGTTGTACTGTTCTTTTATTTTATATTGTGTACTTATATTATGTAAACGGAATTAGTTATTTTTGACTAAATAAAGAGATATACTTTCACAACTTTCTTTGTGAAACATGGCATATTTTTGATAGGAACAGCTCGATATTTTTCCCTTGTGGTATGTTTTTGCCTATTCCAAACACATTTGAGGTCTGTCTGAGAAATCAACTCCAATTCTTGGAGATCGCTCCTGAAACAAAATAAACATTCATAAAAAACATTAAATCAGTGAGTTATATTAAAAATATGAGTCAGTATTAGCCTAGTATCACCATACTTTGGTACACAATAACATCACACACCTTGAACACTTGATCAGAACAGCTGAAATGTGTTTACATCTGCCACTGTTACCAGCCTTACAGGAGCAGGACATTTCTTTAATTTGGACGTGCCCATTTCCATCCAAAGCTAGTATTCCTTTTATTTGATGAGGATCAGAAGTTAGTGCACTAGTTTGGAGACATAGGGCACACAAATTCAATTTCTCCGATGTGGAAGAGTTGAGTTTCCCACACAGGATTACATGCCCAGCATTGAGGACTTCTTCTCCTTCATATTCACACCTGGATGAATGAGTGCCCCCAATATATCTCATATATTCTAAGAGACTCAATCTCATATTGATAACACTGAAAGAAAAAACAGTTTTTCAACAATTATTCATTGACTACTTAATTTGTGAAAAAAATAACCTCAAAATATGGTTACTAAAATTACTAAATTATACCTATTACAAGCAATGAAACATACCTTATCGAACGAATATCGGCTGAAAAGGCACTTCTAATTCACTGGAATACAAAAATAGAGCCAAAATTACAGTCTGCTTTGCTTGAATCACCACCAAAGAATGGATAATTTACACATAAACAATACAATAGAACCACAGTATACAAAACAAATAGAACAATAACAAGACAATGTACTTTCATGTAGTTCCGTTCTCGACCGTTTTGGCACTGCGATCTTAAATTCAGTCGCCTTGGCAAATTATGGAATTTGCAATCTTCATTATCATTGGATGGTATAAAAAGTTCAGTGCTGTAATTGGTCTAATATATGGGGTGCTAATACTATCTCTTTCTAAGCTAATGTGTGAAACAAGAGTAAAGATAATTAAAATTGACTCAGATAAATTCTGAAACGAAAGAGTATGAAATTTGAAAGTTTAAATATGGCGTGATGTTTATGTTGATGTTGAGTTTAATTTTTCCTTATAAATATAAGTATTTACGAACGAATCCAAACAATTGATAATTCTGACATTTCCATGGTAACAACAAAATAATCTACTGTTTTTAAATGAAAAATATTTCGAGTGCGATAACTGTGACGGTTTTAAAAGCTAAAGCTATTTTGATACAATATTTCGAGGAAATATGAATACTGAATATCAATATCAAAGGAATCAGTGTGAATTTAATGCAGAAAAAGTTGTTTTAAAATCGGATGTTGATTCTAGTGAAACTGATGGCGGTATTCCCGTTAAATACATTTGCGAATTTTGCAATAAACAGTTTGTTAATAAAAATAATTTGGTTCGTCACCAGTCTAGCCACGAAAATACACAAGAAAATGTGTGTGAACATTGCAACAAACAATTTATTAGTGAAAATCGTTTAAGGATACACAAAGAAAACTATTGTAAAAAAGCTGGAGACATTTCTAAATTTTACAGAAGCGATGTGGCTGTTTGGAAATGCAAAAAGTGTTATGAAGTATTTTCTTCACATTTATCAGCAAATTATCACGTGACATCTTGTGTAGAAATCGTAGAAATCGAAGAAGATGAAGCAGAAAAAACAACACAATTATCGGACGAAGATAAAGTTGTCTTGACTAACGAAAATATTCACACCAAAGAAGCAATTGACAAAAAAAACATAGCAAGAATATCAACCGAGCTTCTACTACAATGTGAATTTTGTAACAGAACTTACGCCGAAAAAAAGGTTCTGCTTATACACCAAAGGAAACACACTACAGCCAGAAATTACGAATGTGTTAATTGCTTTGAAGTTTTCGATTCTTATCCAATAGCCGCCCAACATTGGATGAAAAAGTGTTCGGAATACGTAAATCTGTTTTACTTGCCAAAATTAACTTACTGTGAATATTGCGACAGAACATTCAAATCTCACGAACTACTCTACACGCACAAAATAGAAAATAAGCACTTTACTTACAAGCCTCATCTACGACAAACTGAAGAAACCAACAAAGATGTCGATGTTACAGTTCCCGAAGATAACAAAAATATCCTCAACAAACTAATCGACGACGATTTAAAAACTTTAGACGTCCCAGTTAACAAAATCCACTATCAAGGAACAGACGCAAATAAAGAGAATACCGGCGAACAACTTGAAAATTCTGTTGATACAACGGAAAAGGAGAAGAGAGGTAGAAAACGAAAATGGCCGACAAATCTGAGTGCGAGAACGATAAAACCGAGTCTTCAAGTCGACGACGGTTATAAATATCAATGCGAAAGGTGCATCGAAACTTTTATAAATGTTGACGATCTTGAGGAACATCGGGAGAAGGTACATGCTTCGAATTTCACTTGTGATGAATGTGGACAGGTAATAAATAAGTTCTTTATATATAGTGTCATACCAGAGACTTCTAAAAAGTCCGACGGAGCGTATCGTTCTCTTAATTTTGTGGATTTCTAAAATTAAGTAATTAAGTAAATGAAATCTGGATGGCGGCACTTCAATTTTTCAGTACCGCTTCGTTATTTAAATGCTATATATGTAATTTTAGGTTTTGCATAACGCCACAGCTTTGATAGTACACAGTCGTGCTCATAAGATGTTGAAACCGTATGTTTGTGAAACTTGCGGCCGAAGCTATACCAAACCTTCTCAACTTTGGCAACATATGCGCTACCATCAAGGTAAATACATACTCACTGGGATTAAACCGCGAAATGTTTTAATGGTATATGGGGGTGGTTTTTAATCCTTTTTTCGTTACGATTTTAGGGATAAAGCCGTTTGCGTGCCCTCACGAAGGCTGTGAAGCGAGATACACGATACGTCCGGATTTGAAGGATCATATAAGAAAAGCCCACACTAGAGAGAGACCATTCAAATGCACCGTTTGCGATAAATGTTTTTTAACTGGTTCTGTTTATTACCAACACCGTTTGATACATACCAATGACAGAAGATATGCATGTGATGTAAGTATGTATAGCTATATTCTGAATGCGCAGGCGCGCCCTCAAACTACTTCTGGAATTTTCAACTTTAACGTTTGTTTTCTAAATTGTTTTGAATTAAATTTTTTGTTACAGCTCTGTTCTAAACGGTTTTTTAGAGCCGATACTCTCAAAAATCACCGAAGGATCCATACCGACGAACGCCCTTACCCTTGCCATGTATGCCGAAAGCAGTTTAGACAGAAAGGAGATCGTAACAAACATGTTAGGACTCAGCATCCTGTTTCAGTTTAAGTTAAAATTGAAACGCATTGTGTTAGTTTTTTTTCTAATTTTTAATATATTTCAGAAATTTGTTACACGTTAATTGGTAATATATGTTTTGTTCCAGAAATAATCGAATTGTTTGTTAAAATCTAGCTGATATTAAAAACATTTATATATAATTATTTTACGTAACTCTGACAATGTAGCATTTCTTTAGTAACGTTTGTGTCATCGTTACCAACATGGAGGCTATACTATAGCCTCCATGGTTACCAGCCTTACCCAGGGCCGTTCGGCAATTAACTACGAAATGGAGATTGAAAGGAGTGGAGCAGAAGCAGATTTCTCGTATAGTAAAAGGATCATTTGTTACCGGTCAAACGAGGGACATCTATCAAACGTCAAATTCAAACAAAAGTCATTCGTTGTAGTATTTTGGTGGTAATTTTTTAGTATTTTTATAAAATATGAATAATTATTACTTCGCAATTCTAAAACCTAAAATACATGAGGATTTTTAGTTTTTGGCCGGTAATCGAAATGAGCATATTCACTCCTAAAACCCTACCTCGCCGAGGTGGTACAATTGGAGCAGCTCTTTTCACACCACTCCACAGTACACGAACGATTAACGACTGCTCCTCTTACTCGTTCTGTAATAGCCGAACGGTTTAGAGAAGGGAGGAGTGTTCGGAGTCCGAGTAGCATTGTCGAACGACCCTCCCGTAATCACCAAAATGCCAAAGGTGTCGGAACTAATTTTAACAGGCGGGATATTTAAATCTGGTAGTTAAAACTGTATCACATAAATATTCTATCCTAACTAGAAAATTTGAATTGGTATCACAATATTTTCACTAAAATTACATTATATTTAAGAAAGCTAATCCTATATCACATCAAATTGCACATTATTTTAAAACAAAACAACAAAAACAACAAATATTTTAATAAAAAGGAGTTTAAAACTAGATTTTCGATTTTCATGATCCATTAAGACAAGAACAGGTCTGAAACAAAAAAAAAATTAAACGCAGTACATTTTTACAAAAAAAAAAGGAATTATTGTTGTTTGTTAGTCCTCTTACCATCATTATAATATTTTTTAATTAATATGGGGACGCAAACTTTTATGAGCTGAGAAAATACATATGATTTATGTTCTTGGCAGGTGAACCAACCAAAATTAATATAACCTTTTGCAAAAAGTTCAGTTTTTTCAATAATATTCTCTACATGACCTAAAAGTGGTAAAATATAGTATACAATATCATGCAGCATTGAAAGAAATTTAATGACTTCCCTTTGTACATAAATCAGACGTGTTTTATCATCATTTTCTTTGAAGGAAGTGAAACTATGGTGAACGTCTAAAATGAATGTCTGCAAATTAGCCTTACATTCTTCGCAATACATTTTCTTCTTCTTGGGAGATAGATTACTGACTCTAGTTTCATTTATTTTACTTAAAATACTTAATTCCAAACACTGTTTTTTGGGTACATGTTCAAATTGACTATCATCAATATTAGAAAAACTAAGCTTTCTTTTTACAGGCAATACGGTATTTTCAAAAGCTTGGCTATTATTATTATGTTCAACTACATTTGGTGGTGTATGATGTAAGGGTTGCAAAGGTAAAGCAAATTTAATAAGAATTTTTTGTAATGAACTTGTGAATGCATTATCATCAAAATGAACTTCACACAACCTTTGATCTTTGGATGTATAAGGAAGTTCTAAGATTTTGTACCACTGTTCCCTTTGATTAATATCAGTTGGAAATTTGAAAAATGTTTTATTCTTACACTCCAAATTGCGAAGTTGCCAAAAATATTTATTATTACAATTTTTTGCAATACAACTATGACGAATTATACCTGGTGATGACATTTTAAAGGTTCACTTACTTTTATTTCCTTTATTAAAACTAAAACCCTAAATAAATTTAAAACTAAACTATTATAATCCTAGGCAGTGCTGGCAGGCGAAATCATAGGTAACATAAGGCGAAATGATTTAAATTTCTTATCAAATTGGGGATTTTTAGCCTACAGTTTAGAAAAGGCGGAAAATTTAAATATTTTAATAAATATATTATGTCTATGGTTTAGTTCATATTTGGAATTGAATACATTTTACTCGGTATCTATGTAATATTTAATAGATATTTCCAAATAAACATTATTTCCTGAATATTGCAGGAGTGTGTCAATTATGAATATTATACAAATATATCATATATATGTACGTTCAGTCATGTATCTGGAACAATACAAAATTTAACCGAATATATGTGAAATATGTAGTGTATATTGAAAAAAGTATACCAGTTTCTGAATATCTCAAAAATATAAAACAGTGAACATTATATAAATATCCTTCAATGTAGACGTAATACATATTTTGAATAGTATATATTTTACTAAGTATTTATGTAATATTTAAAACATATTTTAAAATAAACGTTATTTTCTAAGTATTCCAGGAATGTAAGAATCATAAATATTATATAAATATCATAGACTGCATATTTAGTTGTATATTTGGAACAGTACGTACTTTTCTGAATATCTGTTTAATATGCAATGTATATTTAAAAATATATACCATTTTTTGTACATTGTCAAAATATTACAATCGTGAACATTATATAAATATTGTTATCTGGATGTTTAATACATATCTGGAATAATACATATTTCACTTAATATATACTTTTCTTCATGTTGTAAAAATATACAAAAATATTTCACAATATTGATACAACATCTAATTTATATTTTCTCAAGTATATTGCAGTTTGTGAATTTACAAATTCATTCCGAATATTATTTGAACATGTGGAATATATTTTGAATATTTATGTAATATTCTGTGCTATGTGGGTAGCAAAAAGAGGGACTGAAAACCTCTTTTTGGGGGCCGCCACACTTTTGTGGCACCAGTCCCATGTAATATTGGAAGAAATAGGTAAGGCCGAGGAGCAGAGAAGATCTAACAATTGGAAAGATCTAGTGGGGCTAAGATAATCAAATGTATTGCTGGGAAACTACGACCACGTGAGAAGAATTCATTCATATATTTGGCTTGTGCTCATCAGCCCAGGCACTTGAACTGAACCTTTGTACCATTTCCCATGTTATCTACTTCCATTCCAGAAGCTTCGTGTCTTCTATAAAGGCCACTAGTTTCACTAGAGGGATTTTCAGTAGTTGTGATGGTTGTATAAATTCCTCTCCAAAGTGCTTCCGTCTAAGTTCTTGTAAGTCCTCACAGAAGCAGAGTATGTGGGTAGGTGTTTCATCATCAAGTTCACATTTTCTGCACATAGGTTCATTAACTTTGCCCATATTGTACAGATGTTTCCTCAAGGTGCAGTGTCCAGTCACCAGGTCGGTAACTGTCTTAAAATGTCTCTTACCCAGTTTCAGTAGCCTGGTTGAGAGTTCCTTGTCTACTTTGTTCAGTAAACTCTTGGTATGAAGGTGCCCTTGTGTCACCCTCCATTTGAATTGGTGTTCCCTATCTAGCCAGTTCCCGATTTCCCCTCTAATGCAATCTTTTATGATTCCACAAAACGGTTCCGGACCTATGAAGTCTCCTTTAGAGCCTTCTTTAGCTAACTGGTCCGCCATTTCATTTCCTGCAATCCCCTCATATGTGCCGGCACCCATATTAGAGACACTTTGTTGTCTCTTGCCAGCCTGTTGAGGGATTCTTTGCAGTTTTTCACCAGTCTAGACTTAGTTGTTGGATTACTGATAGCCTTAAGCAGAGCCTGGCTGTCAGTGAGTATTTCAATTTTTTGTCCGGTATATCCTCTTCTGATGTTTTCATCAATATAGCGGCAATCGTCTCTGCTTGAAACACAGTCGTATATCGACCAAGGCTAAAGAACATTCTCTTTCTAGGTCCTTTTATACCAGCCCCAGTGCCATGGTTTGTTTTGGAGCCATCGGTGAAACAGATGATTTCTCCAGAATTACCTGGGTGCATCACCTGTTCCCTAGATGGGATGATGATATTCACTCTCCCAGTGAATATATTCTCTGGTGTCATGCTATCAAAACTCATGTGAAATATGGGTTCGTCTAGTAATGTCCCAGTTGTATCAGTGTGTCCTTCTCGAACATTGTTCGGGGACCATAAGTCTCCCGATTTCAGCCTAAGAATTGCCATCATTGCCTCCGCCCTTATAAAAAGTTCTAGAGGAGGAAGTCCAATAAGGGCTTCCATTGATGCCATCCCCGTGCTGTTCATTGCCCCGGTAATACCAAGAAGAGCTTGTCTTTGGATTGCAGTTAACATATTAACTGCAGAGGTCACTTCTGTCCTCCTCCACCAGACTATTGTTCCATAGGTGATCGTTCGCCTTATCACAGTTGTGTAGAGCCAGTGAACCTCCTCAGGTCGTATTCCCCAGGTTTTGCCCATAACTCTTCTGCATTGCCAGAAAAGCCTAGTCGCCCTGGTAGTAATTTTTTCCAGGTGTGCCTTCCAATTCAGTTTGGAATCAAGGGTCACTCCCAGATATTTGACTTCTTTGGATATTTCTCGTTCTTCTCCGAACAACAGTACTCTACCCTGCGGGAGAACTCTTCTATTCGTGAAAGCAACTAGTTTGGTTTTTTTTGGATTAACTGAAAGGTCCTCTGTAAGGCACTATTCCTCCACAATTCGCAGTGCTTCCTGTAGGACATTCATAACCACCTCCGGGAATTTCCCATTGGTGACAATCACTATGTCGTCCGCAAAACCCTGCGTCCATATGCCTTGGTCATTCAACCACGTGAGAAGAAATTATTGCCTAAGCCAGAATAAGACTACACTAAGGGTTTTGACTGGTGTCCTGACAGGACACTGCCGCCTGAATGGGCACCTCAAAAAGCTCAAACTAGTGGAGAAGAAACTTCCATTCACATATACTTTCGGAATTGTTAGTTCAAGTCCTAGGAAACTACTGGACATAAGAGGGACACATACCTAAACTGAAGCGTGCGGATATCCTAAAATTCCTTTGGGAAATTAATTTAAAGGAACTACTAGTCTCTGGTACTTTCATCAGGAACTAAGTAGAAGAAAGAGGGCACAATAAAACTTTTCGGTTTCAGCCTTGAGTATAGATAATCAAGGGTTTCAGTGAATGTCACCCCAGAGTGTGGATATATTTCTAGTTTATATTTGCTTGACTATTTTGCTAGTTTATGTGTTGCATCACTTTTGTTCTTGTAGTACTTCTGGACTCTTATATTTTTCCTGAAGCTGGTTTGGTTTTTTACTTACTTTCTATACCAGCGGCCTATGGATTACAGGCTTAGTAGCGGAGGAAGAGGATTGTGTTTTTTATTGTGGATGGTACTACGATGAGTTTTAATGGAACATTAATCCATTTTATATTAAAAAATAGTCGGGAACTCAAAAAACATATTTTATTTTTGTCAAACTTGACAGGCCGGTGATGTGCCAAACATTCTAAGGTGAAAGGGAGGTAGAGATTGAAGGGGTATCCTCGTTAGGGAGTAATACCACCTTTGTGATGGGGCGAGTGAGATATCCAGATTGTGTAAATACTTGGACTGAGCGCACTTTTGAATCTTTTCCAGTGAAAACTTGTGTAATGCGAGCTAGTGGCCATTTCATGGGGGGATTATCTTCGTCTTTGAGAAGAACCAAATCGTTTACTTTGAGATTTGGTTGGGGATGCATCCATTTCGGACGGTTCTGCAAACGGTTTAAGTAGTCTGTTGACCAGCGTCTCCAGAATTGTTGTTGCGCCTGAGTACAGAGCTGCCAGTGCTTTAACTTATTGATCGGAGTCAGAGAAATGTCCACTTCTGGATAAGACATGAGAGGGGAGTGCACTAAGAAATGACCGGGAGTCAAGGGGAGTAGATCGTTCACATTGTCGGACAATGAGAATAAAGGGCGTGAGTTTAATATTGCTTCCACTTGACTTAAAATGGTTGAGAACTGTTCGAAAGTGTAAGATGAATTTTTCACAATCTTGGCTAAGTGTACTTTAGTGCTTTTGATGGCACTTTCCCAGATTCCTCCCCAGTGGGGAGATCTTGGAGGAATACGTTTCCAAGTGATTTTAGATTGAGAGAGAAAATCTCCCAATTGAGGAGCATTATCAAGTAGGTATTGATTAACTTCTTTCAAGTAATTGTCAGCTCCTACAAAATTTGTGGCATTGTCACTGTATATTATTGATGGCAGTCCCCTACGTGCTATGAATCGCTTTAAACAAGCTAAGAAAGAGTCGGCAGATAAGTCAGAAACTAACTCTATATGAACAGCCTTAGTGGATAAACATACAAATACTGCTATATAGCTTTTCATTAAGGGAGCTTTCTTTAGTGATGAGGACTTAGTGAAGAATGGGCCACCGAAATCTACTCCGGTGTTGGTAAAAGCACGCAAAGGAGTAACCCTTTCTTTGGGCAAATTAGCCATGATTTGGCTGGAAGCAATAGCATTGAAGCGTTTGCATGTGGGACATGAATAAATAATTTTCTTCAGAGATCGTACATTATTTAATACATTTTGAGGGCTTGCGTGACCTAATCGTTTATGCTCATGACGTAAGATCAGGATCGTGAGATGATGTTTGGAAGGTAACAATATTGGGTATTTTTCGTCAAAGGGCAAGTCAGCTTTGGACAATCGTCCACCTGCTCTGAGGTATTTATTGTCATCTAGAAACGGGTTAAGAGAAGCGTTATGCTTGTTATGAATGGGTTTATCTAATTTGAGAGATTTAATTTCCATAACAAACGAGATTGTCTGGATTTGTTTTATTATGAAAGAATTAGATTGTTCTAGTTCTCTTGGGCTCAGGAGACCTGTCACTTTTTCCCTATTTCTGAGATTATAGATGAATCGTAGAACATAAGCAGTTGTCCGTTGCAGCTTGTTTAGAGAGGAACATTTTGAGACAAGACATTCCCAGAGGTTAGGTGATGGTTTAGTATTCAAGGCAGAGTGCTTTCTTTCTTCGGGAGGATTGGATATTGGAGAAAAAGAATCGAAAGAGTCTAAATTGGATTCTGGGTTGGAGAGAATAGAGGGGCCTGATTTCCACAGGTGAATAGAATCAGGTTGAAATTTTCCTCTGGACAGCATATCGGCGGGGTTTTGGACAGATGATATGTGTCTCCAGGTTGCTTGTTTCGTAGCAGTTTGAATGAGGGAGGCTCTATTACACACAAAGGTGCTCCATTGGGTGGGAGAGCCTTTGACCAAAAATAGTGCTATCTGAGAGTCTGACCATAGGGAAGATCCATCTATAGTCAGTACAGGTTGGAGAACTAAGTGAATTCTAGTAAATAGTTGAGATAAGAGTCATAGAGCATAGTTCCAGCTTGGGTATGGTGAGCGGTTTCTTTATGGGAGCTACCAAAGAGGACGTGACAGAGTTATCAGAGTAAAAAGTGCGTAAGTACAAACAGCATCCGTAAGCTGTGGTGCTGGCATCGCAAAATCCGTGCAATTCGTATCTTGTCACGGTTTTGTGCAATATAAGGCAGCGAGGAATTACATAAGAAGATAAATTCGAGATATTAGACAGAAAATTGTTCCAGTCATTTACTATATCGGATTCAGTGATGGGCTGGTCCCATTCAATACCTTTGTACCACAGTTTTAGCACGAGCATTTTTCCCTGTACTATTACAGGATTTACTAATCCTAAGGGATCATAGCACTTGGCCACATGTGACAATATTTTTCTCTTAGTGATAGGGTATATTTCTTGCAATTTAGGGAGAGATATCTGAAAATTATCAGAAATAGGCTGCCAGAGAAGTCCTAGCACTTTACAAGGGGCTTCGTCGGGATTGAATTCTTTGACGATTGGTTCACATTGAGAGGTAGAGCTACAGAAATTTTCTGAGTTGGATCTCAGCTTGTGTAATTTGAAATGAGCAGGAGATAAAAGAGTAACCAGAGAATTGTATAAAACGTTTAAGTCTTGTTCTGAATCTGCTCCTGATAGAATATCGTCTACATAGGTTTGGAGCAGTATGGTTTGTTGAGCAAGTGGTAAGTCAGGTCGTCGTAGAGCTATTTCTTTGAGTACTCTGCAGGCAAGGAATGGGGCACTTTTCTGGCCAAAGGAGACAGTGGTCAGTTCGATGCATTGAATTTCGTCGCTTGGATTGTCCCTCCACAGAACATTTTGGAGAGAACAATATTTGGGGTTCATTGCCACCTGCCTATACATCTTTTTGATGTCTGCTGTCAGTGCATATCTAAAAAGCCTGAGCCGAGTAAGTATATCAAATAACTCGGGTTGTACGGAGGGCCCTCGTTAACTTATATCGTTAAGAGAAAGACCCGAAGTAGTGGTTGCAGAAAAGTCAAAAACTATTCTAGTTTTTGTGCTAGAACTTTGTTCCCTCACAACACATAAGTGTGGGACAAAGTATTTATTTTCCATAGAAGCGTTGTGAAGAGAAAGAGGTATAAGTCGAGCATGACACAAGAGTAAGTACTCATCAAGTACTGCTTTGTACTCTTGTTTGAGTTGAGGGTTTTTTTGTAACCGTTTTTCTAATGACATAAATCTGTTCTGCGCTTGAGTGAATGATTCCCATAAGTTTTTTTGAGCTAGCGGATGAATTATGGGCAAGTCTACCTGGTATTTTCCATTAGGGAGAATTTGGGTAGTGCCTTGAAATATTTGTTCCGCCAGGTCATCCTGTTCGGAATTTGTTAAGTGGTAAGAACCATTTTCTTGGTTTACAAATTTTTCTAAAATTTCCTCTAGCTTCTCTTCTTGAGTAAAGCTAGTTGTGTGGAAAGAGTAGCTGGGGTGAGCAAAGAGAGACAGAGCAGATAGACACTGGGGAGGCACGGCTCCCGAAAGAATCCAGCCCAATCGGGTCTGAACTAGAGTAGGGTAACCTTTTCTCAAGGATTCGACACCAGGGAGTAATAGTTCATAGTAAATATCAGCTCCTAATAGAAGCGATATTTCTCCTGGAGAGTCAAATTCTTCGTCTTGGCCTTGATATCATGAGGTATGAGCAGTTTGGAAGAATTTATGGGCACTTGAGGAAGATGAGAGGTGATTTTTGGCACCACGGCACAGGAAACTTCTGAGATGAAGAGCGATGAGAGTATATGTCTACATCCATCACTTCCCTAATAACACTATGTTCATTAAGAATACCTGCCACTTGCAGATGAGATGGTTTTAAGATTCCTTTCACATTTGCAGCTAAAGAGGAAATTATGAATGAAGTTTGGCTTCCAGGATCCAATAGTGCTCTTGCTACTATTGGCCTTCCGTTTTCAGGATATAAGTGTACTTTAGCGGTAGCTAATAGTATGTGAGAACCAGCAGTGTTCAGCGCAGACAAGGCTGTAGCCTGCTGGGGTTGAGTGTTCAAATTTTCTTGGGAACTTGAAGCTGGGTTTTGCGTCGGATGCTGATTAGAGGGTATAGAATTTTGGAGACTATGTCTTGAATGAGTATCAGTGAGGTGAAGAAGAGTGTGATGCTTGTTATTGCAAGTAGCACATGTACCTTTGGAGGTACAATCTTGAATAGAATGCTGCAAACCTAAGCAGTTGTAACATCTTTTGTTGATTTTGACGAAATTTATTCTATCAGGAACAGGGATATTTCGAAAACCATTGCAACTATAAATGCGATGACCACTGGTTTTGCAATAATCACAGTTTTTGTTAACAGAGACACTAGAGCTTTGTTGAGAGTGAGAATTGGAGACTGGCTTAGAGTACGAAAGTGTAGAACGATTGTCGGTGGAACTAGAGTGAAGAACCACCTGAGGAGTGTGGATTTTAGGAGCGTTACCTTTTGAAGTATGGTGAGAGTGTTTGGTAACATTTTTGTTATCAGGTTGTAAATCTGGATTTATGTTTTCCAAGACTACACAACGTTTTTGCAAAAAATCGAAAAATTGTTTAGAGGTTGATAATTTATTCACCTCAGCTTGTTCTTCAAAAACGCGACGAGTGTTAAAATCGAGCTTTTGGTCCAGTAAGTTGTAACTGTAAAGGTATTCTTTTAGCTGGGCACCAATTTGTAACGGTAAAGGCGCCAATTTGTAACGGTAAAAGTTGTACCTCACAGGGCACCAGCTCGAAGGGCTCCGGCTAGAGACTCCTCTCAAGGGTGATTCGACCCCAAGTTTATGCTGCACAAGGATAACAGAAGGGTTGTAAAAATTGAGGGCGCCACTACCTTTTTAACGATAAAAAGTACTAAAAACTAAGGCGGAAAAGGTAGAAACGCCTTGTAAAATTTAAATAAAAGTTAATAATTAAAAAAAAGTCACTAAAAATTACCCCGGGCGATATCTCCCTCAACTTTTATAGTTGAGGATTTCTAGTAAAAAAAGAATTAAAAACAAATTTACAATTTATTCTGCCACAGGAAATGAACAACGGAATTTAATAGAGGAATTTGTACTTTTATAGGTACTTAGCTTAGATGAAGTGGTTTCCTGGAGAAGAAGTCAGGTCTTGATCCGAACTAATGAGTTCTGTTCTAGGGCGGTAGTTTGGGAACTTGAATGTAATGGCACATTATGTTGGTCAGCTTTTCAGGTTAAACAAAAGGAAGGCAGTTATTTGAAAGTCAAAAAATTGAATTAATTTACTGAAAGCTTTCCAACATTATATGTCCCATGTTAAAACAGTAAAAATAGCAATTATCGGCTAAATAAAAAAAAATACTAATGATCCGAAAGAAACTTATGATAGCAAAAAGTTATTTATTTAGTTATATGAAAAAATATCGTGCTTAGGAAATATATGGAACCGACACTGGCGTTACGAAAGAATATTTTATAGGTTACCGGTAATTTATAAAAATGTTATTTTATAATTAAGAGTTATTTCGCAACTGAAAAAGCTTGAAAATGTTTGTATAAAAGTAAAACTGAATTATATAAGAATATTTGGCTTAAAACTACCATATTAGTATAAAAGAACAGTTTATGACCACGTGTTGAATTTAATTTCGTCTATCTCTGTAAAAAAATAAAGAATGCATACGAAAATTATATCAGACAGTTCTTTAGAAGAAGCTTATTAATTATGATTTTGAACTTACCACAGCAAAATTCCTAAGATAGATACTTAAGATATGAAAGATAGCGGAAGACGATCTGCCTCCTTAGGCGGACGATAACAAAAAGGGGTGTTTAACGTGGCGTTGTCCGTTGGCAGACGTCAATTGTCTTACGTCCGGGGTAGAAGAGCTTGGGATCACAGAACTATAATTGGATGTGGCTAGTGACGACGAGCGCTAATTAAAAGGATTTATTCTGTAAAATCGAAACAGGTCGATAGACATGTTACACCCCCTCTCCTCCGGGAAAAAAATGATTCGAAGAATTATCTTTTTGGGAAAAATGTGCTTAATAAGATAAAAGGAGGGGTGAAGTATCATTGCAAAATCTATGTATCTTAGGTAAGGTAAGGCAATTGTCAAAGGTAAAGGTAAGGCAATTGTCAAAGGTAAGGTAAGGCAGTTGTCAAAGGTAAAGGTACGGTAGTTTTGTCATCTTGTGATTATCGTGTAGTTATGTCATCGTATAAGACAAAGCATACACTGAGAACGAAAGGTAACGATAGGGTACGATAATTTCTCAGTGCAGGCGAAACGATAAGATAAGGTACGGTAGGGTGTGTTTTGACAAAACGCTGGGATCTCAGATACGCAGAGCGAAAAATTCCAGGAAATACCAAACCAATGTCTCCGGGAGAGACACAAAAATGAACACGGTGAGTGATGTCAGCCTAAAATTGATTTAGAATGCAACTCCGTCGGAATTCTAATTCATTCATAAATCAGCCCAACCCTCACCGAGCAAAGATTTGTCATAATGACGTCACCAGGGGTGAAACACTACTTAACCTAGCAAAATATTATTTGGCAGGGCGACAGCACTTATAGTGTTCCACAAGGAACGGTTCTAAAATATACGATAACGGCAGGTAGCTCACAAGTATCACAATACGGCAACGCAAAAGGTATGTTAAGGGAGAGAAAGGAATACATAGATACTTACTTTGAATGGTTTTCGGTAAAAGATAATTGAAGATATATGGAGTGATTCTGAAAGCTAAATCGAGGTCGAAATAATGGTATGTGTGGTTAGGAATAGTTTGTGGCGACATTATAAAAAGAAAGACGATAGATTCTTATCACGTGATCAGACAAAAAGGTATTCTAGTTTATACGCCGAGAGCACAGGAAGAGGGCAGAAACAGCAGCGCCCGATCGACATTCGGTGAGGTTGCCAGTTAGCGTCCACAGTAGCCTTTGGTCATCGATCCGAAAGTCAATCCAGCTACATGCATTCAGTCCGTTGATATGCTCTCTTTGTTAAATCGAACAAAGGTATTGTTACTAAAATTACACCCATGACTCTGTCAGGGAATACGGTATATCGGTCCAGAACTCTACAAGAGTGTGGCCAAACCTGGTTAAAGATAAAAAAACGACTAAAAACTAAGGAAGAACTGCCATTGAAGGCAAGAGAAAGAGAAGAGATTGCTATAGAAGCCAGAGTGAAGATATGGAGCGACAAAGCAGTCATTAAGAAAACGGAAAGTAAAAGAAAAAAACTCCAGCGTATGGTTTTGGTAGGAGAACGATAGCGAAACTCAAGAGAATGACGCGGTTGCCTAAAGTAAGGGAGAAAACGAAAACGGAAATAATAATGATAAACTAAAACACGATTGTACCGTTTTTTTAGGAGAACGATAGCGAAACTCCAAGAGAATGGCGCGGTTGCCTAAAGTAAGGAAGAAAACGAAAACGGAAATAATAATGATAAACTAAAACACGATTGTACCGTTTTTTTAGGAGAACGATAGCGAAACTCCAGAGAATGAAACGGTTTCTGAAGTAAGTGACTCTACGTTAGTTGTAAAAAGTAAAACTTTCATATGCTAGTTCAAGTGACTTTAAATGATTGGCCTGCATCTTGAAAATACTTAAAATGAGAGAAAAAGAATAAGAGCCGGTATCTAAATTAACAGTACTAATCAAATAGCACTAGCGAAAGCAAAGGATCTAAAATCCGAGTGAACATAAATGCCTGGCAACGACCCAGTCAACCAGCGAAGTCGCACTACATCGCGGGGAATTCAATATAATATCTCATCGTAGATCATCATCTCGTAGTATTATATAAGTACCGGCGACTTCGCTTTGGGGACAATAATATGCACAAAATGTTAACCTTGTGATTTCGCAAAGCAGAATTCGATAGAAATGCAAATTAAAGCAATCAAGAGAAGTGCTTATAACCTCCAAAATGTAACCACCATACCACATACCAATGACTATTTTATATTAACGTTCAGTTTGCGATATTTATTGACTTTTCAATAATATGTTACACAGAGGAAGTCTTATGGATTATGATTTGGCGACTTTTTTAAGAATACCCACGCACAACATTTTTATAATTCCAAATAGTGCTTAACGATATCATTCTGCATCTATATATCGCACTGCTATTACAACAGTGTATCAACTCAAAATTAAGCTATTTTCAGAAATCGCAGAAAACTGATTACTCGCTTGTTGTTAAAGATAATAAAAAAGTGAATACTGTAATAAGATTATTGATAAAATTGAAGTATTTCTGTATTTATGAATTGTTTCAAAGATTGCAGATTATTAAGTAATTTCCAATTTTTGAGTTAATACTGTATTGTCCGAGAAAATTTTTAAAAATTATGAATTATTTTTAGTTGTGTAGTTATAAGTGAAATATTTTGACTTACTACAATTTACTTGGAATTGTTCTTGTATGATTTTAGGTAACTTTTTTGAGTTGATAAATAATTTTACATTATCGCCCTATTATTATTTTAGGTTTAGGATGTAAATAAAGCCAGATAATAAAGACAAATGATATATTTATCAAATGAAATAACTAAAAACCTAATTAAACAAACATTAAATGACACTTATCTATATAAAGCATTAACAGCAACAAAAAAATAACATTATTTATATATTTTTTTAAAGTTTTCTTTTATTCTTAAGAAATAATCAGTCATTTCACAAATTGTCGCTAATCTTATTAGTCTGAGAATCACATAAATCTTTGTAAATTCTTATGAAAAGAGGTATTTAAAAACGATGCACAAACATGCTGGACTTATTTAAATGAAGAAATAACAAAATAAACCTACTTAAACAAAACCAAAACAAGAAAAAAAGAAAAAATCTTAATTATTTATCAACGTGAAAATCACAAATGTTATAAATGCTTACAAATAATGCAGAATAACAAATTAAAATAATTGCTGATACTAACTAATACTTCATGGTTTGAATTAGTCAATTAAATCTCGATAGTACGATTCATAATAGGTCCTCGGAATTATATTCTTATCAAGCAATTCTTTTATATCTATTTTTTTATTTTGAGTTAAAGGTATCTTGCTTTTGTATGCTGGTGTCAAACCAATAGAAAATAATACCGATTGGTTTCCAGACCGTCGCGAATTACGCACAAAAACTTTAACGTAATTTTCATCTTCATAAGAATTCTTATAGAAAAAGGTGACGGGATGTTCTTTTTCAACACGAAGCACCTTAATATCATGCCATTTCACTTGTTTTTTTTCCTCGTTCACATTAAAATTACTACCCCATTGTTCTTGAAGTAGTTTAAGATCAACGAATTTATCGTGGGTCATGTTAATAACTTTATAAGGTTGCCCGGTCTTTTTAGCTATCTGAATTAAGGTAGCATATTGATGCGGGACATAGATAGGTCCAGATTTGAGGAAACGCTTCACTTGCTTTTCAATTACGCTATGTACGTTATCACCCTCATTTTGAGAGTGACCTCTAATCAAAAATTTGTGGGTGATACTTGTGATGTTAAATTTTTGTGTTGCATATGCGTAGGCTGTTAAGAGGTATTTATTTTTCTGCTGCCCACAGCAGTTATCGGAATAAAAAATAACATTGACTGGTTCAGGTTTATCTTGTGTAATATTTTCTAAATAATTTAAAATGCATGTTCCTATTTCAATCGCACCTCGTTGTCCCTCGATTTCATTCCAAAAGTAACATGCAACGTCTTTAGCATGTAAGTCGCTTTACAGTGAAGTTAAAACAATTAATTCTACTTTTGTAATAAAAGACTGAAATTTGGCCTTTTGGTATCGGCATAACAGCCTGTAAGTCGGACACACCAACAATTGTGTTATCGTTCCTAGTTTTGTCTTTTTCTTTCTCTTTCCTGGACAGTTCTTTCATTTTAAATGAATTTCGTCAGCTTGAATAATTTTTTGTTTTCCTTCTTCGTCAGCATTAGTGAAACTTTCACATAGATCACACTGATCCTTCTTTGGTATGTGGAATGAAATATTAAAATCTCTATTAAAAATACGGTTAAAAGTAAATTGAGAAGCAAATGGTAGGCTTTCTTTTGTACGAATTTCTTTGTAACCTCGGTATAAGTCAGCTGAAGATTTTTCACAGGAAACGTATTCTCTTGATGTCTGGTCTCTAAGGTAATGTGATTCGATTCGTGGTATGCTATTAATAAAAATTTTCACACTATCATAGACCTCTGGATCTACAGTACGATGATTATTATGCTTCCCGCGCAATTCGTCCTCTACAAAACCAGTCTCTGTTTTTTTTGATAATGCAGTAGCAATTGGTCTGTCATTTAATGCAAGAGTATTTTTAAAAAATATTTTGCAAACTCCAACGTTGGTGTGGTTTAGCTCGAAATAAAATGCGGTATTTAATTTGCGGAAATTTTGAGTAGATGAGAATCTGTATTTTGGTTTAATCTGTGAAGTATGTGCTATTATAAATTGTCTTTGTTTTTGCAAGTCTCCCAAACCCCAGTAACTATTAAAAATGTCTTGTCTCGAGTTCTCATCTATTTTTGCACGACAATTCAATCGACATTTATCTCCACACGATGGACCCATCTTCCTCGCAGGAACTTGTTTTTGGACACTTGATGTGTAGGCTTTACCTGTGTTTCGACGTAGTTTTGCAATTTTACTTTTCCAATTCGCTTCATTTCTCGACCTTTTCTTACCTCTTACGATTTCCTGCACATCTGAAGCATTTGCCTCTGTAGTTATTTGACCTGCTGATCCACTAGTAGAAGCAACGGGATTTAAATTATTTTCTGCTTCATCATCTGAGCTACTTGATGAAGATGATGAACTGGAACTGCTTGCAGAAGAACTACTTCGCTGTCTCGTGGCTACATCCTGAAGTAAACTGGAAACACCTGTTGACCCAGGAATGAAATGAGGATCGCAGTCCGAATCGTCAAAATCACTCTGATCACTGTGCAGAGGTGAAATGTAATATTTTCTTTGGTTGGATTCAATATTTTGTTCGTTAATGTTGTTTTCCTTGTCATTCTCATCAGTAGACGTATTTTTGGTCGCCATATCTACTAGAAGCCGCCCACGGCTCATGCTACAAATAAAATGTACTTATGAAGTAAACAAAAAAAAAATTTGTCACCTATAATGTAGTAACTCAAAATTATATTTCAAATCATAAAGGAATAGTTTTATTTCAATTTTAACACAACTATTGAACGTGCGATTATAAATACTATTAGTAATAACAATATATTTTTCAAATTTTAATAAGTTACCACAAAAAACTAGTAAGCAGAAATTCTTCAACGAAACTGTATCAACTCTAAAATTATTTACTGAATCAACAAGAATGTCGTTAGTCAAAATAATACTTGAAATCGGTTATTTGCTAATGGACAATAGTGTAACAACTCGAAATATACCAAGTTCATATTTAGGTTTAAATCAACAATAATGTATTTAAGTCGTAATAATTCATAAATTTTCACATACCTGATCAGTCAATAACGTTGCAATCCAAAATAATGCGGTTTAAAGGCAAAGCGACACGTGCTCACTCCTCTAATTTCAACCGTAACTAAAGATGATGCAATGTTGCGCGGGGAGTAACAGCATTCAGTAAACCATAATGAGTGACTTGTAACGCCATCTCTTGATTGTTTCTTGGACTTTTTAAACGACGGTTTTATTGACGCGTGAGGAATTGAATTTTACGTTTGAAAAATGAGTCATCTCATATTTATCCAATTTTGAGATGATACAGTCTTGTAATAGCAGTGCGATATACAGCACTCATTGACCTTGTTGTAGTGTATTTGGGTACACTAAACGCCCGGTTTAATGTTGCTTATGCTAAGACTCCGTTAATAATAAATTCTAAGCAAATTTTCATGTCCTTTCAAATGATCAGAATGTATTAATTTAAATTATTTTATTGCTAGATTCAGTTTCAAATACTATCAGATGTTTATATAAAATTGTTTAGGGAAAGTAAGTTTGATCTCATTTTCAAGATCTAGTCTGTACAAATAAAACTCGGTTAATGAAATATATAATTATAGATATATTTTAGTAATTTAACTCTAAAAAAATATAATTTTAATCATATATTACACAAAATATAATATTTATAAATATATACAAAACAAATAGTTAAAAATATGTTATAATATTTAAAAAAATCCAGGATTAGTATGTTCTATCACGCATCTTTTACAATATTTTTTAACAGCCCTATACCCTTCTAAAGATATTTGACAATCTTGAATATTAAGCTGTTGCAATCCCCTACAATAATATGCCACACATTGTACACCTCTATCGGTGACCAAATCACAATTTCGAAGACTTAGTTTTTTTAAATTCGGACAGCTTTCAGCCAGTGCTCTCAGTCCAGCATCACTTACATCACATTTTCCTATGTCAAGAGCCCTTAATCTAGTACAGGATCTAGCTAATACGTTGATTGCGTCATCTGATACTGCTTCACAGCCTCTTGCGTTCAAGTATCTTAGTTTGTAACATTTTTTCGCTATTACTTTTAGACCTGCGTCACTAACTTGATCACACTTGGCTACTGACAAATACCTTAATGTAGCTCCCAGCTTTGCTAATTCGTACAAACCGAAATCGGTTATATTTGAACAGTCGCTAACGCTCAGTTCTCTTAATCCTGAGCAAAAGCTTGGGACGTATTTCAGTCCAGCATCTGTAAACAATAAAATAGCGCATTATTGACTAAAATCAAGAGGTGAGGAACTAATATACAGGATAAGCACCAAGCACCTGCTTTTTAATCAACAAAATTAATACAATTACAGTCCGAGGACTTAGCTTACACACAAATCTTACTATTAGCAGAAAAATTTCGAATATTTTCCAAATTGCAGTGGAGTAAGATCGATTGAAATATTGCTAACTTCATATGCGGTGTCCGTGGAAGACGTAATATCGGCGGATGAATTAAAACACTAATTAACAAAAGTCATGCAGTTCATAAAATAGTCAAGCAAATGTTAACTGAAAATATACCCAACTAACGATCAGAGTAAAAAATTCTTTAAAGAAAACGTCGATTGTATTGCTGGGAAAACCAAGTTCGACCATGTAACAAAAAGTGTGCAAAAGTTAATTGTCCTCCCACCTATAGAAACGCAAAACAACTGCCGCCAGAGCTGTTGTCAGGTGGGGATACCCAGGTAACACAGACCTCTCCGAGAGATCTCTGAGAGGTTATAATTAGGATCTTATGCGAACTCCTATTGCGAGGTCCCGGTGATCGCTATGTGCTGTAGTTAAACGAAATTCTCACTGGTGTCTCCAGGAGAAATCTCGGAGAGCTCGCATTCAATTTTCCAGGTTTCATCTTATTGCGAGTTCCTATAGTTATCTCGAACGTAACTTGAATAAGAAATTCTTATTGCGAGTTCCTAAAGTTATCTCGAATGTACCTAACTTGAATAAGAAATTCTCATTGCTAGCTTCTAAAGTTATCCCGAATGTAACCAGAACAAGAAATTCTCAATGCGAGTTTCTAAAGTTATCTCGAATGTAACTGGAATAAGAAATTCTCGCTGCGAGTATATAGTATTTATCTATGCAGTTATGTTTACATTTACACGCGCCATTTAGTTTTAGTTATAGTGGCGTCTGGCGATTACTATATGATTACTGTTCTGTTTATTATAAAAATAAAGAGATTATTATTTGTTTGCATAAATATATTTGTTTTGTGTGAATTTGACTGGATAGGTAACAAGGTAAGTGCAGTTTTTCACAATATTCTCATTTTAAAAAGGGTGTATTTGTTGTGTAGGCCTACTAATTGTACTGTTAATTTGGCCGCCATTTTAGATTCGTGCTGATACCCAGGAACCGCCAAAAAGGAATTTATTCGTTCAAATTATATAATAGTTTATCCATAGTTCCTAGGGGATTTAATTGGCGTATGGCGAAGATGTATTGTATATTCAGTCCTAAAGGGAAGAGAAAATTCCACAGACTTACATTTTACTAAAGTTAATTAAACGCTGCATGTTCTTCATTGCTAATTAGAATCCTATTTTGATATTTTTAAAGAAGTTGTATTTCAATGGAATTGGGGGTTCTGGTCCCAAGGATCATCATGGACGCATGTTCAAGAACATTTTTACAAATGAACTAGGAATGAAATGCTCATGGAAGGGACAAAGAGGCAACATACGATTGGAAAATATGAACTTTATGTGTAAGTAAAGTTTCAGACTAGTCTATTTGCTTATTGGTACAGTATAATTTGTAATACTCTTATCCCATTCATTTTACCTATTATGATGACCATTTGTGTTGATTTGTTCATTTACAAAGTATGATGTTCACAGAGGAAAGTTAATTATTTAAAATTGGAGATAGATTGGTATGTTGTAAATGAATATTTTTTCAGTAATGATTATAAAACATTTCCATAAGAATTGTAGCGGATTTTTTGCTCTTCACAATTTCCATTTATTTAATTTGTATTCTATAGAAAATAACTTAACACATAATTAATTGTGTTGTTTTGGTGTATGCATTTGTATTTTTCTAGATGTACTGAAACAGTCATGGAAAACCACTGACAAAGAATTTGAGATATTTTCCCAAGATTGGTTGAGACACTGTTCACAAAGAAAAAAAAGGGAGGATTTAAAAAATAATTGAAGTTAGTCAATATGGAGAATGGTAAGTCAATGTTTCCTTTGTAAAGGTATTACTAAAGCTCATATTCAATAGATTCAAGCGTGATACCTGATATGAGCACAGTTTTACCCCACACAAACATGTTTTAATACCTTGACACACCGTATTTTACTAGCACTGTTTCTGGGAAAGATTAAAACTATGTTTTTCTACGGTATTATCCTACTTGAATACTAGTTGCGTTAGCATTAATTACTAGAACCAGTGCTAATTTTGACTAATTTTGAATCTATATCCTTATATTCACAACTTTATGATTAAGCATGGCTACACAAGTAGGATTATACATATAGGACAATTAAGTATTGATCTTCTCCTAAAGATAATGACATAGTTAACAAAACTCGTGTCGCGGTAATGGAAAATTTGTTTTGGTGTTTGTTAAAACTGTGCTTACAATGATTATCGTGCCAAAGGTTCCAGTATTATATCCGAGATATCCAGTATGCCAAATCAAATTGTTTTTTTATATTGAAATCATAGCTATACAGAGTTGTGATGTTATTATTATAAATATGTGTTGGTGTGTAAACATTTCTTATTTTCAACCAACACTGAGGGGTATCCAAAGAGCAATGAAATATATATTTTTTGTATTAATATCCCGAATATTATGGTTTACCATTTGCTTTCAGGTCCACACCGAAGGTGATAGCTAGCAGCTCATTTCTTTTTATTTCTTTCTTTTCTTTTTTATGTATATTAAGTTTTTATGAAATAAACTTAAATTAGTTCATTGGCTGTTTAAATATTCATCCTCTCTTGTGGTCATAATAATATAGTATTCTGATCTTGATATTCAGTTTCTCCCACGAGCTCTCAAAGAATCTGCGGGATGTATATGATCATTTTTTCACTTTTAAAAGATAAACTTTAGTCACTATCGTACATCGTACCTCCTGGTGAGTTTTACATGTTGAAAAAGAAAACATTCTTAATAAAATGGAAACATATTTTTTTTACAAATATAAAACAATCTGCAGCGAAACATTAAAGTTAGTTTTGATAATATCTAATAGAAAACAACTAATTTCTCGCCACAATGGCACAATGGGCATTGAGGATATTGTGAAATCTTGCTTTTAACCTGATCAAATCTGATGGTGTAAATTTGCATTCTCATTCAACTTTTTATTCAGTCATGATTGAGAAAGTTTTTCAATCGAATATCTGAAGTAAAATGCAGATTTTTTCAGGTGAAAAGTTAGGGATTTACAACATCGGATGTCGCTGTCCAGCATATGCCATAGTAACGGGGAAGTAGTTGTTTTCCATTAGATTTTACAAATAGTAACGTTTTTCCTAATTCTGAAATTATTTTTTTCAATTTAATAGTTTCCTTTTTCAATATAGAATATCTTACACTAGTCTCAATGCGAACTCTTGAAGACCACGCCAGAAGCATTGCATGCGAATATCGCAAAGTGACCTCTCATGGATCTCACAAAAGGTTATATATGTGAATTTCCTACAGAACTCGCCAGAGGCACTGCCTGCGATGATCACACAGCGAGCTCACAGAGACGTCGATATGAGCAAAAAATGAGAATTTCCCAAAGTAGTAGTAACAAGATGTCACAGAGAACTCGCCAGGGTGTATTGTTCGGGAATTTCCACGTGAGATATCTCTAAGACTTCGCTGAGAATATCCCGGCGGCGGACATTTGGAGGAGATATAGAACTCTCAACAACCTCTCAGAGGTAACAAAAGTTGTCACAATTTCTTAAAAAGAGATCGCGGAGATATCTTTAGGACCTCTTTGTGTTGCCTGGGTATTGTTTTGATGGGGCGTAAATGAAATTTGATCAAAGTTTAGATACATAGGTGTATCTGAAGAAAACCAACTGGTCGGAAACTTTAGATCAAATCCACTACGGACAACGGAAGATAGTATGTGAGAATAATGGAGAAACATATGTGAAATCACAATCTCATATACTTACCAGTTATTTGTACACATCTCCTTAAATATAAATAAGCTAGTTGTGGGGCATTTCTAACAATTATTAACAACCCACTATCTTGCACAGCAACGCAATCGCTCAAATCTAAATATTGAAGCTGCAGTTTTCTTGGTGGTTCTAAGCCATTATTCACATTTATACAGGAAATTTTAGTACAGCCTAAAAAATAAGAAAGTTATAGTTGTGACGAGTTCTTTTCCGCTTCATTGAATCTATTGCTTGTTATACGTCTAATCTAGTTGAAAAAATGTCGAGGTCTTTTCTTTTTCTTGTCCTTCAAATTTCAAATGAAATAATGTTTTTGGGCCATGGATGTACAATATGTATCACAATAATGAGGAACAACTAAACGCTTGATGTAGATTGTTAAAGAATCCAAAATAACGTTTTGCTAGGCTTTATTGCACAAAAATAATTATACAAAATCGGTGACAAGTAATAGGCAACTATCTAATCAAAATGAGTTTAAACAAATGAAGAGAGTACTAAATGAAGTTAAGCCAAATCATTATATTACGTTCACCCCACCTATATAATGTAACCGTCTAGATGCATAGTAGGGTGTTTTTGACTTAATTCTCCTGACGGATTCTTAAGAATCTTCGAGTAATGAAATAGGGACTTCTGTGTTCTTAAATTCCTCATTGTAAGGAGTTGATGAAGGATTTACTTTCAATGAAATAAGTTCAAACTTTTCAGAAAGACCTTCTAAATGTGCTAATTGAAGTTCCGACAGGTGCGTGGAAACATCATTTCTCTACCATCAGACAACTTTACATGTGAATACTCAGGATTTCCTTCTAATTGCACTTCTTCAACCAAAGGTTCATAATTAGGCGCTTCATCAAGGTCCCCAATTCATCAACCTTGAAAGTATAGTCATTCCACTACTTAATCTTCTGGGAAAATTAAACATCCCTTCATGACCTATTGCATTAGTTGATGTATATATTAAAGAACGAATAGAATGTAAGGCTTTCTGATATATGTGTTCTCATTTAACTATTTTAAGGCTACCAAAATATTCCAACATAACGTTCGCATTGTTAAAATGGTTTTTCGAATTACTCCAGATTTTTAAATATAGTATATTTTATTATTGCTTTCTCACTGTCTCAATTTCTTTTAACTTCCTCTTTTTAAAATTGTTCAAGATTTTTTGTTTCTTGCCTTAGTTCTGTATTATTTTGTTAATTTCTTGAAATATTTAAATTGTGACGCCTATTGAAAATATAGGTAAAGCCTTCGAAAGTAACTTACCTGTAGTATCTAAATGCTGCAAACTGTTACACTTCGTAGCAATTTCAGATATTACACTATTAGTTAAATTACTACATCCTTGTAGCTGCAAATGTGTCAGCTCTGGACATCTTCTTGCTAATAATAACAAGCTTTTATCGGATATTTTAGCACCATTACTTATATGAATTCTCTCTACGCTAGGACATGCTCCAGTTTTTCCTTGTCCACACAATTGCCTTAAGACACATTTTATAGCTTTATCGCCACTAATGTTGTCATCCTCTATAGTTATGACCCTCCACAAAGACGGTGTCCAGGCTAGTATATCAAACCTTCTACAAACCTGAGCACAAATGCTCAAGTCAATACTGCTTAAAAATGAAAATATTTTTACAACTATCTCATCTTTTAGTTTATCAAAAGAATTGTTTTTCGTTTGATACTTTTTTCCTTTATAAATATTGGTAGTCCAAAAACTGGGAGTAATTAAATCTGAACTAGGCGTTACTAAAGTATGATAGCCTTGGTCTAGGCTAGGACTAGATTTTCCTAGCCTTGTGAAGTTATCCAGTAAGCTGTTGGTTTCTTGTGATTCCTGGTTATTAAATACATTTTGAGGTGTTGTTTCAAGGTTGGTTATTTTATTATACTTATCATATTCCCAGTAATTCTGCTCAAGGGATATGGATGACAACTCGAGTGTATTTTTATTTGAATAAGATAAATCTTCATTTCTTCTTTCAATGAAGCAATCTGTTTGGTAATAGTTCTGCTAAAAATTAATACAAATTAAAAAGACCCAACTATAAAATGCTCTTTTGATTGGTTTGGTTGTAAGATATAATGATGTGGTTTTGTGACCACTGTGGCTCTAAACGGCTCATGCACATTGATAGGTACTCACCAAATAATCCAACTTTTGAGATTTATCAACAGCCAGTTGTTTGTTGTGGAAACATTTTTCAGTATTGTGGTTGTATGCATCAATATATAAAGGATATAAATTATTGCTTGTAACGTTGTAAGCTGTGGTACCCTCTGATGTGTTTCCAATAGCGTCTGAACTTGAGTTTTGTCCTAATCGCACTAAAGGACATCCAATAGGATGTGTAGACAGTCGCTCTAGATTTTCTGAACGCTGATTCATCTCAGAGGGTCCTAAAATACAAAATTGTAAAACAATAATAATTTGTTTGAAAGTACAGGTGCATAACAGGTAGAGTAAGGAATAATCGCTTTTTCTGTAAAAGTACCTATTTAAACAATTGAGGTGCGCTATTGTATGTGCAAACAATTTATTAAGAAATTTAATTTTACTAAAAAAGTGTAGTTTGTGAATTGGAAGTGTGTAATTTTTCAATATAAATATAGAGTACTATAATCTAATAGAAAACTGCCCTTTTTCACAACTGTCGTGGATAACGGATTCCGTGAAAAAGTGAACAAAAATCAAGGCGGATCATAGCGGCAGTATTCATATTAATAACATACAGGTTATTCAGCTTTTTATTGGCATTGTATTTGTAAAATGTAAACATTAGTTGTAATTAGAACAAATTTACCCACTTAACCATCCAAAAGACTTATCCATTAAAAAACATTATTTTCTCATTTCTCCGTTTACCACTAAACTTTTCTAAGAGTATTTTTTGGTAAAATGCAAATAAATGTTTTCTAATTTCTATACCTTATGTTCATGTCTTACTGTACCTATTATGTAATCTGGATGTTTTAATATTATTTTATGTCATGTTGTCAGTTTGCAATAAACAAAATTGCTTTGGAAAGATGAATTGACCGTTTTAATTGTACTATACTGGTTCGGTTCGGTAATTTATGAAAAACAATAAAACATGTAGGTACCTAAGGTCAGGGTATAGTTATTAATTTAATATGGTTATATTGAACTTCATCTTATTTAATATACAATTTTCATAAAACAATAAACATATTGATCACGTGGTTAAATTAGGTCATTTCATTGGTTTTGGCTTTATAAATACAGTTACCGTTTTATTTAAATGTTATATATATTGGTTGTTATGAACAGTTAAAGATACACCATTTCCATCAGAATTAAAATGAATCGTGTACCCTCCACAATTAGTTTTATTTTAGTGTTTTTTATATGATTCTGAAGTTGGAGCGGTAGGAGAAATGAAACTTAGAAACGTATTTTTCATAATTCTCAAAAAATTGCCATGTTTACATAATAACTGTGGAAGTATGAAAGATACGTAAAAATGATGATAACAAAAATGTAGCTTTTTTTTTCAACATATATTTTCGTATTTCCATAGCATAAAATAACATGCATTTTAGCGAGGACACAGTCTACTCCGAGCCATTCGATAATTTCCCTTTAAAATACGAAAGACTTAAAAGACTGAGAGTATACATGGTCTTGTAGCTCGTGAAATTATCATTAAAATTCTTTTAAATGGAGAATAGAGCTTCACGCGAGAGCGAAATAGGACAAGAGGAGATATTTATAAAAATATTCAATTCTTTCAAATTGTCTTAGAATTAAGTTCTTCCAATTTGATATTCGGTGAGACGAGACGAGATTTTTGGAAAGCTCGCCTTATTTTGACTTGTATCAAAAGACAAAAATTACCGTTATGGACGTATTTTCTAGGACATAGGTAATAGAACGAAATATATTTGAAAATTAAATGACGGTATATAAAAAGAAAAACCTCAAATATACATATTAATAATTCAAATAAGACATCGAAAATAACATCTCAAGAAACAAAATCAGTGATATCTTATAGTTATCATAATAACGTAGGTTCATTTTTGGTCCAGAGAACACATACAACCAATTACACGAAGAGAAATCAAAATTAGTCCATATTGAACAAGACCCTCACTCGATCCCACAACTGAAACCTGAAATATTCCGTATTTTGTCAAGAAATCGCAGAAACTTGATATTCTCGAAAAGTTAATTATTAAAGAAATATTAAAGATCCTAGATATCAAGTTCTAACGAGTAAAAAAATGTATGCAATATAATACTTGGTTACTGTTTGACATAAATATCCTCACGATATAAGCACAGTATATATATATGCTGTGATAGTTTTTGGATTCCATTAAAAATATGAGTCAGTTCCTATAACCAACCTCTTAGTAGTTGAAACATATGTTGAAAACAACCAAACTGTATTAAAATTTTAAATATTCTCGTCACGAGTAGGTCGTGGTTGATCTGGATATCTTGTAGCAAATAAAGCACATACAAAGATTACAAACTTTGGCACATGTTCTAGTAATAACTCTGTCATATTCACCATGTACGTATTAAAAGAAAATGTATGTAATCTCCATTTTTTAATTCCAAACGAACCGTTTCTGTTACTTTGTAAAAGTGCCAATAACCACAAATAATGACAATTCATATTTAATTATGACTGCTAAAATAAAATAATAAATAGGACGATCGAAATAATTAAATTTTTTTAATGCTTGTTGATATCTCAAAAACACCTGTTTGGTATAGGATAGTGAACATGAACTCCACTTATTTTTTGCCGTAGATTTGAGTAAAAAACGAAAAAACTGCTAGTTTCATTTGAAAAAATTAATATTCGTCAGTTTCAAAATTGAAATTTATGAATATTTAAAATAAATTGTAATATATTTTATTGATTTCTTGTAGATAGCCTATAAAGGAGAATACAGAATAGCTAAGTGTATGTATACAGAGTGAGTCATGAGGAACTTTACATACTTCTACCATATGTAGAGTCCCTCAGGGAGGTTATCATGTGGCTACTAAGAAGTGTCAACTCCTCTTCTTCATTAATTTACAGGGTGATTTGTGAAATTGACCATAAATTTTAATTGGCTATAGTGTTTACACGGCTCATTTTATTTTTATAATTTTTTCATGATACAGTACACTACTATCAAGCATTCGACTGGTATTAGCCATACTTAGAAATTCCAGAACCGGCTTTGGAAAAATTAATTTAGGGATTCGTATTAAATATTGCACCCTGTATATAATTTTTTTTAATGCAATAAGTGATATTCAAACTACATAAATAGCCAATGAAAACGACATATGCGACAATATTGTTGCACTTTTATTCAATTTTTAGCGAACAATAAAATCTTGCCAAAAATAGAACAACCCTAATGACGTATCACATAACACATAATAAGGTATTAATTTTAACAAATGTTATAAATTTCTAGTATTTTAACTAAAATGATAAACTGTATCGAATAACAATAACGACAAACACTAAAGAACAAAAAACAATAACGAACAACAATTTTTAAATAATAACTAAAATTATGAAGTTAATGGAACCCTGCAGCCTCTACACATTTTTGTTTCCGAATTGTTAATTGCCTTATTGAATTACTCTGGGGATCGTTTCTAATAGTATTACAAAAAAGTGTAATTCTATCAATTAATTGAATTACTCTGGGGATCGTTTCTAATAGTATTACAAAAAAGTGTAATTCTATCAATTAATTGATGTCTTGCTTCAATCGTCCCCAAATATGGTAATCAACGGAATTGAAATCAGGGGATCTTGAAGGCCATGAAATAGGACCTGCACATCCTATCCACCTGTTGCCATAAACATTATTTAGATGTTGTCTTACTGCCAGTAAAAAGTGGGGGGATGCCCCATCATGATGAAAATACATCCCTCGGATAACAACGTTCGCGTTGGCAAGCAAATACGGCAAAATATTTTGTACAAAGTCCAAATAGACCTGTCCTCTTGAAGGACCATCAAAAAAGTATGTACTAATTGGTCATTTATGACACCAATCCACACGTTAACCGAAAACCTTAACTGTGAACGATATTCTCGAATAGCATGGGGATTTTCTTCTGTCCACACTTGTGAATTACGGGAATTATTTATCCAGTCTCTTATTAATTGGGCTTCATCTGTAAATAGTTCCAGCCTATGGACTTCATCTCCAGGATGTAGTAGCTCAACCAATTGAATATGATATGGTATAGATTATTTTTTTTAAGACTCTACTTACTTTTAATTGAGTAACATTGAGTTATTGACTTACTTGTCTAGTGCTTATTGTAGGGTTCATAGTAACAGAGTCAATAATGTCATCTTCCTGCGCTTCATCTACATGTTGTTCTGTTCTTCCACTCGGAAAAGTGCCATTTTCTCGCAATTAATTAAAAACTGACCCAAAATGGATGACTGGGAGTTCGACGAGCAGGGAATTCTCTAGCAGTAGCTCTACCATTCCCATTACAGAACCCATAAACAAAAACTACTAAAGCTAACACAATTATCATAGGTAACATAAAATAAGACACAATTATCATAGGTAACATAAAATAAAACACAATTATAACAGAAGCAATATGTATGCTTGCACACATAAATAACGATTGATAATGACAATAATGACATTAGAGACATTTAGCTTGTCTTAAATTTCTCACGTATCCGTATCCGTAACGAACTGCGCATGTGTAGACCCGTTACGTCTCAGCCGATACGATGCGTTGAACGTATTGTTACGTCCCCTACTCCGTATACGTAAACGTATCCGTATCCCGACCAAAATCAGTATTCTGTGCTATTAGTGCTATTTTACAGGTCTTCTTTTTCTTTGATATTGGTTTGGTTTAATTATAACCCAATATATTTTGGTCATGCGAAATATGCATAAAAAATAGGTCATCCAAATCATCTTCGTCCTCGTCTAGCAGCAATGGATTATTTAATATCGCCCCCATATTACGTTTTTACAAAAATATAAAAAGAAAACTAAAAAAGTTTTGAGGTTATACAATTAAAAACAGAACGAAACGATACGTTTTCTGCTAAAAAGGTTTTATTGACAATTTCTTTACGTCAACGTAACTCCAATACGGATGCGGATACGTGAAAAAAACTTATGACAAGCTAAAAGTGTCTAATGACAATGGGTATAAAATATCAAGAAACGTCAAACGGTCACCGCCAATCTTGATTTTAAAACTTTTTAGAGTTGTTCGTTATTTTTATTTCTTTTTAATCAATTCAATTTATTATTTATCGAAAATAATGCCCCAATGCGATTTTTGTCTAAAAATTCAAAATTGAAAAACAATTGATTCTGCCCTTTGAAATAATACAAAGTGACAGTAAAGATGTAGTTAAAGTTATACATATTAGATTATGTTGTAGGTGCTCATATTAGTTAAAATACTTGAAATGTATAACATTTGTTTAAATTAATACCTTATTATGTGATGTCATTATGGTTGTTCTATTTTTGGTACTTAATATTTGATCGTTCGCTAAAAATTGAATAAAAGTGCGACAACATTGACGTTTTCATTGGCTATTTATGTAGTTTGAAAATCACTTAGCGCATTTAAAATAAAATTATATACAGGGTGCAATATTTTATACGAATCCCTAAATTAATTTTTCCAAAGCTAATAACAGTCGAATGCTTGATAGTAGTGTACTGTATCATGAAAAAATTAGAAAAATCAAATGAGCCGTAGGGAATTCAATATAAGCGCGACGCCCTCTTGCGGATATTCAATGTAACTACATGAAAGTACAAGTACATCAGATGTTTGTTTACATTTGTGTTTGCATATAGTTTACATGTGTCTGATTCAAAGTTTACTGGTATTTGTGATTGTATTTGCATAAAAACCGTTTGAATATGGCGAATCATTATTGTTCAGTTCCTCAGTGTACTCCTTGGGCTAAAATAAACCCTGAATTGAGTTTCCATTTATTTCCTGAAGCAGGCAAAGAGCGTGTTTGGATGGAGACCAAATTGGGAAACAGAGTCATGATTGACAGACAAAAAGCTTGGATTTTGAAACTAAAAATTGGCAAACCAGTGTCCAAATACATGAAAGTTTGTTCACTACATTTCACAGACAATGATTATTCCTATCGAGGTAAATTATATAACTTTTTTTTAAATACTAGTTTCATAATAAACATTTCATTTTCAGGGGCAAATTGTTCCAAAAGAAGGAATCTAAAGAAGATTGCAGTTCCTTCTCAAAAACTTCCTCTTCAAAAATATGAAGCTGAGCGATCTACCAGTAAAATAGAAGTGGGTAGACGTGAGAGAATTGGAAAAAGGAATGCTTTAAAGGAAAATATTCCTGAAATGTGTGATTGCGAAACTGAGGAGCAAGAACAGTCTACTCAGGAAAATGAATTTCTTGAAACTGAGGAGCCCGGACAGTCTGAGGTTATTGAAATTGCACAGCAGTTGCAACAGGTACCTCCTACAACTTCCCGGGACACAGGAGTCCAAGTAAATACACCAAAAGTTTATACCTTATGTGACATTTTTGCAACTGATATGGCCCTCAATAGCTTCACAGGACTTAGTAGTGAAGTGATGTTGGAAACATTAGTTGAAGCAGTGCAACTAGTGTATAGTGATCAGAGATCTCATAGGTTAAGTATAAAAGAGCGCATAGTTCTATTATTAGTCAAACTGAAATGTGATATGACTTATGCTACATTGTCTGTATTATTTGGAATATCTCACGAACTTTGTAAGAAGTATATTTTTGAAATGCTACCAATTTTAAGTAAGGTTTTGAGTGTGACAATAATATTCCCAGACTCCATTGAGATAAAAAAAAAATTTACCAAAGTGTTTTGAATTTGTAAGGGTGGTATTAGATTGTACTGAAATTCCAATTCAGAAACCCAAGTGCCTATATTGCCGTATTCGGTTCTATTCACAATCCAAATCTAATACTACTGTAAAATTTATGACTGGTGTATCCCCTGGGGGTATTATTACATATATCAGTGAACCTTATGGTGGACGAGCTTCAGATAAAACTATATTTGAAGAAAGTAATTTGATTCTCAAATTGGAAAGTTCCAAAGATGCTATTATGGTAGATAAAGGTTTTTTGATCGATGATATATGTGAATGCTTTAAGATTAAATTGATTCGACCACCATTTTTACAAAATCAAAAACAATTGAGTACTGAACAAGCATTAGTCAATTCTAAAATAGCTGCTGCTAGAGTTCACATTGAGAGGGCTAACCAACGTATAAAAATTTTCAAAATCTTGAGTAACAAGTTACATTGGTCATTAGTTGGGAAAGCAAGACATTTTTATAATTGCATGTGGAATCACTAACTTGTGACAGCCCATATTAGCAGATGATAGATTTTTAAGTGACTAGTTACTATTTTCATTTAAACAAGATTTTATTGTAACTTGATCAATCCAAACATTGAAAATGTTGACCTTAGTATAACCAAGTTTTGAGTCAATTTTACTAATGTATATATATATTTTTTATTAGAATTGATGATACCCTTACTTCGTGGAATGTGTCCATAATAAATATAAATAAATAAAAGCTTTGTTATAAATTCCACTATATAATGATTGTAATATATATATATATATATATATATATATATATATATATATGTCTAACTATTATTGTGGGGGATGCGGCAATGTGAATAAGTGAACTCTTTTTAGTTTGTTCTGAGCTTTCGGTAATTTATTATCACCATTATCAAAGAACTACAAAAGATACATTTATAGATATTTCAAACAGGTATAAATAAATTCAGTTAAAAGTAAAACATTAATTACTTACAACTAAGCGAGGTTAATCACAATATCTATATATAATATGTATAATATGGAGAAAAAACATGGTATAAGATATAATTTTCTTTTTCAAGAAATTAAATTAAAAATAAAACTATCAAAATTGACATTACGACATCGATGTTAATTTTTAGTAGTCATAGAAATGTCTTTAAATATGTTTAGTATATTAGCAAGTGAAATAATAGTTGGTAAGTTAATATAAAGGAACAGAATTCTCATCTTCAATATTTGAATTTTTTGTTTTTTTGTCAAAAGATAATAAATAGCTATAAATTGTACTAAGTTTTTGAATATCAGTTCTTTTATTTAAGCAATTATCTTCTTGAGATATGAATGCCATTTCCAGGAAAATCCTTTTAGAGTAGTTGTTTTCTTTATGTAAAATTTCAAAGTTTTTATAATCTATTATATGATTTGTAGAAAAAACATGCTCAGCTAATGCTGATCTTTCTGGATATAATCTTGCATCGCTTTTATGTAGAGCTATATGTTTAGTTATTTTTTGTGATGTTTCACCTACATATGCAGATTTACATGTAGAGCAAGTCAATCTATATATTACATTAGAAAGATCAGTAAGAGGATCAATTTCTTTCAACTTACTATAAACACAATTAAGTGAGAGAACATTTTTATTTGCAAGTTTTATATTAGTTACTTCTTTTAATATTTTGGAAATTCTAGGTGTAAGCTCTCTAAAGTAAGGTAAAGATGCAAAAAATATGTTAGTTGTAGTTGTATTCGTTACATTTTCTGAGTTCGTAATAACTAAATTTGGTTCAATTGCAGTATGTATGGGATGAGGGGTGTTTACATTGTAATATAAACAAAAATACTTTTTTAGAAATTATCACTTATTTGTTTAATAATACTTTTTTCACATTTAATAAAAACTTTTATAAACAAACTTTTGGTACCCCAATGGGAGCAAATATATCTCCCATATTAGCTGCATACGTTATGGATGACTTGTTAGACATTGTTGTTCCAGTACTTTCTTTCAATCTTCATTTTATAAAAAAAATATGTAGACGATATTATCGTAGCACTACCTATCATAAACATCAATGAGATATTAGAAACATTTAATAGTTATGACCCTCACATTCAGTTTACAATTGAAACTGAAGATACAGAACAATCCGTTCCTTTCTTAGATACCAGACTTATAAGGAAAAATGATACTATTACGGTTGATTGGTATCGAAAGCCCTGTAGTTCTGGTAGATATATCAACTATTTTTCATACCATAAATTTTCAACAAAAATAAATTTGATAAAACAAATGAAAAATAGGGTACTTATTATCTCAGATAGTACGATGCATGATAAAAACTTACATATATTATCTAACCTATTTATTAATAATGGTTATCCTAAAACATTAGTAAGAAAAATTCTGTTTAACACCCCTCATCCCATACATACTGCAATTGAACCAAATTTAGTTATTACGAACTCAGAAAATGTAACGAATACAACTACAACTAACATATTTTTTGCATCTTTACCTTACTTTAGAGAGCTTACACCTAGAATTTCCAAAATATTAAAAGAAGTAACTAATATAAAACTTGCAAATAAAAATGTTCTCTCACTTAATTGTGTTTATAGTAAGTTGAAAGAAATTGATCCTCTTACTGATCTTTCTAATGTAATATATAGATTGACTTGCTCTACATGTAAATCTGCATATGTAGGTGAAACATCACAAAAAATAACTAAACGTATAGCTCTACATAAGAGCGATGCAAGATTATATCCAGAAAGATCAGCATTAGCTGAATATGTTTTTTCTACAAATCATATAATAGATTATAAAAACTTTGAAATTTTACATAAAGAAAACAACTACTCTAAAAGGATTTTCCTGGAAATGGCATTCATATCTCAAGAGGATAATTGCTTAAATAAAAGAACTGATATTCAAAAACTTAGTACAATTTATAGCTATTTATCTACTCCTATTATATTATACAGGGTGTTTCATAGTTAAACCACCATAGGTTAACTGCAAGTAGAGGACACTTTGGTGGTTCCAAATAGCCTTGGTTAATTGGTCTAGCATAATTGTTAACAGAGATACAGGGTGTTTTATTCATTTAGTCCAATGCTTTTGAAGGCCATATTTTTAGAACCACCCTATATATTTCTTCCATTTTTGGTAAGGATATATTGCATTGATAACACAATAAGATAGTGTAATAAAAATAATTATAATCCAGGTCTGGTTTGAGAAAAATTTGCAAAATTCGATAATCTCCAAAACAACACCCTGTATATCAGAATTTTTAAAATCCAATAGATTATTCGAAGAGAACAGAAAAAATAGAGCGGCACCAAAATATTTTTCGAAGTGCACATCCCGTTTTACTGCTTAACTTTTAATGTCAAAGTTATTTAAATGTATCATTGACATTTTCGTACGTAATAACTTTACAACCACCCTATAGATTTCTTTCATTTTTTGGTAGGTGTAAGTTACATAAGCATCAGAATCTTGTCATCTAACAAAAACAGTTATAATCCAGGTTCGGGTGAAGAAAAAAAATATTTTATCAAGATTTTTATAAATCTATAGTTTATTCCAAAAGGACAGAAAAAATTGAGTTACACGGAAATGTTTTTCGAAGTGGACACTTACTAAAATATTCAAGTCAAAATCATTAACAATTATCAAGTAAAGGTCTAATATTCTAAAGAACAGAAAAATTATCAAATAGGCGTAAACTGTTGAAGTACGGAAAACTTTGGCAGTTCGTTTTGTTATTGGTAGTTAATCGTTTGTTGTTAGTAAATGTCGCACGAAATAATTTAGATCATTTTGAATAATAATTAATTATGCCTCATAAATTTACAAATGTAGAATATGCAGACATACTATTTGTGTATGGCTTTTGTAACGGAAATGGTAGAGAAGCAGTAAGGGAATATGAAAGACGCTTTCCTAATCGTCGCACTCCTCATTACCAGACATTTTCGAGAGTATTTGATTACAGTCGGCAACATGGTAGATTTCCTACAGCGACAACCAATGATTATGGTGAAAGACAACACTTGAATGTTGAAGATGATATACTAGGTAAAGTAAAGATATTAAATTTTATTTAATAGATATCAAGAGTCGATTAAAAATTTCCCTTTTGTTCATTACATTAATATGTTATACTAAATTAGTCTCCTCCAGTGCCATAATTTCATTTTGTTCCAGATATGGTTGACAACAACCCAACAATCAGTACAAGAAGGATTGGCCACGCATTAAATGTACCCCATACTACCGCTTGGAGGAGATTAAAAAATTTAGCTTTTACCCTTATCATGTTCAACAGGTTCAAAGACTAGAACCACGTGATTTGGAACCGCGATTAGACTTTAGTCGGTGGATACTTAGAAGGAGAAGAATAGTTAGCAGGTGCCTATTCACTGATGAGGCCACATTTACAAGGGATGGGGTTTACAATTTACGAAATTCCCATGTTTGGGATTATGAAAAACCTTTTGCTACAAGACAAACACATTCGCAGTATAGGTTTTCGGTTAACGTTTGATGTGGAGTTTTAGATAATCACCTTATTGGACCATATGTCCTACCCCGTACTTTAACAGGGGACGACTATTTTGCTTTTTTGCAAAATATGTTACCAGTGCTATTAGAAAATGAGGAAATTGGAGGAATGTATTTCCAGCACGATGGTGCATCGCCTCACTTTAGGGTAATTGTGCGAACTTTTCTAGACGAGAATTTTAGAAACATGTGGATAGGGAAAGGCGGGCCCAATAATTGTCCTTGCCGGTCGCCGGATTTTAACCCAGTGGACTATCATATTTGGGGATATCTGAATGCCAAAGTATACTCTACTGAGATAAACAGCTTAGAAGATCTTATTCAAAGAATTGATGATGCTTGCGAGGAAATCAGGGCAAATGCATTAATGATAAGACAAGCAACACAAAACATCTTAAAAAGAGTTCGTAAATGCATAGAACAAAATGGTGGACATTTCGAACAATTATTAAAATAATTTGACATTCCGTGTAACTCAATTTTTTCTGTTCTTTTGGAATAAACTATTGATTTATAAAAATCTTGATAAATTATTTTTTTTTCTTAACCCGAACCTGGATTATAACTGTTTTTGTTACATGATAAGATTTTGATGCTTATGTAACTTAGACCTACCAAAAATGAAATAAATCTATTCGGTGGTTCTAAAGTTATTACGTACGAAAATGTCAATGATACATTTAAATAACTTTGACATTAAAAGTTAAGCAGTAAAACGGGATGTGCACTTCGAAAAATATTTTGGTGCCGCTCTATTTTTTCTGTTCTCTTCGAATAATCTATTGGATTTCAAAAATTCTGATATACAGGGTGTTGTTTTGGAGATTATCGAATTTTGCAAATTTTTCTCCAACCAGACCTGGATTATAATTATTTTTATTACACTATCTTATTGTGTTATCAATGCAATATATCCTTACCAAAAATGAAAGAAATATATAGGGTGGTTCTAAAGTTATGGCCTTCAAAAGCATTGGACTAAATGAATAAAATACCCTGTATCTCTGTTAATAATTATGTTAGACCAATTAACCAAGGCTATTTGGAACCACCAAAGTGTCCCCTACTTGCAGTTAACCTATGGTGGTTTAACTATGAAACACCCTGTATACTAATTATTCAACTGCTTTTAAGCAGGTTATAGTATCTGTAAACGAACAGCGTGAGTTATAATAACTCACTGCTTATAACTCACTATAATAAATCGGAAATTCTTGGAAGGTATTTACGGACCGAATATCAACGTGGCTCTGTACTTCTGTACAAGCACAAGCCGGATGGGGAGTAATGTCACTTGTGACACTTGATTAATTTTGACGTTTTCAAATTAAGTTAATACCGAATTCTTATTATTGTGAATTTTGTGCTGAAAAAGATGAATTCAGATAGTGAAGATGAATTATTATGTACACCGCCAGAAATAAGACAAATAGCTAATGTTACCATACAGAATTTATTGCCTGAAAAATCCCAAAACAAATATAGAGGTGTATACAAAAATTTTCAAGATTGGTGTAGCAGTAAGGACATTAGGTCATCGTTTACAGAAAACGTACTTTTGGCATATTTTACTGAACTTAGCACTAAATATAAAGCATCGTCTCTATGGACTTTCTACTCCATGCTAAGAAGCACACTCAACATAAATAATGGAATCAATATAGAGAATTATTTAAAATTACGTGCGTTTCTTAAACGTCAATCAGAGAAACATGTAGCTAAAAAGGCAAAAACATTTACGTCAGAACAACTTAATAATTTCATAAATGAAGCTCCTGATGAGAAATATCTGGCGACAAAGGTAGATCGATTTCACAATAATTCAATCGTTTATATCATTATATAATTTATTTTAGGTTGCTTTAATAATGGGCATTATGGGTGCTTGTCGTGCAGCAGAATTATACTCTATGCAAATTACAGATTTAGAAGATCATGGATCTATTTTTATGGTCAGTGTACCAAATACAAAAACAAAAATTGCCAGAAAATTCACTGTTACGGGAAACTTTTATACCGTAGTTAAGAAATATTTAAATCTTCGTCCTACCGATATATCGCAAACGATATTATTCTTTAAATATCAAAATGGAAAATATCATTCACAAAGAATTGGCATTAATAAATTTGGAGCAATGGGGAAAGACATTGCTACATTTTTAAAATTACCCGACTGTAATTTATATACAGGGCATTGTTTTCGCCGCTCATCGGCAACTTTATTAGTAGATGCTGGAGGGGATATAACGGCACTGAAACGACATGGCGGTTGGCGATCAACTACTGTGGCTGAGGGGTACGTTGATGATTCCGAAAAAAATAAGAAAGATACCGCAAATAGAATATACAGTTCTATAACACCTCAACCAGTACCTACATCATCAACATATATGCAACAAACACAAAAAGAAACAATAAACTTCCATAATTCGGTCCCAAATATTCAGTTCACTGGTTGTTCAAACTTTACTGTTAATTTTATTAATAAACAAGATGAATAATCACAACTAAAGTTTTTAAAGCAATGTTATAGGTACCTATTAAGATTTGTTAATAAAGTTTTTGTCTGTACTTGTGTCTTAGTATTTATTGTTATAGTCGTAGATAAAGTATAGTATTCAACGAGCGGTAATGGTCATAACTCACTTGATGAATTACAGCACTCGCCTGCGGCTCGTGCTGCAAACTTCATCTGCGTGAGTTATGACCTACATTACCGCTCGTTAAATAATATACTATTATTATCTTTTGACAAAAAAACAAAAAATTCAAATATTGAAGATGAGAATTCTGTTCCTTTATATTAACTTACCAACTATTATTTCACTTGCTAATATATTAAACATACTTAAAGACATTTCTATGACTACTAAAAATTAACATCGATGTCGTAATGTCAATTTTGATAGTTTTATTTTTTATCTAATTTCTTTGAAAAAGAAAATTATATCTAATAACATGTTTTTTCTCCATTGTATACATATTATATATAGATATTGTGATTAACCTCGCTTAGTTGTAAGTAATTAATGTTTTACTTTTAAACTTAATTTATTTATACCTGTTTGAAATATCTATAAATGTACCTATCTTTTGTAGTTCTTTGATAATGGTGATAATAAATTACCGAAAGCTCAGAACTAACTAAAAAGAGTTCACTTATTCACATTGCCGCATCCCCCACTATAATAGTTAGACCTAACTAGTATCGGCAACGAACTATTTCCTATATATATATATATATAATTTTTATATATATGTATATTTTACAATCATTATATAGTGGAATTTATAACAAAGCTTTTATTTATTTATATATTTTTTATTTTCGTTGTAATTTGGATTTTTCTTTGGTTATGCATATTGAATTGTGATACTTTTCACTTTACTATTGTTTATGTAATTTTTTATAAAAGGTATAAATAAAACACTACAATGTCCAATATTTAATATTATAATTTTATTTTCTATTTTCACATAAAAAATGGATCATGTTATCAAAAAACTTTTTTTTTGTAACTTACAGAAGTTTCGATGCAAAGTCATAATTGAAAGGAACTTCAATTATTGCCAAAGATTTATCGAATGAGGCATATATCACTAGATAACATTTATCCACATTAAGTAAACCCATTCCTAGTTGGGTTTGCCCATTATATTTGTGATTTTCCTTCAGAAAATATTCACCATTAATTTCTCTCAGAAATTTGGCAATTTCCATTGCCTCTATGACTGTTTTTGATGCACCTATAAAATATACTAATTATTGCTATGGTCATATAATACGTAGGGAAACATACCTTCATACAAGCATTTAATTTCCACTAAAGCCACTGGTTTTCCCTTCTCCACTATTACACCATCTGGGGAATAACCAAGCCATGGATTTGAATGTGATAAAACCATGCCACATTCTATCACCTCCAGACCAGATGTAGCAATGAATGTGTCCTTTGCCTCATTTTCATATTTAATTCCGTGCTTTACAAATTTATTTGTAAATGATTTCGGAAAGAAATATTTAAGTGATTTTGTTTCCCAGTCTCCTCCAGAATAGGTGAATATTTCATAGATTCGAGAACCTGTCACTCGAAACTGCCTTTGTTGATGCCATTCTTTTGATTGCTGAATTATTGCAATCACTACATTGTCTGATGTAAGATCATAAGTCTCAGTACAGTATTCTTTGCAACAATCTTTATCATTCTCGACTCTGATGGAATGTAATTCCATCATCAAAACTGACTGGCATGAATGGTCAAGAATTGCAGTGAAGTGAAGTGCAGATTGTTCTACCCCACTGAGGTTCATCTCAACCTGTTCGTTAACACTTCTTCTTCCTACACTGATGAACAAAAAATATTTCAATGAATGAATTTGTGGTATATAAATTATTTTGCTGTATGACTAAAATTGTAAGGTTTCAATATACCTATGTTTCGATATTGCTGAATTTGGCAGTTTAGCAATCAAAAAATTCAAAATTTCTTTTTCATCAAATGATATGTTCACATGTTCCTCAACTTTCTTTGTGAAACATGGCATATTTTTGATAGGAACAGCTCGATATTTTTCCCTTGTGGTATGTTTTTGCCTATTCCAAACACATTTGAGGTCTGTCTGAGAAATCAACTCCAATTCTTGGAGATCGCTCCTGAAACAAAATAAACATTCATGAAATCAGTGAGTTATATTAAAAATATGAGTCAGTATTAGCCTAGTATCACCATACTTTGGTACACAATAACATCACACACCTAGAACAGTTGATCAGAACAGCTGAAATGTGTTTACATCTGCCACTGTTACCAGCCTTACAGGAGCAGGACATTTCTTTAATTTGGACGTGCCCATTTCCATCCAAAGCTAGTATTCCTTTTATTTGATGCGGATCAGAAGTTAGTGCACTAGTTTGGAGACATAGAGCACACAAATTCAATTTCTCCGATGTGGAAGAGTTGAGTTTCCCACACAGGATTACATGCCCAGCATTGAGGACGTCTTCTCCTTCATATACACACCTGGATGAATGAGTGCCCCCAATATATCTCGTATATTCTAAGAGACTCAATCTCATATTGATAACACTGAAAGAAAAAACAGTTTTTCAACAATTATTCATTGACTACTTAATTTGTGAAAAAAATAACCTCAAAATATGGTTACTAAAATTACTAAATTATACCTATTACAAGCAATGAAACATACCTTATCGAACGAATATCGGCTGAAAAGGCACTTGTAATTCACTGGAATACAAAAATAGAGCCAAAATTACAGTCTGCTTTGCTTGAATCACCACCAAAGAATGGATAATTTACACATAAACAATAGAACAATAACAAGACAATGCACTTTCATGTAGTTCCGTTCTCGACCGTTTTGGCACTGCGATCTTAAATTCAGTCGCCTATAGCCAATTAAAATTTACGGTCAATTTCACAAATCACCCTATAAATTAATAAAAGAAGAAGAGTTGACAGGTTGACACTTTTTAGTAGCCACATTATATCCTCCCTGAGGGACTCTACATTATAGTAGAAGTATGTAATGTTCTTCATGACTCACCCTGTATAAGTGTATATAAAAATTATTAGCTTAGTGTTCAAAATTAATTATAAAAAATGTTCAAACTACTGGAGCGTTATGGTTCATATGAAATCAGTATAATTTTTTCTAAAAATTGGCTGTTCCTTATATTTAATATCAATTTTGCTATGAAGGCATAAAATAAGACCTATTAAACTGGCTAACTAAGCCCTTCAAAATAAAAAATGATTTAGATCAAAATTAGGGGCTTTTAGGTATTATTTAGGTGCGCAAATGATAAATTAAATGCACCAATATTTTTCAAAACACGTAAAAGAAGTGTAGGTCCGCCAGTTTCCATAATCTAGCAGATCTCCTTATCAGAAAATTACCTCTTCATTAATAGAGATTAAGTGCGTTTAAGTGCGATTAAGTGCATTTAGATACCCTAATGATATTTTTAAATATTGCCATAGATTTAGAGAAAAAAATATTTATTCCCAGTAATCTCAGGCCGCCGAAAGCACCGACGAGCGGTTCTTTAATTTTTTTTGGTCGGCCAACTGAAATTCCTAGCGGTGAAGCATAGAAAAATTTTTTTATAACAATAAACCATAGACAATAAGTGCAGAAAACGACAAGAACAAACTTCAACGGAACTTCTACCATTCCACAAAAGTTCAACCTGTATCGAGTTTTTTGAGTAGTCACATGTCAAAAATGTATGTAATAAAAAGTAGATACAAAAACTAAAACCCGACTACTGAAAAAAGTATGAAAAATAAATATATTCTACTTAATCTGAAATTGTTATGTATACTATTCAATATTCATCGCAAGCAAAGCGGCGATCAGCAGCTAAAAAAAATATGTATAATTTTTTTTAATGTGCTAATTAAGCCCGTTCATTTGATACACAACACGGCATCATTACTTTTTTTCTAGCTCTTGATATTATGTCCTTTAGAGGGCGCCATATTCAATTTAATGTGACGTCAAATAGCCTATGACCAGCGGACGATCCAGACGCTTCCAACTCATCTTTCAAATTATGATAAATAGAAGCTATGAGGGAACAGAAGAACATACCGCTCAAACTCATAACTCTTCTTTTTGCTTCGCCGTAGTCGGGTAAAAATATATAAATGATTTACTGAATGAGTAATTAGCCGGAAAATGAAGCCTTAATCACTTTTTTATTTCATGTCAGAATTTTTTATACTAAATATTGTTAAGTGCAGAAAACTTTACAGAAGAATAGACCGCACCGTAACTTCTAACTTCTAACTGCCGTACGAGACAACATAGTTAATAAGTTTTTGGAGCAAAGTCTACAGAAAACACGTCAAAGATGTAGGTGAGCATTTATACTTAATAATTAAGTATTTAGCCGGAAAAATCAAGTCTCAATCGTTTTATTGTTTTCATTTTACCGCTGGTTTGAAATTTCCTAGCGGTAATTCTCGTATCGAAATTTTTGACAGACATATAACGCTCAACTAATTTAAGAGCTCATTGAGCGGAGAGCAGAACATTTGAAAGGAATACAAACCGCATACCAGTTCCACTGAAATTTTTCGTAGTTTTAGTACATTCAACATGGTTTGTATGCTGCCACTATTGTACTTGAAAGTTCTCGGAACATTTTTTTTCTTCTAAATCTATAGCAATATTTAAAAATTTCATTAAGGTTTCTTGAAAGATTAAATCAACACTTAATTTCTAGGCATTTTAACTATATATATAATGAGAAACAGCGGAACTACACTTTTTTGATATTTCGTAGCCATTGTGGCAGCCAATTTATTATTTGCGCACCAATTTTGACCTACATTATTTTCGATTATGATGGGTTGGGCTATTCAGTTTTATGGGTATGTAATAGGAACATTTTATAAAAATATTAAGCCCGGCATTAATAGTACATTAAAAAAAACAAAAGACTTATGCACTTACTCAACATTTGCTGATAGCATTTACTAATCCAGAGCGTAAACACAATTGGTAAAGAGTATAGACTACCTATTTAGAAATCTACGTACATTATGACTATTTAAAATTCTTATTATGATACTGACAATGTTGATTAAGTACCTACCTGTATGTTAACCGAACAAACAAATTTCAGCACACAATGGGAATAAAAAGGAGAAGATTTGCTTTCTCGGTATAGGTACCTACTTGTTGATAAGGTGATATTCTTATTTTTTATGTAATATAGAATGTCCACACCTTAAACATACTGAACGTGTTAAAATAACATAGGTAGGTACTCATTATAAGACATAATCATAAAGGTTCAATTTAACATCATTACTTGAAACCATTAGGTAACAGTACTTACTTAAAAATCAGAGGATTTATTTTACAAGCACAAAGTAATAAGTGGAATCGATATGGTAAATAACAATCTCCTCGTAAAATATAAATTGCTTACAAAATACATTAAAGCAACATATTATCTTTTTCATATTTCAATAATTTATCATCTGTTCCTCTTTATTAAAATCATAATATATTTAGAACCTATTTGAGATAAGTAGGGTAAATTGCAAACATGAAAGGTCGTCGACATACCTTAACCTAAAAATTGCTATAAAGCTCTTCACCACTTATTTTCAACTCCAGTTTCATTTTTAGGTTTAATACCTGTTGTTTCATTCTCTTTATTCGATACAAAAACCCCCATATGTCCTATTTTCACTCGTATTGCTTCACTATCCCTACACTTTTCTATTCACTTTATATACCACCATTGGTACTACCTTCTTAGTATGAGAATGAGAAATACCTACAGATTTCTTGATTCTTGTGTTTGTCGTAGTGCTGCCAGTACCGAGCCAATGTTATGATATAACGGAGAACGGGTCCCAGGGAGGTACTTAGAATATTTAAGTAGAAAGTATAATAGGTAAACAGACACTTTTTGTTTGTAGAATTAAATTTGGTTTACCTGCAGCCTGCAGTCAAATTAAGACTAGCTTTTAACAAATAAACCAAATACTCTCATTATTGTATGCAAGGGAATATGTTATTATGAGAATAATTATGTAAGATTTAATAGATCAGTATTTTTAATTGCAACGTATATACATTCACTTTTCACTTAATAATAACGTTTGTCTAGTCTTTTGTAATTTTTTCTTATAATATATCGAACCAGGTCCCTTATAAATAATATATTTCGTTGATTATTTTGGTATTTTGGTCTAAATGACAAATTTAACTTGTCTTAATGTACAGTCCTTATTTTGGATAAAACTGTAAATAACAAGGCATAAAATAAATACATAAAAAGAACAAAACGTAGAAAATTGAAAAACTAGAATGCGATTAAATAAAGTACCACGAACCATAAAGACTGTACCAATCCTGTAACGATCCAATCCCATTTCTTAAGAATACTGAATGGTTATCAACAACTCCACATAATGTACACAGATGCATTCAAATCCACAAAAGGTATGGGAGCAGTAGTTATTTCCGGTAACTTAAAATATAACCTACGGCTACCAGATACCAGCAGCATATTCACGGGAGAACTTTACAGCTATATTACATTCCTTAAAATTACCTGTGCCCAACAATAAAAACATTTTAGTTATTACTGATTCTTTAAGACCTGTACAAAGAATAAAATCCGTCTACTCAATCAAACCACGAAGTCATTCTCAAAATCAAGAACCAACTTTTCAAAATCCAGTCCGATAGTAGGAATGAATCTTTCTTATGGGTGCCATCACATACCGGTACACAGCGTAACAAAGACGCCGATACCTCAGCTCAAGAATCAGTCATCAACAGTCATACCCCAAAGTTAGAGCTGATACCTCATCAAGACCACAAGGTAACTGTTAAGAATTTTGTTATGGATAAGTGGCAATATAAATGAAGCCTTGAGAACCGCAACAAAATGCATGAAATTGTAATAAAGTAATAAGTAAAGAAGACCCGCCTCAATGTGCCCAAAGTAATGAAAATATGTCCATATTATTCTAGAATGTCACCAGGATGTCAACATAGGATCCCCAACACCTTACAGTTAGCTCTCAGAGACCAAATGAACGATTCCTTAAGTTTTTTAAAAGCCATAAATATGTAATTTTACTGTTATCCTTTACTATGTAAATTCCTATGTAACCACTGAACTGCCAATAACCCTAGTGGTTGACACACTATATGTTGAATAAATAAAAAAAATGCCACGACGTATACACAACACTTTATAACTATTATGAATAAAATAAATTAAGCATGAAAATAAATAAGAAATATACATGTCGCAGGCTTATTATAAAATCAATCTTTTTATATATAATACGCCAAGACTGGGTGCATTGTAATAGGTACTACCGTTGAGTGATATTTTCACTCAACGGTACTACCGATATAATCAAGAATCTGACTGACTAAATCTGACTGATAATTTTAGGCGTATTAAGTGTAATACGACTGCTGCTTGTTAGTCTTATCATTGTCTAAAATTATTGTTTAGATAGACCTTCGCGCAATAATTGTTGTAGATTTCGACTAGATGTTATCCGTATTATTATAACACCTTTGACCTTGTACCAGGCGAATTGTAATCGTTGATTAAAATACAAATAAGAGATTTAGATTCTGTATTTATCACAGCATAATCCGCTTTTATGACATTTGCTAGTAGGTACATTTTATATGAGCATTAAAACATAAAAATCTATTGCTGTGACAATGTGCCTTGTTTATTGGCTTGCAAGATCAATTTTTTGAGTTCCTGTCCTTCAAATTTTCGAAATAATCTTTGAAATTCCATCAGGGAAATTGTTTTGTCTTTGTGAAATGTTGATTTCTTTCGTTTATTTTACAGTCAGTATTTTCATCCCTCGAAATTCATCGGTTGCCATGTGTGATACCAATTCGATAAACTCCATTGGCGATATTCACTACTATTGCAAATAATTTTTTGGGAACTTCACATTGGTTTCTTTAAACCTATAAAATTTCAATGGCAAGTTCTGTATTTATTATACCACACTATAGATTTTTCTTCTAATAATGGTAACAAAGTCTCAAGTGTATTGAATAGTTGCAGTGGCGGATTTACACATTTGCCGCCACTAGGCTATTCAAATTTTGCCGCTATTACCGACCTCTACAATTCTATACCCTCATTGGCAATCATTTTAATAATAAATTTTTTTAATGTCGATCACATATTTCATCACAGCAGGTATGAAAGCTTCACAATACCATTTTGTACATCTTTTGTACAACAAAGCAAAGGCGTTTTGGTTTTCTTGGCTTAAGGTAGATCTTAGACAATTTCTCACTCGTTTCCAGCAGCAAAGAAATCTTTTCTCAACTGCTGGTGAACATAGAGCTACATGCGAACAGCTAAATACAAGTTTGCATAAACGTTTAGCAAATTCTGTTTCCGCAGGAACGAAAATCTTTTCAATAGTCCAGATAGCACAGTTCCTGCATTTAAAATGATGGAATTAAAGCATGGGAGTGTAGCAAAAACATATTTATGAAGTCATCCGTGCCTAGTGATGAGCAAAGCAAGAACCAAGACCAATACCAAGACAGTCTTGGTAAAACGGTCTCGGTCTTGCTTGTCCGGTCTTGGTCTTGCTAAAATACCTGGTAGTCTTGGACTTGCTTAAATACTTGTAATCTCGGTCTTGCGTACTCAGTATTGGTCTTGGTCTTGCCCAAATAGTTTGTTACTTACTACTTACGACGTTTTGGAACATTTTCGAGTCTTTTGATAGGTATAAATTATAAATGATCAACAATTCATATCTAGAAATCTTAAACACACAAAATGTTTTGTTTCGACGCAAACATATATTCAAAGTTAAAAAAAATATTCTCATATATCCTATTTAAAACGAAAGTTGTAATTTTTAGTTTAGTTTTGCACTTTGGTATTGGTCTTGCATTCTCTGTCTTGGTTTTGGTCTTGTTCATTCGGTCTTGGTCTTGCCAGTGTATGTATGATCATGGTCTTGGTATTGCAAAATCGTAACACCAAGATGGATTTTGCTCATCACTAGTCCGTGCCCACGCTTCCCTACATATTGAATTGTTTGTGTGGACCTAACAACATTTAGGTATGTAAATATGATTTTTCATTTATTTTTGTAAGACATTAACATGTTGGTTCCAAATTTGCCGCCCCTAAAATCTGCCGCCCTAGGCTCCAGCCTACTCAGCCTAGTGGTAAATCCGCCACTGAATAGTTGGCTACACTAATATTTAAGCTGATTCTTTATTTCAGAGATTATTTTAACAAATAAAATGGGTCATTACTATCCTAGTGTAGGTACCAATTTGTTTTAGTAGGTCTCTGTCATTTGGTTATTTTGGAATGGACCAAAGGTAATAAAATATTAAAGACTGACACGCTCACAAGGAAGGTCACCTATCCAAAAAAGTATTAAATCCCTAATATGATAAAACAGTAGGAAACAAATGGATCTAGTACAATGTCATAACAAAGAAGCAGAGAAAAATTGCTCGTGATGAATAGACTGAACTTGCATCTTATTATAGGAATTGTATCCAGCCACTGTCAACTAAGGAAACACCTCTATAAAATAGAAATAACTGACTTATTCCTTTGTAAAGATTGTGAACAGGAAGGTAGAACAATCGAGCAATTCTTTTGAACTTCCTCCCATCTCTAATAATAAGTAAATCAGAGTTTTTGTGAATATTGACATCACCTTTTATGAGCGTTTCAGCTCTAGGCAACGTCATTGATTACGTTAAAATCAACCCAGGTTCAAAAAGATTTACACACCTATAGATCTCATCATCATTTTTCATAAAACAAAAAAGTGTCTATTACAAAACGAAAAATCATCAATAGTTTTTGAACAAAGTACAGACAAATTTTTAGAGCACATAATTGTGAAAAATAATTATAATTATAGAATAAATTAGGATTTATCTTGGAATCAATTACAAATACAATGGTTATTCTTAGGTAGGTACGTGGTATTGGAAACAAAATGTGTATTATTTTATAAAAACTGGTATAGGTTAATTTTTTTATTCTCAATACATTCAGTTTCGCTTGACTTATTACCATTAAATATTTTAGGATGATGGCATATCAGATGACGAAAATGTTAAGCCGATTTTGAAAATATTCACTCAATACCAGTTTTTTGAAAAGTACACCTTTTGTCCTAGAAAAAAGAAAATTGCTCAGCATAGACAAGAGATTTATAAAAATATAAAAACAAAATTTAAAACATAAATATCCAATAGTTACAAAAACTATTTAAATTATAGTTTAAATACTAGAAGACTTAATAATTTTTAAATGTAGGTACCTAGATAATAATGACAACAACATTATTGAACATAAACAAGGACAACTACTTTCAATTAATATATTCATTCGTTTGATTGATTATAGAGCACCGTTTTATGGTATGAAAATATTTTAAAAATTTGAGTAGAACTTTTTTGACAATTTTTCTCCAATTTTTATATTTTACTGAAAATATTTGTGTATCGTCAACATATCGGATGTGAAAATTAGTTAAAAATAACTGATGCGTGAGAAGGGGATAAAATATATCGTTTTCTAGTATTTAGAAAAATTGTTATTTCTCTACATTTTTTATCTATTTTTGATTCTACGACTTTTTGATTGTTCTCGTTTCAATTGTTTTCAGAAGTAATAAAAACGAATATGCAATGGAGATAGAAGGAACAGTTGGTAGAATATAAAGGGACGGCTCAATGAGTCGATATCTAAACGGAATAGATGATATTACTAGTGCTGAAATACATAGAAAAATGTGGAAATAATGAATTAGGGCATCTATTAAACTAAATAATTCAGATTAATGGCTCGGGAGCGTGAAATATATGAATAATATTACCACTATGTAAATAAAAAGACTGAGCACAAATATTATACAAACTACAAAAGCGACTCGTTGATGAGTGTTCAAGCAAAAGTTATAGCAGTAATATTATGGTATGCAATATATAAAAAATTAGATCTTAATTAGAGAGTTAGCATATAGAGATAGAGAATAAATAAAAAAAGGGTTTCTGCATATATCATAGATTGAGATAAGGCGTGAGGGCTGGGAGAAGAAATTATGGCACTAATAAAAGTCATGTAACAAAAAAAAATAGTAATAATAAGAAAAATATTTATTGCTTAAAAATCTTAAAAATATAAACCGATTACTTGGTTTATATATTATATACTATACTATTATCGATTAAACAAATTGGTGAAGTTCGTTTTGAGATATTTCGTATTGATCTCTAAGCTTATAATCGTTTCCTTAGAAAAACCTTCCATTTGCGGTAGAAATGCGAACTATTGGTAGGTGACAGGAATTTACAGATAGAGATGCATCAAGTCAAACTAGTTTGATTTTACTCAACAAACCTGACTTGACTTGAAAATCAAACTTTTTATGTAAAAAAGTTTGACTTGACTTGGTTTCTGTATCTTTAGGTTTGACTTGAAATCAAACTTCTTCAAATAGTTTGAAGTTTGAATATCATATTGCGCAACGTGTTTATTTCTAATTCTAATAAAATAAGTAGAAGAAAAATAAATTTATGGATCTATTAGTGGAGTAGGTACACTGTAAAAAAATGTTTGCCATTTAACTTCTTTGAAGATGATATAACCCACCTATTATATACATTAATCCAAACTTAATTGTCCCTTCAAGAAACCAGTTGAAGTCACGAATATTTTCCAAATTTGATGCTTTGAAAAATTCAGTAAATATACTTTTAAATGCTTGTGACTCAAAAATTTCGTTTACGATGGATGGATGGTCTTACCATTCGATGAAGGTTTACTATGGATTAGCCGTTCATTTTATTGATAGTAAGTGGACATTACATTCTTTTTTATTAGATTTTGTACCCTCAAAAGGACAACATACTGGCGTTTCAATGGCAACCTTGTTTTTTAAAATAACGGCTGAATTCAATATGTGTAATATTGAATTCAGCCATTATTGTAAGGTATTCAAGGTATTTCTACTGACAACACTAATAGTAATTTCACTTTTTTAAAAGAATTGGGAAACGTAATAGAAAATTTTGATAGTGCGAATAAGCATTACGTGTGTTTTGCACATATTCTTGACTTAGCTGCTCGAGTTTTAATAAAAGTGTTTGAGTTAACGTCTGAAAAAAACGAAGACTCTGATACTAGTGATAACGAAAGTAGAATATTTGAAAATACTGCAACAATTGCAAAGGTTAAGGTAATTTGTGAAAAATTTAAAAACTCCGAAATGTAGATTAAACTTCGCAAAATTTTGCGACTCATTAAATTTACACATGACCATTCCCAAACTGGAGGTAAAAACCAGATGGAACTCTACATTGGAAATGCTGTCCTGGTCGTTACAATTCAAACGTTCGATTAATATTCTCTGTGACAATACCGATACTCTTTTAACTTTTTGAATACATGATACAGAATGGAATGTTATTGAAAGAACATGTATTTACAAAGTTTTAAAACACTAATTACAATTTTAGAAGGAGAAAAATATTCTACCCTTCCTATGGTGGTCATTGGGATCAATATGCTACTCGACAAACTAGAACGATGGGCGCATAAACTAGATAATAAAGAAAATAGAGACGATCTTGATGCAAAAATAATTCTTGCCCTTCAGGCAGTTCGCGATATAATTGTTAACCATTACAGTAGGACTAACTGGATGTATTGTATCGTTTTGATTTTGGATCCTCGTCATAAAATTGAAACATTTCCTTTAACGACATGGGGACAATCCTGAAAAGATGAAGCCATCAAGAAATTTGAAGAAATTTATAAAGAAAATTATTATTCTCCTTACACTGACAAAGAGTCACCCCAAACCCAAACTGAATGTACAGTCAGTGTGTTCGAAAAAAAGTCTGATGAAATTACCGATTTTGATTTAGACTTGTTTGGACTTTTCCAATCATCTCCAAAAATAAATAGAAACGAAAATTCATTGAGATACGAAATCGACAAATACGCAGCTGAATCACGAGCTGACAGTACCGAGGACATACTAAAGTGGTGGAAACGGCACGAAACTGTATTTCCAACTTTATCAAAAATGGCGAGAGACTTTCTTGCCACCCCAGCAACATCAGCCTGCATAGAACGCTATTTTTCGAGAGTTTCTTTGACAGTCACAAAATAACGAAGCTGATTAAATGACCAGTCTATTAGAACATTAATGTGTTTAAATTCGTGGCTTCAAGAAGAATCCCTAACAAATATCACACAAGGATCGCAGGAAGAGGTTACTATCTAATATATTGTTGCTTCCACTTAATTTGTAAGAACTTTACTTTTCACGAAGAATTTTGAGGTGACAAGTTGGAGTTGATTGAAAAAAATGTTTAAAATAATGTATTTTCTTTTTCTTTTAAATAAATGTATTTGTTGTACCTACTTACTATATTTAACATACATATTTTACCAATTTAAGGTATATTTACTAAATAAATAATTTTTCAAATTCTTTCAAACTAGTTTGACAAACAGTTTGAATTTTCAAACCTCTAACCATTGTCCAGTTTGATTTGACTTTGAATTATTTGTCAGAAAGATTGACTTGAGTTTGACTTATTTTCAAGTCAATCTCAAACATTCAAGTCCAACATGTGCATCTCTATTTACAGAGCATACTTTAAAATTCAAACATTTCGCATTTAGTATTGGTATTCGGAAATATTGTGTTTAATTTATAATGAATATGTGGCGATTATACGACACTAGCAAGTATTAGATAACCAAACTAGTTTTTTTATATAATATCAGCTATGACTAAATTCTTCGTAGATTTTCATATTTGGTAAGTTGGCTTCCTTGACAAGTTCTGCGTACCAATGTATTGAACGACCTCGTGGCTACTCCTTGGGCCTGTACTGCAGAAGTAGACTTATCACATATAGCTAAATATGATACGCTTCGTATACAAATATGAGTCATTTCGCCTATTGATATTGATATTTTCATTAAAATAAGAAACTAAATGAAAAACGCAATTATCCTGGTCTGCCAAAATATTTTATTGAAACCGCTTTATTCACTTATTCTTTATAATGGTTTACTCAAATGTAATAGTGATTCTCAAAATGTTTTAGATGTTCGGAAAAAATGTTGTTGTTACTTAATAGTAATAAAAAGCAGAAGAATTATAAATAACCATATCCTAGGAAGACGTTTTATAATTCAGAAACATTAGTACCTAAAATCTAACAAATATATTCATTTTATCACTATAAAACCAGTTTTTAAAAAAGCTGTTGAGCAAAGAACAGATTTACAATAAACATTTTCGAGATTTAAATTTGTGACCGTGGTGGATATCTCAACTGCTCAGGTTTTATTGGTTTATTGCGTAGTTTTTTTATGTATTATAATTGTATAGCTTGCTTATTATTTAACCTATATTTAACGTCAAACAAGAAAAATATATCTACCTTTTCGCAACTTTGGGAATAGATGCCTTTTTGGAGGGAGCATTAAATATTCGAATTACCGGTCAATATAAATTTCAAATAATCTAAAAGCTCTCGTCCTTATGTATTACACAGCTTACCATATCACAAGCCTGTCATCCTGGAGTAAATGCTGATCTGCAGCACAATCTATAAAGAAACGGCAACACTCAACAAATTCATGCTTTGAGGTAGCAGAACATTCTTCAGTTCTAGTAACTTTTATATTGGTACATTATGTAGATATGAATTTGAAAATGTTTATAAAAATCTAGACACGGTACTTAATTAATAATTTAACCACACTCTTGCTTGGGAGACGCCTTCATACATGCAAACGATAAAAAAGAATGTAAAAATTTTAAATCAAAAAATATTTTAAAAGCGAAGAATACGCAAGACAATAAAACCTCGTTGTAATGAAACTCAGCAACGTAGAGAAGGACAAACAGCACCGTCAGAAATCGAAGTTATCAATACAATAAATAACCGAAAACATGATAAAGCAGCGGGTCCAGATTTCATCGTTCATGAAATGTTAGACCAAGGAGGGTATGAAATGGGAAGGCGATACATTAACTTGTAGTACATATATGGGAAACCAAAACCATACCGCTGGAATGAAAGGAAGGATTGTTAGCACCAATTTTAAAGAAGGGTGATCCAAGGATATGCTCCAACTATAAAGGAATTATCTTATTAAACACTGCATATAAGATCCTTACAAGTATAATACTAAAGAGATTAAATATATTGAAATGAGTGTAGGGGAGTACCAATTTGGATTTCGACAGAGCAAATTATATGGTGGAAAAATTATATGAGCGGGATATCAAGATAAATATATTATTTGTTGACATTCGAAAAGGGATTAAAGCTGACTTACTCAAAATGCAGGTACCCAAGAAAATTATAAGGTTAGTGGAAATGACGATGATAAATTCCAAAGCAGTGGTTCTAACAAATGAAGGTATATCGAAAGAGTTACAAATTAATTCAAGCGTAAGGCAAGTAGATGGGCTTTCAACAGCAATTTTCAATAATTAAAGAATGCAATTTACCTGGAACATTCATCAGTACATCGGCACAAAATAGTGGCATATGCAGATAATGTAGCCATAATTGCAAGAGACCAGACAAGTTTACGAGAAACACTGTAAACGATTGCAATAGAAGCCAGAAATACAAAGAGACAGGGAGAACAAAGACGAATAGTATGCAGAACAAAACAATCAAGAGAACCACAAAAAAAATAATATAGAAGACAGTAATACGATGCAGTAATACTGATGCAGCTGAAACTACAGTAATGACAAGCGGAGATGAAGAAAAGTTAAGATTATTTGAACAAAAATTATTAGGAAAATCTGTGGACCAAAGAAACTAAATGAGAGTATAAAATATTGTATAATGTAATAGGAATGTTGAAAAAATACCTGTGATTAGTGATTGCGAATGCACGGAAATTACAAAATTTCAAGTTTCCATCTTTACTTAAATGTGAGTAGAGAAAAAACTCAATTTTGCTTAGCACCTTTTAGGGCTGATATCTCGGAAGGGGTTGGGTCGAGGAAATTTTGCCATAGGGAAGACCCATCATCATTTTATACGGGCAATCACCTCCGAATTTTCCGCATAAATTTAGAAACACCCTGTATATATAGGAAAGATAGACGTCAGAACCTTTTAATTAAAACTGAAATAATTTGTTAATAAACATTTGTTAAATTATGTGAATTTATAGTGAATTAAACGTGTTTAAGTGATAAGGCAATGCCTTCGTAGCCGAGCGGTATAGAGGTTTGGATGCCGAAAATTATGAATTGTAGGCATAGGGTTCGAATCCTGGACACGGTGATGATTTTTTTTTAAAGGATAGGATTGAAGAGGAAGTTGGTAGGAATGGGGGTTTTAGGGAAAACCAGTACGGGTTTGCGAAGGGAAAATCATGCATCTCGGCGCTGGGCAGGGTGATGGGCTTGGTTGAAAGGGCTAGGGAGGGTAGCTGGAGGAACAAGAAATTGGCCCTACTCGTGTTCTTCGACGTCGGAAACGCGTTCAACAGTGTCAGCAAACGGGCAGTGTTGAGCGCGTTGCTGAGGCTAGGAGTGGGGGAGGGTTTGGTTAACCTAGTGGAAGACTACCTGACGGGACGTGTGATAGTAGACACTAGAGGGAGGAGGTATGATACGGAGGCTGGAGTGCCCCAGGGCTCGGTTCTTGGACCGATGCTATGGAAGTGTGTGTTTGATGAGGTTTGTGGGATAGTATGTGAAGAGGGATGTGAGATTACGGTGTATGCGGACGATGTGTGTCTGGTATGTACGGCAAAAGGAGAGGCGGAGATAGAAAGAAAGGCGGAGAGAATGTGTAGGAAGATTGTGGAGAAGATAGAGCGGTGCGGACTAGAAGTGGCGGAAAATAAGACGGTGGGGTTGCTAGTGAAGGGACGGAGCAAGACAAGGGAAGTGGGGGTGATGGTGAAGGGAAGGAGAATTCGCATGGAGGAGTGTGTGAAATACCTAGGGGTGTGGTTGGATAGTCAGTTATCCTTCCGAACACACATGTTGAAGGCGGCAGAGAAGGGGAAAGTGAGGGCAGCATGGCTGGGGAGATTGATGAGTAATGTGAAGGGGCCGGGAGAGTGGAAGAGGAGGATCATTGGTAGGACGGTAGAGCAGAGTTTTCTGTACGGTGCGGAGGTGTGGGGTGAAAGAGCGGGAGTGAATGCGAGGGTTAGGCCACTCCTGCGGGTGCAGAGAGGTATATTGCTAAGGGTAGTGCAGGGGTACAGGACAGTGGGTGGACTGGCAGCAGCGGTGCTGGCAAGGAGCTACCCATTGGACGTGATGGCTAGAGCCAGGAATAAACGCTGGAGGGGTGCGACCAGAGAGGAAGTACAAGAATGGATGGAGGAGGAAATGGAGAGAAGGTGGGAGGAGTATGAGGGCGCGCTAAAAGGAGCGATTGGGAATAGGAGAGATTGGATGGATCGGAAATTCGGGGAGGTGAACTACTTCTTGACACAGGTGTTCACTGGACATGGGTCGAGAGTAGGGTACCTCCACAAGATTGGAAAAAGAGAGACTGGAGTGTGCGAGAGGTGTGGAGTGGAGGATGATGTGGGGCATGTGTTCAGATGCTGGAGGAACGAGGAAGTGCTGAAGAAGTTGGAGAGGAAACTAGGGGAGGCGGTGTATTGGGAGAATATAGTGGAGATAATGTTGAGGGGGGAGGAGGAATGGATGGAGGTAAGTGGCGTAGTAGAGAGCATGGTCAGGGGGAGAGAACGACTCGATATGGCATGAGAGGTAGGAGTGGAAGTTAGGGAGAAGACGACGATGTGAGCGGAGAGTGTGCGAGGGACCGCCGCCCGTCTCGAAGTATGCTAGGGTAGTGATTCCGAGGCGGGGGTAACAGCGAGTTTGAGGTGGGTTTGGTTGGTAGGCATCTCCTTGGGGATGAGTCCAACACTGTTTGGGTCCTGGACCCATTCGAACATGAGTTTCCCATCTCGGCCCGAAAAAAAAAAAAAAAAAAAAAAAGTGATAAGGCAGATTTATTTATATGTCAATTTACAAACCTGTCAATAGAGATAAGCGTCAAATAATTTTAATTTAGTTATAGTAAATCTGGGTGTTGGTATTACCTCAAGATTTTCTGATTAATACCTACTATTATATTTTCACTCCGCATGATTATTAAATAATTAATCCTACCAGTGAGTGGATCCGTCCCTGGGTCTAACTACCTGTTCTCTCTCACTACTTTCATCAGGCTTAGTTCGTTTGCTCTCAGCTCGGCAATTAGTTAAGTAAGAAACATACGGTCGGATTTTACTGTGTATTTGTAAAAATTTAACGAAAACAATGAGTAATTGAACTAAAAATGTGTGTGAACATGTTTAATATGTTATTATACAGTGTAAATATAAGGTTGTGAAACATAAATATACAATTTCAAGTTAAAAAAATGCCAGAAAAGCGTTTTCGTAACGTTCCTAACGTTTAATGGAAAAGGTAAAATAAAATAACTACTATAACTATGTATCTAAATATCAAGCAGAAGTTGTAAATAATAAAGTCAAAGAATTTGAACACATTATTTAAAATGGACTTAAAAAGTGATGATGTATTTTTTAGATCCTAATCGGAACATGTACATTATTGAGGTGTGACATGGAATTGTAGCTTTGATTTCAATAGAAACAAAAATGATAGCTGTAAACATTCCTGTCGCATTCCTCACCTTTCTAACGTTTATTTTAAAGTTATGATTAATATGAGAAAACGTGATAAAGTTATTTATTTACATAAGCACAAAATGATTACAAATTTAATCGAGACGTTGCACCTACCTGCAAATTTTGCATGAAAGTTTACATGTTGTACCAGGTGTCTAATATATATTATTATTATATGTTAACCTTTATTAACTTTTTGAACTAATTGAGGGTGTAATTTGTTCAGTACCTAGTATATTTAGCATTTTCATGTATTGTCATGTTTATTGGAAAATCATTCATTCAAAATCCAAAAATTAAAAATCATTATACCTACCTAAATTAAGAGAGAGTTCTCATGGTATATTACCTTTCTAGATGATCCAAAAGGGAGTGGTATTCAATTATTGGGGTTTCTTGGCATTTTAAAATTTTATTTTATTTAAAATATGAAACTCCTACGGTTTATACGAATTTAGTTGGACTACCAAAAAAGTTCAATAAGCGGGCCTTTGAATTTTTTTTCTAAATTGTATAAACTATACTTACTAGGAAAATATTTTTATGATTTGTATGCAGGTACCTACGACCAAAATAATAAGATGAATGGCTAAGTCAAAGCTCAATGGTTTCAGTTTAAATGTAAGTAGATAGATATTAGATATCCCAGAATGGTCGAACAAAAATGACAGAAAAACTTTTAGATGCAATTAGTACTTAATATGCATAGGGTAGATTCTGGAAATAATTTTAAAATTTTAGAATTTTCAAATAGGTGCATCAATATTTCGGCAATTAGATGTGATGCTAATAACTCGTTTGTAATTTTATGATTATTTACAGTCAGTTTAGACAAGAATCGTATGCAAACATGGGGTAACAAGATTGTTGCCACTAGTAAAGATTGTGTGATATTCTCGAAATAAGTATTTAAATATGTTGATTCTTCATTGAAATACTAGAATGATAAGGAAAATTTTATCCAAAATCAATTGCAAGAGCTTAAGCAGGTGTTCTTCTCACTTGCCGATTTTTTTCCATTGATCTGCAGATTCCGGCATATGCCTAGGTTAGGTTAGGTTTATGATGAGTGGGTCTATAAGGCCCTCCACTGCGACTCGCAAGAGTCTATTGTGGCTCACACCTATTCAGATTTCACCAAACCAATTCAGCTTCTTAACAAAGCCGATTAGTTTATTTGGTGAATGATATTTCAGGACCGAGGGCGAGAGAGAATCCCTGCCAAACATCAGATACCTGATTCGAGCCGCGGCGGGGCAGGCACAAATTATATGCTCTGCTGTTTCATCATCTTCCAAACAAAGACGGCAGGTCGGATCTTCCGACAGTCCAAGTTTTAGCATATGATGATTCAGATGACAGTGGCCTGTTAAAAGACCTGTTAGACAACGTAGGTCATGCCTGCCATAGTCTAACATTTGTTTGGTTTGGAGACATTCTTCGAAGGATGTATGAAAGCCTTTGAATGAACCAATCCTGGTAAATTATGCCAGAAGTCTAAAGCTCTTCTTGCCGTCCAGGTATTCAGTGTTTGTTTGGCAAAACTTATTGCGATGCCAATTATAGGTTCTGGTCCGATAGAAACACGTACGGCACCCTCCCTTGCAAGAGAGTCTGCCTTCTCGTTTCCTTCCATGTCAGAATGGCCAGGGATCCAGACCAGCAATACTTTATTGAGTTCTCCTATTGAGGATAGTCTTCTTTGGCAGTCTAAAACCAATATCGACGTTACACGGTGAGAGCTAAGTGCTTTTAAAGCCGCTTGGCTGTCCGAGAAAATTTTTATTGTTCTATGTATGAGATTGGCTTGCTCCAATCTCTCCACACATGAAACAATGGCGTAAATTTCCGCCTGAAATACTGTATCATAGGATCCTAGAGAGGTTTAGATTTCTGTCCTAGGTCTGCGCCCGTATACACCTGCACCAGAGCCTGAGGGTGTTTTTGAACCGCCCGTGTACCAACAGCTGTCTGCTCTTAATAGTTCATCCTTACGGAGGACCCATTCATCTCTATTTGGAATTAGGACGGTATAAAGCAGGTCGTAGTTTACTGTTGGAGGTATTATGTCAGAGGTCATTCCCAGAATACTGTGACTTTCAGTGTCCACTAGCATTCTGCTTCGTTCTGTATAAGCCTGATTTGTGCATTTAGAAATATGCACAATTCTGTATGTTGTCCATCTAGCCTCTCTTTCCAAAAATATATGTAGAGGAGGTAGGTCCAGAAGGATTTCCATGGCTGCTGACGGTGTGGAGCTGATAGCACCAGTAATTGCCAGGCAAGCCTGTCTCTGTAAACCAGAGAGCTTTGCTTGGGCCGTTCGCTGTAAAGCTTTTGGCCACCAGGCAATAGCTCCATATGTGATCATTGGTCTAACGATCATCACATATATCCAATAGATTTGTTTGGGTCCCAAGCCCCAAGATTTTCCACAGATCCTACGACATGTCCACAAGGATAGTCTGGCCTTATGGATAACTTTTTCCAAGTGAGTGTTCCAAGTAAGTTTCATATCCATGTCCACAAGGATAGTCTGGCCTTAAGGATAACTTTTTCCAAGTGAGCGTTCCAAGTAAGTTTCATATCTAGGATAATCCCCAAATATTTTACTTCCGCTGCAAATTGAATAACTTCACCATTGTAGGAAAGTGGTGGAAGATCCTCCAACTTTCTTTTCCTAGTGAAGGGAACTATTACAGTTTTACCAGGGTTAACAGACATCTGTTCCCTCTAACACCAACTGTGGACATCGTCCAACGTCTTTTGGAGGATATTATATGCTACCCTTCCTGACTTGGTCCTTACCAAGATGACAAGGTCGTCTGCATACGCTTGCAGTTCTACCCCTAACAGGTGCTTTAGATATGTATTTGTATACTGAGGTTGTATTTTTACATGTTTGATTATCCACCAACGGTTACGCATTATTATAATCTTGAGACGTCCTAATTTGTTATCAAACTCTAACAAACAATATGGAAAAAAATTGCTACGAGAGTGTAAACGATAAAATTATATCACCAGCGGCTATTCCTTGTAACATTATTATGAGCCCGGCCGGCGCGGTGGCCCATGGAGGTGCGGAACCTTTTAACTTCAAGTAACTACTGCTTGAAAACTATGATACTTAGAATAGTGATTCTTGCTTTAAAAACTTCCTTGAAGCTTTAGATTTATTTGGTACGCAGATAGTTTGGTGAAATTTTGAAAAATAAAAAAGTTTCTCGATTACTGAAAATAGTGCTGCAAAAAAAGTAAAGATTAAAGTTTTGTCTAGCTTTACAAAAAAACTAGGTTTTCTATACTAATGAAACTAACGCTTACGCTTCTTCTGCCGATTAAGAAAAAAGTTGAAAATATCTTGTTTAGTTCCGGAGATATCGCGAGGTATGTGTGAAAAAGTGATAAAACATAATTTTGACAGATTTTTGACAAATTTCGCAATAAAAAGTGTTGTCTCTATTAAAAAATGTTGTAATTGCCAATTTCAGATGGCCAGGGACCTACTCTATCATTTTGTAAAGACCACATGTGGTTGTACCTTCAAAAAAAAAATTGAAACCTTTTTGCCCCCTTTTCAGTCCACTATAAGACAAAATTTTCTGACCCCTTTGATTATACCATTGTTTTGTTACATTTTAATGAATCGTGTAATATACTGTAATAATTATATTATTTTTATATTCAATTTTTTTACATTTACTTCGTTTTCAATTAATAATCAGCTAATACCTATAATATGAGCTACCATCAGGAGGTCTATCAAGTTGGCGGACCAACTTATTAAAAAATACGTTTTGACAAACTCAAAAATTGCCGTTTATATGCCGTTTTTTTGCCGTGAATAATAATGGAGAACGGCTGCTGGATTTTTGCATATTACACAATTTTATTGTAACTAATACATTTTTCCAACATAAAGACATACATAAATATACACGTGTGATGGAAAGCAGAAATGAAAGGTCAATAATAGATTATATATTAGTGGAAAAGAGAAATAGAAAGGAAGTATTGGATACCAAAGTTAGAAGAGGACCAGAAATAGGAAGTGACCACTATTTACTTGTAACAAAAATAAGAGAACAAGTAGAAATTACAAACCATAATAGACAAAAATTATAAAAAACAATAGAATATGAATCGGTCAGATCATACAAACTACAAAACAAAGATATGGCAGAAAAATACAAAATAGCATTATCAGGAAAGTTCTTAAATAAATGTGATATACTGAAAAATGGTAATTTAGAAGAAATGTGGGATTATTTCAAAAAAACCGTATTGGAAACCGCTAAAGAAATATGTGGTTGTAGCAAGAAAACTAATAAGAAAAAACAAACAGCTTGGTGGACGGACGAAATTAAAATAAAAGTAAAATTAAAAAAAGAAGCGTGGAAAATGTATATAAATAACAAAACAACGGAAAACTATGAAATGTATAAAGAGAAGAGGAAAAATGTAAAAGAGATGGTAGCAGTAGCTAAAAGAAATCAGTGGAAAGAATTTGGCGAAAAAATGGAAAGCAATAGTAAATCAAATCAAAAACTGTTTTACAAAACATTGAAGTCATTAAGAAAGGAAAAAACACAAGAAATAACCTGGATAAAAAATAAAAAAGGAGATATACTAAGAAATGAAAACGAAGTAATTGATAGATGGAAAGAGTATTTTGAGGAATTACTAGGAGCAGACAACCAAGTTCAGGACATTAACAAAAAAAAGGATGCAATAATAGAAAATAAAGACATTGTAACATTAAAAGAATTACAGGAAATAATAGATGAGTTGAAAAATGGAAAATCTCCAGGAATTGATAAATTAACATCAGAAATGTTCAAGAATTTAGGGGAAACAGGAACAAAAATATTATTGAAAATATACAACACTGCTTGGAGTGAAGAACAGATTCCAGAAGATTGGAAGACAGCCTTAATAGTTCCAATATATAAAAAGGGGGATAGACAAGACTGCAATAATTATAGAGGAATAAATCTACTTAGTACAGCTATGAAAGTCTACGAGAATATTATAGACAGTAAGCTAAGACCACTGATAGAAAATACTCTCGAAGAATCGCAAAGTGGATTTAGAAGAGGGCGAAGCATACAAGACCACATATTTACGGTGAAACAGATAATTGATAAGTTCTCACAACAAGAAAAAGAGGTATATATGGGATTTATAGATATGGAAAAAGCTTTTGACAAAGTACCAAGGGAGAAGTTATGGAATGTACTAGAAGGAAGGGGGGTAAACTACAAAATAATAGACATAATCAAAAACATTTACAAAAATAATAGAAATTGTGTAATATACAAAAATAAAGCATCAGAATCATTTTCAACACAAGAAGGATTGAGGCAAGGAGGGGGACCAAGTCCATTATTATTTACAATTTTTATTGATGAAATAATTAAAAAATCGTCAATCAAAATGGCAAAACTACACGTTGGATACAGACATTTAGGAAGAGTGGATATATCAGTAGCAGCTTTTGCAGATGATTTAATAATTATGGCAGGGAAAGAGAAGGATTTACAAAAGAATATGGAAATATGGAGCACGGTATCTGAAGAATTTGGAATGACAGTTAATCAAAGCAAAACCAAAGTTATGGTTATAGGACCGCAACAAAAAAATTTGAATATACAATTAGATGGAATAAAAATTGAGCAAGTTAGAAGATATAAATACTTGGGAGTAGAAATAGAAGAAAATGGAACGCAGGAAGTCGAAATTACCAATAGAGTACAAAAAACGATGAATCTTTATCACACGATGAATTCGACATTTATAAATAAAAAAGAAATTTCCAAGAAAACGAAGTTAAATATATTTAAAACAATTTACCGGCCAATATTAACATTCGGATGTGAATCTTGGGTATTAACAAAGAGACAAAAGAGTCGAATACAAGCAGTTGAGATGAAGTATCTTAGGCGAATTAAAGGAGTCACAAAGAAAGACAAACTGAGAAATACGAAAATAAGAGAAGACCTTGACATAGAATCAACACTTAAATTCATTGAAAAGAGACAATTAAGCTGGTGGGGACATTTACAAAGAATGAACGATACAAGACCAGTTAAAAAAGTAGGAAGACCAAAACAAACATGGGATGGTGTTATGGTAGGCATACTGCAAGAAAAAGGAAAAACATGGACAGAGGCAAAAACAATGGCAAAAGATAAAAAACAATGGGCTAAATTTGTACATGAATAAAATTCTATCTGGACCAAAGCATCGATGAAAAAATGGATATATGTCTTAAGCATAATACTATGTAGTTGAAACAAGTATAATTGTAATAGTATACCCTACACCATACACTATGGTAATTGGGTTTTTGATAATATATATATATATTTTTTGCCGTGAAATTCCCAAAATTTGCCGTTAATTATTTAAAAAAAAATTGGGTGGCCCGCCAACTTGAGTATCAAGATAGCGGGCCACCCCCTGGAAAATTGGTTTCCTTTTTACAATAAGTGAAACGAAATACAAAGATAATTGCCGCTTGATTTGCCGTTCAAGAAAATATCATTGCCGACATCGGGGCACGTCGGCATCTGGGGCAAAACGGGCAAAATGTATTTTTACGTATTAACTTAGCGGCCAGCCACTACTTTGCCATTGCTCGACGTGCACGTTCCGGACCCGGCTCATAATTTGTTGCTAATTTGTTATTAAATAATTGATTTTGTTGCTCCAGTCGTTGTAGTTTTTATCGAAAAGGGCAAGGAAAATCATTGAAGAAGCTGTACAGTGTTATAAAAATAACTGAAAATGATTTTCCTTGCCCTTCTCGATAAATTAATCAATGATCTGTTTTAACCAAGACAGAAATTCTAAATAGTGGGGGACAAAGAAATAATTATTTTATTTGCCATAGATTAAGAATAATTATAATTATATCATTATATAAACAGCGTCGGCCGTATTATACTGCGTACTTATTTTTAGGCAGTTTGTGAAACAATTCAATATTTATACCTACAAACAAGACCGTAATAGAATTTTGTACTATACCCAAATATTATTAATCTATGGTAAATAAAATAATTATTTCGATGTCCCCCACTATTTAGAATTTCTGTCTTGGTTAAAACAGATCATTGATTAATTTATCGAGAAGGGCAAGGAAAATCATTTTCAGTTATTTTTATAACACTGTATAGCTTCTTCAATGATTTTCCTTACCCTTTTCGATAAAAACTACAACGACTGGAGCAACAAAATCAATTATTTAATAACAAATTAGCAACAAATTATGAGCCGGGTCCGGAACGTGCACGTCGAGCAATGGCAAAGTAGTGGCTGGTCGCTAAGTTAATACGTAAAAATACATTTTGCCCGTTTTACCCCCCATGCCATCGTGCCCCAATGCCGTAGATGATATTTTCTTGAAAGGCAATTATCTATGTCTTTAATTTAAATTACTGCGCAAAGGAAAGCAATATTCCAGGGGGTGGTCCGCTATCTAGATACGCCAGTTAGCGGGCCATACCATTTTTTTTAAATAATTAACGGCAAATTCTAAAAATTTCACGGCAAGAAAACGGCATAAAAACGTCAATTTTTCAATTGGTCAAAAATTATTTTTGCACTAGTTGGTCCGCTAGCTTGATATATCTGGTTTTTGCCCGTTTTGCCCCAGATGCCGACGTGCCCCGATGTCGGCAATGATATTTTCTTGAACGGCAAATCAAGCGGCAATTATCTATGTATTTCGTTTCACTTATTGTAAAAAGGAAACCAATTTTCCAGGGGGTGGCCCGCTATCTTGATACTCAAGTTGGCGGGCCACCCAATTTTTTTAAAAAATAATTAACGGCAAATTCTGGGAATTTCACGGCAAAAAAACGGCATATAAACGGCAATTTTTGAGCTTGTCAAAACGTATTTTTTAATAAGTTGGTCCGCCAACTTGATAGACCTACCATAGGGTTTATTCTTTTTAAATATATTTATTGCAGTGAAATACAAGAGGAGAATATGAGAATTGCTACCAACAAGAATCATATAAAAATCATTTTTACTGCATTTTATAAATAATTTTTTGTGTGTAAATAGCACAGATTCACTTCCTCAAATTAGAATATCGTTGATTACAACGACGGACCTGTATTCACCAAAATTTACCTCTGATTTCTACCGCAATTTCCTACAGGTGGATAAGTAACATTTACTAGCTAGACTAAATACCCATTTCTCAGAAAGTATCCTCAACCTCAACTCAACAAAGCTGGCCAAATCGGTTTTATTAGGGATTAGAAGTGATGTATGATGTTTATATATTTAGAAATAAGTCAGATAATTAATAAATAAAACTCCAAGTTAGAAGTAAAGCTACTTAAAAATGTATAAATATTAAATAATTTACTCACAGTAAGTATAAAATTATATATCAGCTTCCTTGCTTTCATTTTAACTGCTTTAATTACTTATGGAATGGTCTAATTGTCTGTGGTTTCCACTTTCTCGTAGTATTGTATGTATGACCGAAGCGATTTCGTCGATTACGATTTGTTTAACGTCCCTGTTCTTTGATTTATTCATATAATTCAGGGACAAGGGCTTTTTGTGAATTTAAAATAGGAAATATGTTGCGTCACAAGAAATTGACTAGCACGGTAATAGAGATAGAGCCGAAGATATAAATTACAGTGGTAGACAGAGCATAATACAGGTTGAAAACGACGAATAATTCATGTACCTAATGGTCGAAAGTTCTAAACAAGTAAAAAATGTCTGAAGAGGATACTTGAAATACTTTTTCTACACCCGTACTATAATAATACACTTATATGCCAATGATCCTTCTCCCGCAGGGTAGAGTACTGTTGTTCGGAGAAGAACTAGAAATATCCAAAGAAGTCAAATATCTGGGAGTGACCCTTGATTCCAAACTGAATTGGAAGGCACACCTGGAAAAAATTACTACCAGGGCGACTAGGCTTTTCTGGCAATGCAGAAGAGTTATGGCCAAACGCTGAAGAATACGACCTGAGGTGGTTCACTGGCTCTACAAAACTGTGATAAGGCCAACGATCACCTATGGAACAATAGTCTGGTGGAGGAGGACAGAAGTGACCTCTGCAGTTAATATGTTAACTGCAATCCAAAGACAAGCTCTTCTTGGTATTACCGGGGCAATGATCAGCACGGGGACGGCATCAATGGAAGCCCTTATTGGACTTCCTCCTCTAGAACTTTTTATAAGGGCGGAGGCAATGATGGCAATTCTTAGGCTGAAATCGGGAGACTTATGGTCCCCGAACAATTTTCGAGAAAGACACACTGATATTACTGGGACATTACTAGACGAACCCATATTTCACATGAGATTTGATAGCATGACACCAGAGAATATATTCACTGAGCGAGTGAATATCATCATCCCATCTAGGGAACAGGTGATGCACCCAGGTAATTCTGGAGAAATCATCTGGTTCACCGATGGCTCCAAAACAAACCATGGCACTGGAGCTGGTATAAAAGGACCTAGAAAGAGAATGTTCTTTAGCCTTGGTCGATATACGACTGTGTTTCAAGCAGAGACGATTGCCGCTATAGCCTGTATTGATGAAAACATCAGAAGATGATATACCGGACAAAAAATTGAAATACTCACTGACAGCCAGACTCTGCTTAAGGCTATCAGTAATCCAACAACTAAGTCTAGACTGGTGAAAAACTGCAAAGAATCCCTCAACAGGCTGGCAAGAGACAACAAAGTGTCTCTAATATGGGTGCCGCCACATGAGGGGATTGCAGGTAATGAAATGGCGGACCTGTTAGCTAAAGAAGGCTCTAAAGGAGACTTCATAGGTCCGGAACCGTTTTGTGGAATCACAAAAGATTGCATAAGAGGGGAAATCGGGAACTGGCTAGATAGGGAACACCAATTCAAATGGAGGGTGACACAAGGGCACCTTCATACCAAGAGTTTACTGAACAAGGTAGACAAGGAACTCTCAACCAGGCTACTGAAACTGGGTAAGAGACATTTGAAGACAGTTACCGACCTGGTGACTGGACATTGCACCTTGAGGAAACATCTGTACAATATGGGCAAAGTTAGTGAACCTATGTGCAGAAAATGTGAACTTGATGATGAAACACCTACCCACATACTCTGCTTCTGTGAGGACTTACAAGAACTTAGACGGAAAGCACTTTGGAGAGGAATTTATACAACCATCGCAACTACTGAAAATCCCTCTAGACAAACTAGTGGCCTATATAGAAGACACGAAGCTTCTGGAATGGAAGTAGATAACATGGGAAATGGAACAAAGATTCAGTTCAAGTGCCTGGGCTGATGAGCACAACCCAATATATGAATGAATGAATGAATGAATGAATGAATGCCAATGATCCGTTTCATGAGATACATTATGATACAGATTTTTAATCAATAGAAACCCATAATTTTTCAATAAGCATGTTGTGCATTTGACGTTTGTCCTAGATTCCTATCTATTTGTTTTATTTGTAAAAATCAGTAGGTATTAAATTTTCGTAGAATATAGCTAATCTTCGATAATTATATTACTTATCAAAATGTCTGATATCAGCGATATAGAAGAATTATCATCGACTCCTCCACACATATCGGAGAGACAGGAAATGCAGTACTTAATATTTTGCCCCAAAAACCTAAGAAAGTGTACGAAAAACTATATCAACGGATTATGGACTGGAGAAATACAAATAATATTTCGACATTCTCCGAAAATGTTTTGATTGCTTATTTTCAAGAATGAAATAAATGTAAATATTCCTTCCACTTCCAGATCAGAGGGACCTGGAATAAACTTTTCAAACTGCACAATAAATAATCTTAATATTTTTAAGAAATACCATTGATTACAATTTTGTATAATTCGAGTAATTGAATAGATTTTACTTGAGGAAGATCCATACTAAACGATAAAGTAAACAATTTAATTTGTTTAAATCTTCATTATGATTTGAACTAACGTTCAATTCAAACTTGTGACGCGTTTCGCTAACACAGTAGCTTTATCAAACGAGTGAAGGTATAATAATTTCGTCAATATCCTTAAAGTTCCGTATTATTGCACTGTATAAATTATAAAAATTTCATTATACCTTCACTCGTTTGATAAAGCTACTGTGTTATCCAAACGCGTTACAACTTTGAATTGAACGTTATTTCAAATTATAATGAATATTTAAACAAATTAAATTGTTTTATTTCATCGTTTATAAATACAGTGTTTATAGTTCTTCATTATTTATCGGGTGTAGAAAAAATAGCGTATGCAACTCTCATGTAATGGTTATTAATACATGATCGTTTCATAATATACTTTTACAGAACATTCGAAAACAAAATTGGTACCAGTAACATTCAGATTTTGTTTCAACGTGACAGCGCATCAACGTCATATTAACCATAATATTATGTTTAGGTTACGAATACTTTACGGCCCAAAGTATTATTCTCGTGTTTTTTCCAGTAAAAGAAATTTCACCCAGTGAGGATCAGATTTTAACAGATAGTAGGTATTATATTTCAAGGGTATCGACAGTTGGACCAAGTGCATTTATCTTGTGAAAACCGAGGTAGAAATTTGGTAAAAACAATTTTTTAAACAAACCTGGTGCAAACCTGGACTTCGGGTGTGCTATAACAAAATTCACACGTTACATCGTTTGAATAATACTACATCAATAAGACAAAATATGTATGGAGGACATACTTGTCATTAATATGCATATTTAGTAGTACTTTTTCATGAAGATTCGATCATGTTGCGAATTTTAAATTTATAAAACGCATCAGAACTATTTAATTAGGGCCAGGGAAGGTAATTGTAAACAATTTAGTAGCACAAACTAACTCATGTTTACATAGCCCATACTTAGATTTATTTATATCAAGCATTGCATAATTTTGTTTAGTATTTGTTAAATAAAATAAAGGTCTAATAATAATTTCATTCGCCCCTAAGACTTGTTTTTGATAGAACATTTCAACAACTTGGTAAGATAAATTGTTATTAAATAAGGTTTTATCGGAAAACTTTTAAGCATACTAGCCTACGACCAAAAAGAATTAGTAAAAGAAATAGATTTGAAATCAATGAAAAAAAAAACGCATAAACGTAACATCAATTACTTTGGTATAACATTGAGCCCAAAATCTAAAAAAATAAAAAAGAGGTCAAAAAACTTATATTTAATAAAAAATTGCCGCATCAACCATTGAACTTAGTCCATACCAGAGTTCACAAGTGTAGTGTAGACTCGTTTATGACACCAAAAAGGGTGCCAATCATGGTGTTTATAAACGGTTAGAATTTTACTAATTTCCAATAAGCCATTTAATAATTATAAATAAAATACCATTTTTAATTCCCAACTTTAGGGACCTATAGTTCGATAACAAAGGGCGTAGGGGAAAATTTTTATATGAAGTACTATAATTATTTTTAGTCTTTCTATCATCCCAAGTTTTTGGTACGAAGTCCTGGGATACCCTGTATAACCAATCATTAGATTTTTATATTATATATTTTTTTTAAATGAAGAACGATATTCATTAATTCATGCTTTGACTAATCAAATTCACGATAGAAGCGTCTTCAGTTTTCACCATACAATTAAAAAAATTTTAAATGAAAATGTCGAAATATTTTGACAGATCCTTGTATATTCCATAATTTATGTTTCCAATGAGTAATTCCTATACAGAGTTAAATTGTTAAAGTACTAATTTTTTGTATGCAAATACTAATAAATACAAGCTGCTATACAATGCTCCAGTGAATATCCATCCTATGAAATTATTAGGGCATTTCAAAGAACAGCGGAAGCATAGATGGCATGGAGCCATATAGAGTTATCATCTCAACTAGCTTCTTGTTTAACTAGTTTAACGGTGAAGAAGAAAAAAGCTTCTATATTTAGAAACAAATTGAAAGAATTGTTTCCGATCTCTCTTCTAATTGCCGTAATTCAGGGACGGGTTGAGTTATTCAAAAATATTTTGTATTTTTCGTAGTCGTAAACTAGTTACCAATAAAATTTAGTCAAAAACGTAGTTTAACCCAGATGAACCTACCGATCCGTTAAAAGAACACTAGCATAACGGCGTTCTACACACTTACTTCGTAATTTTTCGGTAAATCTCGATACTAACATAGAATCAGTGACAAAATACCATTTCATTTGTTATATCGTCGTTCCCGAGTGATCGCGGAAGTGTTCATAGCTCGCTATTTTTACTTGTTTGTTTTTATTAGTGCGACATGGATTCTTGGAGGTAAGCAGATCAAGTACGTTTATTATATTTTAAGATAAATAGAATATTGGGTGTTAATAAACATCAATAAAGATATGTTAAATGTTTATAAAGCACAAACGACCATTTTTCTCTGTGGGAGCACATGCTGAAAACGTCGTTCCGATAGAGGAACGGTAGGACAATATACTCTGTCCATCACAAATGTGACGTAATATTTGTTTTACAGTTTTTGTTGTTGCAGATATGAACGACGGCCATTGAAGCTTCATGAACTTTTGGAAGAGATAGATAATCTTGATGATGACTCTTTACCACCAGATAGCATAACTATATTACCACCCGAAAATGCCAATAATGAGAATACCGATGAAGATTCAGGGGATGAAGATCTCGTTTTGCCCAGTAATCTTCCGGGAAGCCAATTGAGGGCGGAAGCCTTTTTTACCAATGATAAAGACTCCCAAAGGAATGATGAAGACTCTGATAGCGAGGATGATCTACCTCTATCAACACGAGTAGCCAAGAGAAAAAAAATATCGGAAAATAGCAAGTCAATAAAAAAAAAGAAAAAAGCCTGTGATCGACTGGTCTGATGACAATATACATTCCAGATTTCCTGAGTAGTTAGATGAATATAGCCCTAAAAATGATAAATCCCCACTAGATTTATTTATGTACTTTTTTGATAGAGATATAATTGAAATGTTGGTGAACTACACTAATATTTATGCCTCTAAAAAGAATCAACTTTCTACAATTTCTGTAGACGAATTTTATTGCTTCATTGGAGTTCCGATTCTAAGTGGGTATGTCATCGTAAGTCGTCGTAAAATGTACTGGCAAAACTCTTCAGATACAAATAATACTTTAGTTTGTGAAGCGATTTCCCGAGACAGGTTTCAATACATAATGTCAAATTTACATTGTAATGACAATAATGTTCTAAATAAAGAAGATAAGTTCTCTAAAATGAGACCGTTGTTCGATTCCTTGAACAATCGATTTCGATTGTTTGCACCCGAAGAAGAAAATCACAGTGTTGATGAATCCATGGTAGCTTATTTTGGGCGCCATGGATGCAAACAATTCATAAAGGGCAAGCCAATCCGGTGGGGTTATAAATTTTGGACTGGAACAACTAGATTAGGCTACATAGTATGGTTTGATCCATATCACGGTTCGTCTACGACTCTCCCAGACAAATACAAGGACATGGGACTTGGTGCAAGTGTTGTATTACAATACGTCGATACTCTAACAAGTAAAATCTATCGACCCTATCATATATTTTGTGATAATTTCTTTACCTCATATTTGTTACTAGAAGAACTGAAAGATAGGGGCATTAGGTGCACGGGAACCATGAGAGAAAATACAATACCTTCAGACCCAATGGACAAATCAAAAGTGATGAAAAAGAAACCAAGAGGTTCATTTACGCATAAAACTGGAAATGGGACAATACTCGTTTGCAAATGGCACGACAACAATGTAGTATCAATAGCCACAAATTCCCTGCCAGTTCAATCCATAAATAAGGTGAAACGATACTCCAGATCTGATAAGAAGCATATTTATATAGATCAGCCCTATCAAATACAATGAAAACATGGGAGGAGTAGATAGAGCTGATCAAAATATCGGGCTAAACAGAATATCTATCAGAGGAAAAAAGTGGTATTTTCCACTACTTTGTCAATGCATCGACATGGCTATTCAAAATGCGTGGCAGCTTCATAGAAAAAACAATGGTGAATTAGATCAGTTGACGTTAAGAAGAAGTATAGCAACAAATATTTTGGAGACATATAAGAAATTTTCTCGAAGGGGGCCTTCAAAACTACCACAAAACCATAATGAATATTCAAGATATGATAGGTTGGATCATTTGGTTCAGTATCAAAACAAGCAAACCAGATGCTGCGTCTGTCACAAAAATTCATTTTTTGTTTGCAAGAAATGTGGAATTGCGCTGCATCCAAAGGAATGTTTCCAATCATATCATACTTTGTAATTTTCAATAAAAATCTAATATGCTGATGGTTATTCATTGTCCTACTGTTCCTTTAAAAGGAGACCTCATATTTAAAAAACATGATAATCAAAAAAAAATTTGACATTTTTCAAGTTGTTAACTTGTATATCCATACAAAATTTATTAACAAAATTCAAGATTAAAAAAAATAGTTTCAGGTTCATCTGGGTTAATATTGGGAGGATCGCCCCAAAAATAAAAATCATTTTCTTGATGCCCTAGTAGTCGAAAGAACGACTTTTGTGGACTATTTTAATTAACGCGCACGTGTTTTTGTGGCTAGCTAGGGAAGTATTAAGGTATGTACAAACCAGACAACAAAATGTTGCCAACTGTTGGCAACATGTTGACGGGTGTTGGCAACATATTTGTTGACACAACAACTTGTGTCTGACTACATGTTGTCAACAGTGTTGCGCGTCCAAACCAAAACCAGTTGAACCAGTTGAACGTTGAAACTAAACGCAGTGTTGGCGAAAATGGATCCCTCTACTGCTGCTGGTGTTAGTGCTGCTTTTATCATAATAGCTTCCCACGCCCAGAGATGAAAAAGAAGATGGTGGCAGCGACAGTTCTTACAAAATGGCACAACCTATGGTGACAACCTAATGGCGGAGTTACTTCTGAACGATTGTAGTTCGTTCCGCAATTTTGTCAGACTTACAAAATCTGATTTCGAAGAAGTTCTATGTTCATATTATTATATGAAGTTAACATTATTAACGTACCTGCCAGTTGTAACAAATAACAAAATAAAGCACCGATTACCGAATAGATGATACCTCACTAGTCTCATTCGACGTTACTTATTGGCAACACCGTCCAAACAGAGCGATGTTTTCACAGAGCCCATGATGTGATAAGAACTACGCATAACCTGACCACATTTTTCAGATACGAAACGTGCAATATTTGTGAATATATGCAATTTCTTTTGTTACAATCTAGTCTAAGACCAATGAGTAATTAAATTGAGAGTCACCCTGAGATGTCTTCTTAGCTTCTACTATTTAACATAGAGCACTTTATTTTTGCATATTTAATTTTAATTAATTTAATATTTTTGATTTTGGTACTATTTTCTAGATTTTTTAGGCGTTCTTAAAAGGTTGTTAATATTTTTTCTTGATTTTCTAATTTTGATCAAATGAGTTGCAAAGTTTGGTCGACATTATTATTCTCCTGTTCCTTTTTATCGGCTTTGTGCTGGATGACTGAAATGGTTCAATATAAATTTTACATTGTATTATATGCGTAATAGTACTTACATTACCATTGAACAGGAAAAGAAAAGTTAAGATAGGGTCACGTTAGCCGTTTTGCCAAATATTCTGTAGTTTTGTCAAAAAAAACGAACTAAACTTGAAAAAATGTAATTTTTCATTTAATGTAAAATGTAAAACATTAAAATTAAAAATCGACGTTATGAAATATCGAAATCCAACATATACGTCCTTACTGTATAATAAGCGCTTTCTACTCCTAGAACTATAATATAAGATCTTTTTCAACTACGACCTTACGAGCAGTCAAAGGGAACTTGAAAAACAACTAAAAGAAGAACTCAAGAGACGTCAAGAGAACGGCGAAAATAATCTCACTATCAAATTTTTGAATGGGTGTTATAAAACCCAAAAAACTGATTAATCCTGGCCCAACTTCAGCTTCTAGCAAATTGCGATCAAATTCTATTTATTATCAGAATGTTCGAGGTTTGAGGACCAAACAAAACAAGCTATCATTAAACGCAGCTACTAATTCCTATGATATAATTGTTTTGACTGAAACTTGGCTATCGGATAATTTTGGAGATGCTGAAGTTGGATTAGATAATTATAATATTTATCGGCGAGATAGATCTGCACTCACTAATCCTGCAACTAGAGGTGGTGGAGCTCTTATAGCAGTGGCTAGAAATATAACTAGTAGCCTGCTGCAGTCATCAGAAGAAATTGAACATGTTTTTGTTCTAGTTGGAAACACTAGGAACAAATGTATAATTGGAGCCGTCTACTTTCCCCCACTTTCCCCTATTGAAGATTATTTATCCTTTACTGAGAACCTAGACGCCATTTCTGAAAAGTATCCTGATGCTAAGATCTGCATTCTGGGTGATTTCAACTTACCTAAAGCAGTATGGTCTGACTTAAATATTTGTTCAGAAGCTATTTCACCCCCTGGTACCAGAGCTGATGAAGTGAATGCTACTTATACCGTTTCTAATATGTGTGCCTACCATAATCTGTTTCAAATTAACTCTGTTCATAATGAATTTAACTCACTTTTGGATTTAGTTTTTAGTCATGATCGTTTAACTACATGTATTACATCAACCGATCCTCTGATTGATGTAGATGTTTACCACCCTCCTTTAGTAACTTAATTGAACTTGAACTTGGACCATTGTATTTATTCTCCTGTTGCTGATGAGTTTTATTATGACTACAAATCAGCTGATTTTCACTCTATTGAATATCATCTGGGACTTATTCGGTGGGATCCTTTGTTATTGAATAGATCATTAGATGATATGTTAAATATTTTCTATGATATTTTGTAAACCGTGATTCACCTGTTTGTACCTGTTAAGAAAGTTTCATCCACAAAATTCCCCAGATGGTTCTCATCAGAACTAAAACATCTCATATATTTAAAGAAGCAAGCTCACTTGAAATTCAAACTAACAGGATCTCCTGTTGATTATTTGGAATTCTCTCAGCTGCGTTCTCGGTGTAAGCTCAGGTCTAAAACTGACTATAACGATTATATTAGGTTTACTGAATGTTCTGTTGGTGTTAATTTAAAATCGTTTTGGAACTTTGTAAACTCCAGAAGAAGATGTAATACAATTCCTGATGAAATGTACCTCAACAATGTCAAATATCCTGTGGGAATCGATTTAGCTAACCTGTTTCAAGATTATTTTAGCTCTGTTTATTCTGATAAGACCTGTCCTAGCTATGGTTATATATCTTCTACTCCTTTGAATGCTTCTGAGTATTGTGTGTCTAACTCTGAAATATATGAACATCTTTGTGGTTTGAATGTATATAAAGGTCCTGGGCCGGATGGCATCCCTCCTTCTATTTTAAAATATTGTAGTTTTGTATTGTCTCGCCCCTTGCATATAATTTTCAACTACTCCCTTAAACTTGGTATCTTTCCAGATCTCTGGAAATCTAGTTTCGTCGTTCCTATTTACAAAACAGGTGAAAAATCAAACATATCCAATTATAGGCCGATATGTATTCAGAGCGTAATTCCTAAATTATTAGATAATATTGTTACTAAAATCCTTACCAAACTTTTGGATCCTTATATCATTAACCAGCAGTTTGGTTTCCGTTCAGGGAAGTCAACTGAGCTTAATCTCCTTACATATGTGGACTATCTTTCAAGTGCCTTGGACTCTGGTTATCAAGTTCACTCTTTGTACACAGACTTCTCCAAGGCATTTGATAAAGTTAATCATGGCCTTCTGATTCAAAAAATAAATAATATGGGTGTTAATGGTAGTCTCCTAAACTGGGTTCAAAGTTACCTTACTGGACGTATTCAAATAGTCCGTCTGTGTGGCTTCTTATCATCTGGCTTTGTAGTTCCTTCAGGTGTTCCCCAAGGATCACACATAGGACCACTTTTGTTTAACATTTTCGTCAACGACATCCAGAACTGTCTTATAAACTCTCAATTCTTATGTTTTGCTGATGATCTAAAATTGTATTTGACTGTACGTTCATTAGAGGATTGTCAGAATCTTCAAGCAGATTTGGACAATTTATCTCGGTGGTGTACTGCCAATGGCATGGAACTGAATCCAGCAAAATGTCAGTTTATTAATTTTAGTAGAAAGCGTCAATGTGTCAGCGTTAATGTGTCAGAAGTTAAAGATCTTGGTGTTGTGATTGACTCTACCATGTCTTTTCGGCCCCATATATATGTTTCAAATAATAAGGCATTAAGGATGCTTGGTTTTATCAGAAGGATAACTTGTGACTTTCGAAACGTGCAATGTCTTAGAATACTTTACTTCTCCCTTGTTAGACCTCTTATTGAATATGCATCTTCTGTTTGGAATCCCTTCTATACGAACCATATTCACAACATTGAACAAATACAAAGAAAATTTCTAAGACTCATTGCCTATAAATCTGGAATTCAACCTGTTAACACCTACCACCTAAATTACCATGATTTGCATTCCCAGTTTATGTTGGAGCCTCTTCGTTACAGAAGGAATTGCAAGGATCTTTTCATTCTATTCAACATAGTCAATTCTACTCTCGATTGTCCTACTCTTTTGTTGAATATTGGTTTTTCCGCACCAACTTGATCTACTAGAAATAGTGTTACTTTTTCACAACCACACTACTATACTAATTATCGCAATAATTCGTTCATCCCCAGGTCCACAAGATTGGCCAATCGATTGAATCTTGATTTCTTTACATCTTCTTCTGAGTTTCGCCGACAACTCCAAATTTGTAATTTTTAAAAAATATTTTTAGTTGTTATTGTAAGTGATATGTGCTTTATCTTATGTGTTAATTAATGTATCTATAAGTTTATGGTTTTTTCTATTTATATATATTTTTTTTTAAATTCTATTTTTCTGTGTATTAATTATTGTACTCTATTGTATTTAATGGGTTCTAGCCCGTCAATAAATAAATAATAATAATAATATACTTTTTCTACGCCCTATCTTTAAACCTTCAAAGTACCTTGTATTTTACCGGTTTGTAGCGGTTTAAACGGCTTTTTATGGTTAGAGTAGAAAAAGCGTTAAAAAGTGCCGTAACGTTAACTTTTTGTCACTCTTTCCATAAGATAACACAGTTGATTAGTGCAATTGCTCCACACCTTTACCTAAAAAAATATCGAGTCGTCTTTTACAGCACCTGAATTGTAATTATTTTGACGTTTACAGATTTGTTTATAGTATCAATAATTCGGTTTCATGCAGTTTAGAGTTGTTTATAACATTCACATTGCAAAATTAAACAAAAATACATAATTTAGTTGTTGATCATTTTTAAAATTATCATCTACAATTTTAAATTCAATTGTTAAAACTATGTTAGCAAACATTGATTACATATCCTCTTTTGTAAATAATGAAAAAGAAAGAAAAATTATTATAGCAAAATCAACTACTTAATATTTCAACCAACCCATATACATGAACCTAAACAATCTTCAATATTTACTATTTACTTAAACTATTACATAAAACAAAGTGAAACAACATGAAAATCCAAATTTGATAGTAACAGGATCAGACAAAGGTAATATAACAGTTATAATTGAAAAACAACAATATTAAGATCTTTCTAAACAACTTTTATTGACGATAATACATCATATAAAGAACTTAATAAAGATCCTACTTTGAAAATAACTAATGAGTGTAATACTTTAGTTAAAAAATTATTTAATAAAAAACAAATTTACAAAGGTATTAAAAATAAACTAACAGCCTATAACGGTATTCCTGCAAAATTTTACTGTTTGCCAAAAATTCACCAACCAACATTATCCAGTGGTCGGCAAACTTATTAGCCAAAGAGCCAAATATGAACATTACAACAATTTAAAAAAAATTGGGAGCCAAGTCTGCTTGTTTAGTAAACTTTTATTACACTACATAAGTAGTACACTAAATAAAACTAAATTTCATACTTTTTTTTTTATAAGGAGCCGTCCCTTCGCCGGCACCACCTCAGCCTCCTGGGCTTATTGTGGATACTCCTAGTATTCTGACTACAGCCTATTCAGCCAATCCGTTCCCTGTATTAGCTCATACAGGTTCTTTGCTGGTTGGTTGTAGAAGTCTTCTGGAATCATTTTGGGTCTACCATACAGTTTCTGCCTCCTGTGGTCCAGCGTCTCACAGTTGCATAGTATATGCAGAGCTGTTTCAGTATCCTTTTTGCATCTTCTGCATGTAAGGTATCCCTTATACAGCCCTATTTTGTTCAGGTGCTCCTTTGTGGGAAAGTGTCCCGTAAGTAGCCCCGTTATGGTGCGTAGTTTGTTCCTGCTCATTGAGAGCAGTTCTTTCGCTACTTTTTCTGATGGTTCTTTTATAAATTTCTTTCCATGTATTTGCCTGGGCGTATTCTTCCAGTGTTTATTGTGTTGTTCTTTTACCCACCCTTTCAACCATGACCTTGAGCATCTGGGAATGCCCACAGCTGGTTCGGGTCCGTTCATCAGGGTTGACGATCCTGCTCTTGCGAGTTCGTCAGCCTTTTCATTGCCAGCGATTCCTTTGTGACCTGGGACCCACTACAGTGTTACACTGTTCCGAGTCGACAGTCTTCTAAGTTCTTCGCCGCATTCTCATACCAGTCGAGATGTTACCTTAGAGCTCTGAAGTGCTTTAAGGGCAGCTTGACTGTCACTGTAGATCCTGATCTGCCTGTTGTTGTAGGCTCTCATGTTATTTGCCCTTGCACATGCAAGTATTGCATAGACCTCTGCTTGAAATACCGAGGCGTATTTTCCAAGCGAGACGATTCCTTCATATTTGCTCGACTTGCTGTATATGCCCGCTCCGGTGCCGAGCTCATTCTTTGATCCGTCTGTGTACCAGATCAGTTCATTTGCTCTACTGAGTGGTGGTGCGTTCTCTTCCTCAAGCTCCTTTCGATCTTTGATGACAATCTCGAAGTTCTTGCGAAAGATATATCTAGTGGTCATGTGGTCTGTTGGCATTTTAAAGATGTCGTCATCCACATGCCTTATTTCTGTGTGTCCTCTCCCATGTGCCACGTCATGGTCTGATGCTTTCTCCAGTCGGGTTAGAGCTGCCCTTGCTTCGCACATTATGACACAATGTAACGGAGGAAGGTCTAGCATTGTCTCCAGTGTCGCTGTAGGAGTAGTCCTCATTGCCCCTGTAATGCCAATGCATGCAAGTCTTTGGACCTTGCTTAGTTTTAGCATTGCAGATGTTTGTCTGATCTTTGGCCACCAGACCAGAGATGCATATGTAATCCTGGGGATGACAACCATTTTGTACAACCAGTGTACCATGCTTGGTCTAAGTCCCCATTTAGTGCCGTAAGTGCGTCTGGCAACCATGAAGGTTACCTCTGCCTTCTTGATCACGTGCTGCAGGTGTCGGTTCCAAGTTAAACCTGATATTTTACTTCATCCGACAATCGTATTGGTTCACCTTGAAGCGTCAGAGGGCCAAGTCCTTCCCTTTTCCTTCTTCTGGTAAACGCAATTATCTGTGTTTTTGAGGGACTTATGCGTAGCCCTTCTTCTACAGTCCAGCCTGTTACTACATTTAAAGCCATCTGGAGTCTGTCTCTGGTTGTACTGTTGAATTTACCTTGGGATAGAATTACCAGGTCATCTGCATATCCTATGGTGTTAAATCCTTCTCTGTGTATAGTTCTAATGAGCCCGTCCATAACCAGGTTCCACAGCAGCGGGGACAGTAACTCCCCCCTGTGGACAACCCCTGGTTGCACGCACGGCCATTGTCTCCCTCCCCCATAAGAGTTGTTTCTATTAGCCTGCTTCTGAGCATGCAGTCTATCCATCTGCAGCTCGTGGCATCGATCCCAATTTTCCTCGTTGCCTTGGCTATGATTTCGTAGGAGGTGTTGTCAAAAGCTCCTTCTATATCTAGAAAGGCTGCGAGCAGCACCTCTTTATTTTCCAGCACGTATTCAGCCCTTTTGACGAGTTGATGTAATGCTGTTTCAGTTGATTTTTCCTCTCTGTATGCATATTGATCTTGGTGTAGTGGTCTTGTAGCCAGTATACCGTCTCTGATATGTCTATCGAGAAGTTTTTCAAGAGTCTTCAGCATAAATGACATTAGACTGATAGGTCTCAGAGCTTTAGCCGTGTCCTGTCCAGAATTTCCAGGTTTTGGTATAAATGTAGCTCTGATGCTTTGCCAAGTTCTTGGAATATGCCCTAGAGCTAGGCTAGCTCTGAGCAATTCGCATACCCTGTAGTGTAGTGTGTTGCCTCCTTTTTGGAGTAGGATAGGATAAATCCCGTCTGGTCCCGGTGATTTATATGGTTTAAAGCTGTTTAGAGCCCATTTTGTTTTTTCCACGTCTACCACTGCCTTCGCTATTCGCCAGTCTATCCTGGATGCCCATCGTGGTCGATCCAGTCCTGTCACTGGGGAGTTTTGCGGTGGCATGGTAGGTATTGATCCAGGGAAGTGTACCTTAAGTAGCTCTTCCATGGTTTCTTTCCCATTTCCAGTGAATTGTCCGTTATCTTTTTTGATAACGTGTATAGTCTGATTAGGATCCTTGGAAAGAATCTTCTGCAGTCTGGCACACTCGTGAGTCTGTTCTATCTCCTCACAGTGCCTCCTCCAGGAGTCTCTCTTTACTTTCCTTATCAGTTTGTTGTATTCAGTTAGGGCCCTCTTATAAACCGTCCACTCTTCTAAATTTTCTTTAGTCCTATTAAACTTCTTTCTTAACTGTCTCCGTTTTTCGGCATGTTGATTTGTCCACCAGGGCACATTCCTGTTGGATCTCTTCCTCACCGTTGAGCAGTTGTTTTCAAACGCTGAGATAATTGCTTCCTGTGTTAGGTCTGCCTCTATCTCTAGGTCTGTTGTGTTCTTAAATTTTACTATCGCTCGGTCTAAACTATTGCCTAGTTCTGCAGTAAATGTTTCCCAGTTCGTTTTTCGCGGGTTACGATAGTATTCTATTTTCGGTTCAGTTCCCGAAATTTGGAAATATATGTGTCTGTGGTCAGAAAAACTTTCCTCCTCGGACACATACCAATTGCTCACGAAGTTACTTATGTAATGAGTGCCGATCGTGATATCAATAACCTCCTTTCTGTTTGAGTTAACGAAAGTCGGTTTATTTCCTTCATTTAGTACGTTCAGATTATTAGCCGCAATAAATTCTAGTAATGACTCACCTCTTTCGTTGGTGTTTGTGCTTCCCCAGTTTAGATTGTGTGAATTGGCATCGCAGGCAATGATCAGCTGCACACCCTTCTTCCTGGAGTACTTGACCAGTTCTTCGACTTCCCTGGTTGGTGGTAGCCTGGGGTCATCGTAAGGAAGGTAGGCCGATGCCAGAATTGCTTCTCTAGTCTCACTTCCTTGCCTCAGTGTGTTGAGGACCGCCGCTAAGTCCCTGCAACAAAAATTCTTTAGTGAAAGGGCTTTTATGCCTTTCTTAACAATAATGCATGTTCTTGGCTGGTCAGAGGTTCTGTCGTAAGTCAACTCACCAATGCCATCCAGTCCCATAATCTTACCTCTGTTAATCCAGGGTTCTTGAAGGAGGGCCATTTCATACTTCCCTCTTATCACAGTAAGTTCCGCCGAAGCCTCTTTACTGTGATGGAGGTTCCCCTGAAGTACCCTGAATCTCTCCCTGAATCTTTCATACTTAATAAATATTTATTAATGCAAAAAATGTGCTTGCATCTCCTTGGAAAGTTTGAGTAAGTCAGGTTTGTATGTTGTTTGTTTTACAAAACGTGTCCAACAAAAAGGAGAAACCATCGCAAATTACGTAACTGAATTGCAAGGCTTCAACATCCGATGCGCATTTGCGTCTGCGGTTTGTTAGTGCTTCGAGAAACTCAAATATCATCGAAAGAAGTTTCGTCATTCAATTTTAATTCGAAAAGTAACACATGTTTATGGAAGCTTTCGCCATAAAATTTAATGACGAATTGTCCACAATATTTCAGATTACTCTGGAAACACCTTGTATAAATGCCACAAGATGGAGTTTAAATTTTTATATGGGTAGCAGAGTCCAATATCTTCTTACATAATATATATTTTATAAATTAAGTAACTGTTGTGTTGGAATTTATTCTAAAATTATTATTAGCATTCTATGTCAGAATGTTTAAAAATTTACTAAATGTTGGAAGTTATATTTAACTCGTAAAGATACGTTCGCCCCTGTAACCTATATAATTATTTTGTCTGACAGAATGAAGTGCCAAGGTTGTGTACTTTTAGTTTTATATCTCTGAGTAACAAAATACTTGGAAACATCGTGTCTGACATTCAATTAAACATCAAATGATAAATACATAATATTATGTCTTATTAAATATTTAAACTTGGGCCCTACTGCTTACTGAAATTTTTCCGTCTTTGTAATTATACGTTTTTTCATTATCAACATTCACTGTTGAACATAGTTATGGTTTGCTTTGCCATTTTAAGCCTTTTTGCCAGTTTATAGTGTAAACATATACAGGGTGTAACAAAAACGTAGGTCATAAATTGAACCACATATTCTGGGGCTAAAAATAACTCGATTGGACGTAACTTGCCTTAGTACAAATGTGCATACAAAAAAGTTACAGCCCTCTGAAGTTTCCAAATGCAAATTGACTTTTTCAAATATTTCGACAGCTGTTTAATATATTATAATGAAAATTGACAAGTCGCTTTTTTAAGATTAGAGCATCTTTCAAAACAAAATGACGGAATCATTTCGGGCGATTCCCATCTCGGCTAATCAGGCAGGTATACTGAATAAAAATCGCCGAAGTCGGCCAGAGTCTAAAATTGACCTGTTTTGGAATGGCCCATCTCGGCCAACCTTTATTGCAATTCAATAAGATTGATTAGATTTTATTAATGTCTACATATAAATATAATAGCTAGCTATATTACAACAATTTATACATATATTTACATTAAGTTATATACATGAATGATAATATGATAATATTTTAACATAAGACAACTTTTCAATTTTTTTAGCAACAAAAATTTGTTTGTAGGTTAGGTTGGGTTAGGTTAGGTTAGGTTCCATTTTGTCTTCCCTGAAGCTAATTTCCGGTTTTGTTGTTTAAATTTAAAGTTATTTATCACTAAGAGTGGTTTTCCTCGTTGACTCGTCATTTCTTTAAATTCTGGATGAACAAATAATGTTGCCATTTTCCGAACTTAAATTTAAATTGTTTTTACACGCACTGGTCAAGAATCAAAATAAAACTTATAACTATTTTCGACAATTCAGGATAAATGTATTACAACTGACCAGTGTTCATTACTCTACCACCATTGATAAGAATTCGAAGAAATTGATTGCATAGATTAGAGGTTGAAATTTGTCGTGGGTTTCTATCTGAAAGTGGTTTTGGCCGAGGTGGGTATTTCCTAAAGTCATTAAAAATTGATCTGTCACGTACCTTATTAAATCGGCCGAGATGGGCTACGCCCATCATTTCATCCCGTTTAAATTTTATTGGAATTGAGATACCCTAAACCTCCCCAAATTCTTGGGTACGTTACAATTTAACGAATATTATGGCACCATTATAATTGAACATCTTATTTTTGAAACTTGTTTTTTAGAAATATCAGATTTTATTGAGATACGGCGTCTTTTTCATTATGCTACAAAAACTTTGTATGTAGTAGGTAGGTATTGAATATCGTTTGCCACGGATAAAATTAGACATTGGTATCAACAATAATTTTCATTATAATACTCAAAATATCTGAAAAATAAATTTCCATTCGGTAACTTCAAATGTAACTTTTTTGTATGCACGTTTGTAGCAAGTTAGGTTCAATCAGTTATTTTTGGTTTCATTCATGACCAACCTTTTTGTTACACCCTGTATTGTGTAGCTGTTACTACCATCAATCTACTTAAAAATATACTGGCTTAGTTTAATACATTTAATTATAGTTTTCAACTAAATATAAAAAACATGTTGGTTTAGTTGAAGAACACGAAAAAAGACCAATTTGTAAGGATTTAATCTACACACCCAAGTAAAAATTACACTTAAAATTGTCGCGGTAAGTAATAAAAATTACTGTGTGTGTGTCACAAAAACATTTTTCTACAACTGCTATGAAAAGTGACGTATTTCTCATAGCTTACTTAATTTCAAAACCAAATATTGGTCATACTGTGAGAAATAATATTTCTCACGGCACTTTGCCCACGCCACATACATTTTTATGGAGAATCAAATAAAATCGACAAAAACTTAGTAGGCTACTGTCATCTTTAAATACCTACTTAGTTGTCACAAAACTGTCAGATTATATTAGAAAATATGTCAAAAATTTTGAAAAATTGTCAAAAATTTTGAAATATGGTCAAAAATTGTCAAAAATTTGGAAAAATGGTCAATAATTGTCAAAAACTGTCGAAGTTTTGAAAAAATAGTTAATAATTGCCAAATATTTTCAAAAATTGTCGAAAATTTGGAAAAATGGTTAATAATTGTCAAAAACTGTCAAAATTTTGAAAAAATGGTCAATAATTATAAAAGACTGTCAAAAATGGTCAATAATTGTCAAAGATTTGGAAAAATTATCAAAAATGGTCAATAATTGTCAGAATCTGTCAAAAATTGTCAAATATTTAAAAAAATGGTCAAAAATAGTCAATAATTGTTAAAATTTTGAAAAATGATCAAAAACTGTCAAAATTTTTGAAAGTTGTCAAAAATGGTCAATAATTGTCAGAACCTGTCAAAAATGCTCAAAAATTGGCTAAAATGGTCAATAATTGTTAAAATTTGGAAAAATGGTCAAAAATTTTCAAAAATTGTCAAAATTGATCAATAATTGTCAAAAATGGTCAATAATTGTTAAAATTTGAAAAGATGGTCAAAAATTTTGAAGAAATTGTCAAAGTTTTCGAAAAATTTTCAAAAATGGTCAAAAATTGTCAAAATTTTGAAAAAATGGTCAATAATTATAAAAAACTGTCAAAATGGTCATTAATTGTTAAAAATTGTCAAAAATGGTCAATAATTGTCAGAACCTGTCAAAAATGCTCAAAAATTGTCTAAAATGGTCAAAATTTTTGAAGAATGGTCAAAAATTGTCAAAATTTTGAAAAAATGGTCAATTCTTATAAAAAACTGACAAAAATGGTCAATAATAATAAAAAATTGTCAAAGTTCTTGAAAAATGGTCAAAGTTTTTGAAAAATTGTCAAAAATGGTCAATTATTGTCAGAACCTGTCAAAAATGGTCAATAATTGTTAAACATTTTTGAAAAATGGTCAATATTTGTCAGAACCAGTCAAAAATGGTCAATAATTGTTAAAATTTGGAAAACTGGTCTAAAATGGTCAATATTTTTGAAAAATTGTCAAAAATGATCAATAATTGTCAAAACTGTCAAAATTGGTCTATAATTATTGTCAAAAATGGTCAATAATTGTTAGAATTTAAAAAAATAGTCAAAAATTGTCAAAATTTCTGAAAAAATGGTCAATAATTGTCAAAAATTTACGAAAAATGGTCAAAAATGGTCATTCTATTGTGCATAAGAAGCACGACGACCGGTCACCTTTTCTTTTTGTTTTACTAACCATAAAAATAGATAGGTATTAAGTTACTTTACTTGTATTCTTTAAATTTGTGCAGTTGTAGAAAAAGTATAGTGTGCAACATGTGGGGAAAGTACTTTTCTCACTCGTGTGTTTACGGAACTCGCCCTTCGGGCTCGTGCCACAAACTTCCACACTCGTGAGAAAAGTTGAACTTTCCCCACTAGTTGCACAATATACTATTATGTAGCTTTCATCTCTAACCATCAAACGTAATTCATATTCCCTACGCGTTTGAATAAATGTCCTTTACTTTACATAACATTTAAATGAAAATATGAACATTATTCAATGTTTGATTTGAATTGTTTTTGAAAATAAAATAAGATAAGCCTCCAAGAACTATGAGATACTACTACTAGATTAAATGGTCTCAGGATAAGTAGAAAGTGAAGTATAGCTGTTTACCAAAAATGTATATTTTCTTTAGATGGCAATATGGATAAATAAGTACTAATATTGATAGCTCGTAGATTGGTTAAGTGAATTAGCTTGTCATATTTAAAAGTTGTTTAAATTTATATTATTGTATAACTTTTACAAACTTTTTAGGAGGCGTTGTACCTAACGGTTGTGTTCGTGCAATTTGATACAAAACAAGATCTACATAATATGGTATCGACATTATTCTAACTTGAAAAATTGTGGAGAGTAACAAAAAATATAACTAATAAATATTCAAATTACCGGTTTCACAACATCTGTTTTTAATTCCACAGGGTAAGGGTTAAAATTATCAATGTAACTAAGACTCTTCAAAATTCAAATTCTAATGGACTTTTTGTAACTGGCTATTAGCTCATAAAACATCTAATCATTCTAATCAGAAAGTTACTAACTTCATCTTTAGTTATATGACGATTTCTAGTGAAAACATTCTTAATTTTCAGTTTTCTCCTAACATATTTGGTTTAAAAAATTTTTAAATTAATTTGCGCAAATTAGTACTAATATACTTATATAATATGTACACTACTTTTAATTATATCAAATAACGTATTCGTTAAAATACACCCTTTATTCTTAACAGCCAAATTGTATCTCTTTCAACCCAAAAGAACAAATTACTATATCTAAAAATAAACTCTTTCCTATCTCAGGTCAGGACGGTAGGTATCTATATATGAAGGGCAAACCATCCCACAGAGTCGTACTCTCCTAATCCCAACTCTCCAGTCTCCTTCTGCGGTTAAGTGTTTGGATATATCAAGCATATCATGAACTACGTGATTATTCCAACAGACACTTCTTTACTTCAAGTGTTTGGATCTAACAAGCATATCATGAACTACCTGATTATTCCAAAAGACACTTCTTTAATTAAGTGTTTGATTCTATCAAGCATATCATGTACTACCTGATTATTCCAACAGACTCTTCTTTTCTTCAAGTGTTTGGATCTATCAGCATATCATGAACTACGTGATTATTCCAACAGACACTTCTTTACTTCAAGTGTTTGGATCTAACAAGCATATCATGAACTACCTGATTATTCCAAAAGACACTTCTTTAATTAAGTGTTTGATTCTATCAAGCATATCATGTACTACCTGATTATTCCAACAGACTCTTCTTTTCTTCAAGTGTTTGGATCTATCAGCATATCATGAACTACGTGATTATTCCAACAGACACTTCTTTACTTCAAGTGTTTGGATCTAACAAGCATATCATGAACTACCTGATTATTCCAAAAGACACTTCTTTAATTAAGTGTTTGATTCTATCAAGCATATCATGTACTACCTGATTATTCCAACAGACTCTTCTTTTCTTCAAGTGTTTGGATCTATCAGCATATCATGAACTACGTGATTATTCCAACAGACACTTCTTTACTTCAAGTGTTTGGATCTAACAAGCATATCATGAACTACCTGATTATTCCAAAAGACACTTCTTTAATTAAGTGTTTGATTCTATCAAGCATATCATGTACTACCTGATTATTCCAACAGACTCTTCTTTTATTCAAGTGTTTGGATCTATCAGCATATCATGAACTACGTGATTATTCCAACAGACACTTCTTTACTTCAAGTGTTTGGATCCAACAAGCATATCATGAACTACCTGATTATTCTAAAAGACACTTCTTTAATTAAGTGTTTGATTCTATCAAGCATATCATGTACTACGTGATTATTCCAACAGACACTTCTTTTCTTCAAGTGTTTGGATCTATCAAGCATATCATGAACTACGTGATTATTCCAACAGACACTTCTTTACTTCAAGTGTTTGGATCTAACAAGCATATCATGAACTACCTGATTATTCCAAAAGACACTTCTTTAATTAAGTGTTTGATTCTATCAAGCATATCATGAACTACGTGATTATTCCAACAGACACTTCTTTACTTCAAGTGTTTGGATCTATCAAGCATATCATGAACTACGTGATTATTCCAACAGACACTTCTTTACTTCAAGTGTTTGGATCTATCTAGCATATCATGAACTACGTGATTATTCCAACAGACACTTCTTTACTTCAAGTGTTTGGATCTAGCAAGCATATCATGTACTACCTGGTTATTCCAACAGACACTTCTTTACTTAACTGTTTGGATCTACCAAGCATATCATGTACTATACCTGATTATACTCCAACATACTCTTTTCTTCAAGTGTTTGGATCTATCAAGAATATCATGAACTACCTGGTTATTCCAACAGGCACTTATTTTCCCAAATTTCCTTTTCGTCCTCTGATATCCGATGATGATTGTAGGCCACTGGTCCGCTTGATTTACAAGTTATAGATCCTTTAACTTTATCTGTTTTACCTAAATCCTTTAAATCATAAGAAATTATATAGCTTGAAAACATAATTTTTATCTACCTCATTTATGTTCTTGAAATTTACCATAAGTAAGCATCATCAATTACAAACGCATTTAGGTTTCCCATAAAGCTTTTAAAACATATACCTAGAGTTAACAAAAGCAATATCTCTTATCACTAACTTCTCAACAATTGATTTTTACTAGTGTGCATGAACTCAACCTTTATAGTGTACTTTTCAAGTATACCCTTTTCATAAATATTTTTATTTAACCAACGTATTATCCACTAAATTTATGAATGTATTCTCCTCTGTTCTCTTTTATTTCGGAACCACTGCTCTTTAATATGTTTCCCTTTCTTACATATTTCACATTTCGTTACAATTTTAGGAAAATCCATAATGAAATAGGGTCCCTTAGTAAGTATTTCCGCTAAAAAAGACTTTTAAGACGTTTAAGTTTTCATCGTTTGTGTCATGTCTTATATCGGATTCTCCAGGAGAATTAGTATTGTGATAAATTCTAGATAATTTGCTAGTAGTCCAATATATTTAAAATTTTCCGCTCTAACAGATAATTTAATATTCTTATTACCAATACCGTCAATTATACAATCATTCATATTACAATTTAATCTCCACAATTTCGCTCATTTTTCAAAACAATAGTCAAGTTTTTGATTGGACAAATAAACCTAATTAGCGGCTTCTACAATTTCCCGAATTTGATAACGTTAGAAAATATCTAACAATGATATTTTCATCGGCTCTCAGTTTTCGATTTGCTTCCTTACTGATCCATACTACTTCCTAGTATTACCCTTAAGCCTAGAAGTAGCGCACTTTGTTGTCAACATATCGTCCCCATTATAACTAAAACGCAACAGATCAACCTAATTTGTTCATTGAATAGTCGAATTATTTCCATAAAATGAATCAAAAATAGGTATTAGCGATTCATCAATATGTGAAGAAGTACTTACAGTTTGTTTCTCTAATAACTTATCCTTTTTTTAAAATTCCTTTTTCAACTTTTCGACTTGTTGCCTCACTACATGAAGAATCGCTATCATTGTCGTTAGACGAACTAGAACTTTGGAGTCGTCTACTTCTTTTCTTTGATTTTCCCATCATTAAACGCAGGATATTCCACTTCTGACTTGTTACACTAATTTTAATTATATCAAACAACGTATTCGTTAAAATACACCCTTTATTCTTAACAGCCAAATTGTATCCCTTTCAACCCAAAAGAAAAACTATATCTAAAAATAAACTCTTTTCTATCTCAGGTCAGGGCGGTAGGTATATATATGAAGTAACCATCCCACAGAGTCGTAGTCTCGTTACAAATAAAATCCCAAAGTCAGATATCGGTTTAACACCTCGTTCGATGATTTAAAGAAAGAAAAAACATGATGAATGGCAGCCAGACAATTACCACGGAAACCATCACTTACCCTCTCGCTTTCTTTTTTATTCATTTATATTTCTCTGAATATACCACCCCATCCTGAACATATCAGCAAAGATTACAAAAAAAATATAAGATTGTTCACTCTTACGAATTCTATCGATCAAAGGATTCATACCGCTGGTTACTGTCTGGTGACTTAGCGGTTGGCGCCATGCTACAGTATGTCGCTAAATCCTTACTTGCATTTAATTTTGCATATTATACGGGTCGTCGCCTATCGAGCGCTGGTATTTTAGAATTCGTTGTTCGTGTTTTATGTTTATGTTCTATAGATATTTTAAATTTATTAATTAATTATTGCAATAAGGAAAAAATAATATTAATATTTTTCTCTTCAATAGCAAAACTTATAAAATAAATATTTTGTGATATTTGTTAATAGTCTGTTACATAATAAATCGTAGAGTTTATCACTTTCCCACGAATTCTGAATGCAGTCTTGTTATTAAGTTCTTATAATGTAAACAAAGATAAAAATATAGAGAAGCAATTAAGGGCCAGAAATGTGCCTACAATCTCTAGGAACTTTGTATAAGTATTTCATTTAGTCTTTCGGGAAACGTTCCGGAAGTAAAATTTCTTGTTCGCATTATTTTAACGCCTGTCTTCCAAAAGTAACATTAATAATATTATAATTGTGGTTTTAAAATGCCTGTATGTTGTGCTGTGATCGGTTGTTCCAGCAAGGTGGGAAAACCAGAAATATCCTTTTATCGTTGTCCCAAAGATGTTGAGAGGTGGGTATTAAATTAGTTATTATCAAATACGGAATTCAACTTTTTTAAAACTATTGTAACAAAGATATTTGATAATAAAAAATTAGTTAGTTATTTAGTACTTATAGGTACTGGGTATTCATAGAAATTTGAAAATTAACATATCTAATTTATTAATAAATATATCCTGCAGCTGCATAATATGTTTTAACCTTGTGAATCCAAAAAATATGGGGTGTCTAATTTAAAGATCAAAATAGTTTTAGTGGTCCTATTATTCTGGTGGCCAGTAAGTATATATAATTGAATTTGTGATATTCTGTATAAATAACCGCTAGATCATCAATAAGTATCACAAAATTACTAAAATGTTGAATAAAATCTGTCAATTGATTCATTTTAAAAATTTTGATGTATTTTTTACTTATACCTAAACTTTCCTTTTCAATTTCATATCCTGAACATTTTTCGAAATACATAATTAACATTTAAAAACATTATATAAAAAAACCTTTAAGAAATCATCCTATTACTTTGAATATATATTTCTCAAGTTACCCCTGTATAGCTTGGAATAAAATATACTTTTCTAATGCCCTGGTACCTAGCGGTGTCGTTATTTACAACAAAAGCGAGTCGTAAATATGATTTATGAGTGCGGCGATCGTTTAAAACACTAAGAAGAATCAGACTGCCTTCAAGTGAACTATCTTATATTTTTTTTGTAATCTTTGATATCAGTGAAGGGACCTCAGTACTAGCTGGCAGGTACAGTGCGACTAGTCTGGACTAGGCAGATTGAGACCACGAAATCCAACTAATCCGTATCCTCTTCATCCTTAAAAAAAGTCGAGTCGAAACGTAACGTATCCAAAAAAAACCTAATACGAGTATTGACTCGGTACTAGTATTTTATTCTGTGGATGTAACTACATTTTGTGGAAGCTTGTACCTATAACTAAATGCCCTGTACAGGTTTGGATCCATCAAGTTTTCACAACTCTTCTGTAGCAAAAATTTAATCTTGGAGAAAGGTAACCGTGGAAAAAATTACAATCAATCTAGTAACTCGACTTATCTTATGTAATGCATTTAACAAACAATTTTTTTAGAATAATAGATAATCTTAGTAAGACGGTACTTGCTGTAATTGAAGGTTAAATACATAGACGTACATATATTGATTATATTGAGATTATTTTTGCAATACAGAATCGGGCTAAAAAAAAATAATTTTGACATATTAGCTTTGTTCGCGGGTCACAATCCGAACCAGTTCAGGGACTATTCGCATGCGCATTCTGAAAAGTTGCGTTCGCGGTTAATATAATTCTGAATTTGTAGTAATAGTTCGGTGTTCGCGGGTCACATTGGATTGGTTCGTTATAGATTCGGAATCAGTCCTAGCGGTTCTCTGATTTTGGTAAGGACTGAAAGTTCGGTTCGGCTGCTCATGCGCATATGATCGATATGTCAGTTGTTTTCTTATTTTAGTTATCTGTTGTCCCTGTTGTTTCATTTGTTTGCTTTGTTGTATTTTAACGTTGTAAACAAATATCAAACTTTAACTTAGCTGTCTATTCCAAGTGTAGTATGAGGTAAATCTACAGTTTAGTGATGTACAATATATTCAACATTTTCGATTAACTCGACAAATTACAGAAAAGTTAGCAGACCAATTTTCTAACACTGAGTATTATAAATGGCAAGAAGTTGATTCAGAGAAAATTACATATCTGTGAGTTACATCCCTTTACACCATTTTGTTTTCGTTCAAGTTCTGAAAGGTGATCTGTGGTTCTAAGACCGTTCGCGGTATAATTAAAATTATTTACTGGTTCGGAATTAGGCATGCGCTCAAGACAATTCAGAGTTAATTCCAGACTGGTTCGGAATCAGTTCGAATTGTGACCGCGAACAAAGCTATTATAGCACAATTTTATGTTGTGCAGTTGAAAGTATTTCCCTTGCAGAAATTGATACCAGTGTCAATTCCGGTATTAGATAGACTTAATTTGTGCGTAGCGAAGGATGGCAACCAATACTCATCAACACTAAAAAAATGCTTAGATCTTTAGAATGACAGGTCAATCAGTCACCTTGCTTGCATTTACCTTACTTTACACTTTAGTTAGAAATGGAAAATTTCAAATGATGACCTTTGTAAAGAATGTGAAGAAGAGGAAGAAACAATTGAACATCTACTATGTCACTGTCAGACACTAAAATAAACCCGTTCCGAAATTTTGGAACAAGAGCTCGTATAGAGACTTGAAGGAGTGGCAAATTTAGGGATCGATAAAATAACCGGATCACAAGATACTGGAAGTGTCTCAAAACGAGGCGATGAGGAGAGGCATATTGCTTCAGAGCAAATTCAGGTTATCACAATGGGCCGCAGGTCTCCGAGCGAACGGATGCAATTTACTGCTTCCACGCCCTTATAACTTTACCTAACCTAACCTAGGTGTTATATAACGCCCTCTAGTTGCCGTTTGAAAGATTAAAAGTGTTGTTATTTGTTTCTGGATGATCTACGCATGCAGTCTATATTTGTGAAAATCGGTTCAGGCATATTGAAGTTACAGTCTTTTTTATGTCAACGAAAGAACACTTTCCCTACCACAGCAAAATTACCGCAACCTAAATTAGGGAATATGTTGTAAAAAACGCAATTATATTTTGTAAGTGAAAGATTGCGCCAACTAGCGGAAAACTATGGACTCAAAAACATTTTTAAGCATTTTTTTAGATCCGATTTTGTTGTAAGGAGTTTTTTCCCCAAATACTAGGATATACGGTTTCCGAGATATGGCCGGTCGCCATCCTTACTGAATCACTCTAAAGGCGAATTTACATGGGGATAGTAGCTAAAGCAAGCAACTAAAGCCAGTTACTTAAAGTTAGTTCTTACCATTTAGTATTTGTCTACGCGACATTTTAGCTCGCTCTGTTTAGTCACTGAATGAAAATGGCGTACATTGAACGAAAACGTTTTAGATCAGTCGTAAAAGTAATAGAACGTGAACAAAAGAAAGAGAAGCGTATATGGATAAGAAAATGGTTAGCTCGTAGAAATACTCATGGGTTTTCTTGTGTGTTGTTAAAGGAACTGGCTAATGAAGACCTCGAGGAATATAGAAACTGCATGAGAATGTCCAAGCAACAATTTGACATACTGCTACATAAGGTTGGTCCTTCTATAATGAAGTCTGACACCCTTATGAGGGAGGCTATTCCGGCAAGAATAAAATTAGAAATAACTTTATCGTATTTAGCAACTGGAAATAGCTTTAGAACTTTACAAAGACAATTTCGCGTTTCCAGACCAGCAATTTCGAAGTTTATTCCCGAAGTATGTGATGCCATTTAGGTGGCTCTACAGGAATATATTAAGGTAAGAAAAATATTTGAATTATTTGCTTGCTTTATTCTTATAAATGTAGTTATATGGATACATAGCAGACTACTCATTATACAAATCTGACAAAGCTTGGGACAAAATGTCTGATGAATGCCCAATATTTATATCGTTGCTTTTTACTGTAACCTGATGGTATGAAGTGTTGCTGCATGATGTGGAAGGTGACAAAGGTGACTGGGAAGTCGTTGAAGCATAATCCTGAAGTTCATGAATTGTAGGCTCAGGTGCTGTAACAGAAACGCTTTGTAATTCGCGTATTCTAGCTTGCGTTAAAAGAGATTGTATTTCTTCCTGTGCTAATGCATTAACTGTTGTTAATTTTTGTAATTGTGCTGCAACACTTTTGCCAAAAATTACAAATTCGTTTTCGATAGGTGCTTTTGTAACTTAGCTCGTAATTTGTTTCAGATCCTTTAGGGCTGCTGAAACCTGTTGTATATTAGATTTCTTTCTTTTTGATGGTGGTGGGTCCTGAAATCTAGGGGTTGTTGCTGTTGCAAGGTCATTTTTTTATTGTCTTGGTGGTGACTGGCCATTTTCGGGTATGGGTGTCTCGTGATCACTTGAATCGGATCCATCATTTTTTGTTGTTGAAGTTTCTTTCTGGAAAATTTGAACAGAGAATTAGCCGAGGGAATGTTTTTCCTCAATTATTTTGACCATATTTTAGAAAATTATAAAAAATGTTTTATGTTTTGTATTCAATCTGAATGATACTTCGTTCATAATTTCCTAAAATATGTCAAAAACTATTATATTCCATAAGAGATTTTCACACTGTATGTTTTGTTATATTTCACTGTAGTGACTATAATTGTATCTATTTGGATTTTATAGGTGCCTGAGAATCATACCGAATGAAAAAAAAATGAAATGGGTTTTCGCCAAAGATGGAATTTCCCCAACTGTTACGGAGCACTTGATGGCAAGCATTTCGGGATCCGCGCACCCGCAAATTGTGGTAGTGACTATTTTAATTATAAAGGTGCTAACAGTATTATTTTGTTGCTGTTGTGAATGACAACTATTGCTTTTCCTACATAAATGTCGGATGTAATGGCAGACAATCGGATGGTGGGGTCTTTCAACATTCATCATTATTTGGAGCCTTACAAAATGGCCTACTTCCACCTGACGGCTTCCTAGTGGCCGATGATGCTTTTCCCCTGAAGACGTATCTGTTAAAACCCTATTCACGAACGTCACTTTCCAAAGAACAAAAGATTTTTAATTATCGGTTGTCTCGAGCGCGTCGTATAGTTGAAAATGCATTCGGAATTCTTGTGAGCAGATTTCGTGTTTTTGAAAAGCCCATCGCTTGTTTACCATCTACAATTGACAAAATTATTAGAACAAGCTGTACAGTACATAACTGGTTGAGAACAACTTCTACAAATCACTGTATGCGAAGAGGATCTGTAGATGAAGAAAATACTGATAATGGAACTGTTGTGCCAGGATCCTGGAGAAATGAAACTAAAAATGTTCCTCGGTCCATATCTAGAACTGCAAATAATCATAGTTCAAGGTGCGCAAGACAACGCAGAGACAACCTTTGTCAGTATTTTTTGAGAGAAGGAGATGTACCGTGGCAGGACCAAATGATATAAATATTAATTAACTTTATAAATATGACAACCACAACTTAAAACATTAAAGAAACTTACCGTTAAATTATCCTCTGTAGGTCTTTTATTGTCCAAACAATGCAAAAATGCGTGCATTTCTCGAAACCACTTTACATGCGGCTGTCCCATCTCCCGATTTTTTGGAGTCTCTGATTTTTTTTAATTCCTGTGAATATGTTGATCGAAGTGCCTTTATTTTATTTTTTATTTCAGCCACTCCAAATCCCTATATTCCCATTATTTCTTCAATTTGTTCAAGAGCTGCTTCGCGAGCATTTCTGTTTTTATAAACAGCACTTTTTGTGTTCCATAGACATTCTTTCAAGCGGTACTCCTGAACAAATTTCAGGGTGGTATCTTCGTTCCAGCGAGGTACAGCCATTTTTCTCGTATTTAAATAAAATAACACCATACACCACAAACTACTATTACTATACTAAAAAGACCTAAGACGTTTTTAGTGCGAATTGTAGTACGTAGTCGGGGTACCTACTTGTTCCAGTAAATAGAATCACTTTCTATCTACTTGACTAAAATTTTCGCTAAATTGGTGACTGGCTCAAGTACTAAATCAGACGTTTACACAATGCCAGTATAGCTAAATTTGGTAACTGGCTCTAGTTATTTGCTTTAGCTATTATCCCCATGTAAATTCGCCTTAAGCTCTACATGTAATGTAACAAACAAGCTGGTAATCGTTTGTATCACCCCAAAAAACTCACTTTGAAATTTCAAAAAATAATTGAAATATGGTAAAAATATTGAAATAAATTATTTTCTTCACTAATTCTAGAAATACGACGCGCGAGTATAAATAGGCCACGAGCATCGCTGCAGGCAATTAGTTAATCAGTCAGTGTTGATACCGAAGGAAAGTAATCGCGCCTCGATAAAGTGTTTATTAAGTGACTCTCATATAAATTATAATTAGTGTGTTTAGTGTATTAGATAAATTATTAAATAAAGACTGAATTACATATATATCTGTAAATATAAATTAATTGTAAATAAAAATTAGAATAAACGTTACATTGGTGTCAGGTGTGGGGTTAAAAAAAAATAAATAAATAAATAAATATACAGGAAGATGGCGAAGAAACTTTGTGAACTAAAAGTTTCAGAGCTTCGAAGAGAGTTGGAGGATTACGAATTGGACACAAGTGGGGTCAAGTCAGTGTTAGTGGAACGACTGAAAAATGCTATGATTAACAATGGATTGAGCCCGGAAACGTTTGAATTCACCGACGAAGCGTCCGCCTCTATAACCTCTTCCATAAAAAACGAATTGTCTTCGATGGAAAACAAAATGTCGGATATAAAAAACGAAATTTCATCCATGGAAAATAAAATTTCGACGGATATAAAAAACGAAATTTCAGCCATGGAAAGTAAACTCTCGGCGGACATGGAAAACAAATTGTCGGACGTGGAAAATAAAATTTCATCCATGGAAAGTAAACTTTCGGCGGACATAGAAAATAAAATGACGGACATGAAAAATGAAATGACATCCATGAAGACTGATATTTCTGCCGTGGAAGAAAAGATTAAAAGAATGGAGTAAGAAATGAAACAAAAAATCAAAGAAATCGAAAGGAAGACTAGTAATAAACCGGATATTACAACTAGGCAAGCCCCGAATAACGACGAACTGGCAGAGAAAGTAGAGTTGAAACCGAAAATGGAAAACGATATTAACAGCCGAGTGAAACTGCCAACATTCGATGGTAAAACGTCATGGCCGAACTATCTTAAGCAATTCGAGGCGGCATCAAAGGCAAACAACTGGAGTGAGAAGGAAAAAGCGTTAAATTTAACTCTTGCCCTTAGAGGAGACGCTATGGATATCCTCCAGACCATTCCAGTGGAAGAGGCCGAAGATTTTGAACAACTCAAAAAGCGATTGAATATGAGATATGGCCTGGAACACCTGGAGCATCTGTACCAGTCGCAGCTGAAAAACCGCAAACAAAAACGCGACGAAACTCTGCAAGAATTGGAAGCAGACATTGCGAGGTTGGTGCGGTTTGCCTATCCATCGGCACCGGAGAATGTCATGGAATGTTTAGGGGTACAGACATTCATCGACGGAGTTCGTGACCATGAAATGCAGAGAACTCTACGCTTGGCTCGGCATAAGACACTGGTCGACGTACTCTCTGCAGCCTTGGAGTACGAAGCAGCTACACAGGCTTCCGGAGTATACGGCAAGGTGAGGGCTGTAGCAGACGAAGAAGTTGAGAACAAGCTCGACCAGATTGTCAACATGATGAAAAGCATCTCAAATGGAAAACTGAAAGCTGTGAGATGCTGGAATTGTGGAGAAATGGGACATGTACGCAGTTCGTGCAAGCGACCGAGAACTGCTACAAACAAAGATGCCCAGCAGGAAAAACTAGGAAGGGTCGACCTTCAGAGGGCAGCTTCGACCCGAAGACATTCCAAAGACTCCCTTTCTAGAAGACCATGCCCTGCAGAGTGCTCTCACTGCAGCAAAACAGAAGATAAGGAAGCTGCGATTCGAAGAACCACGGCGACCACCGACGAATGGACACCAGGAAAGTTGGAAGAGGAACAAGAGAACGATCCCGACTTGAAGAAAATCCGACATTGGAAAAAGGAGAACTGTCGACCTACTTGGCAGGAGATTTCAAGGTACTCGCCAACGATGAAATCGTATTAGGCCCAGTGGGACTCGCTGGTTTTGGAAAACGGTTTGCTACAGCGAGTAATCGAGAACGATGAGGGTTCCGAAAGTAGAAGACAGTTGGTGATTCCAAGAACAAGGATAGCAGCAGTACTGCGGAAATTACACGACAGTCCGTCAGGAGGACATCTAGGTGTGAAGAAGACCCTCCAGAAAGTGCGAGAACGGTTTTATTGGATGCACAATTCCGAAGATGTGAAGGACTGGTGTAAGAAGTGCACTACCTGTGCTACGACCAATGGACCGCACGGGAGAAGAAAGGCTCCTATGAAGCAGTACAATGTCGGAAGCCCTTTTGAACGCATTGCCCTGGACATTGCCGGACCGTTTCCACCGACAGCAAATGGCAGCAGGTACATTTTGGTGGTGATGGACTACTTCACAAAATGGGTAGAAGCGTATGCCATTCCAAACCAAGAAGCCGCAACGGTTGCCGACGTGCTTGTGAATGAGTTCATTTGCCGATATGGAGTGCCCCTGGAAATACACAGCGACCAGGGCAGAAACTTCGAAAGCCAGCTGTTCCAGGAAGTTTGTGAAAAGCTCGGCATGAAGAAAACGAGAACTACGGCTTTGTACCCACAGTCGGACGGGATGGTAGAGCGAATGAACAGAACTCTTGGCAAATACCTGTCTAAAGTAGTATCTAACCATCAGCGAGATTGGGATTGGGACCAATATCTCTCGCTATTCGCGATGGCCTACAGATCCGCCATCAATGAGTCCACCGGCCAAACACCAGCAAGAGTTCTGTTCGGACGCGAAATGAGATTACCCTGCGACCTTGAATTTGGATGCCGACCCGGAGAAGACATAGCTGGTGAAGATTACGTGACCCAGCTGAGAAAAAGAATGGACGACGTACTCGAGCTGGTTCGATCGAATCTCCAGATCGCTAGCGATAGGATGAAGAAAAGGTACGATACGCAAGCTACGGAAGGAGGTTTCCACGAAGGAGACAAAGTCTGGCTGCATAACCCAAGAAGACAAAAGGGTTTTTCTCCAAAGTTGCAGAAAGTTTGGGACGGCCCGTACCTCGTAAAGAAAAGAATCAACGATGTCATCTATCGTATCAGCAAGATCCCAAATGGAAAGCCAAAGGTGGTACACCGTAACCGATTAGCGCCATTCGAGGGTGACCACGATGAGGAAGTAAACCAGCTTCAGGAAGTAGCCGATCCTGCTTTTGTAGAGTTCATGGGTGCTTATGGTGGTACCGGAAAAGCCAGTCACCACTGAGAGACGACAAGACCTGCTTACCGTTCCGGAGGAATACTCACTGGCAATTAACATCCCTGCCAGCGTAACCGATGCGCGTGGACTGGCATCTCTGTTTATAAAGAAGAGTGGCGCACGGCTTTTGGTAAACCAGTTACCAGTACCAGGTAAAGCTTTGAAGCTGCAAAATGGCTCCCGCTACAATTTCCACCTAGTGACGAGGAACACCTTCGACGAAAGACCAACGTACGAGGATGTCTGGGAAGCATTACGAAGCCTGAGGGAGCATGTGCTTGAATTGAACGTGCATAGGCTAGCCATGCCCAAGATTGAATGTAGGCATTTAGATTGGCGAATAATCCGTAACATGGTAGAAGTAATCTTCCGAGACACCGAAGTGCAGGTACTGGTTTGCGGCCATGCTCGGGAGAAACAGCCAACGGAGAAGACGGTCGCATGTTACTTCCATACAACTGGAAAATGCAACAAGGGGACCAGTTGCCGATACAGTCATCTCGTTCCAGTTTCCTAGTTAGTTCCAGGAGGAACTGTCTCTTAAGGAGGGGCAATGTTAATTTTCGAGAACCATCCAAAATACGAAACATCGAGAATACCCAGTGCACCCGCCAGAACGTCGAGATAATTCTAGAAATACGGCGCGCGAGTATAAATAGGCCACGAGCATCGCTGCAGGCAATTAGTCAATCAGTCAGTGTTGATACCGAAGGAAAGTAATCGCGCCTCGATAAAGTGTTTATTAAGTGACTCTCATATAAATTATAATTAGTGTGTTTAGTGTATTCGATAAATTAATAAATAAGGACTGAATTACATATAAATCTGTAAATATAAATTAATTGTAAATATAAATTAGAATAAACGTTACATTATTAAGAAAAAATGTTGTATAGAATTTCACTCTCTATCAAACGGCTATACAAGATAAGTGACTTCCCATATAAAAAATGTATTTTTATCTCGATTTTTGTTAATATACATGGATATATTAATCAGGGTATTAAATTACTTTGCTAATTTGTAGCTCTTCTAATAATGCCGATCTCATTTTGAACATGTTTTATTCTAATGTATAACAGTCGGTCACTTTTGTTGGCAATCAAGTCCCTCAAGTTTATGTATTACCACTGTGTTTACCTATAAAATGGATCTATCACTTGAAGTTGTTACTTCTTTACGTTTATTTCATTGAATTTTGTTCATTCTACTGTTGCGATTCAGGTCACAGATGCATCGTGCTCAGACTTGCAGGTATTACCAGCCACTCCTGCTTCGTTGTTATACAAGGCAAGCAAAGTAAAAAATTCAAATGATATCCTGTTACTTGTTTTATGTTTTTTCATTGTAATTAAATGCCAAATGACGCACCGAAAACTAAGTAGATTGAATATTTTCGATTTTTTTGTGAATCTCAATGATTATTTCACTAGAGTAAATTGATAACTGACAAAATTTGAAGGTTTTGAACTGGCAATTTTTTGTCTTGTCGCGGCAATTTTTTGACGTTTAATATATCAAATCTATGTGTATAAAATTCTATCACTCTGTGATAAAATTCAATATAAAATCTTTGTTAGTGGTTTCTAAGGAAACTAAGTTGTTTATTTATTTATTTAACTGTCTAAAAATTATTAAAACTGTTTCAAAAATTTAAATAAGTATTATTAACATGAATAATACAAGATTTGGAAATAATTCAATAAATGAAATAGAGAGTACAATTAAGCAAAGTATACCGCGAAATACAATGAAGACAAAAAAGTCTGCGTGGGAACAGTTTAGAATGTTTCTGGACGCACGTAATTCAATTATACGTTAGAAAAGGATACTTCTGAACAAGTTATAGCAAAAATTCTTGAAGATTAGTTTTAACATGAAAAAAAGAGATGAAACTGATTATACTGAAGCTAGTGTGAAAACACTTTGGAATACGACTGCTCAAATGGTTCAGGAAAAATATTTTCTAGAATTTAACATCAAAATTGATCCATTTAAAGATACTACCTATAAATTTGCTAGATTGGCCAGGGATACAAAACGTAAAAAGCTTCAGGCTAAATCTGAAACCAGAAAAAGAAGTTCTAACGCGTTTACCAAAGAACAATTAATGGAAATGGTAGAAAGCTATTCTGAAGATAATCCTGATGGGTTACAAAAAAGTTTTTTCATTTATGTTCTTTCGAATTAGCATGGCGTGGAAATGAAGCTGCTAATTGTGATATTAATTACTTTAAAAAAGAATATGATAATAAAGGTAATTTTACTGGCAGGGTAGAATATAATCCTATCTTGTCCAAAACGACACAAGGAGGATCAAAAGCTTTATCTGGCAGTAAGTGGCTGGTAAGAAATAATGCTAACAACAATTTGTGTCCCGTTTGTTTATTTTTAAAAATTATTGAAAAAAGAGAATCCAATCCTTATCTAACAACAACAAGATAATTTTTAACAGTACATCCAAATTGGGAGAAAGGAATATGGTACAAAAATTCACCATTCGGAATTAATACAATTTCAAAGTGGACGAAAATATCGGCAGAATCAATTGGTATAGACACAAAAAAAATAAAAATAACCAATCATTCACATAGAGCTTCTGCAATATCTGCATTAGCAAAAGCAAGAGTTGGTGAACAAGAAGTAATTAAGCTTACAGGACATTCTTCTGCCCATTCTTTGAAACCATATTTACAATTAAATGAATAACACCATTTCCAACTTATAGAGAACCTTCGAGAAAATAAAAATAAAGAAAAGGAATCCTCAGTTTCTAACTTAAATTCATCACAGGTTATGATGCAAAACAATCCCCAAAATAATGCTACAACGTACAATTATAATAATTGTACTTTTTACATAAATAAGTAATTTTTTTTTCATAATGTTATTAATTTTTTGGCTTTGTATAATTGAAGTTTGCAATAAATAAAACGTTTAAACATATGATTTTTTAGTTTTTCTCTCGTGAAATAGTCATGTCGAATACCACTCAATTAAAAATTTTGTAAGGTAAAATTTTTCTCTTGTCGTATTCAAGTTTGTTGCTTTTAGGTAATTTTGCTCATGACATTTAATCCAAAACCACTCGCCTGACGGCTCGTGGTTTTGTTAAAAATGTCATTCGCAAAATTGTCAAGCAACAAACTTTCATGACAATCGAAAAATTTTGCCGACAAAATTTTCACTCTCGTGGTATTATATATGAAGATATATTTTTATCATATCCTCAGCTGCGTGGCTTTACCATTGAACGTGTAACCTTGTCGTCAAATGCGTTGTACATATTTTTATATCAAAGATTAGATTGGGTATACTAAATTTAAATAAACAAATCGAACATTTTTGCACTGCAGATGTACTTAATTAAGTTGTTATGAAATACCTGTTTTAATAGATAAACATGCCGTGGGTTTGGGAAAATTATTCTGGGTTATTATGTAACCAAAACGATTTATTCACTTAACTTCCATACAAAATTGACGATAACAAAAGTTATTGCAATTAAAAAAAACATAATTTTATAATGTTTACAATATAAATTCCCACAATGTGCTAACTCTAAGAACTAATTAATAAATCACTTCCAAAATACAAAGATGTCTTGATAAACACTAATTACTACCAAGAGAGTCCTGAGTTGCAGTAATTGGTTTGATCAACACATGTTATTATTATTATTATTTATTTATTGACGGGCTAGAACCCATTAAATACAATAGAGTACAATAATTAATACACAGAAAAATAGAATTTAAAAAAAAAGAAAAAGATATATATATAAATAGAAAAAACCATAAACTTATAGATACATTAATTAACACATAAGATAAAGCACATATCACTTACAATAACAACTAAAAATATTTTTTAAAAATTACAAATTTGGAGTTGTCGGCGAAACTCAGAAGAAGATGTAAAGAAATCAAGATTCAATCGATTGGCCAATCTTGTGAACCTGGGGATGAACGAATTATTGCGATAATTAGTGTAGTAGTGTGGTTGTGAAAAAGTAACACTATTTCTAGTAGATCTAGTTGTTGCGGAAAAACCAATATTGAACAAAAGAGTAGGACAATCGAGAGTAGAATTGACTATGTTGAATAGAATGAAAAGATCCTTGCAATTCCTTCTGTAACGAAGAGGCTCCAACATAAACTGGGAATGCAATTCATGGTAATTTAAGTGGTAGGTGTTAACAGGATGAATTCCAGATTTATAGGCAATGAGTCTTAGAAATTTTCTTTGTATTTGTTCAATGTTGTGAATATGGTTCGTATAGAAGGGATTCCAAACAGAATATGCATATTCAATAAGAGGTCTAACAAGGGAGAAGTAAAGTATTCTAAGACATTGCACGTTTCGAAAGTCACAAGTTATCCTTCTGATAAAACCAAGCATCCTTAATGCCTTATTATTTGAAACATATATATGGGGCCGAAAAGACATGGTAGAGTCAATCACAACACCAAGATCTTTAACTTCTGACACATTAATAAGAGGTGTTTGGTTAATGTTATAGATAAAAACAATAGGGTGACGCTTTCTACTAAAATTAATAAACTGACATTTTGCTGGATTCAGTTCCATGCCATTGGCAGTACACCACCGAGATAAATTGTCCAAATCTGCTTGAAGATTCTGACAATCCTCTAATGAACGTACAGTCAAATACAATTTTAGATCATCAGCAAAACATAAGAATTGAGAGTTTATAAAACAGTTACTACAGTTAACTTTATAAATAAAATTCTTTTAATTTTTTAATTGAAGGTCTTAATGTGAAACAAGTCAACAAATTTTGGGTCAGACAGATTGACAAGTAACAAATTTCAACCATTTGTAAAAAGAAATATCGATATAAGTAGGTACAATAGTGCATATTGGTTCTCCTTAATTGGCACAGTATATTGTGCCACTTTGTAAATAAATAAAAAATTTACTGAACATTATTATTAAACGCACCGTTGTGATAAAATCTCCAACTATTACAAATACAGAGATTTTTTGTCGTTTTAATCTATTACATTTGGGCTTTCTATGTAATTCGAGAGAAAAAATAAACGTCTAAATTAGATCCTAGTACATAATCTACACTACAGTGACCATATACACACATTGGAGACAATCGGTGGTTAGTTTTTTGATCGGTTGTCGGTAAGACTCCATTAGGAGACACATTTTATGTGTTTATGTATTGGATTTGTCGATGGTGCCTTACTAGCATTTCAATCAAAACGGACTGAAGACTATCATAAAGACGTGGACGCTGATGTTTTTCAAGAATACTTCCAGCAAATTCTAGATCTTATTCCTCCTGGGTCTGTTATAGTAATGGATAATGACAACTCAAGAAATTCCGAAAAAATACCAACATCTTCTTGTAAAAAGAATAACATCATTAATTGGCTTACTTTAAATAAGAAGCTATTTCAGTTATGTATGCTAGAGAAAGAAGGAGCTACTGGAGATTGTAAAGTTGAATAAACCTCCTCTTTGTACGAAATTTGTTGTCGACGAAATAGCTTTAAAACAAAACAAAGCAAGGCATAGATGAGAAACGTTTAAAACCTATTGCAGGAGGAAGACAGTGGATTGCAAAAAATTCAGTTTTTGCGTCGAACGTGTGATTGGAATAGAATAAAGAATGTGGAAAGCTAATAGCACGCTAGAAAAAACTGTAATGTAGAGCTACTCATTATTTCTCTGGACTCCAACAGCGATAGTTCATCGGACTACTCGGAATATGATAACTAAAATCTAAAAATCAAGTTGTGCATATTATTCTTCTATATACGTTTTTATTATCTACTCAATATTAGAATAATTAATATATCAATGATCTGATATCTCTATGTATTTATATTATGTATAATTATTTTTCTCCACGATCATCACAGAATTTTACCAATTCTGAAATGAGATTTGATTACAGAATGCTGGAATTCTCTCTCTTGAGATTGAAGAAATATTCTGCAACACCTCTGCCCCCATGCAATTTAAATGTATTTATATTATCTCTCTTGTGATAGAATAATATTCTCACACTGGTTAGCAATAATAACATTAGCCTTGACGCAGTTGATTGTCATCGTAGTGGCAAAACATGAGTAAGTGTCAAAATTATTGTTGTCACTTAACCCTAACCTAACATAACCTAACCTCGCAATTGTTGAAAATTCCTCCAATAATGCACCAGTTTTTCATTTCGAGAACTGTACAAATATAACAATTAATACAAAGTAGAATGTTTCTTGAATTATTGAGTGTTTACCTAATATAATAATTGTGATTGAGTTCAGTAATAAAAATTATCTCTTGTTCATTTCTATTTAAAAATATATATTTAAAATCTTCGATCGTGGAGAAAGTATAGTCTGCTACTCGGTTAGAATGAAAATTCGTGATGCTCGGTGGTTCCTCACGCTCGCCTTCGGCTCGCGCTCGGAACTTTCCACTCGCATCGAATTTTCATTCTAACCTTGTTACAGAATATACTATTCTCCACGATCATCACAGAATTTACCAATTCTGAAATGAGATTTGATTACTGAATGCTGGAATTCTCTCTCTTGAGATTGAAGAAATATTCTGCAACACCTCTGCCCCCATGCAATTTAAATGTATTTACATTATCTCTCTTGTGATAGAATAATATTCTCACACTGGTTAGCAATAATAACATTAGCCTTGACGCAGTTGATTGTCATCGTAGTGGCAAAACTTGAGTAAGTGTCAAAATTATTGCTATCACATTGAGTGTTTACCTAATATAATTGTGATTGAGTTCTATAATATAAATTATCTTTTGTTCATTTCCATTTAAAATCTTTGATCGTGGAGAAAGTATGGTCTGCTATTCGGTTAGAATGAAAATTCGTGATGCTCGTGGTTCCTCACGCTCACCTTCGGCTCGCGCTCGGAACTTTCCACTCCCATCGAATTTTCAGTCTAACCTTGTTACAGAATATACTATTCTACTACTAATTTCAATAAACTATTTGCACGCCGCTGTGACATTACTTTCATTGGCCAACCTCGTCTTTCTATTGTATACAACGTAAGGTGACCCTAATTTAGTACCGATTATGTTTCAAAGGCGACCGGCGAGTTGCATCCCAAAAAGTAAAATTTTACCTGAACGAAAAAAGGTGACCGTCGAATAGCATCCGTAATCCAAAAAGGTCTGTTCATTAATAATCATGATCAAAAGCAGGTCAAATTTTACAGCAATGTTGCCGATATATTATTTGAATCGTAAATAGTTTTATAAAAATTGGAACATATATCTGTATGAGATTTGAAAAATGTCATCATATTTTATTAGTTTAAATCTCTTAAGATTTTGATTATGGCTAATGTAATCTTAACGATAGTAGAAAGTATGACGTGTTGAGACCTAACCTAACCTAACCTAACATAACATAACATAACATAACCTAATATAACCTAACCTACATAATTGAATAATGTTTAAATTAAATTAATATAGTATTCACTATATTGCTATAAAACTGTATTAGACGCAGTTTCGGAAATAAAATTTAGTATCAATTACGATATCAGAATAAACATGACAACAATGCCCGCTTTTATTTAATTATCTACCAGTTTTAGACACAATATTAAATTTGTTGACGGGATGCAACTCAGCGGTTAGACGGATGCAAGTCAGCGGTCAAAAGTTTGGCCTGCTCAAATGGGATGCAACTCACCGGTCCCGGTTTCAAATAACTGAAATACGAAAGCTTTTTTTATGGGTCCTGTTATTGCAAATTTAATTTATCTCCCACATTAGCATTAGGATAGATTGTGCATTACTTAATTTGCCATCCAGAAAAAATATATTGAAAAATCTACTTTTTATTTATTATAAAATTTTAAAAACAGAAAATTTAGTTTATTCAACTGTTCCAACTTCTATCACTATAAAATTTGATTCTGGAACTTATTGTATATTGACCTCTTTGTAAAATTTACCATTTTTAACTTATTACACTTATAAACAAAATCGATAACATTTAAAAACATTTTAACTTTGATATTTCATAAATTTTTAATTAACTGTACTACATGTATGACGTTTATTAATTGACATATATTTGTTTTTATATAAAACATCCGTGCATCTGGTTCATATCCTGTTGATATCAGTAAAATGTGTTCACTGTTTATAACACACGGTAAATTATAAATTATTCCTGTGAATATCACTTTTTCGTAGTTGCTAATCTACAGTGTGCTTTATTGATAAATAAAAATATTTAAGCTGTAAAAAATTGGGCATGTACTTACTCAAGTATATGGGAAAGTTTCTGACCACCACCAGTGGCGTTCGATTCCTTGTAAATAACATACCCTTTCTTTAAAAAGATAGAAATTAAGTATTATTACAGTTTCCTTCAAAATTGTCGTATTTAGTAAAGCGTGTTACCAATAGATATCGAAGATTAAATCTATTATTCTAACGCTTTACAACAAAGTCATGAAAATTATTTTTCTAAAACAGTGATTGTTCAACTAAGAAGAAACAACTACTTCCCGGTCAAAGGGGATCGGTATGATCTACAAGATTTAACCAACCGACCCCGTTTGACTTAGAAGCGTAATTCAATGTCTGTCGGGGCATATAGCCCGGGAAGAAGTTGTTTCTTCTTAGTTGAACGGTCACTGTTTTTGAAAAATATTTATCAAAACTTTGTTGTAAAGCGTTAAAATAATATATCTATTCTTCGATATCTGTAGATAGAAATTATTTTTCGAAATATTTGTAGGAAAGACACGACTGCAACATTATTTTTGATTCTCGTTGATTATTGTTATGAAATTGCATTTATTACTGTGCAGGGTAGAGACAAGGAGAATTCTTGAATGGAAGCCAAAATGAAAAAGGGGAAAAGCAGTAAATAACAGAATGGTGCTGTCTAATCCTGGAATTTGATTTTATAGCAAAAGTTTAATTTTCCAGTAAAACTTCACATTATAGAAATATATGTAATAATTTTTATTTGTTTGTAGTAGAAATATTAACTATAAAACGTCTATTGATCAGGTAAACAATCATTTTTTTACGAAAATTGGTTTAAAACATTTTAGATAATATCCGTAGGTTTTTAAAAATTAATTTTCTTCCATTTCCGTTAAAATTCACGATATTGTCTGCTTTCAATTACACAAAATAAATTATGAAGGGCGTATGGGGTGTTACACCGATATCCGGCTTTTGGTATTTTATTAAAGTATATTAGTACTACTTTGCAAAAATTAATTTAAAAATATTTAAAACCGAATATTTTAGGAGAAAACTGGTAATTAAGAATTCCTAAATGTTTGATTTAGATATTTTATGAATCGAATCGAATTTGAAGTTTGAAGAACTGTCAAAGTCTATAATATATATGAGTGTTTTGTTTACAGTTTATACGAGCTTGACGTTTCAATATTATAAAAAAAAATAAAAGCATTGTGTTAATATTTTTTTAGTTAAGTTTAGTTAGTTTTTCTCCTCAATTTTTCAAGTTGGAATAATGTCAATATCATATAAATCTTGTTTTGTGTCATACTGCACGAACACAACAGTTACAATGCCTCATAAAAAGTTTGTATTGTAACTGTGCCTGCAGTAGAAGTTAGACGAAAATTGTGGTTTGAGGCTGCTAGAAGAAAATATAAACAGACTACAACTAGTTACTATTGATGTGAAGATCATTTTGATGTAAGTAATTATATAGCCGTAAAAATAAATCGGAGATAAATTTAAACAACAAAATTCACTATAAAAGCAATATAATATAAGCATAACCTATATACTTCATCACGATCTTAAAAAAGAAGACGACAGAATTGTGGTCCTATGTCAACCCTTATGTAGCTAACTTCTCTTTTAGGTAATGTAGGTCACAGCATACATGGCCTAAGAGACTAGTAGTGTTGTGACCTTTATTAGACTTGTTGATATTAATAATAAAAATAAGTAATGTCATCGAGTACTGTCAAAGTTTATATTGAATAAAAAATAATTCAGTTCAATCATTAGTTTAGACCCTTCTCAGAATTATAATAATTGGCGACGAGTGAAAAAAAATCATCCAATTCTCAAGAAACAAAGAGGAAATTTCAATAATTTTTTTCAAATGGATGCAGAACAATTTAAACAACTTATGTCTGTTATGCGTGAGCAGCAGCAAAGTCTCATTAACGAGATTAAGAATCAATTACGTCCGGAACATCAACAGCCCTCAACACCTTTTCTTGTGAATTTTTCAAGTATAGCACCGTTTGAAAATTTTGATGCTCACAAAGAAAAATTTTCCTGTTATCTTGAACGTTTTGAAAACTATTATAACATGAAAGGAATCAATGATGAATCGAAAATTGCTCAGTTGCTCTGTGTTTCAATAGGTTCCACACATTATAATAGTTTGGCAGCATTTCTTGGTCCCGACAAAGCAGTAAAACTTTTGAACTACAGAGATTTAGTGCAGGTTTTGAAACAAATGCTAATACCAAAGAAGAGTGCCAATCGCAAAAGATCCGGTATAACAAACACAAGTTCCACATCAGTGCATGTTGTTTCTGACGATCAAACAAGTTCTGATTATGAGTATGGCGTTAACCAGATGGACACATTATATAATCATTTTGAAGTGGTTGATTTATTCGAAATACGTCCTGATTCTGATAAATATTATATTACGGTGTACCTAAATGGGAAATCTCTACGTTTCGAAGTCGATTCAGGTGCAAAGTTTTCTTTACTAAATGAGAACGATTTCAATAATTTAAATTTGAATGTACCCATGAAAAAATCAAACATAGCTTTCAGATCCTATTCAGGCAATGTAATTCAATCCAAGGGAAAAGTCTCTGTTAATGTTGAATACCGTGGGAAGGTGATTGAAGATGAACTACATCGTTTCAGCGGGACATGATGCTCTACTTGGGCGACAATGGATTCGAGGACTAGGTATTGAACTTTATCAAATTGACACCGACATGAAAATCTCAGCTCCAGTATATACCATGCAGCACGTCAACTCAATCGAAAGTATATTCAATCATTTTTCACCAATATTCCAAGCAAAAGTTGGATGTGTTCCAGGACTGAAAGTTACACTTTAACTAAGAAGAGGCGTTAAGCCCTCGTTTACAAGAGAAAGAAGTGTACCATATGCACTCCGGGAGCTTGTAAACAAAGAACTGGATTCCCTAGAAGCAGATGGTATTGTATCATTAGTTCCTACAAGCGACTGGGGTTCACCTTTAGTCGTAATTCCGAAAGCAGATGGAGGTGTTCGATTATGTGTCGATTACAAATGTGGGGTTAACGAAAAACTAGTTCAAGCAAATCACCCAATACGTCGCATAGACGATGTCTTGAACAGCCTTCGAAATTCTAAATACTTCTGTAAGCTTGATCTCTATAAAGCTTATCTACATCTACAAGTAAATGAAGAAAGCAGTGCCATTCAAACAATTTCAACCCACCGTGGCACTTATCGCATGAATCGTCTCAGTTTTGGAATAAAGACAGCTCCATCCGAATTTAATCGCATTCTTTCTCAGCTTCTTAAGGGTCTTACAAAAACAGAATCGTATTTTGATGATATAATTGTACATGGATTGACCATTGAAGAATGCACTGAAAATTTAAAATCATGCTTGCAAAAACTCATGGATTATGATCTTCATCTTAACAAAAACAAATGTTCATTCTTTAAAGAACAAATTGAATATCTGGAACATATTGTAGAATTCAATAAAATTTCAAAATCTCCAGTCAAGATACGTGCAATTCAAGATATGCCACGTCCATCTAATGTAAATGATGTTAAAAGATTCCTAGGTCTAGTCACCTATTATTCCAGATTTGTTCCCGATTTTTCTACTATTTCATATCCTCTTCGATGTTTGCTTAGAAAAAATAAACGATGGTCATGGACAGCACTGTGCGAATCAGCGTTCATAAAATTAAAGGCTGAGCTTTGTAGCAATCGTGTTATTATACCCTTCGATCCCTGTTTACCACTTGTTTTAACCACAGATGCAAGTCCCACTGGAATAGCCGCAGTTCTCAGCCATACTATAGACGGAGTTGAAAGACCAGTGGCATATGCTTCGCGTTCACTTACAGCCTCTGAAAGCAATTATAGTCAACTTGACAGAGAAGCTCTTGCAATCATTTTTGGTATTAATCACCTTTATAATTATTTATTTGGAAAGCATTTCTTACTTATTACCGACAATGAGCCAATTTCAAGAATTTTTCATCATCATAAAGCACTTCCACAAATAACGTCTTCGCGTTTACTTCGTTATGCATCATTTCTCTCAGGTTTCAATTCTTCCGTCCAGTTCAAGAGAGCCAAAGAAAATCAAAATGTTGATTGTTTGTCTAGAGCTCCAATTAAAAATTCGAATATTTCAACTGATAATCGTATTGGTGATGAAGTGAATCAAATATATGGTCAAGTAATTTTTCAAATCTCAAGCGAAAAAGTTACATCTACGATAATTAAAAATGAAACGAAAAACGACCCAGATCTCAGCAAAATTGTTCAGATGTTGAAAAATCAATCAATGGACTCTGAATACACATTGATTGACGATATACTTTTTAGGATGGATAGAATTGTAATTCCAGGAAGTTTAAGATCCAGTATACTTGAGGAACTACATGAAACACATCTGGGAATTACAAAAATGAAGCAATTGGCACACCGCTATGTGTATTGGCCTAGCATTGACCGGGACATCGAAAAACTGGTCAAAAGTTGTGAAAACTGTGCACTAACAAGATCAAATCCACCTAAGGTACCTGTTCATCCATGGGATTTACCTACAAGTAATTGGGAGAGAATCCACGTTGATTATGCAGGTCCTTTTGAGTCATGCTATTTCTTAGTATGCATCGATGCGAAATCAAAATGGGCAGAAGTTAAAATATTAAAGGATGCACCAAATAGTTTAACGACGATTAGATTATTGGAAAATATTTTTGCAGTACATGGGTATCCATTGGAAATAGTTTCGGACAATGCATCCATTTTCAAAAGTGAAGAATTTCAAAAATATTGCGAATTCAATGGAATATTCCAAAAATTTATAGCTCCAGGACATCCGGCGACAAATGGACTCGCAGAAAGAAACGTGCAGACTTTGAAGCATAGATTGAAGGCGAGTATGCATGACAGTACGCTTATTCAAGACAAAGTTCAAAACATTTTGTTTCGGTATCGCGCGTCACCACTAGCTTGTGGTGAATCTCCTGCAGAGTTGTATTTACACCGGAAGATGCGAATCCGTTTGGATGCAATTTTTCCTTATCGACCCCAAGTCTCACAGACTCCATACAAACCGGTACGTTCATTTCAAGTGGGGGGGAGGATCCAGGCTAGAGTTTTCATAAATAACAAACATATATGGCAGCTCGGAAATGTCGAGAAGAAACTTGGGAAACTTCATTATCTGGTAGTTTTAGACACAGGAAGAACATTAAAAAGACATGTTAACCAATTGAAATCAACGCTAGTCCGGAAAAAGTCAGTAACGTTTGAACCCAGTCAGTCATTCGATGTTCCAATGCTTCCAGCAGTACCTCAAATTAATCCAGATTTATTGAATCATCGTCATTTAGTTGAACCAACACCTGATGCGTCATTATTACGACCTCAAAGAGAAAGACGTCCACCTGCTTGGTCCAAAGACTACGTAATGGCATAAAATACGAATTCAAGAGTATGTTATATATGTATATAGGAATGTTAAATGTTTATATGTTTTAAAATTTGTCTATTTATATTGTGAAATAGTTTCGTAATAAGGAGGGGAGAACAGTTGTGACCTTTATTAGACTTGTTGATATTAATCATAAAAATAAGTAATGTCATCGAGTACTGTCAAAGTTTATATTGAATAAAAAATGTCTATTTCTAAAAGATGGAAATAATTCAGTTCAATCATTAGTTTAGACCCTTCTCAGAATTATAATAAGTAGTTACTTTATAGTCTTATTCCTTGGAAGTATGTCCGCAGGCTCCAATTTGGGTTAGTATTCCTCTTCTATCCGTCAGTCTCGCAGGTGTTGTGCCCTGGGATTCTCTAGTCCAATGCATTCTGCAAGAATGTGAATGGACGTTTCTTCTTGCATTCCATAGAATCTACATTCTTCTTGATCCACCGCACATTCAAGCGGCAGTATTCAATTTTGATGTTTTATTGTAATAATTATTTATAAAAATGAAGTATCAACTAAAAACAATACTATTAACAAATATATGTAAATATGAGCGTCATAGCTTGGAAATTTATCCAATTCAAGAAAGCTTATATTTTTCCAAATACACATTAAACAATTATTGCATAATTATGTCAGTACTTAAGTTGAATAACCAAATGATAATTCAAAATTAATTTATCATTGAGAAATAATATTTATTTAATAACTAGAACCGCCTAAGACTAAGCAACTAATTTGAGACAATTATCACTAAACGTAAGTAGTAAATATTTTTTTTAATATTCATTGTAATCTTTATGAGAAATCTAACTGCAAAGAAACGTTTCTGTCTTTTTCTCTTAGAGCTTTTACAAATTTTCTTTAAATTTTGTAATTTTAGATGTTATGGAATTACGTAGGTATTCATAATAAGCTGGAAAGCAACTACTCGATTTTAGTTGACAAATAGATATATTACAAATATACATTTTTGACCATACAATTTGTACTTATTGCCAATTCTGTTTTCATATATCAACGCTCAATATATCCAATATTTTCAAGTCAACAAGTCTAAGTTATCCAAAAACTTTTGCAATATTCACGTTTCACGAATACTTGGAAATTTATAGCATTTTATTTTCTTTTGCGCGGTTTCATATGCTCCTGCCAAATAGTAAATTTTTTTGTAGGCATAAAAAAATTCCTGGATCAGAAGCACAAAATAAAATTTGGGTTGTAAGGAATGTGCAATTATAAAATTATTTCAGTAAAATATCCTACTAATTTTAAAAATTGTGATATACACATTGCTGTTTGGGAATTATCAAATTTTGAAATTTTTTCGTAATTCGGATCTGTAGTTCTCACATATTAAATCAATTTTTGAGGTACATTCAAATCTACTTAACATTTCTATATTAATCTTGTCTGACTCATAGGAGATCGTTATTCTTGTATACTCTTTCAAGTAAACTGTTGAAAATCATGGTTATCTATAATTTTTCGGGATTGTTCTTTTATCCATTCACATACCCCAATAAACATGGAATTGACAAAAAAAAATAGGGAAGAAAGAATGGATAATTAAAGAATGAGTAATGCTTTTATGGTTTATATATTACTACGATCAAATTATTAGAAACAAACATTTTTAATGTTTTTGACACAAACAATACCTTGCGCAATTTCCAATGAAATATGTTAGAAATGGAATTTTAAGGTAGTTCACTCGCGAGTGTCGGAGACAAAAGTATCGCCTTATAGTAACTACCAAAAGTTAGCGGTTCTCAATGCTCGAATATACTATTTTTGTTGGAGACTGTATACAACTCATGTAAGCTTATATATGGTTTATTTACGATAAAAAGACGATGACGTTGCAAAACAAACTTTTGTGACGTTGCCAAACTATAGTTTTTTTCTCTTTACTTTGAGAAAGCTAGAAATGTCAATCTGGCATTTCTCCTTTTTTTTGGCATTTACCTCGTAATGCATTAATCGAAGGTGTTTATTGGCAAATAAAAGGCTTGTATAATAGTCCCAGATTTATTCAATATAAGTATTTATGTGAAAAGTGTGGATAAGATAGAAGTAACACAGTAACCAATCATTCTATATAAAAATATATCAAGTTTCATCAACCTAACCCAACATTAAAAACTTTCAATCTTTCTACGTTTATAGTAGTTTGTGCAACTAGTGTGGATATGATGGCCATATCGCACGAGGACGAAGTTTGAGCACGACGCCGTAGGCGGAGTGCTCAATCGTCCGAGAGCGATATGGACAATCCACACGAGTCGAACAGTATATTTTTTCTACGACCCACTTAAGAAAAAATCTAGAAAATAAACATTTTATTAAACTATAATATAACTTCAAATTAAAAATTTTTAATAATTTTACTATTATTATTATTATTTTATTATTATTTAGAAATAAAATTAAAATTTAAAAAAAATTTCCCAACGGGGAATCGAACTCTGATCTACCGCGTGAGAGGCTGGGATACTTACCACTGGACTACCGATGAATATACTAATCATCTATCTATAACGTCAAATGTATTACATAAAAACTGACGTTTGTGAGGAGTACCCTTAAATATTCAATTTATTATGTTTCTATACGTTATACGTCTCCTTTGCGGCTAAGCGAATATCTGGTGGAAAATTATTTATTGATTCATCACTGGAATCACTCATTTTGACAAGTTATTTTGACGTTTCTATGAAATTGAAAAAAGATTAGTTGGCGGGTACTAAACGCAAATGCTGATTGGTGGATTTCATATACGTTCTAGGATGTATATGAAATCATATCCGTTCAGTTAACCGGAATGGCCTACATTTACATTCTGTAAATTGTGCAGAAAATGGATAATATACATGTGGGTGTAGAAAAAATATATTACAATATTGATAATATTGAATGAAAATAGTATAACTTACGTCTCTTACAGCATTAAGCGGGAGAAGCGGGCTCCCACTTTGGTATTTTCGTTCAAAATAACTTAACAAAGATGTTACTATCTCTCGACTTTTTCTGTTTAACTGCTTGGGCATTTTAATGCGTTTTAGGGATGGCGGTCTGAAATCGATTAATCGAAGAATCGATTCATCGGACCAAATAAATCGATATATTGTAATGAATCGATTCAGTGAATCGATATTTCACCCTGGAAAATCGACATTCGATTTTTTCTGGTTTGGTTTTGGGAACTATAAGCTATATTATCTATTTTCTTAACTTTTTAAAGTAGCAAATACATTTAGAAAATAAATGTCTCCTTTTATATCTGATCTGATACTTTGATATGGTAATAAAAATAATTGTTATTATCGAATTCCCTGAACTTACTGATAAGAGATCCCAGAGATTGTTTATTATGGTATTTTTTCTTGTTTTTCATAAAATGGATTTATATTTACATAGTAAATACAAACTTGAAAAAAATCGATTTTTTGGAAATCGATCTTTTAGACCTCGATTTTTTTATGAATCGATTCATCAGGTTACGATTCGAATCGATTTAAAAATCGATCTTTTTTGGAAAGAATCGCCATCCCTACGTTAAATACACATTGCAGATTTGTCTGAATAATTAGGTATGAAAATAACTGTTTTTTCTGTAAATCCGAAAGAAACTATTTATTCAAAAGCACCAAAAAACACTTGTAAATACTAAGACGATGATCGAATGTCAATAAATGTCAAACTAAACTGAAGAAATTACTGATTGATCTGACAACGTCTTGAAGTTTTGCCAACCCGTAGACTGTAAATTGCCCTATCCATTAAGTATTCATTGTATTTACGGTTGGTAAATTTATATTTATTCTGTTAAGCAGGAAAGTAACTAAAAATGACGTCATCGTCTTTTGATCGTAAATAAACCATATACACTCTCATACAGCTATAAAAATCAATATATTTTTAACAAATTGGTAAAAAAATTCAGGGTTTTTTTGAAAAAATTTCCAACACTTTTTTACAAAATATCGTAAGAACTGTTTTGGAGATATTCCGAAATTAATGCATGGCTTTCATACATGACAGATATCGACAATGTTAATTATGCACATTTTAATTGTTATCATCTCGTTTCACAGACCATAAAAAAATTTTTAGTTACATAAATAACACTTTCATTAACCTTATATTCAAATTTCATTTAATTCTTAAGAAAAATCGTTTTACGAGTGAACTACCTTAATTCCACTATTGTGACAATTCACATAGTAATATATTGAAATTTTTTATTAGATTCTCTCAATTTGAATTTGAACCATTTTCCGCCATCCGTGTTTCTACTTTTTTAGAATTCAATCCTAAAAGACAAAAACACACCCGCCCTATCTCAAATTTGTGTCAAAGCCATTTTTGCCTTTCCCATCGTACGTACTTCCATGATTTACTCTCTAGGGTTGAAATCTTAACATTATCGACGCCGGCGCCATGCGTCCACTACCCCAATCCCCATAATCCTAGTCTCAAATGATACTTCCTTCTGTTCGCTGTGTGTACGGAAGTGATTGGAAAATCTAATGGTTCTGAATATGTGTTGGGTTTTTTCGGCTAAAAAACGTCCGTTTAGGCCTTAACACTCCAAGTATGAAACCACTAATTGATATTTCGACGGGTCAAAATTGGTTTCGGTGAATTCGTAAATAATTATATTTGGAGATGTTTACCTGCGTGTGGCACCTATGTGGATGGTAAGATATGCATTCCTACAGATTTTATAGCTAAAATAATACTTATGAGTGAAAACTTATATTACTCGTACTATTATTATAATTAAATGTTCATATATGATTGTTAGATTCGTTTATACGAAATACAATGTAAGAAATTAATGAAAAGCATAAGATTTATACATACATATATATATATATATATATATATATATATCTATATATTATTTATTTAAAATTGTTTTTGAATTTCACGCAATCCTTATTCATACATTTTTCGTCAGTCTCAATATTTTTATTTATTTTTTACACATTTTTTAGATTGATCTAGATCAGGATTTATGATTCTTCCATCTTTCAGTACTGTTTATTAACATTCCTTCGACCCTAATTTTATGTGATTTTTCCTCTATAAATGTTTGAAATTTACTACTGAGCTACTGCAATAAATCGTTCTTTAACATTTTTTGAATTACTGATTTTTTATTTCTATATTTAAGTTTTCTATTTTTCCTGTCATTGTGTACTTGAAAACCAAAACAACACAACTGACCCGTCTCTGTAGCAACATTTTTAAAGGAAAAGTTTTTAATGAATTGAATTTATTCTCATTTTTAAGTAATGTTTCTTTGTCTATAAGTTTTGCCAGTTTTCCACTTAATTCCATAACTTACCTTTACACGTATACAGGGACCGGTAAAGTTTTTGATTTCGTTAACATAATAGATACGACGATACGACTCAAAATGCATTATCCAAAATTATTTATAAATATGCAGGATACTCTATAACTTTTAATGACTACCCTTTATTAATTGGTATCAACTTTATTATATTTGAACCGGCGGTGGTGAACAGGGCGTCAAATATTTCTGGTAAAAGTCCTTAAGGTTGAGGGATTTTTCATTATTACCAATTACCCTTTCTAAATCCTTTCATGTGGTTTGTTATATTTTCGGAGGGTTGGGCCAAATATGAAAAATCATGTAACTCACACTTCTCCTTTTTGAAAAATATCCAATACTTTAATTACACATACATATTTCAAAAAGAAGAAGGGAAAATAATTCTGGCATTGTCCCTTTCCATTCCTGAAAAATTTTCAATACTTTATCAAAACATGAACTCTTCAGAAATCTGTATGATTTCTACGTTAGACTTTCCAGAAATGTTTGCATATTATGACATGATGAAAATCCTCCAAGAATATAATTTCAACCATGTTTATGAAAAATATTTCCTATCCATGTAATATTGATTTTCTCCTTTATTTTATTAAAGAGTTATACAATCAGTCCCAAAAGTTATTAACTAACCTACAAGAACCACTAGAATATTTGATACAGGTTTTAGTATTATTGCTTAGACCAAAGTATGTATACGTTATAACGAATACATACATATTTTTGTGTTATAAATTCAACTGGATTCTCATCTTTTCATGTTCCGCCTGTATCAGTTTTTCGTTCAACAATGAACAATGTTGAAAGCATGTAATTTAAATAAAATTTATTAATAGACTACTGACAAATTTTCAGCAAACTATCCAAATTTCGATCCAAATCTGTAATGGCTGAGCCATTTCTTCAGATTAGAATTATAAGTCTGGAGAATGTGTTGAAACGGGTAGCAGTTTGTAGACCAATTTATAGTTCAAATCCACATAGAATGTGTCCAATAGCTATGAATAATATTCTCTCTCTACCTCTCTTTTTTTTAAATATATTTTTTAATAAATAAGCATGGAAAAAATTTACATATGGTTTCATCCATGTTTCGCTAAGGGCTACTATTTGATATTCACAATCACTAATATTTGACGAGAAAGTATCAACCTTACTCTCAAAGTAGAAACTACAAAAAGTGGAGTTAATACAGTTTAGTACTGAGTATCAAACAATATCTTTTATTTACAACCATATGTAAAGACGTCTTTTTGACTTGTTGGAAAATATACAATTGTTAAATGCTGCCGAAGCTAACTGTCAATGAAAGTAGCATACTTGTGAACTGGATAGAATTAAGTCAAAATTTGAACGTTCTAAATTTATGTATTTTTGAAAAATTAATTATGATGAAAATAAAATAGTATACAAACTCGGTGGAAAGGTTCTTTTCTGTGTTGAGCTGTTATCTTCGCTCTCCACAGAAAATAAACCCAGGTGTATGCACCTAATCTACTATTAAAAAATGTTCGTTACCTAAAGTCGAATATAGTGATCTATCTAACTTAGCTTCTCTACTTGTTCCGTAAGGAACTTTTTAATTATTTATATTATGCTCTTCCATCTTTTACGATTAAATTACGAAGAAAAATACTTTTATAGATCGTGGCGATTTCAACACGATTTTAATTTGTTATGTAGTTCCAATTATAATTTTTTGATATGTTACTCATTTCAATCCATCACTTAGCAATTAACGATTGCAAGCATTGATAAATTTGTAACAGCTGTATGGGGTTCGGTTTTCGTCGAAAATCCAATTTAAACATCGAAGCACCATTAAGATTTCTGAATCGATTAGTTTGAAATGTACCAAGTGACCAAAAATGTTTTTCGTGCTAAACAATCCAAACAAAGGCAAATGAAAAATTAAAGTTTGATTCAGCATACTTTATGTTATCTTCTGCAGAGAGAGTAGGAATATTATTTCCCTCACAGGGTCGCTATATATTCTCTCTTATCTTTTTTTAATATCTTTGACCAGTGTGTGATAGTACATTTAAAATACTTCTGTTTGGATAAGAAAACAACTCTGTTAATTGTTTTAATATAGTGTAACTGTGAGTCGACAAGAAGCTGCAGTTCCTTTCCAGTTTGAAATTTGCCCAATACATGAAACATATTGGCAAATTTACTATTTCAAATATTAAATAGACTTATATTACTAGTAATCAATGTTTAATATACGCGTTCTTATCTTTACGTTTCTTTGGCATTCATTGTTTATTTTTTATCTGCTCTTAAAGCAGACCTCACACACATGTTTAACATCTAATTATTAATACCTATATTAAAAATGTCTCAAGATAACAGTAGTGTAACAAGATGTGGTTTTTGAGGAAATTGTGAAAAACAGATATGAATTAAAGAGCTCTCTAGAAGCATCGGAAGCAAGACGTTGAAATTTCATACTTGGGAATCCAAAATAAAGGTATTAGAATAAGAAAATGCCTCAAGCAGAAGTTGAATCTTTAGAGCGCCAAACCAATACTGGTGTGGATTGAAAAATATCTCTTCTAAAGTCACTAGTGAAAGTAGAGTTTATTCCGACTGATTTTTACACACTAAGAAGAGGTCCCAATAGTCCTTTGAAAATCGATTTTGTGTGTTCTTCGAAAAAAGAGGCTCTTTCAAAAGCTGTATTAAGTTAAAGTCAATGCGCTGCGTGTGTTCTCGCCAAAAAAGCCTTAATGTACTGAAGGACCCTGTAGATTGTTTGAAACCTGATAGGTATTTGCTCAATACATAAAATTGTGTAAACCGATATAGAAAATATTTTAAAGTCAGCATCAAAAAAAAGTAAGCCTGCCGCCTCTACCGACCTCTACAATGCTTACTTAAAGTTTAAAAGCAATATATTTGATTATCTAGTAAGAATCCGGCTGATAATGTCGATCACATTCCATCACAGCAGGTATGAAAGTTTCACGTTTTTGCAAATTCTGTTTCCGCAGGAACGAAGATCTTTTCAATTACCGATCCAGATTCCGGTTTATCAAATTTGGTGAATGTCGTAATGGATACGAGTACAGTTCCTACATTTCTAATGATGGAATTAAAGCATGGGAGTAGCAAAAACATATTTATGAAGTCATCCGTGCCCCACGCTCCCCTACATATTGAATTGTTTGTGTGGTTCTAACAACATTTAGGTATATAAATATGATTTTTGAAGTGAAAACTTTTTTTAGGCGCGTTGAGCACTTTTTTTGAGTGGAGAAAAAACATGGATTTTTCGTCATCGTCACTTTTGTTTATGCAGCACAATTAACAATGAAGCGTATAATAGTGTTGCATAAATCAACGTCACGCTTTCCATGAGCTATATGTATACTGTGTATATATGTGTACTTTTTTTGTAAAAAATTCAATTTACGATTGGCTTACGATAAAATTTTTAAAAGAGATTCATTTATTGGTGTTTTCACCTCTGTCGGCAGTCGCATGGTTTGACTTTTGTGAGACATAAAAAAATGTTGGTTCCAAATTTGCCGCCCTAGGCTCCAGCCTACTCAGCCTGGTGGTAAATCCGCCACTGATCTAAGGAAGTTATTCTTTCCATGATTCCATAAATAACATTCACTCAAAACCAAAGAAAAATAGGTTATGTTGCTTAAAACGCTTTGCATACGGTATTCGCAAGTATAATAATATTTCAAGCCAAATGAAAGCATCAGGTTGTTAAACGCTGACCAAGGGCGGATCCAGGATTTTTTTCTGGGAGGGGCACAAGGGGCGGACGGGCAAAAAGGGAGGTTTATGAAAGTGACAAAACAATAGAAAATAGAAAAATAAATGTTTAATAAAGACAGTTTTCTTTTATGTTTCCTGCTAAAGATGTCCAGCACTTCATTAGCGTCCATTTTTGCCGCAACTGAGGAAAGTGAAGAGAATGAATGTGTTAAAGTAGACTATATACAAGAAAAGGGACAAATAGTAGGAACAAATAAAAAATTACAAGAAAATACATTGGAGGAGAAGGTAGATGTAACAAATGTGGTTGAATCAAGAAAGATGAGCAAAGAAGTTAATGTAATGGATATGCTAAATAAGTTGATGGAAAATATGAAACAAGGTCAAGATTAATTAAAAAACAAAATAGAACAAGGACAAATCAAACTGGAACAAGTTGAAAACAAAATAGAACAAGGTCAAAGCAAACTGGAACAAGTTGAAAACAAAATAGAACAAGGATTACCCAAAACAGAAAAAAAGATGCAGGAAATGGAGAAAATTATATGTAGAAGATCAGAAATGTCTAACAGCAAAGGAAAAATTAAAAGCAGAAGAAATGTATAGAAATTAATTACTGAAATAGAAGTATATCTGATAACAGAAGTGTTGACGAGAAATATTTTAGAAAAGTTACATTTAGAATATGGGCATATAGGGGCAAGGAAATTATGGCTAATGTATAGGGAGAATTTTTGTTGTAAAAACGATTATGCAATAGCCAAGGATATTGTACGAAAATGTGCATTGTGCCAATTAAGCAAAGAGAAAAATATAATAAACAAAAATTTACCAATAAGCGTTGTAACAAAAAAGTGTTTGGAGATGGTGTATGTGGATGTAATAAGCAATTTAATAATAAGTAGTTAAGGAAAATGACACATGATGGTGATAATAGATCATTTTTCAAAATATGTGAAGATATATCCATCTTTGAAGACAAATTTTAAAACAGTAAAAGAAAAACTAGAAACATTTTGCGATGAATTTGGATACCCAGAGTCTTTGATAATGGATAGTGCTAGTTATTATCAAAATCGAAAGGTAAAAGAATGGGGTCGAGATAATGGAGTGAAGATAGTTTATACAAGTATAAGGCATCCTCAGAGCAATTTATCTGAACGATATATTAGAGAAATAATGAAGTTTTTGAGAATACTATGTGTGTATGATCATACTGAATGGGAATCAAATGTCGAAAAAGTGGAAGAGTATATGAATAATGTACCTAATTTAAGTACTGAATGGGAGAATGGGTGATTGAGATGAATGGTAAATATGAGATGAAAAAACTGAATAAAATATTGATGAAAAGGGCTGAGAAATATTTAAACAAACAAAGACAACATATTAAGAAACATAAAATTCAAAAAAAGGCAATTGGTAATTGTTAAAGCATTAAAAGTAAGTAATAATAAAAAATTTAGATGTGCAAAATTGATGTTGAATATCAGAGGGATTTTTCATATTGAGAATATTTATAAATTTGAGGAGCAAGAAATTTGCATGTGTTCTTAGCAGGAATCTGTTGAAGAAAATTAAGTTAAATTTTTTATGTTTGAAAGATAGAATAAGATGTTATTGTAATTGTTATTAAAAAAAGTTATGAGTTAGATAAGTTATAGTTGTGAAAATAATGTTTTAAAATTCAAAACTGTGACATACAGTGTGTGTCAATTTAATTTGGAACACATTAATTTCAGGGGAATTGTATTGATATTGTATATGTAGGTATAGATCTATGAAATTTAATGTGTAAAAATATGTCATTTGTGGTTATGAATAATGTCACGTTGAAAGAAGTTTTTTTTTAATAGTTATAGGGGGATAAAATGAAAATTGAATGTGGGTAGTGATAGTAAAGATTATTAGATATGGATGGAGAGATTTTTGACAGCAGGAAAAATAGAGTAAAAATTAAAATAACCGATTAGATATTTTTAGAACATTAGAAAATTTGATATTGGATAGTAATAAGAAAATTAATTAAGTGATTCGAACATAAAGTCAATTCTTTAAAGTAAAAATAATAATTAATTCATGAATTTAAAATTTGTAAATTTTAATTTAAATTGTTTAATAAATAAGTATTTTTGAAATAGGATATTTCTTAAAAAAATAATTAAGTATTGAACCCAACCCTGAGAAAGAGATTTTTGAAGTAAATTAACTACTAAATTAAATAAAAATAATAATATATAATTAATTACATAAAATTTAATAAAACAAAATTTAAAATATAATAATCAAATAGGACAATTATAAATATCATTATAATATTCAACATTTTTTTGTTTTTCAATCAAGTTTTTATTTTTTTGTTGCAGGGTGGATCCCACTAGTATGGAAACAAAAAAAGGGATCTTCCAAACTCAACATAGCAGTTCATTCTCACAAAATAGCGAAACAAAACAAGTTGAAGCTTATTTTAAACATGCACATCCACAAAATGCATCCACTGACCGCCTAGATCGGAACCAACAGTATGGTCTGAAATATTCCCGCGATAATCCCAGTCGAACTGATAATGAATATAGAATCATTCAGACTCCGGACAATTTCAATGTAATTCCTAGTCCCCATCCCTTTAATAACCAATATGTTCAGTATCAAAAAACCTTTCAAAGTCCTTACTATCATACCACTCAAGTCCCACCTGCATCTAATCTTTCACATAACGTAGTAGTACAAAATACTCCCCAGATATGGGTACCGCAGCAACCTCATTATCAACCACCACCAGTCCAAAAAACGGAAAATAATAGTATTCCAAATGCTCAACAACATCTCACTAAATTAAAAGAATTAGAAAAGGTAGGTAGTATTACGAATCAAACTTAGAACACTTGAAAATATTATAGACATATATTGTGGAAATTTTATAATTGAAATATTTTATTGTTTCCAAAAAAGTGTTATGACGATGTTCTCATGTTTCAGCATCCATGATTTCAACCCATAATAGTGCTAGTGATATGCAACATATTTTAGAAAAAAAACAACATTTAATCTTTAATGCTGTTTGGAATAGTGATAGTTAATACTTTTTACAATTATTTGTCAAATGATAATTTTAGATATGCTCTTTTAGAGGAAGGAAGGGGGATAAACAACTTCTTAAATTGTTAATATTAACCGGTATTGATAATCAGGGAGCCAGGCGCTGTTCATGGTGATCATTTCCAGGTCCTTGACGGCAAACATCCGGATGACGAAATTTTCGGCCATACGAAGTACATTTGTGCACTCCGGAAGAAGGGCCATATTGTTTCTGTAATATATGCCCAATGACACCAATACTGGGTGCAGCAACCATGGTAAAACTGTCTTAAAATACACAAAATTTCGTGACTGTGCTGTTGACCGTTGAAGAGTTCCTTCATCTGGAGCTAATCCTGGATGTCGATTCAAGTTATGCTTGCGATAAAAATGCATTGTCATCGGAATTAAACCAACAGTAGGATGAGGGGAAGTAATTCAACGTGCAAGATTTTACCTTACAAACAAATTAACATAGAAACATTGCAAGTTGAATGAAAGCTTGTAAAAGTATATTAATATATTTTTATACCTCTTTTTGATGTGGCTAATAATCAAGTTATAATCGATAGAAGTAATATCTATGTAATACTTGAGAACTTTATTTTAGGAATTTTATGGTTCACAGTATTGATTTATCGTGTTGAATTAAATTTTATCGGCTACTACTATAAAAATTCGTAACATAAGTTTATTTTGCATTTGTTGTATGTATAGTAGTATAATTTTGTTTAAGAAAAAAATAAGTGGAACGTCGCAGCTAAAATCTCCAATTGCTAAGAGACCGTTGGAAGCTCCCGTAACTATGCAAGGCTGGTTACATAAACAAGGTTCAGAACGATTTATGCTTTGGAAGAAAAGATGGTTTGTTTTATCAGAATACTGCCTTTTTTATTACAAAGGTGATTATTGCTGTAGATTTATTTATTTATTAATAACGTGGTTACTAAAGGTAATCTTTTTAAATTTATTGTAATCTAATCGCACTAGAAGTAAACAACGCTGTTAATGAAAACAAAGATACAGAACTAGTCACTTTTTACCGACTATAGGAGAACGGTATTACCACCTCTACATCTTCGTGGCGAATACACGCATAGCAGTTTTTTGGACCCATTCCTTTCCTTCCTGTCTTTCCGTTCACGTCTATGAGCCTTGACATAACTTAAATATTGAAGCGTGTTATATCGACACAGCGATGCCCAATATGCCCATGCATTTCAAGTCCTATGGTCGGTAGAAAGGTGAACAGATCTGTATATCAATGAAACATTTAAAATGATTTCAAAATATCCAAATAATATTACTTGGTGAAGTTATAAAGGTACATACTTTGCGTCAGAATCAGTTTTCGAATCGTTGGAAATACATATAAATTTAAATCGGTAAATTGACGTTTTTGTCAATAATTTGAGAAAAGTTAGCTTCTTTATGGGTCGAATTCACCCGAGATGGGTAAACTTCGAACATATGAACATTAATAACGAAAAAATGTGGTAGTTATGTAAAAACCCAATAATAAAATACATGTAATATGCAACCGATGCCTAGCTGCGTCAGTGCGGAAACAGTAATGTAATACTTTTTAAAATATGACTTTTTTGTAGGTCCTGAAGAAGAAAAACTACTAGGGTCAATTTTACTACCTTCATACAAAGTCTCTTTATGTAATCACGAAGAAAAAATTAGTAAAAAATACGCTTTTAAATGTGAACACGTTAATATGAGAACCTATATATTGGCTGCAGATTCACAAGAACTGATGAAACAGTGGATACAGCATTTAAATTTGGCTAGTACGATGCAAACGAATATGTAAGTATCTATTTAGCCAAAAATACATATTCACTTTAAAGTAGTCATTCGCATATAGCAAACTATTTCATTTATTAGTTAGCGCTTAGATCTCAATTATTGAGTTTTTCTTTAGTTGAGTATAGAAAGGTTTCTATAAGAACCAAAATTTTGTATGTACCATAAAAACAGGTCAAATTTTATAGGAGTAGGAAAGTTTAAAAAGGGCGCGGAAATCTTGTCAATTTATTTTAAGAAATGTTTGCAATTCAAAGTTTGAAATTATTTTCATTGCAGCGAACAGCAAAAAACATTAATTTATAATACGCCTACTCAACAGAAAATAATGGATAATTATGAACCCCCTGGACAACATTATCACAAAACTCCGTTAAGACTAACTCCAACTATTCACGCTACCCATTCTCCATCAAGCAGCATTCTACAAGATCAAGGATCTTTTAATCAACCCTTATATGCCAATGCACCTCCCAAACCAAGACGTCTTAATGATGGGTTCTCTTCACCCAGTCCTGATATTTTAGATCGACATAACCCTCACTATGTGGATCCAAGAACTTTGGAAAAATCGCCAGCTGCTACATATTCCACCGTCAATTATAGTTCTAAGAACAGTAGAGAGTCTGTTATTATTTCCGGTGAATTTCAGGTAAGCAAGCATAAAAAAATAAATTACCTTTAAGTTTTCCTTTTTATGTTGTCCTACAAGGTATCTCAGTTAAGAGCTGTTCATTGTATAAAAAATTGAGAAACAAATTTTAAGATGCGCGACTATTTTTTGCCAAAAATAGCATAATAATAATAATCTTTATTTCAAAATATGCTTACACATATATACAATATAACGAAATGACATCACCCATACAATTTTTTAGGATAAATTATGATTTAAGTAATCATTTGTTATAGATATATTATAAAGTTCTAATTGAACCAAGAACTCTTTAATTTTTTTTTAAATATACTAATCGATTTTTTATATGTCGCGGTAATTTATTGAATAATTTTATTGACATATAATAAGATTTTTCGGTGACCGTTAGTCTGTGATGTGGATAAGACAATTCCTGTTTCCTTGTGTTGTAATTGTGTGACATTACACTATTGGTAAAATTAATATCTCTGTTTTTATAAAAATACGTTATACATTAAACACTCAAAAATATATGTATAAACCATACATGGTTAAAATGTTATTAGATTTAAATACAGTTCTGCATGAGTCTTTATATTTCATATAACTTATTATTCTAATTGCTCTTTTCTGTATAACAAATAATTATTAGCGTTACTATCGTTGCCCCAGAAAATTATTCCATACCTTAAGACAGACTCAAAATTCAATAGTTGTAAACACATTCATGCACTGTCTGGGCTATTCGATATGTCGATGTATTGGAAAGATCCCAAGTACAATTCTTCAAAAGGCTGTTACTCCTACAACAAAACACACCAGATATTTTGATCAAACTTGAAGTGGGTATTGTCAAAGTGGCTCTTATCGTATTCAAACTGACTCTATCCTGGTTGCAACAGTTACTTTCAATGAATGATGATAGGTACCCAAAAATATGTTTCATTAGATTAAAGCAGCTTCAAACGAATTTTCAATACAACTGGGTATCTCATATTGAAAAATTATTTATTGAAATGAACTCTTTGGAAACCTGGAACAACCTAAATCTCTCTTCACTCAAAAGAGAATCAGATAACTTACTGCGCATGTATAGAGAGACACTGCATAAAGATGATATAATGAAATTATCACTATCCAGGTATTCAACGATATATAATTGTTTGACTATGAGAGTTAGTCAAATGTACTTGCATTTGAAATGTCCAATAACATTTATTAGAATTGTGGCACAAACCAGACTTTCCTCTAAATACTATATTAGGTACTTTTTAAATTAATCATTAAGAACTGTGCACTATCTGTAATCTGCAGAAACGTTGGAATTGGAACTTGAAATTCTGATTTGTCCAATATACAACTGTATAAGACCTTAAGAGTTTCGAAATTTTAATGACATCATCGATCTTGTCTCCTATATTGATAATCTAAATTTGAGAAATGTTAAAGTATTGTTTCATTTTATTTCAAGTTTTCTCAAATTAAGATCATTCATAATAAATGAGTAAATATTTTAGGACTTTCAATTTTTCTTTACTTAGGTATCTATTTGTATATTAATAAATTTTTCTTTACAGCATTTTAAGTTAACATTATACAGGATTGTACTTCTTGCATTATACATTTAATTTGTATTAGAGATGCACTTCTATTCTATATAAGATTGGATCCATTTTAAGTAGTTTCCTCTGATTCCATAACATGCTAGCTTTAATAATAATAATTTGTAGTCAAGCAAGTCATATGCCTTTTACAGATGAAGAAACATACCCAGTGCTAAATATTTTTCTTCCATTAAATTTATAATATTTTGTGTCAATTGGAATATTGCAGTTTGAGTAGATCTTTTTCTAATATAACCATGTTGACTTGAGCTAAATAAATTACATTTTTGGAAAAACGCTATAATATTATTGCACATCACTGCCTCAAATAACTTCGAGAAACTTGACAAGATACTTATCGGTTGATAGGTTTCCAATGATTCAGGATCTCCTTTTTTGTATACTGTTTTAATTAGAGCTAATTTTAGTTGAGACAAAAATACTCCAAATATAATCAATATGCTAAAATATTACTAATTACATATATTATTTTTTTAATCGCAACAGTGGGAATTTCATCTTCACCTGAAGTATATTTGCTTTTTAATTTGCTTGCTATTTCAACTATATTGTTTGAAGAGAACTTAAGTATTTATATGGACTCTAAATTATATGGTAAATTAAAATGGAGTGACACATACTTCATTTTGGAAATTAACTCGGGAAATAACGACATTAAATATGTAGGTATTGTAGTCATTAGCAATTTTTTCTGAAATTCCTTTCAAACAAGAATTGTTTTTTCCTTGCCCCGTAATTTCATTGCATATACTCTACATACATTTGTTTTTATTATCTGAATTATTTATTCTATGTTTATAATAATCTTTTTTTGTATTTACTAACAGATTGTCATATTTCTTTTTCAGTTCTATGTATTCAACGTTAAGATCAGGATTATGCTTATATAGTATTAATAATATATCTAATTTATTTTTAGTTTCACTTATTTCATTACTTTTAATATAATTGTGTTTTTTAAAATAATTTAACAGATTTCAGGGGAAAACTTTTATTGAACAAAGTGCTCAAATAATTAATGAACACATTCCATTGTTCATCCTCTTCACAAGCTTTACATATATACACTAGGTTCCAATCTCCAATCTTGAAATTTAAGTTGATTGATGAAATTATTAATATTTTCAGTACTGAAAAATCTCTTATAAACATGATTAACTGGTTTTACTACTATACTTTTTAATGTTATTGTCTGTGCACAATGTCTGTGCCATTTTTATAATAAATAAGAGTTCGGATCAGTGGCCATTAGACCATTTAGGAATAGACAGTCTCTATACTGTACTGTACATAGTGTACATACTGGATATCTCATAATAATTTTTCACGATGTTTTCACATTTTCTTTTTTTTTGGTCGTTCCGTTCGACATATTATAGAACACATTAATATCTTATGCAGGATTATAATCTTATACAGATCATCGTTTCTCGAACACAACACTTAACATCGAAAATACTTGCCTGTTGCAGAATCAACTGCATTCAATAATATAAACACAATTATTATTTTTAAATACTGAATAATAACAGAAACAAGTCCGTATATTTGATTAAATTAATGCCTCGTCTTCTTGTGCGCTGTACACGACAACATCACCGTATTTTACGTATCCCTTTAACTGAAAGTAAATAAACTTTGTTGAAAACAAATGATCCTTTTGCTACTCGATATGCAAGTACACGGGCTGCGTCTTATCCAGGAACTACGTTACCCATACTGTCAGAGTGAATGATCAATTCTCAATATTTTTTAACTCCTTTGCCTAAAATATACGATACTGTAACACAAGGATTGAAAATATTTCATTTCATTACAGGTCAATCATGATTTCGAACGAAGAACCCCAGATACTTATGGACGTTCAAAATTAAGTCATCCACATCCTACAGATTACGAAGATGTGTATGCTGAGCAACAAACAATGTACAAAAGACCTCTTAGTCCTGTAGCTTATAGTCACGTAGTTAAAAGAAGTAACCCTGTTCCTATAAACCCCACTCATCGGTATTATACGCCAGTAAACATGATAGGGCCAACAGAAGCGGCACAATATTCTACTCATCAAATGAGAAAAAATCCCAATATTAATATAGCAAGACCCCACAGCGCGGACTTCTTGGAATACGAATTAAATCACAAGCTGCAAGATCATGCAACATTACTTAAACAACGACCACGGCCTAAATCTAGCCTGGAAATAAACACCAGTTCAAATGATAACCATAACTATTTCTACTCTAAAGAAAGATATGCTGAAAAGATGAGAAAATCTGCTCAATATTTAAATATGCCTCATAAATTTAGAAACGAAGTGATATATAATACTAACGAATCAATTAGATGTCCAGCTCATGAGAACACTTATCCCTTTATAGACAGACCCCATGTACATACTCATATACCTAATAATAAAACACAAGTAATCGATATACACAAACCCCAACCTGTAAGAAGTAAGAGCGTGCTAAGTGATGTCAGTCTCCCTAAAGAACTGGGCATGGATATAGATACAAGGCTTCTTATAGAGAACGAATCGCTCAGTCCAGATTATATGTATGGAAATTGTCATAGTCCAGAGTACGACTCATTTACTAGGTCAGCTAGTGCTAGATTAGCTCAAACTCCTTCTCAAGTAGATCGATCATCGGTAGACAGTAGTAGAAGCATCAATAGAGATGGAGATAGGAAGGTAATCATAAAGGTGTTCAAAAATTGAGATTGATTTATAATTATTATTTTAACCCTAATTGTGAATTTACCAATATATTATCAGACAATATATACAGTGCTAATGTAATGAAAATTAACATTTACGTGAATTGCTTTTAATAGCTTTGTGTCAGAAATATTTATTGTCTATATTTGAGTTGTAATATCAATTTATTATCTTCCTGCCTATGAAGCTTGTTAGGAGGAATCCTCGCCATTGCATCGACAGCTACCGTCTTATCTTGATTAAATTTTTCAATTCCCTTACAGACTTGGGTTGTAATGTTTCTACTTAATTTATTGAAATATCTGGTATAAATTGAATATATTATTTATTTCTTCGTTTTTAATTATTCCAAATGCACCCCTCTGCAAGCTTTTATCATTAAACATTTTGATTGAAAACATACAAAGTATATTGAGTAAGTATGTGAATTCTATTATATTTTGTAGAGAGAGGAGTCTATGAGAAGACTTTTAGAATGGAAACAACGTATGCTGCAATCACCTTTAAACAGAAAAATTCAAGGAAACGTTGCATACCGTGCTAAACCTGACTTTTATAACAATCACGATGTTAATTATAAATTTCATAGGAATTCCAAACAAAGCGATTTTTATATGGATGAAGTCCGATCTAAAAGCTCAACTCAGTACAATAGCTACTCTTCAGATGACGAAGGTATGTTTGCATTCGTATTTAGATTTATCTTTTTCTCATGCACAATCTTATTCAAATGTATATACACGTTTTTCTTTTTCAACTGTATATGCTTCTTATGACTGTCAATGTGAATAATAAAAAATATTACCAACTGATACTTGAGTCCATACTCTAAATTAACAAAAATAAATAAGTAGAAAATAATATCATTTATTAAACAGAAGTATTCATTTCTTTTAGTAATTTTAAATCCATGTTATTCCTCTTCAAGCTTTAAAATCTTGGATATTTCATCTAGATCGTTGTTTCTAGAACATCTTTAGTACTCTTCTCACTTTATGAAACAATAAATCGGCATACTATTATTTCGTATAAATACATTGTTCAAAAATTGATGTTGATTTATGAAATTAAATTGTTATTTAAAATACAATTATTTCAACAATTCGTTTATTTCTAATGGATGTCCTGTTGTACATTTACGGTGAATATTTTTTATTGTGCTGAGAAGCCGTTCAACGTAAACAGATTAGTAATGAGGATTTAACTCGATAATAAGTTGCATGCTTCTGACCGTCTGCTTAACAAAACGTGGAATCGAAATACCTCTCTATATTAGGTATGCTGAACTCTGCAGAATAATAGACCTATGCCTTCATTTTTTTAGTCAATGTTACATCTCTCTATTTTATTTCTTTTGTTTTTTTAACTTAAATTTGAAAAATTCATCATTTTAATACCACTTCTCTCTATTACATTGTATTGTTAGATGTAAGAATATGGATGGAATGTTTTTTATTTAAATCCTGTGTATGAATAGTTTTGAGGATCCAATTCTCTATCACTATCCCTCAATGATATTTGAAGTAATCTTTTTCTAATTTTGCCACAAAGAAGTAAATTATTACTTTTATTTGCTGCAATGATCGGATGTCTGCTTAGTCTAATGGACATGGTGCCAACATACACAATCCCAGTTATAAGTTAATTATTCCCAAGTTAAAGTTGGAAACTTAAATGCAGTACCGCGGTTTATGCCATCAAACAATCTCGCAAATACCATTGAGTAAATAAATAATAATAAGAGGCGAAATCTACGATATATACAGTGCTTACCAATTGTTGGCACATGTCTATAATTATTTCTATTTTTAAAGAAACTGCAGTGATATTGGGAGAAAGCACTGATTTTTGAAAATAGCATAATATAGACCTTCATTCCTAGAAACTACTATATATTGTTATCTTTATGTTTTTTAGTCGTTCTTTAGCATGAATAACGTAATAAATTACATAGTTTTGAATACAAACATACACTTAATGTGTCATTTGTAATTGTTGCTTTTATGTGTGATTCGGCGCAACGTACAAATCCTTACACTCCCATCGATCTGGAGCTGATCAATAATGGTTAAAGTTCGTCGCTTCTGCAATTGATTTTGGACAAACTTTACTTGTTCCATACACAACGGTGGCAGCATAGATATGTGAAAAAAGACAGAGACAGATAATGTTAGGAACCAGTACGTTATAACGCCGCCCTGTAAAAGTTATATTTCTAATAAATTTAAACTGATAATAATTAATAATGTGTCCTTAAATGTAAAAGAATTAGTAAAACAACTACTAACATACCTTTCGAGGTTACAACTTAAATTAAACAGTTTAAAATGAACGAAGCATATAATTTACACTGATGATGGCCCAATAATGCAAAAACTATAAATTATGCCTGGTGCATTACATGAGGAGTAATAGTTTACTCTTTATAAGATATTTTTTTAAAGAGGTTCATTTATTTTTAAGTACATTTTTTATATATTCTTGAATAGGGTTAAGGGTATATCTCATTTCGGGCACTTCGGAAAATTTATTATCAATTTATCCAATAAAAAACATGTAGTGCTTGAAATTGGTTGAAACTTCTAAGATAAGCAATAGAACAATCGAAAGTATAAAAATGTAATGAATCCAACAATATTTTAGTATTGTTGCTGTCGAATTATGAAAATTTGTATATATTTTTCGAAAAATACGTTCTCTTTCGAATTCATATAAAAAATTCGTCTGTCACGTTTACTTAGAACAACCCATATGCTTCAGTTTACATCACACTGGCTGTGTGAATATCAAAATTATACCCCGTCTATTTTACAGTAAGTGAGTATACTAATCCAAGTGTAAATTACATTGTGCTTATAATCTGTAACAGTTTGTACTTTGGAATTTTTCTAAGTAGCATAGGAATTTACTGTGGGGTACTGGTTTTCTTGATGTAGTCTCAATAGGTCCTTCCTGCCTCCAACTACTTGAAACACATGTATATCTTTCAACTAACTTTTTTCACTATTAACCTAAATCATTAACTTCTTACTAACCAATTAAGGTTTACGGATATGTAAAAATGTATAAATTTTTTATAATTGGTTTAGAAATTGAGAAGAGAAGCAAGGAAATTGTTCAATCACAGGCAGGAGGGATCTTGGACACAGAGCGACCTACACCTGTACAATCCACCTCTACCACTATTCTTATTACCTCCGCTGACCCTGCAAAGCCTCAATGTCACCCTACCCCGCATGACACTCCCTACACAAATGTCTTTGAAAAATTTTTAGTTTCTTCTTACGAGCATGATGATTTTTCGCAACACTTTAAGAAATATACTAAGCAAGATCTTGAACAAATAGCCAATCTTCAATCAAAGTACTCAGATAAACTAGATCAATTAATGTCTCATCCAGATATTGAGCTTACACCAAATCCAGATTATGAAAAATCGGAAAAAAACTTTGAAGAAAAACTAAATGCATTGGAAGAAAACTATATTGCAATGTCTCCTAGCAAAAATATCTTAAGTCCACGAACTAGCTACAATAGTGGATCTGAAGTATTTGTAGATAAATCCAAAACGGACGAAAATCACTATGTGGAAATGACTCAAAATGTTTCGGGATCTCTTTTGGAATCCAGCTTTAGTACCGATCGGACTGAACAACAACCTTACGAACTGGTTATATTTAATGATAATAAAATAGAACCTTTATACATGGAATTAAAGAGTCCATGCGGAAACTCCAAAAACAAAGAAAAATTACCTGATATTTTATTAAATCCCCAACAGAATATAGGTGCCAAATCAGACAGCTCTGATGCAGATGACGAGGCATCTAAAGATTTAGATTCACTAGATACTCCTAGTCAACCAAGATTTAGCTTATCGGATACCTTTAGACCAGCATCTTACTACCTAGGAACAACACAAACAAACACCGAATTACAAGATAGCTCTGATACCGAATTGGTGTCACCTCCACCTATTCCATCTTCTCCTCCGCCGTTAGATGATCTTAATGGAGGTGTATTTATTGAGTTGAAAGAGAAAGATATAGAAAACATTGAAATAAACACTTCGTCAAATTCATCTGCTGGTCTAGTTTGTAGTAGATATATTAAAAAGAAATCAAGTCGAATAAAAAATATAGATAGTAAAACAGCAAATCCGCTATCAAAGAGTGACGAAAGCACTACCAAATTTTTGAATAGTGATACTGATGATGATACAGTGCCAAGATTAACACCAGTGAACTATGTTAAATTAATCAAACGTAGACCTGTTTCAAAAAAGATTTGTGCTGAAATCAATACCAGTCCTAGTTCTGTAGACAATTCACAACTGAGTAATAATCAACTTTATAGTAATGACGCAAGTCCATTAGGATTTCATGAATATGAAAATTTAATGATTTCACGTCACCAAGACAGTCCAACTATAAAAACAACCAAAAAATCAGAAGCAGAAAAAGGAGCTCTTCACTTCACTGGAATGGAGTTTCAGCAAATAGGAAGTCGACCTGGAAGCACTACGTCTACCTCAGCTGAAATTAACAGCTTCATACTAAATTCAAATAGGTCTACACCTATATTCGAAGCGGACGAATCCATATCAATGTACAAATCCAATAGTTTAAGTCAAACAACGGCTCCGTATTATTATTCCGATTTATCTATAAATATGACTGATTCGCAGTCACCTCTCTTAACTTTGAATAATCAGAGAAATACCACAAAATGTAATAAAAAGGATATTAGCCTTATAAAAAATCCCATAAAAGGTAATATACGAGTTTCGACGGAAGGCAATACTTTAAAACTAGCAGCTGAAGCGAGATCGGCCTCAGTAGACTTTTTAAATCTTACGGATAAGCCAGGACACATAGACGACAAAAATATTTACGAATCTGATACTTTACAAAGAAATAAATCTGGTCTTAATTCCGAAAAAACTCGAAATTTGCTTGTGAGGAGAAATATTGAAAAATTTTTCCCCGGCGATATAATGTTTGTCAACACAAGAGTTAGAAGATCTCACTCATTGGAAGGTTTACTTGAAAATGTTTTGAAAGATAGCAGCATCACAAACGGTAATTCGGCAGAAAAAGTTTGTGAAAGCAAAGTTCCAGAGAATGCATCAGAAGGAAGTTATTTGTGGGAAGAGGATTCAATATGGAGAGAACGGCTTAGATCTGCCAGTCAACGTCATACCAAATCTATGGAAGATTTAGATACTATAAGTGCTACAAAGAGAAAATCTAAATCATCCAGAGGTATTACTCGTAGTGTCACATATGTTAACGACGGTTTTTTAAAACCGGATAAACAAAAAGAACACGAAAATCAAGATAGTCAAAACACAGATAATAAAATTAAAAAGGAGGGTAGTTTTATATTAGATAGAGAGAAATTAAGACAGTGGGATTTAATGTCAAGTGCACCAGCCGACAACCAAATGACAACGATGGTAGCTATCCAGGTGCAGGAAGGTAATAACATAGTGGTAGATTTAACAGATGCTAAATGTGATTCTACTGAAATAAAGGGCAACCAAAATACAGGTAAATTATTGAAAAAAATACTATTTTTGGAAATTAGTAACCACAATATTTGAAATATTTATCAACTATAACAGAGAACTAGATAGGTCATTTCGTTGAAATATTTTAATTTGACAAATTGTATCTGGTGAGTGGTCATAGTAAGTTATAATTTATTTTTATTAAACAAATCAATTATCGCTTTTATCGACGGGAGTCTATGGTAGTACATAAATATGGAAATTTCAATTTTTTATTAAAGAATATAAAGTATTTCAATGTAAATGACATTCTTAGTTTGGAGTATTTAAGTTAATGCAAAGAAGATAAGTGCCAAAAGCATTAATTTTTGTTCACGATTTTTAATAGCTGCTAAAACAAGTTAAAAACTAATGTGTACTTTTACAAATAAAAATGTACTGTTCAAGTACCAGTTAATATGCAACTAGTTATGGGATCTCTCTAGAGAAAAGTAATCGAAGCGTAATTAGAACTTTGTACCTTGCACGTGCGATATTTTTTAAATAGAAATAATATATTATAACCTTTGTTGCAGGCTTTTTATTACTATAGCTTAATGTTGTTCTTCCACTGCTTCCTATATATAGTGTACTGTCTCTGATTTCTTAAATTATTCACTTCTAAATGGTTCTTAACTGCACCTTTCCATGATTACACTACATGTCCTGCTGTTATTTTCTTCTCCGGTCTGCTCGTATATAGGTAATATAAAATTAAATTCCAACGATTCCCTGACTCAACCAATATCCCAAATACAAAATCTCCGTCGTTTACGAAGATTTAACGGAAAAGTATTATAATCATTCGGTTTCTGCTATCACTCCAATGTCGAGAATTCGATTAGGAAGTCTGGTTATCTCATCATTATTTAATATCCAGTCGAACAAAACTGATCCTACCCCACTTTAACACATTTCCGAGGTAATTCGAATAGAGTTTTTCAAATATGAGATGCTAAGGTGTAGTGGTACAGGAACAACTTCTGTATTATATCTACTGCGTGTGAATAATGTAGGGTGAGCAACATACATGACGAGCGACAACTAGTTAAAAAATTATTGCAGGTGTATTCAGATTAACAAGTGCTACATTTAAAAATGCAAACTATATAATATACAAAACATTTTTTTAATGAAACATAAATTCTACCTATCTAATTATAATATTTTTGTAACTTCTCATTTCATATACAGGGTGCTCCATAAGTATTGGTCAAAACTGAAATGGATTGTGCTAGGCCTCTAACTATTATTATCTGACGCAACTTGCTTTAATAAAATATAGTTGAAATGTAAAACATGTTTTTTCTGACAGTAAATTGAAAGAATTTGGATATACGAACATAAAAATTTTAAGATAGGGGTTTTGAAGTATGGAAAATCCTAATATAGTATCCGTTTCGATGTATTTTCTAGAGGGCGCCACATGATCTATGTTGTTGGTGTAACTTTTTTTTCGTTAACGCTATCGCGCCCTTAATTGAAAAATATTAAAATTACATCATTTTTGCGAAAAAAAAGTATAAGTATCATTAGTCTCAAAAGCTACTAGATTCGAGATATTCTCATTTTAAGAAGTAAGTCATTCATTCTCTTGTACGGAAATAAAATTTTCTCGGTGTACGTAAATGTACATTTAACATTTTTTTTACTGAATATGTAGGCAAATGATTTTTAACAAACAAAATATTACTATTGTGTTGAAAATACAGCATTTGAATTAAAAATAATATAAAAAACTTTAAAAAGTTTAAGTAAAAAAATCAAATAGGTAGGTTTCTAATCAAGAAAAATAAGATTATAAAATTTAAAATCTGTTCTATATTTGAAATTAATTTAATAAGTTAGTAATGACCAAACCTGTCATATTTCTAAGTTAAATTGTTAAATGCACAAAACTGGTGTATTTTTACTCGCAATTCAGACAAATCATTAACCATTTCCAGTTTTTCCGGTTGAAATCCATTTAATTGTAATCAGTATCTCGGGAACTGCATGAATCACTTGATATTGCAACAATTTAAATGTAAATATTTAATTTAAATCTCCTCAATGCCCAATGTCTTTGTCAAACATGCTTTACTGAAAGGGTTAAATATTGTATGTCACTAGACCATTGTGCAAATTGTGAAACTTTTAATTAACTTGAATAGATTGATTTTGCAATTCGATTGAACTACTAAACTAATAGAAATGTGTTATTATTCGAATTTTACGGAAAGCGACTATAACGGGAAAACTATAAAGAATGAGAACAGTAGAAATGAATCTAATCAATTTCATTAAAGTAAATATTTTATATATTGGACAAATTTCAGTTTTCTGGAAGCAACATTTTGTACACACTGTATATTTTGTTAACTACTTAAAACGTGTATATTTAATTTTAATTATAAATTGTATATTTTAAAATGAAAATTTGCGAAGCACTGCCACATCAATCACCAATTAATAATATCTAATTAACAACTATATAAATATGTTCTACAATTTCAAAATAATTAAAAATTTGGTACTAAAGTTTGTTATTATATTCATGGAGACTATATAAGGAGATCGAACTCCATGTATTCCAATTTCTGGTCATGATAGAGGGCGCCACTTAAAATCTTGCACCAAAACATCTGACTAGAACAACCATAAAACTGAGTTCATGATGTTTTATTGATTGCTAGCTACTTTGACAGTTCGCGGTTCACGTGTGAGGTAAGTGAGGTTAGGTCATAGAAATGGAAAATATTGTGAATGGGAAATCCGTTTTTTGTCCTCGTTTTCAAAAATATCGAAAATTGTGATCGTTTGGTGGTAAAATAATTAGCTGAATAAATTTATATTTTTACTAAGGTATATAATTTTAGTCTATCACAATAAATATTCTTTCCTACTTCATTTATCTTTGAATATTTTTAATTACCTTTGGTATCTTAAAAAATCGTGGATTTGTTAAATTCAGCTCACGTCTTCGTCTTGTATCACCAGCACTACCACTAATGCAATTTTTAACAACGCACAAAAGAATGATTTTAACCTTCCTAGTGAATATGGCGATTTTTCTATTATTGAAAATGGCAACTCTGATAAAGACCTAAGCAATTTGTTAAAATTGATTTTCAACGTACAGCTCGGTATGATGTATGTGGCGTGTCTTACTACATACTAATGTTTTTTGACGATGATTTATGATTATACTGAAACCTTAATTTGTATATAGTTTATTTACAAATTCACAATTTTTATTAAATCGAATGGAATGCTCCTAGCCCATTAAATGACAATTTTAATTTTGTTAAATTTGGAAAAAAAAACAATTAATATGTGTCATATCATATGAGGTGTAAATAGGTAAATACAAATGAATTGAATACTATTTTTATCTGCTTTAAAGATAAATTTAAAGAATAGGGGTATATAAAAATACTATCACAATCTGTTTCAATCGTTTCAATAAAAAATATTAAAGCATACATCATTATCATTTATTTAGAAATTTCACCATACTTAAACTTATTTCTATGCATATTTCAGCATCTGGTTCAATTTCAATAAATACAAGGGACGCATCTCAACTTGCTACAAGAGATACATTTCCTAGAGTAATGTCAGCTAAAAAAGCATGGATACCAACGAATCTGCCGTTGGAGTCACGTTCTGTCACTAATTTAACTAAAAATTTGGACAAGGAACAATATAGGTAAGATTTAGTAACACAAAATTTGAATCAACCAGAATTCAATTCAAAAATGTATTGTGCAGAATTTCGAATGTTTTTTATGGTTACTATTTCCTCTAATATAGCTCTGAAGCTTTAAACAGGTCAACTGTTTAATGACAAAATAAAATTTTCAGTAATTTGCAATATTTTTCTTCGTTTTAAATCCCTACTTAAGCGTCTTCATTCCCAAAACTGATTTTTCATCATTCTGACCACACTCTTGCTCCACACCAGCACCACATCCAATATTTCATGCAACTTTTACTTCAATTTATTTTTGTCTTAGGCTTGTTAGGCCTGAAGTTTCTTATAATAATTATTACAAATAAATAATTCGGTTACTCTCGCCTTATTTATGTTGTTTGGGGGATTTTTACAATGAACTACCCAACATTTTTGGCCATCTAATATTTTAACACTATTGTTCTTTCTTATTTTTATTTTAATACTAACGAGTTTTTTTATTTCAGGACACCCAGCCCCAAAGTATACTATTCAAATCAAACTTCTAGTCATCCAAATTTAACTCCTGCAAGACAGGTTAGTGCCAAATACTTTTGATTTTTTTGGTTACCAACTCAATATGGTTATAATTAGTAAGATGTATGGAAAGATCCATGTATATTTTTAGATGAAATTTAAATTGTTCGTTGAAATTTAAATTTTAGAAATTACTAAAGGGTAAAATTCCTTCAATATCATAACATCAGATAGACCTACAGGACACGATATTGTTATCAGTGTTACGAATTATATTGAGAATTGATTGTAAATTTGAGGTATTATTTTAATATATTCATAATCACCTCACTATAATTCTGAAATGGATAAAGACAACTTTTTTTTCTAAACATGGCTATGCCGTCAACAAACTGATTGCTTTTATAATAAGCTAACATCCTTGATAAACCACGTATTGGAAAATAAGATTCGCCATTATCAATTTCATAATTATAGTGAGGTAATTATTATTATGAAATTAGGGAATTTTTTATTAGATTGGTTAATAAAATTTTGATTAGCATATATTTTAATTATACACTTAATGAGCCCAGTTTAAAGTTGATGGAAATAATTGTAAATTTTATTTTATTAGGAAAATTGGCCAGTTAATGAAAAAGTAAGCGTTTCTGCTGGTGAATTACTAGGTAGAACTCATGAAGAATTAGTGTTACTATTAATTCAGCTGCGTAGGCAAAGTGCACAAACTTTACAAGCAATTGAAAATTATTATAATGAAATTGACATGATTCAGGTTTGAAATTTTCAGTGATTTTTGGTGAATTGGGTTAATTGCAAATCAAAGTCTAAAATCGCAGTATTTATTCAATTTTTTTAAAGTGGTACTCGTATTTTCGTTATTTTCAACGTATATTAAAAATTTAAAGAAGTTCTAACAAAAAGTTTATTGAAATTGCATAAATTCAACTTTGTAGTACATAATTTAGAGAAGTATTTTAATATTTTAATGAAAATATATTGCCTTTTTGAGATATCTACGGAATTACTTGAGTTATTAACTCCATGAAATAAGATAACTCAATTTAACAATATTTCTTGGGCTTAAAGATCATGGTCTTATAGGGTTGGACCAAGACGTTTCGGCTCCAACTACGGCAGCCGTTGTCAATGGAAGCGGAAGGAAAACCTGACTACTCTTCCCGCCGAATTTGAATTATGATTTTCAGATGACACTGACGTAATTTTGACACCTAGATTTGTTGAAATTGGTCGTATCTTCCTGGATTTTAAGACACCATGCTAAATTTTGTTGACGTTTAATATTTCTCTTTTATTAAAGTTGTTTTTATGCTTATGTATTTCAATGTCTTCACGATGTTATCTTAACACATAATGGTTATCTTGGTTATCTGTGGATATTACCTCAGTTCTGTACTGCTGATGTGTCGGTTTGTCCTAACGGCAGTTCCTCTTGTGTTCGGAGAGACGAGTATTCATGCTCCGTATTGTGGTACCAATGTACACTTTTCCACAGGAACTAGGTATTCTATAGATAGACACCATTAAATTTTTTCATATCTAAAATCAACATGCCCGACTTACAGTTTAACCGGAAATGGTATCAAAATTAAAAATGTACACCCTGCATATTTTTACATATTCGAATTATTGGCCTTTAACCACACACAATATATTCATCAAATGTAAAAAATATGTCATTTTTATTTAAAAAAACTTTTAATGCTTAGATTGTTGTTCAGACAAAAATCAAAGATGTCCATGTTCAACCGAAACAGTTTCCTTTCTCTGTCGGAATGTACAATTTTCGCTACCTTGCCTAATATAAACAAAGTCGGCCTCTGGAGTAAGTTGTGTAAGAAATTGGAAAATTTTAATGATATCAAATACTAATTAAAATTATTTTATCTTAGATATTCATTTTCGACTTTGATTTACAACAATGTACTGCATTTCATTAATTTTCTAATAATGGTTAACTGTATAAGTAAGATTTACTAACATTAAGTGGCTTACACGCTATTTTAATATTAACTTGCTAATTATTGGTGGTGAGCTAATTGGGAATATACATTTATAATATTTGTATTAGATGCTTTAGACGATACAGTTAGGATTATTGCATTTTTTTAAGTTAAATAATTCGGCCGTCCATAACTACGTAAAATAAAACACTTATGTTTTGTGTATAAATCGCGCAATTTTTACAGTGCAATTTTTAAATACTTCTAATTATATCAAGTCCAGATTATCTAATATAGATTCATCGTAGGACAAGAAAATGAAAGTAAATCAAGCAGTAGCCATCAACACTGCAACTAGATACGATTCTGGAAAAAAAAAGAAGAAAATTCCATTTGTATCGAAATAATAAAGAGTGTTATGAAGTATGAAGTTCGAGGGACAGGAGAAAAATTATTAGACGGATGACATATTTTAATATATGTGGGGTAGAGGGGTAGACAAAAACATAGAGCCAGAGAAGGTGTGGGGTGCATTATAAAGCAAGATATCCAAAAATATGTAAGGAATTGGGCGGGAATTTCAGAGAGGATTCTAAAAATAGAACTAGAATTAGAGGGACACAATTCAAATACAACAACGTTAATAGTGGCGTATGGACCAGGCGAAGATGAGCGGAAACAAGGGAAATACACGTTCTGGGAGCAGCTATCGGAATTAGTAGAAGATAATAACAATAGAATAATAATTATCGGAGACCTGAATGCTAGGGTCGGAAAGAAAGATGAAGAAACAGGAGACACAGTAGGGACTTCTGTTTGAAAAATAACTTAGTTTTCACAAACACAAAGATATACACAAATTCACCAGAGTAGTAAAAACTAGAAACGAAAAACCAATTTTTGATTACGTCATAATTAACCAAAAATGCAGGAAAGACATTCTAGATACGAGAGTCCGAAGAGGTGCAGAATTATTCACAGACCATTATTTAGTAACGTCAAAAATCAGAAAGAAAATAGTGCCAATTGCAAGTAAGATGAGCGTAACATATAAACTAGCACATAAAACAGTAATAAGAAGCTTCAAACTAAGAGACAACGAAACAGCAAAGATATATAAAGTTTTAACGCAAAAGGAAATGGAGACAATTACGATTTAGAAGACTTATGGACAAAGCTATCAAAAAAGAAATCAAAGAAAAAAAACAAATGGAAAAAATACTTGAGAAATATGTGAATCGAAAACTACTGCGTGTACAAGGAACAACGATCGAAGGTGAAAGAGATAGTTAAGGAAGCAAAGCAAACATCCCGGGAAAAATGGAATAATCCAGGCATGGCAACCAAAAGCTTTTTTACAAAACACTTGAAACAATCAGGAAGGGAGGACAACAGAAAAATACGTATCTTCTATCTAAAGATGGTAAATTATTAACAGAGACAAATGAAATAATGGAAAGGTGGAAACAACATTTCGAAGACATACTGACTTTGGAACAAACGAACATAGTAGAAGAAACGGAAATGGCAGAAGCAGAACAAGAGCACTGCGTACAGTTTGAAATAGAAGATGTAAAAGCAGCAATAAAAATACTTAAAAGAGGTGAAGCTTGCAGGACATGACCAAATAACATTAGAATTGCTTCTCAACTTGGGACACAAAGGTTTTGAAGTATTAGCAATGCAATTCAATAAAACAGCAAAGGCACACCAAATTCCCAAAAATTAGGAGCTAGGAATAATACTGCCACTACACAAAAAAGGTAACAATCGAGACTGTAACAATTATAGAGGTATTACATTATTAAGCATTTGCTCTAAGGTGTACGAAAAATTGCTAGAACAATAATAGATCATCAGCTAGAAGACTCACAAAGCGGCTTTAGAAGAGGAAGAGGAGTACAAGACCATATATTTACCATAAAAAAATGTTTGCAAAGTATCATAATAGCAATATGTATGTAGCATTTATAGATTTAGAAAAAGCTTTCGACAGTATTTTGAGGAAGACAGTATGGAACAGTTTAAGACACAGAGGGGTCAACGAACAACTAAGGATTAACATAGCCAGCTTATACCAATGCACCAGAAACTATATCAGAACAAATAATGCAGTCTGATCAGTTTGTAACTAGGGAACGCTTAAGACAAGGAGGAGTACTAAGCACTACTTTATTAAACGTAATACTAGATGGTATAAACGAAATTCAAACTGTTGTTAGTCTAAGCGATAAAGAAATAGAACAAACCGATACCTTCACATATCTAGGTGTCTTAAGAAACAAAGAAGGGAAAAACGAAGCGGAAATTAACAACAGGATAGGAAGCGCAACCAAAGGATAGTATTCATTAAGTAACACGTTTGTAAGGAAGAAAGGAGTGTCGACGAGGACAAAACTAATCGTTTACAAAACAATATTCAAGCTGATCCTGATCTATGGTTGTGAAAGCTGGGTACTCATAGAACAACAAAAAAGCAAAGTACAAGCCATTGAAATGAAATTTTTACGGGGCATAAAGGGCATCACAAAAAAAGACAGAGTGAGAAATGATGAATTTAGAAAGGAATTAGAGGTCGAGCCGATCATAGACAGTATCGAACGTCAACAACTAAAGTGGTTTGGACATATGGTAAGAATGGACAACTCGAGACAAGTCAAGTCGATATGGCAAACCAAATCAATAAATAGAAGATCTAGAGGCAGGCCTAGAAGTATATGGGATGATGTAATAGCTGGTATCCTGGAAAAAAATAACAAGAACTGGAAGGAATTAAGGGAAAGCGCTCGCACAAAATAGGAGAAGCTCGGAAAAATTTGTGTATAAAACAGATTGAACCATTCATGTACAAACCTTATTATATTATATTATTATTATTATATTATATTTTTTTTGTTGAATATTCATCATTATGCCATATCGCCTCGGAAAAAATACACGTTTTTATCGGGGATTATTCGTTTTCACAATGTATATCTAATATTACCCCTTTCAACTCTTGATAACCTTAATTTCTTGTCAAATGTAAGGACTTCTTCATTCCCATAGACTGCTTGAATTGCGAAAATTCTACTTTAAATCGTTCATTTCTAAATAATGATATGCTTCTCATCAATATCAATATTACAAATGTTCGTTCATTGTTTAAGAACTAAACACTACACTTTTCAGGAACTGCATTAATTAAAACTGGAAATCCATATCATATCATAAAAAAACTACTTAACAAAAATGTATTATTGTCATTAAGTTAATTATACAGGGAGCTCCATTGGAAAAGGGAAAGGCGAATTGAGGTCATCTAGGCGGTTCTTAAACTACCACATTTACTGGGCCTTACGATCTTTGTAACCGAGATACAGGGTGTTTTAGTCGTTTTTGCTCATTTCTTTGTATGGTCCCAATTGAACCATTAAAACAAAACAGCGATTCCGTCTATGAAACAACACCTTGTATATTGAAACTTTGTAAAGAGCTCAAAAAACTGAACCAAAAAGTTCCTACTCAAATTTTGAACTTGAATTGTTTTCAAGCATTTAGTTACTAAAAATTGAATTATTATTATTGACTTTGAATAATAAATTATTGCAAGTATAGAAGCCAACCTCATTTTAAAATTATTTAATAATGATCACCCACCTTGGCTTCCCTTATTAGGCATGTAGAATAATCCAGTGTTTATTTTCAAGGACCTTACTTGAAATTTTTGATTATTTTTTAAACGCCCTGTTTGTACATATTTAAAAATTACAATCAATAATATTTCAATTTATAGCTTTTAAATGCTTGAAAACATCACTTAAGTTCGAAATTTAAAGCGTACTTTTTTATTCAGTTTTCAAATATTTAGGGTATTGTTTCACAGGCTCGATGACCAATCGCCGTTCAAATATTTTCCTTTCCTAATGAAACACCATGAATACATTTTGATTTTTTCAAGTACCCATATGTATACGCATTTTTTTTTCGGGCCGAGATGGGAAACTCATGTTCGAATGGGTCCAGGACCCAAACAGTGTTGGACACATCCTTAAGGGGATGCCTACCAACCAAACCCACCTCAAACTCGCCGTTACCCCCGCCTCGGAATCACTACGCTAGCATACTTCGAGACGGGCGGCGGTCCCTCGCACACTCTCCGCTCACACCGTCGTCTTCTCCCTAACTTTCACTCCTTCCTCTCATGCCATATCGAGTCGTTCTCTCCCCCTAACCATGCTCTCTACTACGCCACTTACCTCCATCCATACCTCCTCCCCCCTCAACATTATCTCCACCATGTTCTCCCAAAACACCGCCTCCCCTAGTTTCCTCTCCAACTTCCTCGTTCCTCCAGTATCTAATCACATGTATACGCATTTGCAGTTTTTTAACTCACAAGTGTATTAATAAAGGCTATTAACAATCGAGATATGTTTGAGATTGTTAATGGCCCTTTTAATAAACGTGTTAGTTACAAAGGTTTTCCGTCGACTGTACAAGGTGTATCCTTTTTTCTCAATCTTTGAAAACTAAGAATATTCATTTGTCATAGGTAGGTAAATATGTACAAAATAAATTAGGTTTTGAACTGTCGTCGGTTCAAATCTAACTTTTTTTTAAATTCTATTTTGGATGTTTTAATACTAATAATTATCATAGTTATGTAGTATGATATAACAAAAACTATATGTCAGTCAAGAACTATAAGGCGCGGTGCCCATCTATCAGACAACGACAAGGAACAGCCGCGACAAAAAACATAATGCAAATCTTTTCAGTGTCTTACATGATTTATAATTACTCCGCGCTTATCTAAACGACACTACGCGACTCGACAAGCTGAGACTTGTCTTTGTCTGCTGAAAATCGTTTGGGCAAGATGGGCAGACAGAGATTAGTTGAGCTTTGTAATCGGATCGCATAGTACCTGTATTCTGATCGTAAATAATTCGAAGTTTTTATAATGACGGATTCTGCTAATAGTATTTTATTAGTAGAAAGTCGTTTAGGTATGCGACTGAATGTTTTTAGTTTGTTTGTTTAATGCCGGTGTCGCGTCTGTTCCTTGTCGTTGTCTGATAAATGGGCACCAGGCCTAAGTATTCTATTAGAGAAGTCAGCATTGCACAAAATAGCTGGTTAATGATAGTTTTCCAATTACAGCGCATAATGCGACTCAGTGGCGCACAATGCCGAGGTGTGTTAATGCGTAATTGGAACGTGCATCATATTTTCTGCTACTGAGCTGGTATCAATGCGCGCATCACCCCAAAGCAGTACTTTCCAAAGTGCTCGATTGTGCGACGCGTTGCTGTAGTTGGAACATTCACCGTTGAGCACTATGCCGCATAATGCGCTTTAATGCTGTAATTGGGAAACTACCGGTAGTTTTCCAATTACAGCGCATAATGCGACTCAGTGGCGCACAATGCTGAGATGTGTTAATGCTTAATTGGAACGTCCATTAGTTTTCAAGTGCACCGGCAGAGTGCACAAGGTTCAGTGTTGTGAGAAAAAACATTCATGGACTTAGCCAACCATTGCAGTGCTGACAAAAGTAAAATAAATTTGTATTGACAATTTTCTATTTGATTATTCAAATGAAAATTATTTACGCTTTAAACAATACCAAAAAACAAGAAGTTGTGTACCTTCACCCATATTTAGATTTACTCTTTAACACAATCTAAATTCGGTTTTTAATATTTTACAAAAATTACGTCCAAAGTTTTAGAAATTATTTCAACAATAAACAATATTATTAATAATAGTGTAAACAAAATTCTTATCAACGCCAACTTAAAGAAAAACAATTCTCATATTTTCTGCTCCTGAGTTGGTATCAATGCGCGCATTACCCCAAAGCAGTACTTTTCAAAGTGCTCGATTGTGCGAAGCGATGCTATAGTTGGAACATTCGCCATTGAGCACTATGCCGCATAATGCGCTTTAATGCTGTAATTGGAAAACTACCAATATTTTCGATATGACTGTATGTTTGGTTGCCTATACCAAAATCGTTTATTAATAGGGGTCATTAATGAATGATTTTCCATGCAAATTATATATTTCAAATAATTTAGTGTTTTCTCTGATGTAGGCCCAGTTGTATGCAATGGATCAAGCTAGAAGGATGGAAAATTTACAAAAACTGGAACAGATTAAACAGCACCTACTGGAACTTGAAAAACAGGTAATTTAACTTTCACATACTTCTTATCTAATTCAGTGAATACCGGAAAAAGTTATTAAAATCCACCATCAAGAAAATTTTATGAAATCGATTCAATGTGTAATTAACAAGTGGTATTAACGCTTATTGTATAATGCATTTTTTAAATTCAATTTTAGTATGAAAAAGGAAAACCTTTGGTTAACCTAGTAGACAATATGGTAAAACTTGGATCCTTGTATAGATCCCCACAGGATAAAAGTAATGTAGTGCCACATATTAGAGATCGATTGGAATTTAATCAACAAATTCAAGAAAGACGACTTTTAGCAGAAGAAAAACGAGAATGGAATAGACTGAATACAAATCATTACCAATTACAAGAAAAAGTTCAGCAACTGTATATGCTAGATAGGTGAAGTTAATTTCCTTTTAACCACAATTTTAAATTAATTTAAATATGTTTTTCCCAGATTAATACATGAAGAATCAGGTACACTTCAAAATCTTCAACAAGATAAAGAAGATATAGAACGTGCTTTGGGAGGTTTGAAACATCGCCTTAGTAAGGGTTTTAAAGATCCAAGTGAAATTGAATTGGCCCGCAAACAACAAATTATGCTTGAAAATGAATTAAGTAGAGTACATTATATGTTAGCACAAAACTCTAAAAAACTAGAAGAAACAGTATCAGGAAACGCTAAACTCGAACAAGAGCTTATGGTGTTGAAACAAAAATTACAAAATTCCAGGCAGCAGAGTTCACCACAGTACTCACAAACGGGTAAGTTATTTGACCTGCAAATTGATCATGATCGCATAATATTCATCCAATTGTCATTTTTTCAACTTGATCGATCATAGCTTGATCGATTGTTTCAATGTCTTTATTTTGAAATCAAATCTGTTTTCGTCAATTTAGTTTTTTATGTTTTTACTTTCTTGAAACTTTTTTCAATTTTTACTTTTTTTTACTTTTACTTTTTTTATTAAAATTATTTTGTTAAATGACTGATATATTTATTTCATCTAGGGGACAGCCTAACGTGCACTATTAGTAGCAACATTGGGACAGAATCGGATCTTCAAAAAGTTGAAAAGAAGATTGGTGAATTACAAAAACAAAGACAAAAACTTAGTTTGCAAGTGAGACAATTAACGGATAAATCACCTAACGTCTCGCAACAAAAATCTGTATTAAATGATGCTCAAAATAATATTAACAAAAAGAAAATACATTCGTTATGGAGAGAAACGGACTTGGACACAATGTCGATTGTTGATCATGGAGAGTATGACTGTAATTCGGGTATGAAATCATGCCCTTTATATATCAACACAGAAAATAAAGTAGAAGACTACGATTACTATAATCATGGCGACAGTTCGAATACGTCAATTAGTGATAACTTCATGATGCCTCATGAAAAACAAGAGATAAAAACTGTAAGAATAGTTAAAAGAGAATCAGAAAAGCGACAAAGAGATAGAGAAAAATTAATCCCTGGCAAATGGGATACAGTGCAAGAGGAAAATGACTCTTTAGAAAGTTCCAGTGCTTTATTTAAATCCCAGCCAAAAGTTCAAGGCACCGTATCGCTACCATCTTCAGCGGAAGAAGCTAGATTACTGTGTAATTCTCATAACTCAATTTCAAGTTCGAATTTATGCAATTTCGCTGAGCAGGTACCAACATCAAATATTGAAAAATCTGACATATCACCGGTGTTTAAAAGTGAAGCAGCACGACAAATAATCACTGAAATGGCAATTCAAAATCCCCCAAAACAACCAAATAGAAGGACCGTTCCCAAAGAAAAACGTAGACATTATACAGCACCCCATAACCACTTGTTAATTAAAAGTCTGAATCAGTTTCCAACCGATAGTGATACTTTTGATAAAATTTGTGTAAACAGTAGAAGAGCTAGAGACGATTTAGATATGGAAAGAGCACTAAGGCAGAGAATAGATGCTCCAGATGTAGTGAGATCTACTTTAATTAACACTGAGTTGAAGTATAACGAAAGAACCATAGATGACCTTTTAGGTACTCCTAGTAAAATTAACATTCCTGAGAGATACATTCCTGAACAGCTCCCACAGTTGTCATTAGAAGAACAGGAGTATCGCATGAAGAAAGTTGAAACCATTAAGAAAATGTTATCAGAAACCACGCTTATTAGTACCAGCTCTACAAATTTAAGTGGAGGTAATTTTTTAAGTCAGTATGTTGGTTGTGACTGTAAACTTTTATACTCAGAACTTTTTATTTTATCTTTGGTACTGCTCCTGTAAAATTTTTCTCGATATTTTAGATCCTTACAAACCATCCAGTGATTTCATTTTCATTTCATGTTCTTTATAATTAACTGGGAAGTGAATCCAATTAACATAAATTATGTGGTTTCGAAGTAGCTGCTCTTTGTTTGATTCACATATGTCAAATTTCTTCTATATTATGACAGGTTTTCATTTTTATGTTGAAACGGTGTTTCTATAAACATATTGTTTGAATCAATTTGTCGCAAAGTTTGGGGAGGTTCCATTCTATGCTGAATGATATATTTTATTTTATAATAATCAATAATCAAACACACCCAACCGTTCGCAAGCATTTGCAGTCGTAGTCCACAGCGCCGGATTAAGAGGGGCTTGCTGGTGCTATAGCCGGGCCTTGCTTAGGAAAAAATGTATGAATTCTAATTGTACATTTTTCGTGTAACGTTTTATAAAATTAAAACGGAACAACTCAATGTCTTGTCATTAAAAACATTTTCAGGATAAGCCCTAAGTTAAAATTTTGTTTTGACGTTTAAAACTTGACGTTTCATTTGTAGGCTTAATGTTGAATGTAGTTTAATTCTTCAGTTATATTTCATCTTATGTATCAACCAATATATTTTAACTTGTTTAAAACAACAGATGAATCAGACAAATTATTCCTCCATATAGGTAGTTGGTGTTGTTCTTCCCTCTCGGATGGAATTTGACACCCAACATATACTGGCAGTTAACTGTCATGGAGCATTGATTGGCTAATTCTTTCATTTTAGTCTGAAGTAAAAACATGTATTATTGGTTGTGAGAAGGAGTATTTAAAGATATATTAAAATTAACATAAATATTTCTTATTTTAGAAAATGATGAATCGCAAAAGGCTCTTTCCAGTAATGCAGAAAACAATGCAAATATTAAAAATTTGGACGAGAAAAAGCAGAGGGAACACATATTACAACTTAATCAAATTCTAGCAAAACAAGTTATGGAAATGAGTAAAATTGTTGCAGGTAATTATTATTATGTTTCAATTTTTAATGCATTTTGAAAGCTGCGCATGGAGCACTCATTTAGAGTAATTATAATTTCACTATTTTTGTTATAACTAGAAAGTTTGTTTGAATTTAATTTAGTAACATTGAGTTTAGGTATATTATACAATTTTATCGTTCACAATTACGACGACCTTAATTGTATGTAACAAATTACTGCCCACACAATTATTATTAAACTTTGTGGCTCCAAATACTATAAAGTAAGAAGTAAATACCTATTTAAATCAAAAAAGTTGATAAGATTTTTAATAATTTCGGTTCCTCCTGATTACTTGATGTCAATGAACTGTTGATCAGAAAATTTACAAGTTTGATGAGTTCAACTTTCATATCTATTCAAAATAGTTAACATCTTCGATCATTAAGCTAGATAAATAACGGCACACTATGTTTGAAGGCAACATCTCGGAGTTCACAACTTGTTTACCTGTAGAACGATGTATTGTGTGTGTGTGTTGCACTTTACAACACCATTTACTAAATACAATTTAAACAAATAATCAAAATTTTCTTAGTTGAATCGTTTCAAATTTCTTCACAAAATTAACTTATTTTAATACTCAAATAAAATATTTGGTAAAAAAACAAAGCAAACATCTGGCAACCAACGTAAACATTCGATACTGTTATATCGTATTATTTAAAAGTAATTATCATCAATAACTTCAATACCTATTATATTATTTACATAAATATATTAAAAACAAGTTATTTAACCTCTGACAGTAGGTATACAAAACTTCATTTATACATAATCGGTGAATGTTTATAAACAGCATGTAAATCTGTGAAGTTTTCCATATTTTTCAGTAAAGGTGCCAACACCGCTTATATCGAATGTTTACGTTAGATGTTTGTTTTATTTTGTATCCAAATATTTTCTAGACCTGATGTTAGTTTTGTGAAGCAAATTGAATGTAAATCAACTAAGAATACTTTGCTTATAAACAAAGTTTGTTGTCAGTATTGTGGGTTATTCTTCTAGTCTGTTTAATGATCGAAGTATAATATGGTTATCATATGGATATGAAGACCATTTAATGTACAAGAATGTAACTATTATTGAAAACATTTTATTTACTGGGTCTCTCTCAATTCTCGAGCGATACACAGAAAACTAGAAATGCTGCGTTTGTTTTTCTATGCATAGAATTTTTAAATAAAAAAATATAAAAAATGAAAAAGGAACATTCGTTTGACGATATCTAAACAAATTTACAAAATAACAACAACATGCCCGTATTTAAAGATTGTTTTCATTGAGGATGTTAGTTATTTGAGATAAAACGTCTTAAAAATCTTGAGTGTGATATATCGTTCAATTTAACATCAATTCTTACTAAATAAATTAAATATAGGAAGTAGGTGATTACTGTTTTTTTGAATCATATCTGTATAATTCAATGTATTTGCAAAAAGTTTACGCTACTTGTTTCAATATGACGACTCAAACACAAACCTTAGTTAGAGCTCAGGACCCATCAGTTCAACAAATTCGCATTTTTCAGTTTATTTTAGGTAACTTACCTGTACTAATAGTAAATTTGTGACCAAATAAAACATTCCGTTTTTGATATTTTATTTAAAAATCATATGCTTAAAAAACCATAAGCAGAATTTTTAGTTTTTCCTGTATAACTCGAGAATGAAGAGAGTCCCTGTAGATTTATTTACAAATATAATGTTTTCCATAATAGTTACCTATTTGTCAATTTAATCGTCTTCGTATCTAATAAGGTCTAGAATATGTTAGCATATGCAACAGCCTGCATATATGTTATGGCTGAACTCGGAAATTGGCTAATTTCCACATAAAGCCGGCATCCCACGGCGCGTGGATTTGCCTGCGGGATCGGGTACACTTGTATATTCTCAGTGGGCGCGGATAGTCCCGTCACTTGTCGATAAATTGAAACCGGTCCAAAGGAAGCTCACGCCTGCCCGACCCACGAGCTACGAAAACACTACTCTGTCCAACGTCGTGACTTGGCACGTCTTGCCATCACTGACGGCCCATCAGTGCCGTCCTTTCAATATAGAGTGATCGAATGAACTTATATTGGAATTTTTATCTTTGTACGAGTCAAAACCTTTGATTTGGAATCAAAGAGATCACAAAAACAGAAATTCAATTTATGATGCCTGCAACTTTGAAATGATTTGCTCCAAATCTGAATGAGATTTAACTTTTGTACTTATCTTTCCCGATGCTTATATAAAGATAGTCTCCACCTCGTCGTCTCCTTTTTGTTAGTTTTGCTTAATACTTTAACTGCCGCAGCAGTAGCGATGCGGGATCGTTCACGGTTCATCTTTTTTCCGGGTATTCACAGAAATGTAATATCATTCTTTAATAATATAAACAATGGTAATATTGAGGTTGTAAAATGAGCTCTCGTGTAAATTTTGGTAGCATTCATAACCTTCAGCCTTTTTTATCTCTAGATTTATGTATTCATTTTAAGATATTATTTTATTGTATTTCTTGTGTTTTGGTGGTAAATACTTTCACAAATTTTTTATGATTTAACACTAATTATCATATTTTTGCAGAATAATATAATTAAAGCGATATGTAAGTCAAAAGCCAGAAGGTAGGAACTATATTGAAGGTTATTCATATACAAATGTCACAATATAAAACAAAAAAAATAATCACCGTGTCCAGGATTAGAACCTTACGTCTACAATTCATAATTCTCGGCATCCAAACTATCCACTAAACCGTTCGACTATGAAGACATAATATTTGTATATGAACCATATTTATGATGTATGTCAAAATTAAAATAGTGACGTTTTACCACATAATTAAAGGAATTAATAATTATAATTTTTTATTTAATTAAAATTATTGTATTGTCATATAGCTTGATCAATGCATGAAAGTTAGACTTTCTACCGTATAATCGGAGCCGAAACCATGTACTTTCGGCAACCTGTTCTTAAATTCACTGTAAATTTTCTACTAGCAATACTTCTTTTGAAAATCTTAGATGTAAACGAAACAAAAACTGTATCGACTATAACAAAGCACATGTATTAATGTCGCCGTTAGCCGGTTAAATTAGGGCTCGGGCTGAAGGTCATTTTACATTTGGATATTAACCAACTAGACATGTTGATCACGATATTAACCAGGTAATATAGAGATTATCTTGATTTCGAACCTCAACTGTAACATATATACGGGGAAGACATATAAGCAGTATATAGGTATTCTTCTACATAATAATAATACATTTCTTTTTCACTAATTTTCTTTAGCACAGGTCAGCTTTATCATAATAATATATAGAATAGTTATTGAGCTCGAACATAGTTGATAGATTGTAATTTTCATTTTTTGTCCGAGGGTATTTGAGATATGCTTAAAAAACTGACTCAACAGCGTCATCTTCAAAGGACACTAGCTCCCTTAGGAAAAACTTTTGGATAAAAGTAAAGTAGATTTGATGTCACATCTAGTATCTGTAGTTTGCGTCTGACAGGAGAGTTTATGGACACCCTGTATTTACACTTTTTCCATATATAAAATTTATACAGACGGATGGTAATAAGCTAGAGCCTTTTTAAAGAGATATTATATTATATATAGCCTTTTCAATTATTAATATTTCAGTGAACATTATAACACAGTTCAATGAGGCGTGTTCACTTTTTCGTCATTGTTGGAAGAGAGAGCTTGCTGCCTCGTCCAATTGAAAAACGGTAGCAAATTTAAAAAATGCGTTGGAGATTGTCTTCAATAACACGATTATAGGCACTTGGTGAGTGACAGTTCAAAGAAATCAGGTTATCGGGAAGATTCCAAATTTGCAATTACAGACTATTTCAAAGTTAAATTCAAATTCATGTGTATCTTTATTAGAAACATTACTTTGTAAATCTTAGAAGATTGTGAAAAATATTTTGAACAAATTAATTGGAAAATATGACTGTTTACATTTCAAGTTCCCCTAATTTTTTATAAAAGGATTGTACATCGTAAACATATTACAAGATGATGAGTAATATTTTACAAAACCCATGTTTAAATGAAAAAAAAATCAAATAATTACGGAATATAAAAAACATCGTATAATATACCTAAGTTCTGTTTACTAACTTTTAAACTCTGTAACATCATATGACTACTTATTATAAAAAAGTGTTATTGAGAGTTTTCCTAATTTTTATAAATGCATCTCATCCAGTTTCTTCATTTTAAAATTGTCAAGGTAGTTTAATTACAGGAATAAGTAAATCATTGTTATAAATATCTAATTTAAATGCATGTAGAATCGTTAATTAACACTGCAAGTATTAAATTATTGAAAAGAAAAGCATAAATAAATTATTTCAGACAATATCTTATTGTTCCATTCCATATTTCTTGTTCGAATTGTGATCTTTATTAGTGTTTATCTAAAACAAAATCATAATAAATATTGGAATTTCACAAATTCTACTTTTTCAATTTTATTTTATTTTCCCTTAGTTTTTGGACCTAATAATTTCCTGGATCTAATTTATTTGTTGTATTCTCAAATATTCGTTCTGCTGAGTGGATTGTGAATGGCATAAATAATACTAATATGATTATTATTTATTATATAAGATTATGTATTATATTCTTATTATTTAATAAGATTTTTGTGTTGGGAGTTTTATTTGTTGCCAGTTCATTGAAATAATTTACATGTGTTAAATTATTTAGTATTTTTTTATTTTCTATTGAAAGTTATTACTTGAAAGACTCCACATGTTACAGCCACTATAATATTGACAGTTTCAGTATTTTAATCTTCGATTGTGATTTGTGATCGGAGCTTTTAGTAATATCTTGTATTTCATTCGGTTATATTCAAGCAGTTTTTTCTTTTTTTATATATGATTATAATATATTTCAGAAATATCAATGGAAAATGCATCTTGTTGTTTAATATGCTGTTAAAATATTACAGACACAGTCAATTAATCTACCTTGAACAAATAATCCCCATTTTCTTCACTTATATTTTTATTTTCATAGGTATCAGCAACTCTGAAGAAAAATCATAACATTGCTAGATTATTTAGAATTTGCTGCTTGTTAAAGGTTTGTTTTTATTTTATTTTTATTTTGCTGTAGGTAGAATGTTTTTACAATGTGTTATCAACACTAATAAACGAAGATAGAATTATTTTTTATGTGATTAATTTTTTTATATTTATGTTATTATCACAACCAAATTGATTAATTCATTGGAATAATAACAAAATTGACCACTTTCACCATAGACAGTCTTTTTACCGTTTGATACTGTAATCGTTAGAAAATAGTCATAATAATATATCCATTCTAAAACATTTTTATCATCTTTTTGAAGGACAGCTTCGAAGCTGATTGAAATTTTATTTGGCAAAATTTTTCGGAATGGATGTACTTAATGTGAAATACAATTTAAAAAAAAATTTCAAAGATACAATTAAAAAAGGTGTTAATTTTACTATTATCAACATATTCTTGAATGGAATATGCGAATATTTAAAAACTTCTTTAAATAGCCATCCAATTATTACATACAAGAGATCCGCCCCGGCTTCGCTCACTTTGCATGGAAGTAGGTGGCATTTTTCCAATTTTTATTTTTTATCCGTCATAACTTCTAAACAAAAGGTCCGATTCGAATAATTTACAATACATAATCAACCTTGACTTTGAAACTATTTAGTTGAATAAAGATTAATACCATGATACGAATATTTTGAACAAAAAACGATTTGTGTGACTTAACTATAACAGTTGGATATATAGCCTCGTTCACTTTTTTGTCGGTTATGATGAGTTCTATAAACAAATACACTTCATTTAAAGATTCTTGGCGACTCGTCATAATAATCCTTGAGTTAAGTCGACTCGACTACTCTTCCTTCTCTGGCTCGCGCACATCAATGTTAGTTATATGTAATTCGCCAACTTCTCACCGACACACGTAACGGTCAAGCGTATCGCTGAGCAGCTAAGAAACCACGAGATGTAACTATGATGAATGTATTCATCACACTTTCGCATAACAAACGTGATTCGACTAGCGAACTACGCGCCTCTGTATGAGAGGGAGACTAATGTTGAAAACTAGGTAGTAGATTATTTAAGGCACTCGCAAAGATCACTGAACTGTAGTACATTATATAATGTAATACCTAACATCAATAGTTTTCGCGGCGCACGCCAAATAATGACTTTTGTTGGTAAATTTTTGTAAATATTGTAATCTTTGTATGGACCTTTAATTATTTTGAAATCGGTTAAGTAGTTTTTTTAGTTTATGCATGACAAACAACCATACATACATACTCATATTTCCTCTTTATAATATTAGTATAGATTACATTTAATATCAGTAAATCATCACGTTATAAATAGCGCCACCATATACTATAAATCCAGTATCTTAGGACAGTTGACTCCAAAAGTCACATTAATGTTTTTGTTTAGACTAGACATTAGACTTTATTGCAACCGAGCTTTTGAATTTAGGCATTCAGTTTTCAAAATAAATTCTTTCAAATTGAAAGTTTCATTATTGGTGGTTTTTAAAAACTTTATACTGAAAGATACCTAAATTGTCCTATGTGTGGAAGGGACAGTGACATGAAAAATGAAACTGAATGTAACCGAATTTCGGAAAACCAAATAAATATTATTGTAGAAAAGCTGGTGATTTCCACACAGAATACATCCGTTTGTGACTTCGATCATTAAACAGACTAGATGAATAACCGACAATATTGACAACACACTTTGTTTGTAACCTACATCTCGGAATTCAGAAATTGCCTCCATGTGAAACATTGTATTGTAAACACCACTTTTGTATTTTTTCAACACTTCACAATGAATCACAATTTTCTAAATACAACTTAAATGAATAAACAAAATATTCTCTTAGTTGAATTGCATTCAAATTGCTTCACATCTGTCGACCAACGTAAACATTCGAAATAAGTTGGCATATTTACTGAAAAATACCGAAACCTTCACAGATTTACATGCTGTTTATAAACATTCACTCATTATGTATAAATGAAGTTTTATATACCTATTGTCAAAGATTAAATAAATTTATTTTTATACGTTTATCTAAATCATATAAGTATTAAACGTTATATTAAAGAACCACAAAAAAATGTTTACGTTGGTTGCCAGTTGCCAGACGTTTGCTGCTTTTGTACCAAATTTTTAATTTGAGTCTTAAAATTTGTTAACTTTGTGAAGCAATTTGAAACGATTCAACTAAGAAATTTTGATTATTCGTTTGAATTGTATTCAGAAAATGGTGACTCGCTCTGAAGTGTGCAAAAGTGGTGTTTACAATACGTTTCATAGGTAAACAAGTTCTGAACTCCGAGATGTTGCATTCAAAACAAAGTGTGTTGTAATTCATCTAGTCTGTTTAATGATAGAAGGTTTGTGACGTGTCAATACATTAAAAATACTAATTTCACCCATACAAATTAAAACTGGTCATTAATTAAAAGACAATCGCAATCACTCTAGAATTTTGTGAAATTATGTTACGACAAATTGAACGAGAACCAGAATATCCAAAAAATATTTATTTTAGCTATAAATTTACTTCCTACTTGATGGTAATACACAATACAAATTCACACATCTTTCGTGAAAGCTATACACAATATTCAGAAAAAGCAATCGTTTATGTAGAGATATTTGGTAACTACGTTGTGACACCCTTGTTTATAAATTGAGATATACCGGAATATGTGTAGGTATTTAGAAATGTTGGAAAGCTATTTGAAGCAGTTTTCAAAAAGGTATAAATCGCACATTGTACATAAAAATGTTGATAAATACTATTATTATATGGTTTAGTTCTTGATGCAATTAGGTTTTGCGACTCAAAACTTGAAGTGCATATGTGACCGAGGATTTGGAGAATACAGCAACTCAATTGTTATAAATGTCGATATTTTTTTTTATTTAACCTTTTCTTATTTATAGTAAATGCAACAGCCAAATTATCCAGCCAAGTTGATCAGTTAAGTGCCGAAGAAGAGGATTTATCGCCTTTAACACCATTGCCTCTCTATCAGCAGCGTGATAATTTTTACAGTTAGTTTTTATTTATGTGTAAGGTAACATACAAACAATTATTTATTACGTTTTAAAGTACAAGTTAAATTACAAATAATTATTTCGTTGTATTTGATTTTTTATTTTATTTAATATATACTATAGGCAAACTTAAAATGACTCTATTTGTTCTGACAGTCAGTAGAATAAAATATTTTAGTGCAAAAATATAGAATTTTGTGCCTGACAATAAAGTTATTGTTTTAACGATAAAAATGTTGTTTTAGTTCTACCCCTCTTTGATAATTTTAGTACTTCATAGGGTAAACAATAACTATAGGAACTAAAAATCGTAAAAAAAGGAAAACATGTGTATTATAAATCAAACTTGGAAGTTACTCAACTGTTGAAGCAGTCAACAAATAAGATACATTGCAAGTCAACGATGTTCATGTGTACAGCAATGTTTTTATTCATGTTCTCGTTCATCTTATTTACTCGAAAAGAAAATGTATATCTCAAATGACACGATCGTTGTTATAACCATAAGAATTCCTAATGTTGGAGTTATGGTTGCTGGGCTACGGATTGGCAATGTTTCCTATCGCGTGATGCATCCTTGAAAAGATGTATCACGAATCACGATTTGGCATTATTATGCTTGACATTCTGTCCTCTATTAGGACAACACATAATTACTGAATAATAGAGCTTCTGATGATGATGATGTTCCTAGAGGACAAAATCTCCTGCTCTTGGGAGTCATCGTGTCGATTACGTTAATGTATGCAGCTTCCAAAATCGGTGCCATTCCTTTAGCTTGCTTACTGGATACTACTTCAGCGTTTTGAAGGAGTACAAATGGTTTAGGTGGCATAGGATATCCTTTCTTGTTTATGACCAACGACAGTGCGACTGAACGTAACGCATTAAGATCTGTCCATCTGACCTCTCGATTACTTGTGTCTATTCCATCTTCCCACCGTTCCGAAAATCATATTTTAAATGAGGATCGAAAACCAATCGTAAAAATGCTTCGAAGCAAAATTTATTCTTGCATTGAATCATATTAAGATATAATGTTAACAGAGAATCGATGCAAAGCATATCCCCACCTCATGGTTCACATTGTTTCAATTTGGGAAAGAAAAACGCAATTGTGTTTGTGACTCAAAAAAGATACAAACCATCATGTTTAGGCATCTATTAGGATTTTCAAAGATATAGTTCTTCAACGATGCAAGGCGTTTAATTCGTGTGCCCTAGTCAACTACATTTTAGTGTTTTTGAAACATCATAAGAAACATTGATTAGAGTTCGCCAATTCATGACGAGGTCAGCTAAAATTAGTATACTTGGAATTCTCTAAATAGGCAAAATCTCTAGATGTACATAAAGTTGACTTATTGCAGAATTTCTTCAGTCGAAGATAAGCCTATTTTTTACACGGCATATTATGTGGATATAGAATTATGCGATTTCCTATTTGGCCAAATGGGTCGCTTTTGTATAAGTGGTACAAGTGCGGTTTTTGCTGATGCTCAATACTTCACCTTTACGACACTACGAAGATGGACTTATTTTAGCTAAATTGGCTTTAAAGACAGGTGCAGCAAAAAGACCCTGTTCGCACCAAGTGCGGAAGTTTCAAAATTTTCCGAAAAGTATTTTGGTGTCACAAATGAAATTCTGAAGAGTACAGAAAAATTAATTTTCCACCGGCGCCGCCAACTTGAAAAAATTACCAAAAAATTGCACCAGAATGGATTAGTATCAAAATAACTCGACTATTTTGTTTTTTATCGAAGAAATAGTCATTACAATTACGAGCCGTGATTTGGGGTCCAAAAGTACAACAAACCACAGCTATCCTAAAATTAGATAAAATTCAAAGAATAGCATGTCTCAACATACCAGGTGCCATGAGAACCACACCCACCAGGGCTATGGAGGTAATTCTTAATCTCACAACCCTTGATATTCATATCAGAGGTAGCTGTGATGTCCATGTATCGCTTCCACATTCTTGGCATATTCACAGGGAGACGTCAACTGTGGCGGCACTCTGATCCCAATGAAGACGCACTCTATTACTCCACGATCGATTTTTAATAAACCCTACAAAATAAGTATAAACACAGTAAGAGAAACGCCAGTGACAGGTACTATCTACACTGATGGCTCAAAAACTGAACACGGTTCTGCATGCGGAGTATATTCCAATTTTTTAAACCTAAACATACAATGGGCTATGATGGCAAGTATACCAACGTTGTTCAAACTGAACTGAATAGCATTTACATAGCTGCAAAAGAGATTTCCGGTAAAAAATTTATGCATCTATACAGATAGCAGACAAGCACTGCTAGCCCTGAAGAGACCTCATATCAGGGTACGTAATAGAAAGTCATTTTGCCTTGTTTGAGGCGACAAACAACAACGTTGTCACACTGTCGTGGACCAAAGGCCATGGTAAGTCTAAAGGTAACAGCGCAGCTGATGCCCTGCAGTAGTAAGCCTAGTGCGCGAACATACACAATGAGTTAAAAAAAAGGTGGGATGAAACAAAATACTGCAAACTATCCAAGGAATTACTGTACTATCCTGACAGTGCAGCCGTAAACATATTCTTGACGATGACCCGGCGGAACCTAAATTTTCCAACAGGTTTCTTGACTGGACACTGTCAACTAAACAAATATCTCCATAGAATGAGGCTATCAGATCCTTATGTCGAGGCTGTGAACAGGCAGATGAGAAGGTAGAGCATATCCTTTTTGATTGCCCAGTTCTATCATCCATCCGTAAATCCGTGTTTGGCTAGTCTTTGCTAACACCCGCCATGCTGAAAGAAGCGTTATCAACTATGTTAAAATAATAGGCTGGTTGACGTATTGAGAGGGACTTCCAGGAGGATGCACAAAGGGCCTAGGTGATGTGGGGTGCCCTACCCTCCCAACTATACAGATCAGATCATTTTCAGTAATTTTTTTTATTGCTTGAATTTAAAGTTTTTTATTAATAAATTTCCCCGTATTTTTTTATTTTGGACCAGGATTAGTTACATTTAAGGTCATCAATCTTCTAATTGTGCCCAGCAAGGAGTAAACTAATTTCATTCATTCCAACTGTTAGGGCTAGCGCATACATACAACTTTTAGTTGAACAACTGTTTTGTTGTGTATCATATGTTCAAAAGGATATATGAAAGCGCACATACTGTCAACTCGATAGTTGCTCGACAAAAAAGTCAAAAAGCTTTATCGATTTGCTTTTGATTTGAAAGTTGGACAACTATCGATCAAGCGCTCAATTTGTATTGCATTGTATTGATGTGCGCAGACCATCGACTAAACAGTCGATCCGCTGACCTTACTGCGACTGCCAGTCTCGTATAAGCATTTGAAGAGGTGCTACTTCTATTGTAATTCAACCTAACCTAAGGGCTAGCGCATACATACAACTTTTAGTTGAGCAACTGTTTTGTTGTGTATCAGAATATATTCGTGATTTCTACTCAACTAAACAATTTAGTTGCGGAGGTGCGCATACAATCGATTTTTTTATCTCCTCAAATCGTAGCACCTCTTCAAATGCTTATACGAGACTGGCAGTCGCAGTAAGGTTAGCGGATCGACTGTTTAGTCGATGGTCTGCGCACATCAATACAATGCAATACAAATTGAGCGCTTGATCGATAGTTGTCCAACTTTCAAATCAAAAGCAAATCGATAAAGCTTTTTGACTTTTTTGTCGAGCAACTATCGAGTTGACAGTATGTGCGCTTTAATATATCCTTTTGAACATATGATACACAACAAAACAGTTGTTCAACTAAAAGTTGTATGTATGCGCTAGCCCTAACGCATCCTTTATCTATGGGTGCTACGATTCGAGGAGATAAAAAAATCGATTGTATGCGCACCTCCGCAACTAAATTGTTTAGTTGAGTAGAAATCACGAATATATTCTGATACACAACAAAACAGTTGTTCAACTAAAAGTTGTATGTATGCGCTAGCCCTTAATGACGATAGTTGCTCCATTAACAACTGAAATTGCAATTCTTGACACTACCAGTCTGACCGTCTATAATTATTAGTAAATCGTATGTGGCTTCTTTTACTTTTAAATGTTTCTAATTATTAGTTAATGGCAAGAAAAAACTTGCTTTAATTTACTCCAAACCTCTGAGGTTTGACTTATAATAACTGGCTATTTCAAAAAATGTCTTCTTAATATGCTTGAAGAAAATGCAATACATACATTTGTTTATTCCAGTGTTATTTCTGTACTAGTAACTTAAGGTAAACTCAAGTAAGTGTGACCGCATTTCCGATAAGTTGATTTTTGTTGAGTATTTCCAGCTATGAATGTATCACGTTGAATGTGATTTTTTTTTACAAATATGCCTCGATATGTGATATATGAAAAAAAGGTAATTTTTTTTTAAAACAATGTCTGTATGTCACACTTTCCCATAGAGTTGGGGGAAGTGTGACTTTGCCTGGGGGTATCGTTAAAAATTGCCATAGCTTGAATCACGGGGAAAGTGTGAAAATTTCAACAATGTGTTAAAAAATGGTCTTTGAATATCTGGAATATCTTTATTCTTAAAGAAATTATAAACTTTCAAACATTATAAATGAAAAGTCGCAAAATCTACTTCAAAATATAAGGTATCTCTTCTACCTTTAAATGGTTCTGGTAAAACTCTCACGATGTCTTCATCAACCACAGTGTCACGATCTTCTATTTCTGGCCACGTGAAAGTATTGTGGGTATATTTTAAGAAGTTAATCCATCCCTCTTCATTTCTATTTCCAATCTGCCCAACGAAATGCTTGATGGATTTTTTTGAAGCATATTCAACTATAACCCATCGCCCTATTGCAATTTCTGATTTCTGTTCACCAATCTCATCATCCTCAAACACTTCAGGGTCCATATCAGCATCTGAATCCATAAATACTGGTTCTTCCATTTCTTCTTCGGAGCTCGAGCTACTAGAACTGCATATCCGTTTTGCTCTTTTTGTTTTTTTGGAACTATTGGGATTTTTTTTCTATTCCTATTTTTACCTCTCTCTTTCTCTTCTTTTGCAAGTCTCGTTAATGCCTCTTGTGAGGTTATCACCTCCGGACCTGTAGCAATATTTTTTCTTTTTAGTGAATATTCATCTCTTTGGGTTTGCTTTATTGTATTTAATAATAACTGCTCAAAACTCACGTTCGATTCAACAGAACTAGTCGTCGGTTCAGCCATTATAATATTCTGATCATTTTCTTGGGAGATGGAACTGGTAGACGGTTCTGACCATTTCTTGAGGGACGGAATTGTTTGCCTGATTTTTCGAAAGTTGTTGTTGGGATATCTTGAACCTTGTTGCATTTCATAAAATAAAATGATAAAAATGATATGACGCACCCTGTATTGAGTCAGTAATATGTGCGTCAACAGGGTTTCTTAACGATCGCTCCACCTCCTACTTTCGAAATTGTCCAGACACCACTTATGATATTTTGGACATGAAAATATACTTTATGCAATATATTATGTGTGGGAAAGAATGGTCAGAAATTGAGAACAAGTGTTTAGCAGTGTTTTTGTATCTGTGTTTAGTTTTAAAATTGTAAGAAAGAAGAGAGTTACAAAAATCTAGTCATAGGGATCGGATGTCTACGCTCCGGTACCTATAGGGTGTAAAATAAAATAGGGTTCATATTAAATTTAAGATTTACCTTTATTTAGTGAAGTAAGTGTTATTGTGATAAATTTGAAGTTATGCAATAAAGATATAAAAAAGCATAATTTCTGGTCCTTCGTTTTTTATGGTATCCCACCATTTTTTGGTCCAAACGAGCCGGATAGTTGGATGTTTGGATATGTGGGAACTAGCTACATATGGATAAGTCATAAATGATTATGGAAAAATGTAAATATAAATAGTGGATTTTAATACCTGGTTAAACAAATTGTTGACGTTAGTGCGCGTAGTTATAAAAGTGAATATGGAAAAAATGGAGCACTAACTAGGAGCTAACAAGGTAGTTTCGTCGGATACATAAGGTCAGATCTTTTTATATTATATTGTATTTGCGTAAAAGGGATAATATGTCAAGTAAAAAGGCATTGCAGAGTAAGAGACTTTCCTGTGTCGTCAGTCGGGTTCAAACTTTAATTAGCGAATATTTGGTGAAAGTGCGATTGGTTTTCGGGAAATTTGAAGTGCTAAATAAATTAAATTTTTAAGTTGATTTTGGTTACTATTCAAAACTAAAACATTAATTTAAACTCTCGTTATTGAACTTTTATGTGTAAAAATTGGGGTTCAATGCATTGTTAGATTTTAAACGATTTTATGTTCTAAGAATTTTACCTAACATTTTTAAAATTAAGAGATTTTGGGTATTTTAAAGTGCTATTGTTAGTTATGTAGTATCTATGTGATTTATAGTTTGCATTTTATTTGAGTCATTGGGTCGGTTATTTATAGGTTTAAGGAATTTATGGGCTATTATTATGGTTAAAAGTCAATTAGTACGTTTTATATTTAGGGTCTTTTATTTTGCTTTTAAGGATTTGGTCTTATGAAAGGTCGTTAACCTTTTAGGATAAGGGTCTTGTAATGGGATTTTTATAGGAATGCATAAAATTATGATTTTGTTTTGGGTTTAACTTAAATGATGAAAAATTATTAGTAGAGTATTAAGTAGTAGTTATTTGTTAAATTTGGATCTATAGTGTAAGATATAATCATGGAAGGGTATAAAAAACAAAGAGCGGTAATAAAAGGTACAATCACGAAATTAGAAACGTTTGTATTGTCAAATGTTAATGACCTAAATGTAGATGTAAGTGAATATGTTACTAAGTAAATCTTTTTACAGAAAAAATATGAAGATTACTGTAATGTTCAAACTAAAATAGAAGAACTTGGCGAGGACGAAAGTGAGGACAGGGATGAGGTCGAGTTAAGGTATCTCGCTGTTTGGTCTAAAATAAAAAAACAAATTAAGCAACTTAGTAATTTAGCAAATAGTTCGCAACAATCAGCAGGACAAAATAATACGGGTTCAATACAGGGAGCGGCTAGGTTACCCAATCTCAATACTCCGACGTTTTCAGGAAAAATTGAAGATTGGCGCACATTCATAGATCTTTTTTCTGCAATAATTAATAACAATCCAACATTAGATAATGTTCAGAAACTTTTATATTTATAGGTACGATAATAAGTTAATAGTAATAAATGCGCACTTAAAAGGTATGTTGGATATTCCTTCAATTAATAAAGGAACGGGAAAACAAATTAGAGCATTTTTAACCCATATAAGGCAGCATTTAAATTCTTTGAAAGCGCTTAAATTGCCGGTAAAAGAATGTGATTTGATTTTAATTTATCTTTTCACGCAAAAATTAGATTATCAAACGCATAAGGCTTACGAGCTATAAAAGGTGGTAGGGTCGTCAGGGCTTGAGTTGCCAACCTTTAATGAGTTTTTAGATTTTTTAGAAAAGCGTTGCGGAGCGCTTGAAAATGTAGAGTTACAATCGTATAAGGGTCTTCATTCGGGATCAAGGGATAAACAGGTAAAATCTTCTTTGTTGGTTAACAATAACCCAACGGTTATCGAGGCAAAGCCAAAATGTGACTACTGTAATCGCGAGGGTCATACTTTAGTTAAATGTTATAAATTTGGAAATTTAGGAATAGGTGAGAAACGTCAGTTTGTAAAAGGTAATAAATTTTGTTTTAATTGTTTAGGAAAATCGCATTATGCAAATCAATGTAAGTTAAGGGGTTGTAGCACTTGCGGAAAACGGCATCATGGCATCAACGGCATGATAAAGAGGTTAACTATAACCAAAACTTTGGGGTTAACTATATCCAAAGGTCGGGCGGTTGCCAAGGTCCAGTGGGTGGCCAAGGTGGTCACCAAAATATTGCTAATAATAATAGTCAGGGTGGGCCTCAATCGAATTCATTATTGGGAGTGCCGGAGGCACGCGTGGATTTAGTTTCTAATAATGGTTCAAGTCAGCATCAGGTGCGAGAACAACAAAATGTTGTTGCATTGTCGCAGGTACCTATACCTTGTTTTTAAACTAAGAGGAGCGATTTGAATTTAAGTTGGCATTTCTGCTCCCTAGTGATTGGTCAGATTGCAGCCCGTTTCACACAGCTCTTTTGATGCAATTGACGACATTTGTCAGTTTTGTGTTTAGTTATATGAAAATATTCATTAGTTCAATCTAATTGTACCCCTTTTTGCGTTTGTTGTCGATTGTTTTATTTTTAACAAAGTATTATATTCCAACCAAGTTAAGTGCTATTTTTATTATTTATTCAGTTTGATAAACAAAATCCATGCTTGTTCTTTCTTGTTAATAATATAAGTTTCCAAGTAAAATCTTATTTTTCTAAATATTTTTATATCAAGTTTTACATACATTGCAGTACAATATTATCGCATTTTTCGATATCAAAACCTCTGTTTAGTTTGTGCTATACCTAAGTTTCCAACATAAATAAAGAATAATTGAAACATACAATTGCATTTTCTACGTACTTATTTATCCTCAAATTATTAACAAATTTTACATAAACTACATTTTTTCCCAATAATGTGTTATTTGCTCACTACTTTCGCCATGGCCTGTGGCCAATGATTATTCGATATTTAGACATGCTTGATCCCTCATTGGCTACGACGACTACCAGCAGTACAAAACATATTTCACGTAATAGTCAATTAGTTCAAAAAGTCTGCACACGACCCTTTCGGAACACTCTCCCAATCTAGTTACTTTTAGTGGTGTGTTTGAGGTTTCCTAAAATGCTCCTCCTAGTTTAAAAACAAGGTATAGGTCTCAGGTTTTGTTGGCAACTGCGCAGGTAAATATGGTTACCTGAGAGGGTTATATGGTTCAGGCAAGGGCTTTGTTAGATTCGGGCTCTCAGTCTAATTTCATATCTTTAAATTTTTTGAAAAAACTTCGGGGTACTAGGATTAATAGTACAAACTTGGCGATTGGTGGTATAGGTAAAAATATTAATATGGTTGACAAGTTTGTCGATTTGTTTTTGGAGACAAAGGTTGACAACAAATTTAGGGTTTCGGTAAATTGCGGTCTTTTAGATGAACTCACGTGTAAGTTACCACAGGTGTTGGTTGATACCAGCAAAGTTAATATACCACATGAAGTAACGCTGGCGGATCCAGCATTTTTTCAGCCCTCGGAGATTGATTTGTTGTTATCGGCTGATTTATATTTTCAGGCAATTCTTCCGGAAATCATTCGCTTGGGCCCAGGGTTGCCTATCCTTCAAAATACACGTCTAGGATGGATTGTGGCTGGAGCGGCTCCAATAGCTTACAATATTGGAAAACGGGGAAATTTTGGCAATGTGGAAAATTTAAGGATTAACAATAATTTAAGTGTTAATTTTTTTTGTCAGTCGGAGGTAACAGATGTAAATGATGTTATTCCAAGGTTCTGGCAACTGGAGGAAGTGACAAATCAAAGGTTTTTGTCACCTGAGGATAAAATGTGTGAAAAAATATTTCGGGAAACGCACAAGCGACTTGGGGATGGTAGATTTCAAGTTGATTTACCATTTAAAAATAAGGATGATCATTTAAAACTAGGAAATTCGTTTAACTCGGCATTTAAAAGGTTAAGGTCTATGGAAAATAGGTTTTTAAGGAATCCCGAATTGTTTTTGATGTATAAAGAATTTATTGATGAATATGTTGAATTGGGGCACGGAAAATATGTTGAGGATGAGAATGATATTGGGAATAGGGTGTTTTTACCGCACCATTGTGTGCTTAAGGAAGATGCAGTGACCACTAAATTACGAGTGGTGTTCGATGCAAGTAATAAAACGTCAACAGGCCCTTCCCTAAATGATATTATGCTTTCGGGGTTTCCGGTACAGCCGGAACTATTTGATATTATTTTGAGGTTTCGGACATATATTTATGTTCTTGTTACGGACATAAAAAAGATGTATCGAATGGTTCAAATTAATCCGTCTCAGCAGTTCTTGCAAAATATATTGTGGCGGGAAAATCCTAAAAATCCTGTTAAAATAATAGAATTAAACACGGTGACTTATGGGACAAATTCAGCACCGTATTTGGCCACACGGTGTCTAAATCAGTTAGCTTATGAAGAAGAATTAAACTATCCAAAGGCTCGCAAGGCGATTGTGAAGCAGTGTTTTGTGGATGATATTCTTTGCGGTTCTAATTCAAGGAATGATGCTATTGAGCTTAGGGATCAATTGATAAATTTATTAAAGTCAGGAGGTTTTGAGTTACACAAATGGTGCTCCAATGATATTTTGCTTGTAAAGTCGGTTGAGACTAGTATTAATGTAGAGGAGGTTGATATATGTGCAGATTCTATTAAAAGTAAGGTTCTTGGTTTAGTTTGGCTGCCGGTTGAGGATATCCTTAAGGTGTCGTTTCCGACCGTGGAAAATAGAAATAATAAGGTAGAAAAAATCACAAAAAGGTTAGTGTTGTCAAAAATAGCTCAAATATTTGACCCTATGGGTTATGTTGGACCTGTGGTTGTGGTTGCAAAAATAATTATGCAACAAATTTGGGCTAGTAAAATAGATTGGGATGATGAATTGTCGTCAGATGTTTTTGACAAATGGATCGATTTTTCTCAAAATCTTTGTAAATTAGGTCAACTTAAAATTCCAAGGTGTATATTTGTTTCTAGTGATATTGTTTCGTTACAGGTTCATGGGTTTTCGGATGCTTTATTGGCGGCGTATGGATGTTGTATTTACATTAGGGCAGTATATCCTGACAATTCGGTCTCGTGTAATCTTATATGTTCAAAATCTCATATAGCTCCGTTAAAAACAATTAGTTTGCCTAAGCTCGAGTTGTGTGGAGTTTTGTTGTTATCTCGGTTAGTTCATAAGGTTCTTTCTGCTATAGATTTAAAAATTAATGGGGTGTTTTTATACACAGATTCAAGTATTGTGTTGTGTTGGCTCAAATCTACTCCAAACCGCTGGACAACATTTGTGGCTAATAGGGTTTCTGAGGTGCAAGAATTGACTTCGGGTTATAAATGGTATCATATATAACGTCGCAGGAAAATCCTGCGGATTTGATATCTCGTGGTATGTCAACTTCAAACATATTATCAGAAAAATTTTGGTGGCACGGGCCAAAAAATTTATTGGATTTTAATTTACGTCTTGGAGATTCGAAAAATGATTTTCTCGAAGTGATCATACCGGAACAGAGGAAGGTAGTTTTAAGTCAAACTGTTGTTGAACCTATTATTGACTGGAATAGATTTTCTAATTTTACCAGGTTACAACGCACTGTTGCGCGTATTGTTTGAGAATTTTACGTAAAAATAGGACAACTGGTGGTTTAACTATTGACGAACTTAAACATGCTACTCAAACAGTAATTAGGTTGATTCAAAAGGAACATTTTCTAAAGGAAATCAGGTACTTAGAGGTGGAAAGCCTAAACAGTCGAGGAAATCAATCAGTTTTTAAATCCAGTTGTATTAAGGAGTTAAATCCATTTTTGGATAAGGATGGAATTTTAAGGGTCAACGGTCGACTATCAAAGGCAGATATTGATTACAATCAAAAATTTCCAATAATACTGCCGGCTAAAAATCTTGTGACTAGGCTACTCATAAGATTAGAACATATTAAATTATTTCATGCAGGGTCTCAAGCAGTCTTGGCAAATTTTCGGTTAATGTATTGGCCTATTAATGGTCTTAGTGAAGTCAAATCAGTCTTAAAAAACTGTCTTACGTGTTTTAAATTAAAGGCAAAAACTTCTTCTCAACTTATGGGAGCGCTCCCGCTTGATAGAGTTTCCATGGAGCGTCCATTTCTTAAGGTCGGTTTAGATTTTGGTGGGCCTATTAATATTAAACAGTCTAGGCTTCGCGGCTCAATTACATCTAAAGCTTACGTAGCGTTGTTTGTGTGCATGGGTTCCAAGGCGGTTCACATCGAACTAGTAAGCAGTTTGAGTTCGGATGCGTTTTTGCATACACTAAAAAGGTTTATTGCGCGACGCGGTCTCCTAGTGCTATCTATAGTGATAACGCAACTAATTTTAAGGGTACTAATAATCTACTTAGGGATGTATATACGTTTTTTAGAAATAAGAAAAACTTTGATAAAATAGACGAATTTTTGATAAGTAGGGAAATAAAGTGGAAATTTATCCCTCCTGCAAGCCCTCACTGGGGAGGATTGTGGGAGGCGGGAATAAAATTAACAAAGGTTCATTTGCGTAAAGTTGTTGGTGAATTAATTTTAACGTTTGAGGAAATGACAACTGTGCTAGCTCAGATTGAGGCTATAATTAATTCTAGGCCACTTTGTCCTCTTTCTTCAGATCCGGCTGATTTAAGTTGCCTAACACCCGCTCACTTTTTAATTGGGGAACCTTTAACATCGGTACCTGAGAAGGATATATCGAACATATCTAATAATAGGTTAAAATTTTGGCAGCTTTGCACTAAAATGAAACAAAATTTTTGGAAAAGATGGTCGGTAGAATATCTTTCAAGGTTACAAAATAGACCTAAGTGGTTTAAAGAATATAAAAATTTGGAAAAAGATATGATTGTGCTAGTTAAGGAAGATAATGTGCCTCCATTTAAGTGGCCACTAGCTCGTATCATTGAGGTTTTTCCGGTATCTGATAATAAGGTTCGAATGGCAAAAATAAAAACTAGTGACGGAGTTTACACTCGTACGATTACGAAGTTGTGTCCTTTGCCGTTCGAAGTATAATTGAAGCATATGCTTCAAGGGGGGGAGTATGTGCATTTCATAAAATAAAATGATAAAAATGATATGACGCACCCTGTATTGAGTCAGTAATATGTGCGTCAACAGGGTTTCTTAACGATCGCTCCACCTCCTACTTTCGAATTTGTCCAGACACCACTTATGATATTTTGGACATGAAAATATACTTTATGCAATATATTATGTGTGGGAAAGAATGGTCAGAAATTGAGAACAAGTGTTTAGCAGATGTTTTTGTATCTGTGTTTAGTTTTAAAATTGTAAGAAAGAAGAGAGTTACAAAAATGTAGTCATAGGGATCGGATGTCTACGCTCCCGTACCTATAGGGTGTAAAATAAAATAGGGTTCATTAAATTTAAGATTTACCTTTATTTAGTGAAGTAAGTGTTATTGTGATAAATTTGAAGTTATGCAATAAAGATATAAAAAAGCATAATTTCTGGTCCTTCGTTTTTTATGGTATCCCAACAAACCTTTTTAAAGCTTCCGGATCGTACTTGTCCTCAGGAACTACATTGCTATTAAAAGGATGTATACCTGAATCCGTTTCTAAGAATCTCTGGATTTACTTCCTTCCAAGTTTGCCCAATGAGTTCTGAGAATTTTCAGACCAATATTTTTTCTTTGCCAAGCAATAAATTTTGAATCCCAGCTATCCTTCACAGACTTGAACACTGACAAGTCTAGGGGTTGTAAAAGATTACTCGTATGCGGAGGCAATTTTAGTATAGTGACGTCATTAGCGCGTGCTAATTCTATTAGTGGAATATTAACATGCGTACTGTGGCCATCGTATATTACGAGGGCAGGCCTAATCGGTCCTAATGCAGGAAGTAAAGTATTTTCGAAATATACTTGAAAAATATATTTGCTTCCATCCAGCCATTCGGACTAGCCGCATAGGCTGTTCCAGGAAAAGAATTCTGATCAACAGACAACCAGGAATCACACACATTTTTTTCCTTTGAATATAATGAGAGATGGAGCTTTGATACCTGTTGCAGAAACGGCTGACAAGGCAGTAGTATTTTCCCTACCTGGTCCAGATGTTGTCCTTGAACTCGGCTTTCCTCTTGCCCCACTACTTTTGTTTTATGAGGATCATGTGACAAAGATGTTTCATCAAGGTTCCATATCAATTCTGGTCTGTTGAATAAGTCGAGGTTCCTCAAAGTTTCATTCAGTAAATTGAAATATTCGTTTATGACAAAGGGATCAGTCATTTTTTTCCTGGAATACTCAACTGCTTGAGATTTTTTGATGCTCACATGATGCCTTTTCTTGAAAAACCGTTCGTTTCCCGGAATATTTTCTTTGAAGGGAGTTTCTATTTTATTTTTGGCAACAAAATCCGCAACGGTATTCAAGACTTCATTACGAGATAATCCGAATCCCCATCGCTCCATTGTCTTGAGACCTTCAGCCAATCTTTTTTCATCTTCAATTGGAATTGCTGGGGCCTTTCCTCGAGTTTTACTTTTCAGTCCGCGGATACCAGTCAGACGATAAAATAATGTAGTTTTTGGAATTTTCTATAATATATAGTCATGACTCACCTTTTAATTTCGGCAACAGGTGTTGGAGATCATTTTGCGAGTATTGCGAAGCTCTATCTGTTTTACGCTTGTAATTTCTCACCATTACGTCGCCATTAAAAAATATATTTTTCAATGAATTAGCCAGTTCACACTTTCCTTTTCAACATGGTCACACTAACCTCAAAATATGTTTTCATTGAGGCAAGTGTAACCCATCTTATTAAAAGTATTCCAACACAGATAATGCAAATTTTCAATATTGCAGAATATACTTTAATCACTCATCTATATAGCAATGATCAAAAACTGACTTACCGTGAATTTAACACTTAATAGGATCAATGGAAATGGCGTCTTTGCTCAGTCATCAGGTGGATTAAAGGGAACTTCAAATTCCTAGAAAATATTTGTATAATTCTTGGCATTGCAGGGTTCTCAATGTAGCCACGCCTGGGAGAGTTCCTTAGACCACCTTATATGAGATGGCGCTCATATAGGCTCCATCGTTGTCGTTTTACAATAAATGTACACACTTACCCTGAAATCACACATACCCGAGTTCACCTTACTAGTCGGGCGTTCACCCATCTCTAGTAGTGTAACGCCTCTGATGCGATAATTATAGTCAAGCAGAGTCGAGCGCGACTGGTACTTGGATGGGTGACCACTGGGGAAACACCGTCGCAGAGCCCGTACAGCCTGCAGCGAAACACCTTAGATTACTAGAGTCTGTAGCATATCACAGCTCGCAGGCGTTATACCAATGAGCACGAGGTATAATGTAGACATGCCGTCTTTCGGATGAGACATAAAACCGAGGTCCCGAGTCCATGGATGTTGGCTCGATAAAGATCCCTACCACTGGTTGGGACACTAGTGGATTCGGCAAAATTTCCGGATAGGGGTAGAGTGCACCCGACGTCGGTGATTAGCCTCAGTTGCAGAAATAGACTGACGTTAAATAACCAAATAAAAAAAACTTGCTTAATAAACGAGAAATCGTGTATTTTCCAGAAGCGACTTTATGTAGTTACTTTGCTTACAGGTACTACACACCTTTGGTCGAGTTATATAAGTTATATTTTTATTGGGGAATTTGTTAGTTATTGATTTTCTCTATTAATTATGGAAAGATTCTACATAGTAGGGGTTGAAACAATTTATTTGGAGACAACATGTAAAATAGAACAAATCCTAAAAATTCAGATTTTTTTTCATTTATTTATTGGGAATGGGAATTTATTAGACCAAAATTAATTAAACGATTAAACTAGCCTGTGAAACTTCATTATGATACATTTTGTACGATTAATAATACAATTCACTGCACTACAATTCGAAAATTCACCACAAAGCAATAATAACAGAAGTCAATCATAATATAATTACTTTGTATTACTATAGAACAAAATTAGTGTTAGCAACATGTTAGGTTAATTTTTATTTTCTAAGAAATTTCATTTTCTGAGAATTTTCTAAGGGTGAACATTCTTCCAATTAAAATAGTTGCCGAAAACGCCAATTGATTTTTGGCATAAACGGTGACTTGTAACAAAGTGGTTTATTTTAATAAGCAATCAAAACAGTCAGAAGTATCACTTATAAAAATATACAGTTATATGCTTAACTTAATCTAAATTCAGAGAGAACATTAGGTCTGTTCCAACCGCAATCGAAAACTGTCAGAAAGATCCGAGAATAGTCGACCATTGCAATCAGTGATAGGAATTACGCGAAAGTAAACTCGTTGTTTGCTATGACCAGTTATTTTCTGATCGTTTCTGACAGTTTCTGATTGCGGTTGGAACTTTCCTATTGTTGGAATTCAACTTGTCCAAAATTAGTGGGAACTCCTAGTAAGAAACAATAAATAATTATATCTACGACATTTATAACTCATCTTTTTCATCTAAATCTACATCAGAGAGATCAATATCTTCTTCTTCTGGAAGGATACCGTCATTACCATCCCATGGTTCGATGCTGTTAATCTTTGGAAGTGATTCGCCTTTCACTGGGGCAGTATTACCTTTACCATATGATAAATCCCTAAAAAGTTGATAATGTACTGTTAACTCTCGTAACTAATGTGTTAAGTGAAATTATACTTCTATTGAAAAATGTTTCTTTAATAATATCGCTATCACTACACTCAATGAACCACTTTCCTCTATTTGAATGTTCACCTTGTGAACTATAATCGGCTGTATAGTTATATTTGTTGTACTAAATACTCCAGATAATAAAATTAAAATTATATATGTGTCTGGTTTACTAGTGTGGCTACATCATCATCATCATGGCCGTTCAATCCCGAGGGATTATGGCTAGCTCAATAGAGCTGTGTTAAATACTATTGACGAGGTGGATTACTCCTCTTATATCAGTGCGACTATAATCTTTTGTCTGTCTTGGCCTCTTTTGTTATAGTTTTCCATTTTCTTCTGTCTCTGCATTTTGTTTTCCAGACTCGGATTTTCAATGCTTTTAAATCTTCCTCTACTTGATCCCCCCGTCTGCTTCGTGGTCTTCCTCTTATTCTCGTCTTTAATGGGACCCATGTTGTTATTCTCTTCAATATTTATGTTGGTACTCTTCTCATAATGTGTACCATCCATTCTATTCCAGTCTCCTTGCTTTTATATATCGGACTACATTTTCTCCACCTGTTTCCTTTTTTTCTGTTTCTTTTTAATCTTCTTTCTCCAACTCTTGTTATGTTTGGTTCAAGTATTGATTTTAATATTTTCCTTTCTATTATTTTTAGATCTTCTTCTTTTTTGTTTATAGTTGTTGTTTCTAGTGCGTAAGTAATGAATGGTCTGGTCTGATCAGCCTTATAGATTTGTATCTTTGTTTTTTTGCTTATCGATTTATATTTTAATAGTTTCTTATTTATGGCAAGAATTTGGTTTCCTTTCAATATTCTTTCTTTTATCTTGTCTTTACTAGTTTGTCCTATCGATGTTCCTAAATAGCTGAAGCTTTATCCAATTCCAAACTTATAATTTTTTATTCTGAAGTGAGCATCATTGTTCTGGTTTTCTTTTGCCACTCGCATATATTTTGTTTTGTATTCATTTATTCGCAATCCGATTATTTGTGCCTCTGCGTCAGTGTGGCTACATACATTTCATCAAGTTAGTTTATACCGTACTGACGACGGCAAATTAGCTAGAGCATGTCTGCAGATACCTACCTTCATGTCAAAACTATTTTTTATGAGTGGATGCAACTAGTATGTCAAATATACTAAATATAATGCTCCCAGTCTTTACAGCTAACATAACATAAAATTTAATATTGTCAAGTGATACTGTAGGAAATGTAAAAAATTGGCATACCTTAAAAATTCGTATATCCCATCATTAGAAAATGACCCACGAAGAATGGAGTATTTCATTTTTTTAGAATTAATAACAGCCATAGCAGGATACCCAAATCCACCAATGTCCAAAGCATTTTCCAAGTCCGGTTGAGCACCAGCTTCAGACCATACCCATCTAAAAATAATAAATTAGAAAATTTGAATAAAGCATGTACTAGTTCAAAGAAACTCATGCTGTCATGTCTATGTAGACTTTGGAATGAGTAAAATTCTACAACTGAATAAAATAGAATGGTTTCTGTTTGATATATGAATAATACTCTTTGTGGGAATGAAAATATGTAAAACGATATTAACATTTCAAAAAGTAAACATCGACTTGGCATATTTTTCAATATACAACTTAATTTCTAAAATACTCGTTGTAATATAGATGTATAGTATCTAACACGCCTCCATACATTTATATTACACTTTTAATTTCATACATCTCCTTAGCTTAACACCTTTTCTATAACATTTAACATTTCACGAAATTTTACTTTGTTTACTTAAACTTAGTAAGCATATCCGCTACATTATCATTTTAATCTACTTTAATTATAATTTCTTCCATATAGCTGATTAACAAAGTGATAATGTGCTTCAATATACTTTGAATTTTTTGTAAAGTTACCGTATATGGCAATTTTTAATACTCCTTCCTGTATTATTTTCAAATATTTTAACAGGTTCCTTGAGTTCTACACCAAAAGTATTAAATATATCTGTAATTAATTTAATCTCAGTAACAGCTTCCGATAATGCTACGTACTCTGCAAAAGTAGAACTGTTCCTGACTTTTTGATTTCCAAAATATTGGATTCCCAAATAATCTAATAACATAACCAGTTGTAGACTTACGATCTACGATACCACCTGCCCAATCCGCATTTACATAACAATCTAGAATATCATTTTGTTGGCTACTGTTATGAGTTAATTTCAAATTTTTTGTTAAATATAAATACTTCAATACTCACAAGGATTACCTACTTAAAATGTGTAAGATCAAAACAATTTTGATATCTACTAAAATAATTGTCAATTTTACTTTTACAACAAATTAACAAGTCGTCAACATACAGAATCAAATAAATCACATCTTTCATCTAAAATCAATAATCATATTCACTTCTTTTAAAACCAAATTTTTCTAAAAATGTCTTAAAACAATTGTACCATGCTCTGGGACATTCTCTTAATCTATATAATATTTTTTCTAATTTACAAACTTAATCTGACCCATTCTCATAACCACGTAGTTATTTTACATATAGGGTGTTTCCAAATTCATGCGAGCACATTTAATGGCTGAGGCAGAAAATGTGACTAATTAAGTAATTCCCTATAATTCCAAACCACACATCAACTAAAAAAACATTTTGAAAACGGTTCTCTATAATATTGTGCGGGTTTTCGTCTGCCCATACGTGAATATTATGAAAATTTATGGATACTCTCGAAAAATTTTACTGATTTACATCTTTAATTCTTTGGTTTTTCAATCAATTTCTAAGTATCATTATGTTTTAAACATTCCATTTCTTTATTCATTGCTTGTTCCCAGTACTCTAACTCACTACTGTTTAGCGCCTCCTCAAAATTAACAGAACTATCAGCGCTACAAAAATTTATTCAAATAATGTTGCTATAAACATAACTGTCATCAATCCTAGTAGGCAATTTTTTATTATCCCTTTTTGACCTTCTCAATTCTTGTAAATGTATTTGTTCACTTTTTTTTTGTTTCCTCGTTCACTATATTAGATTCAATTTCATCTTCCGGATTGTCTGAAGATCCACTCTCCGACTCCTTATTACTAAACCTAATACATTCGATATATTCTTCTATTGTATTTCTAGCATTGATAACTCTATCATTTCTCAGTACCCTATACCCAACTTCAGTATATTCCAATAAAATTCCTAAGCAGCTTTCCGATCCCACTTAGATTTTCTCGAACATTCTGGTAAACATATGAAAACTCTACTCCCATACAATCGTAAACGTTTAACGTTTGGTTGATTACTTTTCAACTGTATTAGCTAGTGTTCTATTTTTAAGATATGCAGCTGGACATACTACTGCTGGACATACATTCAGAACAATTCCTTTTTCTCTAATAAACTTATAAACATTCTTATTCAAATATTCTTTTCAGTTATCACATCTCAATTTTTTGCCAGTTTTGCCAGTTAAATTTTAAATTTCATTTATGTACCCTACAAAATATAAAAAAATATTTTGTGAATCCCTGTTCTATAAAGTAGTCTCTTAGGTGTTGTGCCCTAGGATTCTGTATTGCTATGCAATCCGCATGTATGTGGATGGAGGTTTCTTCTTCCATTCCATACAAGAGGTATTGTTTCAATCAAGTTGTGTCATGAAGTTAATATATATATATATATAAAAAAATACATACCCCCACATCTTCTTCTTGAATTTTTCTCCAATGCTAGTTAGTAAATTAATATATTTATTTCTACATTGCGATTGGCAATCCAAAATATGTGGAAGAACTGCTACTATACAAAGAGGTTTGTCTTCACAAGATGCTTTGAGCGATTTCTCATCTACAATTTGATTTACCTCTGGTGCTGGAATATTTTCTGCTAACTTATCTAAAGCCCAGTTCACAATGTCATTTGATGTACGACCGCCATCATAATCTGAAGGTGAATCCTTAGCACCAGGAGCAAAGAATTTGATAGTTGGATAACCTACATAAAAAAATATATATTTAAAAAGTAAGCAAAAAATATGAATGTTTGTATATACCTATAATAAATCTAGAAAAATAACCTAGAAAAACACTATCAAAAACATTAACTTACCCTGTACTCCATATTGTGATGCCTTAGCATGATGTACAGTGGCATCCAAAGCTCCAAGTTTTACTTTGCCTTTAAGTTCAGAAGCAGCTTTGGACCAGTGGGGAGCAAGATTTTTACAGTGTCCACACCATGGAGCAAAAAATTCTACCAACCATAAATCATCTGATTTTAGTACTAATCTTTCAAAGTTACTATCAGTTAGTTCTATAACCTCCTTGCCATCATCCTAAAATACAACAGAAATCAGAAAGAATTCAAAGTCCTATATTCAGAAGTTGTAAGAATAAAATAACAAAAACAGAGTGACCTACATAGGGTAAAATCAAAAATCTTTGCAAAATAATCTTCTTCTATAATTTAAGTCTTATTTTATATATATACAAATTGAAATAGTTAATACTTAAACAGTTGGCATATCACCACATTCTGATAATTGAATAATTAATCCTTAGTTCCTAGCAGAGTACTTGACATAAAAAGGTAAAACGAATACTAGCAATACAAGGGCACGTATTAAACAGAATAAAAAAATAGGTGGTTTGGAAGATATGACAAAAGAACTGTTTTAATCACTGTATAGGACTTTTTAATGAGAGGAAACATATTTCGAGTAATTTTTTCACCAAGTACAATATATCAGTTACAAAATTTGTAATAATCTTTTTCATTGTTCCAATTTGAGAAAACAAAATACCAACAATTTATAACAAATATAAATATAATAATTTTGTGTGACTATTTTAGTTTATTCTTATCAAAACTCAATTAAACGTGCAAATAAATGTAGTGAAATAGTAATTACCAAATACTGATCATTTTCCAATTTAGGACAAAATTAAACAAGCTATACAATATATTTTATCACTTTCATGTATCAGTTTTATTTTACAAGCATTTGCATAATTAATAAAAATCATATAAAAACAGGGAAATACATTATTTTCAACAAGTTATACCATTTCTACAGAGATTCAATAGGCCTTTTAATTCATGGGATTATTCTTTATTTTAATTTTGTGTTTTTTCCCAGTTTTCTATGCACGTTTAATACTTTATATTTCATTAAATGTGAATTGCATACACTATTTTTCAACTCACATACTTTAATTTTATCATTAGATACCTATGCACAAATTTGAAGACCAAGTAAACTTCAGGGAACTGTCAAATTTGATATATTTAAAATCTGTCAGATAAGTGGTCATAGCCATATCGGTTATTGACCAAATATTGGTATGTTACATTCCTATTGCTTGTAAAATTGTATCTCAATGAAAAATCTATATTTTAGTGAATATCATTAAAGTATAGTTTCGGTATATCTAATGATAAAATTGAAGCAGGAGTAGAGAAAAATACTTACATCATCTGTTTGAGATGATCCTCCACCTAGACCAAGTTTTGCTTTAACTGCCACTTTAGCTGCTTTTAGTGCTCCTTCTACAATATCTTTGGCAGTTCTACCTCCATTATAATCTTCTGGTTTACGTTTGTCTGATCCAAATATTTTTATTGTAGGGAAGCCTCGAACTCCATACTGACCACCTATGTCTTTATGTTCATCTGCATTAACTGCTCCTACTTTAATAATGCCCTGAAAAATTATACAACTTTTAATGAATGCATTTTATTTTTGGAGTACAAACTAAAAACTGATGTTAAATACACATGAATATAGGTTTTATAACAGCAATAAATTATTATTACAATTAGATAAGGGCAAGGACCAAAAGATCCATAAGCCCTGAAATATTAAACACATAAACAAAAATTACTGTACAGATTAATTAGAAAATAGGAAAGTGTCCAGTCTGTTCTTAAAAACATGAACAGGTAGATGGTTCGATGTTGAGAAAACGCAATTACATAAAAAATGTTGTCTTGTTATACAGGTGAATATTTGTACCTATTTTCAATTTCCATTTGTGTCCACGAAGCTGATTTTCAGTGTCCACAACAAATATGTTTCTTAAGTTACCATACTTATAATTTAAAATGCAGTTTATATTAACAACCCTTTTATTTTTCAGCCTTCTCAAGATTCGAAGTTGTAACTGACTTATGTTATTTTTCCCTAGTGACAATATAGAGTTAAATTATTTTATACCTACTGTTGACATTGATTTTTTATTACAAGTTCTGTTAAATTTAACCACATCTAACTTACCTTAAGGGCATTTGCTGCTTTGGTATATTCTGGTACCAAATTCTTACAATGTCCACACCAAGGGGCAAAAAACTCAACAACCCACACTTCATCTCCTTTAATAACCAGTTTATCAAAATTACTTGGTGTCAATTCAACTACATTTCCGTTACTTGGGTAAAGTGCTAGACAATTTTGTAAAATATAAGCTAAAACTGAAAATAAGGATTACTTTTAACCTATATGTTTCAAAATTGCATGTTGTATACTTACACAGTATTTGTATCATTTTATTTGAGATTAATTGTATTGTTTAAATCCGCAGTCTTTTCTCTATTAGTCAGTACTTTACTCCTTGAGTTTGATTTAATAAAAACTATAAAACTAACCGGCCTTTTATTACCCACCTATCACTTTCGCATTCACCACAAACAGGTACATTTAGAAAAATGAAAAATGACAACAATCTCTGATATAAATAAATCTGCCAAGTAACCAAACTTCGTGGTGTGTTGTGATTGGCCCACTTCTCCACTTGAATCATAGATAACTATGTGAGTGGGCTATTCTGTGCTATAGGCGATTCGGGTTAAGATTGCAGCGCCACGGACGGTGACAGTTGAAATCTAGCTATGGGCCATTATCAGCCATTATATTTGTTTATTTAACTGTGTTTGCGTGTGTTGATCTAGTTAATGAGTTTATTTTTGGATTTGTGTTATTTTTTCTTTGAAAAATATCTCGTGGATTGACTTGATTAGGATTTTGTTCATAATATCAAAATAATTAGACATGAAGTTGAGCAAAGTAGATTACATGAAATACAGTAATGATTCATTTTCATATAATGAAACTCCAGCAAATAAAACGAAAACTAACAGGAATCTGGAATACGATGTAACAACTGTTAAAAAGCACTTATATTCAATGTAAAACACGGCAAATGACTGATGACATGGCCCATAGCTCGGTTACCTGAACGTCCGGTAGGGGTCGTATCGCTTATGGTGTAAATTATAGTATAAAGCCGGTTTTCCACTAAACGGGCAAAACAAAAACAAAACACAAACTGGTGTCGAATAAAACAAAACTGCAACTTTTCGCAAACTTTTTGAAGACTGGCGTGTTTTGCAACAGTTGGTGTTTTGTTTTTCGGGTCCCGTTCGGAAGCGGTAACATGAAAAAGTTTCGACGTGTTTTGAAACTTGAGTTTGTTAGTTGAAACAATGGTGTTGGGATTTCTTTAGGTATTCTACTTCGATATTTTCGTTTTGCTAGTCTAGACACAACTTTTGCACCAAATTGGTAGGTTGGTAGGTTGGTAGGTAGGTATAACTAACGTATTTTTATTTCATAGATGGGAAATTTGTTTTCAAACGCTGTATATAAATTTAAGAAATTGAATGCGGGGTTTATATGCCGTCATCATAAACATAAGTATTGACCTTGTGAGTTGGTAATTGCAATCCAATGTCATCATTTTGGATATCGTTCATTAATTGTGCAGCACCATCATTTCCTCTTCTAGATAAAAGTGATCGAACCCAATATCTGTGTTGTCGCCGTCTTTTTCTTCTAAATGATAATAATGCTTTACTTATTAATAAATTATTAGTAGTAAAAAATATATATGCTCTTACTTTTTTCCAAGGACCTCAATATAAACCAGCCACAACTAAGAATAAGAAAATCTTTTTCTGTAAACATGTTGGTTGTTTATTGAAGAAATGTGTTCGGCTATCGCGACACCCAATGGAAAAGGACCGAAAGCAAAACTCGAACAAAACGTAGTTCGCTTAATGGAAACAAGAGTTTTTGGTTTGTGTCAGTTTTGTTTTTCAGGTTCAAGAAAACACAAACTCAACTGACTGTTTAGTGGAAAACCGCCATAAGGCATGGTGTAAATATAGGTCCCACTTGGGGCCCTCCGGCATCGTTTGCCTCAGTGCAAACCCTAAGCCACGACACTACAGCCGGGTTGGTCCGCGGTGGGGCCTTCTGAGTCCAGCTGATAATCTTGCGGGTTTTAAACCGCTCATACCAGCCCCGATCCCTACCGCCCACACTACCCAGCGCTCCCTTCAGAACTGCCATATTGCGGTTTTATAAGCGCTCAAGCAGCCCTTCCGGACGCTGGGTTCCCCTATCCGCCGTCTGGGGACGCGCCCGATGGGTATCACCACACGGGTCTGTGTTATTTAGTTTTTATTAGTGTATCACTTATATTTCTTTAATATCCGTTGGACACTTGTGCGAGACACACCTGTCGCAACAGAGTACTATCTATTGCAACTTGCCCCAATACTGCTTCATCCGCAAGTTCTTCCAAGAGGTTTTCCATTGAAGGCGCTTCATATTTAGAAAATTAATTTAAAGGTTATGTGATGTTCAATCTGTTTGTCACAGAGTATTCTGCAGAGCATCAAGGCATAGACCAAGACGTTCAGCCACCTTCAAGCGCTTTCAGAGAGCGCTGCTGCTAGCGCTAGCGTGGCTGAACGCGCCCATATTGACATCTGATAATTATTAGCAGCTCTGTTAATATATTCACGTTGTGAATATATTTATTTTTATCACCGCATTCACTCCCTTATTATTATTTTCTCATTTTTTTAGTTTAATCATTTGTGTTATCTATGGTTCAAACACTCCACATCTCTCGCTACAGGTAACATTAAATAAATTTCAAAAATAACTATTTCAACACAAATCTTTATTTTGTATTAGCTATTTCGATAAGAACCATTGAAAGAGTGGTTAAAGAAGGGGAGCAATTCATTTCTGCAAATAACGTGCAAGTAAAATTTTCCACCCCAAGAAAGAAGCGGCCTAGAAGAGCACCAATAACTGATATTCCCGAGTATGAGTATTCCAATATTAGACGGATTATTTACGACTTTCATAAGACGGAAGGGTGTCGTATTACGGTAAAAAAGTTACAACACAAAATTAATGACGTTTTGGGAATTGTGGCTTCCGGAACATCTCTTCGTAGAATTTTAAAGAAAATAGGTTTCAAATGGAGAAGGATTGAAAATAATAGAAAAAATTTAATAGAGAAAATGGAGATCAGAGCATTGAGGATCAAGTATTTACAAAAAATCAATTGTTTTCGTAGTCAACAGCGACCAGTTATGTTTCTTGATGAAATATACCTTCATAGTGGACATACACCTTCTAAGAATTGGACGGATGAATCAATCAAAGGGTTATTTAAAAATATTTCGAAGGGACCAAGACTTATTATTGTCCATGCAGGAGGTGGCATGGGCTTTATACCTAATTGTCGGCTTATATTTAAATCAGGCACAAAATCATTCAGAAATAAATTCTGAAAATTATGGTAAATGGTTACAAGAAATGTGTCGTTGGTGGGGGAGCCGAGGAGCGGTTTCTCCTCGGGCCTTGCGGGGGGGAATGCGCGAAACAAAGGACAGCTCAATAGATTCCTGTGGAATGAAGAAATCCGATATCAGGATCTTCAGCGTGGAGAGTGGACTGTTGTCCCGATCGGCTCGTTGATAGCCGGTCGGTCGCCGGAGTCAGCGGGGTTGTCGGAGCAATAGTTTGCTCGTGGAAACCTGCCTGATATAAACCGTATCTAGTGGAAGGTGGTTGATGTGGTATATTCACTAGATGTGGGGGCTTGCCTTAAACAGCTGGCCAAGTGGAAGGAGACCACAATAAAATACCCCTCAAGTCAAGGTGGAACAGCATATGCCGAGGACTGCGTGGTCAAGGGGAAGCTTGATCGCTAATATGCGGACTCTGGATACCTGGGGACATCCAGTTTAATCACCCTTACTCCTGCATGCGGGACTCTGCGGGAGTGGACCTTATACTTGCCTAGCTACTCGTGGGATCATCCATGGAAAGAAAAAAGAAAAAGTTGAGCGGGCAAGCACCGCAACCGGGCACAAGTCGGAGCAATGTATCCGCAGTGCCCAAAAAAACTGTAGCATCTCCCTCACGCGCGAGCAACCCTCGTGTAGAGGAGGCCGTAGACAACGAGGAGAGGAGAACGTCAGGGGCACCCATACCCTCAACCTCCTCAACTGCTGAGAGTTTTCGGGAAAAATCCTGGAAGAAAAGTAGAAAAACCCCTATCCTTCCTGAACTGGGTAAACCTGGAGGAAGGGACGATCCACTGAGGCGTGGACTTAGTGGAGCGGGGGTAAGATGGTATCTTCGCTTTCTTGAGCAGGGACTTTCACCGGAAGAAGCAAGAAAGAAAGCCGCAGAGCGCAAAAAACAAGGAGAGGAGAAGAACATCCCTCCTAAAGGAGAAAAACGAAAGCGGGAAGAGGCGACAGCCCAGTCACCGCAAATACAGGTGAAAAAGAAAAAGGAGGGCAAAATAGCCATCCCTTCTTCAGCTGGCAGCTATGCAGCTGCAGCTAAAATAATAAGAATGGCGGTTCTCCCTAGGGCGTACCCTGAGACCACTCTCAGTGCGGACGACCAAACCTTGCTGGAGAACGCAATAGTAGAAGAAATGTATGCTGGATGGGAGCATAAGCTCCAGTTTACTGGCATACATTTCAGACCAGGAGTCGTTCTAATCGACTGTGATAATACCACAGCTGAAAAACTGGAAGGGAGTAGAACTGATGGTGTGCCAGGGAGAAAACATCCCAAAAATGCACACCGCTACGATCTTTCTCCCAAGAAGTAAAGGCGTAGAGGAAGGAAAACTTCTTCGCTTGATAAAAGCACAGGATGAAGGTTTGGTAACAGACCAGTGGAAGGTCCTCAACCTTAAAGAAGAGGGCAAAGGCCTAGTCTTGAGGGCAGGAATAGACAATCTATCCTGTCAAAAAATCAAGAACAACGGGTTCACCATACATTACCGGTTTGGTAAAATCCCCGTACATGGCCTCAGAAAAGAAAAGGGAAGAAACCCTGAGAAGGTTTCTATACCCTCCAAGGCCAGCGACGACTCGAGTAGTGTAGAAAGCCTACACATATCTAAACTCCTTGGGGAGGAGTCGCCGCTGTCCGAGGAGGGAATGGAGTTTGGGTCGGAGGAAGGGGACAGCACTCTTACAGAAGGGGACATCACCCTGATGAAAGAGGGTAATACCCAACCTGAAAACCAACAGGATGGCGGGGATTAACTTAGCTCAGGTTAATCCTCACCATGCCAAAGGAGCTTGGGCGGTGATGACAAGATTGTTCACTAAGGACCAATGGGGGATGTGTTTGATCCAAGAACCATGGGTCAATAATAACCAGGTAAGAGGATTAGCATGTAAAGATGCTAAAATAGTATATCACTCAGGTAGTGATATACCAAGAACATGTATTATGATAAGGAACAATATTAACTATTTTTGTCTTTCAGAATACATGACTCGAGACCTCGTTCCAGTTCGAGCACTCTTCGAACACAAGAAGGAGAGCAAGGAGATAGTAATAGCATCATGTTACTTTTCGGGAGACGGGATAGCACCACCCCCGAGGTACAAAGGTTGGTAAGTACTGTGAAGAGAAGAGACTACCTCTACTCTTAGCATGTGATGCCAATGCACACAATACTGTTTGGGGCAGTACCAATACCAATCAGTGAAGTGAGCAACTTTTAGAATATATCCTTAATAAAAACCTTAATATTCACAATATAGGGAATACCCCAACATTTGTAACAAGGGTAAGGCAAGAAGTTTTAGATGTCACACTGGCAACACAGGATCTAAAACATATAGTAAAAGATTGGAGAGTTTCGGGCGAACCATCTCTCTCCGATAGTAGCATCATAACATTCAAGTTAGAACTAGGCAAACCTGAGTTGAGCCCCAGAAGAAAACCAAGAAAAGCAGATTGGGACAACCATAACACCTGTCTGAAAGAAAACCTAGCACATATCCAGAGAAAAGAGAGGGCTAAGCACCATCTAGATCTGGAAAATGAGCTTGAGGACTTGAACAGGGCAATAATCGATGCATTTGAATCGAGCTGCCCTCTTCAAGAACAACGAAGCAGCAGAGATGCACCCTGGTGGAATAAACATCTGTCAGAATTAAGATCTCAAACCCGGGACCTTTTTAGAGCAAAATTCACCGGAGACTGGCAGAGATACACCGAGGTGAGAAACACCTACTATAAGGAAATTAGAAAAGCTAAAAGAAATAGCTTCAGAAAATTCTGTGAAGATATAAATACAACACCTGCTGCGGCAAGACTTCACAAAGTCATGGCAAAAAATAGGGTCAACCCAGATATGGCTTTGGGGAAGCCAGACGGTAAATATACCGAAAATGAGGAAGAAAGAGTGAAACTCTTACTAGAAACTCATTTTCCTGGGAGTAGCCCAAAGGGGAAATAGTCCTCTCGAAGGTCATAACAGACCTTCGAGAGAAAGTACTACAATGGCTAAGCACATTTATAGTAACGAACGGTTAGAATGGGCTATGAACACCTTTTCACCATTCAAGGCACCGGGAGCTGATGGAATTTTCCCAGCATTGCTCCAGCAACGACAAGACGAAATTCTACCACATTTGGTTAGGATCAGTCGAAGCAGCTTAGAACTGGGTTATATACCAGAAGCATGGAGAAGGGCAATAGTAACCTTCATTCCAAAAGCTGGAAAAAGGGACACAACAAACCCCAAATCCTTCAGACCAATTAGCCTAACATCGTTTGTGCTTAAAACGATGGAAAAAGCTATTGACAATTATATTAGAGCGGAAATCCTAGAGAGACTACCTCTCCACCCGCATCAGCATGCTTACCGGGCAGGCAGATCTACGGAGACTGCACTGGTACAACTGACGGAGGATATCCGAGGTGCTCTAGACAACCAAGAAGCCGTAGTATGCGCCTTTTTGGATATAGAAGGAGCTTTTGACAATACCCCTCATGAGGCTGTCAAAAGAGCATTAAATAGAAGAGGTGTAGACAGCACAACATCCAAATGGATGTCGGAACTGCTCACCACTAGAGTAGCAGAGACGAGGACGAGCAAAGACATTATCTCCATCTGCACAACCAGAGGATGTCCACAGGGAGGAGTAGCATCCCCATTAATGTGGAGCCTGACGGTTGACGAACTCCTGTGTGGTTTGACTGACCTCGGAATATCCTGCCAAGGATATGCTGATGATATTGTCATAACAGCCAGGGGAAAATTCGAAAATACCCTTTGTGACATCGTACAAAAGGGTCTGAACTATACAAATAGCTGGTGTAGGCAAGTGGGACTTAACATCAACCCAACCAAAACCATCTTAATAGCCTTCACTAAGAAAAGAAAGCTCAACCTCAAAACCATTAAACTTGATGGGAGCGAGGTTGAATGGAGACAAGAAGTCAAATATCTAGGTTTGACTCTAGACAGTAAACTTCCGTGGAATAAACACGAAAAGGAGATTATATGCAAAGCAAAAATGGCTCTAATGGTGTGCAGGAATCTGTCAGGGAGAAATTGGGGGTGCAACCCAAAAATCCCGAGCTGGATGTACACTGCCATAGTGAGACCAATTATCACTTATGGAGCCATTGCGTGGAGTAGTAGAACTAGCCTATTGACAACGAGAGAAAACCTCTCAAAAATTCAAAGACTAGCCTGTATGTGCATTACAGGAGCAATGAGAACATGCCCAACGGCAGCCATGGAAGTTATTCTCAACCTCACACCACTACATATGGTGGTGGAAAGTGTTGCAGAAAGAACAAGATACAGACTAAGTAGAGAGGGAATCATTAAAAAGAAACCACCTCCTTACTTCTTAGAAATCAGAAAACTTGGGACATGCCACAAGATGGTATGATGAAAAAGTATAAATTCTCAAAGAAATTCGTTACGGAATTAAGCAACAAGAAGGAATGGGATCTTGGAAAGAATGCCATTCAATGGTACACAGATGGTTCAAAAGCAATAGAAGGAACTGGGATAGGAGTGTACGGGCCAGGAACCAAACACTCTGAAAGCTTGGGAAAAACCCCGAGTATCTTTCAAGCGGAAATTCACGCCATAAGAAAGTGTGCCCAGTTCAATATTGATAAAGGATGTAGAAGGCAAAGGATTATCATAATGTCGGATAGTCAAGCAGCCATTAAAGCACTGAGCTCTTGTGTTATCAGTTCCAAAATGGTGTGGGAGTGCCTAGGCAAACTAAATGAACAAGGCGAGAACAATATAGTCACCTTACTGTGGATTCCAGGACACTCTGGGATAGAAGGAAATGAAATAGCAGATGAACTAGCAAAGAGGGGGACTGGAACACCCCTTTGGGGGCCGGAACCCTTTTGCGGTATCAGCTCCAATGTAATATTGGAAGAAATAGGCAAAGCCGAAAAAAAGAGAAGATCTGACCAATGGAAAGATCTAGTAGGACTTAGGCAATCAAAGATTCTTCTGGGTGACTACAACCTGTTGAGATCAAATGAATGCATAAGTCAAAGTAAAACTGCACTAAGAGTTTTAACAGGCATCCTCACGGGACATTGTCGCCTGAATGGGCACCTGAAAAAGCTCAAAATAGTGGAGGAAGAAGAATGTAGATTCTGTGGTATGGAAGAAGAAACTTCCATCCACATACTTGCGAACTGCACAGCAATTCAGAATCCTAGGGCACAACACCTTGGAGATTACTGGATAGAAGAGGGACATTTACCTAAGTTGAAGCCTGCAGATATCCTAAAATTCCTCCGGGAAATAGGACTAAAGGAGCAACTAGTCTCCGAGACTTTCCTCAGGAACTAAGTAGAAGTAAGGGTGCACAATAGATCTTTTAAGTCTCAGTGAATGTCACCCCAATTTACATACAAGATATAAATATAATCTGAGTGAAAAATAAAAATCTAGTCATGAGGAACTGATTCCTTGCTTAATAATATACAAAGCGAGTTGCGAATTTTAATCAAAATTTCTCTTTCGAACGCTATGCTCGATTTGTTTCATTTTTTTGTAAAATACTACTACCCACACATGGGAAAGTGAGGGGTTACTTTTGCTTCAAAGTAACGAAATTCTAAAGATGCGTTACTCTATTCATATTAATCGGCTAATGAATCATTCTCTAAATAAGCAAGTTATTAGATCAGTGTATTTTGTAACTATTAACAATGTAATAAATGACGGTATACTTTCGGGGGTAAGCGCATTTTTTATTTGCAGAAAGCAGTGATAATGTACAACAAACTGCAAACATACACCAATAACAATTTCAATAACTATTCATGGAGATTACATTCGCTTGCGAAAGTTTCTCTTGACTAATTGTTTTTACAGTATGGATGAGTAACATATGTAAGTTTTGTCACTATTAGAGACGTGCGAAAAAATAAGAACATGTTTTCACTATCAACAGCTGCAGCAGAAATAAATAAATATGTTTTAAGAACGCTGTTGCCATTACTTTTCAACCAGTTCAAAAAGTAACTAAATTGCTGGTAACTCGTTACTATAAAGTAACGTTTTTGTTTCGTTAGTCCCAGCTCTGATACTACCACCTATTAAACTATGTATTTATCTAAATAGAAGGTTTCCCTGTTGGTATATCGTTTTTTTGCTTTGTAACCCTGATAATTAATGATATTTTCTTTGTATCTTTTATCCTGCATTGTTCATTCCATTTCTAGTATTTGAATTTTTTTCATTTTTCCTTTGGTTCAGAAAATACAATATTAATATCACCAAAACTCGAAACATAATCAACAGAACATTTAACAAACAAAAGTACTACATGATACAAAAATTTAATGTCAAAACACTTATATGAAACAAAATTGGGTTAAAAAAAACAAATTTTACATAATATTATGCATTTGGATTGTGTCAATTTTTTAATTCAGATATTAAAATATTGAAAGTACAAAATATAATATTTGAAAAAATTAGGGGTTACTAAATGCTTTCATTACGTGGTCAGATACTTGTTTCTCCAAATCGGCGTTTGGAACAACTTTTGAATTTAGAGTGTATTCAGAAACTGTTATGTAAATGGCTACACAGGAGCCAACAAGTGCTGCTATATATGTGTTTTTGTTGAGTATTATGCATGTTGCAATGCATAAGCCTAAGTAAGTCAAATATCTTGAGAATAAAGCAAAATTTTTCCTATTTTCTTCTGAAGAATCTAAAAATAAAAAACATCAAATTAATTAACTAGCTAACATTAATTTATAGGTAAATAATCTCATTTAATTGACAATTAGGCACAGGCTCAAGTTATCAGATTTGTCATGTGCATATAGATATTCAATATAAATTTTGATTAATACGAGTGACCATATAAGAAAGACCTGCATTTCATAAGCAAATAAATGACAAAATTCTTATTTCATAATATAGTGAGATTAGAGCCACTATAATAATACTCATTCATTTAATGATCCAGAGTTTTAGTATACAATCTAGTATGAAAAATATGGAATATTTCTAGAGCATAAAACTCAAAAATAACTACATAATTTTGCAAGTGTAGTAGGTTAAGTTATAGATTGTATAAGAAAACACAATTATTCTATAAAATAAGAGGTTTTAGATTGGCTATAAAATATGAGAGAGTTATACTGTCTTTTAAGAGTCGTATAAGTCATATTGGAAAATGAAATGTATTGGTTTCAAAAAATATAAATAAACAAATATATAAATTTATTAGCTTTATGATGTATCTGTTAAATCACTTTGGGTGTGCTAAAACATAATAAAGTTTTTACCTATACAAAAATTATCTCTTTTGTAATATCCACTAGCACAATTAGTGCACATATCAGGGCCATCTCCAGTACAACCAGCACATGATTCATCACAGTCTAAGCATCTGTAGCTTCCCTCTGTATTAACACAAAATTGTAACGGTGTACAAGGACTTTTTTGAGCTGCACATTCATTAATATCTATACAACCTTTTTCTTCATCTTGTAGCCAACCAAATTTACATGATTTACATCCTAAGAAAAAATTAAATTAAATTGAACTTTTATTAAAAACAACAATTTAACACATCTAGAAAAATAGGTACCTGCAGGTCCAGCATTTCTACATCCGTCTAAGCAAGCTTCATGACAAGGAGAACATAGTAATTTATTATCATCCTTATATGCTTCATAATAATTTTTTGAACAACTATCACAGAAATCTCCACCATAACCACTATCACAGTGACATTTACCATCTCCTTTTCTAGTTCCAGCTCCTCTACATTTACCATTATTATTACAAATCTTATCTGGGAAGCCAGGACATGGAGAGCAGTCTCTTCCATAATGTAATTCTTGACAACAAACCTTAAACATATTTTTTATAAAATACGCAGGTTGAAGATATTGAAACAATATTCACGACACTATTTATAAATGAAAGTAACTATGCATTAACATACCCTGGAAGTGTCTACACAAATGAATTTGTATAAATCTGGGTCTTTAGATTGTTTTGTAAACCACCATTCCTCTAGAGCTTCTTCATATTCTTCTAAAAGATTATAACATTGATCTTTACCATCTTCAACTTCAGAACACAATTTTTCATGAATTTCTACAAAACGGACTTCACTGGTAGCATAACTACCTAATTTTTCTTCTTCCCAGGCTGTGTCACCACCTTCAAATTTATATTTTGCTGTACGCTCTACTCCCTGTTATAAAAAGGTTGATACAAAATTTAAGGCAATTGCGAAGAACAGAACTTCTCATATTTTTAAATATGTTCATGTTTAAATGAAATGAACAATATCACAGAAAGGTTTAATCTAGATTTAATTATAAAAAGTCTGTCAATATAAACAGTATCAAAAGGTAATAAGCATTTGTCATAATTGACTTAATTACCATTGGTTTACATATTACTATATTTATGCTGCAGTTAAATTTGTAATAAAAATTAATAAAGCAAGAGAAAAATTTTATGTAGAGCATTAATAGTTCAATAATGCGGCCCACAGAAATAGTATCTACTATTGAGAGATTTTGTTGTATTAGTAAAGAATTGTGTAAACATAAGGATAAATGTCAGAACAGACTGAATAAGTAACACACAATTTTAGCCATATTCCTACTTTATTTGAAGCCAACATCTCAATAGCTGATGTCTCCAGTAACAGTGCCATGTTGTTTTTTTGTATTTTTTACCAAATTATTCATTTTGTGCATCATTTACATGCCTGTTTTATTTTTGCTATTTACAAATATATTTATCAATGACATTCGCAGAACTTATAATTCACTTCAGCACACAAATAATTAATTTAGTTTCAAGAGCATTACAATAATCTTCTGACTTTTTTAAACATATTAAACTTTCGACAGATTAAGCAAAATTCAAATTCATATTTGAAATCTTGCTTTATAGAATAGGTACTATTGATATTGCAATAATGATAACATCGGTTTAATTTTTGTTAAAGATAAAGAAGTATCCATTCTTCACAATGGCCAAAGTTAAAAAGTATTTTAACATCAACAAATAGGTAGTAAGTAATTATTTATTTGTAGGCAAATTACATACTACCACGTCTATAAAAATTGTTGGATACTCACCCTATTGAAACTTTCTACGAAAATTTTACATGCCCTACATGGTGGTTGTTTGGTGATATTCTTTGGTGGTTCTAAGTCATTATAAGCATTAATTCCTTCAGAAAACATCTCGAAAACTATTACACCTAGGAGTATCCAACGTTGCATTTCTAAAAATGAAATAAACCAATAAACGTTCAATGTTTAAGAGAAAAAAGTATAATTTAAATTTACCTGCATTAACTACAATAAATAATTATTTGTTAATTTTTTATATTAAAGTATAAGTTCAGAGTATAAAGGTGGATTCATGCAACATCACTTAATTTAACTTAACTTATCTTAATAAGATGAAGTATCCACAAATAACACAAGCATTCAAACAATTACTTAATTTATCTTAATTTATCTTAAGAAGTTCGACAAATTTTATCTTTTCACTTAAGATTCTTCAGTAACTTTGCGTATGCGCATGTGCGGAAACATAGGGTCATAGAACACCAGACATAAATGCCGATGACTGATGAAATAGACAAACATTTTCTCATATTGTCCGAATAAAGGCCTCCTTTTGAAAAAAGGCTTCACCCCAAATCTGCGTATCCTCCTTTTAGGGATGACCAATGCAGAAGCAGATAGTAATAATTTTTTTTCCTCAACATTCCCATTCATTACAGAACACAAACAATCCGGGTCTGTCATTCTCAAAACATAATAATTAGGATCTTTTGCGCATGCGCCTTGGCTACTAAGTAATAGCTAAAGTTATGATGCATGAACTAGGTCAGCTTTCTTAAGTGAAAATCATAAGTTAAATTAAGATAAGTTAAATAAAGTGATGTTGCATGAATCCACCTTAAGTTGCAAACTGCAGCAGCCCGCCTCCAACCACAGATCACTTAATAAGACCACAAACTGCCTGTAACCCATAGATTCAGGAGGCGATAACTAGAGGAGCATATTCCGTCATCTGCGCATGCGACTTTCTCGCTACGAGGGTCGCAACTCGCGGCTCTTACTTTTTCAAGAAGGAGAAGGTAAAATAACCATTCCATACACCCTTCACCTTAAAAAAGAAAGGGTGAATGGAATGGTTATTTTTCCTTCCCCTTCTTGAAAAAGTATATTACCCTCAAAGCGAGAAATTCGCATGCGCAGATGACAGAATAAGCTCCTCTAGTTATCGCCTCTTCATAGATTCTCTATGCTCCAACCATAGATAACCTCTGCAGCCACCTTAGAACATTCTAAGACAGCCACCACCAACTAATACATACGTCATTTACCATCAGCACAGAATAACCTAATCACACAGAAGGGACATCTCTTGACATTTCCATAACCAAGGACAAGCAATTTTGATTTGACATTAACGACAGTATCACCATCTATCACGCACTAAAAAAACTATAGAAATAGAGGTACGTTTACATTCAATTCAAATTTGAATTGGAAGTGAAATTTTGGTGCTTGTCAAATAAAAAAATATACGATCATTTACATTGCAAATTATCTTCAAGGTCACTCCCACGCCCAATTCAAATTTGTTCAAACAGTTTGGTGAGTTCAGGCAAAAATTTATACTGAATAAAAGTAACTGATTTAACCAATAGACAACTCGATAATAGGTCTGTTCCAACTACAATCAGAAACTGTCAGAGACGATAAGTTCACAACGAGTTTACTTTCGCGTAATTCCTATCACTGATTGCAATGGTCGACTATTCTCTGACAGCTTTCGACAGTTGCGGCTGGAGCAAACCTGACATTTGTTTGAATTTGACGTTTGATATTGAGCGTTCGGTAACAAATGATCCTTTTACTCTACGAGAAATCTGCTTCTGCTCCACTCCTTTAACACTCCACCTCGGAGGTAATTGCCGAACCTATAATGTTTTATCACAGTATACCAAAACAATCAGTAGTGCATCTCAGCTTCGCGCATCGGTTGTGCGCAATAATTTTATTTGACCTTGAGACGGCTATTTGGCTTTAGATACCAGGTTCGTATTAAGTAACAGTTCTACTTTTTGGACAGGGAAGGATTAGTATAATTTAAAGGTGTTAAATTTATATTTCGAAGAAAATTTTATTGAGTAGATTAGTTTTGTGAATAATATAACACACAATTTGAACATGTTACAAGGAAAAAACTCTTTGAGAATTTAAAATCGTCAACAAAGGAAATATAATAGCAAATCAAATTGTAATGAAACAGAGGATATACTTATTGATTTTTATTAAATACCTAGTTAAATTCCATAATCCAATAATATATACTTGCAAATTAAGATTATATTTCATTAAAAGTGACGCCAAATAATTAACTTATCCTTATTATCTTTTTTGAAATTTTTATTAATATCTTTAAGTGAATAATACAATCGAACTCTTACATATGAATTTATAATAAATAGAACAGGAAAATCTGTGCAAGGAGGTGTAAACAGTGATTTGCTTAAAGAAAATCACGTGGAAGGGGGAAATAAATAAAATAGAAATGAAAATAAAATTACATAATATTACTAATTGTAAGCGTTCTGGAAATTTAACACGTCTTCCGCTACGTGTAACTGTTTTCGAACTCTCTTCTGAAGCATTTGATGTTCTGGAAGTTCTGGAATGCTTTTTAGGCCATCATATGGTTGTTGGAGGCTGCTTTTCAATGCGCTGTGCCTCACGTGTGCATGTGTTGATGTCTGCAGCTCTTTAAATATGAACGTATGCGGCTGACTATGATTCGTCCCATTGACTGGTGTTAGTTGCTGGAAATGTTGCATGATTTCTTTTGCAAAGTCAGCTGGTTCTAAATTACCTTCATTGCCACGTTTTGTTAGAAATTCTCCGGGAAGACGCAATGACTCACCATAAACAAGAGATGCTGAAGTAGCTCCTAGGACTTCTCTCCATGCGGATCTAATTCCAAGTAAAACGGTGGGTAAAGAGTCTACCCAAGTTGAGCTGTCGTGGCATCTTATAGCTGCCTTCAGTTGACGGTGAAATCGTTCTACTAGACCGGTGGCTGCGGGATGGTATGTTGTGGTTCGGAAGTGTGTTGAACCAATGAGTTTACTTAATCTGTTGAATAATTTTGATTCGAATTGACGTCCTTGGTCTGTAGTAATACGGAGAGGTACGCCAAAACGTGCTACCCAACCTTCGAAGAACTGCCGAGAAATAGTTTCTGCTTCAATGTTTTCGAGTGGAAAAGCTTCTGGCCATCTTGTAAAACGGTCAACGCATGTTAATAGGTATCTGTATCCCCTTGAAATTGGTAGCGGTCCTACTAGATCCATATGGATGTGCTCAAATCTAGTGGATGGTGGTGCAAACGATCCCACTGGTGCGGACACGTGTCGCGATACCTTTGAACGTTGACATCGCATACACGTACGGGTCCATTTTCTGCAATCTGATTTTATAGAGGGCCATACATACCGTTGTGAAACCAGTTTGACTGAAGCTTTAATACCTGGATGGGATAACTGATGTAATGAGTTGAATGCAGGTTTGCGAAAAATTGAGGGTAGGAAAGGACGAGCAGTCCGAGTTGAAACATCACAGTAGACTGAGACGTCTGTTCCTGGAAGAAGTATCTTCTTCAATTTTAAACTAGAATCAGGTTTTAAATAGGTCTTCAGCTCGTCGTCTTCTTCTTGGGCTGCTGCCAGAGAAGTAAAATCGATTGAGGTAAAAATTTCATCTACTCTTGATAGGCAATCTGCTACGACGTTGCTCTTACCAGAAATGTGCTGAATATCTGTAGTAAACTGTCCAATGAAGTCTAAGTGTCGGAACTGCCTGGGTGTACACTTTTCGGGTTTTTCGGTAATCGGTTTGTGGTCAGTGAAAATGGTAAATGACCTGCCTTCTAGTAAATGACGAAAGTATTTCACGGCTTGGTATATGGCTAACAGTTCACGATCATAAGCACCGTATTTTTGTTCTGTTGGGCTTAGCTTCTTCGAAAAGAAAGCGAGTGGTTGCCAATCTCCTTCATTTAATTGCTGAAAAGCGGCTCCAACAGTTGTATCGGATGCGTCGCTCACAACAGCTAATTTCGCTGATGGATTTGGATGGGCCAAAAGGGCTGCTTGTGCAAGACCGTATTTGCATGCTTGGAATGAGTTTATTGCAGTCTCGTTCCAGGTTAGTTTAGCATTACCTTTAATCTTTCCATGCAGAAGTTCATTTAAAGGAACTTGCAGATTGGCTGCTTCAGGGATGAAACGTCTGTAAAAATTTAGCATTCCAAGAAATCGTCGTAGCTGCTTGGCCGTTTCTGGTTTTGAAAAGTTGTTGACTGCATCAACTTTTTCTTGAAGAGGACGCGAACCGTCACTAGAAACTTGATAACCGAGAAAATTAACTTGAGGTACACCGAATTTGCACTTAGCAGTGTTGATAAGAACACCGTATTCTTTGAGTCGCTAGAAAAGTAACCTTAAATGGATTGAATGTTCGTCTGGCGATGCTGATGCGACTAAGATATCGTCTATGTACACATAACAAAAATCAAGATCACGAATTACTTCATCCATAAAGCGTTGAAAAACCAGCGTTCCGCAGCCCAAAAGTAATGAAAGGAAATTCGTAAACACCGAAAGGAGTAGTTATTGCTGTCTTGGGTATGTCTTCAGGTGCGACTGGGATCTGGTTATAGGCTCGTACCAAATCAATCGTAGAGAAGATGCACTTACCGTTCAATGATTGGGCAAAGTCCTCTATGTGCGGAATTGGGTACTGGTCGGGAATTGTCCTAGCATTTAAAGAGCGATAATCACCACAAGGTCGCCCCTCCAGGTTTTTCTTGGGCACCATATGTAAAGGTGATGCCCAGCTGCTTGATGATGGTCGTGCTAGTCCCAACTGTATCATGATTTTAAACTCATGTTTGGCAATTTTGAGTTTATCAGGAGCAAGTCGTCTTGGTCTACTTGAAATTGGCTGACCAGGAGTTGTTTTGACGTGATGAAGCGTAGAGTGTTTTATTTCTACAGTGCTACCAGCAGTGCGGGTGATTTCTGGGAAAAGGGAGAGTAGTTCATGGTACTTTGATGCTCCTACTACTGCTTTAATTTGCGGAACTGAACTCGTCACTGTCTTCGCACTAGCGGAGAGTGAAGTTGTATTATCTACTAGCCGTCGGTTGCGAATATCCACTAGAAGATTAAAATGTTGCAAAAAATCTACACCGATTATTGGTTTATCTGAATCTGAATTATGGGATCCACAACATAGCTTCTATCATTTGAAAACAAAAAAACAAGATGCTTTGAATGGAATAGCTTTACACTTTAATACAACTAACGATATAATAAAAACCAAATTAAATTCCTTGACAACTTCATTTAGAAGGGAAAGAGCAAAGGAAAAAAATAGTTTAGGAACAGGTAAAGGTAGGTATCAATATGTAATACCTTATTAAACTTGGTATTAAAAGTATAATATATAAAAAATAACCCTATTAAATTTCTAGGACGAGACAATGTCTATAAAAGTCAATGGTTCGCTTATAAAGCGTTTGAATTTTTAATGGATAAAAATAAATGTAGAAAATCAATAAACACAATTACCCAAAGGGAAAATGAGGTTCAGGAAGAATATTCAGAGGTAAGATATAACATTTTAATAGTTCTTTTCACGTCACATATTTCATGTTACTACATATCGACAGGTAATACCTAGGTAAAAACGATTTCAATGAGGATTCACGCATAGTTATTCTGCCACGAAACAGTTCCATTAGTCAAAAAATATGTCGTAAATTCTTCACGGATTTCCTGAGCAGTTATTGGCGATTTCTGAGGGATTTTCTTAATGTTAATTAAAGATGACATTTCTGTATCGATTCTCCAACTTCCAGGCGTAACCAAACCATCTACTTCTGTATCACTTGCCCCTGGTGGGCAATAAAGACTTGCAGAATCGCTTTTTCGCAAAAAGTTATGTAGGTGTATACAAGCCATAACAACTAGTTCAGCTTTTCCGGGATCCAAAAGCATCGGTTTTCTCAGCACACGAAACACAGATGACACAATGCCAAAAGCATTTTCCACCACTCGTCGAGCTCGGCTCAGTCTATAATTAAAAATTCTTTGTTTTGAGCCTTTTTTCAAAGGTTCCAGAGAATGGTTTCATAAAATTTTCATTTAGGGCAAAAGCTTCATCCCCTAATATTACATAAGGAATAGGTTTTTGTCGACCGGGCAGGGCTTGTGGTGGCGGTACACTTAAATTTTTGTTTTGGAGTTGTTGATACAAATGTGTGCTCTTAAAAACTCCTCAATCGGAAATCCTTCCTTGACAACCAACATCAGCGAACAGGAAGTTATAATTTGCATCAACTAGCGCAAATAACACTATACTAAAAAATGATTTATAGTTAAAATACTCGCTTCCACTAAACTTGGGGCACTGGTAGAACGACATGCTTTCCATCTATTGCTCCGATGTACTGAGGATAGTCCCACAAAGTTTCAAATTGTTTTGCAACATCCAACCATTCAGTTTCGCATTCTGGTATCTGAAAATAAAATATATTTTACTTTTTACATACTATGGAAACTTTAATATGTCATACAACTGGCCAAGCTAAACTGAAAAGTAAAAAAAGAAAATAACTTTTTTTCAGGTCTCAGGTGATTCGGAAAATGTAACAACTGACCAATCCAGTGACCAAGTAACAATATGTGATAAACCCGATACAGAAATTTCTTTGGTGGAGAACTTGAATACCGGCGAAGGCCAAGCCTCTACGGCCGATGGAACAAAAACCGATACTCCAATAAGAAGAGGTCCCACTAAACTAAAAATGCCTACAAAAAATAACATAAACGAGGATCCTCGTCTTGCAACAGCTTTTAACATCATGCAGTCATGCGTCCAACAGCGTGACTCGTGCGATATTTATGGAGAACATGTGGCCATGAAATTACGCACCTACATCAAAACTTGGTACATCTTTTTAACAACATTCTTTTCAACGCTGACATGGGACACTATGATCAAGAGGGTTCCTGTGGATTAAATTCCAGAACAAGCAGCTCGAGTGCTTTATTTTCTTCCCCTAGTTTCCGTTTTAGTAACCATCAGTCTCATTTTGATTCCTGGACTACAACACCTGTTTTGTCTTCTCCCCTATATTCAGTAAATAACGAAAACAGCTGCCAGATTGGGCCGTCATCATCACAATCACGAGGTTCAGAAAATACAAGTGAACCATTTATTGGGCAACCAACAACCATTGCAGAAAATGTTGCTAAATATTTTACAACCTTTCAACCCTCCGAATCGCGAGATTTTACACAACTTTAAAAAATTATGACCATAGAGTCCTTATTAGTTTACTTTAATTAAGATTATTGCGATATCTTAAGCCACAAAATGGGAGAATGCCCATTTACTATCCCTATAATTTGATAGGTTGTGAAATAATAATATCGACCACTTGTCATCAATACTTTTAATGAATATTAAATCCATACACTGTTCGAATCGTTTTTATTCTTAACACTAAAAAACCAGAACCATCAAATAGTCAATGGCGTACCACAATGGGTATACTACAATATTCCCCCCCGCAAAAGAAAATGTTATTATTTTAACAAATATAATATTATTCATAATTTAGCCGCTCAATCGGCTTAATGTTCCTTTTTGGCCGCAAGAGCTCACCTTTAACTGTTTGATCGGTATTCGCGCACAAATTAACATTTTCGTTTTCACTTCTATCACTCACAGTAATTTCTTTGGTAGCGACATCTGAATTTGTATTGTTGGGAAGTGAAGCTTCTACATGATTAATTAATTTAATTTGATTCAGGTGGCGCTTCCATACAACATTAAATTCAGGAATGTTTACCAAGTAAACACACTTTCCTAATTTTTTTTTAATTACACCCTTACACCAGGTAGGTTTACTAACATTTCCATAATTTTTTACAATAACTTCATCATTAATCTCAAAAACTACATTTCTACATCCACCATGATAAAATTTTTGCAATTCTTGCTTTGCTAAAATGTGATTTGTTAGATCTTTATTATTTGGATCACCATTAGTGCTATTAAAAGCGTTGAATGAATAAATATACTCAATCAACGGCAAAAGTGAATCAAATCGTGTTCGTAAATTACGCCCAAACATAAGGCTAGCCGGACTCTTTCCTGTTGTACAGTGTGCTACATTTCTGTAGTCAAACAAGAAATTATTTAAAATCTTATTCAAATCTAAAGATATACTTTTGCCCAAGGCATTTTTTAAAGCATTTTTAACGGTCTTTACGACATTTTCGGCCGCTCCATTGGATGAAGGTTGATAAGGGGGTGACGTTATGTGTTTAATATTATTTTGCTTTAAAAAAAATTCAAATTCATTAGAACAAAAATTTGTTGCATTATCTGTAACTAAAAGTTTTGGAAGACCAAATCTTGCAAAAGTCGTCCTCAAAATATCTATAGTGGTCTTAGACGTTATATTATGAACTGCAAAGACCTCTATCCATTTACTGAAAGAATCAACCAAAATTAAGAAATTCTTTTGTAAAAAAGGACCTAAATAATCTAAGTGTAAGCGTGACCACACTTCCTCCGGATAAGGCCAACAGTTTAAAACTGATTTATTAGGTGTTTTTTTATACAAAATACAATTCTCACAAGTAGAACACATTTTTTCTATCTCTCTTTTTAAATTTGGCCACCAAAAATATGATCTAGCCAGACTTTTTGATTTCACGATACCCAAATGAGATGAATGAAGATCCTCTAACATCATCTTCCGAAGTGTCGTAGGAATTATAATTCTATTGTTCCACAATAAACAATTATCTTCGATGCTTAACTCATCCCGTATTCTGTAAAAAGATTTCATTTCTGAATCTAACTTGAAAATTTTTGTGGGCCAACCTTCCGTAACATATTTCCGAACAGTTACTAAAGTTTTATCTACTTCAGTTTCCGATTTTATGTTTTTAAAATTTAAAGGAAAGTGTTCATTATTTTCAAAAAAATGTATAAAATCTATGTCCACATTTTCCCACGAGTTTTCATTGAACTGTTCCGGTAAACGTGATAATGAATCCGCTAAATTTTGCTCAGATTTAACAAATTCTATTTTATAGTTATAATTTGATAAAATCACAGCCCAGCGGCGGAGCCGGTTTGCGGAGAATTGGGGTATCCCTTTCTCTGGGTGAAAGATAGTAGTAAGGGGTTTATTATCGGTTACTAAGGTGAATTCGCGGCCATAAACATACTGGTTAAATTTACAAATACCGAATATAATCGCAAGCCCTTCTTTTTCGATTTGAGAATAGTTTTTCTCAGCCTTCGTCAATGTTTTTGACGCATACGCGATAGGTTTTTGCGTACCATCCGACATGACATGAGCTATCAAACCCGCAACTCCATACGGTGAGGCGTCAGTAATAAGTTTTAATGGCATATTCGGGTCATAATGCACTAAAACCGGGGCGGATGTCAATAATTTTTTAACTTTGGTAAATACCTTTGCACAATTTGCGGACCTGAACCATTTTACATCGGCCTTAAGTAGCTCATACAAAGGATACAATAGCGATGATAAATTTGGCAAAAATTTCCCATAGTAATTATTTAGACCTAACCACGACTTAATCTGGGTAACATTCTCTGGTACCGGAGCATTATCAATAGCGGAAGTTTTTTCTTCCGACGTGTGTAGCCCCTCGTGGTCAATGACAAACCCTAAATAAGAAATTTTATTTTTAAAAAAATCGCATTTTTTCAAAGATATTTTTAGACCAACATCTTGTAATTTTGACAAGACTTGATTTAACCGTGACAAATGCTCCTGCCTATTTCGACCCGTAATTAATATGTCGTCCAAAAATATAGCCACACCCTGTACTCCCCCTAAAAGTGATTCCATTAATTTTTGAAATTTAGCTGGAATGCTCGCTATCCCAAAAGGGGCTCTATTATATTTAAATAATCCCTTATGAGTAGATATCGCTACTAACGTTTTCGATTTTTCATCTAAACAAACTTGAGTATAAGCGTTAGCTAAATCCAATTTCGTAAAATGTACTCCGCCCTGTAATTTTACAAATAACTCCTCTATTCGCGGTAGTGGATACTGATCCATCTCTATAAATGGATTAACCGTAACTTTAAAATCGCCGCAAATTCGAACTGTACCATCACTCTTGAGAATTGGCACTATTGGAGTTCCCCAGGGGTTGTAATCTATGGGTTCAATAACTCCTAATTTTTGAAGTCGCTCCAGCTCCTTTTCTACCTTTTCCTTAATCGCGAATGGGAGCGGACGAGCTTTAATGAATTTCGGAGAAACTTCTTCATTTTTTAAATTTATTGAAATTACTCCTTTATTAAAAGTACCAAGGCCTGTTTCAAAAACTTCGCTAAACTTATTTAGTAAAAATTTTAAATCATCAGGTAGGCCCAAATAAAAATTATTTGAAATATTGAGATTGAACAGATTAAAAAAATCACGTCCTAGCAAAGGTGGACCAGATGCCGCTGGTATAACATAAATATTTAATTCATTGCTTACATTTTTATAAACAATATTACAAACTATGTACCCCTTAGGTACTATTTGCTCTCCGTTGTATAAATTGAAAATTTTGTCCGTTTTATACAATGTTTTAGCCTTGAAATTTTGTTCAAAGAAATTTTCTGAAATAACTGTAAAACTTGATCCTGTATCTAAATTGAAAGCATACTTATTGGTATCAATTTGCAGATCAATAATTATTGGATCAGTTTTTGAATCTAAATTGTACAAAGAAAAATCAGATTCTAAGTAATTTTGATTAGAATGATTTGAAGATTTGTTATTATTTTTTTTATTACACATCGGAGCCAAATGACCTTTAATATTGCAAATGTGACAAAAACAATTTCTAAAAGAACACTTATCTGATTTGTGGTTTTTCCTTCCACAGACCTTGCATTTGTCCTTTGCCGGTAGTGTTTTTTGTTGTTGATGTCTCACTTGTTCGTGGTAGTTACTGCGCGTTGTAGTTGAACCTACTGACGTAGATGGCTTCTGGAAGGTGCGCGACGAACTTGGTTTCGCCTGCGCATACTGGATGTCCAGTTCTCGTTTTACAGCAGCGTGGTTAAATTCTGGCGAGGTACCATGAGCAGCTGCTTTAGCCGTTGCAATTTCAACAACTTTTTTTAAGGAAACATTCTTTTTTTCCTCCAACAATCGATCTTGAACCGCACCTGGATTGTACCCAATTACAAAATGATCACGAAGCACTAAATCTAACTCTGTATTTTCAAAATCGCACAACACTGCTAAGCTTCTCAACCGAGCCGACCATTCCCGCGCTGTTTCACTAGGCAATTTACGCGAATTATAAAACTTTAATCGAGCCGGAAACACACCTAAACTTGGTTGAAAATGTTCTGTTAACGATGTTATCAATTCCGAATATTTCTTTTTTTCTGGTTGCACTGGTAAACACAAATTTTGCACCAGTTTGTAGGCTTCTTCACTAAGATAGCGGCTTTGCGCTTATCATCTTCAATGGCATTTGCCAGAAAATAATTTTCTAACCGTCTACTAAAAATAGACCAATCTGACAATGATGGGTCAAATTCCCTCAAATGTCCAATAATTTCACGAGTTTCGTCCATTTTGGGTGAACTCACAACGAAAAAAAAAACTGCACGTGGAATTTCACACTAACTGCGATTTAATTGCAGAACTCAAGAATCCCATCCTCGTCGCCACTGCGATATCTTAAGCCACAAAATGGGAGAATGCCCATTTACTATCCCTATAATTTGATAGGTTGTGAAATAATAATATCGACCACTTGTCATCAATACTTTTAATGAATATTAAATCCATACACTGTTCGAATCGTTTTTATTCTTAACACTAAAAAACCAGAACCATCAAATAGTCAATGGCGTACCACAATGGGTATACTACAATTATTAAGAATTTGAAATATGTTATTCTTATTATTACTATTCTCAAAACTTCATAAACCCACCCTTAGTTTAATGTGTCTACTAAATTTTTTTACAATAAAAATATAGATAAAAAGGACTAGTTTTAATTTAAACTGCGTAGAAAAAAAAAGGTATTGGCAGTAGGTACGTAAATTTTAGTTTACGTGGTAAATTTCAGAGTAATTTTCGGCATAATTCTTTGCTGTGTAATACGGCCAGAGACAACCCAGAGGGTTGTCTCTTATACGATACGGCTAATAACACCAGAAAATAGTAGCTATGCTATGAGAAAAGCATCCATAAAAGAATATCAGCAGATTTAAATCGAACTCGCCACACCACCACGCTTGATAATGAAAAATTAGGTTTTTCTTGATTCTGATACACTAGGAAAATAATGTATGAATAAAATAAATTTATACCAGTAAATCTCGTGACAAGCTATTAGGTATAGGTATCATATAAATTGTATAATTTAAAAAATTGATATGTGTGATTCAATTTAATGTTTTTTTTTGAGTATTTAAATAAAAGTTTATTTCCAAAAATTTTTTTTTTAATTTTCAAATTTCAACACATCATTTGATTTTAGTGTGACTCTTTCATTTGATACCCATATACTTATCAGCTTGAATTTAGTGTGGTCATTTTATTTTTCTTATGCTTCTCAGCAAACTCTTTCATTTTGATACACATATCATAGGTTACATAAAAAAATAACTGATCTGTCATCTTTGGGAGTGCCCAATATTGAATTTAGTTCAAAATAAACGTGTATACACAATTTCAGCTCAATTGTAAACCAAGAAGTGGGTGAAATTTAACTTGTAAGATTTGATTACAGAAACGAGTTAGGTGAAACGAAGTAAAAACTTTTAAGAATATTATATGAGTGCTATGCGGCGAATGAGAGAGCAAATTCGTCGAAATATTAGATTTGTGGAAAGAAAACTCGTGAATTCTGTACAATTCCTGACGCGTCTGAAAAATGTTTTGATAATTGGATTATTCGTTGGCGTCTAAGTAGGTATATTATTTTCTTTTTACTATTTTGTTCATTTTTAGAAAATTAACCTCTAAAGCAGAAAAATCTATATTTTTAGATTAACAAAAATAAAATCTCACCCTTGATTTCTTCCAACAAATTACAATATATCTTATCAGAGAAGTTATGTCAGTGGAGAAAATAATCGCCACGAATAAATAAGTTGGGAAAGATTTAATATAAAATGAATTTTTTGAGATGGAAAACATAAATTTTGGATAAAGTATAAAATATAAAAATTTATAGTTATTTATTGTAAAAATCCATACATACAGTATTTATAGACATTTTTTAGAATAATATCAAGTCATAAACAATAAATATATTAACAGCTATTTAATATAATCAATTATGTAATCAGTAAGTTTATTATTGACTAATCACTTTCACAAAAAAATAAACAGGATCAATGGACACTAAATGATTATTAAAGTAAGAAACTTGTCGGAAATAACAAAATATTTAGTTTAAATACCATCTTACAATTCTTAATATATTATAAATATTACACAATATATAATGGTTTATTTGTTTAATGAATTCTGTTTATAAATTAAAAACTGTGGAATTTAAAAATTTTGCTGAACTATATATTTTTGTAATTTCTCATTATTTCAATATTATAACTTATTTTACTTACATTAGTCACAGCCTCAAAATTTAAATTTAATAAAAGTCTAAGCTTCACTGGACCCAGCCACATCAAATTTAATATTATGATTTGAATTTGATGCACCATAGAAATTAGGTGAAGCTCTATCTACATCCACAGGTTCTATAGCACTAGAGCTTATCAAAACAGGAGCTATATATTCTTCATTTGTAACAGGTGCATTAAAGACATGAGATGGTTTGCAAGTAGGAAAAGGCCCAATGAAAAAGAAAAATATGGCTGTAAGAAAAAATCCTAAAAATGCGATAAACTCTATTGGATTCAGATTTGCGCGCAGAAAGAAGAATAAAGCCGTTATAAGCTGAAGCAGAAGTATTGCCACACGTACCATTTTTATAGCATCTGCATGAATTCTTTGGCCTTCCCCTGACATAGTTATGGGACGATAGACATAATAAATATTATATTTATCTACATAATGTTTCAAAGAGAGGTACAATAAACCAAATGGTGTAATTAAAGGACATGTTAAGCTGTAAACTGTAGAAATAGTGAATATTAGAAGGGTCCAGGCATAATGAATTCCAAAAGGAAATACTGACAAAATTTCTTTTCGAATGCTAGTCTTTTCAGCTTCGGACTTTATAAGGAGTAGCCTCCAAGCATACATGGCTAATTCAGGAAATCTCAACAATTCAAGAGCTGTTCCAATGAGTGCAGAAGTAATGACATAATTAACAAAAAATGCACCTTTATCAGCTAAAAATATACATTCCCATCTAACAGTAATATTTTCTCTTTGAACAGACCAGTCCAAAAATGCTTGGGCACTGGTTAGTCCTAGAGATGGCAATATTAAAACCATAAAAAGTAAGAAGGAGAATGCTTTATACATAGTAGCATGATTTTGTTTGGATTTGGTCCAATGTGACATCCATTCATCAGAATATGCTACCATTACAGGCATTACAGCAGACATGGACAAAAGCAATAGAGTAGGTAAAAATTCAGACAAAATCGGACTGAATTTTTTAATGAAGTTTTCTTGGGAATTTGTTAGATTATTAAAAATATTTACCACAATTACTGGTGTTGTTAAGAAGAAAAGTATTATAAATAATAAGACATTTATAATAATAGCTTTTGAGTACCAGTTTCTATATGAAATTTCTAAGTTTTCCCAGTTTATATCAGATGGAGATGGAGCCTTAAATATTACCCAGTTTCTGTGAGATCCTGCTTCAAATGATTTTAAAACATATTGGGCCATTTCTTCTGAGTTAAGTGTTACAAATGCTATACCTAGAGGATTTTGTAGAGCTTTTCTTCTTTCTAGAGTAACTAGTTGGTTTAATTTCTCTTCCTGTTTTGTATAATATTCAAGTGCATTTACTGTTTTACAAGGACAGCAAACTATACACCCTTTAGGCTGAATATTAATATCATTACTTTTTTGAATATTGCTTACACAATATACACGTGCCTCATGTATTTTTTCTCTCTGTCTCTCTAATGATGTTAACTTTTTTACTTTGTAGGGTATTTTTACATCTTTAACTTCTATTCCAGGATATCTGACACTGAAATAATTTTTGATATCTTCACAATTCCTATGTTGTTTTGAAATGTTTGTGACTAAAAGAGTTCTTGATGAAAGATTTGATGAGCTAGGTAGTCTTCCTGAACATTTTCTCATAATAAAAATCATAACAGGAACTACACCTATTGACCCTGCAATATGAATCCATAGATATTTTGAATCTGCAGGTAAATTACCTATAGTGGTGTGTCCAAATGTTGTCTTATCTCCCAACAAGGTTCCTTGGAAGTTAATAGGTAGTATAATACATATAGAAAATATAGTAATAACTAACATTAATAAAAGTAGCTGAACTTGAAAAGATAAATAATGTGAAGCGTCAGGCCCACAGCGAGAATAGATTCGTTCCTTTGTTATTTTGAAAATTGATGGAAACCATAAACAACCTGTATCTGGAATCAGGGAAACTTCATGATTTGACTCCTCCACAGCAATAGCATCATCAGTATTTTTATAAAAAAGCTGTGTCCATTTTTCAGTATGAACTAATGCTAGTCTTCCATAATCCCAAGCTCTATTTCTCAATATGGCAAACAACAGAATAAGTAGAGTCCAAGAAATAACATTCAATAATAAGGTTTCTGGTATACCTTCGTAGACACTGCTTATTATCGTTTTATTAGTCTTTGTATCAATTAAACAAGTGTCTTTATCTATTATTAGTATCGATATTTCAGTAGTGTTCGACATCTTATCTAAAATGAAATTGTTCAACTATTATCAGATTATGTAAAGTCTTTAAGCTTACCTCCTATATAACACTAAATTCATTCCTTCTAAACTGAATAATTGATAAATTTAATCCACTAATAACCCATCTTTAACTTTTCACTTTTAATTCTTTGTACTTTGCTGCTAGATACAGAGGCTAGATATGTGTATATTTTTAATGTTTCTGTGTGGTATGTTCTGCGTGCGTAACCTAATTCCTCGTATATTTACACGTCATCTGTCAAATTGTCGTGGAAATTTTTTTGATAGCGACAGTCATAGCAAAGAATACCCAACTAACAAGAAGCGAAACTTCGGATAAAAACGAGTTCACAGACGCCATGTTTTAAATTAGTCGTCATATGTCATGCGATCACATTTAGGCCTCTTGCTTATGGTCTTTACAGACCCAAATTAGAATAGAGTTTGCTTGTAGGTTGAAATAATTGTCTTAAATGATCTATTTCACGTTTATATTGTCACGAATAGTGCAGAAATGATGGGAAAATATCGACAAATATCTATATAATACATTTGATAAAACACAACTTTATGCTAAAATACTTTTTCTCAGTGTGATTCGAGTAAAGCTGTAAGCATTTATTATGGTTCTCAGTGTATGCCAAAGATAGCTGTCACCTTCAAGGTTATTTATTTTTGATGAAATAAAACAAATTAATTTGTTTAAATCTTCATTATTTATTTTGAACTGACGTTCAAATTAAAATTAGTGACGCGTTTCGCTACACAGTAGCTTTTTCAAACTAGTAGCGAAACGCGTCACTAATTTTAATTTGAACGTCAGTTCAAAATAAATAATGAAGATTTAAACAAATTAATTTGTTTTATTTCATCAGTAGTATGGATCTTCATCAAGTAAAAGCCTCATCTATTCAATATTTATTTTTGCCCCTCCAACATCAAAGGATTTTCGCCGGGCTTCACTTCTTGTTGTTGTGTATTCTTTGGTCATAGATAAATAATTATATTTATTTCTCTATGGCGACAGTATTGGGTTCAGTGGAATCGCCTGTGTATGGGTGCGTTCCGATTTACACGTGAAGCGATTTAAGCAAAATTCAAAATGATTCTTACCGATCAAAAATACATACTTATTGTTTATAACAAATTCAATTGTTGTTAACGAAATTTTTTTATAAATTAGCTTTTGTCCTCCTCGATGATCTATTCTATTCGCTCATATAAACCGTTGGAACGCAAACATCTTATCTAGAATCTGTTTCCAATTGTTTATAACAAATTCAATAAAAATTTTTAAAAAGTGGCCCATGTAGTTATTGATGGACTATTCTTTATTTATTTATTAACGGGTAACACCCAGTATTTTATAAAAACAAGGACAAAATAGGTTAACCCTTCGGTGGGCGCGTCTCCTAAAATTACACGGGTGGTCGCGTTGCGGCATTTAGCCACATTTATATTATGGACGGAACTTATTTTCTAGTTAACAGTCAATGATACCAGATACAAACATCTTTATTATACAAGGAGAAAATTATATATTATCAAATATATATTATCAAAAACCCAATTACCATAGTGTATGGTGTAGGGTATACTATTACAATTATACTTGTTTCAACTACATAGTATTATGCTTAAGACATATATCCATTTTTTCATCGATGCTTTGGTCCAGATAGAATTTTATTCATGTACAAATTTAGCCCATTGTTTTTTATCTTTTGCCATTGTTTTTGCCTCTGTCCATGTTTTTCCTTTTTCTTGCAGTATGCCTACCATAACACCATCCCATGTTTGTTTTGGTCTTCCCTTTTTCGTTCTTTTTTGTATTTTTGATTGCCATACTTTTTTAACTGGTCTTGTATCGTTCATTCTTTGTAAATGTCCCCACCAGCTTAATTGTCTCTTTTCAATGAATTTAAGTGTTGATTCTATGTCAAGGTCTTCTCTTATTTTCGTATTTCTTAGTTTGTCTTTCTTTGTGACTCCTTTAACTCGCCTAAGATACTTCATCTCAACTGCTTGTATTCGACTCTTTTGTCTCTTTGTTAATACCCAAGATTCACATCCGAATGTTAATATTGGCCGGTAAATTGTTTTAAATACATTTAACTTCGTTTTCTTGGAAATCTCTTTTTTATTTATAAATGTCGAATTCATCGTGTGATAAAGATTCATCGTTTTTTGTACTCTATTGGTAATTTCGACTTCCTGCGTTCCATTTTCTTCTATTTCTACTCCCAAGTATTTATATCTTCTAACTTGCTCAATTTTTATTCCATCTAATTGTATATTCAAATTTTTTTGTTGCGGTCCTATAACCATAACTTTGGTTTTGCTTTGATTAACTGTCATTCCAGAAAATTATATTATTATAATACAGAAAAATACTGTAATTACAAATTGATCATTCAATCTTCATTTGCTGATTGACGTTACAGTTGAAACATATCATATTAGCAAGCTTTTTGCACATATATTCACCACACTTCACACAAATGAGTTTTGTTCTGTTATTCTTATGTTTTCCACAAATATAACAGATACCACGTTTTGCTTCCTCTGTTGCAGGATCGTCATTTTCCCGATACGTTGCTAAGAAGCACTGAATATCTTTGGGAAGAGACTGAATTCGAGCTCTTTCTTTCAAGTGTTCCTCCATCAGACAAATGTAAATATTTTTCAGAAAAACATGCCTCCTATCCTTGTTTTCGACATTATTGAACTTTAAGATGACGAATGCATTGATTCCAGCAATATCTAGATGTCTATAGAATATAGCGAAGGCCATCGTCTTGTGATTCTCGTAGTGCCGTAGGATGCGCACAGTTGATCCACAGTGTCGACCCCCCCCCCCCCTTCGTTGCATTGTAATCCAAATTCATCAGGGACTCTTTAGTATCTTCATCAATTTCTGAGGAACTATGCATTGCTGAAAGGAATATCACAGCCTTATTTCATCTACAAGATTTAAACCAACCCCGTTTGACTTAGAAGTGTAATTCAATGTCTGTCGGGGCATGTAGCCCGGGAAGTAGTTATTTCTTCTTCGTTGAACGGTCACTGTTTTTGAAAAATTATTTTTCAAAACTTTGTCAAAGCGTTGGAATAATATATTTTTATTCTTCGATATATATTGGTAGAACGCTTTACTAAATACGACAATTTTACAGGAAACTGTAATAATTCATTTTTGTTTCAAGCCCACGTGGCTTGTTGTCTCATTCGAATTTTGGTTTGTGACTTAGAGGTGAGATGTCGCTATTTTCGCAACTAAAACATTTCCGTAACTGGACGAGATGTATAGTTGTTGATTATAGTCACATTTCAGTCCGGGATTAACTCTCGGACGATAACATATACCTTGTAGTGATGAGGCGCAATACGCCGAAACCGGTCTACAAGTTATGTTGTCCCTTCTAGTTGCAAACCAGAATGGTTGGTTTAAATCTTGTAGATTTACCAACCCCGTTTGACTTAGAAATGTAATTTGATGTCTGTCGGGGCATGTAGCCCGGGAAGTAGTTGTTTCTTCTTCGTTGAACGGTCACTGTTTTTGAAAAATTATTTTTCAAAACTTTGTCAAAGCGTTGGAATAATATATTTTTATTCTTCGATATCTATTGGCAAATTATACTCTTTTTCACTCAAAGTCTAAAAGCAACTGAACCGTTGTCGCTTGGAACGTCCAATTTATCGAGGGTGGTATGGGATATATGAGTAACGAATACATGCGTATACATCACGATAGGTTGAACGGCAGCTCTAATTCAAGGTCAAATGAAACATTTGCGGCAGATTGCCGCCATCGCGCCCACCAGAGGGTTAAACGTGTAAAATAAAATTTAAGCTTAATATAAATAACAACAATTAGGTACTTAAAGAATTTATTCTGAACTTTCTCCAAGTTGTTCACATGAATCTGCATGGTAAGACCAGACTGGTGAACAGTATTCCATCAATGACCTGACTAATGCAAAATACATTGACTTGAGTGCCAAAACGCTCTTAAAGTCCTTAGCAGTTCGCAATACAATTCCCAACATTTTCATAGACTTATTAATGATGTGATCATAATGAAGGTGGAAATCAAGTTTACGATCTAATATTACACCAAGATCCCGAACAGAAAGAACGTTATTTAAATCATTATCATCTATTGAATATGTGAATGATACATTCTCAATTTTCCTAGGAAAGCAAATGGTACTACATTTACAAATATTAATTTCCATTAAATTTAGGTTGCACCATTGAAAGCATTGACATCTTCTTGCAACTTCTCACAATCCGTTATTGATTGTATAGATTAGATTAGATTAGATTAGAATTGGAGTGGCTCTTTGTCCTATCCCACTGCGACCTTTGCAGATCTATTGTGGTCCTCCGCCATATTTAGAGCTCGATATCTAGCTTTATTCTTTTTATTAGACCTATTAGCCTGGATACCGCCTTCTTTGCGTAGCTCTCTGCCCTCGGTTTTTCTTCTCCGAATAGGTGAAACCGCACCCTTGTTAGGCCTTCGCACTCACAGAGTAAGTGCTCCGCGGTTTCGTCTTCTTCCTGGCATAACCTACATAGGCTGTCATCTGCTAGGCCAATTGTGTGCATATGCTTCCTTAGCCTACAATGCCCTGTCAGCATTCCCACCATCATCCTTGTCGTTTCTCGACTTTGACATAGTAGGTCGCGTGACAGTCTGACCGAAGGGCTTTTAAGGAATAGCTTAGTGTGCCTTTGCCCCGGAGTTTCATGCCACCAGCGCAACGCCTGGTTGTTTATCCATTGGTGGATGCTCTCCTTGGTGAGGCATTTAGCAATTCCGCAGGAAGGTTCTGGCCCTATCATGACCTCCGTCGCTCCCTGCTTGGCTAATTCATCGGCCTTTTCATTGCCTTTTATTCCTTGGTGGCCTGGCACCCAGGCTAGGGTCACTCTATTATGACTACCTAGTCTGTTGAGGGCCTTGCGACACTCCCACACCAGATTTGACGTCGTCCGATATGAGCTTATCGCTTTTAGTGTTGCTTGGCTATCGGAGTAGATGACGATTCTTTGGCTATCTACCTCCCGTCTCATCAACTCTTCTGCACAGCATTGCACCGCCATTATCTCTGCCTGAAAGACAGTGGCATGTTTCCCAAGGCTTGGAGAGATCGTGATCTTCTCTTGTACCCCATATATTCCGGCACCTACTCCAGAGTCTGTTTTAGAGCCATCAGTGTACCAGTTGAGATTCGCTATTATAGGAGGCCCTGTATCCCAGTCCTTTCTCTCTGGAATGATTACTGTGAATTCATTTTTAAAACTATATTGTGGGGCAATCTGATCCATTGGCATTCCCAGTATTGGATCTGCCTTTATTTCTTCATATAGCTTTTTGTAGACCTTACCTTGTCCTTGACTTATTGGAGGAGGCCCCTGTAATAATCTGTGACTTACAGATCTTGCATTTCCCTGAACGAAGATATGCAGTGGTGGCAGGTTCAGTATTACCTCCAGGGCTGCAGTCGGCGTCGTTCTCATGGCCCCTGTGATACTTAGGCAAGCTTGCCTTTGGATACCACTTAACTGCCTTTGCGCCCCCATCTGCAGTGTCCTGGGCCACCAGACTACTGATCATTGGCCTCACGACCTGTGTATATAACCATTTGGTCATGTTAGGATTCAATCCCCAATTCTTCCCACACATCTGCCTATACCCTCCGAGAGCAATTCTGGCCTTGTGCGTGGTTTTTTCGATGTGAGAATTCCATGTAAGCTTCTGGTCAAAGATTACCCCTAGGTACTTAACTTCTTTAGCAAATGGAATTTCCACTCCGTTAATTTGTGGCTTTTGTAGACCTTGCAAATTTCTCTTTTTTGTAAACGGTACCAGTGTAGTTTTGTGAGGGTTCACTGCCAGTTCCTCCTCCCTACACCAGCCACTTACTATATTAAGCGCCATTTGGGTGCGCTCTGATATCGTGTTTGGAAACCGTCCTCTTATGACGACGGCAAGATCGTCCGCATACCCTAGGCACTGAATACCTTCATCGGATAGCCGTACTAGAAGAGTATCTACAAGAATCGCCCACAAAAGGGGCGATAACACGCCTCCCTGAGGGCAACCCCTCCCCACCCCCGCCGTGATGGTTGCCTCTCCCAGGGTGGATGTGATTATCCTATTCCCTAGATTGACTGCAAGCCACCTGCAGATGATGGGTTCGATCCCTCTTCTTTCCATACACCTGGTTATAGATATTGGAGACGCATTATTGAATGCTCCCTCTATATCCAGAAAAGTAGCTACTGCTATTTCCTTGTCATCGATCGACTTGGAAAGTAGCCTGTTTAAGTCATCCAGAGCCAAGTCTGTTGACTTGCCTTGTTGGTAGGCATACTGACGCTCGCTTAGAGGGCGAGTTGTCAGAGCGTTGTCCTTTATGTACCTATCTACTAGCTTTTCCAAAGTCTTAAGCAGGAAGGACGTTAGGCTAATTGGTCTATATGATTGGGGCGTTTGGTCTGATATTCTACCTACTTTCGGAAGGTAGATGACCTTCACCTTCCTCCATATTACCGGAGTATATTTCCAAGCTATGCTAGCCTTGAAGATCTTACTTAGTTGCGGCACTGATGCCTCTTTACCCTTCTGCAGTAGGGCTGGATAGATTCCATCCTCTCCCGGTGATTTAAAGGGTTGGAAGTCATCTATCGCCCATCTTATTTTATCTGGTCTTGTAATAGCAGTGGCAATTTGCCAGTCTTCCCGACTGGGTCTACCTACCTCTTGGAGATTTCTGGCTACCTCCTGCCAACCTAGATACTTGGTAGCTCCTGGAAAGTGTGCTCTTGTCAGCAACTCCAAGCTTTCCTGAGCCGTTTCTGCATAGTTCCCGTCCGTTTTCTTCAGGAGACTCACCTTTTCATTGGAGCCTTCTTTGGCCAGAACTTTGTGGATTCGAGCGCATTCTGTGGTCTCTGTAATTTCCTCACAGAACCTTCTCCATGAGTCCCTCTTGGCCTTCCGGATCTCCTTATTATAGCGAGTAAGCTTACTCCTGTACAGGTCCCAGTTTTGGTTGAACTTGGCTTTATTGAATAGCCTTCTTACCTCGGTTCTTAATCCCTCTAGGTAATTGTTCCACCAAACTGTGTTCCCTTTGCGTTGCCTTGTTCGTTCCGGACAGTTCACTCGGTAGGCATTCAACATTGCCTCGTTAACCTGGTCAACTGCCACTTCTAGGCTTTCTTTCCCTTTAATAGTGACTGTCCCTTCCTTAAGTGACTCTCTGAGGGATTCATCATATCCTTCCCAGTTAGTCTCTCTTGGATTTCTGAACTTAGTCACTATTAGGGCTGATGACTTCAGCTCAAATCTGATATGCCTGTGGTCGGAACATGATGGTTCCTGCGATACCCGCCAAGCCACTATGTTATCACTTACTCTGTTGGTACTCAAAGTCAAGTCTAATACCTCTTTCCTAACCGCTGTGACAAAAGTAGGTTATGTACCTCTATTGGCAATAAATAACCCTTCCCTAAGTATGAATTCATAAAATGACTCACCTCTTTTGTTGATGTCCGTACTGGCCCAGATCGTATGATGGGCATTGGCATCGCATCCCAGTATAAGCTGCATGTGCCTCTCCCGGCAATAGTCTACGACAGCCTTTAATACCTGTGGAGGACAGGTCAGCTCATCTCCTGGACAATAGGCGGAACAGACGACTACTCTCTTCGTCCCACCCTGCGTTTGGTATGAAAGGATTCCTGCAACCAAGTCCCCGGAGCAAAGCCCTGGAATTAGTATACAATTAACTCTTTCACTGTGTATTATACATGCTCTTGGCCTTAATGCTGACCTATGATAGAGTAACGTACCTGTTTGTTGTTTGAGGCCCGCTATGGTCCTTCCATGTACCCAAGGTTCCTGCAGAAGGGCCACATCTATGCCTTCTTTTTCCCACCTTCGACACAGCAAGGCACTGGCAGCCTTGGCGTGTTGAAGGTTGACCTGCAGGAACCTAACGCTGTCCTCTAGGTCGAAGAGTGGGAATCCTCTGTGGGCTCTGTGACCCTGGGCTCCCCCTGCTCCATGGCTTCAGCTTCCTCCCTGACCGGTAACGGCCTTTTGAGAGGGCTAACGCCACTTTGCTGGTCTGCTTCCCCGGGTCTAACCTCTGTAGAAGATTCCCCCTTCTTCTTCTTCCCCCTTTTCAGCCCTGGGCCCTTCCCCGAGGCACTTGCTCTCACCTGTGGGGAGGCCGCACTGCCGGTTGTGTCAGTGGAGGGTCCAGGCTTTACGGTCTCCCTCTCCACTGCACCTTTGGACTTGGGTCCCTGCTCCTTGACCTTGAAGTTAATTCGGCCCATCCCGAAGTAGGGACCCATGTCCAGCCTTTTGATCTCCTCCAAGGATTCCTCATCCATGGAGAAGGTCCACATCTGGCCCCTTTCCATCGGGGTCTTTCCCCATATGGTCCAAAGCGATGTCCTTAGCTTCCGGTTGCTCACCTTCAGCCTGCTTAGGATTTGTTTACCCTCCAATCTCTCGCCATCCTCGTCAGGGACAAAGACGTAGCAAGCAGCTGCAGGTCTCGGTAGGCTGTCTCCCCTTAGGGTCCTGAGACTTGCGTTGTCCCAGGGAACCAGTGAGGGAACCACCCCATCCAACCATTCAGCACTTGCCACGTCCGCGCAAGTGATTAGAAGGTATCCGGGTTTATGGGTGCATTTGACAAATCTCACCTGAGGTCCGTCATCTGCCACCCCCTCGTATGCCTTCATGATGGAGTGCTGGAGAGCTTTAAGCCTATCCGACTCCATCTGACAGCTAGGATAACCTTCCTCCACTATGGCTACCATCTCCGACGAGGCCGCATCCCGGAAGGACGGTTTATCCTCCCTTCTGGGCCTCTTCGTCGCGGGTCTTGCCTGTGGAGGAGTTGTCCCTTGTGACCTGGGGCGCTTCTTCACCTCTTCCGTAGCTACCGTAGGGCGCTTCCTCGCCTCTACTTTAGCTTTGGTAGGGTGCTCGCCTACCTCATCTCGTTTTTTCTTTGGTAGAAGCGACTTTGCGAGGTTCTCCTTGATTACCGCCTTTTTTGGCTTCAATGTAATCCAGGCCCCCTTTCAACAGAGTCTGCATCCTTTTCCTCGAGGCTCCCGCCAGTCTGGCGCCGCGGAGATCCTCCTCCGACATATGGTCCACCTCTTCCTGCGAGTTCGCTTTAAAGCTCGCTTTCTGATGGCCTCCTTTCTTTTCTTTTTTCGCCTCCGAAGACGTGCTAGCCACGGCGGCTTCTTCAGCCTTGTCGTTGCTAGTCGTCTCCTGGGCGCTTGGTTTTTTTGTTGTATATAAATCCATCTGAATCCCACGAGTAGCTAGGGAATTTTTTGTCCACCTCCTCAGAGCCCCCCATGAGGAGGTAAGGCTGGGATACAAGGGGGTTTCGCCTGGTGCCCCCAGGGGACCGTTCAAGGCCACATTCCCTGTGACCATCCAGTACATCGGCACGGTACCTTCACACCTTCACTTGGGGGAGTTGGTCCACGGTGACAGCTTTCGCAAAGGCTTTTGAGGAGTTTTACGTCCTCTCACCCTACTTATGGCTGCCACTGATCAAGAGCGTTGGCTCCTGACCGTTCCCCTATCCGCCACCTGGGGACGCGCCTGGTAGGTCTCCACGCCACCAGGTATTGATTGTATAGATTTAAATAACTTTCATCAGGTCATCAGCAAAAAGCAAAATTTCCGAATGCACAATTTTATACCTAAGGTAGATATAGACAAAGAAAATAAGAGGAACAGCGGCCGGGCCAGGGTGAATCTGCATTTTTTCAACAGTAGATTATTAACACTATCGGGACCAGGACCCTTGCGTGGGTCTAAAGAATTTAACTTATTAAAAACGACATCAAGTGTGAATGAACAGTCATTGATGCTAACACACCTGTCGAAAGTACATCCTGGTAATTCATTGCCCTTAACATCGTAATCAACTTTAAATACAGATTGGAACCTATCAGAAAAAGCGTTTGCAATATCTATACCATTTCTATAGCTTACATTATCTAGGTGCATTGGAACAGGATAACCAGTATCCTTTCTTTTGACATTAACAAAATTTCAGAAATGTTTAATATCGGCTGCTACGTTATTTTCAATTTTTTTTATATAGTTGGAGTAACATATCTGAGATAAATGTTTACAACGAGTCCTTAAATCGGAAAATATTAAGTATAGTCACCCCAGCTATTACTTTGTTTGTTATTAATATGTGCAATTTTCTTATCGAATATCAGATCTTTCAGCTATCATCAGTAAACCAGGGGGCAAATCTCGGTTTTGCTAATTTAACATATGGAATGAAATTATTGATACCCGCATATAATATGTCATAAAAAGTTACAGTTGCTTCATCGGCATCATGAATATTGCCAAGGGCATCCTCCCAGTCAATACCTGCCAGGTAGTAGTTTAAACCTAAGTAATCACCTTTACGAAAATTAAAATAATAGCTATCATAATTAAGTTCATCAAAATGAGAATCAAGTTTCACATTAACAGAAATATAGCCGGATGGTCATGCCCCCCGGTGGCAATAAACATTCATCCGCTGCTTCAACGAGAATAATACTTCTAATGTTTGTAAACATCAAATCTAGCAAGACCCCAAAGGAGTTTTTAACATCATTCAATTGAAATAGATTATGAAAAGAGAAATTCTGGATCAAAGTTTGAGTTGCTAAATTATTTGAATATGCAAAGATCATTAATCCAATCTGTATTTGGCAAGTTGTAATCTCCAATCAATATAACATTATGATCAAAATGACTGTCGAAAACATTATCAACACTAGTACAGTGATCTTCGTAAAGTAATACATTAGAGCTAGGTGGTAAGTAAGTACACGGCACAAAAAATTAATTTATAATCCATAACTTCAACAAAAATTTGTTCAACATTTGACTCTTCAACTGGAACAATTCTTGAGTTGAATGACTTTTTAATCGCGATAAGAACACCTCCGCCAATAGATTTCTGAGTAGTGAGAATGGAACGATCATTTCGGTAAACATTAAACTGACTTAAACCTAATTCTGCATTGCCTATTGATTCACACAGCCAAGTTTCAGTAAGCATGATAACATCAAAGTCGCTTACCGAGGCAGCCAACTTTAATGCAGTTAATTTCGTTCTCACATTTTGATAATAAACACACAAATTCTTGCCATTGCGTTGAGAGTTAGGCACCCGTAGATTTTAGTTTTTTTTCACAATTTTTGGAACACCTTTGAAATATTTAATTGTTAAATTAGTCTCCCCATTATTCTGTCTATCTTGAAATTGTTGACGAAGTGATCCTAAATGGTCTCTTTCAATTTGATCAGAGCCAATCTTCACCTGAAGATTGTTTAATTTTTTTTTTAAGAAATAAAGCAGCTTCCTTAGATTCAAGTACCAACTTTTAGAGGACGGTCTGTATTATTAGTCTTTTTGCCAACTCTTAATACTCTTTTAACAATCAGATTAGCGTCGATGTGTGACAAAACATTTCTCGACTCCGTCATGTCAAACTGAACTCTTTGAGAAATATTTGAGGAATTGGACTCTTTCAAACCATACATCATGATATTATTAGATGTGATTTTTCGCTCTTCGAATTCAGTTAACATAACATCGAAATCATCAGTCACCTCATGATTTTTAAACTTCGTAATCAATTCAGCGTTCTGTTCTCAAATCTTCTTATTTTCTTCTCTAATCTCCTCATTCTCTTTCTTTATATGTTTATTTTCTTCAAGAGCTTCATTTAATAATTTAATCAGGCTTGGTATTTTTTTAAAAGCATCTCTGCAATCTGAACAGAAGTAAAACATGGTACGTTTCCTTAATTGAATAACTCTTATTTCTGAGGCTGTAATATTGGTACAAAACTATCATGGAAAACCATAGAGCTGCCATCACAAGTCAACTACTGTTCTTCATCATTTACAATATTATTGCAACTTTTGCATGTATATTTATTCATTGTACAATTTTTTAAGTATATTTAAAGATTATTGACTGGACTAACTAAATTTTCTGCTATCTTATCAATTACAAGTTTTTTTCTTGTCCTTTAATCTATAAATTCCAAAAAAACTAGTTGTAATTTGAAGGATGATACACTTTTACATACCAAATCTGCATCTAGGAAAAGAGTGATTCGGAATTTTCATAGCCTGGATGAAGAAGGAAATATAGAGCTCCAAATTGATACCAAACACAAAATTGTTAATAAACTTATAACCGTAGAAATATCACTTAATTGAAGAGCACATGACACACTTAACCATAAACATAAAATGATTACTGATTACTCATATAATCTGTTTCATTTATTCATTCCTTTGGGTTGTGCTCAACAGCCCAAGCACTTGACCTAAATCTGTACCATTTTCCACTTTGATTCCAGAAGCTTCGTGTCTCCTATATAGGTTTGACTTGGGGGATTTTCAGTAGTTATAATGGTTGTATTATTTCCTTCCATTTGAGCCCTTCTAAGTTCTCACAGAAGCAGAGTATGTGTATTAGTTAAAATTTTCTGCATATAGATTCCCTGACTTTTCCCATTTTGTGTAGATGCTTCCTCAGGGTACAGTGTCCATTGTCTCTTAGCCAGTTTCAATAGCCTGGTTGAGAATTCCTTGTCTACTTTGTTCAGAAAACCTTCTGCCAACCTCCATTTGAATTGCTATTCTTTATCTAGCCAGTCCCGATTTTCCCTCTTATGCATTCCTTTGTGATTCCAGAGAACAGTTCCGGACCTGTTCTCCTTTAGCTAATTGGTCAGCCGATTTATTACCTGCAATCCCCTCATGACCCGGCACCCAAACTAGAGACACTGTAGCTTGCTAGATTTTCCAGTTTTTTACCGGTCTAGATTTATGTGGCTGGATTGCTGATAGCTTTAAGCAGAGACTGGCTGTCAGTAAATTATCTCCTGTTTTCAGCAATACAGGCTATAGCGGCAATCGTGTCTGCTTGAAACACAGACGTATATCGACCAAGGCTAAATAACATTCTCTTTCTAGGTCTGTTTATATCAGCCCCAGTGCCATAGTTTGTTTTGCGTTGGAACTACACAAGCATCTTCCACAGTTTTGTTCAACATGGGGATAAAATGATTGTTTAAACGTCAGAGCAAGAAAACTAAATTAATTACAAAATAATTTTATATATTCTCATTGTACACAGGATTCATTCATATAAAACATGAAACAATGAAGCAACTTACAAAACAGATGATTGTAATGATTGATACAAAAATGAATGAATGAAAAACTAGAAGTTATTCATTTTTAATGTGCTTTTTTGGCTGGTTTTGTCAATTTTTCATATTTGCTTTTGCTGCTATACCACAAAGCTAGAGGGATGACCAAAGATGGAGTTGTCATTAGGGCAAATGCCAACCAGTCCCAGTAGTGTGATGAGAATTTTTTATCATAATCTCTGAAAGCGATTATACCACCTTCACCAGGTTCGCTGCTCAATGAAACTTGGAGCTAAAAAAATACACATAACTTAGCCATTTTTATAATTATCTATTAACTTTTTTGTGGGAGAAGAATATATAATATGTTTGTTACATTCAAACTTATACTTTCATCAAGATATATACATCATCTAGTAACACATGTAAAATGTAAAAAATAATCCTTGAAACACAATAATTAACATTCCCAAAAGAAATTCATTATTTATTGTATGGGTAGATCATGCCTTTTGTTATCATGAATCACAAATCATATCTTTGTGGTTATCCTATTCAGAGTTAAATCGTGACTTAAAACTCTCCAGTTCCTACTAAACTATAAACTTACAAATTCCACAAAATATGTGAGTTTACTAAGCTAATAACATTCCACTGTCCATAATTATTTTGAATATTTGAAAAACAAAACACGATTTTACTCTTTATATATGTTTAAACCTTCAGAAATATTACTCTTGAACACACACATCTTGCACTCATTAGCTGATGCACTCACAACATCAACACTAGAGAAGACAAGACTTAATATTCATAGTAATGTCTCGATTATACTTAAATCAATGTTTACTACTCCTACATTTCTACTTTTGGAAATATAATCAGCTATTCAAGTTTAGAAAAAAATTAAAATCTACAAAATTAGCCATCTTAGGGGCCAAATCAAACCCACGATTTATTTACAACAAAATAAAGTTAATCAAAGTGGGTTGTTTAATTAACTGGAGTTGGTCTGTTACCACTTATCCACCACCACATATATGAAGAGTATCTATTGTTGCTATTAACAAGGTATATTCATTCCTTAATTCAATAAGATAAACTCAAAAGATTAAAATGTGTCTACAGCATTCTATCTGATTATTTAAGCAATATTTGAAGCCTACCTTTTCAGTAGAATCATCAGCAACCTTATAAGTAGCCTCTGCACTTGTAAAGTTGAAGTAACCATAACGCAAAGGTCTAACAATGACAACATGTGTTACATTAGACTGAGGAGAAATCCTTTCAAATTTTGATCTCAAGTGACCTCCAACAACTTCGAAAGCTTCAGGAGGAAAACCATTGTCAACAAGTCTTACATCAACAGCTGCTGAAGTTCCAACATTGAATAAAGTATATTTAACTTCAATATCCTTACTTTCAACTAAATATCTATTTAATATTTGTTTGAAAACTAGTATTCTTGGACCCGTATCTTCCTCTGGCTCTGCATATGTGAAAGAAATTAGAAGACAACATAATATAAGTGTTCCCCGGTTCATTCTAAAAGAAATACAAAAAGTAATTACCAAGGTACTATTGAAATAGAGTTGAAAATAATTTAATTACTAGTTTCTAATACGTACGTGCTTTTCACTGTATTTTAACTACTTAATAATAGTAAGTATGTAGTATGACTGTTTTTTACTCACAGAAATTTACTACTGCCACTTACTCAAACATAACCAAAGTAAAACATCATGCGTGATATGCCACGAAATCGCCACGTCTCTTAAATGTCAAAATGCTGGCGTAATTAGTTGCAAAATTCACCACAAAACGTAACCGTTGTCTCTGACCATGTATACAAACTTTCATAGGCAACTTTCATCTGCTCTCAGCCTTCAATTAGTCAACATTTCGATAGATGGCAGTATAAAACGGACGGTCTGAGAGTTGTTGAACGTGTAGCAGTCTGTACTCTGTACGAGACTCTATTTTCCCGACCGGTACCCCCACTATTAGAATAAAAGTATAAACCATAGACAAAAAAAATTTATCTAGAAGGGGAAGGAAAATGGGTTGGAGTAGGTCTCTTGGGTCTAGCATACTTCCAGATTAGATTAAAAAAAATTTACTGGGTTGTCTATTTTTAATTTTAACGTAACTCAACCACCTTCCGCCCACCCCTAGGAGGTAAAATTGATTTTTGAAGTTATACTTCTAATGCGACTTCCAAAAAGGTTGCGTTAAACTTTTTTCGCAAGAAAGAAAGATACACAAAGGTAGAAAGTAGGAGAGAGAAAGAGAGTGAGTCCTTCGGTATTCGATAAGAGATGTCAGTGTAAGTCTCTTTTTAAAAAGTAATTTATTAAGAGATTGTAATTTTTAAATTTCCTTCACATGACCAAAACCTTCGGCATTCAATGACAGATGGCAGTGTAAGTATTCTTTTCTGCAGTGACTCTACAGTCACTGTATCTTTTCAAGGGATATCGATATATTCAAATTATTAAAAGTTTGCTATACTGATTGTCTCAACCAAAACGAAGTCAGTCAATATTTTCAAATGATTGAAAATTTTGTATACTGATTGTCCCATCCAAAGAAAATATGAGCATTTGATATTTTCAAATTTCAAATTCAAAGAAAAATTGAACATTCGATATTTTCAAATAATTAAAAGTTTGCTATACTGATTGTCTCAACTCAACCAAAGCGAAGTCAGTCAATATTTTCAAATAATTGAAAAAATTTTATACTGACTGTCCCATCCAAAGAAAAAATGAGCATTTGATATTTTTAAATTAAAAATTTGCTATACTGATTGTCCCATCCAAAGAAAAATTGAACATTCGATATTTTCAAATAATTAAAAGTTTGCTATACTGATTGTCCCAACCAAAGCGAAGTCGGTGAATCTTTTCAAATAATTAAAAATTTGTTGTACTGATTGTCCCAACCAAAGAAAAATTGAATATTCGATATTTTCAAATTATCAAAAGTTTTCTATACTGATTGTCTCAAGTGAAGTCAGTCAATATTTTCAAATAATTGAAACATTTTTATGCTGATTGTCCCATCCAAAGAGAAGATGAGCATTAGATATTTTCAAATTAAAAATTTGTTATATTGATTGTCCCATCGAAAGAAAAATTGAACATTATTAAGTTATACAAAAAAAAATGTTATCAAAAAATTAATTATTTAATGAATATTAGAATCGCCATTGCGGCTTTACCAATGCGAATAAAAATTTATGAATTGGCATGTATATGTTGTATATTATTAACTTTGAAATGAAAAAAAAATCATACAGTTATCTCATACCATAAGGGTGAGTTTCGGATAAAGGGAAAGTTATGAAATTCTATGACGATAAATGAGACATTATTCTACATATTTTAAAGAAAATATCAAATGTTTTTGACGTCAGCGCTTAGCGTACGGCCGCCACCTTGAATTTTTTGAAATGGCGATAGGTCGAGTGATGTGTAGGTATCACTAAGAAGCTTATTTTTTTCTCTTTCCAAAAATAATAGCAATATATCACTTTACTTAGATCAATCATCAATATCATAGAAATTTAACAAAAATATTAAAATTGTAATTTTAAACAAAACTGGATGTTACAGATATTTATAAACTAAACACATCGTACATCAACTAACCAATGGTGAAAGGTTAAACTATCGTACAACAACTAACGTTAGTTGATGTACGATGCTAAACATTCATTTAAGTTGCAAAAACTTCATCACAATAAGTGCTCAAAATGCTGGCCATTTGTTTGTTGACAATGATACAATCTCTCATCTCTCTTCGAAGCTAAGAATAGAATCGTTGATCATTTGTGGAGTAATTCCCTGCATTTCGGGACGTATGCGATCCTCTAAATCGTTCAAGTTAGTTAGTCTGTTAACATAAACGCGGGTACCTAGCCCCAGAGAAAAAAATAAAGTGGTGTCAAGTCGGGGGATCCTGCCGGCTACTTAATTGCACTTCTTTCACCAATGCATCTCTGAGCGAAAATTGTATTTAAATATTGCCTAAAGTCTCTTTGATAATGTGGAGGTGCGCTATCTTGTTGAAAGTACCTATACGTTCATATTAGGAAATAATCGATTTAGGTATTTCAGGTATAATTTAAATTTGTTGTTAATCAATATATTTAGCAGCGGTAAGCGTACCATTCAATAAAAAAGGACCGATCAAATGAATTTTCATCAAACCCGCCCATACATTAACTTTTTGTGGACGCTGTGTACAAACCTCCTCAAACCAGTGCGGAATAAAATTTGACCAGTACCGTCAATTATGTCTTTTAACTGAACATGTGGCTTCATCACTGATATGAATACCAAAAGATCTATTAAATTGTTTTGCATCCTAATTTTCTCTGTAACTGTTTCACAAAATTGTAATCGTCTATCAAAATCATCCCCAGCCAATTCTTGGAGATCCTGAACTTTGTATATTAAGTTAAGTTAACCCTACACTTAGGCAAACCACATTTCGAGTCTCGAACTGTGGGCTGGCAGTTATTTCTCTATGGTTGGCAGGAGTAAAAAGTAAAAAAAGGCGCGAATCAGTCAGTAGTCGTTAAGAGGGACCTCACATGTTAGACACCTCAAAACAGTTGGCACCCCTGACTTGCAACAAAATTTAGGTCATTTTGTAAACAACAATTCTAAAGAACGCAGTAAAATTAAGTGTTGAAGTTTTAACACAATATAACTTGGACCTTTGTCTTGGGGATCAGGTATTTTGGTTTTTTTTTGGTTTTATATTGTTATAACAAAGATATTAGCCATTAAGTGATGGTGTGATTTTGAAAGTTTTGACAATTTATGGTCACCAATTTGAACGCCATAATCTGATCCCCAAAAGAAATCCTAGAGAATTCCATTCTGAAAATATGAAATCTCAAATCATTGTATTTTTGGAGATTTGTTGCACGCAAAATTTTGCAAGGGGCAGTGGCAGTGAGCTGCTCTTGTCTCATATTCTCCGTGGTAATAAAAATTATCTCTTGCCAAAATTAAGTTTAATTATATCTCTTTACTACAATATTGTAGAAGAGTAAAAGTACCGATTATTTTAACTGCACAAGACCTATATTAAAGACACCGTTGCAGTAAGCATAATATATTGTGTCACAAGGGCAGAAAATGAGATTGAGCAGCCCGAAACTATTAGATGCACGAGCGTAGCGAGCGTAGCGAAGCGAAGGCAACTGATAGTTAAGAGCTGCTAAAGTCTTTCCAGCATGTGTGATGCACAACTGTTTTGCGCCTACCGAATAAGTATACCAAAAAATAGGAAAATTCAACAAAAAACTTTGACATACTCTCATGCCGTTTAATTAAAAAATTTACGTGAAACGTAAAAGTACTCAAGTGACAGATGGTGAAAAATCGTGGCATTAAGAATTTTCGGCCATCGGGATGCTAAACAATACTTTCCGCCCTATTTTTGGTGTTCATATGATTGGTTTTCCGGTAAGGTAGACCAAAAAATGAGTTTTACTCTAGGAAGCATCCTATCGAAACAGTCCAGTTAATATAAAACAGGAAAAGATTTTGTCTAGAACAAACTTTATACGGATAAGAGTTATTTTTATGCAGAAAAGTTTGTATAGACTGTCTACAAATACCGTGATTTCTTGCCAAAACACTTGTAGATGTTTTAGGGTTTTCTTGAACATCTAATAGAACATCTAAAAAATTTTATCTTCATTAGTTGCACTTTTCGGTCTACCAGACCTTGGAATATCCTTTACACTACCAGCACAGAATATAATAACTATGTATTCTTTGTTACCAGTTTCTTCAAATTTGTTTGCTAATCTCGTCACTGTAGATATACTTATCATCCAACGATCCAACTTTCAACGCAGCAGATACAACCTCAGCAGTTTGTCAAATTTATTATTTATTCTTTGAACCGATATCGGCACTTCTTTGTTTATATATTTTCATTTTAGTCGCGTACTGTTTTAGATATTTTTGCTTTTGGGTTTGTCTGTGCTTTTGGTAACTAATTGAATTAAAATTATTCACACCACACACTCTCGAACTGTTAAGATCTATAATAAAAATCATAATTTTCTGAATTATTCCGAGTAATTTTTTCCTACGAACATCAAACATTAACTTAGTAAAAACTTCACTGGCACAGTCAGTAGGATTTTTCCAAGAGAAGAAGATCCTTTTCTCGAATTTAATTGTTAATTGGGAAACTCAAGTGAATTAGTGAACGGTTGAAGCCACGAAGACAACGCAGTGTTGCTAGTGTAAAGCCACGAAGACGACGCAGAAGAATTCTTGGAAGATTTAAGTGAAAAGTCACTTGTTTCTATTCCTTTTGGCTCCAAGCAGACCCTCGACGACCAGTCCACTTCAGTGAAAGTCCACTAGAATTTGGGTAGGTGCAGCATCTCCAAAGAGGAAGAGCAGCTGGGTACCTGTAAGCAGTCAAAGTGAACATCGACCGGAATAATAAGCTACCACAAACTCAGTCTTGCAGTCCAGCCCATTTTCTTTGAAAAGCCACTCGAATTTGGAAAAGTGCAGTGTTCTCACAAAGCAAATAGACTACAGGCTAAGTTGAATTTTTTAATTTTTATATGTTTGTTTTAATTTCTTTCCCTTTATTTGTGTTCATTTCAATCTCAATCTAATTAATATTTTATCGACTTGCTCAATTTTTTCTAAATTTCTATTATTTACTTTCTTTTAAATTTTCGTGACAATGAAGACCCCAAGTCGAACAGCTACTACGTCATCTTCTTCAGTTATCAGCCCACAAAATTGTATTAATGGTGATAAGATTATACGGTATCCGCCAAAATAAACAGTACCGAAACAGAAAGTGCTGTGGAGTTGTTTATGTAATATGGATTTGTCATATTTGACTTAATTGTCATTAGTTGATATATTAATAGTACGCTGCAGTTAAATTTGAGTTAAAAATGGTTCTAACAACGGAAGAAAAAGTGTTTTTGGTAGAGCATTATTTTCGTTCATACGGAAAATAGAATAATTTCTCGGGGAACAGACTTCGAATATCCTTCTCATTCACCTGATCTGACGCCACCTGACGCATACATTTGGGGCAAAATGAAGGACAAAATATTTCACTCGGAAAATCCGCCGGCGAATATTGCCGAACTACGGGAAAGTATACAAAATATTTTTCGGCAGTTACATCAACCACTTTTTATAAATATGTTTATTGACTTACAAAATCGATATGAAGCTTGTTTGCGTCGAAATGGTGAACATTTTGAACACTTACATTACAGAAATTAAAAATTAATTTTTATTTTTATTTTCGGTACTGTTTATTTTGGCGGATACTGTATTAAGAAATCCAAATACCTTAAAAACAATTTTAAATACTTTACCTTATACAGGGTGTCCCACAAATAAGTACCGTAAACTGGAGGCATGATAGATCGTTAAGAAATATTTAAAATACCTAAATACAACTTTTCTCTAACCTTCTTAGTTTGTGAGATACAGACTGCTGAAGGGTGCAGAAGAAATACACATATTTTATTGCATATCATCTCGGGGGATGAAAGTACATATTTAAACATTTTTGTAGGTTATTTTCTCTTCAAAACACATCAACAGTATTAATTCTGTCAAATTCTAATAATCCAGTGGCGTGGTACGAGGGGTTCGTAAACTTTTATTGTACCATATTTATTTAGAGCTAAAGACTTTTGCCTGCAATCCTTTATTAAATTTCCTACATAAAAGGTACTCTTTGTTGAACTCGATACAACACTCCATTTTCAAGAATTTGTTAGGGTTGGGGTGATTTTGAGTGTATCATCAAATTCTACATTATTGTTAACTCTGTAAGATAGGTAAAGTGGACCCAGTCGAACCAGTCAGAATCAGTCGAACATGTAGATTCTGCGGTGATGCAGATGAGTCGGAGGAGTACATTATCTGCAATTTTAATCATTTTTTTTGTATAACTTTAAAAAACAATTATTGAGATAAAATTTTAGGTACAATATAATGCTCAAAAATTTGAAAGTCGTATAAAAAATAATTCCGTGTGCCCCTCTTTTTTAAAATGATTTGACGTATTTATGTGATAGTCGTGTGTCCCTTCCTAAGTCGAATGTACCCGGCAGTATGAAAATCGTGAAGGGGGGAAGGATGGAGTTTTTGTTAAAAAGATTTAAAAAAACAATTTATTCCCCAAGACGAGTTCTATCAACAGGTTGAAAGCGGATCCTCTAGTATCAACGGACACTAACAAAAAAAGTTTCTTTTTAAAAATTGCATTAATTTAAATGGACAATGAATTTTATTTCTGTGATTTGTGGCTAAACAGTATCAGTAGCGTTTGAAAGACACTTTTCAATTGTTATTCATCGCCATTGCGGCGAAACAAAAACTCCAATCAAAAAATACACAAAAACAAAGTAAATAGCCCTTTCTTTTCTGCTTCTAATGGTTTTTTGTTTGCTAAAATCCGCTGGATAATAAGCGAGACAATTAATTTTAATTAGGAGGATGTCACTAAAAGATGCGGTGCACTCAATGCAATCGGTACCCTCAAACGCACCCCGCGCTGCCCGCTATTCCCAAATGTATGCAACTAATACTCTTTTTAGATATTCTAATCGTGATTTTTAGTTCTTTAGTCATAAAGGAACTCTTTTAATTTACCATAAAATGTTAATAGTTAATTAAAATCATGTATTAGTTACTATCATTATTGAAATATTAAAAAAGTTTTTAATTTCTATTTTGGTGTTAGCATAAAACTTTCAAATCCTAATCTGATACCACATTTTGTTGTATCGTATTATTACAACTTTGTCCAAGACACTTGCATGATCCAATACATGGTACCTCTAACTTTATGCACGAACAGTTTCCTGATTTGCAACCTAAAGAGCAATTACGTAGGATTTAAACAAAAATAAAATGAATTGCATCTATATACCCTTTAAACAACTACATGAAGTTAATAAATCCGCGTGTGAAGGAAACTCCGATAATGTTGTAAGTATTGGTTGTAATTCGTCGTTGTTCATCTTCCAACCATTTTGTAAAGAGTCCAAAGTGGCAGGTTTAGATTCTAAGCTACTTAACCAAATGTGTGTCTGGTAGTTTATCCCACAACACAATCCTCTAACAATGCAATAGTAAGCTATCTCTAGTTGGAGGTAATTTACTGATATTTATAAAAGAAGCTAAAATACCTCTTAGAGTATCTATGCACGCAACGTCATCACTGTCTGTATAGAGTTTTAGAAAAAAAATTTACATTTGAATAAAGAAGGTGTCCACCATTTCCGAAGTTCCTACGTCTTTTGGACATGCGTGATGGGATGAAAATATTTTCCAACATGATTTTTTGCCCAGTCCAGCAAATTGGCTAGTGCTGTCACATCCTGTTAGAGCAAGGAAAGCTGGTAAACTTTTTAATAAGTTCGACTGAAGATTTATTTTCTTTACAGGAATATACCGAATATACTTCTTTAACACCTTTCTTTATCCATACTTCTTTAGTTAAAGAGTCAGTATCGCTGACTAATAATAATAATAATAATAATAGACCTATAACATGCCTTCCAACTATATATAAAATATTAACGTCTTGCATTACTAACCGTATTTACAGACATGCGGATCAAAACAACAACTTGTCAGAAGAACAGAAAGGGTGCAGACGAGACCACCAAGAACAACTCATCATCGATTCGGTAATACTAAAACAGGCGCAGAAGGAACATCGCAACATCTACACGGATTTCGTTGATTATAGGAAAGCATTTGATAGCGTTCCACATTCCTGGCTTGTTAAGGTTTTGCAAATTTACAAAGTACATCCCACTCTTGTTACTTTTCTTGAATCATCGATAAAGCACTGGCGAACGAACCTTCATTTACAAATAAATGGTCAATACCTCGAAACTGATGAAATTTCTATCCGTAGGGGGATCTTCCAGGGCGACTCCCAGAGTCCTATTTGGTTTTGTTTGGCAATGAATCCACTTTCCAAGCTACTTAACGATACGGATTACGGCTTTAAAATCAAAGCCAACAGGAACACTAGCTGCACTGTTTCCCACCTTTTATACATGGATGACATCAAAATATACGCATCAAACCAGCGTCAAGTTCAACATACTTAATATCACTGAAAAATTTTCCAGTGATATACAAATGGGATTTGGATTAGACAAGTGCAAAACCTTGAATATCGAGAAGGGTAAAATCGTTAACGGAGATGTGTTACTACCTAATGGGAACATTATAAATGCCATGCAAAATGGTGAAACCTACAAATATCTAGGATTTCAGCAAGCTAAGCTACTAGACCTGAAGCAAGCAAAAACCAAAATTCGAGGACAGTTTACTCAAAGGATAACTGCTTTATTGAAATCCCAGTTGAACGCAGGAAATCTTGCCAAAGCAATTAACACCTACGCCATACCGGTCCTCATTTGGAATTCTGAAGTGGACAAAAACAGAACTGGAAGATATTCAAAGAACAACGCGAACCATGATGACCAAACACAAATGTCACCACCCGACATCATCAGTTATTAGGACCACTCTACCAAGAAACGAGGGAGGGAGAGCTCTAACGGACATAGTTAATTTACATTACAAACAAATATCCCAACTTCAAAAATTCTTCATTGGCAAGGCTCAAACATCTAAATTGCATGAGCTGGTCGCGAAAGCAGATAAAAAGTATTCCCCCTTAGATCTTGTAAACCCTGATAATAAACTTGAAATCGTTACAGACTCTGACAAACAGGCAGAGTGGGCCCAGAAAGCGCTCCATGGTCGACATCACCACGACCTCAATCAACCATATATCGACAAGGAAGCATCAAATAAGTGGCTCTCTGATGGAACATTGTTTCCGGAAACAGAAGGATTTATGATGGCGATCCAAGACCAAGTAATTAATACCAATAATTACAAGAAATTTGTTATAAGAGATCCAAACATCGTGTCGGACAAGTGCAGAAGGTGTCAGCAAACAACAGAGACGATACAACACATTGCGTCGGGATGTTCAGCCATAGCTAACATTGATTACCTACGCAGACACAATCAACTTTGCAACATCATCCATCAGAAGTTGGCCAACAAATTTGGATTAGTTAACACCTACACGCCTTATTACAAGTACCATCCGCATGCAGTTCTAGAGAATGCTGATTTTAGACTATACTACGATAGGTCAATTATCACCGATAGACGGGTGACGAATAACCGGCCTGATATTGTGGTTGTGGATAAAAAAGCTAACTCGGTTCTCCTGGTGGATGTTGCTGTACCCAATAACAACAATATTTTAGACAAATACAACGAAAACATTGCAAAATACACCGATCTTGCAATTGAGGTAGGACAGATGTGGCATGCAGAGAAAGTAGAGGTGGTGCCGGTCATCGTTTCATCTACGGGACTAATCCCCAAAACTCTACAAGACAGCCTCACCAAACTAGGTCTTCACAAAAACACATACATCGATCTGCAGAAGGCTGCAATTTTGAATACTTGTCACACTGTCCGTAAATTTCTAAATATGTAACTGATGTGCCTAATCCCATTTGTGTTTACACACGCTCGGGATATGTGAATATTACCAGCAAGAGCTGAGCAAGAGTACACTTGAGTTGGAAATAATAATAATATTTTTTTATTTAACCAATAGAATATACAGTAGATTAGTAAGGTAACAGGGAAATGCACATAAACAATACAAGAAACTCAAAAAAGTTCATTGAAGAACTTGTCTTTGAGTAAACCGCCTTAATTAATAATTGATAACCTCAATGACAGTTACTTAACTACTAACTTAAATGGTAACATGATAGATATTTGTATTTGTAGAATACCTACATGTATAATATACACATAAATATAGTACATAAAAAAATTCTTTTCAACTTATAATAAAATATTAAAATTACACTACTAAGGATATTTAACACACAAATTCATATGGATATCAATGATGGATCAATAATATTTTGTATTTCCCTCCTGTTTATAGAGAGTAACCAAGCTTTTAGCTTACGTTTAAGTATGTATTTGGAATGGTACACTTTCAAATAGTCAGGCATTAAATTGAAAAGTCTAAGAGCCAGATAGACAAAATGTCTTTGACCTATCGTTTTATTTGCTCGAGGGGTAACAACATTAAATGATTTTCTTGTAGAATAACTGTGGTTAGCATTAGTAAGGTATTTCGATTTACATTTGCTGGTTAATACAATAATGGCATTGGTATACAATTGCCTTATGTCAAGAGTTTGTGCTTCGGAGTATAAAAGGTCTGATGAGTAGTATGAAGGTTTATTCATAATTATTTTCAAAACTCTTTTTTGTATGGTTTTTATAGGTAAGATATGACATTTTCTAATTCCGCCCCAGCCGACAATTCCGTATTGTAATATAGATTCTACCAAACCATAATATAAGATTTTTAGATGGGAAGTGCTTAAGAAATGTTTAAATTGACGAAAGCGATATAGTAATGTTCTAAATTTTTTTGTCATTTCATATACTTGAATATCCCATTACATAATATATATGTATATTATATTGGGGTGACATTCACTGACACCTAAAAGATCTATTGTGCTTTATATGCAATAATATTCGTGTGTCTGCCTCTTCATGAGTTGAACAGAGTATTTCAGTATTGTCCAGAGAATAGTTTGCTTTATGATCAATAATATTTTCGAACCCTCCACTTGTTATAAATTTTATGTTACATTTTAAAGAATGCTTTTTAATTAAAGAAGTATGGATAAAGACAGGTATTAAAGATACAAAGCGGTTTATTTCTGTACACAAAATAAATCTTCAGTCGAACTTATTAAAAAGTTTACCAGCTTTCCATGCTCTAACAGGATGTGGCAGAACTAGTCAATTTGCTGGACTGGGCAAAAAAAATCATGCTGGAAAAGATTTTTATCCCATCACGCATTTCTAAAAGACGTAGGAACTTCGGAAATGGTGGATAACTTCGTTAATCAAATGCAAAAATCTATTCTATAACCGAATACAGGCAGTGATGACGTTGACTGCATAGATACTCTAAGAGGTATTTTAGCTTCTTTTATAAATATCAGTAAATTACCTCCAACTAGAGATAGCTTACTATTGCATTGTTAGAGGGTAAACTTCCAGACACACATTTGGTTAATTACTTTAGAATCTAAACCTGCCACTTTGGACCCTTTACAAAATGGTTGAGAGATGCACAACGACGAATTACAACCAGTACTTACAACATTATCGGAGTTTCCTTTACACACGGATTTACTAACTTCATGTAATTAAGGTATATGCATGTAATAAATTTGATTTTTGTTTAAATACTATGTACCTAATTGCTCTTTAGGTTGCAAATCAAGAAACTGTTCTTGCATAAAGTTAGAGGTACCATGTATTGGATCATGCTAGTGTCTTGGACAAAGTTGTAATAATACGATACAACAAAATGTGGGATCAGATATGGATTTCAGTTGCGAAAGTGTTTAAGATTTGAAAGCTTTATGCTAACACCAAAATAGAAATTAAAAACTTTTTTAATATTTCAATAATGATAGTAACTAATACATGATTTTAATTAACTATTAACATTTTATGGTAAATTAAAAGAGTTCCTTTATGACTAAAGAACTAAAAATCACGATTAGAATATCTAAAAAGAGTATTAGTTGCATACATTTGGGAATAGCGGGCAGCGCGGGGTGCGTTTGAGGGTACCGATTGCATTGAGTGCACCGCATCTTTTAGTGACATCCTCCTAATTAAAATTAATTGTCTCGCTTATTATCCAGCGGATTTTAGCAAACAAAAAACCATTAGAAGCAGAAAAGAAAGGGCTATTTACTTTGTTTTTGTGTATTTTTTGATTGGAGTTTTTGTTTCGCCGCAATGGCGATGAATAACAATTGAAAAGTGTCTTTCAAACGCTACTGATACTGTTTAGCCACAAATCACAGAAATAAAATTCATTGTCCATTTAAATTAATGCAATTTTTAAAAAGAAACTTTTTTTGTTAGTTTCCGTTGATACTAGAGGATCCGCTTTCAACCTGGAGCCGTATTCTTGACTGAGGGAGTGAAGCTTCCCGAGAGAACAGATATTTTGTCTTTGTCACTGCAGTGACAGAGTAACCAAGCAAAATAAAGACAAAATATGTGTTCTCTTGGGAAGCTCCACTCCCTCAGTCAAGAATATGGTTCCAGATGATAGAACTCGTCTTGGGGAAATGGGAAAAGAATATTTTAAAAAAAAATTTGACAAAAATGTATGTAATGTATGTAATGGCATGGATCTTAATACCAGTAAGTGTCATGTAATTAGCTTTCATCGCACACATCATACAATACCATTTAATTATCACATTAATGGTCAGTTGCTAGATTCTGTCAATCAGATTAGGGATTTAGGAATTACACTCGATTACTCTCTTAGTTTCAATTGTCACATCACTAATGCCATACAAAAATCAATGAAAATGTTGGGTTTTGTAAAAAGAACAACTCGTGATTTTACCAACATAAATTCTATAAGAGTTCTTTACTTTTCCTTAGTTAGGTCCCATCTTGATTATTGCTCATCTGTTTGGTCTCCTCACTACTTAACTCACATTACGAAGATTGAACAAGTTCAAAAAATTTTTTTTCGCTATATAGCATTTAAGCTTAATAGTTATCAGGATTACAACACATGGCAGCATCAATTGGGCATCTCTTCTCTCGTGAGCCGTAGAAAACAAAAAGACCTTTTATTGCCATTTAACATCTTAAATGGTATTTGTAACTGTCCTCAGCTTCTTAATAAGATCTGCCTGTCCGTGCCACCTCGTTTAACTAGGCAGGTAAGAACATTTAATGTGCCTTTCCATCGATACAATTATGCTTTCCACTCGTTTTTGCCCAGAGCCATGAGACTAGCTAATTCCCTTAATAGTTTACAGATTTTCAGTAATTCTATTAATCAATTTAAGAACCACCTGTCTCAACTAAACGTTTGAATTTATCGGATGTAATTTCCATAGTTTTGTTTTGTTTTTGTTTTGTACTATATACTTAGTAGTAATGTTTTTTGTTACGCTTTTAAAATTCTTATATATTTTTTTTTGTTTTTGTTTTGTTTTGTTTATTTTACCATTTTTACTAAATTGTCCTTTTATTTCTGTATTCATTTTTATCATTGTATTGTATTTTTTTATCATCGTATTGTATTTTTTTTATCATTAATTGTATTTTTTGTATTACTGTATTTTATACTGCATTTGTAGGTATTTCAATTATAAAACAAAATTTTTCATGTTCACTTATTTTTTATATGTAATTGGGCTTGCCCGTAAATGAATAAATAAATAAATAAATAAATAAATAAAATGCTCCCCCCACCCTTCCCCCGTCACGATTTTTATACTGCCGGGTACATTCGACTTGGAAGGGATACACTATCATATAAATATGTCAAATCATTTTAAAATAAAACTGCACACAGGTTGAACGATAGAGACCAAAGTGCACTATGCTATAAAAAATAACGTAAAATTTGATGCAAGAGTTAAAAATCAAATTTTCTCATCCCCCCCACCCTTACCCTATAATCTGAGTTGGGTGTGAATAATTTATTATTTCAAAGTAAATATTGTACAAAATTGCAAAAAAATAAATTTTTATTTCTATCGGTAAAGCCGCAATGGCGATTGTTATATTAATTGGATTATTCATTTTTGTATAACTGTGAAAATAGTTATTTATAATGTGTAAAGTAACCCTTTTTGACGAATATGAATATTTTCGTACAAGCCGTAGGCGATTGTGTAGTTTTCCTGTTTATTTGCAATAGAACTGTTTACATCGTTTCTAAAGCAAAATTTAAAACTTAGATTAATTTGAAATTAAAACTAAGAACATAAAACCATGTAATGTAATGTGGGGGAAATGTCGATATGATGGCACCCTTTTTTTCAATTATACTGAATTGAATGTCTAAATTAGCAAGTATATTCATATAATCCATGGAGCAGGTCAAGGATGTCTTAATCTAGATGAGTTTTACTTTAAAATACATTAAAATATAAAAATATTGTTTTTATAGAACTTTTCTTATTTCATGAAAAGTGTGCTATCATATCAACTCATTTGATAAGATGGCATACACTGTTGAGATATGATGGCACCGATTATAAAAATAATTAGTATACTCATAACCGATTAACAAAATAAAATGTAATTCTGTACGAAAACAAGTGACAATAACTAAACAAAATATCAAAAATAACAAAAATATAATTCTACATGGAATTAGAAAAGAGTTAATCTAAAGAAACAAACATAAATTAACAAATCTAGAAATTAGGAAAAAAAACTTATTCAAAGTTCAAAGGTGTAATTTTTGGACTCTGGATCTTTTCCCGCACAAAGTGCATGGGCCCACATCCCACATGATTTACATTTTAGCAGGATCTCTCTAGACTTAGACCAAGAATACTGTTCGTTGCAGTACAAACAGGGGACATTCCCACATAGCACGCAATATTCCTCGGATATTCTCTCAATGTCCTAGAAGGAATATAAATATTCCGAATATTCCAAGAATATCCGGTAAATATATATTCTGAACGGATATTCTACGGATGTTCCCAATAGAATATCCATAAAATAATATTAGGGGCAAATCCTAAGAATATCTCTTGGGGAATATCTTTCGTAGAAGATTCTCAGAATATTCAGGAAGGGAGCTTCTAAAAGCATACTGAGTAAGAGGCCATTAGTTAGCATAAGAAGAATTGACATCTGCCAGTCTGCCATTGAATTATTTGACTCATCCAGTCATCCATTTGCAATATTTGCATCCATAGTTTTGTGTGTAGTGTGAATTTTTAAGGTGAGTAAAATTTACTGGTACTTATTATGAAATGTCAGGAAAACGTACAACGTTGAATCGAAACCGTAATTTTTATTTAAAAACAAATAAGTGGGGAAATTATTAGAGTTCTAAAATATGTTGGGGAAAATGCGGTAATACAACCTGCAAACACGTGTGAATCAAATTATAATCAGTACTCTAATGAATTAACTAATGAAATCTCCGAATTGTATTACCTATATTACAATTAAAATTCATGTTTATGTTTGTTGCAGATGATACTGCTGTAGAAAGTACAATATCATATTTAATGAAAATTAAAAGAATCTTGGAACTACAAGAAGAGAAAATTAATTAAATTGACCGAAAAGTCCACTATTATCATCAGAGGCCAACAGAAAAATGCAGATCTAGTGCCTCTATTTAACATAGCAGACATAGAAGAACTGGAAAACAACAACTTTCAATCTAGATGCGTAAGTGATATTATTATATTCTTATAAAATTACTACACAAGACTATTTAATGAGAAATCTAATAAATAAATTTTTATTTAGGTTATTTACCTAAGCCATGAGGGAAGATTGGATTACAAAGAAAGTGTTAGGAGATCTTTGAAAAAAATCTTTAAAGATGAGGTAGCCATGATGTACAGCTTTCAAGGACATAAAGGGAAAAACTCATTTAATAAAACTCAAATATGCATTGCCGTAATAAGTGAGTAATATGTTTTGTTGACAGTTTTGTGTAGAAATAAATTAAATTGTTAAACAAGTTTAGTGAAAATGATAAAGCACTATTGTTGCAGTAATTGAATAATATATAAAGCTTTATTATAAATAGAATTAACTCACAGAGTATAATAGAGGGGCAATTTTTAAAGCTCTTAACAGAATAGAATTCTATTATAATGTACTACGTCGATTTGAGTTACATGAAAGTGATAGCTGTCTTAAAATAATTCTTCTGTTATTGCTTGTTTTTTACATAAAACTTTATATAATTTATTTCCATGTATAGCAAGATTTAGTAAAAAATAATTCAATGTCAAACTAATGAAAGCTCCTCAACCTTATAAAAATTGAAAGATCGAGATGAATAGATATTTATGTATGCAAACAGGGCACAATAGATCTATTAGGTCTCAGTGAATGCCACTCCAGTACACGTTGGCAAACAGGGTTGATATATCAAGTCAAAATTTGAAATACTATACAGCTGTTGTGTATTAAATAATATAATTTTATGGACTTTTCTACTTCCAATTTTATTGATATTGCAAAAATATTGGTAAAATTTTCAAATTTTAACTTTATACAGATTACTCATACTTTATTATTGACATTGGATTGGAAATAATATTTATTCCAAACACAAAAACTATAACAACTTTTTTTTTAGAATCTGTCTTAAAACAACACTCTGAAACTACTTCCAAGGATGTTGAAGTGGCAATTAGCAAATGGTTAGCTAAAGCCAAAGAACATATGAAAAAATTCCCAACTGAAGATAATGATGTATTGGAAATAAATAATTAATTAATAAATGGTTTTTATATATCCTTTCATATAATTTCCCTTAATAGTTGAGTTTAATTTACATGAAATATTCATGTAGTGTGAAATGTACATTCTTCAAATATGGTCAGGAGGACATTGAAAGAATATCTGGAATATACTTACAATATTCCCTTGTTGTTGTCCCTTTAACGTGCCAATCTGAATATTCATGGACCATTCAAGGAACATCTGCAATATTCATTGTATATTCGCTTGGAATGATCCCCGAATGTGCCAGTTTGAATATCCTTGGAATATTCCAGTAATATCGGGAACATGCGTCGTATATTCCTTGAAAATATCCTTCGAATGCATCTTGCGGAATATCTATATGATATTCATAGAATATCTAGGATATTCATGGAATATTCTCGCAGGATATCCATCGAATATTGTGGGGACGGAACAAAGTGTTAATCCTAGGAATATTATATGAAGAATACATATATCTCTTGGACATTCACTGAATATACCATTATTCTTGCGGAACATTCTATGAATGTCCTATGAATCAAATTTTGCTATCTGGGTTCTCGTCATGGGCATCTTCGAAATTCATTTGTGAATTTTCTTTGTTGTCATCTTCATTTTGATCTCGTTCCTCAATAATTTTCAAATTTCTTTTCGCCGCCCTTGCCAATTTTGCTCTTGCCTGGTATGGTGGCACCCTATGCCACCATAACAAAAATCTTGGGTGCCATCATATCAAAATTTGACAACTATAAACTTTGTTAAATTGTGACGGGATCATATCGACATTTCCCCTAGATGTTCATGCAAGAAACTAAGAAATTAAGATTTAAATTAAAACTAAAGGTGGATTATGCAACATCAACTAAACTAAAACTAATATAAGATTTAGTTTAGCTATTTAAACCACTCAAATCTTTTTCGCAGTGTAAGTTATTTTGACAGTTTTCTTAGTACGTGATAGGTGCTGATACTGTCATCAATGTCAAATGAAAATAGCAACAATCACAGATAAAGATAATATTGGGATTGGCAACAATGTATTTCTCAATGGAAATGTCAAAAGGTGTACCTTCTGCTTAAGTAGTAAGTAGGTTATTCTGTGCTTTTTGAAGTATTCCAGAGATAAAGATGAAGTATTCTTTATTATTATTATCCAAATTAAATTGATAATTCAAAGAATACAAATTCAGATTACTGAATATAGTTTTATAGGATGTATAAAAATATTGTGAAAGTTGAACCTAAAGACGCAACCACTTGGTGAAAACATGTCAAATATTCCAGCCTTTTTAGGTAAATTATGGCGAATAGTAAATGATCCAAGTATTGATCATTTAATTTGCTGGAGCTCAGTAAGTATTACAATTACTTTGATCTAAAAAACGAAATGATACAAATCTTATTATTCCTATTATAAGTACCTTTGATTTTTAAGTTCAAAGCTATATTTATGTTTAAGGATGGAAATAGCTTTATTATCCAAAACCAGGCAAAATTCTGGTATGAATTATTACCTTTATACTACAAACACAACAACATGAGTAGTTTTGTTCGTCAGCTAAATATGTGTAAGTAAAACATTATTGTTCATTGAATAAGTAATTCCAATAGTTAATTCAGGTTCGAATCATAAGAGATAACTTTTCACTTAGGTTGAGTTGAAGGTTAATGACAGTATATAAACTTCTGCACTAGTTGTATAGTATTTACCCAAACACGAGTCCAAAACAGCACTGTATCCACGATTATATTGAGCCCAAGCTAGGTCAGGTGTGTGAACATTTTGTATCCTATGACGGTGTTCATCTCTTTTTTGGTTATGCTTCTCTCGAGCACCACAATAACTTTGTCAACTTATACCTTATTTCATCAAATACCTCCAACAAACAGATGAGTGAATACTGGTGAATAAATAGAAACCCATGCTGTAGAGTACAAATGTTTTTATTTTAGATGGATTTCACAAAATGACATCAGTGGAAAACGGAACTATGGATGCTGACAAAGATGAAATCCAGTTTTTTCACAAATATTTTCATAGAGATCAACCTGGACTATTACGTAACATCAAAAGAAAAGTAATTCTTACAAAAACATTAAATTATTTACATATTTCACTCTTATGATTTTTTAGGCTACAGTATCAAAATCTGAAAATGTACAAAACGTTTTGAAATATGACGATCTGTCAAAGGTATTGTTTGATGTTAAACAACTATATGGTAAACAATCTAGGGTTGATACTCAGCTGTCAGCGATGAAACAAGAGAATGCCGTACTATGGAGAGAATTAGCTATACTTAGACAAAAACATCTTAAACAGCAGCAAATTGTTAATAAGGTAACAATTTTAATACTTTGGAAAACTAACTTATTATCATTAAAATTTAATGGAAACAATATTTACAAAGCTCCAGACCTACTGTATCAAACAGAATCTTAAGTTGGTAATAAAATTCTTTATTTAATGCAATAAATACCATATCAACTTTGTAGAGATGGTTTTAGGTTACCTACCTTACACTGCAGTAAGTCTCATCTTTTTCAAAATTGTTCCAACCTATACTTGATGGTATGAAACAAAATATAACTAAACCTGATGTCTAATGTAAACTTATTCCACCAGAAAAATATATGATTCTGAAAATGTTCAAATACAACATCCCTTAAGGTTTATGTACCTGGACAAAACCTACCTTCACCGTTGATAAAAAGTTTTCCCATTTATGTCAGTAAAAAATAAAGTCCCCAATAATAATCATGCTGTGTATATCCTTTGTAGTTACTCAAAACTCAAACTGTCAAATACAGTAATACAAATTTGTGAAGGTCTTCCAATTGTATGAACAAACGAATCAATCACTTTGTCTGTTACCAATTTCCTGCCTGCCATTTTCACTTTGAAAGTAAATTCCAGATTGACTTGATAAAGTGAAAGATTACAAATAAAAATATGACATCCCAAGTTATGACTACGTATCACCTATACCATAAAATTAAGCTTTTTTTGGAAGACACAATTTGTTACCATGTGTTTGTGTTTGATTTTTCAGCTCATCCAGTTTTTGGTAACATTAGTGCAACCTTCTGCTGCTTCTAGAATGGGAGTTGGTGTAAAACGACGAATACCTCTTATGTTGAATGAGAGTCCTGTTAGTAACAAAAAAGCTCAGAATGTTGAAAATAAGATAACAAATAATCTTGAGGGTGGTCCAACCATTCATGAGCTGGATAATGAAATTGAAATGTTGCAGGAAAATTCTCTTGAATCTGATATAGCCAGAAACAATGAAGAGACTGTAAGTTTAATTCTATTATAAATATTAGAAATAATATAAATATATAAATATCTCTGTTTCTTTATTGTGGCTTTTTTAGAGAAAAATACCGATTTTCAAAGTACACACTTTATTTTGTTGAGCTTTCGTTGCACTTCGTCAACTTCATATTCATATTTCCAACTTCATGAAATTGACGAAGTGCAACGAAAGCTCAACAAAATAAAGTGTGTACTTTGAAAATAGGCATTTTTCTCTAAAAAAGTCACAATATATAATCAGAGTTCTAATCTAGAGATGAACAATACAATTAATATATAACAAAGCATTTATCATAAGCCTCTGCAAAATTTTTACAACTGCTCTCTTGATGATAATATTTTAAATTGTTTTATGAATTTTCTGTAATTATATAATTTTAATTGTTAATTTATTTCACAAATTCTTATCTCAGGGTTGGGTTCAGTACTAAATTACTTTTAAATTAAATTCTGTTTCAAATATCCTTATTTATTAGAAAATTTGATTTAAAAAATTACAAACTTCAAATTTATAAATTAATTATTATTTTTGCTTTAAAGAATTGACTTTATGAAAGAAATATTTAATTAACTATTAATATCAAATATCAAAATTTCTAATGGTCTAAAATCTATGGTGAATTTTTGTGTTTTATTGGTCTTCAAATATTTTCTATTCTTATTATTGAAATAATTGGAATATTACTTCCCTGTTCTGAAAACTGTCAATTCTTCAATTTATTATCACCGCCAAATACGTCATTTGTGGTATTATTTATATTTCCAATTTCCAATTTTTTTATGATTTGCATGATTATTTCTTTATATTTTCCAGTTAAATATATTTTAAAATATTCAATGGGTTATTTTAATTTTGATTATATTTTTCTCCTGTCAAAATCTCCAATCAATCCTAATGATTATCACCATCACCCACATTCAATTCATATCTTTTTCTCCTGATAGCTATGTTTTCCAAAATTGCTTTAAAAATTATTAATTACTCATTCAAATTGACATTAACTTCAAATCCATAACCATACTCACAAATGACGTATTTTTACAAATCTCAAATTTTATAGATCACTGAACACTCTTTACACTATCCTACGCGCGTTTCGATAACCAAGTTATCTTCCTCAGAGACTGACGGTAAACTAATACTATGGTGCTTCGTCATCCATATATACTAAATTTTTATCATGCTAAACTGGTTCATCCGCGGGAATAAACGATCCTGGCGCGAAAAAATTTTACAAATGCTTTTTTCCTAATAAACTATACAACGGATAGGTTCATTTTCTTTATTCAAACTATTATTACATTTAACTATTTCTATGCTGTCAAATGCATCCAACATTCTATTGTTAGATACATTTTTTCACTATCTAAACTTATTGGATGATTACAATCTAAAACATGTTCGGCAAAACTCGACTTTTCTGAATGCCAATATTTTAAATGAGCTTTTTATAACGAACTTTTACAGACCTCTTAGTCTGCCCAACATATTTCATATCACAATCATTACAACTAATTTCATAAATACCACTCTTTTCCAAATCCATTATTTTATCCTTGGAGTTACCTAACAGAAATATTATAACTAGGTGAAGAAACAGCTGAAACAATAGGTCTCATTGCCTTCCCAGGTTAGGTTTATGTATATTAGGAAGGCAATAAAGATTCGACATCGTAGGGTTGCTAACAGGTAACTCATATTTTAAATTTCCAGTAACAACGTTGTTACAATTTTTATGAGTATCTTTTACACTCGTTATCATTTTATTCTTTACAACATTCAAATAAGGACCTGTTTCAATCAAATCATCAACTCTCGAAATAATCCTGTTTGTCCATTATTTTATTTATATTTATTTATTGACGGGCTAGAACCCATTAAAATACAATAGAATATAATAGAAATAGAAACCTATTCTGTTATATTCTATTGTATTTTAATATATATAAATTGTTTTGTTCATCTCTAGTCATATAATAACTCTGATTATATATATGTATATATATAAAATACCATAAACTTATACATATACATTAAATGAGATAAAGCACGTATCACTTACAATAACAACTAAAAATATTTTTAAAAATTACAAAATTTGGAGTTGTCGGCGAAACTCTGAAGAATATGTAAAGAAATCAAGATTCAATCGATTGGCCAATCTTGTGGACCTGGGGATGAACGAATTATTGCGATAATTAGTATAGTAGTGTGGTTGTGAAAAAGTAACACTATTTCTAGTAGATCTAGTTGGTGCGGAAAAACCAATATTCAACAAAAGAGTAGGACAATCGAGAGTAGAATTGACTATGTTGAATAGAATGAAAAGATCCTTGCAATTCCTTCTGCAACGAAGATGCTCCAACAGAAACTGGGAATGCAATTCTTGGTAACTTAAGTGGTAGGTTATAACAACTTTGTTTCCTTTATCTGCTTTCAAATAAAAACAATCCCTTTTCCTCAAACTTTTGACAATATTCATATCCTTTTTAGATGGAAACCTATTTTTATTATTTGAAATATTCTTACATATTCTTGGATGTCAAGTATCGCCAACGGTTCCAATACTCCCAACTTAGTTTCATAGATCAGTTACCATGCCCTGAAAAAGTGAGAGCCCCAAGCTGCGAGGAGCTAAGAAGGAAAAATAACCATTCCATTAACGTTTCCCCTTGAAGGTTCATTAAGGTGAAGGGTGGATAGAATGGTTATTTTCCCTTCTCCTTCTTGAAAAAGTAAGAAATAAGATATATAAAACGAAAACAAACGCTTAACCTCATTTTATTCTCCCTTTTTTTTAAATGTCACTTTCTTGAAATTTGGCTACGTCGTATCGACGTTTGAGATTAATCCGCCTCTGTAACGAGAGCCAGCAAGCAGGTATTGCAGTAAAATCGACAACGATTGTTTTGTTTCAATTTTGTATTTCAATACTGGGTGTCCCAGAAGTTTCTGACCCATTTTAACTGAAAAAATCTCGGACCTCAGAAACGATAGAGAGGTGCGGTTTTCGTTGAACAATTTCTTTTTATATAGAGTTTTTTTCAGTATAAATGTTATATTAGTGAAATCTTATATAGGATGTTTTAAAAAAATGGTGTTTTTTAATTGCAAATATCGTCTATGTTTTTAATGAAACACCCTATATATTTTTATTCCATCTGAAAGCTGAACTCTTTCCCGTTCCGAAAATGTATAATTTGTTGAAGTTTAGATGAAAAATGAGTAAGTTATTTGGTTTTTAATGATTAGGTATTGTTTATTAGATAAAGGTGTCTGACATATACGTTTTAAATAAAAAACAATTACAAAATTTGCCTGATAACTGATTCCAAAGATTAGAAAAAATTTATTATAAATTATCTAATTTAATAAAAATATTTAAGATGTTCCAAGTGTTGTCCATTTTGATCCATACATTTTTGCAACCTGAACAAAAAGTGATCAAAAGAATTGCGTAACATTTCCGGGGTAATTTCTGGAAATGTTCGGACAATGTTGCCTCGCAGTTATTCCAGAGTCTCTGGAATAGGATGATCACATCTACCTTCGATAAAAAACCATATAAAAAAGTCTGGAATCGTCAAGTCAAAGCATACGCCTCTAGATGCCTACATAACAGCCTATCATTAAAAATCAAATACTTTATTCATTTTTCATCTAAACTTCAACAAACTATACATTTTCAGAAAGGGGAATAGTTCAGCATTAAAAAAATAGACGATATTTGCATTTAAAAATACCATTTTTTAAAACACCCTTTATAAGATTTCACTAATTAAACATTTATACTGAAAAAACTTTATATAAAAAGAAATTGTTCAACGAAAACCGCACCTCCCTATCGTTTCTGAGTTCCGAGATTATTGCAGTTAAAATGGGTCAGAAACTTCTGGGACACCCAGTATTATGTTGTTTGTCGTGCAATGGTTCTAATGTTTTCATAATTTTATGCATTAAATAAAAACGATAGAAAATGAAGAAGTTTGTGTACAAAAACCAGGTCCCAAAAGAAAGAAATACAGACCACTAAATCCAAGATCAATCCCCAACATTTTGGACCTTCGAAGCCGAATTAACAAGTAATCAACAATTTGGTTGTGGAATCATGCCGTCAACAGCATAGAAAAATCTCGCCAGTATGTGAGTAGTATTCAATCCAGTATGTGAAGACAGTAAAGAAATTTTATTTCTTCCTGAAAACAAGCCGAGGTCAATTCACCTAGCAACAAGGAACAAGTGAGCCGGTTATGCGCCAGCCGCCAATACAAGTAAAAAAGTACAGTGCCCTCTCCTGTCTTTTTCTAGTAAGTCTTTCCAATAAATTCCAATTCATTTAAATACTTTCTTTTTGAACTATTACAATTTTTCATCTGAAAACTTTATTTTTGATCTATTACAATTTACAATTACTAAGTTCTTAACTATAGAAAAAATGTCTGAAGAACTCAGAAAAGCAAAAGCAAAGCGAGGTAGTATCAAGGGAAAATTATCACGTTTACTAGTATTTTACGATACATTAGATTTAAGTAATGAAACTATTACCCAACTTAAGCTACGATTAGAACGATTTAACAATAGCCGAATTAGAAGCGTTCGAAACGGCATTTTACGATATTACTTCAAGAATAAATCAGGTTATGTCAAATGTAACATCAACATCAAATTATCAGTTGCCAGATTCTGGCAATGAGGTCGTGTAAAGTGTCAAATTACTTACCTTAAATTTAGAGATTCAGGTCTTTAATTCATACAAATACATCAATATCAAACATACAAAAGTTTTATTATTTACGTTCTTGTATACAGGGTGATGCAGCTGAAGTTATCGAGTCAATTGAAGTACCTAACTGACAATAATTACAATCTTGTTTGGGATTTGTTAGAGGAATGGTTTGAAAATAAACGATTAATTATTCACAACCATGTAAAAGCGATTTTTGAACAGCCAAGTATAGCAAAAGAAACAGATGTACAATTACGATCACTTTTAGATACAATAACCAAAAACTTCTTCTTCTTCTTCTTTCTCCTTTATTGGGTAATATCCCAGAGGATAATTTGCCCAGAATACACAGGGGAACACCAAAAACTTGCGTTCACTACATTCTTTAGGTGAACAAACTGATCAATGGGGCACGCTAATAATTTATATTATAACAAATAAATTTGATTCTACTACCTACACGCCGCGAGTGGGAATCTTTTGAATACCGTAATACAATTCCAGATATGACAGATTTAAACAAATTTTTAAAATTACGATGCGAGATCCTTGAAAAACTTGAAGTAAATAAAATTAACAATAACAATTATCATTCTAACGAGAAAGAAACTCGACGATACACAGCTAAAAATAAACAATCTACAAATTCATTTGTCAATACTAATATTTCGTGTTATTTTTGTAAAATTACTCATACAATTTATGTGAGGAACTTTTAAAACTTTCAATCAAACAAAGAATTGAGGAAGTCAAAAAACTTAAACTATGCTTAAATTGTTTCCGCCCAAAATAATACTCTGGTACATTTAACAAGCGGGGGTAGTGAATCATCAAATACCAGTGTTACGGCGACGAGTATCTCATCGTCTCAAGTACTTTTATCAACAGCTGTTGTGGAAGTAAGCGATATACAGGGTGTTCGCCACAAGTGTCGAGCTTTACTTGACAGTGGTTCACAAAGTCATTTCATTACGTCAAATTTTCTTAAGACGCTAAAATTACCAATCCTACGAGCTTTAAGTACTGTGATGGGCGTTGGTGAGAAAATTGCTAGTATAAAACACTACGTAAATATCAATATAAAATCATGTCATTATCAATACAATAAAGATATCTCATGTCTTGTTTTAGATACGATTACAGGTAAACTTCCATCAGTTTCATTTGATGTAAAATACTTTAACTTACCACAGGCTCCATTAGCCGATCCAACCTTCTATAAAAGCAATTCTGTCGATCTTTTGCTAGGTGCAAATATTTTTTGAGACATTTCACGTAATAAACAAATACGGTCAGGTGCGAATATGCCAATTTTTAGTAAAACTGCTCTAGGATGGGTGGCTGCTGGAACTAGCAATACTTCTAAAGAACAAATCAATCATTCCGAATAATTTTTTAATTTCGATCTTTCAAACAAACAATTAGATAATCAATTAACCAAGTTTTGGCAAATTGAGGAATGTAACAAGTCTTCCTATCTGACGGACAATTTTGTGAAAACCATTTTGTTGACACGCATACAAGACTTAAGGATGTTATGTTTCAAGTTTCACTACCTCTTAAAATTAATTACGCCGACCTAGGCAATTCAAAACAACAAGCACTAGTACTAGAACGTTTTTATAGGCAAGAAAACAGACTCTTAAATTCACCGGATTTACGCAAAGAATAAGGTGAAAGTACCTTTCACCGACTTCCTAAGGTTTGAAATTATTAAATATATTTCAATAAGCAACATGCCGTTATCGGGTTACACAAATAGTTTTTAATGAAAAGGTTTATGTTTTTAGACTTCGGCAAAAATTAGTATTTCTTAAAAAATATTCTGATATGCTTTAAAACTACATAAAAAATTATTAATTCACATTTTGAATCAATGACCATTTTACCGACTAATGTTAATATACGTTCCTATTACCGACCGATTTTGTACCAATTAACGACCAGAAAATAAAAACAAGAGAAATTTAAGCGAATTATATTTTTTGTTAATTTCTTTTGCGGAGTATACGAGTAATAGACCGCGTCTCTCAGAAGGACTTAAAATCAGAATAAAGTTATGGTTAAGTATCACATTTGATAGGGATATACCTGACTGAAGCCAAATTAAACTGTTTTATAATGGATTTTACACTGTTCAGACAAACTATATTTAAATAACTAATGAGATGTGTTGAAAGAGGGTATGTAAAAACATCTAAGGATATTTCAACTAAATTTTATTTATACATTGTAAATAAAGTCGGCGAAAAGGAATTCAGATCTGCGATTTTTTAATTTTTTCAGTTTCAGGAGCGCTCTTTCGCGGTTATTTACTGAATTTGGAGGCTGGATAATACGAATAATGTCATTAATCGAGTATGCTAAAACATCTTCTTTTTGTTGGGTTTCTGGGTTTTTCCAGTTTACGATTTTCTCTAACGCTTTTCTTTGGTTTTTTTGTTACTAGATTTTGGTTTAATTTCTCTTGCCTTTTCAGACTTCGCATTAATTTTTCTTCCTCTTCTGTTTTTCAGAATCTACTCGTTTCTGGTATTCTATGAATTCTTCGGACGCTGCTAGGGTTGGTGTAATCTTTTTTACAACTCTTTTTATTTCATTTTTGTTTCTATCGGGCCAATACATTGCTTCTTTAAATGGAGTTGAAATGTGTTTGAAAGAAGTTGGAACATGTGTACTTGTTTTGTCTGCGTTTTTCATACAACCTGCACTTGTCTGAGGAGTTGTGTTCGGTGGTGATTTTTGTAAATTACTAGCAGTTTCTTCAACATTACCTGCATTTATTTCGGTAGTTTTTCTTGGTGGTGTCTTGAAATTAGGTTGTGTTAGTGAATTAGTATTTGTAGTTGTATGTTCATCGCTCGGCCCAGAAGATACATTTTGTTTTAGATTGTTAAAAATTTCAATAGCATTTGTAGTTGAAATGTTTGTATTAAGTTCTTGTACAGTTTGTTGATCTTTTGTTAATAATCCATTTTTTATGGACTGCAAAGCCAATTTTAGTTTCTTCAGTATAATATTTTTTCTTCTTAACCCTATTAGCGTTATCCATTGAAAAGCTGGTTAATATGGTCAGTTTAATATTAATCTGAAACAAAATATTCATATGTACATTTGGAAGATTCTCTCATCACAACACATAACAACTATCAACCAAAAGTAGCATAATGAAAATTATCTATGTACCTAAGAACGTTCAAAAATATGTGGCGTTATTTCTCTTAAAGGTTCGTTTAATACTGATGAGCTATCAAAAAGAATAGTTTCACGTACCCTTTAAATACATACTTATTATTATTGATTAAGCCAGTCGGTAATCGGAAACGAATGAATTTACTGAACATAATTACCGACCATCAATTTTTTGCGATTTACTAACAAAATGAACAGTTTTTAATACTGAAAAATATTACCTAAACATGATCAAAATTGAAAAACATGCAGTTTTTAGATTTTATTTAAAACATTTCACTCAACTAGTTGCCGGTCGGTGAATGCTCTCCATGCTAAAACTTATATAGAAAGTACAAAAGTTCTTCCGCTATAATTATTTTTGAAATAATAAGCTTTAAAAACTGTTTTAAAATAAACTAGACACTGTATTTCACCCTGATATTTTTGCAAAAAAGGAAGCAGAAATATTTTTTGTACTCTTATATAGTCATTTAATCAAATATGATAGTCGGTATACGTGCAAGGTCGGTGAAAGGTACATTTAACTTATGTGCAATTTATGCAAGAATATATTTAATTAAATCATATGTCCGAAATTGTTGATGATAACGGAAATTCTAAAGATCAATTATGCTATTATATACCTCATCATGCGGTAGTAATATCTTCATCGACTAACCAACAACCAAGGTACTCGTCGTTTTTGATGCTAGTATGAAATGTGATAATGGTTTATCATTAAATGATGTACAGTACTGCGGTCCTACAATTCAATCATATCTTTTCGCTATCATTTTAAGATTTAGAATTCACAATTATGTAATGACAGCTGACATATCTAAAATGTTCCGACAGGTAGAAATTAATCACGATCAGCGTGACTTTTAGAGAATCTTCTGGAGATCAGATCCAGAAGATAACGTCTAGATTTTTCGACTAACCACCGTCACTTATGGGACAAATTAGGCAAGGATTCAGAAGAATAATTTCCTATAACAAGTAATGTTATCATTATATTGATGATCTTCTTACGGGTACTGCGACGATAGATAATCTTATTCGATTACAAAAGGAACTTTTGCACATTTTAAACAGTGTGGGTTTTCAATTAAGTAAATGGGCCTCGAGCAAACCTGAGTTGATTTCAGAATTCAAGCTTATTGACAATTTACATGACAGAATTTAGATTTAGATTTCAAACGTCGTTGAATTAGGTGAGCATTCAACTAACAAAACTCTAGGCGTGGTTTGGAATCCTGTTCTGGAGAAAATTCAATATTCAATATCCAATTTAAAGCATGCTCCATTAACCAAAAGATCAATATTGTCGATTACTTCCCAAATATTTGATCTATTAGGATTACTAGGTCCAGTAACGATTATTGCAAAATGTTTAATACAAGGTTTGTGGCAAGCAAAACTAGATTAGGATGAACCAATTCCTAGTGATTTCCATTTAGCATGGACACAATTTAAATCGAATTTACCATTACACGATAAGATCGAGATAAAAAGATGCGTTTTAACAACTAGTCAACAAGAAATCGATATTGTAGGCTTTTCCGATGCCTCTGAAAAGGCTTACGGTGCTTGCATATACATAAGAAGCAAAAACTAGTTTAAACAATACGAGTATCATTTGATTTGTTCAAAAACAAGAGTTGCACCATTAAAACAAATTAAAATTAATTAATTAAAACACTATCAATTAAAGTTACCAATACATTTCTATTTTATGATTCAACTATTACGTTATCGTGGATAAAGGCTTCACCATCCCGTTGGAAAACCTTTGTGGCCAATCGCGTTAGCGAAATTCAAGAACTAACCAATATAAGTGATTGGTACCATGTTAGAACAAATGAGAACCTAGCCGAGTATCTATCGAGGTGCTTGTGTTCCAACAAAATTGTAAATTTTGATCCTTGGTTTAAGGTACCTGCCTTATTGTTAAATGTGAATCTGCAGTCACATTTAGTAAGCATTGATGAATTACAAAATAATTGCGAACTCGAAATGCGTAAGGTAACGTTGTTAATGTCGAAGATTTCAGTTTAGTGCAAAGATATTGTGACTACTCAAAACTTCAAAGAGTTACGGCTTATCTTTTAAGATTTATTTTTAATTCGAGAGTACCCAAACAAGATCGCCCAACAGAAGATCTTTCATGCCAAGAACTAGATAATGCAACATTTGCTTTGGTTCGAAATGTTCAACTACAATTGTTTCCGCAAGATTATAAAAATTTGAGCAATAACAAGCCATTACAACAAAAAGTTCAATTTTAAATTTAAATCACTTCATTGATTCTAATCGCGTTATGAGAGTTGGTGGAAGAATTCAGCTTTCTAATTACAAGTACGATAAAAAACACCCCATGATTTTACCCCATCATGCTTTAACCAAACTAATTATCGAAAAGGAGCATAAACGTTTGATACATTGTGGTCCTTCTTTACTATTAAGTTCAATTCGCGAACTATTTTGGCCTACTAATGGTCGCAATTTGTGTAAAGGTATTGTAAGAAAATGCGTCCGATGTTTCAAGGTTAATCCCTCACCAGAGAATTTTTAGTAGAAAACTCGAGTAAAATATTAAATTCATTATCAGATGATAATATTCAATGGACATTTATACCTAGCCGTTCACCTAATTTTGGCTCAATTTGGGAAGCAGGGGTAAAAAATATGAAATTTCTTATGAAAAGAGTAATGGGTAATAGTAATTTAACCTTTGAAGATTTTAACACTGATAGTTCAAATAGAGGGAATTCGAAACTCCCGCCCAATGTACCCTTCAACTTCCAATCACGATGATCCTACTCCTTTGACACCAAGTCATTTCCTTATTGGCAAGTCACATGCAGAACATGATTTAGAAAATATACCCGATAATCGACTAAACAAATTCCAATTTTTGCAACGCCTAATTCAACACTTTTTGAAAAGGTGGCATAAAGAGTACGTGACCGAACTGCAAACCGGAGTAAAATGGCAAAGGGATCATCCAATTCTATTGAAAATTGGAGCTTTGGTCATCATAAAAGAAGACAACTCACCACCCTTACAATGGGCTTTGGGAAGAATCTTCGAGCTTCATCCAGGACCCGACAACGTGACTCGTGTTGAGAGTGTGTGTGTAAAGGGCAAAATAGTGAAATGTGCGGTTTCTAAGATTTGCGTATTACCGATTCAAGACAATGTTCAAGAATAGAGTTATTTGTATTTTGTATCTTTTTTTGTGTTAAAAGTCTAGCACTTGTCAAGGCGACCGGAATGTTTAGGCCTAATGTCTATTTATTATTTTTCTATGTATGTACTCTGAAATGTAAATGTGGCAACGCATGCGCATTTCATGATCAGTTTGCCTCGTCTTGTCCTTTTGAATTTTTAGGTTAGAATAATTAGGAACTAATACTTGTTTTTATTTCTAATACATAATTTTTTGGGTTAAAACACATCATTGGTTAATTTTTGAAGAAGCGGAAGGAAACATAACCATTCCAATCACCCTGTCCCTATGATTTTCCTTGTACTACTCGATGAATTAGAAGGAGGCAAACTGATCATGAAATGCGCATGCGTGCATGCGGGCTACAAAATTAAACGGTCAGGCTAGACGCAAGTGTGGAGTAACGATGTGTAGTAACGAGAGTACTGTCGCAAGCAGGTATTGCAGTAAAGTCGACAACGATTATTCTGTTTCAATTTTGTATTTCAATATTATGTTGTTTGTTGTGCAATGGTTCTAATGTGTTCATAATTTTATGCATTAAATACAAACAATACAAAATGAAGAAGTTCGCGTACAAAAACCAGGTAGAAAAAAGGTAGATAAATGAAGAGAGATGTTTTCATACACTCCATCTACAAGAAAAGAACTGTTCTTGTGTAATTTCAAAATTATTTTTACAGAAAATCTCTGATCTAGTGCCTGATATAATTCTGTCTGACAATGAAACACCCATCAATCAGATTGAAAAAGAAATATTTCTTAATCCAAATTCCGGAAACACACTTTTAAGCACTATTGCAAATGGTAATTATAATTTGAAGGCAATTAGGAGTAAAAATGAAAAAAAAAATTACGATGAAACAATTGGGATTTCAAATAATACAAATTTGGACCTTAATGGTTCGGACATCCAGGTTGCTAACAGAGTTAATCATGGGTAAGTAGATTCCTCTGCAGATTTAAGTGTTAATATAGGTTACTGATGTGAGTCCTCAAACACTCGCTTTCAACAGACATTATTTTATTTGCATAATTCACCAACCACAAAGTATTGTTTTAGTAGATATATTTTTACATCTGTATCACTTTAATGAAGTTTTTTATTCTGGTTTGGTAACATGGTATGTAGTAGTATGAAAGTGTGCCACTATTGCTTGGTCTATTTGTAGTTATAATAAGTATATATATTTAAATATATACAGGGTGATTGATTAGTGTGATGAAGCTCAGTAGGTCTGTTATCATGAAAGATACCAAAAAAGGTTAATGATAAAAATTGTAGGAGCTTTAAGCTTCATATTTCAAAATTAGTTACAATGTATTTTTTATATATTATGCAAAGCGCTATCAATGTTTGAATAAAGGCATCAATACAACATCAATGAAATCTCTCATTGGATTTCATTTTAAGCATACATCAAAAGCCAGAATTTTTAATGCAGTTCAAGATATTAACCTAGAAATCATAGACGAATCGCGGTTACAGATTTCGGAAAACAACAGAAAATCAACGAATAACTGTAATAAACTTATGAGTAATAAATCGTGTTTCTGATCAAACTCTTGTATTATTTGTAGTTGCTAGTATATTTTCATGGTCTTAGTACACTTAATGGTAATAAATGTTTCAGGAATAGTTTAGATGTCCATTTAGAGACGACAAAGAATGAAATTGATCAATTGAAGAACATTTTGAAGGGATGTAATACTTTAGATGCGAATACTCTACTTGGAGTAAGTACTCTATAAGTAAATATTTTTTTTACAATGTACTTGATATTATATATATATATATATATATGTATTTTTAAAAGTGATGATTTATTTTATATTTGCAAATTAACTATTGTTGCGAAGTCACCAACTCAAAGCCGGTCCTGACCCTAGACTGTAAATTTTGGTGGCTGCGCTCCTTTCTAGAACATTCGAGTTTATTGCTTCTTTCTGTGCATAGGGTAAGCGCGGAAGGTACTGGAATTTTCTAGAGTTGAGAAGGACTATATATACGTGGGTTTTTGAGTGCGTAACAACAATTGGTGAAACAAAAACATTACAGTATTTTTGAAAAAGTGGTGTAATTAGTAAATCATTGTAATTTGAATTGTACTGAAATTTACTCACTTATTGAATCATTTGATACTCCTATACATTATTATTGAAAGGCAATTACATGGAGACTATGGGAAATTCTGAATAGAAAATGCAAAAATAAATGACTCGAATGACGAATTTTAAAGAAAAAGTTTTAATATGTTTTTACTGTGATACAATATTTTTACCTATCATCAAAATTGGTTATAATACTGCTGATATAACTGGCACGTTCTACGCCAGTGTGTAGCATTACATCAAATAAAAACATATTTATCTAATTTTCTGCGAGCCGTACTGTTAAATATCCATCATTTATTCGAATGTTTGCTGATAGACTCAATAGAATTTTTTTTATCAATCAACCAGGGTGTTGGGGATGGCCAAAAGTCTAATTATAATTTGTTGACCAGTACATGCTTTACTAACCACTGGAAATTTCATACACCCCAAAAGAACCCACATATACAGGGTGAGTTACGAGGAACCGTACATACTTTTACCATAAGTAGAGGCATGTTAGGGGATTATAAAATGACCATTAAAAAATGTCTTCTTGTTTCGATTATTAATATACAGGGTGAATTATGGATCTTCACCAAAACAATGTTTCGTCATATCTTTTCAATGATTAAGTCGATTTGTTTCATTTTTATGTGAAAGTGTATATTGGTGTCTGGCAACTTACTGTCCTATTCAGAATTTAAAAATCCAGGACCCTCTTCGTGAAAATTTGTGAGACTGCTTCATATTCAACACTTCACCCTGTATATGATTTTTCTAAAATCTGATATAATTTTTTCAGAGGGCATAAATAGACAGTTAGATCTGGGCATTTGAATTTTTTGTTACACTTACCTCACATTTCCAATTAAAGATTCATTTTAGGGTCAAATTGAAAAATGGCAATAATGAAATATCTTTCTGTATAATAATGTTTAGTTATTAAAAAGAAATCTTTAAAAAAACAGAACGGACACACACCGTGCTCAAGTATGGTAAATACCATAATTTGAATTGATTTAGAGGGTCGGATTTAAAAATCTGGCATATTTGGTTCATCTCAATAATTCACCCTGTATGTAACTTTTTCCACCCGTAATAGACAAAAAACAGATAAAAAATGTTTGTAATAACCTAATTTTCTTATTTGTTTGAGGAAAAGTCATGTCTAATTATTTTAATCGGAATGAAATGAACAAGCCCAGGAAATGTTTATTGATAAATGAAAAAATAAAATAAATAACAATAACCAGACAATGAAACAGTTTTAACAATTTGAAACAATGTGGAACAAAGTAAAAAACATTTTAATAAACATTACGATTATAAAAGATGTTCAAAATGAAATCCATCTGCCTCAATACACTTAATATACTTAAATGTGTAATGGACTATCTGATTGTCAGCTGGTCATTTCTGATAATATGTAATAAATGTTGCAGCAGGCTGTGACAACTTGACATGATCGTTGTTGAAATTATTTGTTTAGTTTGGTAGTTTCGGTATTCATAGGGCGTTTTTACTTTTTTGTTCAAAAATGTAGAAATGTAGATCATGTATTAGAAAACAATATACTGGATACTGTGGACTTAAATCAAAAAATAAGTACCGGAAAAGTAGGAGTATAATTAGTTCAACGTTTACATCCTGGAGATGAAGTCCACCGCCTAGCATTTCCAAGGTGGGTTGCAAATCACCGACTTGTATTGTACAGAACTTCATTCACTGATGAAGCACAATTTACCAGAGATGGAATAAATAATTCGCGAAATTCGCACGTATGGGCCGAAGAAAATTTACATGCGATTCGAGAATATCGCTAGCAACAAAAATTCTCTGTAAATGTCTAGATCGGAGTAATCAACACTCATTTAATAGGAACCCATTTTTTTGATGGTCCACTAACAGGACATGTTTATTTACATTTTTTGCAGAATATCTTACCCAATCTACTCGCTAATGTGGACCTACGAGGGATCTAGTTTCAGCATGATGGTGCATCACCTCATTTTGCCGTTGCTGTACGCCAGCATTTAGATACCATTTATGGAAACTGATGGATAGGACGCGGGGGTACTATTCCATGGGCACCAAGATCCCCAGACTATAACCCTGTTGATTATTACATTTGGGGTCGATTAAAAGAGCTGGTCTACGAAGAAAATATAAATACGCGGCAACAGCTCATTGACAGAATTATTCACTGCTGCAATATTATCAGAAATGACCAACTGACAATCAGAAAGTCCATTACACATTTAAACATTCGTCAAGAAAAGTGTATTGAGGCAGATGGATTTCATTTTGAACATCTTTTATAATTGTAATGTTTATTAAATTGTTTTTTACTTTGTTTCACATTGTTAAAACTGTTTCATTGTCTGGTTATTGTTATTTATTTTATTTTTTTATTTATCAATAAACATTTCCTGTGCTTGTTCATTTCATTCCGATTAAAATAATTAGACATTATTTTTCCTCAAACAAATAAGAATACTAGGTTATTACAAACATTTTTTATCTTTTTTTTTGTCTATTACGGATGGAAAAAGTTACATACAGGGTGAATTATTGAGATGAACCAGATATGCCAGATTTTAAAATCCGGCCCTGTGAATCAATTCAAATTATGGTATTTACCATACTGGAGCACAGTGTGTGTCGTTTCTGTTTTTTTAAGATTTCTTTTTAATAACTAAACATTATTATACAGTAAGATATTTCATTATTGCCATTTTTCAATTTGACTCTAAAATGAATCTTTAATTGGAAATGTGAGGTAAGTGTAACAAAAAATTCAAAGGCCCAGATCTAACTGTCTATTTATGCCCTCTGAAAAAATTATATCAGATTTTGGAAAAATCATATACAGGGTGAAGTGTTGAATATGAAGCAGTCTCACAAATTTTCACGAAGACGGTCCTGGATTTTTAAATTCTGAATATGACAGTAAGTTGCCAGACACCAATACACACTTTCACCAAAAAATGAAACAAATCGACTGAATCATTGAAAAGATATGACGAAACATTGTTTTGGTGAAGATCCATAATTCACCCTGTATATTAATAATCAAAACAAGAAGACATTTTTTAATGGTCATTTGATAATTCCCCAACGTGCCTCTACTTATGGTAGAAGTACGTACAGTTCCTCGTAACTCATCCTGTATATACGTGACCAGTGAAAATAAAACAATGTATAGATTGATTGATTGATTAATACGGTACCACCAGTCAGAGGCTTCGAGTCCTCGGCACCTCAGTATTTAGTCTTCTTGTGCACTTGGTTGTACCGTTTATGTGAAGAGACTAGTTCTCCTTATCAGGCTCAACATTTTTTTCACTAGGTCCTTCTTGGAGAAATCCGAGGCGCTCTAGTCCTAGGAGTCTAAATATCCAATGAGGCAGTACTTCACATTCGAAGATAATGTGTGATGCTGTTTCCTCCTCTTCCATGCACAACCGTCAGATAGGTTCATTCCTATATATACCAATTGTATGCATGTGCTTCCTTATAGTACAGTGACCGGTAAGTAAACCCGTCACTTCCCTTAGCTGGCCCCTCTAGTTTATTCCTCTCGAAAATTCTGCGATCTCCTGCAGCGGAATAGTACAACTTACCTTTGGCTTCGCCTAGTACTCTTACATGCCCTCCATAAATGTAGGGTTCTTGTATGAGGACTATGTCCGTCTTACCTTGGGTAGTGCACTAGTGCAGTGCAGTTTACGGTTTGTGCCAAGAGCTGGTCGGCAACAGACTACTGCACACTCGGATGTTTTACGTTCTTTACCCCGTTTTATTCATCTGCTACCCTGTTCTTCCTGCTCTGTAGAAGGCTCTCAGTCTAGGGCAACCGATACCGTTTCACAAGGCGAGAGTCCTTGGCCGTTCCTCTATCCGCTACCTGAGGACGCCCCACAGAGGTAGCTCAACCATGTGGCCAAACAATTGATTTGTTGTGTTTAAATGTTTTGCTATGCAAATACCGTTTGTTAAGAATAATTGATCAACACATTGATTTTTAGTTATTTAATGATGAAGCACCATCATATGGACTAACTTTTAATCCGAATGAAGGTAATAAATATGACATTGTCGATGCTCCAACAGGTAAGTTGCTCCATAAGATTTAAACTCTTTATCTGGGAGTCTTGTAAAACCAAATTAATAAATATAATTTAATTATTGATTTTCATAAATTCCTAATATTTTTTTCAAACCTATTGTATCGGAATGGATATAATATTAACGCAGATAGAGAACAGTACAGGTACGTCATCAATCTATGCGCTCGTTTCCAACCAATTCTCGTTCCAGTGTCGCACCCCTTTTAAACTCATGAAAAATGAGTGAAACAAGAATAAGCTTTCGTCTAGAAATGGACGCCTCTGAGACTGAAACATCTGATCAGTTGCAAAGCAATCAGACGTTTTCGGTGATGACGCCCTGTACTGTTCTCTACCCAAAGTTGTCATGAATAATTTTAGTTATTGATACTTCATCTGTTCTGGATTTATGAATTTTAATGTCATTATAGTAACTGACAAACTGTTATTTTTAGCCGATCCAATGGTGTCAGGCACGGAGTTAGTTACATGTGGTAGCAGTTTGATATCCCTTGAAGAACTATTTGATGATTCTTTGAATAACCACGACACCAGCGACGCGATGCCAGCCACTGAACCAGATAATATGTCCCTTAACACACCTTTAATTTCAAAAAGTGAACCTATTTTTCCAATTATGGAAAAAGATCTGTAATTGTTTTTGATTATTAAAATTAAGTATAAAATATAAAGAAAACCAAATTCAAGGTACTTTCATTTCATCCAAATTTAATGAACCGTAATTAGTAAGCTTAAAATCGTTGGTAATACTGTGGAATATACTTAATTGTTTCAACTCTTACTATCTGTCCGTTATAAATGATAAAAAGTTTAAAAAAAATATTTAATTGCCATTGAAGCTCGAAAGTACCAAATTTGGTTATGAGTTGTTGATAAAAATAAGAATCCCATTTTTGTTTTACTTATAGCTTTTGTGCCACATAAGTTGCGGCAAGTTTTGAAGTCAATTATCTAAAAACATTTTTGTGTGGAGATACCATTTAGCATATAATCAATAAATGGCTACGAGGACTCATGCATTTTTAATGATAAATTTTTTTTCTAATTTTGACATATAAAGTGACACTTTATAAAACTCCTTGACGTTATGAAACGTCTTACTTTTCGTAACCAGTTACGAAAAGTGAAATATTTCCTAACTGGTGATGAAAAGTAAATTTCGCCACTAATTGCGAAAAGTACAGAATAATTGTAAGACTAAATAACTTGAACTACCTCTTTATTGTCGTTAAATATGGTGTACTAACATAATATCAAGAAAGTTTTATAACTTTATTCAATTTTAACACGTGAATAAAAATCTTTATAAATATTAATGGGCGTCGGCCCAGCTCTGTAGTGGAATGCTTCTGATGCGATAATTACAGTCAAGCAAGGTAGAGCGAGGTTAGTACTTGGATGGGTGACCACTGGGGAAACACCGCCGTAGAGCCCGTACAGCCTGCAGCGAAACTTTAGACTACTAGGGTGAGTAGCATATCATCATAGCTCGCAGGCATTATACCAATGAGCACGAGGTATAATGTAGATATGCCGTCTTTCGGATGCCGAGGTGCCGAGTCCATGGATGTTGGGCTCGATAAAGATCCCTACCACTGGTTGGAACACTAGTGGATTCGGCAAAATTTCCGGTTAGGGGTAGAGTGCTCCCGGCGTCGGTGATTAATCTCAGTTGCAGAAATAGACCGACGTTAAATAACCGAATAAAAAAAAATTAATAACACAATTAGAACAGTTACTAATGTTGACCCCAGCTGACAACATAGTTTCCTGATTAGCATTAATTTGTGATGAATTTTCTATGTAATTTTCTCCGAGTATGTTCGTGGCAATCTTCTGTTTATTAATGATTGAATTCTCCACATAACCCTCGGCAACCGTATTGGATTTCCATCCCCCATGCTGTTTTATTCTAAGCAAATCAGCACCTGAATTCGCAAGAAGAGTAGTCGACGTCCGCCGAAAAGAGTGACCGGTATACAAACAAGGGTTTGGCAATTTTAAAAACTGGGCGATTATTTTCGTCAAATTTCCAAATGTATTAATGTCTACAGGCTGTACTCCACATTTCCCATTTAAATATTTGACAAAAAATCTGTCGTGCTTAATATTTGACGGCCTTAGCAGAACGTATTTTTTGATAATTTCGATACAATTTATACCATCAAAAGCTCCAGTAGTTATAACAATTTGTCGACATACTTTCGTCTTTGTGTTGGGAATGGTCACTTTAGCAAACTCCTCCTGAAATTCTACATTTTCTACACAAAGAAAAGTTAATTCACTTTTTCGGCAAGCTCCAGCAACTCCAACGATTAATGCTACCTTGTTCATTAAATGTTGCCCGTCGGAAGCTTCTTGCAGAAAATGGGCAATGTTTTCTTTACTACTACTACGACTTTTTTGGCTGGTAACCATCAGAATGACGTTTTAAGAACGCCAGCAAATTTGCAATATTTCTTTTTAAGCACAATTCAGTTCTTAACATCGCATATAAACTCCACAAGGTTGAATTCTTCAGTTCCGTTTTTTCTTGAAAATAGGCTTGCAAAACTTTTTCGTTCAAATGGGTAATCCTTTTCTGTTCACACCATAAATTCAATTTGGCATAGGACAAATCATACTTGCTCTTCGACTTCTTAGGAATAATTGTAGATAACGCAGATTGAGCCGCTTCTTCAATGTCGCTCGGTACGTCATAATCTGAATCGGACATTGCAGTATTTATATATTCTACTTTAAAAAATAGCGAATGAATTATTTACGAGAAGAAAAACGATTTTTAATTTCTACTTTTGACAATCAAAATCACGAAACATGACATTAAACAAAACTTGCTTCCATAGTAACAAATATACACCTCCAATTTTACTGGGCGACTTAAAAGGAATCTACGAGGGACGCTCGTAGGGACGTTTCAAGTACTTTAAATTTGTATTCAAATAATCACATCCTATTCAAAATTAGAAAAAATATTGTGTGAAACACGTTGGGAAACACTATTTTTCGTAACTCGCGTTATTTTGCGCAACTCGCTTCGCTCGTTGCGCAGAAATCAGCTCGTTACGAAAAATTGTGCTTTTCCCAACTGGTTCACAAATAACTATTTCTACACTAATAATTTCACCAGATCTATTGTGGTCAACCAAGTACTTCGAGCTCACTACTAGTTTTAGACTTCCCAACCTTGATAATGGCGTTCTTATACAGGGTGTTTCAAAAAAGGTTACCCCGTCTCTAGGATAGGTAGAAAACTGAAAAATAATTGGGGTTGGCTCAGTAAAATTTTTTCGTAACTACATCCATATTCAAGATAAAGGGCGTTGAAGAAAAAAAATGTATACACATTTTTTACGATTTTGCCGAAACTACTGGGAACATTGTAATGAAATTTTATACGAATATGTTTTGTAAGCTGATACATCCCATGAATTTGTTTTTATATCTGACTCTCATAGAGGGTGCTAGTTATACGGTTCGTACCAAGTAGTATTGAACATAACTTTTTATTAATCAAAATTTCATTTTACACCAAAAAGGTACTCTTGGTAAAACTGTGTACCGTTTTCGGAATATTTTGATTTGAAAATTATGAAGTAATAACCGATGCTGGTATGAAGTAATGATAAAGTTATTAATTAAACCAAAAATCACAAGAAGAAAATTAAAATAAAGACTAAGAACATAAAATAAAATTCAATTAGAGTAAGTGTTCAAAATGTCCTCCGTTTTCACGAATACACAAGTCTATCCTTTTTTCTAAAGAATCCATCAATCTGCTAAACGGTTGGTGACCCTTTTGACTTGTGGATTATCATCACACCAGTAGTGTGCATTATGGGAGTTAAACATACCTACCTTGTCGCGTAAAGGTGGCCTGGTCCGTAAAAAGAATGCATTTAAAAAAATTTGGATTGAGGGCTCTCCTTTCTTGTAATGTTTGCCAAATATCCACTCTAACCGGTAGATCGTCTGGCAAGAGCTCTTGGACTTGCCTGTAATGATGAGGATGCAGCTGCTGCTCTTTAAGTATCCTACAAGTACTCGAAGCCCGTGTTCATTGAGTTTTCGAGGACTTGCTACGGCTTGTCCAAGATTTCAACTCTCTGTGCATTGCCCTGTTACATAGGAGGGTGATGGGTTGAGCTACCTATCGGGAGCGTCCCCAGGTTGCGGATAGGGGAGGCCAGGGACGTCATGCAAATGAAAGAACTGGTCTGTTGGTGAATAAGGAAGGATGAGGGCTATAAACGCCCAACATTGCCAATCGAATACACAATCGCTGACAAGCTCGTGACGCATACCGCAAACTACATAGCAGAGCAACTACCCCCTTACTAGGGTAAGGCCTGTGAGGGGCATGCCGAACTATGTGGATCGGGGGGCTTGGCTTGATTGCCTGGCCTGTGTGGATGAGGACCACTATAATAACCTCCCAAATCCTAACGTTAAGTGGTCGCTGAAGGGATGGATGGCCGTGGGTTATTCGGCCTCGAGACCACTAACCTCGGGGCACCTGGCGCACCCCGTTGCATTTAGCCTTGTACCTGTACAAGGAGCTCTGCAGGTACCGACCTTCTTTCTCCTCTACTCGTGGGAACAAATATGGACCAAGAGAAACAAAAACCTATTACGGAGCCTAGTAAAAGGGATTTGGAAGATCCGGCAGCAATGGAGACAGAGGTGTCTCCAACGCAGCCAGACACTTCTGGAGCCCAAGATCAAACCACGACACCAGGAGACGTTATAGCGAATCCTGTGGCAAGCAAAGCTTCGTTCGGGAAACTTTCAGGTGCCCAGCGTAAGCTGAAAAAAATGAGGGAACGAGGTATTGACACCAAAGATGTGGTGCTGCCGACTCCCTCAACATCAAAACAGGGTGTAAACCAGCAGACTAAGGGCGTTAAGCGAACTGTGTCAGCCAGGAGCACTCCTGAGGAAAAGAAAGATAAGAGGGCCAAACGTACCACTGGTACCGGTATTAAAACTGGTATTAAATACAGCGTGGCCCTCAAAGGGATCAAGGCAGCTGTGGTCCCAAAAAATTTCCCAGAGACAGTGGTCTCTGAAGATCAGGTGGGGTCTATCAAAGAGAACCTAACTAACATGATCGACGAGGTGCAGAAGGCGCCTAGGTTTGAAGCCAGTCGATACATGGACGGCTACTACGGGCTAATCTGTGACAATGAGGAGTCCTTCATTATAACGAGGGACTATTTGTCACAGAAAACCAACTGGAAGCTCATCAAGAGTGATGAACTTCCAAAGCAGCAACGAGTCCTCGCCCTACTTCCTGAGACTAAGAAAGAGGATCTGAAAGTGGGGTTGAGGAGGCTCGAGAAACAGAATCCAGGGCTGAAGGTTGATTGCTGGATGATTCTCGGCTCCAAGTCATCCGAGGGGACTGCATGTGAGTCTCCGGATTGACGAGGAGTCCATGAAAGGACTGGTGCGGGCTCAATGGAGACCGTACTATCTATTCCAGCGGGCCAGCTTTAAAACCCTGGGAAACTCGACCGAGGAGGAAACAGGGACTGATCGAGAACCTGTACCATCAACCTCAAAGGACATTCAAGGTGCTACAAGTTAACTTGCATCACAAAAAGACAGCCACCGCTGTCCTACAACAAAGAGTGGTGGCTGAAAACATAGTCATCGTTCCAATTCAAGAACCTTGGATAAACAAAGGTAAGATACTGGGGCTTAATATTAGGGGAATGGGACTGATAATGGGAACTGATCGTACTAAAATAAGAACTTGTATTTGCTATAGATGGAACTATGCACGGGTGACATGGTGGCAGCAAAGATTATACTCAAAAAAGATGGGGTAGTACTAGAGACAATAATAGTGTCTCTGTATCTTCCCATCGATTCAGAAGAACCACTACCGGGGAGAACCTGATGGAATACTCAAGGAGACATAATCTGGATGTCATTGTAGGGGCTGATACCAACGCACACCATAGCAGTTGGGACAGCAAAGACAACAACACCAGAGGTATGAAACTATTTGACTATCTATGTAGTACTGAACTTGATATTCCGAATGTGGGTAATACGCCTACATTTAGAACATCAAGGGGGGAATCATTGATAGATGTTACTCTTTGCACTTTACGTGTCAGGGAAATGATTCGCAAGTGGCATGTATCGGATGAACCATCTTTATCTGATCATGCCCAAATATACTATGAAATTAACGTAGAAAAATCGGTTATTAGAACATACAGGGATCCTAAGAGCACTGACTGGGTATCTTATAAAGAGGACCTGCTTTCTAAAATTTGTTCACACCTAGGCAGACCAAAAACTGCTGAGGATTTAGAGGGAGCAGCCGTATGGCTGCAACAGTGTACACTGACCTCTTATCATAACAACTGTCCGATAAAGGAGAGTCGCTCTTCTAGACAAGCCATCTGGTGGAATAAAGAGCTGACATCACTAAGGAAAGAAACAAGACGCTTTTTCAACAAAGCGAAAAAAACGGGTAACTGGGAAGCGTATAAAGCTAAACTAGGTACATACAATACAAAAATAAAAGAATCCAAGGAGAAGTCCTGGAGAGAATTCTGTGAGGACATGCAAGGTGTCCCTGACAGCGTCAGAATCAACAGGATCCTCAAAAGGGATACTTCTAACAAACTTGGTTCTATTCAGTTACCGAGCGGAAAGTTTTCAAATACTGAGGCAGAGGCTCTAGAGCATCTCCTCAGTGTGCACTTTCCAGGTTCGGTAAAGATAGAGTCAAGCTATGACAACAGGCCGGTTGCCAAAACAAAGGCAACCAAAGAGGACTGGGAACTCACGAATAAGATATTCAGACCCCATCTTATCAGATGGGCTGTAAACTCATTTGACCCCTACAAAACTCCAGGACCGGATGGCATATTCCCCAAGCTTCTGCAAGAGGGACTAGACATCATAATGGGTCCTGTAGTTCTGATACTTCGAAGCAGCCATGCTCTAGGGTATATACCAATTGCATGGAGAGAGTCTAAGGTGGTGTTTATTCCTAAACCAGGAAAAGAAACGTACACCCAGGCTACGAAAAGGAGGCGGTATCCAGGCTAATAGGTCTAATAAAAAGAATAAAGCTAGATATCGAGCTCTAAATATGGGGGAGGACCACAATAGATCTGCAAAGGTCGCAGTGGGATAGGACAAAGAGCCACTCCAATTCTAATCTAATCTAAATCCTACCGACCAATCAGTCTGACATCATTCATGGTGAAAACTATGGAAAAAGTATTACATATGTATTTACAAGAAGGAGCGCTTAAGAGCATCCCTCTACATAGACTACAATGGGCTTATCAAGCAGGGAAATCAGGTGAAGCTGCCCTGCATAATTTGGTCTCAGGTCTCGAAAGGAGCCTGAATCATAAGGAAGTAGCCCTTGCAGCATTTCTAGACATCGAAGGTGCTTTTGACAACACATCGATGTCATCAATTAACAGATCCCTTAAAAACAGAGGGATTAACAGTTCCACAAGCAAATGGATAGGATCCATGCTCGAGCATAGGAGAATAACAGCACATATGCATTATAAAACATATACCGTTAGGACAACTAAAGGATGTCATCAAGGTGGAGTACTTTCACCACTTTTGTGGAACCTAGTTGTGGATGACTTGATCTGTAGGTTGAATGATCAAGGCATATGGACGCAGGGTTTTGCGGACGACATAGTGATTGTCACCAATGGGAAATTCCCGGAGGTGGTTATGAATGTCCTACAGGAAGCACTGCGAATTGTGGAGGAATGGTGCCTTACAGAGGACCTTTAAGTTAATCCAAAAAAAAAACTAGCTGCTTTCACGAATAGAAGAGTTCTCCCGCAGGGTAGAGTACTGTTGTTCGGAGAAGAACTAGAAATATCCAAAGAAGTCCAATATCTGGGAGTGACCCTTGATTCCAAACTGAATTGGAAGGCACACCTGGAAAAAATTACTACCAGGGCGACTAGGCTTTTCTGGCAATGCAGAAGATTTATGGGCAAAACCTGGGGAATACGACCTGAGGTGGTTCACTGGCTCTACACAACTGTGATAAGGCCAACGATCAGCTATGGAACAATAGTCTGGTGGAGGAGGACAGAAGTGACCTCTGCAGTTAATATGTTAACTGCAATCCAAAGACAAGCTCTTCTTGGTATTACCGGGGCATTGAACAGCACGGGGACGGCATCAATGGAAGGCCTTATTGGACTTCCTCCTCTAGAACTGTTTATAAGGGCGGAGGCAATGATGGCAATTCTTAGGCTGAAATCGGGAGACTTATGGTCCCCGAACGATGTTCGAGAAGGACACACTGATACAACTGGGACATTACTAGACGAACCCATTTTTCACATGAGTTTTGATAGCATGACACCAGAGAATATATTCACTGAGCGAGTGAATATCATCATCCCATCTAGGGAACAGGTGATGCACCCAGGTAATTCTGGAGAAATCATCTGGTTCACCGATGGCTCCAAAACAAACCATGGCACTGGGGCTGGAATAAAAGGACCTAGAAAGAGAATGTTCTTTAGCCTTGGTCGATATACGACTGTGTTTCAAGCAGAGACGATTGCCGCTATAGCCTGTATTGATGAAAACATCAGAAGAGGATATACCGGACAAAAAATTGAAATACTCACTGACAGCCAGGCTCTGCTTAAGGCTATCTGTAATCCAACAACTAAGTCTAGACTGGTGAAAAACTGCAAAGAATCCCTCAACAGGCTGGCAAGAGACAACAAAGTGTCTCTAATATGGGTGCCGGCACATGAGGGGATTGCAGGTAATGAAATGGCGGACCAGTTAGCTAAAGAAGGCTCTAAAGGAGACTTCATAGGTCCGGAACCGTTTTGTGGAATCACAAAAGATTGCATAAGAGGGGAAATCGGGAACTGGCTAGATAAGGAACACCAATTCAAATGGAGGGTGACACAAGGGCACCTTCATACCAAGAGTTTACTGAACAAGTTAGACAAGGAACTCTCAACCAGGCTACTGAAACTGGGTAAGAGACATTTGAAGACAGTTACCGACCTGGTGACTGGACACTGCACCTTGAGGAAACATCTGTACAATATGGGCAAAGTTAGTGAACCTATGTGCAGAAAATGTGAACTTGATGATGAAACACCTACCCACATACTCTGCTTCTGTGAGGACTTACAAGAACTTAGACGGAAGCACTTTGGAGAGGAATTTATAAAACCATCACAACTACTGAAAATCCCTCTAGTCAAACTAGTGGCCTTTATAGAAGACACGAAGCTGCTGGAATGGAAGTAGATAACATGGGAAATGGTACCATTATCAGTTCAAGTGCCTGGGCTGATGAGCACAACCCAAATATATGAATGAATGAATGAAGTACTTGAGGAAGAAGTATTTGTCTGTCTTGCCATATTCCTTACGCTAACTGTTTGATCTTGATCAACTAAATTTGAAATAATATTTTCTTTATTAATGGTTCTTGTTGATCTTGGCCTACCAGAATTTTTTTTTTGGTCTCACATTCCCAGTGTCTCGACAACGTCGTTCAATGGCTCTAAATGTATTTTTACTTGGTAAGTTTATTCTAAGAAACTTTTCTGCATAACGCGTAACAGCTGCACTAGAGATTCCTAAACAGTCGCCTAAGGTTAATAACATGTCGGTGTATTCAACATTTGAGTACATTTTGATTAACAATATCTAATTTTACAAATAATAAGGTTTCAAAAATTTTATCATTGTTGACTTATCGTCATAACTATCAATAAATGACAGTTTTCCATGACAAACTTAGAGAAAATCAAGATATACCGATTAGAATGGATTTTTGTGAAACGTTACCAGAAAGGAAAGCCCTCAATCTCAATTTTTTAACATGTATCCGTGTTATCGATGAGGTCTCATTTACGCGACAAAAAATTTTTTATTCACATAGTACATACTAATTAATAATAATAATAATTAATAACTTCATCATTACTTTATACCAGCATCGGTTATTACTTCATAATTTTCAAATTAAAATATTCCGAAAACGATACACAGTATCGAGTTTTACCAAGTGTACCTTTTTGGTGTAAAATTGAATGATGTTTAAGTTCACTTGAAATTTTGATTAATAAATCTAACTTTAAAAAAGTTATGTTCAATACTACTTTGTACAAACCGTGTAACTAGCGCCCTCGATGAGAGTCAGATATAAAAACAAATTCATGGGATGTATCAGCTTCCAAAACATATTCGTATAAAATTTCATTACAATGTTGCCAGTAGTTTCCGCAAAATCGTAAAAAATGTGTACCTATACATTTTTTTTCTTCAACGCCCTTTATCTTGAATACGGATGGCGTTACGAAAATTTTTTACTAAGCAAACCCCAATTATTTTTCAGTTTTCTACCTATCCTAGAGACAGGGTCGCCTTTTTTGAAACGCCCTGTATATACAGGGTGTCTCAAAAAAGAACCCCGTTGCCAAGATAAGTAGAACACTGAAAAATAAGTAGGGTTTATTTTGTAAAAAAAATTCGTAACGGTATCAGTATTCAAGATGCAGGATGCTGGAAAAAATTTTCACACATTTTTACAATTATCAGAATTATCCACTTTGTAATGAAATTTTTTATGAATTAGAATATGTTTCGGAAGCATACACATCCCATAAATTTATTTTGAGTCGGACACTAGTTACAGGGTTCATACAAAATAGTTTTATTAGAACTTCAAATAGGTTATATTTAAAACTACTTGTCACGAACAGAATAACTAGCGCTCTCTATGAGAGGCAAAACAAATTACTGGGATGTGTCAACTCCCAAAACATATTCAAACAAAAATTTCATCATAACGTTGCCAATAGTTTCGACATACTCATATCTTGAATACGGATGCCGTGATGAACATTTTTAACTGATCAGACCCCTTATTTTTCAGTGTTTTACCTATCCTAGCAGCGGGGCCACCTTATTTCGAGAAACATCCTGTATATCCAATACATATCTTTAATTTTTTTTTCCGACCACCGTTAGATACTAGTCCTTCATCATCATCCATTAGTATTTATTTGATGTGCTCTTCAGGAACAATTTGGGTTTTTCTGATGTGTTTTTTGTGACGCATGACTACAAACCCGCTGATGACTATGCATTTTAATGACGCTGCAGACATGTTCCTTAGGCGAGTTCGTCAGTCTCCCCGTACTTGAGTCAGACTCAGACGGTTGGTCAAAAATAATTATGACTATGCTTCATAAAAAACGCACAACTAATGACCCAACCGATTACAGGGGTATTTCGCTCGTCAACTGTATCACCAAAGTGATAACAACATCTAAGTGACTTTCATATATAAGGGAAATTCTTATAAAATCAAGTTCGATGAGTAGTGCACGGTGTGTTAGAACTGATAAGTTACTGAAGTACATATTTGATTGTCCTATCTATACGTAAATATTTGACACCTCGTTTATTCCTAAGCAGTATTCATGAACTTATAAATAAAATTGATCATTTAACACTTATTATTGCAAAGACAATTTGTTATCATGTGTTCAGTATCCTGCAATTAAGATCTTTTATATTTTATGAATAGTTTATTTTGATTTTGTCATATATTTTATTTATTTATTTTTTTCCGAAATATATTTTTTTATACACATATATTACATACATTATTTAGTGTCAGCAACTAATATAGTCTCTAATAGAAGAGAAGGTATTTCTTATAGGCAAATGCTGGGTCACATGTAAAACTAGTACGGTGTCCCAGTGGTTAGATGACGTTGTGAAAACCCCTATATACGATATTTGTTGATTTCATATACCTTGAAGAATCTCATCAATGTAATAAATAAAAGATTTTTACACGTCTACACAAACTTATTTTCCCAATTATAAATGCGGATCGAGACGAACTACACTTTTATTCGACCAATGCACCCATAAGAAATACTCTTCTATTAGAGTCTATATTCGTTGACCACAGTAACCATTTTATTATAATTACATTTAACTCTTTTACGTGAAGTTTGTCCAAAATTAATTGCAGAAGCGACGAACACATCTTCGTAGCCCTTGCCAACTTTTTCCTTTGATCGGAATTTTACAATATTATTAAATAAAAACAATAAATAAAAAATTACACAACAGAAATATAACAAATATTACTCGACCGGTTTTCTACATCGCATAGTACAGTGTATAGTTCAACGTAATAGAGCGATGCTTTTCCCAAAGATCGACGCAACAGTTCTTTTACAACCCGTACTAATCTCTCCCACCAACCGCCCCACCACGAAGCCGAAGGTGGATTAAATATCCATTTAATTCTTTTAAGACCTGAAAAATTTTCAATTTCCTCCCAATTTAATTTTTTAAACAAATTATCACTGCCACGAAAGTTTGTCCCGTTGTCTGAATAAATAGTGTTTGGTCTACCACGTCTACTGATGAAGCGTCGTAGTGAATACAAAAATGTTTCTGTTGAAAGTGATTTAACTAGCTCAAGATGAACTGCTCTGTAGTCTGCGCATGTAAACAATACAATCCATACTTTGCTGCCATCTTTTAGCAGTAAGGGTCCTGCTAAATCAACACCCACAATTTCAAAAACCCCAGCGTCATTTATTCTGTTTGCAGGTAGAGGCGCAAAAGGAGTTTCAAGTGGTTTAGATGTATGTCTTTTACAATTTACACAGGCAAATATTATGGAATTTATCGTTTTACGGGCTTTCAGTAACCAAAACTTTTCTCGGATGACTCCCAATAAAACTTTTGGTCCTGCATGACAGCTATTTTCGTGTTCTTCTATAATAATTTTCTTAACAATTTCATTTTTACTTGGAAGGATGATCGGGTATTTAAAATTTTCAGTAAAATCGCCAAATTCCAGTCTTGTTTTTATTCTTAAAATCCCATTATTGTCTTTAAAATACTCAAATTTATGCATTCCATTCAGATTTTTACCTAAATCTTTCCTTTGCACTATTCTTAAAAGATATGTTTCTGCTCTTTCAAGTTCTTCTGTGCTAAGATGTATGTATTTGTTTCTTCTTTTTGCTTCAAGGCACTTTTTACTTAATTTGTTTTTCAAATTATTACCATATCTCAAAATCCATCCAATAATTCTTTTAATTTTGTTATATTCTGAAACTTGGTTTATTTTCTGCCAAAATACTTCATCTACTGAAGTCTCTACTAAATTTGAGCATATGACCTTTTCTTGTTCTTTCTCAATTTCTTCTTCTGTAGCATATATTTTCCCTTTTTGCCATTTTTCTTTACTTTCTTTTAGCCATTCTGGACCTTGCTACCATTTCTTCTCCATAAGCTGCTTTCCACTGCAACCACGTGATAAAACGTCGGCAGAATTCATTTCTCCTGGTACGTGACACCATTCATCTGCTCTGCTATATTTCCTTATTTCTTTGATCCTGTTTCCAACAAAGGTATTCCGCAACCCCTTTGTTTTTATCCAGGTCAAAACGATCATGGAATCGCTCCAGTAAGTAGTTTCCATGTTTTTGAAATCTTCTACTTCTTTAACCGTTTCCACTAGTCTTACTCCTATTAAAGCAGCCATTAATTCGAGTCTAGGTAGAGTAACTGATTTTATGAGACTTAACCTAGTTTTTGCTAACAAAAGCCTAATAAAAACTGAATTTTGATTCTGAAACCCAAGGAAAACACAAGCCGCATAAGACAACTTTGATGCGTCTACAAAAACGTGAAGAGATTTTTGTGTTATCATTTCTTCATCTTCTACATTATCTATCAAATATCTACGAATACTACAAAAACTTAAAAGATCTACACTATTCAGCCAATTTGCAAATCGTTTTTTTAAATCCTCAGGCAATTTTTCATCCCACGTGAGTTTCAAGCTCCAGGTTTCCTGTAACATAAGCTTTGGTAACAATGTAAAAGAAGCTATGAAACCAATGGGGTCAAAAACTCGCTGAGTTGCTGACAAAATACCCCTTTTTGTTCTAGGAATGTCTTCAAGTGAACCCAAATTTTTAATTTCGCATTTTAAAATATCGCTTGCAAAGTTCCATTGTATCCCTAGAATAGAAATGATTTTAGTTTCCTTGTTTTCCTGGTGTACTAAACTATCATTATTTGGTTCGTTATAAGTCCACCCCCTTAAATCAAAGTTTGCTCTTGTCAAGATATCTTTTGACTCCCCCATACATTTTTCCAAATCTTTTTCGTTTTTGACGCTATAAACACAGTTGTCAACATAAAATGCATTTAAAAGTTGTTCTGCTGTTTTTCAAATGTAAATTTAGTGTAGCTGCTAAAAGAAACGGACTAGGCTTTAACCCGAAAACAACCCTGCAATGTCTAAATATTTTAATTTGTCGTTGTTCGTAATCTTTCCACCAAATAAAACGCAAATAATTCCTATCTTCTTCTTGAATACTAATTTGTAAAAATGCTTTTGCGATATCTGCTGTTACCCCTATTTTATGTAATCTAAATTTTAGAATAAGTGGAGTAACTAGCTCTATCATATTAGGACCTTTTTCTAGTAGATCGTTAAGAGAATTACCGTTCTTATTTTTTTGTGACGCATCAAATACTGGCCTTATTTTTGTTGTGCAACTTGCTTTCTTTATGACCGCATGATGCGCCAAGTAGTGGTGTCCATCTTCATTTTCATATTCATCTTGCTCGACTTCTTCGATAATTCCCATTTGTTCCCATTCATTAAAAATTTTGTCATAATCCTTAAATTTATTCATTGACAGTAAACGCTTTGTATTTGAAAAAAATCGATTTTCCGCAAGTTTAAAATTTGACGTAATATTGGGAAAACCGTCGACCCATGGTAGAGACACCTCGTACCTATTTTCTTCATTTATTCTGGTTTGTTTTTTATACAGCTTTGTTGACCCATTATGGTCCATCCAAAATTTGCACCTACAGCTACTAGAGAATCATTTAATTTTAATATGTTTCCTGTAAGAATTTTTCCGAAAATATCTGCTCCTATTAATAAATTTATTTCAAAATTGTCAGAAGCAATGTCGTTTATCACTATGTTTTTTTATTTTAAATCTTTAATGATATTTATATCGTTTAGCTTTGGTATATAATGACATATTTTATTCTGTTCAAGCAAAGACATACCAATGTTAAAAGTCTCTTCTAAATTTTGAACATTTGCTTTAAATAATCTATGAATTTTTGGATCACTTCGCAAGCCGCCAAACATTTCCTGAACAATATTTTCCTCACCGATCTTAATAAGCCCTAACTCTTCAGCGCATTTTGATGAAATATACGAACGCTGTGAGCCGGTATCTAGCAGAGCCCTTACTGTTTTAGATCTATTATTATCAGAAACAATTTTGACATTAATTGTTTGAAGCAAAGTTTCTGAATTCATCGTTTGCTCAACTTTCTCCTTCTCATGCAGATCAGGACACATAAGAGTGTGATGTTTTCGCGCGCATTTTATACATTCAACTGTATATTTGCAAGTTCTGGAACTGTGATTGGGTTTCAAACACGAGAAACAACCTCTTTTCTTTGCTACTGCTGTATTTTTCTGTTCCAATGTAATTTTTTGTGCTCTTATGCAATCCTGACTGTTATGAGTATTTGTATCGCAAAATATGCAAGAAAAATTGGGCTTACCTTTGGTGAAAGTATTTTTTACATGCAACATTTCTACAGAGCACTTATCCGTACCCATTTTGACTCCATTGTCCAAAGAAAAACTGTGCAAGCTTTATTCGTTTGGTATAGCTGACTCAACCAATGGTAAAAGCATTGCGGCGTATTTATCACTAGTCACACCCAATGTTTTCAGCGCCCTGAGCTGTGTCTCTAATTTATCATACAAAGTAGATAAGGCCATACCTGTTTTTTCCGGTGAAATATGTTGATTTAAAACTAGGCTTAAAAGTTCTCTTACATAAACCTGAATTAAAACTTCGTCTCTTGCAAACCTAGTTTTGAGTTGGTCGATGATTCTATAAGGTTTGTACGAGGTTATTTTTACCATTTTGGCTTTTAATTAATATTTGTACACGTGTTACAATTCTTTCAAATTGTCTCCAAAAGCTTAAGTTTTCACTACAAATCGAATTTTTAAAATCAATTACTTATGAAGTTTTTGCTAAGTAGGTATAAGTAGTCGTTATACAGCGCGCTGGAATAAGTGTTACCCCCCGAGTTTGAAAGCTATTAAAAAACATTGATATATAACACTTTCAAAATTTACAAATTATGGAGAAAAAGGTTTAGTACGGACCTGTTCAAAATAATTTTATAGTCTTTTTTGGTTACCTAGCAAATTAATTTGTTTATTATCAGATGCCACACTCAAATAGTATTCAAACACAAATTTAAAGATGGTACAACCTCGCAGTTCAGAAGAAAAATGCGAAATGATTGTAACTTATGGCGAAGCTGGCCGCAACTATCATAAGGTGTTAAGGATGCTAAATATACTGTTTCCTGGCCGATAAGCACAGTATTTGAAAACTGTTGTCGGTAATTTTTTGATACAGGCGTTGTTCAAAATAAGAAACGGACTGGTAGAAAATCCCCATCCGAAGATAAGCAGATTTCTGTATTAATTGAGCTAGTCGTTAATCCATCTACTTCAACCAGAATTGTTGCAAAGATGTGGAGATCAGAAGACAGCTTGAAAAGATGGAAAGATAAATAAGTTCTATCGCTACAAAATAAAAATGGTGCACGAACTAACAGAAGATGACCGAGATAGAAGGATGAAATATTGCGAAACCATAACAAATATTATTGCAAATAATCCTGATTATCTCCAACACATTTGTTTTAGTGATGAAGCGACATGAGAATAACCACCTGCAGAATATACAATGGATGGTTGGGGCCAATTTGTGGATGGCGCGGTCCAGTCACCGAAGGACTTTTTCAGATCTCTCTGGTTAAGACCAGATGAACCTGCTTGGACTGTTCTGGTTTGAGTTACACCTCAGGATAGTTCCCCAAGGTGATCCCCATTTTTAGGAAGGAAAGGGCCTGCTTATAGATTTCTCCAGGCGTTGCCCTGGATTTAGGTACCTTCGAAGACTATTTACACTAAACTTTTGCTCCAGAAACAGATGCTCGTTCTGAATAAATCGCTGTTGCTGCTGAGGCCGTTTGGTTTCTGAGGCCTAATCTCTATTCCAGCGGCTTTTGCAATTATGCAATTATGATTTGTCATACTTTTGATTATGGACGGACATCACTTACCCCCCCTTATCAAGTTTATCAAGTTCTCCCTTCATGCCTATTTACTTCTACAAGCCAGAATTGCTTGTACTACACAAAGTTGTCAGGTCAACGTACTTTTTTAATTTACACATCAATAATCAAATTAACAGTTTTAAGGGCGGATCCAGGATTTTTCTCTGGTAAGGACACAAGGGGCGGACGGGCAAAAAAATCAACAATAACTGTTCAACAAGATCAACAATAACTGTTAGTAGTATCATACTTCAAGTTTATTTCTACAAGTTCAAGTAACTATAGGAAGGTTTATGAAAGTGTCAAAACAATAGAAAAATTAAATGTTTAACAAAGACAGTTTTCTTTTATATTTCCTGCTAAAGATGTCCAGCACTTCGTTAGCATCCATTTTTGCCGCAACGTCTTGATGGATATGCATTAAAGCCAATCCATTCAAACGCTTTTCTGTCATCCGGTTGCGAAGATATGACTTTAATCGGCGTAAGGTGGAGAAAGATCGTTCGGCAGTGCTAGTAGTCACTGGAAACGTTCTCAGCAATTGACAAAGAGTTCTAATATTTGGCAGCACCCTTGATCTTTTGTAGGCATCTGCTGGAGATACCGGGATATTTTCTCTCATCTGTTGCCAAATTTTTAGCTCTCCCTTCAAAGCTAACAAACAAGGAAGGTCTTCTTTATATACTTCAGCGCCTTGCAAAACATCCTCTATATCTTCGTCACTGAAGTTATAGGACAGCAACTTTTGCAACTGTCCGATTCTTTGCATGGGAGCGCTAGGGAACCTGGATGACATTTCACTTAACAAATAATCTAGAAAAGGAATATATACCGAAAGTCGGTAATATTCTTCAACGGATTGAGTCTGAATGTTCGGCCGATTTGTTTGCCGGCGGGTGATTCTGCGGACCGTGATTTCTGCACCAATTTCATTTGCGTTGGCCTCAGTCTGATTGAAAGGTTTTTTTGAATGTGTCCGTGAT